>CM070757.1:7467864-8916105 GCA_036346245.1 Bonia amplexicaulis
TCTCATATCAAAATTCCTTCTGAGTCAACGGAATCGTCGAAACAAGTGGACGTCCAGAATCTATCAGGGTGCTGTGACACCGTCTTTTGGGCCGTTCGGCTTTGTATCGTGTTGGAGTCCATTAAGGACGCGCCGCATGCGTGAGATGGGCGGCGCCGCTGCTTTTTGGGCCATGACGGGTCTGTCGATTTTGTTTTTTGGGTCGGCCTGGGGATTTTTAGGCCTAATTTTAGCCAAAATTTTCTTATGATGTCATTTTTCAGCAGAAATTTTATATTTCAGTGCATTTTCTTTTGTTTTACTTTTATGCACTGTTATAATTTTAATTTTCAGTGCATTTATTTTTGTTTTTAGTATATTTTTATGCACTATTTTAATTAATTAAATAACTCAAATTATGATGTATCATTACCATATTTTAATGAATAATCTCAAATTTAAATTGAACCAACGGGATATTTAAATTTGAGACTTTATGATTAATTTTAGCATTATGTAATTCATATGATTATATTCGACCAACGTTGTTTATAATCGTATGTCGCCATAGTTTTCAGCTCTTTTCATTTTCTCGCTAACGGTGATATGAATTAGAATCGTAATTTTATGCATGTTATTAATCGGACCAACGTAGGGTTAATTACATGCATATATATATATATATATATATATATATATATATATATATATATATATATATATATGACGTTTCTAATTTTGCCTGTACTTTTAATTCAAAGACTTAATGCTTCAACGTTGCCGCCACTATTGATAACATTGAGCGCCTAACGGGGAGCAATTTTTCCTCGTGGAGAGACGGATTTATGTTGTCCTTGGTGTTTTGGACCTTGACTATGCCTTAAGGGTAGATGTTCAGCCGCCCCCCACCATTGAGGAGAATTTTGGAGAAAAAGATGATTTATGATGATAATTCTGAAAATGGAACGATCTAACCGCTTATCGCTTATGATTATGAAAACCTCAATTTCGGTTTGATTAGGGAGCAATCCCCAATTCGAGAAAAGTTAAAGATTACATGGCTTCAATTGAGGAGAAATTCAAAGGTTCCACTAAAGTTTATGCCAAGACCTTAATTGCTTCAACCTCAATATGATCAGCAAGATATGAGCAAATCATGATGATGTTGTGTGGACATGGCAATTTCTGGTTTTCTAGTTCATTTCATTATGACATCACTTCAGCGAGTACACGATTAAAATTAATTACAACACTCGGCAAGAGTGGAGCATGAGCGATTTGATCGCCATGTGTTGATAAGAACGAGAAAGAGGATTTTGCCTTTAATGTTGGTGGCTCTCATAAAAAGATGTTCCAAGGGTTCAAATCTAAGAAGAAGCGCATTTCTCCCTAACTCGTCGTAAAGTGCATAATGCACCAAAGCCTTATGTTGCTCATTGAACTTCTAAAGGGGAAATGCCACTCGCGACCAGGCATTTTCGAAAAGACACCTTTCTAAAATGGCTCGCCAAAAGGGTAATGATACAATTACTTTTATTGATGAAACACTTTACCCACTCTTAATGCTTGGTGGATTGACTCAGGTGCAACTGTGCATGTTACCAATTCATTACAGGGATTCCTTACCGCGACAACACTAAGAAAGGGGAGCGAAGTCTTAGAGTCACGGATGGAAAGGAAGCCGAAGTGAAATCAGTCGGATCTGTTTCATTAACTTTAGACAACGGCTTCCTGCTTCGTCTCAATAATGTAGTTTATGTTCCTTCCATCAGAAGGAATTTAATTTCAGTTTCTTTATTAGACGATGAAGGTTTTAAATGTATTTTTGGAGACAATAAATGTATCCTTAAATATAATTCCAATAATGTTGGTCTTGCTTTTAGACAAGACAAGCTCTATGCTTTCCCTTAATGAATCTCCTGTATTGATAAGATCATAAGAAGTTTCGACTTCAAAGAAAATGAAGTTGATAACTGTATATACGTTAAGTTCAAGGGGAGTAAATTCACCATTTTAGTACTTTATGTGGATGATATCTTATTGGCCAGCAGCGATAAGGATATGCTTTTTGAGACCAAGAGATTTCTTTTATCCAACTTTGATATGAAGGACCTCGGTGATGCCTCTTATGTTCTTGGCATTGAAATTCACCGAGATAGGTCCAAAGGTATATTGGGTTTATCTCAAAAGGCATACGTTGACGTAGCTTCAAGAAATACAATATGCATAAGTGCTCGCTCGCTTTGCTCCTATTGTTAAGGGCGATAAGTTTGGGACATTTCAATGTCCAAGGAACCAATATGAAGTCGATCGATGAAGTCGGTTCCTTATGCTTCATGTCGGAAGCATTATGTATGCTCAAGTATGTACACGCCCTGATTTAGCTTTTGTAACCGGGATGCTTGGCAGATATCAGTCCAATCCAGGACCGGACCACTGGAAAGCCGTTAAGAAAGCTTTGCGTTATATGCAAGGCACTAATGTAGGGCCCCAGATTTTACTATCTGGAATCCTCTGTGATTGAATGCACTATTCCCTGGATCAGTAGATATTGCTCACAGTTACAGAAAAATGAATATCAAATGCATACCATGCGGAAGCATAAATAAAATAGTAAACTTACTCATGGGCCGATTAGGCGAAATCGATAATTGCAGCGGAAGAACGAAGCTCACGGTGGGACCTTGAGACATGCCCACAGCGACCAACCGGAGGTTCGCGACCTAGCCCTTGACATCTTCATCTTCTTTGTCATTGTGAGCAATAGTGTTGCTGAGGCGTAGTGGACTGAATCTTGATTCTGGATTTGTTATGAGAGCGAGTGTGAGCATACTAACCACCGTGCTCCGCGAGCCAATACACAGAATGCAATTAAATAGTATGCATGGCTAGTCAAGGGAAAGGCTCGGGTTATTTTATTTGCCAGAAATTGCTATTGGTAGCGTTATCGTTATTGAATCATAGAGTCATTGCTACTACCTAGAACTCCACACGGCGTTTGCCATAATTGACTTACTCCACCACAGACACACTTCCTTTACTTGATCCACCGAACTGATCTTTTCCTATTTGATTGTTGTCTAATACTCCCAACAGCGAGCGACATCATTTAGTTAACCCACCGATCATATACTTTCTATCTATTTATTTTGAATCCACCAATACTTTTTGTATTCCAAATTTCTTTAATAATCCAATCTTGTAATCGCTATCCACCAGCTCCTCACATCTGAATTCTAATGATTCTCTAACCTGGTTAGTTTTTAATCCACCAAGATCATTCGTACCAGTACTTTCTAATCATTCAATCCTTTCTGCTAATCATCCAAAACCATAATAAGCTTTTTCCATAATCAACCTTATTTGTCAATAATTGTCTCTAACTAATTCATCAATATTTCTCCGCCGAGAATATCATTAATCAAGTTTATACTCCAATTATCATATCTCCAAATTCCCTCAAATTCAAATCATCCATCTAGGTCAAATCCTACTAATCCCATTAACTCCAACAATTACCTTTACACTCTTCTAATTCCCCAAAATCATTGATCCAGGTTATACTCCGGTAATTATTATTATTCCTCCAATATACTCAAAAATTGAATTCATCCTTCTAGTATTTTGATCAAATCCTATCCATCATATTATTCCCAGCCTCTTCCAAGAATTCATACTATTTGTCCGTATCGTAATCCCGTAATTTCCCTTGCACTTCCTAATTCCCCAAAAACCATTTAAATCATCTATTTGTCATATCAATCCATTTAAGCTCTACCAATCTATTTCTCCTACAACCCTTTCTATCGTTCCCTTTTTATGATCGACAAGAATCCACCATCTTTATGCGTTTATCACAAACAACCATCTCATGTTCTTACGACTCTATTTATTCTTCTTGACACCTTATTTTATGTGAACTATTATCATTATTTGCCTTTGAAATATAATACATAGAAATCTCCTGAGACTTAGCAGTTTGAACAAAACATAATGTGTATGAGAATGCAATAACAGTAGCGATTCAGATTCCATCCACCGTTACATGGCATCTGCACCATATGCTTAATCCTTCAGCGTTATAGCCGCTTAACTTATCACTAGGATGACACCCAGGACAACACAAACCAGGGCCTTGCACTGCCCTTCACTTTTCCATTCCCACCCACAAATCACTTTGAAACAGAACTATATCTGGTTAAGTTCCCTATGTCCGCCCTTGACCGTGGGCACGGCTATTCGAATAGTTTTGACTCTGCAGAGTTTGTACACTTTCACCACAAGAGACAATCAACTCTTTGCCCCACACGATTCCTTAGTCATGTGGTTGAGCGACCATCACGTTGGATCGTTCGTAGTATCTAGTTCCTTTTGTCATCTCACCTTATGGGCTTCTCCCACTTGCGGTGGGTCCCATCTATGCACGGGATGTTTTCCACAGTTACTAACGCAGCCGGGCTCCCCTTCCCGCAACGCTTAGAACAGCTGGAAAACTTCACCCTCCCCTTGGTGTCCCTTTAGGCCTCCCCTTGCCCTCGCTTATCCACTTCAATCCACTACCAGTGAGATGAGTCCAGGAGTTTCGATACAACTACTTAGCCAAGTTGTACTTTACAGACTTGTGGTTGCACTGTTTTACGTGGGAGATCATGACAAGATTTAGTCCTTAGCGGTATCTGGGCGGTTCTACCACTAACCACATTGTGCTTCCACCGCACCACTCACACACCATCGAACCATCCGCCCAGATACTTAAGCAAGTAGAGTTTTGGGAACATAAAATAATCATATCGAATATATACCAGTCATTACCACCATGACTGCCCAACCAAACCTTCTCATGATTAAAAGTGATGCTTGGGCATTCTCACGCCCATGAATATCTATGCAACACTACGCATGGCGTATAAATTACGGACTTATTTTCAAAAGGTTATTATCATAATTTCGCTAGGGCGACAAGGGTCATATATTCAAATATTCCACAAAGGGGTGTAATATTAATCAAGGCAAACAATGGGCATATAGCTAGAATCTTGAATTAAGCATGTATTTGTATATAAAATTAACAGCATGCAATTTGATAATTTAAAGAAAAGTAATTTGTAGAAAACGTAGGTTCAACATGATCAAAGTATTGACTCACCTGGCGCGGTTTACCGCGGTCTTGAGCTCACACAATGCTTCTTCTGGAGCTTCTGGTCTTTATCTTCACTTGCTCTTGATTACGCTTGATCTCTTGATTCTTCAGGACTCCAATTGCTAATTACGTGCTAAACGACTGAACACGAATAAAAGCAAATAACTCAAAAGATCCAAATAGATTCGAATAACCTTGATTTAGTTTTGTTATGAGTTAATGGACGATTCAGATGATTTGAGGCAAAGTCGGTGGTAGAATACGATGACTGGATCTTTTTATTAATAGCTCCTGTTTATTATGCTTGTATTTATTAAGGAAGTTCCATGAGTCAGGTTAGACCTATGAGTTGGTGTACAAGTCTAGCCAGGTATTATTTTATCGAACGCTAATATTCAGGGCATATACTATATACACGATGTATACAAATTTTTGCTTACCGAATTAATCCTAGAGTCCGGGTTTATAGCATTTTATGGTGTGATGTTTTATGTACTCTTAGTTATCACTAGGCTTAGTTTAATTTGAGTTAGGATCTATTTATACGGGTCCTAGCTTGTTATATAAACTTGTGTTTAGTATCGTTATTTATTTAAAACTAACATTAAATTTTAATTAATGTCACTTTTATTATCTTGCATGTATTTTAGCTACCATTAGGCTTATCTTTATCCTTAGTTTTAGTTCAAACTTAGTTATCGGGGTAAAACCTGGTATACAAGGTTATATTTCAATATTTGCTATTTAGCAAAAGTTTACCATTAAGGTCTACTTCTTGGTGGCCTAACGAACGTTAGGGTGTATATGTACATATATTATAATTATAGATAATCTTTATTGGATGTGGATATTTAACTAAAGTCACTATATTTTATTGCCTAGTTTTGACCCTTTTATTTGAGGTTGTTCTAAGAATCAACTGACATTTTTATTTCATTATTTAACTTAGCATCTGTCACAAGTTAATACTATTTCCTAATTAATTTTAGTATCTTTTATGGGATTAACTTCTAATTTTTTTTTGAAATGGATTAAAGAAAATAAAAGAAAAGGAAGATAACGTTGCAGCCCACGGAATCGAACGCGGGTGGGCGGACTGAGCACGGGCGCTGCTAGCCACTCGGCTCCGCGGTGTTACCTGTTGGAGGCGGGCGAAGGCGCTAGTTGAGGTGTGCAGCAGGGCGCGACGAGAGGAGGTCGGGCGGCGCACGGACGGTTGCGTTGCCGGCGGGCGGCGGGGCGTGAGATGCAAAACGAACGCCGAGATGACGGGAGGCCGATGGTGGTGGCGGCGGAACGGGAAGATCCGAGGCGATGGCAATGAGCCGCGGCGGCGACTTGGAGGGGACTCCGGCGCCGGCGGATTACAGTCGACGTGGCGCTCGGCCGAGGGCGGGATCAGCTTCGTCGTGCTCCTAGGGTGCTCTAGGGAGGAGGAATCGAACCGGTGGGCTCTCAATCGATGGCGTGCTCGCCGGTCGGCAGTGGGGAAGAAGGGGGGCTCGCCGGTGACCAGAGTGCTCGGGGCTCGATTGCTCGCGGTTGGAGAGAGTGTGGGGTGTGGGGAGACCCACGGGGGCTTCGGTGGCTCTTATAGGTGGCCGGGCGGGGCTGGCATCGGGCGGCGGCTTTGTGCGGTCGTGTCGGGCGGTGATGGTGGCGGCGGCAGCAGCGCAGTGATCGGGCGGAGATGACCAGGCGGCTTTGGCCTCACGCCGAGCTACGAGGAATAGGGCGCCGCGCGTGATGAGATGGGGTCTTGAGCCGCGCCTGAGGAACGGAGCCGCAGCGCGTGTGATGCGACGGGCGAGGCGGGGAGAAGGGACCGCGACGGAATGACGGTGGGGGCCTCGTGACGTGGCGGGCGCGTCGGGGTCCGCTGGTCCTAAGCGCGCCGGGCGGGGGGCGGCGTCGGGCAGGGGCGGCTGGAAAGGCGGCGAGGAAGCTCTGGGAGAGAAAAAGAAAGAAGGAGGAGGAGGGCCAGCGAGGAGGACGAGAGGAGAGAGAAAGCGGTGGGCCCACATGGAAGTGGGAGAAAAAGGGAAAGGAAGAAAATAGAAAATGAAGGGTCCAAGCCAAGATTTGAAATTTTAATTTTTAATTTAAAATTTTAATTTGCATTAGGTTTTACTAATTTTTGGAGTTTTACATGACATTCCAAATTTTAAATTTTCAGTTAAGTTTCTGTGTTCAATTTTCGGATTTTTAATTATTTGCCCATGGATTTTGATTTTGATATTACTTTGTTAAATTCTGAATATCCAATCTTGGGTTTGTATGCCACAAAACTCAATAAGGTTTCAAATAAATATTCAGAAGAAAATTTGAATGCCAGCAAAATGCAAGAAAAGTTTTGAAAATTTCCTATTTTTTAATATCCAAAATTTTGGGATGTTACAACTAAGCATTTCATGCTCACATATAAGTCTTCCGATAGTCTTGATGTTATTGGTTATTCAGATTCAGATTTTGCGGGATGTGTTGATACTAAGAAATCCACGTCATGTTATATCTTCACACTCGCAGGAGGAGCTATTTCGTGGAAAAGCTCCAAATAAACCCTTACAGCATCTTCAACGATGCAAGCTGAGTTTGTGGCATGTTATGAGGCTACCAAGGCATCGTATGGCTTAAGAATTTTATCCCGGGACTTAGAGTGGTAGACATCATCTCTAAACCACTCACTTTATACTGCGATAATGAACCCGCAGTCTTTTATGCAAATAACAATAAGTCAAGTGGTGTTGCCAAACACATTGACATTAAGTATCATGTTGTGAAAGATAGAATCCAGGATCAAACCATAAGTATCAAGCATATTAGTACTAAGTTAATGTTTGCGGATTCGCTTACTAAAGGCTTACCACCCAATATTTTTCGTGATCATGTTGCCGGCATGGGTTTACTGGAAAGCCTCTGATTCTGGATAAAAGGACCTAAAACAAACCAACTCCTATTAAGTTTAATGAATAATCATTCTAAGATATAAATAGTACGCTATGGGTACTGAGGTTGTATGGTACTTTATTGACCATGCAATACATTGCCTTGGTATGCTGTTTTATCAAAGGATGGGCTTATGATGTTAGCCTTACGATCAAAGGGGAGAATGCTGGGATGATCTCAGGCTAACTGCCTGAGATTTTTCAGGAGGGACTGAGTCCACCCACGCGCCTTGATCGGAGGCGGTTGCCAACTCTATTTTAGTCATGGTCCCGGTCACCTAGCGCAAGAATAAAAGTGGGTTTCGGCAGAGGGGTTACCATGCTAGTTGTGTTTACACCTCAAAGAACCCAAAATCACCCGATCTGTTACGAGCGCTACGGTGGACGAAGGCCGACGACCGGAGCCACCGGCCACCTCTACTTCGCCGCCGGCCACCTCTACTTCGCCGCCGGCCACTTCTACACCGCCGTCCACCCGCCTCTACTGCCGCAACCACACAACGCATCATGGCTTCATCTTCTGCTTCGGGTACGTATCTAAAATTTATTCTAGGTGTTCATAATGTTGATCTAGGGATTATTGCTTATGACGTTTAGACTTAGACATTAGATTTAACAGATAATACATGGAGCATATGTTAGGCCACTTGAAACTGGGAGGACCTCTGAATCCATGCAGGGGCTGGGCAGCGCTGTCATGTCCCTTGTGGAACTTCTGATGAATGTCATTTTGCGGATGGCTTTGAATCTCCATATCTATCAAATGTTGGTAGAAGCTTGCTTGGATAGTGAGGTTGGTACTGTGGTTGATGAGATTGATGAAGTGATGGAGTTGTTGAAGAAGACTTGGGTTATTCTTGAAATTAATCAGATGGCTCACAACCTCTGCTTTACTTGGTCATTGTTTAACCATTTTGACATATCGGGCCATGTCAGTTGCTTTCTGCTGCAGAAAATCAGTTGACTGAAGTTGCAAAAGATGCGAAAACTACAAAAGATTCAGATTACTGTGACGTATTGAGATCCACTATAAGCTCGATAATGGGTTGGACCGTTGGACAGAGAAAAGACTGCTTGCTTACCAGGAAACTTTCAATACTAGTAATATTGATTCAATGCAAGGTATTGTCTCAATAGGAGTCTCAACTGCGAAGATTCTTGTTGAAGATATATCCCATGAATACCACCGGAGAAGGAAAGAAGAGACTGATGTAGTACGAAGCAGGATAGAAACCTATATATATACAGTCCTCACTCCGTACTGCTTTTGCTCAAGTTAGTTCCACTTAGTATAGTTGTTGTGTTTGGTTCTTTCACCCACTGAGGAGAAATAATGCAAAGTTCATGCTTTTTTTTGTTTTGTTTCGTTTCGTTGTTATTACCATTTTTCTCTCCCCCCATGCGTGCAATTTGTGTAAACATGCCTGCAAACTTGGACATTGAACACTGCTGGTAACTGCCTGAAAATTGGTTTTCTCAACTAAGATATTTACTTGTTTATTTATAGTTTTAAGGAAGTGCTACAAAATTCTATATCTTAATATTGACCTTTCTTCCACACTTGTACCAATGCTTATGTGAGTAATGCCTTTCGATTCTGTTGATTTGTGCAGAAAATGGAAGAGTTGGATTCGAAGCGATCATCAAGCAACCCTATACCAGTTCTGTCAATCCTTGCAAAGGATATTGGTGACCTTGCTACCAAGGAGAGAAATATGTACAGTCCAATACTGAAGAAATGGCACCCGCTTGCTTCAAGTGTTGCAGTTACAATCCTTCATTCTTGCTTTGGGAATGAGCTGAAGCAATTTATAGCTGGCCTTACAGAGCTGACACCAGACACAGCTCGAGTGCTTAAGGCGGCTGAAAATTTAGAGAAGGATCTGGTCAATATTGCTGTTGAAGATTCTGTGGATAGTGATGACGGGGGCAAGTCGCTGATCAGAGAGATGCCACCTTATGAAGCTGAAAATGCAATTGCCAATCTGGTAAAAGCATGGGTGATGTTTAGTTCTTAACTCGTACGCTACCTTTTAAGTACAGCAGTAACCATTATAATTTAGTATTTTTTAAGCTTTTTACAGCGTTATCCATTGATTTAGTATGTGGTAGCCTTCCACACTGTTATCCGTTAATCATAATCATTGCAGCTTCTCATATTTCTATGCGTCTATTCGTGGTGGTATGAGATTAGATTAGCGTGTATGGCTCCACCGGGCTGATGCAACTACTATTGCTGTACTTTAATATGGACAATAAAAGGTGCATTTTCTTTGGTGGTAAACATTGCATGCTTCATCTTCTCGACGTGCTGTCTCAATTGTCATTAACGAAAAACCCCAAATATGTTATGCATTTCACCTACTAGTTACTACATGTCCGTTTTTTATTTAGGCATTTATGCATTCTCAACGGTATGTAGGAAAGCTGATATCAATTAAATCCCAAGTGCTATATAACAGTATTTTGTGCAATGCTTTAGTCTAACTTCAAACAGTAAACATATTCCACTAATTTGGTGATTGGTATGCAGACATGGAATCCAAAGGCTAACAACGAGAGCCTTGCTCCTCCTGTGGAGATTCTGCGGATAATTGGTGTGACTTTAGATGCGTTTTTTAAGCTGCCTATACCAATGCACTCTACTCTGCTTCCTGATCTAACAGCTGGGCTTGATAGAAGTCTACAGTACTATGTCTCTAAAGCAAAATCCGGCAGGGGTAAGTATGAAGGCGAAGGCATTTTTTGCTCACAATATAAGCATGGTGAATTCATTTTGTATTTGATTCACAGGAACCCAGAGTACTCTTATTCCCCAACTACCTCATTTGACGAGATGCGATGTTGGATCCAAATTATTCAAGAAAAAGGAAAACCGCAGGTTCCTATGAAGCATGGATCACAAGTTGGATCGGCAAATGGAAGTGGTGCCTCTAGTCTTCCTGAGCTCTGTGTACGAATAAATACACTCCATTACATCCTAACTGAGTTGGAGAACCTGGTGAAGACGATGAAAACGTGCTTGCGAAACATGCTCGGCCTGGTATCTCAGATGGACTGAACATCAACGTTGAGCTATCCCACGCAGCTTGCCAAGAAGGCATCCGAAAGCTGTGTGAGACAACTGCGTACAAGTTGGTATTCAAAGTCATGTTCTTTCAGACACGCTGTATATCGGTGGTACTGCATCAAACATGGTGGAGCCTTTCTTGGGAGAGCTTGACCCTGTCCTTAGGATGATATCAGGCGTAGTGCATCAAACATGGGTGGGGTGCGGAACCGTTTGATAACTGCTTTGATGAAAGGCACCTTTGATGGGTTCTTGTTGGTGCTCCTAGCTGGTGGACCTACCCGCGCTTCCACCCTTCAGGACTCTCAGATAGTAGAGAACGATTTCAGAGCCCTCGGAAGATTGTACTTAGCAAATGGTCGTGGCCTGCCAGAGGAATTAGTTGACAAGGCTTCCTTAGAGGGGAAGAACATTCTGCCACTCCTACGGACAGACACAGAAACCCTCATTGAGCGGTTCAGGCAAACAATTTCCGAATCTAGGTTCCCAATGCCTCCAGTACCTGCCCAGTGGAGCCCAAATAACCCCAACACTATCCTGCGAGTTTTGTGCTACCGGAATGATGAGGCGGCCACAAAGTTCCTCAAGAAAACATACAATCTCCCAAAGAAACTTTGATTTGTTTTAGAGCTTGCAGCCTAATGTGTTGAATTGTGTGTAATTATGATGCCTCAACGTGAAGAATTACCTCTTTGGAATGTGGCAGATTGAAATGCCCCAAAAATTTTCAACCATTTTTCTGAATTTTTGGGTGAATTTTTGAAACCTTTCCATTTTCGGGAGTTCGTTCGCCTTCTCCTTTCCGCTGGTGCCTTTCTCCTTTCCGCCTTCTCTCTGCTGTCCGCCACGCCTTGCTTCACGTCTTGTGACGCTCGCGCCAGCGCCGCGCCTCGCTCCGGCTGCCGCCGCCGCGCGCGGTCGAGCCACGTCTCCTTGACCGCGTCGCCCGGTCTCCCTTGGCCCCATGCGTCAGTCCCCGCCGCTTCTCCCTCCTTCGTGCGACGCGCTGCTACCCGTCACTCCTGTTCACCTGCTCCCGCGCGCATTTACTCGCTTGTGTCACCCTGTCACAGCCCCGTCGCTCCGTCCACTCGCCCGTCCCGCCTGCCAGAGCGGCAGCTCGCCAACTCCGCGCCATTACGCGCCTCGGGCATCGCCGACCTGCCCTCGCGTCGCCAGCTCCGTCCGCGCCTTCTTAAACCCCGCAAACCCTTGTTGGTGCTCCTAGCTGGTGGACTGCACGCGCCTTCACCCTTCGGGACTCTCGGATAGTAGAGAACGATTTGAGCCCTCGGAAGATTGTATTTAGCAAATGGTCGTGGCCAGCCAGAGGAATTGTTAGAATGTGGCCCATTTTATGGCCAACTTCCTTAATTCCAAAGCATGCTTTGTTTAGTACCATATTGCTAAGGAAAGGAGAGGAAGACCAATTTATAAGGTGGAGTCATCTCCACTCTTTGAATATGGATAGAGATGGTATGTGGAGGGTTCTATGTAGTCACACACGCGCGCGCGCTCGCGCGTATACGCGTATTTTCGCGTATAAATCACGTGACTTGTGACTTACGACGCGCGACGTTGACGTGACGTGGCGCGCCACTTGGCAGACCAAGTCCATCTCTATTTTTCTTGAACTCGCACCACTCTCTCTCCCCTGTTTGAATGCGATTCAAACGTTTGAATTTGAGGCTTTATTGGAGTTTTGATGACAGACAGTTACCAGTGGATAAATGACTGGTTGAATGCGTCAGTTACCAGTGGGTAAATTGCTGCTTTAATCATGTCAGTTATCAATGCCTTTATATGCTTGGAGACGTCCGGTATGAGTGAGAAATCCACGGCCTCTATTTCCTTCTTCTACGTGTTTACGTGCTCGAGCATCTTGTGCCGTCGAACCTCGTCGACCTTTCTTCCCTGCACCGGAAGGAGGGAGAGCGGTATCTCCGAACCGCTGCAGCAGAGTACCGCACGGGCGGCAATAAGGTTTCGGCAGCGCATCTGCGCGACCGCCACCGCACCGCGACATCTACGTTACGCCTGCGTCAAGCTGCGCGGCTTCTGTTCATCTTCGGGCTAACAAGTAAGTCGTTCATGCACGGTCGACTTAGTTACTATATTGTTATTGAGTAAATTCTGAAGTATGATGAATAGCTGCTTTGTTAATTGTGAGTTTTGCATCATTAGTTTATTGTATTTGTCTCCTACTAAAACTTGGAATTAAAATATTGCCCACATATCCAACAATCCAGAAACCTTATTGCGAATTTTGTTGCAATACAGAAATGGGTAATGCTTACGATGCGATGAAACACGAGAGGTTTTCTCGGTCAAGACTTTCGTGAGATGATGACTAGAGCCAAGTTGTGGGATGCACTAGAGAACAAATATGCAGAGGCGGAGGGTGGTGTCGGCTCTACATATGTGAGCAATTTTTGACTTTAGCATGGATGAGGGTAAGTCGTAGTTGGACAAGCTCATGATCTCCAACTACTAGTCGGTGAGATTGCGCACTTAGGCTGTGCGTTGCCTCCAAAGTTTGTGGCTGCGGGCATCGTTGCTAAACTCCCTGCCTCTTGGCGGGATTTTGCTACTAGCTTACAACATAAGAGGGAAGAGATTTCTATTGAGGATCTCATTGCAGCCCTCGATGTGGAAGAAAAACAAGAGCAAAGATGCACCTAGCACATCTCGCCGAACAATGCAAACATCATACGAAAAGGACTCATTGCTAAGAAATACAAATCCAACAAACCGTACAAGACAACTAGCTTTAAGAAGAAACCGAGAAAAGGATTTGAAGGACATCACCGCTTTGTGTGCGGAAAAGACGGTCATATGGCGGGACCGCTTCCCGCAAGATCGAGATGGTGAACGACTAAAGAAGAAGGCTATTAACGTGATCATAGGCGAGGCCTCGACTTCGAGGAGGGTATGGTAATCCACCGTTGTCTTTTAGCATGTCAATCTCCGAGTGGTGGATTGATACGGTGCTAATGTTCACGTATGTTCTGATATTTCCTTGTTTTCTTCTTATCAGGCAACAGGGGCTTTCTCCATCCTAATGGGAAACGGGTCGCATGCTTCTGTTCTTGGTGTTGGCACGGTGGATCTGAAGTTTACTTGAGGGAAGACCGCCCACTTGAAGAACGTCGCAGATGTTCCCACAATAAAGAAGAACGTTGCTAGTGGTTCTCTCCTATGTAGGGATGGCTATAAGCTAGTTTTGAGTCAAATAAAATTGTAATGTCTAAGTTCGGAAAGTTTGTTGGTAATGGCTATGAGAGCGAGGCTTGTTCCGCCTAAGTATTTTAGAGTCTTGCTATAATCGAATATTGCAACCGGTTTAAATAAATGTGAGGCAAATATTTGGCATTCTCGTTTACATCATATTGGCTTTGATAGTATTGCTAGGATGTCCAGATTAGATTTAATTCCAAAATGTGAAATTGTCAAAGGGTCAAAGTGCGGTCATGTGTGCAAGCAAAGCAACCTCGAAAACCCTTTAAGGGATTAGAGGATGAAAAGAACTTGGCACCTTTAGACCTTATTCATTCAGATTTGTGTGAAATGAATGGATTATTGACAAAAGGAGGCAAAAGATATTTTCTAACTTTTATTGATGATGCAACACGCCATCGCTATGTGTATTTGTTGAAAACTAAGGATGAAGCTTTAAATTACTTTAAAACTTATAAGGCCGAGGTTGAGAACCAACTAGAAAAGAAAATAAAAGATTGATGTCGATCGTGGAGGAGAGTATGTCTCTCATGAATTCTCCCAATTACATTACGAGTATGGAATAGTCCATGAATTTACACCACCATATTCGCCCCAATCAAATGGGGTAGCCGAGAGGAAAAATCGGACACTAATGATTTGGTTAATGCCATGTTAGAGAGTGCCAGATACCTAAGGCGTGGTGGGGAAGCTATTCTAACAAAGAACTTTGTCCTAAGCAGAGTAATCACTAAAAGAGTGAGATTACTCCGTATGAGGGATGGAAGGAGAAAACCTAATGTTAATTTTCTGCGAACTTGGGGTGTTTGGCAAAGTCAATATACCATTGCGAAAAGAGAAAACTTGGACCAAAAACGATCGATTGTATTTTTCTAGGATATGCTCATAATAGCACGGCTTATAGATTTTTAGTAGTTAAATCAGAAACTTCTGAGATTGTTGCTAATACAATAATGGAGTCGAGAGATGCTTCATTCTTTGAGAATATCTTTCCTATGAGAACAGCAAGCAGTACTTCACGAACAGAGAATGTTCAATCTGATAATATTGAAAGTGATAACAATCAAACTTCTGAACTTCCCACCATTTCTGAACCAATATGTGATATCCGTGAGGAGGATAACAATCTAGTCGCATAAGCTCCTCGTGAAGCAAGAGACAAAGGGTTGAGAAACCTTTGGTGACGACTTTATAGTATACCTCGTGGATGATGTGCCAAAGACTCTTTCGAGGCTTATGCATCTTCGATCTTGAGTATTGGAAAGATGCAGTCCGTAGCGAGATGGACTCTATCATGGCTAATGGGACATGGGAGATCGCAGATCGTCCTATCGGGTGTAAACCTGTAGGATGTAAGTGGGTCTTCAAAAAGAAACTAAAGCCTGATGGAACTATTGAGAAATACAAGGTAAGACTTGTGGCCAAGGGTTACACCCAGAAAGAGGGAGAAGATTTCTTTGATACCTATTCTCCTGTCGCTAGACTAACTACCATCAGAGTGCTCTTTGCGTTAGCATCTTCCTATGGTCTACATGTTCATCAAATGGATGTGAAGACAGCTTTTCTTAATGGAGAGTTGGAGGAAGAGATCTATATGGATCAACCCGATGGTTTTGTGATTTCGGACAGAAAATAAGGTATGTAGATTATTGAAATCTTTGTATGGCCTAAAACAAGCACCTAAACAATGGCACGAGAAGTTTGACAAAACTTTAACATCCGCTGGCTTTGTTGTGAATGAAGCTGATAAATGTGTGTATTATCGTTATGGTGGGGGTCAATGAGTTATCTTATGTCTGTATGTAGATGACATACTTATATTTAGAACAAACAACGCTGTAATTGACGAGGTCAAATCTTTCTTATCTCGGTGTTTTGATATGAAAGACTTAGGAGAGGCGATGTTATTCGAATATTAAATTGATCAAAAGTAAGGATGGGATCACTTTGAATCAATCTCATTATGCTGAGAAAATATTGAGCGGTTCGGCTTTGAAAATTGTAAAGTTTCTCCAACACCCTATGATGCGAGCATTAAGCTTCGAAAGAACCACGGGTTAGGAAAAGATCAATTAAGATATTCACAAATTATTGGGTCACTAATGTATTTAGCTGGTGCCACAAGACACGACATTTCATTTGTTGTGAGCAAATTAAGTCGGTTTACTTCTAACCCGTGAGATGATCATTGGGAGGCACTTGAAAGAGTGTTGCGCTACTTGAGAGGCACAACATCTTTTGGAATACATTATCTTGGACATCCTTCGTATTAGAAGGATATAGTGACTCTAATTGGATCTCGATGCGGATGAGATCAAAGCTACAAGTGGTTATGTATTCACTTTAGGCGGTGTCTTTGCGGTTTCATGGAGGTCTTGCAAGCAGACCATATTGACGAGGTCAACCATGGAAGCGAACTTGTAGCACTTGACACGACCCACGCTTGAGGTGAATGGTGAGAGAGCTTCTATTGGACTTGTCATTGGTTGAGAAACCAATACCTGCAATCTGATGTCTTGTGATAACCAAACGATGTTGGCCAAAGTCACAAGTACAAAGGATAATATGAAGTCCTCTAGACATGTGAAGCGAGGCTTAAATCGTCGAAAACCGAGAAACTCGGAGTGATTCTTTGTGAATTATATTCACACCGAGAAAAATCTGCGCACCCTTTTACAAAGGGTTAGCACGAAAGCGATTTATGTTGCATCTATGGACATGGGTATGAGGCCCATTTAAGTTACATCACAATGGTAACCCATACCTTCTTGATCGGAGATCCGTGACATAGGCAATGGGAAAAACAAATTGATGTTTTAACAAGAGAGTGCATATTTATTGTACCCATGTCCTAATAAACAATGTACTTTTGACTGTTAGGAAGGTTGGCATAAAGCCTTAATGTATTCTGTTGTCCAAATGAGGAAAAGGTATTAGCCTCCAGGATACCTAGAAAGAATACACCTACTTGAGCTTAACTGTGTGGTCGCAGTTCACGAGAACGGGGCATTCTCTAAAAAGCTCATGAGAAGATAATGGAGCATGACCATAGAACGCTCCGTTTAGACGTGTTTCATTGGCAGCCTAGTACTAGTTGAGATTTCAAGTGAAATCTGATCACGAAAAGCTGTGAATTCAAGGCATAGTCCATTCATCAGGTGTGAGAAGATGAATCTTGTCATTCTAGGTGTAAGTTCAACCCGTACGGGACTTATACTAAAACACTAGTATATTAACAGTACTTCAGCACAATATCTTTATCATCTGTTTACTTTTTGCTTTGGAATTGGTGGGGGATTGTTAGAATGTGGCCCATTTTATGGCCCACTTCCTTAATTCCAAAGCATACTTTGTTTAGTACCATATTGCTAAGGAAAGGAGAGGAAGACCAATTTATAAGGTGGAGTCTTCTCCACTCTTTGAATATGGATAGAGATGTTATGTGGAGGCTTCTGTGTAGTCACACACGCGCACGCATGCGCGCGTGTATACGCGTATTTTCACGTATAAATCGCGTGACTTGTGACTTGCCACGCGTGACCGTGACGTGACGTGGCGCGCCACTTGGCAGACCAAGTCCATCTCTATTTTTGCTGAACTCTGCACCACTCTCTCTCTCCCTGTTTGAATGCGATTCAAACGTTTGAATTTGAGGCTTTATTGGGGTTTTGATGACAGACAGTTACCAGTGGATAAATGAGCGGTTGAATCGTCGATTACAAGTGGGTAAATGGTCGCTTTAATCATGTCGATTATCAATGCATTTTATATGCCTGGAGACGTCCAGAGTATGAGTGAGAAATCCACGGCCTCTATTTCCTTCTTCTCTGTGTTTCTGTGCTCGAGTACTGTGCCGTCTGAACCTCGTCGACCTTTCTTCCCGGCGTGCACCTGGAAGGAGGGAGAGCGGGTATCTCCGAACCGTTGCCGCAGAGAGTACCGCACGGGCGGCAATAAGGTTTCGGCAGCGATCTGCGCGACCGCCACCGTGACCGCGACATCTACGCTACGCATCGTCAAGCTCGCGCGCTTCCTGTTCATCTTCAGGGCTAACAAGTAAGTCGTTCGTGCGCATTCGACTTAGTTACTATATTGTTATTGAGTAAATTCAAAGTATGATGAATAGCTGCTTTGTTAATTGTGAGTTTTGCATCATTAGTTTATTGTATTTGTCTCCTACTAAAACTTGGAATTAAAATATTGCCCACATATCCAACAATCCAGAAACCTTATTGTGAATTTTGTTGCAATACAGAAATGGGTAATGCTTCTGATGCGATGAAACCTGAGAGGTTTTCTGGTCAGTACTTTCGTAGATGACAGACTAGAGCCAAGTTGTGGGATGCACTAGAGAACAAATATGCGAGGCGAGGCGGTCGTGGCTCTACATATGTGAGCAATTTTCGACTTTAGCATGGATGAGGGTAAGTCCGTAGTTGGACAAGCTCATGATCTCCGACTACTAGTCGGTGAGATTGCGCACTTAGGTCATGCGTTGCCTCCAAAGTTTGTGGTCATGGGCATCGTTGCTAAACTCCCCGCCTCTTGGCGGGATTTTGCTACTAGCTTAAAACATAAGAGGAAGAGATTTACTTGAGGATCTCATTGCGACCCTCGATGTGGAAGAAAAACAAGAGAAAAGATGCACCTAGCACATCCGCCGAACAATGCAAACATCATACGAAAAGGATGTTGCTAAGAAATACAAATCCAACAAACCGTACAAGACAACTAGCTTTAAGAAGAAAACCGAGAAAAAGGATTTGAAGGACATCACACGCTTTGTGTGCGGAAAAGGCGGTCATATGGCGAAGGACTGTCGCTTCCGCAAGATCAGAGATGGTGAACAGCTAAAGAAGAAGGCTATTAACGTGATCATAGGCGAGGCCTCGACTTCAGGAGGGTATGGTAATCCACCTGTTGTCTTTTAGCATGTCAATCTCTTGAGTGGTGGATTGATACTTGGTGCTAATGTTCACGTATGTTCGATATTTCCTTGTTTTCTTCTTATCGTGCAACAGGGCTTTCTCCATCCTAATGGGAAGCGGGTCGCATGCTTCGTTCTTGGTGTTGGCACGGTGGATCGAAGTTTACTTGGGGAAGACCGCCCACTTGAAGAACGTGCGAGATGTTCCCACAATAAAGAAGAACCTTGCTAGTGGTTCTCTCCTATGTAGGGATGGCTATAAGCTAGTTTTGAGTCAAATAAAATTGTAATGTCTAAGTTCGGAAAGTTTGTTGGTAATGGCTATGAGAGCGGAGGCTTGTTCCGCCTAAGTATTTTAGAGTCTTGCTATAATCGAATATTGCAACCGGTTTAAATAAATGTGAGGCAAATATTTGGCATTCTCGTTTACATCATATTGGCTTTGATAGTATTGCTAGGATGTCCAGATTAGATTTAATTCCAAAATGTGAAATTGTCAAAGGGTCAAAGTGCCAGTCATGTGTGCAAGCAAAGCAACCTCGAAAACCCTTTAAGGGATTAGAGGATGAAAAGAACTTGGCACCTTTAGACCTTATTCATTCAGATTTGTGTGAAATGAATGGATTATTGACAAAAGGAGGCAAAAGATATTTTCTAACTTTTATTGATGATGCAACACGCTACTGCTATGTGTATTTGCTGAAAACTAAGGATGAAGCTTTAAATTACTTTAAAACTTATAAGGCCGAGGTTGAGAACCAACTAGAAAAGAAAATAAAAGATTGAGGTCGATCGTGGAGGAGAGTATGTCTCTCATGAATTCTCCCAATTGCTTACGAGCATGGAATAGTCCATGAATTTACACCACCATATTCGCCCCAATCAAATGGGGTAGCTGAGAGGAAAAATCGGACACTAACAGATTTGGTTAATGCCATGTTAGAGAGTGCCGGTATACCTAAGGCGTGGTGGGGGGAAGCTATTCTAACAGCAACTTTCGTCCTAAACAGAGTAATCACTAAAAAGAGTGAGATTACTCCGTATGAGGGATGGAAGGGGAGAAAACCTAATGTTAATTTTCTGCGAACTTGGGGGTGTTTGGCAAAGTCAATATACCATTGCGTAAAAGAGAAAACTTGGACAAAAACAATGATTGTATTTTTCTAGGATATGCTCATAATAGCACGGCTTATAGATTTTAGTAGTTAAATCGAAACTTCTGAGATTATTGCTAATACAATAATGGAGTCGAGAGATGCTTCATTCTTTGAGAATATCTTTCCTATGAGAACAGCAGGCAGTACTTCACGAACAGAGAATGTTCAATCTAATAATATTGAAAGTGATAACAATCAAACTTCTGAACTTCCCACCATTTCTGAACCAATATGTGATATCCGTGAGGAGGATAACAATCTAGTCGCATAAGCTCCTCGTAGAAGCAAGAGACAAAGGGTTGAGAAAACCTTTGGTGACGACTTTATAGTATACCTCGTGGATGATGTGCCAAAGACTCTTTCTGAGGCTTATGCATCTTCTGATGCTGAGTATTGGAAAGATGCAGTCCGTAGCGAGATGGACTCTATCATGGCTAATGGGACATGGGAGATCGCATATCGTCCTATCGGGTGTAAACTTGTAGGATGTAAGTGGGTCTTTAAAAAGAAACTAAAGCCTGATGGAACTATTGAGAAATACAAGGCAAGACTTGTGGCCAAGGGTTACACCCGAAAAGAGGAGAAGATTTCTTTGATACCTATTCTCCGTCGCTAGACTAACTACCATCGAGTGCTCTTTGCGTTAGCATCTTCCTATGGTCTACATGTTCATCAAATGGATGTGAAGACGACTTTTCTTAATGGAGAGTTGGAGGAAGAGATCTATATGGATCAACCCGATGGTTTTGTGATTTCGGACGGAAAATAAGGTATGTAGATTATTGAAATCTTTGTATGGCCTAAAACAAGCACCTAAACAATGGCACGAGAAGTTTGACAAAACTTTAACATCCACCGCTTTGTTGTGAATGAAGTCGATAAATGTGTGTATTATCGTTATGGTGGGGTCAATGAGTTATCTTATGTCTGTATGTAAATGACATACTTATATTTAGAACAAACACTTAGTAATTGACGAGGTCAAATCTTTCTTATCTCGGTGTTTTGATATGAAAGACTTGGGAGAGGCGATGTTATTCTGAATATTAAATTGATCAAAAGTAAGGATGGGATCACTTTGAATCAATCCCATTATGTTTGAGAAAATATTGAGCAGGTTCGGCTTTGAAAATTGTAAAGTTTCTCCAACACCCTATGATGCGAGCATTAAGCTTGAAAGAACCACGGGTTAGGAAAAGATCAATTAAGATATTCACAAATTATTGGGTCACTAATGTATTTAGCTGGTGCCACAAGACCTGACATTTCATTTGTTGTGAGCAAATTAAGTCGGTTTACTTCTAACCCAGGAGATGATCACTGGAGGCACTTGAAAGAGTGTTGCGCTACTTGAGAGGCACAACATCTTTTGGAATACATTATACTGGACATCCTTCTGTATTAGAAGGATATAGTGACTCTAATTGGATCTCTGATGCGGATGAGATCAAAGCTACAAGTGGTTATATATTCACTTTAGCTGGTGCTGCAGTTTCATGGAGGTCTTGCAAACAGACCATATTGACGAGGTCAACCATGGAAGCAGAACTTGTAGCACTTGACACAGCCACAGTTGAGGCTGAATGGCTGAGAGAGCTTCTATTGGACTTGTCATTGGTTGAGAAACCAATACCTGCAATCCTGATGTACTGTGATAATCAAACAGTGTTGGCCAAAGTCACAAGTACAAAGGATAATATGAAGTCCTCTAGACATGTGAAGCGTAGGCTTAAATCAGTCAGAAAACTGAGAAACTCCGGAGTAATTGCTGTGAATTATATTCACACTGAGAAAATCGCGACCCTTTTACAAAGGGGTTAGCACGGAAAGCGATTTCTATTGCATCTATGGACATGGGTATGATGCCCATTTAAGTTACATCACAATGGTAACCCATACCTTCTTGATCGGAGATCCCGTGACATAGGCAATGGGAAAAACAAATTGATGTTGTAACAAGAGAGTGCATATTTATTGTACCCATGTCCTAATAAACAATGTACTTTCATTGTTAGGAAGGTTGGCATAAAGCCTTAATGTATTCATTGTCCAAATGAGGAAAAGGTATTAGCCTGCAGGATACTTAGAAAGAATACACCTACTTGAGCTTAACTGTGTGGTCGCAGTTCACGAGAACGGGGCATTCTCTAAAAAGCTCATGAGAAGATAAGGAGCATGACCATATAACGCTCGGTTTAGGCGTGGTTCATTGGCGACCTAGTACTAGTTGAGATTTCAAGTGAAATCGATCACGAAAAAGTCGTGAATTCAAGGCATAGTCCATTCATCACCGTGAGAAGATGAATCTTGTCATTCTAGGTGTAAGTTCAACCCGTCACGGACTTATACTAAAACACTAGTATATTAACAAGATTTCACAGACAATATCTTTATCATCTGTTTACTTTTGCTTTGGAATTGGTGGGGGATTGTTAGAATGTGGCCCATTTTATGGCCCACTTCCTTAATTCCAAAGCATACTTTGTTTAGTACCATATTGCTAAGGAAAGGAGAGGAAGACCAATTTATAAGGTGGAGTCCTCTCCACTCTTTGAATATGGATAGAGATGGTATGTGGAGGGTTACGTAGTCAGTCACACGCGCTGCTGCAGCAGATACGCCAGTATTTTCGCGTATAAATCGCGTGACTTGTGACTTGCCACGCGTGGCCGTGGACGTGGCGTGGCGCGCCACTGGCGCACTAAGTCCATCTCTATTTTTGCCGAACTCGCACCACTCTCTCTCCCCTGTTTGAATGCGATTCAAGCGTTTGAATTTGAGGCTTTATTGGGGTTTTGATGACGACAGTTACCGGTGGATAAATGATCGGTTGAATCGTCGATTACCGGTGGGTAAATGGTCGCTTTAATCATGTCGCTTATCAATCTGTCTTTATATGCTGGAGACGTCCGTAGTATGAGTGAGAAATCCACGGCCTCTATTTCCTTCTTCTCGTGTTTACGTGCTCGAGTCTTGTCGTCGAATCTCGTCGACCTTTCTTCCCGCGTGCACCGAAGGAGGAGAGCGGGTATCTCGAACCGTTGCCGCAGAGTACATGCACGGGCGGCAATAAGGTTTCGGGCGGGGCATCTGCGACCGCTCACCGCCGCTGCGACATCTACGTTACGCACTCTGCGTCAAGCTGCTGCGGCTTCCTGTTCATCTTCAGGCTAACAAATAAGTCGTTCGTGCGCACGATCGACTTAGTTACTATATTGTTATTGAGTAAATTCTGAAGTATGATGAATAGTCTGCTGTTAATTGTGAGTTTTGCATCATTAGTTTATTGTATTTGTCTTCTACTAAAACTTGGAATTAAAATATTGCCCACATATCCAACAGGAATTAGTTGACAAGGCTTCCTTAGAGGTGAAGAACATTCTGCCACTCCTACGAACAGACACAGAAACCCTCATTGAGCGGTTCAAGCAAACAATTTCGGAATCTTATGGATCTCCAACCGAATCTATGTTCCCAATGCCTCCAGTGCCCCGCCCAGTGGAGCCCAAATAACCCCAACACTACCCCAAATTGTGTGTAATTATGATGCCTCCACGTGAAGAATCGCCTCGTCGGAATGTGGCAGATTTCATGAAGTTCGATTCTGGGGGTTGGTCCACGGCTCCACGCTGATCTAAGATGCAGTGTTCTTGAGTTGGGTTTTACAGCTTGATTTGATGTTTCATCAGGCAAGTTGTTTTTGCTGACCCTGGCATTTGTGTGCTCGTCAGCTTGTGTGATTCTATTGAAACATAGGAGGATATAGTAATACTCATCTGTGCATAGGCCCTATATGACACATAGTGCTCCGCATCTGTATATTTGCGAGTTACGCATTGTTTGAGATCATCGTGATGCATTTGAGCTTTGACATCATGAGTTCCTTTTTCCTAGCTCGGAAGAATTTCAGATTACTGACGCAACCTAGTCAACAGCAAACTCTTAATTCATCAGAACAAACATAAATCTATCACTTGTGCTCTAAAAGCCATATATCTATCTATCTATCAAGAAAGGTATTATTTGACTATTTCATACAACAACTTGTCCATCCATCTACAAGAGATCTAACACAGTTTAGTAGAACCAATCTACAGCCAAAATTAATAGTATAATCCCTCTCCAGCATCCATTGAGTATACTACAAGAACAAGAACCGTATAAAGATTCTCTTTGGGAGCCCCAACAGATCACATTCTGTCTCCATCACCTGCAAAATTGATCAAGCAAGCATTTGTTGAGCACAGCAAGCAGGGGCATGCCTCTTCATCAGTTGCTACTTGCCGGTGCTAGCTGGAAGGTAGTAGTACTGGTAGTAACCCAGTACTCCGAGCAGGACCATAAGCACAGCGGCAAACGCTGCGGCGGGTGCAGCCCACGACCAGTATGACTGGGATCTCTTCCTATTCAGGACCGCCTTTGGGAGGGGGGCCTTGGTTTTCGTCACCGCACTTCTATACCGCACATTCTTCTTCTGTTCTTTCTTCACAGGTGCAGGAGCTGACAACACTTCCTGCTCTTCCACTACTTCATCAGACTTGGCATCAGAGTCAGCTGCCTCCTCAGACTCGGGATCCCCGCCTGGTGCAGCCTTCTTCTTGGCCTTCTTCTCCTTCTCCTGAAACAATTAATTGCGTGGGTGACTATGTAGCACTGTAAAAGAGATGTAGCTAAGAGCACAGACAGAAGACTTCGAGGAAAAGAAAAGGATACAGATAGATGTATCTACCTTAAGCTTCTTCTCGGCTTCTTTTTGTGCTCGTGCTGCCGCCTTCGTTGCTTGTTTCTCGGCCTGCTTCCTCTTCCTATCTAGTGCCAGCTTGTTCTTTTCTATCTCTTCCTGCCTCTTCATTTCTTTCAACTTTGCCTCATCTACTACTTTAGGTTTTGTCTTCTCCTTCAGGGGCTCAGCATCATATACATCCAGCACATCATCAATATCAAGAGGAGATTTTGCCTTAGCAGCTTTTGCAGCTGCTTTGACACTAATCTCATCCTTTGAGATAGTGTCTGCTTGTGGAGCAGGAGCCTCCTTTGCCTGTTTGGCAGGCTTTTCAAATGGAGTAGGCTCCTGTTCCGCAGGTGGTGCCGGTGGCTGTGTTTCAAGAACGATAGGCTTCTCATCACGATTCCTCATCCGTCCATCTCGGCTCAGCTGCCTGCTGTTGAGGGAAGCCAGTATCCTCTTCTCATAATCCTCTCTGAAAGGCTTGCTGCTGGACCATTGCGCCATAAACTTCCCGACCTATGATAAAATAAAACAAACATTTCTCATGAAGTCAAAGTATTTCTCATTAACTTCTAAACCTATGATAGGAAACAATTAAGTATTTCATAGGCAAACCTCACTCTGGCAGAGCTGCCGCAGAGCTTCTACTTCACTCCTTGCAGAAAGATCCCTAACACTGTTCAAGAGTGTGCGGTTTTGGTGGAAGGACGCATTCTGGATCAGAAAAGTGTGCATCGGATACCATCAACAAAATGCCCGTGTTGTTATACCCAAAACAATAAAAAAGTTTTACTGACATAGAGAGATAAAACAAAGTTAAAAGTAGTTCCCATATGAAATATGTGGGATATCTAGTGCACAAGCACAATTTGGTGCACAAACATTAGGTTAGTTATCAAATCAACATAAAATATTTTGAAAAAAAAACTGTAAATGCACTTCTGAAATCATTCTACTTATATATTTTAAGTTCAAATTCATTCCATGTTGAGGGTAACGAATATAAGAACTCTGGCAAATGATAAATAAAATACAAAGACAAATGTTACTATTCACAGCAAACTTTTCTTTATAGTTTTTTCCCAGCAAGTAATAGGCAAATCAGCTACTACAATTTAAAGCCCAAAGAACATTCAAGAACAGTCATGTTACACCAACTAATTGTTAGAATCAAGTTATTTAATAGTTAAGTGTGTCAACCAAAAGATTGACTTTGCATTACAGTTCACTGACATACATAACAAGCATAATTTGGATTCCCGGGCACATGCAATAGCTAGAAAATTTTAAACATCACAAATGTGCTTCCATTTCCTGACCAAAATATACCACAGTGGAAATATTACATAGCATCCTATGCACTAGAGAGACATTGAAGATGTATTTATTGACTTACATTGAGATCACGCGTTTTTCTCAATTCATTTAATGCATCAAAGGCCTTGTCCTTTCTAGCCGTAGCTGCAGCAAGATCATCTTGAAGTGCAGCAATCTCAGCATCAACAGCATGGAGTTCATCTTCGAGAACCTTAATCTTATCTCTAACAGCATGCCTCTCCTTTTTTACTTCATCAATACCCACCCCAATTTGCTGAGATAATAGTTAAAATCAAAATGTGAACAATTACTGAGCTTTCATTTTCCAGCAGAATACATGGATATAAAAATGAGGTTATACATGGATTAATGGATATACATACTTTGACCTGATCATGTATTGTGTCTCTCTCGACAATTGTATCTTGCATCTTAGCTCGCTTTGCAGCATTCGCAAGGACCTTTGATCTGGTTCCTTCGAGTTGTTTTATTTCTTTGACCAACCGCTTTTCCTCATCCAAGGGTATGCTTTCATGGCAAATGCGGGCATTCAAGCTCTTGATCTACAGAGGGATAATGGAGCAAACAACACATACACACTCAAACACTGCAACAGTTGAAGAATGAGTCATGCCAAGTTTTAAGCTTACCAACTGCTCAAGCTCTCCAATTGAAGAGCACAAACCTGAGCTTTGTGCCCGCATAGCATTATTTTCACTACGAAACTTGCCTAAACTCTTTTGAAGAGGTTCCATTTCCTTCAACTTCTCGCTCACAACTTCATTATATTGTTTATTCTCTGCAGTCAATGGCTTCAGCTCAGATATAATATTGGATCGCTCAGTCTGCAACAAAATTTAAGTTTCAAAAATGAGACCTCAGTTCTCAAGCAAATTAGCAGTTGTGTCAACTGCTACCAGAAACATGTTCCATCAATAACACATTTGCAAACTTTTTTTTGAAAAGCCAACACAATTACAAACTTAATACTAGATATACTTATAGAGCACATGTAAGTTTCTTGTGAGCATAAACCATGAGGAAAGGTAGCACTCATTCCCATGAGAGGTCAGAAAGCATACCCTCTTGATCCTCAAAGCCTCAACAATTTGGGAGCGAGCATGAATCTTCTTTTGGCAGTCCTTGTCAGCTTGTTCAAGTTTTGCCTTCAGCTTAGGATCCTCGTACGAGCGAACCCTAACAAAGAAAAACACATGAGTTTGCTTAGGTTCAGGCCACTCATCGACAGCATCCTTCAGGGGTGCTAGATCTGCAGCATTTGTGGCTCCATTTGTAGCAGTGGTGCTGTTGTCCAAACCAAAAACAGCTGCTTCCTCACGCTCCTTGGCAGTAGCTTTACTTTCCTTTTCTTGGAAAAGGTTATCTTCTCCGTCAACTGCTTTAACCTGTGCCAGCATAGTTTCAGATCCAGCGGCCTCCATTCCCATGCCCCTGAAAAAAGATAAAAGAAAGTAGTTAACAAGACTGAGAGAATAAGAAGTGTCCATGTGCTAGGAGGACCAAGTCACTGTATGAAATGCTTTTTTTTTTAGCAGAAAATACAGCAGGGGAGGCCCCCACTGTAAAATATATTAAGAGGAAAAAAACTGAACAGAAGGACTACAAAGAAACACCAGGGAGCAACCCGAGGAGGGTTACAAGACGAAGACTAGACTAGAGCATCTATACAAGCTAGGAAGACAGGGCATTTTTCCTCACTAAATCTGTGAGCCTGAAGATTAGCCTCTTTACAGAAGGAACTTTTCCAAGAAACAAAGGACGGGCGACCTCTATCAAAGATGAAATTGTTTCTTTGCTTCCAAATTTGCCAGGCAACTATGGTGAAAATCTCCATAAAGAAGGGGCTTTGAAATTGGAGCTTAGCATGGAGCATCATTTGAAAGAAGTCTTTTGTGATATCCCAACTAATACCAAGATGTTGCCAACAAACTTGACTGAAAGGGCAAATGAAGAACAGATGAAACGCGACTCCTCAATGTCGCTGTTGCAGAGGACACAATTGTAATTGTTTCCTTGAAGCTTTTGTTTTTTCCTTCTTAGAATATTTCTTGTGTTAAGTCTGTCCATAAGGAGAAGCCAAGTGAAGACCCGAAGTTTATTACAACATTTGGAGTTCCAAATCCAGAGAAAAGGTGCAGGAGGTTGTATGTTTTTATAGGGCAGATTATAGCACTTAGAGGAGGAGTAGTTCTTGCTTCCCCAAATGTAATCCCAGGAGTCTTTTGAGTTTGAATCAACTTGTAAGTCTTGGGTGAGGTCTTGTAAACTTTGAAAATCTTGAAAGGCTTGTTCTGATAAAGGCAGATGAAATTGGGCTTCAAGAGTGTTATTTGATAGGAAGCTGCTACGAAATGTTCTTGTTTTGGCAAAGGAAAAAGCCTTGGAAACTTAGACTCCAAAATGTTGTTGTTCCAAAGGTCGGATCGTAAAAGCAATCAAGAGCCATCCCAATCTGCATTTAGCAATTGCTCTAAAAATTCACATAATTTTAGAACATCTCTCCACCAAAAGAGCCCTTATCGTGAAGCATGAGGAACCCGACCAAGAGGATAGTAAGCATTCCAAATCAAATTCACCCAAGGAATATCTTTTGTTATAGAATTTATCTAGGTGTTTCAAAAGAAGGGCTCTATTTTGGCTTCGAGATTGATGATTCCACCCTCCTTTTCTTTTGGCTTTGTACAATTCTTCCAAGCAACCAGTGGTTTCGTCTTAGCATTAGAATCAGAACCCCTCCAGAGACAATGACGTCTAGCTCTATCAATGTATTCAATGACTGCAACAGGAACTTCCAAAGTGCACATAGCATAGGTAGGTAAGGAGGAAAGGACAGAATTAACAATCTGAAGTCTCCCAGCATGAGTAAGGAGATTTGAAGTTGCAGTGAGCTTCCTCTCAATTTTACTCATAATAGAACCATAATGCTCAACCCGAGGTTTTGTAGTTCCCAATGGCAAACCAAGATAGGTGAAGGGTAAAGATTCAAGTTTGCATCCAAAAACACCAGCAAGAATCTGAGCTCTGTCAAGGGAGAGGTTCAAGGGAACAAGGCAAGATTTTTGTAGTTGACTCTTAGCCCATGGATTGAGAAAAGGATTCCAATGAGCCTTCGGGGTGAATAATTCCTTTGTGAAGCTCCCATGATAAGAATTGTGTCATCGGCATATTGAACAATGGGAAATTGATCCAACTCATAAGAAGGAATAGGCAAATCAAAAAGGCCCTGATGATAGGCCTTGTTGACAATGCATTGAAGCAGGTCAGCAGCAAGCACAAAGAGAAGTGGTGACAAAGGGTCACCTTGTCTAACCCCACGACGACAATGGAAGTGTTTACCAGGCACACCATTTAAAAGGATTGAAGATGAAGCAGAAGCAAGAATCCTCTCCACCCAATCAATCCAGGTTTCAGAAAACCCCAAGCTTCTCATCATTAGCAAAATTGCACTATGCTCAATTGTATCAAAGGCTTTTGTAAAGTCCGGTTTCGAATGACAAGCTCTCTCTGGAGTGTTGACACCGATAGATGTATTCATAAGCCCATGCTAAACAGTCTTGTATCGTTCGCTTTTAATGAAGCCATATTGATTGATGTGAATCGGGGAATGATTTTAGCTCAAGTCGATTGGCGGAAGCTTTGTAATGATTTTAAAGACACCATTAAGAAGAGAGATGGGTGCAAGTCATTAACACTTGTGGGATTGTGCACCTTGGGGATCAAAGTGATGTAAGAACTGTTGATGGCTTCAAGGTTCAAGGATCCATTAAAGAAATTTGCACATAGGGTATATATATCTTCCTTAATAATGTCCCAATTTTTCAGAAAAAGACCATTAAAGCCATCAGGACCAGGAGCTTTATCCAAGGGCATATGCTTGATGACTTCATCAATGTCAAAAGTGGAGAAGGGCCTTGAAAGAGAATCAAGGTCATCTTTAGCTTTGCACCAGTTGATCAAGGCGATACCACATTGTAGGATTGGAAGAGAATCCCATTCTCTTTTGAAGTCTTCAATAACAAGCGACCTTTTCGTTGTGCTCAGTGACATCTCTACCATCCTCAGCAGTCAAACTAGTGATGGTATTAATTCTGTATCTATCACTGTATGAAATGCTAACAGTACCTACTAGCTACAATTAGTTGCAGATAAACACAAGGTGACCATTAGAAGACACATATCTTTCATGAGCTCTGTTAGTTGATAAAACAGGCCACCACAAGGTTGTCACAGTGCTCTGGCAAGTCACGGCGAGACCGGGGTGCCTAGACGCCTAGTTGACTAGGCGCCCGTCATGGCGACAGTTAGACGATAGCAATAAATACAATACCTTATATGATCAAAAATTAAATAATCATGCAACATAATAGCACAAATTATCCAAATACCATGCAATAGAGCTCAAAAGGTCCAAATCAAAAGAAATCCATTGGGGAGGGGCTTATTCATAATTTTTAAAAACTCTAAATAAGAAGAAATAAATTGAGAGAGTGGCATATTCATAATTTTCAGAAACTCCAAGGACTAAATCAAAAAAAGACCAAAAATTTGCCCATCCCTATAACCCCAGCCGCCAGCAATTTTGCCCGCCGACAGCAATTTCTCACGCCTCCCGCACCTCCACCGCCTCCTCTACTTTCGCCATACCCAAGACGCCCACATCCTCCTTCTCCTCTGCTTTCTTGCCGCTAGCCCCTTCGCCCCTCGCCTCCTCTGCTTCCGCCCATGGCCGTGGCCCTGCGTCCTCCGCCTCCTCTGCTCGACCGGCCGTGGCAGGAGAAGGTCATGAGATCGGCGCCGGCGGCGGAGATCTCTGGCGACCAGCCTCGGTGTCCCCCTCCGGCCGCCAGGACGACTTGGCGTCGCCTACGTGACAACTATGGGCCACCATGCATGTTTCCTTTATCACTATCCTCTCTTTATTGTCACTTGTCCCCCTCTACTTCTTATCCACCAAATCCTAGGTTTTTGGACTGATCCATTTCATGAACTGAGTGCATCCAATTCTGAACCCAAAACTAGTTGAAATCCAGTATCATTTGCAATGCACAAGCCGTAGATCAAGAGATTCCCAAATCAGACCTTAATGAACCTTTTAATAGTGACCCCGACCGACCATCCAATTCAGATCTGCAAACCAGTCAACCCCACCTCCACAAGCTTAACCAGTACACCCGAAATAGAAACTATTGAACTATCAAATCCCACTAAATCTCCCCCAAATCACACAGACCAGGGGAAAAGAACAACAGAAAGGGGTATAAACTGTAAAGATAATATTGCTCACCAAGTAAGCCAAGCCGGCGATCTGGTGATGGCTGGTGTTGCCAAAAGATAGAATAGAACATAGATGCGACTGGATTTGGGTGAAGAATTTATAGGTGAACTTCTTTATTATTATTTACTAGTGTACTCATTTCCCATTTTGATTTTCTTGAGGGGGAGAAGTTAATATTGGAGGAAAGGATGCCCCATGGCAATAGAACCTAATCTAACCTTTGTGCAGGGTTGAGTGACAGACCAATATCGGTTTGGTTAGTTTATACTCCGCACGAAGCAAGTTGGCAAGTGTGTTTGGAGTAGGCGTCATGCATGAAATGCTAATGGCAGCTGTGATTGGTTGGGGATGGAAACAAGTATGCAAGAAGGTACACATCCTTCATGAACTAAACTCATCTCTTGAACAAAAGGCTAGGACCAAGACCATGTGTCTCTTCCCATCCTTGTCATATTCTCTCCTTTGGCCCTTGTTCATCTCTAGTTCTCATCCACCCAATTGACTTTTTCTTTTTGGTCATGTTCGGGTTGCCAACACACAAGCACAAGGCTAGAACGCAGATTGCACGCGGGTTAGCTGCAAGACATGCTAATTCTGGCATGTGCTAGTACTACTAACTCAAACTGCCGTCTTTTAAAATCTAAAGCCCCCAACAGAGAGAGCAGGAGCGAACATAAGCATCATAGCATACTTTGTCAATTTGTCATCAAGATAGACATGGACATCCACAAAGGCAAGTAGGGTTTTGTACAGATCCATTTCACCTACCAAGATCAGCCAATCCTAATTCCCAACCCAATAGTCAGCTATGGAAGCACCAACTTGAGATTTCTGTGATAAATTGACAAGGGAACCAACTAACTGCAACTGCAGGAACCTTAGGCCCCTAAGCACAGTCCGAAGGTAATTACGACCACCCTGATCATCCATTCATATCTGCGATCTGGTACTGCTGATGGCCAGCAGCGTCGCGTCAACAAAAATAAGATAGAACAAGAAATAGAATGGAATAGAATAGAATAGATATGATATGGATGGATTTCGATATCATTTTTGCGAAACGGGATAGATAGTTGGAAGAGGATTATCTGACGTTGAGAGAGGAAGTGACAGTCAATAGCATTAAGACTTCAGTGATTACGAGCCGTCTGATCTGAGATGGACAGATCAGATTACATGCTACTGTATAATGCTAGCGATGTTACAGTGATTTGCGGTCCGTTCTCCATGTGCGCTGTTGTTTTTCTTGACTTTGCCTTTTAGCCATATGATCTAGGATGAACGGATCAGATCAGTTACTGTGCAATGCTAGCGATGCTACAGTGATTTGCAGTACTGTGCGCTACAGTGTAACAATTTGCTGGTTGTGACGGATGAACATGGTATAATTGTTATTGTTGCTTCTTTTGGTTAAAGAAACAACATGGTTTCTTCTGATGACTTCGCCAACCAAATCCTAGGTTCTTTCACTTATGCATTTCACATACCAAGTGCTACAAACTGTGAACATGAAACTAACTGAAACCCAATTACTATGGGCTCTTTCTTTTCAGCTTATGTCTTTTCCGAATAAAGACGACTTCTCCGTCTTTTTGAAACGATTTATCGAGAACAACTTTTCGAAATGATTTATCGGTTTATCAGCATTCGGTTCATTCACACAAGCGGTCACGGTAAGATCAAAAACCATCAGCAACAGCCAAAAACCAGCCGCCATAGCCCGAAAAGAACCCACTCTATGAGCAGTCAATGCACAAGCTGAGACTCCCAAATCAAAGCTGACTAAACCATCTACCGTTAAACCCATCACCTCCACAAGCCTATCCAGTACCCGCAAAATAGAACATAGCGAAACATCAAACCCTCTACTAAATCCCCAAATCGCAGTATCACGCAGATCAGAAAATATGACCAGCCAAAAAGGGACATAAAAGATAAAATCGCTCACCAGGTAATCCAAGTTGGCAATCTAGTTGTGGCTGTTGTCACTCAACTATAGAATAGAATTGAACGGATTCCGTGATTTCAGGTGCAGGACTTGTGAGATTCTTCTTTCTTACCTGTTACTAATTCGCTTCCCTTTTCGACCCTCTCGAAGGAGAGGAGTTAATACTGGAGGTGGAAAGGATGCTACAACCCAATCTTACCTCGGTACAGAGTGAGCGAGTGACAGACCACAATCAGTTCGGTTTATACTCGACAGGATGCGTGTGTCCGCGGGAGGCGTCGCGCGTGAAATGACAGTAGTAGCCGTGGTTTGTTGGGGACGGGAACAAGAATGCCATCGTAAGAAGGCTCATGTCCTTGGTGAACTGAACAGTCTGAACTAATCTTATGATCAAAAAGGCCAAGGCCAAGATCTTATTACATATCCTTGTCCTATCCTCTTTCTTGTTCGTTGCTCCTCTATAGTTGTAATCTACCTAATCAACTTTTTCTCCCCTTTTTCGGTTCTTGCTCAGGCTGCAAACACACGCATACACACGACACAGCAACACCAGAAATGCAGGATGCACGTGAGTTAAATGCAAGAAACACTAATTCTGGGATGCGCCGCTCCTCATACTAGCTACTTGCCATTATACTCTACATCGATACCAGGCAGAACATCACTTGCCCAAAAAACAAAAGTACCTACAGTACCAACAGCTGCAGCAGATGCAGAATCATGCACCCCCAAAAAGGGCAAGAAAAAGAAAAGGAAAGGCGGTGAGTAGGCAGCCCAGATGTAGACTTGGCATCCCAAAAGAAGTTTCGCAAGATTCTGGAGCAAACCATTCTACCCGCACAGAGCCGGCAACAGCAACTTCCCGACGCAACCAAAAGACGCACCAGCTTCAGCTAGCTTTAAGATGGATATAGGCGAGAGCCGCCGTAAACACGACCGCCACACCAAACCTAGATCCGCGAACCAAACAAGAAAAAAAATCCACGCGCTAAACCGAACAGCGTCGAACAGAGCAGGACGACGGAGCTACGAATCCAAAGCCCACCACCAAAAATTCCCCAAATCATCGCACAGATCGGACGGGGAAGAAAGAAAATAAGAGGAACAAGGATAGATAGAGAGATGAGAATCGCTGACCTGGGAAGCCGAAGCCGCGGCGCCCGATCTAGCAAGCAGCCAGGCGGGCACTGGTGAGCGAGTGATCGCCGGCCAGAAGCGGAGTAGCTGGGTAGAAGTGGAACAGAGTCAACAGACGGACAGAGTGGATAGGCCGTGTTAAGACAGGATGTACCACTTTGTTACCAAACCAACGAGACAAAGCACCGAACAAATATTTAACGTAAAAATTCCTTTTACATAGAAAATCACGACCATATAACTAATAAAATCACTATATAAGAAGTTACAAACATGAAAAACCTCAATGTCTTTTAACCGTGTAAGCACTGAGCTATATATAGTGTAGAGATAGGAGTCTTTAATAAAGAAATTGTTAGACTATGTGGTTAAATCTAAAATATTTTGGTGATAAATAATTAATAATGGTTAATTTATGATGAATAAGTGACAATATTGCTTAGCGTTATTACGTGAGGTATGTGATGTGTGTGTACTGATCTTAGTCAAGTTAGGGCGAACTTGTGCCGGAAAAATATTTTTTGGTTTTTGCATGTACAGGTTGAGTATAGAGGCGATCATGGTCGGTGACGAGGACAACCGGGACTAAGATTCATATGGTCAAAGAGGTCACGAGATGGTCGAGCCTATGCTTGGGTCGCCTGGAGATCAAAGATAGATGATGCGTGTCGAAGCTACGGCGGTGCGGTCCAGAGGCTATGACACGTGATGAAATGGAATCTTGAAAAACATGTGTTAGGAATGATTTCGAGTCCCTTAAAAAATAGTGGGCCGAAAGCCCATTGAGATAAAAAAAAGACTTAAGCCTAATTGAACGAGTTATATTAGGTTTTTGGGTAGAAATTGAATAGGCGTGATAGGGGCTGCATATATATGTATATATGTATATTATATGTATATATATATTTGTATACATATATATATATATACACATATACATACATATATATAGGAAAATATCTTTTACACTCGGTGTAATTATACCCACCTCTAATATACCACTTAAACAAATTTGAAATATTTTTTATCACTTTAGATATATTTGTATACTAATTATAAGATACTCCAATGTGAACCACACGAAAAACTTATATATATATATATATATATATATATATATATATATATATATATATATATATATATATATATATATATATAAAACCTCTTTTCTACACCGGTGTAGTTACACCCTATATCGTATCTCGTAATGTAGGGAGTATCTCGCGTAACGGAGGGTATGTACGTGTAGTATACAAGTATTTACCGATAGCAACCCGCGATTTCCAAAATTATGTATAGGTCCTTCTTTAGTTACGTACAGGTCCTTGTGCGGTCCCTGTTTTTTCGCGAAAAAATACTTTGATTCCTCCAAAATTACGCATCCGTCCTCGATTTTTTTAAAAAAACCGCCTCACGAATTTTCGTCTCTTTTACTTCGGTCCACACAGTGGCTAGCGCGGCGTGGCGCCGCGCTTATGTGGCTAGTACCTATATTACACCCGGGGGGTTCCGGCCCTCTCCGCGCAGCCACGTCAGCGATTTTGCGAAAAACTCTTTGCGTGCGATTTTGCAAAAAACTCTCTGCGTTTTGCGAAATCGTGTACCGGTCCTTCGTTCTCGCAAATAGGTCCATGCTTCTCGTAAACAGGTCCCTGCCAGTTCTTTTTTACGGAAAACACCCTCCAATTTACCGATAGCAACCCACGGTTTCCAAAATTATGTATATGTCTTTCTTTAGTTACGTATAGGTCCTTGTGGGTCCCTGTTTTTTCGCGAAAAAATCATTTTGTTCCTCTGAAATTACGCATTCATCCTTAATTTTTTAAAAAGAACCGTCTCACAAATTTTCATCTCTTTTATTTTGATCTACACGGTGGTTAGTGCGGCGTAATGTTGCGCTTATGTGGCTAGTAGGACTCATTGATCGAAGTTTTGAGCGCCGGTCGCGTTGCGTGAAAAAAAAAGGGGGGGAAAAGTGGCGAGCGGCGGCCGTATCGATCGGAAAAGGCAACACTGGCCGAGTTTCTTTTTTGCGTGTAAATCATTGTGCGGCAACCGAGACGATTTCGGCTGGTGAGCTGTTGAGCAGCGGCAGTGTCGTTTCGAGGTGTAAATGTGTGTCGTCGTCGGCGTTGTATTCCTCGATCTGCATGCGACGGCGAATGCCGTGTTACTTCGTGCGTGCTCTGTCGTGAAGACACGTTCAAGCCTCAGTCCAACGCATGTGCGGGCGGGTCCCGAGCTTTGTCTGTCGTTCACGAAGCAGCAGCACGTCCTCGGTTGGCGTGCGGGAATCGGCAACAGGAAACAAAACAGCACAGTATCTTTGGAGAGAGAGTAAAAATTAATACTATTCTTTTTAGCTATGGGTCTGTTTTTTTAGATACGGTTTATAGCTTTTGGCTGCGGTTTACGGTTTTTGGGCTGTTTGTACGAGAGATTACAGAGTAATAGAAACTTACATACGGTTTTTGCCAATATAAATGAAGTCAATAAAGTATGTAATACAATTAACTAGTAGACCCTATCTTAAAAAAATATTCCGTTTAAAAGCTAGTTACTGTAGAAAAACCGAAAAGCAGCTTTTAGAAACTGAAAAAACAAGGCCTATTTCTTTTGTGTTGTTTTTGTGTTTTTGCTATCGCTACAGGTTGGTTATCCAGAAAATAGCAGAGGTGTTTAAAAAAAAAAAAAGCTTCCTCTAGACACTGCAATCATTCACACCCCTCTGATTGCCATCGATGATCCTACAGAAAAGAACATAGTTCTAGCCGGTACGAAATAGAGATCTACTCGGAAACTGAAATAATAACCTGCTTAGAGATAGAAACAACACCTCACTCAGAGATTCTAAGATGATAATTATGTAGAGTTGTAGTCCGAAGACACCTCGAGTAACCACATCTGACTTCAATCGACTCATGCACCTTAGAGCACCACATCTGATGCAGATCGGTACAAAGTCTATTACGGAGTCAAAGATGATCCTAATCATAATCCCCAACCAGCCCTCATTGTTTGAGCGAATACTACTAGGACTCTTCAAGTGGTCGAAAAAGATCAGCAACAATCAAACTCGACCAGATTCGAATCACAACATACAACGGCCCTATTTGAGTCTATCTTGGGCCAAGGGAAATGGATATGATTTATTTCTGTACACAAGTGTAATAATAACAAGGTCAACCTGTTGTTTTACTGTCTTTTTCCTCTCTTTCGATTTGTTGCTCAGTTACTGCTCTTGAGAGAGAGGAAGAGGATGTTACCACGGATGCACAGACTAAGGTGAGCCGTGCGGCACCGCATGTATGTTTCTTTCTCGGTGTTGGGAGGAGGCGCCACTGTGTATGCTCCCCATCACCGCATAGGATTCGTATCCTCTGCTTTTTCTTGAGCAAAGGCAGAGGACCATAGTAACCCTGCCTTTGAGGTGATCTCTACCGTTGGATCTGAAGATGAGAGACCATGTACAAGGTCTAGTATATGTTTATGATGAATAATTAGCACTTTGGTTGAGTTGAATTTAGATTTTATAAAAGTTTCAGAAAATTTAGTTCTCAATCGGAGCCATTAGGGTTCACCGGTCTAACCGCCATGGGGTCGACGATCAGACCGACAAATGGCCGATGGTCTGACCGCCATGGGGCTAGCGATCAGGCCGTGTATGGACCTTCGGAAAATTAAATACTAAACACTTGTGCTACTAGAATTGGAAATTGAAGGTGGAACTAGATAGAGTTTAATCGAAATTTCAGAGAATGTGTTTTTCGTAGAATTAAGCGGTCGATCGGTCAGTGGCCGACAGTCTGACTGGGCGGTCTAACTAACATGGTGTTAGCAGTCTAACCGGCCACATCGATCTAACCGGCCTAGTAATGATAGTCAAACCCACTGATGGCGAATTGTTTTGGTCAAGTTAGGATCAGTAGTGATTGATTGTGTGATGGTATGTGTGCCATGAGTTGGTTGTGTTGTGTTGCATGATTTGGACCACGTAAATCAAGTACATGGAACTTATACTCGAGATGGTTGCTTGGTCTTTAGATGTGTAGGTGGCTTGAAAATATTAGCGGTCGACAACAATGGATCAGAACTAGGTGGGGGAGCTGAGGTCCAAGCGGTCGTGCAAGTCCGGATGGGGTTGCGTGGCTCAAGCGGGAAGCACAGACAAGACAAGGATTATGAAAATATGAGTTGATGCATGTGGTGTGTCAAGTGATGAGGCCGATGCACGTAGAGATGGCTCAGGAGGAGATTGAATGCGTGAAGACGTGATGACTAGTTATTGATACTATAAGCTATGTGTCAAAGCACGTGGAGATGTTTTAAGATGAAGGTAAAGATGAAGTCAAGAGAAGGTGCCCAGAAACTTCGTTGAGGGTAATTTAGTAGTTGGCCAAATACCAAGTTAGTGTCTTGATCAAAACTGTGGTGTAGAGAGATGCAAAGGAGAAGTGGTTTAAGTCAAGCAGAGCTAAAATTGACAAGTGGATCAATCACTAAAGAGTTGGCGGGTTGAGTTCTGTAAACGCTGCGAGAAGTGTGTAAAACTCGTGTTGATAGGGTTGACGGGTTCCCCGGTAGGCTTAATAGGTTAAACCCATTAGAATTGTTGCTAGTTATTAAGAGAGAAGGTGGAAAATGAAGATTTTAGGTTTTGTTTTACCACTTTATCTCCTTCCATGGCTATGAGAGAGAACTTGAGAAAGGAAAGAATTGTGCTTTGATGCATCTTGTAATAATACATGAGTATGTAGACATCATCCTCCACTAAAATAGATCAAAACTTTGTTTTGATTATGATCTTGTTTACGTCCTTACTTGGTTTTGCTTGTTCTTGAGCTAGATTTATGATTCCGAGTCGTGGGAGTTCTAACCCGATCTCTTAATTAATTACCTTACTAAAAACATGCGAGAATAGATCTAGAAGACCTCATACCTAGTACCCTTATAAGCAATAAGTAATTTTGAGTTTTAGAATTTTTGGTGTTCTGTGAACTAAATTCAATTCTCTTCAGTTGTGGTATTAGTCATGATGGCAGTGTTAAGTGTAGTATAGAATCTCATCTAGTGTTGGCCCATTAGATCCACGTAGCTTGTATAACTTCTTCTGTCCACAAATGTAGATCGTTGTGAGTTCCGTACGGTCAAGCTTTTCAAATTTTAACTATTAATATGTGTTAAAGTATATAGATTAACTACATAAAAATAATACCATTATATTTGTCTTGTAAAATATTTTCGTCATATTTTTATTATTTTTACTAATATATTATGATAATAAATTATAGTCAAATTTTTATTTGAGACCGTAAAATATCATAAATGACCTCCATTTGTGGACGCAGGGTGTTATACACTCTTCGATTGCTAATGCATATGTGATAAATATACGGATGAGTAGTGCTTCTAGCTCTTGCCGTCGAGCTAGAGTTATAACAATCTCAAACCAATTAAAGAGTTAAGTATTCGTCATCCATCCTTGAATGCTACTTTACAAGTGCGATTCACTGTTGGGAGAAGCACAGCTATACGGTGATTCATTGAACAGGTGGCTCGCCAACCGGCAACGCAACGTCGTGGTTGCACGGTCGGTAGCGTTGTGTCGTGAGGCAATGCAGCGGGGCTCGGCTGCCTGCTATGGTGCGTTGCTTGTTGGCAGGGTGGTAGTGCAGACTCTCCACTGACTTGGTGACGCCCGACAGGAAAGAGAGGCATAGTTATTTTCATCATACCTTAGTTTTATTTTTTCTTAAATAAATAAATGAGATAATTTCTTTATCACCATTTCCATGTAACTTATTGGAACAATTTTTTCAAAGTGACTTATCAATGTAACAGATAACTGTTAGGAAACCTGGGTCTAGGCTGGAAGTCTTGGCCTATGGTGAGCACCTCACCAGTAGACTGTAAATAGGGAGCACTATTGGTAATTTTGTACACACAATCAAAAAGAAAGCAATAAAGAAAGACCAGAAGTTTTCTCTACCTCTCTGTGTTTCAATCTATTATTCACGCCTTAAAGTGATTGATCTTGTTTTGCATTAAGCGGATGAATCGATCGATCACGCCATGACGGTTCCTCAACACGTTATCAGCACGACTCACTCCGGTGAATCGAAGGTAATCATCGAAGCATTAGTAGATTGAATTGTCTAGATCGTTCTAAATTCCACATATTTCGCTTTCTAGATTAATTTTCTACGGTCCAAATCCACTCTAATCTACCGCGAGTAGACTTGAAGTCGACGGTACAATGTCGATCGGCAGATTGCATCACAGAGTATATGATGATTGCACTGTATATTAAAAAAAAGAAAAAAAAGAAAAATATGCACCAGTGCTTTGCACTTCCTTTGCCTTAGCCCAGTGCTTCATCTTCAACTCCATGTGGCCCCAATGACTTACCGCCAAGCCTCTCACGTGTTCGGATCCCACCGAACTATCCTCATTTGCAAACGGACCCAAGTCACTTAGTGTGCCACGTGGCACTTCGTGCACCATGACAACACCTGACTCTCTAACCGTTCTAGGCCTCAGCTCCTCCCTAAACTTAGACCTGATCTATCTTGTTGTTTCCCATTGATACAATGTTTTAAATTTGAAATACAAGATATTTATGGATGAAGAGCTTCTAAATATTTCTTTATAAAATTTCTGAAAACAAATAACTTTCAATCAAGTATTGAATAATTTTGGTTCGCCCCACCCAACTCACAATTTCCGGTGCTCCCAAAAAATTGCTCACAGTGCACCAAAAGTTTTGTTCACCCCACCAACTCTGTCCCTCACTCCCCTCCCCCAGGTTGTGTAAAATCTCCATTTTATACCAACATGTTATCTAAGTACTACTTCCCCTTGGAGGGTATATATTTATGTAATTAGCATCTGTGCAAATAGGTTTTCCCCTTCCTCTCTACCCAACCACACCTTTCTTCCTTCTCATTAGGTGGTGATGGGTTCGGCTGAAAGCTGAAAGCTTATGGCTAAAAACACTGAATGGTGAAAAAACACAATGTGAGAGGCTTATTTAACATAATTAAATTTAAAAAATTAAAAATATAAAAATATGTTAACCAATCACGAGACAAGCATAAGCGAATACGAGAAAAAAGAACCGACAAAAAGCTCAAAAAGGTAAAAATTGGAAAAGACGAAATTATGAATAGTGCAAAAATAAGCTTAAGCCATAAGCTTAAGCCATATTGATCACCAAGCCATGTTGAACACCACCTAAGGGCCTGTTCTTTTGGTCATGACTTATGACTTTTAGTGAAAATTTTGAATTTTGGTACATTTACAGACTGATTACGGAGAGATCGATACTCACTTGTGATTTTGGCTGATACAGGATGTTAAGCTTTTAACATGTACTACGTTTAACTTGTAGACCCGTCTTGAAAAAATACTCCGTTTAAAGTTAGATCTTTATGGCGGTGCGAAAACCGACCAGCTTGTGGCCTGCCAAACACCCCTAAATTAGCTCCTCCACTTCCACTTCTTTTCAGACCACAACAATGCCCCAAATTAGCAGCAACAGCACCACCACCACCATCGTCATCACCCATCTCCCCCAAATTAAATCCTTTGCTTCACATCAGAGTTCCCAACTAGGAGAAGCACCTCGACCAACGCATCTTCCACCACCCACCACGCTAAAATCACAAGCTAGAACACCCTCGAAGCTGGAAGAAGAGCATCAAGTGCTTGATTCCAATGATAGGGCTTTTTAAGTGGTGTTTGTTTCAGATTCCCCCTAAAATCTAATTAGATTTTAGGGCCATAAGCCCAAGATTCTTTACTATTAACCTTTTGTTCTTGCTTATGACCTTTCATCTCAAGGCCCCTCTAATCTGCACTTTAAGTGTGAAATTTCTTTTTCCATCTAACCTAATTTTTGTTTGCATTATCTAAATGAAACCAAAGATCTCCGATTTCTCGACGATCCCCATAGTGTAGGATATAGAATATAATAAATCCATCTAATCTAGTTTCATTCAAGAGATCCTGAGGAAAAATTAGGTTTCCACCAAACTAAAACAATATGCTAATGATATTATGCATATCACTTGTATCTATTATGTTATTGCTTTACTCGTATTAGTAGCTGGTCATTGTGTAATTGGGATATGGTTGCTCTCTTGTTGTACTCAGATATTGCTCTTTTACTTTGTGAACTACCGTGTTGTTCTTGCATATTCAGCTAACGAAACTTACTATTATAAATTTTGTTTAACTAACAATCCTAATTGATTCATGTAAGAAATGACACTTCACAAATACAAGAAAGTGAGGCTTGATAATATTACGAGGAACAAGACAAGAATGCAAGAACTTGGTATATTAGCATTCATGTTTAAAGAACTCTACTATGAACGTCATAGTGACAAGATCACCATAGTGAAGAACATGAATAGTAATGATGAAGACTCTAGATCTGAGTACGATCCTCATGATGATGAGGGCACTCAAACAGATGAAAGTGATGATAACTTAGTAGAGGAGGAGGTGCTGAAGAAGGATGGATACATATCTTCTAGGTCAAGAGTTAAGGTGATGATTCTTGTTTCTGGACACAACTTAGGGTGTTGGGTGTCTTCTATATATAATGTCTTTCAATGTTACTTTTTCACTAAATCTAACTATGGTCTTTGTTTATTTGAAATAAAGTAGTATATTGATACATGTTTTTGTTTGAATCGGCCACGAAGGCTTCCCAAATGGCTCCAGAAACAAGATCTTAGAAGGGGGTGAGAAGTTGTTCACAACCAGATCAAGGTTCTAGAGTCAGAAGGTCAAGATCATATCCATTGGTCAAGGCACATGTGTTTGAAGATAGGAGTAAGGTAGGACACCAGAAGGGCATGTAAATCCTACAAGCAAGCCATTGACTACAATAAGAAGCTCTCAACTAAGAAGTGATGCCGGTGGGAGCAGTTATGCCACCAATGTTGTAGATCAAGCTAATGAGATTGGTTGCCAGTTTGAGGAGCACAACCCATTGGTTCATGCATGTAAGGTATAGTAACATAATTCTTTTATAGTTTTAAAACATGCTTTACAACCTATTCATCTCATGTGGTTTTAGATACACTACCAAGCCCCAAGAGAAGAAGAGGAAAGACTATTGGGAAAGGGCTTGAGAAGTTGACCAAGGGGTTAGGAACTAAATTGCAGATAGTCAAATCTCATCAAGATATCCGCTAGAAAGTTTAAGTGATAAACAATGGAGAGATCTTGTACAGAATTGGTCTGACCCAAAACAAACAAGGTAGAAAATTGCAAATTTTGTTGACATTGTATATCTGATAGTGTGTCACATCACTTTGTTTTTTGTAGGGAACTTCTGAAAAAACCAAACTGAATCGATAGAAAGTGAAACTTTATGAGACCATAGGTTCTCGAAGTTGCATTGCCCATCGTTATTCTCTAGTAAACACTCATTTCTTTTATTGATTAATGCATTTTATGAATTGGTTGAATAACAGTTTGTAAATCTTTCAAACTTTATTTTGGAGGGAGAAATACCAAGGTTAGGATCCCAATGCATTTGGCCTTTTCAAGGAGTACCACCTTAGTACGAAAAAGGTTTCACTGAGCTCGTACAGCAGGCAATTGTAACTGCCAAACATTTCTATGAATAAAATTACAGCATAGCAATAAAATTTAGAATTTGTTACTTGTCAAATTACATGCGAACAAGTCTATTGGTTTAAATACAACATGGAGATATCGAAATTTTGTAATCAACTATTGTAACTCCAGTAATCAAAATATAGTAGCATTCAAATATATAAGCTTGTTTGTTTTATAATATTTATGTTTATTCCTTTCATTTCTAGGCTGCTATGGAGGCTATTAGGGATCAAGCTCTAGAAGAAGGCGAAGAGCCAAAATCTGCTGCAGATATTGTTTGTGAAGCCCTCACTCAGTTCAGTGGAATAAGTTTCTCGAGAGTATGGACATTCAGGCAAGTTCTAAGAAGTAATTCACAACATCATCCTTTGTGTGCATACAACAGCTTGAAGAGAAACTCCGACTGGAGAGAGAGGGAGCAACTAGGCTACGAGAAACTATTGAGTCTCAATAGCAAGGACCGGACTTATTGAAGAAACATGTAGATAAAGGGAAGACACAAGCAAGCGGAAATAGATGAGATTCTTCGCCACCTGTTGAGCCAATAACATATTTAGTGAAAAAACTTGGTAGCTATTCAGTGAAAGAACATGATAGCTATTCAGTGAACTTGAAGTCATGGAAGCATGTTGACTTGACTGATAGTACAGAGGCATAATTCTATTTTGGATGGAGTGTTGAACTATGCCATTTTGCTTGTGCGAGTGCTATGAACTCATATGGTTTTAGGACTTCTGCCACTGATTTGGGATGTTAACTATGATGTAAACGATGGTTTTTATTGGATGAAAGTAAAATTATATGATTATCTCAAATAGTAATTTTGTGAGGCTCCTTTGTTTATGGATATTGTTTATGATATGATCTTAAAATAATTATATGACAATTTTTTTATCGGGCAATGATATTTCACATGGATGCAGTTTGTCATAGATTTATTTTATGGCCTTGGTGCTACATATAATTGTGACAAAAGAAAAGCTCAGCATGTGACAAACAATTTGTCATAGAATATATTAATTTATGGCGAAAATATTTGTCATTGTTCACCCTACGCCTGGCCCTACCCGAACAGGTAACCCTAGCTATTAGTGTCGAAATGCATGTGAATGTATGATGTTATACTACACAAGCATGACAATTATTTTCATCACAAAACGTTCGCGTAGCATGATAAAAATATTTTCATCCTACCATTTGTGATGAATTGGAGCTAATTGGTCACAATATGTAATATATGACGCACATACAAAGACGGGCAATCGTGACAAGAAATAAATGTAAAAAAGGTTCTATTTTAGAAAATGGTTCTTCTATGATGATTTTTTATCATCATAAAACATTAAAACTGTTGTAACTTATACTACATCATAGCTATTACTGTATTTTAGAAAATGACAGATAAGAGGAGACCACAACACTTGATCCACACCTTGGATTATTCGATCGTATGGCCAAGAATCCCCTTGCCATTAGGAATGCAGTTTTGGTAACACCCGAAACTGTAATAAATATCAGAAGAAAAACTGGGGTCCCATTTACTGCCACGCTGCGTGATTTCCATCAGAAAAACCACCGTCGTCTAGTCGTGTCGTGGCCCGAACGCGAGCCAACCCCTTCTTCTCCAGGAGAAAGAGAAGGATAGTAGTGACGTCAGTGAGCGGGACCTACTTGTCAGTGACCCGCTAGCTTGGGAACCCCATCTTCCCGGGAAACCCGAGCCGTTCCGTGCTCGCCTCCTCCGCCACCACACACCCCCACGCACTCCAAACCCTAACCCTAGCTCTCTCGCTCGCCGGCCGGCCATGTTCTCCACGGCGGCGCCGTCCACCTCCCTCGCCGCCTTCCCCGCCAGCGCGCGCCGCCGGTGCCGCGTCCTCCTGCCGCCCGTCGGCGTGGCGGGGGCGGACGGGGCGGAGCGGTTCGCCACGAGCAGCTCCATCACCGATTACCTCCGGTACCGCCGCCCGCCGGGGTCCGGGGCCTCCGGAGGAGGGTGCGGCGGGGAGCTGCAGACGGCGGTGGTGCGGTACGAGAAGCGGCTCCCGTGGTCCCTCCTCCACCCGTTCCTCCACGTATGTCCGGTGGCTCTCTTATCTTGGGCTGCTTGGTTTAGCTGGAACAGAAATTGAATGTTTCTGCCGTCAAATGTACCAGAAATGCGTAAAATCCAGACATTTAGGCGTGCTATTTGTTTCATGTTGTGGTTCGTGGTCGCTGGTCCTGTGATTTGTAGCCAAAGGTTGCAGATTTTTTTTAATTGGTCCCAACTCCCAACATTTTGGAGATTATGTGTGTCGAGTTTGTGCTGATTGCTAAAGGCTGAATCTTTCTTCAGATTGGCCGTTCATGAAATGAAAGTGTGGTGTGGTACAGGATGATGCTTGCCAGAGACAGAGACTGGCTTAATTTGATTTAGAAATTGCTTATGACACGATTCTTTGCACATGCAACAATACACTGAATTCTCTATGACAATTTAACTTGTTGGAGCTTGCCGTCTAACTTAGCTAGTCTTGCGTTCTCATTTAGATCATTTTTCTTCATGTAATTTTTGTATATCTTTTTATGCGGTCCTTGTGAATCACAATGAGATGAAATGGAAATGAGTTCCATTTGTATATCATATATAGAAGTTGCGACTTTGTATTTAATTGAGAAGAAGTTCCAACTCCAAAAGCATAAATTAAATGCAAAACATTTTCAATTGAGTAAATGTGCTGCAATTTTCGATTAGCTTTTGCTGACTTCTTATGGACTGTGTACATTGTTTTCTGCAGGTTGATTTGGTTTCGACTGTTCACATTGCTGACAAAGAGTATGTGCTTTAGGCTCTGTTTCATGTTTAAACATTAGTTTCTACTGGCATTTGTAGTTGTTGAATTGACATACCTTGTCTATGACTATCATCATGTGCTTATCGCAAGATCCCCTGCACTTGTTGACTTGTTGTCCATTGGCACATTCATTCATGGAAAAATTGGCAACTAAGTGAATTAGCTGAGATATGTTATTTTACTTCAGATATTTTGATAGACTCCAGCAAGCACTTGAAGATTATGATTGTGTTCTGTATGAAATGGTAACAAGTCGGGAGAATTTAAACAGTCGAAAAGACCCAATATCTGCAAAGAAGCTGAAATCTTCACGTAAAGGTTTTAGTATTCTTGGTTTCATACAGAAGCAAATGGCTCGTATCCTTTCATTGGATTACCAGCTAGATTGCCTTGATTATGGGAATGAGAAATGGCAACATGCTGACCTTGACTACGAGACATTTAAGCAGCTTCAGGTAATAGTTTAGTTACATTATGCCTTTTTGCTGCTTGCAGTGTTTCCTTTGTAATACTAGTTACAAATAAGTGTTGCATGCTCAGTGTGTGAACTGTGTACTTGTGTTGTTACTGTTGGAGATTGGTGCAGTTTTTCCCTTGTCATGCCTGTCGTGGAATAAGAGCTGTTCTGTGTGTTATTTTTTTCTTGATTTGCAAACTGAAGATAGCAAACATCTTTTGAAAGCCATGTGTACAATACTCTTTACTCTCTCTTTCTGCCCTTCAAACTTATTAGTGGACTAAATGTTAATTGTACCTTTTATGTCTTCCAGAGTGAACGAGGTGAAAGTATTCTCACATTTGCAGTAGACATGACACTGAAATCGACTAAAGCTTTGGTACAGCCAACTCTACCAGATGGTCTTGATTTTGGAGATCTAAGTTGCTTTGGGCCTCGCGTGTTCTTCCAATGCCACTTGTTGGACTACTCATCATCAGTGGGCTCTGTTTGCCAGTGGAAAATCAAGATGGATATCCTGAGCTCAAAGCATTATCCAAGCTAGATTTAGGAGCTGCACTGAAGATTTTCCTGGCTAAGCAATTGACCTCTGAGTGAGTACTTTCACCAGTAAGGCAAGTTATGCGTGATGACCATGAACTAATTCTTATTTTTATTTTGTATTTTTGTAGTTTCACAGCTATGACTGCACCCATTGAGGAAAAGTCGGTTATAATTGGGGAGAGGAACAGAGTTGCCACTGAGAAGATAAAGGATGCGATAAACCGAGGGTACAAGAGAATAGCTGTCCTTTATGGAGGTGGGCATATGCCAGACCTTGGAAGACGTCTTCGAGAAGAGCTCAATATGGTCCCAGCTGACGTGCAGTGGGTCACAGCATGGTCAATAAGAAGCCGGGAGCTAGATAGCAAATCCCTTCCATTCTTGAAGACAATGGCTGAGGTTTCAGGGTGGCCTTTCAATAGATACGAGACACTTGCTCTGCTCATCTTTTCTTCAGTTCTTGCAGTGGATCTTTGGTTCTGGGAGCTTCTTGTGGGTACCGCTGTGAACTGGGCATCTTTGGCTGGTTCCTGGATTGACCAATTTAATGGTCCATTTTGACAAAGAACCGAGAGGGAAGTGCAAGAAGGAAGTTTAACAGCACACTACTATATGTAAGTGGCAGTGTAAAGAAAAATAGAGTCCATTTTCTGTTTCAGTTTTGTCCAGCTATAGCTGGAATACTGTCAATGCACGTTTGTAGATAACAATTCATTGGATCAAATCGAAAAGAGATTGGTGAAAAATGTGAAGGTACTGGATGTAATATTTGTGCTCAATTTTGCAGAATGTTTTTGGATCAGCAGAGATAGTTTGATAGTATAAAACTTTTTACTACATTTATTTCTTGTGATCTTATAGACTTGTACACGGTGATCACGAGCAGAGTTAGGGTACAAGTAAGTGCAGGTATTACAAGGCAACCTCACTCTTGGAAGTTCGACATATGACGAAATCTTATTCTTACATATTTTTGAGTGCATACCTCTCTGCTCTACTAAGAAGATATCATTGGTGCCAAGTTCTCCACAGGCTCCAGCTTCACCAACTGCTTATGCCCCATAGCAGCAGCGCAGGCACCCACAAAGGCTGCATTGATGTATGTCGCCGGCGCAGATTGCGTAGAATCCCCCGTGTTGTCGCTGAACTGGTCATTGCCATCAGGTCCGCCGACGATCGCACCGACATGGACGTTCGGTTCGGGTTGCTCGTCGGGAACTATGACGAGAAGCCCTCCTTGCAGGTGACCTTCCTGCTGAGAGCCTTGATCGATGGGATGGACGCACCACGGTGGTGAATGCGCCTCGGGAACTTTGCGCCGAACACTACCATGTAGGACATGCCCATGGGGTTCTTCCCAAGGATGTGATCCACCTGGAACCGGAAGCGTGTTGGATATTGAACAGTACAATCCGGCAAAAACCTGAAACATGTGGAAGTATAGTAGTGCAGCCTACCTGTGATGCAGCAAATGAGCTGATCTGATCTGGAGAGGAACTTGCAGCGCTGCAGCGTACACCACCGGAGCCCGAAGACTTCAGCGTCTTGGAGTAGATGGACAGGATGAGGGTTGCGGTCGCCGTGTACTGTAGATTGACCAAATTACAGGTAGACAGAAGCCCTCGTGCAGTCAGAAACAGGTGAGCATGTCTTCCCAGAAACAAACTGAAACTCTGATGGACTGTTCAGAATGGAAATTTTGGCTTATCAGTGTAGGATAACGGGTAGGCTACGCTAACTACAACAATTGATTTTCTACCGCGTTCAACCAGAAAATATGCGTGTAAGGGAGTCATAGATAGTTACCACTAGATGTGCTGCGCAGCGGAAGAAGAGTTGGAGCAGCCCGGTCCAACGTAGATGTGCGTTGATGAAGAAGAAGCAGTCGATCTGTTCACGCCTCGCGTCCTATGCAATAGCCTTGCGCTTCTCGCCAATCATTAACAAGAATAAAGAAGCAGCGCCCACGGAGTCCACACGTTCGGGATGGAACGCCGTGCGCTGGTGTGCTAGCACCGCGCGTCCGGCTAGGGTTTCGGGATGCGTCTGAGGGGAGGTGGCAGCCAGGGTTTTGAGCAAGGTACACTACCTGTAGCCCCGCCGCCATATATTTATAGAGCATGTGCTTCCACGTTTTAGGCCCATTAGAACCTTAATCCCATATGGATCAATATCCCTCTTAGCCTATAAAACCGAATTATTTATGATTGCCTCTTGGGCACATCACTAACAATCTACCACTTGCACTAGAGACAATCATATAGACAAGCTCTCCAATTCCAACCCCTTAAGTGTGTGACCCGTTAGGTTCATGTGTAGACAGCCATGACCCGAAAACCCTTTTCAAATCATAAGTCAATAGTGGCACCTAGCAGGGCATATTGATTCCCGAATACACATAAAGATCATATCGGCTAAACCTTGATATACACATACTTAGATCCCTTTGCCATACGATACCAGTCGAACTTAAGGCGAGATCCGTGCCACCCTTGTGATAGCTCAACCATTCACTCGATCTTGTGGTGGATTACAACTCATGACTAACCCTTTAGTCACATTGTGATTAACTCTTTAATCACCTTGGCATGACCATGCACTTCCCTAATCCAACCACATCGAGGGGCCCAGAGATATCTCTCCTGTTATGTAGGAGGAGCAAATTCCATCTTAATCCGCTCACATCCCATTCCATGTTTCATGATACACCTGAAGACCACTTTTATAGCTACCCAGTTACGGAGTAGTGTTTGGCAGCCCCAAAGCGCACCACTACACACTGAGAAACAATGACGATTTCAGGTCGAAGGATCCAATAGGTATACCACTCGAGATCGCTTGATGGCACATATTAACATAACAATCCCAGCAACGTCTCGGAGTGGGTCAATCCAACACCATGTTCTTTAACATGTATCCACATTATTAATTTGATATTCCTATATCCATGATATGTGAAACGTGATCATCAATCAATACATGTGCTAGTCCATAAATCATTGTTGTCCCACGTAATGACATAAGACTAGGGATCTTTAGAATAACATTAAATAAAACAAAGAGTTTCACGAACAAGTCACATACTTGTCAATCAATGCATACAATCATTATTCAAGGAACCAAATAACACCTTATTCAAAATTTCATAAACATAGACTTGATACAATTATCTCCCACTCACACTAGAGTCAATCATGTAAGTATCTAATACCCATTGCACTCGTGTGTGCCTCATGCTTTGATTGTGGGAGAGGCTTTGTCAACGGATCAGCAACATTCAAATCCGTGTGCACCTTGCAAATTTTCACTTCACCCCTATCAATGATCTCACGTATAAGGTGATAGCGCCGAAGTATATGTTTGGACTTTTGGTGTGACCTAGGCTCCTTTGCTTGTGCAATGGCTCCACTATTACCACAATAGAGATCCACTGGACTGTACACACTAGGGATCACACCCAACTCAAAACAAATTTTCGATCCAACAGCTTCCTTTGCGCCTTGAGCGCAATATACTCGACCTCGGTTGTCGAATCACCACCGTCTCTTGCTTGGAACTTTCCACTCACGCCTCCATTGAGGCGAACACAAAACCGCATCGATCCGCTATCATCTTTATCGGTTTGAAAACTAGCATCGGTGTAACATTTTACAACGAGCTCTTCTTCACCTCCAAAAATAAGGAGCATATCCTTAGTCCTTCTAAAGTACTTAAGAATATTCTTTACAGCCACCCAGTGAGCTAGACCGGGGCTAGATTGATACCTGCTTGTAACACTTAGAGCATATGAAACATCTAGGCGCGTACAAAAGCATAGCATACATGATGGATCCGATGGCTGAGACATACGGAATCGCACTCATCTTCTTTTGCTCATCAAGTGTTGAAGTACACTGAGTCTTGCTAAGACTAATGCCATGTGACATAGGCAAGAGACCTTTCTTGGAATCTTGCATATTGAACCGTTTCAATACCTTGTCAATGTATGTACTTTGGCTTAATCTAATTAGCCTTTTCAATCTATCTCTATAGATCTTTATGCCCAAAATGTAAGATGCCTCTCCGAGATCTTTCATTGAGAAACTTTTTCTCAAGGAAGACTTCACAGTTTCTAGCATTGGAATATCATTTCCGATCAATAATATGTCATCTACATACAAGACCAGCAAAACAAGTGCGCTTCCACTAGCCTTCTTGTAAACACAAGGCTCTTCTTCATTCTTGATGAAGCCAAACCCTTTGACTACTTCATCAAAACGAAGATTCCAACTCGAGATGCTTGCTTCAATCCATAAATGGACTTCAAGCTCGCATATTCTCCCAAAGATTTTCCGGATCAACAAAACCCTCGGTGTGTCATGTACACATCCTCGCTAGGTTTCCATTTAGGAAAGCCGTTTTGACATCCATCTGCCAAATCTGTAGTCAAAATAGGCAGGAATCGCTAGGAGGATCCGAATAGATTTTAGCATAGCGACGGGCGAAAATGTTTCATCATAATCAACACCTTGAATTTGCTTGAAACCTTTCGCCACCAATCGTGCCTTATAGATGTGAACATTTCTATCCATGTCTATCTTTTTCTTAAAAATCCACTTACACTCAATAGTTTTTACACCATTAGGTGGATCCACCAAGTTCCAAACTTGATTATCATGCATGGATTCTATTTCGGACCTCATGGCTCCAAGCCTTTTTCAGAGTCTGGTCCCATCATTGCTTCCGTGTAGCTCATAGACTCATCATTGTCCAACAACAATATGTCGCGTTGTCCCGTGGTTAGGAGCGTGAACTTTTCAGTTGCGCGATGTGCTCTTGTAGACCTACGTGGGGGCGGTGCTTCCATAACCGGTTGTACAACATCTCGTATATCCTGTTGAGGTTCAATAGGAGCTGAAATATTTTCAGGTGTTTCCTGAATTTCTTCAAGCTTCACCTTGCTCCCACTAACACCCTTTGAAAGAAACTCTTTTTCCAAAAAGACATCGTTCCGAGCAACAAACACTTTGCCTTCTTCCCGATTGTAAAAATAATATCCTTTGGTTTCCCTAGGATACCCAACAAAGAAGCATTTATAAGATTTAGATGGAGATTATCAGACGTCAAATGTTTCACATAAGTCTCACAACCCCATATCTTAGGGAAAGACAATCCAGGACGTTTCCCGGTCCATTTCTCGTATGGTGTCTTTTCCACTGATTTAGATGGAACTCTGTTTAGTGTAAACGCAGCAGTTTCTAGAGCATATCCCCAGAAGGACAATGGAAGATCAGATTGGCTCATCATTGACCGAACCATGTCTAACAAGGTCCGGTTCCTCCGTTCAGATACCCTGTTCCACTGAGGCGTGCCAGGTGGAGTCAGCTGTGGAACAATTCCACACTGTTTTAGATGTTCACCAAATTCATGGCTCAAATATTCACCTCCACGATCAGATCGCAGAATTTTAATTGTCTTGCCTACCTGATTTTGTACTTCATTCCGAAATTCCGAAATTTTCTTGCCCAATGCCTCCTGCAATGCCCCACCACGCTCGGTCGCCTCCATCGCCGTGAGTGCTCCTCCGCAATCCCCGCCGCCGAGCACCACCGATCGACACCGGGGCCTCTTGAGCCTTCCCGAACTCACCTTCATCTCCTCTCCTTCGCTGGGCTAATCGCCTTCTTTTCCTTGCAGCCGCCACTGGGCTCCTTCTTCACCAACTCCGGCGCCGAACTTCCTCGGTGAGCCGTCGCGCCCCGAGACGATTCCTCGCACTGAGCACCGCCGGACGCCACGAACTCCGCCCCACCTCATGAGCCCGCCTCCCTCCCGTGAGCCGCACCGTCGTCCTCCTCGCCGTCGAGAGCTTCCCGCCGCCAGCCTCCCGGCTCTACTCCGGCCACCGTTCGAACCGCAGTGGGCTCGGGACCGCCTGGGTGCTCCCATGGCGAGCAATTGAACTCTGGCGACCAACCGCCGCCGCCTTTTTCCCTCGCCGCCCGCTGCTGTCACGGCCGCCGCCCGACCAAAGCCCCTGTCGATTCACTTCTCCCGAGGTGCTGGCTGGGGTGGGTGACCCATTTTGCGCCGCCGCGCGCCCCGGACCCTCTCGTGCACGGTGGCTCCGCCTCCCCTCGGGATGAGCCCGAGCAGGAAGTACACACTAATGACGCTAAATAACTACTGCCCTAACCGGTTATTTATGATGTCCTAAGCCGGTGATTAAAGAGAGTATAAAAGCACTGCTAATTAAGACCTACATGTCCGCAATGCATTTCTTCATATTTTTTTTTTGGATTTTCCAGTAATTGAAACTTTGAAATGCTATAACTTCTTAACCAAAAGTCCAAATTTAATGAAACCAGATTCTAAATTCTTCTAAAATCCAGACCTATCGATGGTTCTGTTTGGTTCAGCTTTGAGTTAATTTGAGTTTTGCTTATTTTACTTGGTATTTATTTGCTTTTGCTCGTTTATGTTATTTTCTGGTACGATCTTCCGAGTAGAGTTCAAGAAGTGTACGAGCCCCGGCTGAAGCAACAAGAAGAACCCCAAGCTCTCGATCTAGGCGAGTCAATACTTTGATCATTTTGCGCCTATATTTTATGTGAAACTATGTTCATTTAAATTATGAAAATCTGCATGTTTTACTTTATACGCAAACGTATGTCACTCCTAAGGTAGCTAGTGACCCTGTATTTACCCCATAATAACATACCTTACCAGTAACATTTGAACTCACATGATCATTGTCGCCCTAGGTATAAACTATAACTAAGGTAGTTATAAGTCGTATCTTGCCATGCTAGTCTTGTGAAATCCAGGCCTCGGTAGTCTCGATAATCATTCTTTAATCATGGAAAACTAGTTTTGGGACAGTCATGGGATGTACGTGGCTGATTATTTATGTTAATTTGTGTTATGCTTCTCAAAACCCTAAAATCTGCTAAATATGTTTGGGCGGGTGGTAAGAGCGGTGGGTGTGGATGTAACACAGGGGTTGTGGAATGAACCGCCCAGAAAAATTAAGGACTTAATCCTGTGTGGACCCTCCGTGTATAACAGTACAACCACAAGCTGGCATATTGTAGGCTTGGCTAAATAATTTACTGAGCACTCTAGTCATTTCACGGAGAAAGTGTGTAGGTGGGTAATAAAAGCCCCACTTGGAACGGGACACTGGATGTAGGTGACGTTGCCTAGGGTAGCGTATGTGGAGAGTGGAGTCCGACTGCGCTAACCTATGGTAGACATCCCGCACAACCTATGGAAGTAACCCCATAGGAGTGATATACTAGAGTGCAAGGTATTGTAAAGGCCTCGTGATATTTTCTCGATCTGCATGTCTAAGGCATCATGTAGGATTATCGAGACGATTATCTCTTGTGGGTAAAGATGTACAATCTCTGCAGAGTATATACAACTATTCGAATAGCCGTGCCCACGATCAAGGGCAGACATGGAAATCTTCCTCGAGTTAGTTCTATTTCAAAAATTTTGAGGTTGGGAATAAAAAATCTGTTAGGTGGATGTAACCTGACTTTGATTAATTTTCCTGAGGGATGTACTCCAGTGTTGGTACTAGGTTGGATGTAACATTCTTAGTAAAAGTAAGCATTGGTGGATGGAACCTACCTCATTATAAATTATTGCACACTTTTATATTATCCAATCATGAGTTCTTGAAAAATGCTAGATCATAGGAACTTTTATGCTATGTTATTTCCAAGAGCCGCTTTAAGCAAATAAAAGAACCTGAGCCATCCTTGTTTAGCCTTGCATCTAAATTTATATGCATTCTGTGTGTTGGCTCGCGGAGCACGGTTGATTGTGCTCACCTTGATCTTAACGCCCCCCCATTCAGAAACTGAGAACCAAGTGCACTATGCCTACCATGAGGATCGGGATGCCGAAGGCAATGAAGATGGTGGTTATTAGAATAGGCTTCGGTAGTCTTGCCTCTCGCCTCAGTCCGGTTGACCAGGCTAGTTTTGGTGGGTGCATCCGTTATTGGTCAGGTGCCTGATTAATAACGGGGGTACCCAAGTCGACCCAGTCGCTTGCCTGTGGCGAGTTGTGCCCCTACGCTTATGTACGCTTCCGTTTTCGCTCTTTATGTATTGTAAGACATTGGCCTGACGGCCCTACTGTAACCTCGACCCGACGTGGTCTATTTGAACTCTGGTATTGTAATGTATGGTTCGTTATGTATGAAATGATGCAGCATTGTATCTGTGAGCATTATCTTCTGATCCAGGGAATAATGCAGTGTTATCACAGAGGATTCCAGGTTATAAACTTGGGGTCCGACACTTATCCTCAAGATCAAGAACATATAACCTATTCATCAATGGACAATGTGCATAGAGTATATTATTCAAATAAATAGAACAACGTTTGTTCTTCATTACAAACTCATAACCACCATCTTCCTCCAAACATGAAGAAGAGATGATGTTCTTACTCAATGCTGAAATGTAATAACAATTATTTAATTCCAAAACTAATCCTGAAGGTAATGACAAGTGATAAGTGCCGATAGCCAGTACAACAACCTTTGCTCCATTGCCGATACGCACGTCCAACTCGTCTCTCGCAAAACTTCTAGTCCTTCTTGGACCCTGCAACGATTTGCAAGTATGAATCATCGACCCGGTATCAGATACCCAAGATTCACCACAAGAAATTGCAAGATTAATTTCTATAACATTTATACCTGAAGTAGAAGCCTCGCTTCCCTTTTTCTTTTTCTGATCCTCCAAGTATTTCTTACAATTTCTAGACCAATGCCCCTTGACATGGCAGTGGTAGCATTCATCATCAGGAGAAGAGCCAGATTTGACCTTCCCATTTGGCTTTGTCTTAGAGCTAGGGTGCTCATTAGGAACCTTTCCTTTGCCTTTGCCTTTGGGCGTCCAACACTTCCTCTTTTTATTCTCCTTCTGAACCATCATCACATGATTGGTGTTTTTCTTAATGCTTTCCTCTGCTGTCTTAAGCATCCCATGCAATTTAGTCAATGATTTCTCCATGCTATTCACATGAAAGTTCATAATGAACTGCTCATAGCTCGGAGGGAGAGATTGGAGAACAACATCCGTAGCCATATCATGATTAAGGGGTGAAGCAAGTTTCTCTAAGCTCTCAATGTAACCAATTATCTTGATCACATGAGGACTGACTGAACTACCTTCCGCCAGTTTGCACGCAAACAAGGACTTTGAAATGTTAAACCTCTCAGTCCTAGCTTAGTTCTCAAACATGTCACGCATCCTTCAATCATCTTGTGAGCATCGCATTCTCATAATGCTTCTGAAGCTCAGAGGACATGGTAGCAAGCATGAGACAGCTAACGTCGAGTGAATCATTGCAGTGCTTCTCATAAGCTTTGCGGGTGGCAACGTTTGCACCCTCAGGGAGTTCATCGGGGTAGGGTTGCTCAAGAACGTATTCCTTTTTTCTTGTCTGAGAACAATTCTCAGGTTGCGGTACCAATCAATAAAATTCGTTCCATTAAGTTTTTCTTTCTCAAGAACAGATCGCAGGTTAAAACCAGAATTGTTACTAGAGGCAGCCATGATCTACAACAGAAAATAAACAAGCAAAGTTCAGCACTATGTTCATGTTTGATCTTCCATTAAACAATTTAATAAAAGACACTCGCACTATATGTTTTGTAATCGTCTTCCCTCTAACGACATATAGTGGTCATGATCCATGTTCATCTAAGTTCTAGTGAGCTTTGGCATCACCGCTAGAAACCTAGTGACGTAGGTAAGCAACGCTTGCTAATCACATCTTATGTGACTCTTGTTCGTTGGGTGGCACCTAATGCCCCGGCTCCCAACACCATGCCCCAAGGCCCAAATCCAATTTGATAGCCTTGTCAAGTAAACCAACACTATGCATGTGGATGTCCGACATCCACCCTATTAGATTAAGATAGTTGATGGTACTCTGCTTTGGCAGACCTACCAAACAATGATCGTGATTCTTATAGGCGCAGCAATTGAAAGGGCATCAAAATAAATTCTTAATTTTTCTGAGAGAAGCTATTCTGTCATGAAAAATACATCCTCTGCAGGTATGGCATGAAAGAATAGTATGACAGAAAATAAACATCATATGCATATAATCACATTATACTGTGAATGGTATGTCATTTTGAATCGTAGTGGTCGCCATCACCATGGTTCCACGGTGATGTCCTTCGCCACACTTCATGTCCTCTTTGTCATCATGCTTGAAGCCTCCATGGTAAAGAACTAAACTATTACAACTAATAGCTATCAAATGATTTACATGAGGAGCTCAAGCATCACAAGTCGACACGCAAACCGCCAAAACACACATGCATCACATATACATCTATGCCATACCATTTACATCATTCCCTGCAAAAACAAGTTAAGCGTAGAACGCATTCAACTGCCTTGACATGAATGTGTTTGTATAACAATCGATACGTGTACGCAACGGCGGTCCCATCTATGAAATCACTATGAAAATCTCATCGGACCGATCAAATCAACCCAAATCTGAGCCATTCAAAATGTCTCAACTTTCATTAGATCAATCACATTGATCATCGCGATCGGTATACTTGAGGAGACCGCAACACAAGATCTTGATCTGTTGGCTCAATCTACTAACTGTGCGCGCAGTTAGCCCCGATGGTGATTCCAACAGGTAGGGGCAAGTCGCGCGTACATCAAAGAAGGAGCACGAACTAATCTTTTTGGCCACATGATGCTATCAACTTATACATATTTCAACCCCTTATGACCGATTGATCTAATCAACCCGTGCACCGAAAGATCCATCACATGAACCTAGCATAAAAACAGTAATAGATCACATCTACTACAAACAACATATCATCTACAAGCGCATGATCCAGACTATATACTACGCAGTTTTGCTCTGATGCCACTATAGGATAACGGGTAGGCTACGCTAGCTACAACAATTGATTTTCTACCGCGTTCAACCAGAAAACATGCGTGTAAGGGAGTCATGGATAGTTACCACTAGATGCGCTGCGCAACGGAAAAAGAGTTGGAGCAGCCCGGTCCAACGTAGATGCGCGTTGATGAAGAAGAAACAGTCGATATGTTCACGCCTCGCGTCCCACGCAGAGCCTTGCGCTTCGCCAATCAGCCCAAAGAAGAATAAAGCGCCTCCACGAGTCCACACGTTCGGGATGGAATGCCGTGCGCTGGTGTGTTAGCACCGCGTGCCTGGCTAGGGTTTCGGGATGCGGCCGAGGGGAGGTGGCGGCCAGGGTTTTGAGCAAGGTACACTACCTGCAGCCCCACCTCCATATATTTATAGAGCATGCTAATGGGCTTCCACGTTGTAGGCCCATTAGAACACTAATCTCATATGGATCAATATCTCTCTTAGCCTATAAAACCGAATTATTAATGATTACCCGTTGGGCGCATCACTAACAATCAGATCAGACAGCTACGTGCCAGGAGTGGTCCGGATCTGCACATTGCCGCTGCTTGGCATCACGGCGCAGACAAAGGAGTCCAAGTTAGCCTTGTACCTTGCTAGCTCTGTCCTTCTGCCAGATACTCCTGAAAGATACAAAGATATGGACTTGTTGCTTGATAAAGCTTTTGCGAAACTTCGAGTTGTTCGAAGGTTACTGAAGCATCAATTGTATGTGTTGACTGACCTGTGTGGCAAGCATCTGAGCTCCAGGATACTTGTAGTCCCAGCTGAACTCGTTTACAGGGTTGCTGGAGCCCTGATTGTTGCGCAGGAAGTTGAGGTACTTGGCGTCTTTCGTCGCCCTGTAGAGCCACGTCGAGGCCCAGAGGAGCACATCCTGGTAGATTTTTTAAAAAACAATCGATCAGTAAGTAGAATTGTTACTGCTGTTCTGTTCATGCAGAGAGAGTCTGTTCAGAGTCTTGATGTGGTTACCTGAAAGCCGGAGTAGGAGCAGTAGAAGGGGCAGGAAGACTGGAAGGATCCCCTGTAGTTGCTGGCGAACTCGAAGAGCTGATGGTGATCACCAAGTGAAAACCAGTTATTGGTTAGTGAATGATCACGAGTAAAAACACTATCACGATCTTGCGTGTCTGAAGTATGATCAATTGAAGCCTTTATTTACCAATCCAATAAAATTTGTAGAAAAATGATATGTATATAAGTTGTAGATGCAATGTGATGTGTTCTCTTGTGGAAGTTTTTGTTGTGATCAGTTAGCGAAACAACACATCATGCACACACCTATTAATACGTTGGGTGGTAATCAGATTTATTCAGGGATAGATCACATGTACGGATCTCGACACTGCCAAGAGCCTCGAGGAGAACGTCTTGTCGCTGTCGTCCTTGAACACCACGTAGGCCGCCGCAGCCTCCGACCCCGGTGAGTCCCTGGTGATCCTGTACAGCGTCCTCGGCGTATCCATGTCCTCCGACCGCTCCCAGCACTGGTGGTCTGCGTTCCCATCCCCAACCTCCATCCATGCATAAATAAAAGCAACTAATTAGTGTACTAATCTTTTATATATATATATATATATATATATATATATATAACGCTGAAATGGGGCACCATATTATCTGGACACTAAAACTCCCTACCTTTGAATTGCTTTAATTAAACTTATATATTTATATGCTTAAGAGAAAACTCAGTTATAGATTGATTATTTACATATCAATATGCACATGCAAATGTAGTATATATGACATAAATATATATTTCACGTTATATATTAAGCATTTATCTTACTGCATCTAACTGGAGATTAATTAATCCACTTGTGCATGCGTGCATGAGTTTAAGAATATTTCTTTTAAGATGACCCTGGAGCAAAATAATGTGCGATGCAAAAGCAATTAATAAAATGATCGATCATAACATATTAACACAATACCTTTTCTTCTCGACCGTCGGTGAGCGCCGAGTCCCCGCGCCACCTGACTCTCTGGTTCGCCGGCAGCCGCCCTGAGTCCCTGACCGCTGCCCCTCGAAGGACAAGATGGACTTCGCAAGCGCGTCGCGGTAGTCCGGCGAGCCCAGCCAAAGGCCGTCGCCGGCGCCATCGGCCACCTGATCCTGTGCAGCTCCAAGCCCTACATCAAAGCACATTAGTGCCATTGTTACCACCCTCCACCGATCCACCCATACCTTCACACCATGCTAGCCATGTATCTTCCTCCTATGTACTAGCTGATCGTATGTAATGTGTATGTGTTCCGTGTTCGTTCTTGCTGTTATGAATAGCGCTTGTATTCAATATGAGGCCAAAGGGCCGATATATATACACAAGATACATGTGGTAAATATGGAAAGTATGGAAAGAGTCCTAATACAACTCTATAGATATATATCTCTAACATATATATCTAACATATCTCTAACACCCCCCCGCAAACTCATGATGGATCAACAACACTGAGTTTTGAGAGGTAGAAGCCGTCTTGTCGCGAGTCCGGGCCTTCGTGAAGAAATCGCTATCCAAGCTCAAGGCACATCTCAAGAACAATCACCGATCATGCACACAAGATCTCATGAAGGAAGCATCAACACCAATATGATTGGTGAGCTCATGCTTCACGGATCTCGAACAATCTTGATAGCACTGCATCGTCGACAAAAGAGGAGTCGGTGTAGTGACGAAACACCAAAATCCTCAAGTAACCACCGTAGCCAGTAATCTCTGCTTGTCAAGAGAGCCATAGCTCGCAACTCGACCTCTGCATTCGAGCGGACACCGCAGTGCTGCTTCTTCGTCTTCCGGGCAATGAGAGAACCACCAAGAAACACACAGTAAGCAGAAATAGACCGACGATCATAGGGATCGCTCGCCCAAGTAGCATCCGAATAAGCCTGAAGTTGTAACGAGCTGGAGGATGGAAAGAAGAGACGACGAGAGATAGTCCCACGAAGGTATCACAGAACTCGAAGAAGGTGGCTATAGTGGACCTGAGTGGGAGCAGAAACAAACTGACTCAGAATGTGAACTGGATAAGTGATATCCGGACGAGTAACAGCAAGGTAGACAAGACTCCCAACAAGGTGACGATAGCGAGTCGGATCAGAAAGAGGCTCGCCATCAGAGGGTCGGAGGTGAACATTGAGCTCCATGGGAGTCTCAACAAGACGATCGGTGAGAGAAGCGCGATCAAGAAGATCTCGAATATACTTTTCTTGGGACATAAAGAAACCATCTGAAGTGGAAGTAACCTCAATCCCAAGAAAATAATGAAGAGGACCAAGATCCGACATAAGAAACTGCTCACTAAGACGAGCCTTGACAAATGCAATGTACTCAGAATCATCTCCGGTAATGATCATATCATCAACATACAGAAGAAGAAGAGTCCGACCACGAGACGAAGTGTGGACAAAGAGCGCAGGATCATGATCACTTGTCGAAAACCAGCAGCAGAACCACGGAGGAGAAGCGCTCAAACCAAGCACGATGAGCTTGCTTAAGGCCATAGAGAGAGCGGCGGCGGCGGCACCATGCCCTCGAGAATGAATACCCAAAGCGGCGGATGCATGTAGACCTCCTCACGTAACTCGCCATTAAGAAAGGCATTCTTGACATCGAGTTGAGAAACAGACCAGTGACGTACAGACGCCACTGAAAGGAGAGTGCGGACAGTGGTCATGTGAGCACAGGAGCAAAAGTCTCGTCATAGTCACGACCATGCTCCTGCTGGAAGCCACGGGCAACAAGACGCGCTTTATAGCGCTCAAGAGAACCATCTGAGCGAGTCTTAACTTTATAGACCCACTTACACGTGATGGGACGAGAGTGAGATGGAAAGGGAACAAGATCCCAAGTACCAGTACGCTCAAGGCAGCAATCTCCTCGGCCATGGCCTGCCCACTCGGGTGAGTAGCAGATCCCAGAAGAAACAAGCTCACAGTAGCTGCGCCCGAAAGGCAAACGGCGGGGGTCAAAGCGATGGCGATCGCGGAGAGCGTGGCGAGGAAGATGACCCATCGGGGAAGATGGTGCATCAGAAGATGAATCATCAGAAGAAGATGGCTCATCTGAAATATCCTCAATACGAGGTCGATGAGTGTAGACGAGTGTAGTGGGGGGAGCTTGAGGAGCCACAGGAGGCGACAATGGCGGAGAGGCCACGGAAGGAGTATGAGGAGGCTCAGTGGGACGAGTGGACACGGGTAAAACAGATATAGGTGTATCTGGAAAGGTCAAAAAAGACAGAGACTCCACAGAGGAAGCCGAAGAAGAAGAGACAGGACGTGGGTAGAAGGGACGAGACTCGTCAAAAGTCACATCCCGAGAAATCCGCATCCGTCGACCAACGGGATCCCAGCACCGATAGCCCTTGTGCTCGGCACTGTATCCCAGAAAAACACACTCAACAGACTGAGCAATCAGTTTGGTGCGTTCTCGGGGGGGCGAGGAGAACGTAGCAAACACAGCCAAACATACGAAGAGCAGAGTAGTCAGGAAGTATACCACAGAGACGCTCAAGAGGGATTGCGCCCTGAAGAGCAGAAGAAGGCTGGATGTTAACGAGATAGGTGGTAGTGGAAACAGCCTCCACCCAAAAGTGAGGTGGAATAGAGCGGCAATCATCGTGGTGCGAGCCGACTCAATGAGGTGACGATGCTTGCGCTCAGCAACACCATTCTGAGCATGAGCACCCGGACAAGAGAACTGAGCAAGAGTTCCCTGTTCAGCAAGGAAGCTGCGCAAGTGATGAGAGAGGTACTCGCCAGCAGAGTCAGCACGAAAGACACGAATATGAGTGGAGAACTGCGTGCGAATCATAGTGGAAAATTGTTTATAGATAGACAGGACCTCACTACGAGAAGACATGAAATATATCCAAGTGTGGCGAGAAAAATCATCTATAAATATGATATAATATCGATGACCCCTTCGAAATGAAGGGAGCGGACCCCAAACATCTGAATGAACAAGATCAAATGGACGCCGAGATCTTGACTCACTATGAGGATAAGGAAGTCAAGTTGTTTACGACTTACAACCCCGACAATCTAAAGACACGTCTCCTGAGATAGACCCCAGAAGACCACAACGAACTAAAGACGACAGACAAGAGCCACACATATGGCCAAGGCGATGATGCCACTGCTGGAAAGAGCCGGTAGATGGAGTGACAGAGGAGAGAGGCGGCGGCGGTGGCGGCGGAAGGAAGGTGAAGCCGTCAAGCTCCCATAGACGCTGTGAGTCAAGGCGCCGAGGGCCGAACCAACCGAGCTCCGTGTGACGGTCCCGAACACAACAAGAGTCGAATCGAGAATGACCCGACAACCAAGATCGATGACCGCCCAGAGAAGAAGTCGATGGTAAGGCGAGGAACATGAGCAATGAAGGAACATGAAAAGATGAGTTGCTAAGAGATCCTCGGCCAGAGACAGAAAGAGAGGTACCATCAGCAGTGAGAACACTAACAGGAGAATCAAGAGGTGTAATGAGGGATAAAGTGGAAGCATCAGAAGTCATGTGAAAAGATGCTCTGGAATCAAGAATCCATGGGGAGATACCGACCGTAGAAGGTGGTTTCTCGGTGCCGGTAGCGTAACCCGCAGAACTCATCCGAGGAGAACCCGAGGCGGCAAGTAAGCGTCGATGTCCGGCTATCTCGCCTCGGTGAGAGAAACCATCAAGTAGTCGATGCAGACGTCGATGTAGAAGCACCATGACGCCGCTAGTAGAAAAACGACGTGAAAGATGCCGCTTCTTCTTATAGCACTGAGACTCAATGTGGCCGGTCTTGTCGCAGTAGGAGCAGTGAGAACGGTCACCTCCAGATGGAGCGCGCCACCACCGCTGTGGCGGCCCGAAGGAGGCGATGTCTTGGCGTGGGCGAGCGATGTAGCAGGTGGACGAGCAGCGAGCACAGAGGGGAGTGGCATCGCACCAAGACCACTCAAAGTAGTCTCCTCCGCGTATCTCGAAGGGGACTCGGAGAGTGACACGAGGGTGACGTGCAAGGAGCCGGGCACGCCGCCGAACTCGGGATGAAGGCGAGTAAAGAACTCGTAGATCCGCCGAAACTCGAGTCGGCCCGTGCGGCTAGGGCAAGACGGACAAGAGCGACAACCAAGAAGCGGAGAGAGTCCAACTGACGCCAGATAGCAGAGATCTGAGTATAAAAGCGTCAACAGTAGCATCACCCTGCTGAAGAGAATGCTCCTGACGGACCACGGACAGGTACAAGGCGTCACCAGAGGGCTCGTAGCGCTGACGAAGATGAGTCCACATCTGGAAAGCCGAGGAGAGTCCCACAACCTCGTAAGAGAACCGAGGTCGGACATCGCAATGAGGACAAGCAGCGGCCGGCGTCGTCATCGTACCACCGAGTATAGATCGTCAGCGATCCTCGATAAATCGAGCCTCTTGGTAGGCGTATACGCCTTTATCATCGCCTCGGTAGTATCCTTGTCGACTGTCGTGTCAAGCGGAGGTTCCGTCGGAGGAGTAGAGCAAGGTGGACAGATGACATCGCCACAGAGGATGCCCTAGAGACGAAGACCACGCATATGGATCCGCATGTGAGACACGAAGTCGGTGTAATTAACACCATCGAAGATCACCGGGCAACGAGGGAGAGAAACAGTACCCATTGGTAGGCGGTCTTTGGACCAAGACGGCGACCAAGGAACGAAGTCTAACAGCGACGCCGGGCACGCGGTTAGAACGACCTTTTTGGGCCCGCCCAACTATATAATCACACGCTACTGGGAAACCAGCTAGGGTTCCCGTGAGGATAAGAGCGCGGCGGCGGCGGCGGCGGTGGCGCGGCCGGCGGCGGGCGGCAAGGGCGCGACCGGGCGGGCGGCGGCGGCGGCGGGCCGAGGCTGTATGACAGAAGCGGCCTTGGCGAGGCGCCGAGAGTCGGCAGCGCCGCAGCAGGGCAATGACAATGACGTCGGCGGGCGCAGGCGCGGGAGCGCAGGCTTGCGCGGCGGCGGCGGGCGCGACGGCGGCAAGGCGCGCACAGGCGGGCAAAGAGCAGCCCGTGTGGTCGCGGCGAGCACGGTGGCTACGGCGCAGGGGGGAGGCCGAGGCCGGCGGCGGCAGTGGGAGGAGGCCGACGTGCGGCGCGGGAGGAGGCCGACGTGCGGCGCAGTGGGAGGCGGCGTCGGCGCGACAAGCGACGCGACGGAGAACCCTAGGTAGGCTCGATATCATGTTATGAATAGCGCTTGTATTTAATATGAGGCCAAAGGGCGATATATATACACAAGATACATGTGGTAAATATGGAAAGTATGGAAAGAGTCCTAATACAACTCTATAGGTATATATCTCTAACATATCTCTAACACTTGCTTCTTGTGATGCAAAGTCGTGTCATGGCCAGTGCAGTGTATTTATAGCGCTTGTGAGGAGATATATATGAAGCTGTGGTGTGCAGGAGGAGCAAATTAAAGCAAAGTGTGTAGCATTTGTGCACCATTAACTTGCCCTAGCTAGCTAGATTGCTGACCCTCTAGTTAGTCCCATGCACTTGCGTTAATTCATAATTGGAGTTAGGCCAATTATAATGGAGCCTTTGGATATACGGGTTTAATTAGGGTTATGCAAGAGCAACGAGGGCTGCAACAAGACGTCACCTTGCATATGCAGCTCATGCAAAGTCTGCTTGCCACTGCCCTTTCATTTCATGACTACCTTGTAAATCACTGGTTTTATCGAGCAAGAGAGGAGCCTGTAGCTTTTGGGAAGGTCATCCCCATGGCGTATGGAGTGCGGAGTTTTATCGTTGTGTGCGCGTCGCTTGTAATGATTGGTGACAACAAACTAAAAACAGCATTGTATTATTAGTTCATATCTCTCAATAAGACACGCTACGGTAGTGTGTGTGTATATATATATATAGAGCATATTTAGTGCTAATGCTTATTTCAGTGCTAAAATGCAAACAGCACGCAGGATTGTCAGATTTGCCTCGGGCGGCCGCGATCCACTCGTGCGGGATGCACTCGACTGACTGTGCCGTTTTGCGAGAACCCCCTCGCATGGAGATCCCTCTTTCCAATTCAGTCCCTCCTCCGGTCCTCCCGTTGCTCCTTCCGTGCTCCTTTCCGTGCGGCGCCTGCGTGTTAGGGTTAGGCTAATACAGAGAATCCTCCCAGTCCCCGAGCTTCCTCATCGAGCGCCGCCAAGAAGCAGTCCTCTCCGAGCGCCTCCGTCCGCCTCCCTTCCGGCCTCCCTGAGCTCCTACGCCAACTTCCCTGAGAACTGCCACGAGCACTGCCGCCGACCTCCCCGAGTGCCTCCGTCCACCTCCCTCCCCGAGCGCCTCCAGCCTCCTCCACCAGTACCACATTCTTCTCCGATCCAGGCCGACAAATTCCACGCTGCTGCCGCTGGATGGGGTAAAATACGATTCCTCTCTCCCCATAGTTGTGTTAATTTTCCAAGGATTAATTCTTGATAACTTACAGATGATTAGATGCTTACTGCTGATGGTCACCAAACTGAATTAATTGGATCCTTACTGTCACAGTCTAAATCGTACATATATATATATATTCCTTGAAATTAATGCAAGAAGAGCGCAAGTGAGTGACTACATTTTGATTTGGGTACAAACGATAGATTTCTGTGCGTTTTAAAGTTGCATTTTTCTTCCCAAGAAATCAATTCGATTAATTACCTCGATGGTAAGTTTGATAACCGAGACCATACCAATTCTGCAGGAACCACAAGTCGCGTAAATATACGCCCGATACTGGATTAATTCTGGATTTGGGTACAAACGATAGATTACCAGGCTGGTTAGATTTCGCGGCGGTTTAGATTTTTCCTCACAGGCCCGCGAGCAATCGTGAGGATAATAATTTGTGTCGGGCATTTTAAATCCTCAGGGAAATAGTACTATTTTACCAATGGTTCCGAATGAACCGTCAGGAAAATAGTAATTTCATCGCCTAAAGGAAAGTGTTGTGTCTAATATGTAATTCTGTAAAGGGCACATTTGCAAAGGGAGAAAGATCACGAAGGACGTAACTGGAATGTGAACAGGCTGCATGTATTACTGGAGGACCTGCCTGTAAGAAGACAAAATGTAGCGAGGGCGTGAAAAGAATGCTCCAGGGGGCGTATCTGGAAGGGAAAAACTCGCAGCCAGGGACCGGCGCGTGAATTGGCAAAAAAATTTGGACCATTTCTCGATTTGTGCGTGTCATCCTTGCGCAGGGGCCATGCTAATCTTCTCTGTATCGTTCCAATTTTATCGGATGTCTCCGAAGAGACGATAGAAGCTGTGGTGCACGGCATTATAAGCTGGCCTTTCCTTTGTTTCCTTGCCGATGTGGTACTAAACATCGAGCTGCTGCTCCGCTTAGCGCTCAGCCAGACCGAGAATCACAAGCGGGCCGCGCCTGTGCGTTGGCCGGTCTTTCGCATTAGGCCTAACTTAACAAGGCGATGCGCGTCCATCCATCCAAGCCGTAGATTCCTGATCCAAGGTGTCGTCTAGCTCGACCTCTTCACACAGGATCCGACGAATGAATGAATGGACGTCCAATACTCAAAAATACAAACGCAAATCTATCCGCAAGCAGATAAATGAATACGTCGATCATACGTACATATAAGCTAGTCACAGCCAATTAATTAAGTGATCCATGAAATTATTTTACCTCTACGTGCATGTACGTACGTTGTACACTACACCTATACATACACATACTAACAAGCTGGGCCGCATCAGCGCCGTCGATCGCGTGATCGGACGACTCCAGCAGCTCAGAGAGCCTCTCGCTTAGGCTGTCAACCTCCCGGTTAGAGCCAAGCCCATCGTGCTTCGTGCCGCTTCGTGCCGCGCCGCCGACCTAGTTATATCATCGTGCCGCACTGCGTGCGCCCGCGGTGTCTCCGGTTAGGCCCAAGCACGGCCCAAAGCCCACCGTGCCAGCGTTCGTGCCGTGCCAGCCCAAGCCCAGCCCGAAATTACTATACGCGAAGGCGGTGAGGACGGTCGTCATCTTCCTTTCTCTCGTACCCGCCTCGTTTAAAACTAGTTAAAATAATTGAATTAATTGCATAATAACATGGGCACGCAATGACATAAATATTTCGGGAAAAGTGGAATTTCTTTGATATTTTAGAAATACAATGTTACTGCCTCGTTAAAAACCTTACGCCCCAGAGTGGGGTTTCCCGAGTAAGGAAAAGAGTACAATAACAACATATGTATATACTAACTATTACAACATGCATAGATAATATCTACTCGGCAATGTCTAGATCAGCATACACCTGTACGATTTCGGGATCCTCCAGTTGATGTTGTTCCCGTTCTTTGGCTAATTCCCAGTCTTTGCACATGTAATTCTCTTCTATTATTCTCTAGAAGGCCCACCTGAGACGCCCCGTCGTAATTATCCCTTGGATAATCCCGGCCCAACACTCCACCTAACGCATATAGCGGATTCCGCCCGTCCAAAATGGGGAGATGGTTGGCCTCTCTGCATCCTTTCCCTGAACCTCTTTACCAACCATATACTTCTCTGCTTGTGGTCCTGCTGCTCATCTCAGCAGTACCACAACTCTTAACTCATCTTACTCTTTCTCTCTTTATTTTTCTCCTCTTTTCTTTTCTCATCTTACTCATCATAACATCATAATACTTCGATTTTCTTTTTAAAAACATCTCTTCATGCATGTAAGTAATGTAATTGATATTGCTAAAAATAGCACATATGTTGAATATAGCTAAGTGCATGATCGAGAATAAGCTTGCCTGAGATGCAATATGAAACAGAACTGTCAAAATGCGGATTTGCTTCTTCGGCTGATGCTTGATCAAATTCTGCAGTATGAATGCTAAAATAAATATTTACAGCTAATAATTTTAGAAAGAACTAAATATATAGATAATTATCCCCCCGTCTTAATTTGCTATTTAAATCTATGGGATTTTGGTCAAGTCTAAATCTAACGAAAAACAAGAAATTAATAGCGACAACAATACTACTAAAATAGCTAAACTGCAATTAAATCCTCTCTTTTGGGCCGTCGCCTCTCTCTTTACTCATCGCCGCCGCCTCGCTCTTCTTCCTCTCTCGATTCCCTTCGGCTCCACCGTCGCCTCTCGCCTTCTCGCCTCCCGCGCTCCTCTCCACTCCGCCTCGCCTCCTCCCCTTCTCCACCGGCACCCACTCCTCTCACGGTGCCTCGCCACCTTCCTTCCCCTTCTCACCTCCCACCGACTACTACCTCTACTCACGGTCATGACGCCTCCTCCTCGGCTCGAATCCGGCAGATCCGGTCCAGATCGGTGGGTTTCGACGGATCTCGATCGTCGGCCTCCCTACGGCTAGATCGGGACTCGAGCTCACGGATCCGGAGGTTGCACCGTGGGGTCTTTGGGCTCTCGGGTGCGTGGCCGGCTTCCGTGCTCGGCTTGGTCGGCGGCTAGAACATGCAATGGCCTCTGGTGCTACCTTTCCTCTCCCTTTACTTTGCATGCACATGCTTTACTAGTTGAAACTTTTATTATAATTTTATTCTCTTGAAATCGGGTTAATCTAAGGTTTTGGGTAGCGGAACTAGAGATTGGGATTGGTTCTTGCTCGCTAGCCTTACTCTAGGGGCGCTCGGCCTTGGTCGGCATCTGTCTTGCCGCGGCACCGTGCTTGATTGTGTTTGCATCGTATTCTGTGGTGCAGTGTCGTGCTCGCCGAGTCGCCGTGGTGGAGCGGCGAGGCCGCCGGCCGGCGTGCCCGCCGTGTCGGCCGTCTTTGGCCGTCTTGCGTCTTGGCGCCGCACACAGACGATTCGCCGTGCCATGCCTTGCCGCCCACCGTGTCGGCCGTCCGTGCCCACCCGGCTCATTGTTCGTCTTGGGGTAAGACGACCCGCCACGTGTCGTGCGTCTTGGTGCTTGGCCGTCTTGGCCGGGCCGGCGTGCTGGCGGGCCCAAAAGCCCGCCGATGCCCGCTCTACTCCCTGTGCGCCTCAGGATGTGGTGCATCGTCTCCCGCAAAGACCGAGCCCTCGACAACCGTGCACATATGTAAATGTAAGTTAAATGGGATTCATATGTAGTTTATCATAACTAGAGGAATTTTCGGCACAACAACCCGACTAGATATTACAATATATTGTATTTGATATATAACTCTATTAGCCTTTCGAAAATATAGTTGTATTTGTTATATAATTGTAATAACTGTAATATCTATAAATAATTAATCTGCAATGTTATGATCTGGCCCTAGTGAAATAAGTGATGTAGATATTCTCTTTTTCTCTCGATTAATGAGATAATTTCTAATTGTTTTTTCTGATTTAAAGATTATTATTGAATTTTTTGACCTCCAAAATGAATAAGGTACATCAAATATCACAAGTTATTTGTAGATATATAGATCTATCATTGGTTCAAACTGAGCGACCGTATATACCGTGTTTTTTTGGCTTTTCCAGCAGGCCGTGTGTGTGAATGCGATCGTGCCAAAAAAAATTTGGTGACACACCAATAAATTGGTAGTTCCCACGGCCGAGTCATCCCCTCCTACGGCTTAGATGGTCATCTCATAGAAGTGCAAGAACTCAATGGATTAGTGTCGCCCTTGTTGGTCTCCACCATAGGAATCTTGAAGTTCTCCAGCTAAGCGCACCATTGCAAACTTGCATTGAGGGGGAACTCGGAGTCCACCCACTAAGGGGAGCTATGAGCGCCGGTGGTGGCGTTCAAACTCTTCGTCCTTTCTACCGCCACCTCCGTTGTATCGATGGTGGGGCTCTATTGTCTCCAGACCTCCTGTGACTCCCGCATGGCCCTCCATAGGTCTGCTAACTCCCGCTGCTGCACCCCGCATATCGCCTATTGCCCGCTACTACCAACTCCAATCGTCGGCACTAGAGGCCACCTGAGATTGTCATGGCAATGGAGGGGGCCGTCGAGGCAAGGTCCTCTGCTCGCTACGTCGCTGTTGGAGGGCCTTCTTCGTCTCCTACCATGGCACCGGACACGGTCACCCTGATGTACCACTACCATGGGGGTAGGGGGCCTCGACCACTAACTCTATCACCCCATGGCTGTGGCACCCTTCCTTCGCTTCGGAGCCAATGTCGTCTTTATCTTCGGCACCATTGGACTCAGGCGGTTTGGTGGTGCTGGCAGCTTGGTTTTGAGTTATGGCTTCTACACTGTTTCCCATGAACGGCACCAACTATTGTAGTTATGCACCTAACAGTAGGTAGCAAGGCTTCAGAAGGCTTGAGAGGGGTACCGAGTCTAAAACTCAAGTGAGAGGAGAGGTGTAGAATAAATGCCCTATCCTCAATCTGATAATGGTCTTTTCCTTTAAGTGTTTTCTCCTCCTCCCCCATGGTGCTCTATGTGCCATATTTTATAACCATGGGTGAGGATGTTTACACAAATGCCACTCTTGGGGTCTTTACTAACAAGGTATATATTTGTTTTCTTGGCATGCCCTGCATGGGCCTACCTTTCGATCACATACATATTTAGGCTTATGGACGGTGGGTCGACTGGGCCATCGGGAGGGCCACTCTGCCAATACTTCCAATATCACTCTTTAGAATAATGTCACATATTACTTGGTTCAAATCACGTCAATCAAACCGGCAGGAAACAATAAGAGAGTTATGTTTGTTAGTCGTGTCCAATTTTGTTGTCTGCATTTGCACAGTGAAACGTTCCTTCGATGATTTTATTTTTCTTGTGCTTAGACACAACATTTCTGACAAAGCAAGGTTTTTTTTTCTTTTGGATGATGCGACTTCTCTCATTTCTAGATGATAAAGTATATAGATTGACATCTCTTAGTGATATGTTTTGTATGCATCTACAATTTTAGAGTCGTATTTGTTATCAAAGTGTATTGTCTATTTATAGCCCATTAATCCGCACCATTAGAATATGGACCCACCACAATCCACAGTATAGATATTTTTTTCTTTTTTCACTGATTAACATGATAATTTCTCGTCCTTCAGAACAAATGTGGTGGTTTCTTTTAATTTGCATATTTTTAGATTGTACATGAAATGGAGTTTTTATATTTTAGATTTGAATCATGTCAAATGATATTTTTATGTCATTTTATTCCCAATTTAAGATATTTATGAATTTTACTTTGGAGTTTGTACGGACTTATTTTATTTTTTATTATGAATTTTGGTTTTAGGTTGGAATTTGTATACAAATCTAATTACTAATTCTCATTTAATATTTATTTTGAATTTTAGCTTTACTTTGAAGTTCATATGAAAATCAAATTGATTTAGAATTCATATATGAAAATCAAATTGATTTGGAATTCATATAAAAATCATATCACTAATTATCCTTTGATTTTTGTTCCAAATTTGCCTATTGTCATGTTGCACATGACACGGGTTTTTTGTATAGTTTTAGGTTAGAATCGTATACAAATCCAACTGGTATTTTTATTTTATTTTTATTCCGAATTTAAGGTATCTAGGGATTTTACTTTAGAGTTTGTATGAAAATCAAATTGCTAATTCTATTTTTTTCAATTTTAAGATGGAATTTGTTTACAACTCCAACTACTAATCTTTATTCTGATTTTTAGTTTTTTATTATACTTGACATGGACCTTTTTTTAATCTAAGCCGATATAACTTAATTGGGTCCACTAGATGGACGGCTAGATATTTTCGCTTTTTCCTCCAATTAACATTGAAATTCACAGCTCTTAAAAGCGAACATGGTAGGTTATTTTATCTTTTCTTTAATAATATAATATAAAATAGATGTACAGAGTTCAATGTATAGGTCTTGGTTGGACCAATTGACGAGAAACTCCATGTCCAATGAGACTAGATGTTTTCTTAGCTACGGAGTAACCACTACTATAGAAAAGGTTATCACAGACGGTTCAAAAACGTCATCACAAATAGTTTTGTGAGCCATCTGAGTTTATGGGTCAGTAATAATATCAGGTCATCACCGACGATTTTTGAACCATCTGTGATAAGCCACAACACAGACAATTCGTATTAAAACCGTCTCTTAAGGATACTATCACAGACAGCTCTAACCAGAAACTGTTTGTGATATTCGCACATTACAGACGGTTCTAGTTATCAATCGTCTGTGACAGGCGAGTATCACAGATGGTTGATAGCTAGAATCGTCTGTGATACTCGCCCGTCACAGACGGTTGGTAGCTAGAACCGTCGTAATGAGCGAGTATCACAAACGGTTTTTTGTTAGAACTGTCTGTGATAGTTATTTATAGATGGTTTATACCACAAAACCATCTACGATAGTTCATTATATACCTAAATTTTTTTTTTCTGTTTTTCGATTAGCCTCAGAAAATATTAGCTATACCTTTTGAGAACAAGCAAATACAGCAGCAAATATAGCAGCACATTATGTATCCATTAAGATTAGAATCCACCATTACAGTATTACAAAATAACAAACAAGTTACCCATCTAACACAGTAAGAACATGGTAAGAACATATCTCCTAATCCTACGAACACAACTCTTAAATATGGCAAGAACATAGAAGAAACAGAGATCCTAGCAAACAATAAAAGCCCAACTGTGTCGATGAGGCATTTATGCCTAGGCCCTCTTGCCCCTAATGCAACGTGCGAGCTGGATGTCCTTGCCGCCCATCATCACAGGCACCGACTTGAGCGCCGTCTTGGTAGCCAGCTACTTTCGCGGTGCCTTGCCGCCTGTAGACTTGCGTGCCGTCTACTTCGTAAGGGCCATCGGGGTCGAGGTCGAAGAGGAGGACGGTGAGGAGGCTGGAGAGATTTTGAGCGCATGCAGTAGGTAGCAGATAGGTTTGGTGAGTATTTATAGGGAAGGGAGAGGCGCGAGTTGAAAATTTTTGGCATGGGGATGGAGAGGTGAGGCTACAATCCGTGGGGTGAGGGTTGGTGGGTTTCTATGACTGGGATTGGGTTGGGAAGGATTGACAAGCCCAGCAATCAGATACATAATTATCATCGGCGATTTTAACCACAACCATCTGTGAAACATAATTATCACAGACAGTTTGAACCACAAACCATCTGTGATACATAATTATCAAAAACTACATATATTTTTACTATTTAACTAGTAAAATGCCCGTGCGTTGCAACGAAAACCAAATAAATGTGATATATACTATCAAATATAATCTCAAACAGAATAATAAACATCAATTTTAACTTATGTCATCATGTATCAAGTAGAGTTCCATGCATTGATTATCATAATAATATATTGATAAATACACATACACACACTTTACGCTTTACGGCACCCATAAATGAACCATCATTTGATTATTCAACTCCGGTTTCCGAGCACTACTATGACATTCCATTCTTGATAAAGGATAAATTGGACATTTTATTTGCCTAAGCATGGTTAATCCTATATAAGCGGAGACAACAATGTTGTGGTCATTCATTATTTGGCGAATAGCATAACTAATTGATAAAGGTAATAAAATATGACAACAAATATAGTGATAATGTACAAAAATACATACGATCATCACGAGATTTATATGATCCGCCGCTCGGTGCCGTAAGAAAAGAAACCGAGTACACACTTGACCATCATGTGGTTTCATCACGGATAGAGACAACGCCTGCGATCATCCGGATCTTTTCCCGAGCTTTGTCCTTGCGTAGCGAGAATAACAAAGACTAAACTAAGCTCAACAATCCTAACATTCCTAGCATGAAATGGTTGCGAAAACTTTCGGTCAAACACAAAAGCATATTCAACCATATCGATTACTCAATGACGAAATACAAGGTACCATTTTGCGTTGAAAACATTTTGGACCCTATGATAGTGAAAAGCGAAACAAATTTTGAATTTGACTGTGCAATGTAATGTAAGTTTACTGCAGTGTTCGGGATCTTTAGTTTTGCAAACCATTTCTTTAATGTGTTCGAGCCTATCATGAAGTATAGGTTTCGAATTAAAAGAGGATATCTTATACGAACCATGCCATCTTCGATCTTTGAGAGAGACAGTAGTCATCCATTGAGATAAGGACAGATTTGTGATATCCCCATCATGTTTACCAACCAAGTGCACACCATCAATCGACTTGCCAAGTGGGCATTTAAGAGGCTCTTCACTCATCAAGTCTCTTCCTCTTCCCACTTTTGTTGCGTCGATTCTTAAGATGCGTTCCAATTCCAACAAACAAAATCTCCTACAAGGAAAAAGAGCATGAATCATTGAATAGAAAAAAGTGCGAGATATTGAATGTGATGCGGGCAATGTAGATAAGACCCTACATGCTTATGGGAGTGCCAACATATTCTTGGATGGTAAGTTTCAAGATCTCCTACAATCTGGATGGCGATTTCAATCTTGCACATAATCTGTGGTTTATTTTCTTTATCGGGTCCCTCAACAATCTTCCATATATCGACCATCTACACTTGCACCGTAGATGAGCCAAACAAATTATTAATGTGTCAACAATTGCATGCCACCAAAAAGGATTAAAACTACTATTGTATTGCGGTCTATTTTTAATCCAATGGTTCAAAAGTTCAAAATAGACATTCCCTAAATCTTTCGTATGGTTTCATTCACATCAATCAAGAATATTCACATACCCAGATTAACTACAACGCCAACTAACACTCAAAGTTGATTTTTATTAACTATCTTCATCCATCAATAAGTCTTAGAAATTTGTAAAGGACAAATAGTATTATTTATAAAATGTTTTTTTTCCGATCTCTAGAGGGTAGGAAGATAGCAGACCTGGTTTTATGATCCAGACACTCGCCACCTCTCACTAATGGGGTCATTGCTTTAAAATAGACACGCAAAATGAAGCCATGAGAACACAAAGAGGTTATTCAATTCATAAGGTTCTAAAACTAAAGATTCCCGAATAAAATCTTGAATGAATTAAGCCGACTTAAATTATGAAGGCACACTTTTCGAACCTTATGATGATAATGGAGAACACGGATGTTAATAAAGCTTATAGAAACTTAATGGACCAAGAGGCAGTAGATTGTTCTCATATAGTTCGAAGACATGCAGCACATTGTTCTCATATAGGCACAATGTTCACTATGGACATATATAGTGAAATTTACACACCTCATAACTAATCCAGGCAACTAAAGCTATCACGAAACCGAATCGCATTTGTAAACTTTACAGATATATCCAACTTCACGAGCTCCTCCTACTTACTTCCTGTAACAACACAAATATTAAATATCTTTTTCTTGAGATTCAACAGGCTTGCTAATAAAATTCTAACCACTCAAAAGCCTATCCTACTTGCCCTCTTTATGAGCACACGAACACCCATGTACTTCATGATTAACATCATAATAGGGTTTCTTTTCGCTTTGTCTTCTTATCATTTGTGAGTTAATTCAAAGCACAAAAATACAAAACATTCCAACAACATGGAATAGCCACATCCACAATAGGTGAGCAACCGATGAGGCGCTCGTAACGTAAGAACTGCAAGAACAAGGTGAGTGCGATGAAGCATGGAGTTACATGATGAAGTTGGGGTGGTGCGGTTGATGACATTGTCTGCTCATCTCCGTGAGGCGGGTAGTTATCATAATCGTTCTCCCGAACACAACCCAAACAACAATCGACACAAGAGGATGGAAATCACACAAATTTCTCATGGAAGAATCCTAATAAGCGATGGGTGGGCATAAATCGAGCATATCCACGACTTCCGCTTCTGCAGAATGCCACATATGGACAAATCAAGAAACCAACAAAGAAAAAGGCGAAGAAATGAGATGGCATCGGACTCTCTCCCTCCGCGATTGGTGGGGTGGCGCGTGTACATGGTGTTGGGCCGACGATGTGCCGGCGCTTGGTGGCCACCTCTTGCACCATGAGGAGGATGGGCGGCCGGGGAGGGTGGCTGCGTCGCCATCCCCGGTGGGAAAGATCGGGAAGTCGGCGTGAGTCGAAGTCACCGCCTACTGGGGAATCGCACGAACCGCGTCAATCCAACTCAGATTCGACCTCTCACTTGGGGAGGAGGCGGTGGAAGGGCGTGGCGACACGCAAATTAGGGGCGCGTGTTAGGGTTTCAAGCCGTGTCGGTTCGTGACGACCGAGCGCACGCCATTTCGAGGCGAGAAGGTGGCGAGGACAAGCGGAGGAGGCGATCGGCCGGAGACGACGCATCGTCGGTGGCGAGGGCACGATCTTTGGGTCGGAGGGCACGATCTTTGGAGGGAGGGCCTACGCGGGAGAGGCCACCGATTGCTGCTGTTGATCTAGGGCTTCCCACCGACCCCGACCATAATCGACGCCGCGACTCCAAGCCCTCCGATGGGCGGGACGCGCGAGGCTTGCGGTGGTCGTGGCGGTGTGGGGACTCCTCACGGTGGGCGTGGGCGGCGGCGGGGAGAGGCAGGCGGACGGAGGCGGGCGGCCATCGGCGGAGGAGGAGGACAAGAATAGGCCGGGTAGTGGGCGGCGGTTTTCGCGTTGACGCTGCTCATTTTCGGTGGGGTGGGGCGGGGTGGGGTGGGGCGGGTGGGGCGGGGTGGCCGTGGCTCATTTTAATCGGACGGTTGAAAAGAAGGATAGGAGAACGCACCGACTACCACCAACTCAAATTTATTAAGTAGTAAAGATAAGTTTGAGTTGGTGGTTGGTGCATTCTTCTTCCTCCCTCCTCAACCGTCCGATGTAAATACTGAAATCTTAACTATCTATCTAACATCCCTCTCCCTCTCTCTCATATCTAACTTACCCCTCCTCTCCACTTCCACCAATAGTTACCATCTCCCCTCCTCTTCTACCCACCTCTCTCGCCTTCCTCTCTGAGTTTCCTTTAAAAATCCGTCGGTTGGATAAGAATTAGGCAAACGAGTTAAGAGTCCATTAGGAAAATCTAGTCGGCGTCTGTTCCTCCTGTGTGTGTGTGGTTATTTAAGCCAAGGTGCGACAATGTAAAACTGGGAGAGTTTTACGATGAACTAAACTACAGTGTGTGAGTTTTGGTCATGTGCCATTAGGGTCCAATGCCTGTTATCGAGTTTGCTAGTTCTGGTTAAAAACTTGGCATCTTGTGCAGATCTAATACGGCTTATTCCTGAGGGCGACATCAAGTGCGTAGGTTCTTGGAATCCGTCGAGGCAGTGCTGCCCATATACAGAAGATGGGTGCGAGTAACGTCCGAAAGCCGGTCCCCCAAGGGCGGGCCAGCCAAACTTTCGTACTACCTCGCTTGATGTGACGATGATGCGAAGTGGTCTTAATGGAAGTGAAATTTTGCAGTTTGCAACGCCCCTTCTTCCATCCTCAAGCGACAAAAACTTCGCTGCAACGTGTACTAGCACACAGATAAGAATTAAGCCACGCCTGATCGAATCATCCATAACGCAGCATGCTTCGTCACGTTTGCTTCCAGATACGTCACGTTTGATTGAGTCAGAATCAGATCCTGATTTTGAACACAAAAATTCTCATCTTTATAACATTACAACACTGGTACACTGTTCCGATTGCCATAGAATACATTCTATAACGAACTGTGCTTTATCTCCATCTGTTGTCGAATGGTAGGAGTCCATTTACATATGACTTCTTATGCCGAAGGAGGGGGGAAAGGGAGAACAAAAGAAGGGTAACTTTGAATCGACTATCATCATCATCATCGCATTGTCAACAAATGAAATGAATATCTTAAGGGAAAGATACAGATGAGCCACGGAAGAAAAAGCACCCAAAATACTGTACACTTGATCGCAGTCATCTTGGAGGTGGTCTTGAGAAGGGAGACTGCATGGATGAGTATGTCGAGGATGCGAGTGGAACCGTTGCGAATTCGTCTGCACGACCAAACAGGTGCGGCTTTGTGGAAGGGCCAGGTGCCAGGTTTGCAGGGTGTTGTGACGGTTGGACACTCGATGCGTTGCTAGGGCTAGCAGTTCGGCTCTCTTCCTGCGACAGCCTTGCAGCTTCTGAAGCTTCTCGTTTCTCCCTTTCTTCTGTCTCCTTGAGCAGAAAGTCCACCCAGAGATCCGCAAACGACTGCAAATATGGCAAAAGGAACATATTAAGGAAACATAAAGTAACACAGTACAAAAAAATGCAGCTTGAGTGCTTGACAAACTTAAGTAATTAATAAACTTTTAATATTATCACTTGCTTCTGTTTTCTAATATGGATGGAAAACCTCAAAGCATCAGAGCATCATCATAGCAAGAAGAAACCAATGTTATGGGCATAAAGATCCCACCTGATTATCCTGAGATGCTTGAGTAGATTTGCCTGATGAATTTCCGCCAACAATTCCTCCAACTAGGCGTCCCGGAAGACCCAAAACACCACGAACAACACCCTTACCAGCATTATTTTGTGCAAAACCAATTCTTTGTTTGTCTTCCTCGGAGAAGCCAAGCATGCGAACCATAAGATCCAAAACCTGGACATGACAATATTCAAATATTATTGGATAAGAATTATGTAGTTGAAAAGTTCACGACACCATAAAGAATGTGAAGAAGCCAAGTACCTCTTTGCTGTGATTCCGTTGGAAGTAAGTGACTAGCAGTTTGATCACAATCCGTCTGCAAGAAAATTTGTGACTTGTGCATTTTTTGTATATCATATAGCCTCTAAAAATAGGTCACACAAAAGTACAAGCAGAAGCAGATATGTCGGTGGGTATATCTTGTGAAGAAGAAATTTAGTAGAAACCATGATCAAATAAATTCTAAAAACGTTTAAATTTCCCAGATGGCATATTATGACCAATTGACCATAGAACAGCCAGCAGACAAATCTCAGTCACCAATTCTTTATAGAAAAGTACAAGGAGAGAAGGTGAAACAACAACAAAGTATTAGTCTTTTATTGGTATTGCCAGCTCTTTGCTTTTAATTGTCCATAGGCTATTCTATAATATGTATGCATGCTTTGCTCTTCAAAATTTTCAAAACATTTATAAGGTATTAATAGTGTTTATCATGTTTTGCACCGAGATTGAGACCTAAATAGTCTGAAAAAATGTCTTTCACCAAAATAGTCTTCCACACAGTTTTCATCCTCTCTATTATCAGCACATAACACAAAAACTAGCTGTACATGCATATATATTCATTAAAATCATTTAAAAAATGTAATCACCAGAGAAGGCCCCACACCTGTCAACAGAGTTATCTGAATCCAGCGACATCCTATTGAGTGTTGTCATGCTTTGTTCTAGCGCACGTCGTAGTCTTGAATTGTCATCCTCAAGCTTCTGCATGGAGCGCTTCCCATCTGCTAACATCCTCTCAGCTTGTGAAAGTTTGGCAGCAATCTCTTCCTTTTCTCTTCTTGAAATTTCAATTGCTTGATTTGCCACCTGCATAAAAATAATAGCTTTAGTAATTTCATTTGAAAAAAGATAGGATTACAGTCTTAGGCAGCTTACAAATCAAAGTGTGTGCAATGTGCACTCAATTCAACAGTCTTAGGCAGCTTACAAATCAAAGTGTGTGCAATGTGCACTCAATTCATATTGTCTCTTCCATGAAGGCAATCTATTAATTAATGCATCAATATATGAAAACAAGTTGAATAATATTGATAATCACAAGCAAGAAATTTGACAAATGATTGCTCAAGCATTTACAGGGGAAGATGTGTTCATTGTTTGCACCTTCAATGACTCTGACAATTTAGCCAAGTCTGCTCTAGCCATAGCTAAATCACCTCCAAGCCGTTCCTACATAAATAAAGACCAAAATGAAGCTCAAAAACTGCAATAAAAAAAGTTAAGCTTCAAATAAAGAGTAGTCCCAAGAATTCAATTACCTTGGCTTCACTCTCAGCATAGTACTGTCCAAGGGCAGTCTGCAAATTAAGCAATTCCACGTTTTTTGATTCAAGTGCATTCATACAGTTTGCAAGCTTGTACTTCAAATCTTCTATTTGTTCGTTTGACCTCTGGTGTTCTTCACTTATGATCTTTTTGCTTTCCTCCCGCTTCGCCATCTCAACCTTTAAAACCCTCTCTAACTGCATAATATGATCCCTTTGCTGCTCACAGATTGCCCGCAATTCTTCAATGAGTTTGCTGTCTTCATCCATCTTTTCTTGGTCTTCAAGGTCCTATGTAGAACAATCAGTTTGTTAGCATGTTTGCTAGCATCATCCATCCTATCATTCCTTTTAAACAGCTGGTCATATTTTGTATAAGCTATTGCACATAACTTAGATTAGAGAGTACATATAAAGGCATAAAGCAAGGGACCACATAATGCTCTCTGCTCTATCTCATTAGGTGGCTCAAAAATTGCAAGTGTGTGAATTAAGAAATAAGATTAAATGGTAACCTTATCTAACAAATGCTGCTTCAGCCGAGCCAAATCTTGCACTGCTTTGTCTCGCTCAAGGGAAGCATCCTGTAATGCTTTCTTCAATGAAGCCATCTCTTCCTTAACCTTCACAGTGGAACTACAAGCACATCAGTATTTTTATTCTCTTGACCATTTAGTAACATCAGTACATCACTAATACTATAACTACAAAACAATGTGTTGTCGGTCCATACAACTTTAGCTAACAGGTAATCCATACTGAAATGTACAGCCTATTGACTTTTGACAGTATGCAGATCTCTTACAAGCTAACACTGTAGAAAATTTCACTTCAGCAAAGTCGGAGATTTAGAATATATTTTGAGGCTATGATTTCACATTAATGTTCTGAACAAACTAAAGTAATACAACAAACAATGGTGCAACTCAACTAAAGAATGCCTAAAGATCTGTCTCATGTGTCTTACAAAGACATCAGCTACTACATTGCACATTATATATACATAGTTCAACTGATCAACAAGATTGTACCTCTTCCAAGTCAGGAATCTTGTTACTACTTGAAGTACTGTCATCATTTTTTTGTGAGGTAGTCTTCATACGGATGACATCTGCCTCAAGCCTGACCTTCTCTATCTGCAGAAGAAAATTTTTTGGCTGTCAAATTCTGTTGCCATATGATTATTCTGGTTATATTACTGGCATAATAATGTTAATAAACCTGCAGTAGCATATACAATCTCTTTTTTTGAAATATCACGTAAACATTTAAGTAGTCACTCCATTAATTGAGACCTTAAGATATGAGTTCTCCTTCTGTAGAGCCATCACCATACTTCTTAGGCTCTTAAGAGATCCATCTGATACCCGCTCCTTGTCACTTCTATTCAACTCATCTTGCACACGTCTCAACTCTACTTTCTTCTCACTTAGTTCCTTATGTAGCTCTTCCATGCTATTTGATGTCTGTCAAATTATATATATAAAAAGGTCACTTTTCCAGGCATGTAGCCAGAAGAAAATAATGATCATGTAATCCTATCCATCATCTATATGCAAATACATGGTACAGAATGGGAGCAACAATGATATAAAAAATATTAAAGGTAATTAAACAACATGTGAAATTCTGATCTGCAAACCGCAGATCAAGAATATATCTATTTTTCTTGTATCCATGTGAAAAAAACGAACTTACCCTCTCTTTGTTGATCTTCAGTTCATTTAGCTGCTGCTGAAGAAATTCATTCCGCTTGTTTTCATCTGGAAAGTAGAAATAAAAGATTTAAACAAACAAAATAGACAGAATTATATGAAAATGGGCTGCAAACTGTTTAAAGATGGAACAGTTTAGACTTCAACATACCTTCTAGCCTCCTTTTTATTTCAGTTTCTTTCTCGGAATTATTGCTGAGTTGTTGTTTCAATCGTTTGATTTCATTTTCATGACTAGCTTGTTTAGCAGCAAAGTATGATCTCTCTTCATCCAATACATCTCCCTGTAACATGATTTGCATTCAATAAAGAGTAATAGTTATTTCTCACAAAATGCTGTTTTTTTTCTCATGAAATACTGTTTTTTTTAACAGTTCACTATAGGACAAAAAGGATCTTGTCAAAAACTTCCAAAGATGATGAGGGTGTAAACACAACCTATGAATTCATAAATTACACAAAATCTGATGACAGTCACATCTTGTAACATAAATTACACAAAATCTGATGACAATCACATCTTGTAACTACCTTATGATGCCCCGTAGTTGAGTGCGGACCATTTGACTGGATACCCTGTGAAGCACCACCACCATACCCATTCTGCTTTGAGACATTGACTGAATTTTCTTGAACTGTGTTTCTTTGCACTCTACTAGGAGATCTTTCCAAAGGACCCTGTGAAAATTTAAGTTATTGATGTACCATACTACATGCTAAGTGATCAATAATAGCTTCATTGAAGTGCATAAAAAATCACCCAATTACATTAGAATTGCCTGAAACTGCCTTAGAGCTCTCCAAACTTCTTTTCAATGAGCCATTTTCTTCGCGAAGTTTTCCCAGTTGTTCCTGTCATAACATATGCATATTTAGAAAGCATCCGAGCCATATAGAATCAGTAAATATTGTCCATGCTTTCAGTGACACCACCACTATAGAAAATAACTATTTTTAATAGCGCTAAACAAGCGCAAGGCATGAGTTTGGCATCATAAAAACTAAAAACAATGTTTTCAGTGACAATTGTCTGACAAGCAGATATGAAAAAAAAAAAGGAGGAAAACAACCTTTCAATCATGCATACCTCCTTTTCCTTCAACATTGCAGCATAATTGAAGGATAATGCCTTTATTTCAGCCTCAGAAGCTTGAAGCTTTTGAATATCTTCCTTGAGTTTAGAAATCTACAATGAAAAATGCAATTGCATCACCTCAAACTGATACTGCTCTGTTTCAACAATTTGTCACATAGAAATAGAACCAGAATATATGTTTTAAGAACAACTCGGCGTCATGCAACCATGCACTGGTACAGCCTCATCCAACCAAAGCAAATAACAGTGTGCTTTACATTTCAACACTTGGGAGAGCCCTGGAGATTTGATACCATTAGTAACCATCTACTACCAAAGCCTTACTATAACCAATCAAAAATCTTTCCATAGCAACATATACTCCACTAGCCCCCAAGATAGCATTTGTGTTAAGATGCCATATTAACAAATCACTATAGACCGCATTCATTTGGATCACACCCTCTCTAAGCAAGTGGTTCACTTCTCACTACTTTAATCCAACCACTAGTCCAACCTATTGACTTCCCATTTTACACGGCATTTCCATGCAGAGTAGCCGTAACAACCTAAGATTTTGGCATTGCGCAAAGTAACAACAGTTCAATCAAAAGCTATTACCACCACCAACTTCTGTACCCTAATACCATCCACATAAAATGTTCGACCAACTGGCAACGAAGGCATTAACCTTCACCGATCCTTCTCCCTCATATGCTTCCCCACCAGCTCGTACTCCTTCAAACCCACATATGAACACTCAAATCATCCCCTTTTTTCCAATAACAAGAGCTAGTTCATCAATACGAGTTGCCCTCCATTGTCCTATCGATGTGACCTGAGCGATTTACATCTAAAAAGGCTAAGCTCTCAAACTCCCTAAGGTAGAGCTTCCATTCGCATGAACAAATTTGACAAGCCGGATCCTCTACTCGAAACAATTCGTTAAGTAAATGTTTGTGGGGAGAGCAGGGTGCGGTACCTCGCCAGGCTCGGCGGGGTCGGGGCGGGAGTACCGCCGCCGCCGCCCGGATGACGGAGGCGTGGGGCGTGGTCCCCGCCCCGCGGCGGCGGAGGCGCGGGGACCTCATCGGCCGCGGCGTCGTCGACCTCGCCGGCGAGCCGGGAGAGGCTCTCGCGGTAGGTCGCGACGGAGCTCCGCATCGCGGCCGGCGCCACCGCTCGGATCGGATGGGAGCGTACGAGTTAGGGTTTGGGGCGGCGAATCGAGTCGAGGTGGGGGAGATCTGAGAGGTGGGAGAAGAGGAGTGGAATGGGGGTAACGGAACGGAACGAGCAGCCAGTTCCCCTCAATCTGAACGCTCCCAGTTGATCCAACGGCTCACATTATATTTTCACCATTTGCTCATTTTCATCCGAATTACACTGAAATTTAAAATAAAATAGGTTAATCCATCATAATAATAAAAATACAGAAAAATAAAATTTATTTTTTTTCTGTATTTGTTAAAATTATTTATGATGGATTAACCTATTTTATTTTTAAATTTCTGGTGAAAACAGGTAAATAGTGATTCTGTATTTTTTTATTATTTATGATGGATTAACCTATTTTTATTTTTAAATTTCGGGTGAATTTCGGATGAAAATGAGCAAATGGTGAAAATATAATGTGAGCCGTTGGATCAACTGGGAGCGTTCAGATTGAGGAACAGGAGGAACAGGAAGAAGGATGTGGAAGCCTCGCTCAACGGAACGAGGCACCGGAGAGACTAAGACACGTTTTTTTTTCTTTTTCTTTTTTGGTTTTTAATTTGAAAAAAAAACTACGGAACGGTATATGGTTCTTTGACTTTCCAATGGTATAAATTCGTGCCGTTCGATTTAGACATCCAACAATGAGGATAGCTATGTCTGTGGATCTCTACTCGTTCTTCCTATATAGAACATTGTTCCACAATCTCATCTCTTTCTCTCTCTCCTCTCGATCTTGCACCATCTCTTGATCCCCTCCACCAGAGACTAAGAGAGGGGTGCGATGTTGATGTGGAGAGCAAACTGTGGACACGAGCAAGTGTTTCCACTGCAAAACAAGGCGACGGTCACAAATTCGTTGAAGCGCAATGGCGACCATGGACTCACCCAAGCATGGTCGTAGAAGCAAAAAGCAACTAAGCAAGTGCGAGGGGTGGCAGGCGTGAGGACGGCGATGGCAAGTAGCGGCCAATGAGCAGCACACAGCGGTCCATGCAGCGCACTCGATGACCCGATATTGTGGTGCTTCCCATCGAGCTTGAAACACCCTAAAAATTCAAAACATTTAAATTATTTTTGGATTTTCGCTTGAATTCCAATTTTCTTCCCAATTTGGCTTTCTTTCTTGATTTTGTGCATTTTCTCCTTTGCTCCCCACCTTCCCTACCCGTCGACGTTTCCAAGGAACCTGCCTTCCCTGCCGCCCCTCTGTGCCACCCCGTCCATGCGCTACCTGCCAGGGCCCATTTTTGCGACCGCCTGCCCTGCGAGCATTCACACTTTGTCTGTCAGAGCTGACACCACAGGCCCTCCCCAGTGACCCGCTCCCATTGCCATCCTCATCTCTACTCCCTCGCTTCGCGCACCCTTGACCCGAGTGCTTTCTCCCGCTGCAGCTCGGCTTCCCCGGCCGATGCGCATGTCTTGTTGTATCTGCTGCCATCATCATCCGCTACCTTCTACAGAGCCACCAGTGCCGCCTCGCTCGCGCCATCACTCCCAAGCAGAGCCTTGTCCTCTCTCTCTCCTCCTCGCCCGCCTCACTGCTCCCACCGCCTCCCCCCCATAAAGCTTAATTCCTTCTGCAGAGAGCTTCACACTCCTCTCAATCACTCACCTCAGCCAACCAATTCAACCCAACCTTACCACAGCTCCGCTGTCGTTCTCCCCTAAGCCCGATGAGCCCTAAACACCATTTCCTTCCTCCCTTCACTAAAATCTGATTCAATTCGCCCATAGAATCCTCTTTCCATCCCAACTCCTTGGTGAACTCAATTAGATGAGAGCTTTTCCATGGAGCTCTAGCGCTAAAAGCCCTCGCCGGCCATGGCACCCCTCCCGTGGATAGCCTCCTGGGATTGCTCCACCCAAACCCTTGCTGCCATCGTGAAACCCATACACTGTAGATAGACAAAACGCTCACCATCTTGCCGGAGGATCACTAGAAAACCCCAAAGCCACCTTGGAAGCCACCATCTCTCTCCTGCCACTGGCCGCCACCACCCATACTTCCGTCTCCCAAAGCCCCAAAATGGAACCATCACCTCAAGCGAACCCTAACCATGCCTTTCGTTTTCACCGGCGAGCTTCGCTAGTGTCGGATTGTGAAGGAGATTAAGCCCCTGTTTTTTCGCCACTGGAGCCAGTCGAAGGCCGAAGACAACCCTGGGAGTGACATGGCCCTTCCACGGCCGTCCACGCGCCACAGACCAGCAGCCAGGATCGGTGTGTGTTGGCGTCAGGCCGAGGAGGCCCCGCGTGCAGTTGGGCCGAATGGCCAGCCCACCCGGCCATTTAAAATAAAACCCGCGTGCATCGCACTGTGCAAATGGGTCGGCCTGACATTGTAGCATTGTAGCAGCTACTGTTCACCTGAGCCTAAAATATCGAAAATACCCCATTTTGACCATTTCGACGCCCCGAATCCATTTTTGGCCTCCGTTCCAGCAGTCTCGGCTCTAATAAAATCCAAGCCAACTCTATTTGTTTTTATTGCATTTTATTCCTTTTTATTTTAATTTATTTCTCCTAGCTTGATTAGTTTCAAGCACATACCTTATGTTATTTTATGTGTTTGCGCTTGCTCCGGGTACTCCGAGGTAACAGAGCAAGGATCGAATCCAGGTGTTGAAGTATACGAAACAATAGAGTTCACAGAACAGTAATGCAAGTTACAAGTTTTGACCATATTTAACCCCATAAAATTTAAATTATTTAATTACAGTACTTGCATTAATGTTATTTCTGAAATATTATTTGCTTAAAATAAATATTTAGAATGACTTGCTAATTAGTTATGTCCTACCACTGAAAATGACCCGTTTAATTTGTGGCTATATTCACCTTGATAATCTTAGTAATATTTAATTATTGTATAAATAATTATAGATTAATTCATTCAAAATTTTGTACTATTAAGCGACTTATTTGGTGATAGAATTGTTAAAATGGAGATAGGGTAAGGGGTGTTGTGGAAAATCACAAAATGGCCTTTGTTCACGATCTTACCCTAGAGTGGAGATTGAGCAGATGGGTGGTAGTGCCGTCGAGCACAGATGATCTGGGCTGTGGTTGGCAGCCTCAAGTGAAAAGTAAATATAAAAATCTTATGCTAAGTAAATGACACAGTGATCGCTCAACCACAAGTATTGACTTGTCAACCTTGGTCTAGTAGCTGCTCAACTCGATTAAATCTCTACAGGTGTCAAGAGTGTGGATGATGGGAAGTTGGTATACGGAATGATAAACCATACTTATCGGATAGGGGCCACTTAGGACGGACAGAAGTGTTAGGTCTAGCCAGTTAAAACCGGGTTTGAGTGGATCTACCAGGTAAAGCTTATATAAAGAATCGAGCAGTGAAAAACCTCATTTTCTCAACTCAGTCGCACGCTAGCTGAAGCGTGTCTATAGCTTGACATTAAGAGTTTAAGAAATTTTGTGGGTAAAATTGGACAATTATGTTGTACAATTTTACCCACAAGATTTTTTAAACTCTCTGCAGAGTGAAATAAATGGTATTCGAATACGTCGTGCTTCTGGTAAATGAAACTGTGTTTATTAGTTGATATCAATAGCGAGGCATAAGTAGATTTCTTTATGTTTAAAATTGAGTAAGCTGAACAATCAAGTGTTGAAAATCCCATTAATTTTGAGAAGTTTTCATTTGTGTTTTTTTGTTTAAAAGTGTTTACAAATAAAAATTACATCCACCCTCGTTAATAAAATCAGGATATTTCCACCCTTTGACAAATCCTGGCAATTAGTTAAAGTAGGATTTACCCTTATAACTTGCTAGGTACGGTTGTACTTATTACTTGCTAAACAATAAATAAAGAGCAATAGACATCGATGAACAGGCTGTTGATGAAAATCTAGAAGGACCCTACTTCTTTGATGACCAGTGGTTTTAGGTCATAGCCGCGCTCATGTACGTCTGTGGGAGTTTCTTTTGTACTGTAAGTTAACTTTGGGCTTGCACACCCACTGCGTCCAAAACTAGGCTGGTAAGCTTTATTTATGTAATAAAGTTTGGCTCTTGTATATAAGCATGTGTTGAACTGATGCTCATTTATGTACAGTATTTCAAAACTGAACAGTCTTGGACAATTGTGGGATCACCAGCACCTCCAGAAATGGGGACATTACAGAGCTCCACGTCTTCATCTCCGACGAACGATGACAACTGTTACATAAAACTTGTGAATTTTTTTGCTCGGGTGTTTGAAACTGTATGAAAATTACCTAAACACGTTGGAAGCTTGATTTTTTGAAACTTTGGTGAATTTCATCTAAAACTTGTTTGAAACTCACTCGATTTTTAGAAACTCTTGTGAAACTCGTCTAAAACTAGCGTAAAACTTGCTTGAATTTTATAAAATCTCATAAAACTTCATGAAACTTCGCAAATTTCATAAAACTAACTGTACAGTTGGAGGTGCTGTGGATTTGCATTGCGTGATCTGCTCTCGGGTGAAGTGCTATGCTTCCGACCTCAAGCCATGGACGGTCCAGATGTAAACAGATGATAAATCAATGTTCTTTGCACCGTTTGATCCGTGACGGGTGCGATCTTAGCCACAGATCCACGTGATGGGAAGGTGCGGGGCCTGCGCTCTTGCCTTTTCCCACCTCACATCCCGCTCATCTCCTGCCCTTAACTATCTCTTAACCTCTTAACTGCGTTAAATAAGTAAAATTCTATATAAAACAAAAAAAAGATGGAAAAGATAATGTTGTCTCTTATGTAAGAGACGACTTAAACCTGTAAACCAACATAAATAGTGAGAAGATGTGAAAATAATATAAAATAATAAGATGAATGATTTACTGTGGAAGAGATTATCTCTAGTGTTGTTTTTAGGTAAGATAAAAGACTTAGGGTATGTATAATAATTTATCTCTTAGGTTGTCTTTAAGATTTCCACGTTATCTAAAGATAACATTAGAAACAACTTCTCCAATAACATATCCATTGAGTTGTCTTTAAGAGAGCACACAAGCTGTCAATTCTTGCATGTACATTTGAAATATGATGATCAACATTAACTGCATCTTTGTGGCTGGTTGTGTTATACTGTTGGCCTTAGCACTGACTGGGCCAAGGCTGCTGATTATTACAGAAGCAAACAAAATTTCTCATGATGACAATGATGATGATTAGCTCCAGCCATTTTTCATGAATCAAACCAAAATCTGTCACATGTTTTCAGGTTGCCCAACAAAGTTCATTTTCTGAAAAGAAGCCAAAATTACTCAACATCCACGGGCTTTCTGCCCCCAAGCCCCAGAGTTCATCACAACACACAAAATTATAGCATACTCGATTTTGAAATAGTAACCGTGCACCAAAATCGGCTATAACAAAATGCCTCAAGATACGAATATCCTAAGTGCCTAACATTCCAGGACGAACTAACAGTAGCTAGTCGATAGCATCGTTAAGTTTTGTATAATGTAAGCCCTAATTAAAGTATTAAACAAAGCAGTTCTACAAAAAAAGAAGTGATACACCTGGAGTTGACTCCTCTTCAGTCCTGGGCACCGTGGCTTGCTTCCGGAAGAGTGATCCTCAGCTATGCTCAGGCTGGGGTTTCTTCCTCTTCTAGTTCATCATCTACTTTCTCATCAAAACCTTTATCAAGGTCTTCCCCTTCAGCTGCATCATCATCATCATCCATGCTTCCTTCGACGCCATCATCTCCAGCTTATCCTCGTTTCCTCTGTGGGATCACATGAAAAAATGCAGTCTTCTAGTCCCTTGTTTCCACGAACTTTAGTGTTATCTCGAAAACTTGGTTAACTGAAGAACCTGCATGATCAACAGACAAGGGGAGTCAATAATCTTAGTACTGTTGTAATAATTACGGTATAAGCATATTTTTAGATTTAACTCCAGCCAACATCAAAATATCTTCAACATATTTCCAGCATAACATGAATGACATAAATAGCATAAAACTATGTAATCTCATATTGCCATTCATTCTCATGTAAATATTCAAAGAATATAAACAACAACATGCTAAAGATAACATGATAATCTGTCCTCTTAGTAAATGACCAATTAAATCCAGCATAAAACAATTTAATTGTTTTAGGATTGCTCTTAGAACAGAGTTGCTCAAGATCTTAAATCTTGGCCTTCTCATGCAAATGTCCATACTCTTCATATGTGATCTAATAGCTAAAATCAAGATTTGAGCTCTAAATCTTTTCTTACTGTCAGAATCTAGCCCAGAAGAAATCTAGTTTGTCTATTAGTTTTAGATGTTCACATGCAAAGATAAACAGAACAGTATGCTAGCCGGATTCTGATCATACACAGCAAGCAGGAACAGCTAACAGAGATGAGTTTAAACTGAACTGTACAAAGGTATCACTGTGAAGAAAATCTGACATGAATAGAACATTTTACTACAGCATACTCTACAAATTCATTTGCATGTTAACAAATCATCTTAACAACAGACAACAAACTATGACTCAGCCAGACAATTACTAGAGCTCAAATCCGATTCTTCTATTAGAATCACAATCAGTATGAGACCAGTTCATCACAGAGCATGGAATCAAAGCCCACATATCATAGCATCTCAAGTATTTGATCTCAAAACAAAAATCCAGGAACAAATACAGCTGCTACTATGTGAAGAGGAGCCGAAATACTCACGGTGCAGACGGTACTCAAAACCGTCCAGAAATGAACCAAGTCGAAGAAGAACACAGTGAACAGGGCAAGGCACGATAAAAATCGCTGTCCCAGAAAACCTATCAACCCACTGTGGCAAGTAGGAAGATGGTTCACGGAGATACAATGTCGCTTTCCCTTCTCAGCCGAAGCCAAGAAGAAAAACCGAGGTACGAGGATGCCGCACAAGATCACAAGAGTTCTCTAGCAGAGAGCACTCAAACACAACAGGGAGCCGTGGTCGCCTTCGTCTTCCCTCAGGTGGATCTTCAAGCTTCGGAATCCCCTCTCACCCAAATTAGGGTTTACACAGGGAACCGAAGACCAGGCCTCAATCGGGAATGGCACCGAAGTCCCAAATCTCCGCACAACCCGAAAAACCGAGAGGAAGAAGAAGCCCCACGAGAGCAAGTCAGATCGGGGAAAAAGAGGTATGTCCTACAGTGGAGCCGTGCGGCCTTAAGAAGGGAAGACGGGGTTGGCTGCGAGGTGGCGCAAGCGGCCGGCTCCAAGGAACCCGGGCCTACTCGCGCCTCCGTCGCTGCCCCTCCACCCGTCGTTTCCTCCATGCGCCGTCGAAATCGCCAAATCTGGGCGGAAGCCGAAACGGCCGCAAGCACACGGGCTCGTTCCACGCATGGGACGCGCGTCTCCTCCCCTTATCTCTTCGCTGCTCACCGGCAATGGGCCCCTCACTTTTCATCATTTCCCTTTTTTTTCTTTTCTCAATTGAGAAATTATGAAAATGCCCCTGAATACAACAAGTACAAGCTCTCCAGAATCTAGATTTTAGATCAATCAGATATTCAATAGTAATAAATTTTTCGTGGTCTAAGAACAGTTTAAATTTTTTAATAAATCTCTACTTAGACAGTCCCAGGAACTTGACATCTTTAAATAGTTTCCAATAGGGAGCTTAGCAGATTGAATCCCTTAATCAACCGCTTTTTTCATTGTTATGCCTTTCCATCTGTTCTGATCTACTAGACCACCAATAACAGAGAAAATTGGATATTTGCCACCGCTAACAGTGGGCTTCGCAAAATTGCCATCGCTATCATCGACTTCGCAAAATAGCCACTCAGTACATGTGTCTCTCGTATTCCCTGCCATTGCACCCATTTTCCTCATTTTCTTTTCTATTTGCCTTATTTTTTCTCTAAATCCTAAAAACTGGCACCTCGAGGGACCAAAATGCCCCTGGGGCATTTTTCGGTACATGCTGCTGAATCGATGATACAGAATCGAAAGGTCGCATATTGTCTTCATGACTAGCTCTTCGTTTCTGAACATGGAACTCAAGATTGCAGAAAGGAGGAAGGCTCTCAGGGAGCAGTTCCAATGTTCTCTTTTTTTCGAGCCAGGGCAAAAACTCTGCCATTCATTTCAAGATCCCGATGGCCTCTTCCTCTCAAGTATCCTTGAAACCGAAGGTATCCATCCCATGAGTGCAAGTCGGCAACCAAAAGAATATAATGGAGGTGAGGCATATATCCAGCAGGTGTTCCGCGACGGAGATGGAGATACGGCGAGCGGAGGCGGCGGTCGGAGGGGTGGCCTGCGTTTCGTATCAATCTGCCGCGTATTCACCGACGATGGGTCCAGCAACGGTGACGGTGTACCAGATAGGGCGGAGAGGAGGCGGCGCACCTGGAAACGAGGTCGGTGGGCAGCGCGGCTGGCTCGGCCGGCGTGCTGGAGCGGCGGCACCTGCCTCAGCCTGCCAGCGCGGCAGGGATCATGAGACGCTCGACCATAGTTTTGCAGCTTAGAATGTTCAGAAACGAAGAGCTAGTCATGAAGACAATATGCGACCTTTCGATTCTGTATCATCGATTCAGCAGCATGTACCGAAAAATGCCCCAGGGCATTTTGGTCACTCGAGGTGCCAGTTTTTAGAAGAGAGAGAAAAAATAAGGCAAATAGAAAAGAAAATGAGGAAAATGGGTACAATGGCGGAATACGAGACACATGTCTTGAGTGGCTATTTTATAAGTCGATGATAGCGATGGCAATTCTGCGAAGCCCACTGTTAGCGGTGGCAAATATCCAATTTTCTCCCAATAACATGTCTAGATTATGAAGCACAGTCTCAGCATCCGCTTTAAGATACACAAGGATTTCTTTACGATATAATGCTTCAAGATAAGGATTGACCTCTTTTTCAATAATCCACTTTTCATAGCAGTACATAATCTGAAACTTGCATTAGTTCATGGGCCGCCCCACCCGCTCCTCCGTGCTGCAGGCCGAGCTAGCCCGAGCTGCAGCTCCACCTAGGTTTGGCCTCTTGGATCTGAGAGAACCGAAGGGGAGATGGGCTAAGGCAGGGAATCTCACATGGCGCAACATGTGGTTAAGGGCGTGTTCGATATGATTGCGGCTTATGGTTTTTGGTTGAAATTTTTAAATTTTATATATTTGCGACAGATATTACAGAGAGAGATACTCGCTTGTGATTTTGATTGATACAGATGTTAGGATTTTAACGTTTACTATAATTAACTTGTAGACCCCGTCCTGAGAAATACTCCGTTTGAAAGTTAGGTACTGTAGCAAAAATCCAAAAGCCGTTTTTAGAAGCTGCTAAAGAACAGGCCCTAAATCGCTCCCCCGCGCGGAAGAAATGACGGCTGAACGACTCCCAAATCGCTCCCGCGCGCAAGAAATGGCAAGCAAACGAAACCCTCCCGTGCTCGATTTCGGCCGGTGCCCACAACTGATCCGCAAAACGTGTGAAGAACCGACGATACAACTCCAACAGCTCCAAGGGTCGTCGCACGTGTCTTGTTTCTAGCGTTGCGTCGGTCGGCTCGCGACGACCACTCTCTCTTCAATTAATTTTTTCTATATATTATAAAATTATATATGATATCTTTTAAAGGCATCAAACATAGATTATTAGAGATATTTTTAAAGATAACCTTAAAAGACAGACTTTTATATATCCCTTGTTCCACTTTCTCTTCGTAGAGAAGTTCTTCAAACTGATCAACACAATAAATCATATTTATTCCATGATTCTTTTTTAGTTTATAGTTTGTCTTTGGATGGAAACATGCATGTGCATTTCTGTAATCTACTGTACAACGCATAACTTCTTCCTGTATTGTGTGATGTATTCTCTGTTCTTGCCTTTATTAACCTAAGTAATCATGTAAAAAATTAGCAGCTTGCACATAAACTTCTTCCAACTGTTTGGCAACCAATTGTACCAGCATAGACCTTTCGGACCTTAACCACATATGACCAAAGAAAATTTGACAAATTGTAACTAGGAAGCTTTCTTGGCGACCAAACCACAAGAAAATCAGAGGGTTTGGCCAGTTGCTGTGCATCGCATGTCTATTCATCGCAAGACGTCACCGCAGCTGGCAGCCTCAGAAAACACTGGGCCAACCAAAACCCCTCAAAATATTCCTTTTTAGGTTTCTGATTCTCTCGTCATCTTAAACTTTTCTTTCTGTTTGTTAAATAAACGTGCTTCACAAATAAATAGTATGCACAGAAGAATTAAGCCACAAGTCTGAAAATTAGTCTCCATAAATTTAAGCCATGGGAAACTTCCATGCTATATCTTTTATTCTCTTCTACAATAATGAGCGGACAGTACTATTTTTTTTCCTTCGTTCCAAGAGTGCAGAACTGTTGTGCATGGCCTATCCTTGACTTTAAAAGTATCCCTTAATTATGTATCAAAATTCGCAACCATCAGTACATGGCAACAAATGTGGGGGTATAGTTGAGATGTATTCTTTGGAGTAAAATAAATTCTTGAATTGCTATTAATTTCTGCCACTCCAACAACGGTGTCTGTTAGAAAAGAATGGTAAGGGTGGAGACATCTACAAAGGGCAAGCAATACCAGGATACAATCTGCAGATGGATTTTAGTTAGAACTCATGATTCTAGGCAGTGTGGTCTTGCGAGGAAAAGATACAATACTTTTCCTTTGCAATGAAGATATCTGGTTCGGTATGAACTGGCACTGCTTGATACAAGAATGCCACAGAAAAATGGCAAAAGAAAACAAAATCTCTACAGTGCCGATTTCATTTCATTCAGTCATTCCCTGCAGTGGGGATGTATCATTCAGTATAATCTTGACCCTAACACACTGTTCACAAAATTCTTCCTCAGGAAAGCATTGTTCATCACAGAGCTGAACACATAGCTCCTGCATAGCAAAATCTTGTGGTTAGCTAGTATTTAAATTATCTGCAAGTTACTGGTGAAATGACAGAATGATTCAACAACTAATTACACAAATATGAAGTATGCACAAATGACAGAACAATTGCATTTGTTTCTCCAATCCCAAAAGTCTGGTTTACATTGACTTTGGCTTCGTCATTTATCCATGGTCCTTTCAAATTTAATAGAAAAGAGTATTCGTAACATGCCTGATACCATAACAGTGGGTGGGACCGCAGATTCATAATATAAAACAGGACCAGTTCCTGACTGACAGCAGGTAAAAGTTCCAAGATGCTAACAACTGTCACGTCTGTCCCTAAGCAGCTAAGTATACATATCAGGTCATTTGAAGAGTTAAAGAGTAATGCTGACCGCTGGAACTCAGCACACGTGCAGCAAGAAACCATCCAGCTGATTTTGCCCAAGGCAAGAACAAAATTAGTTTGCATCCATTCTAATTTCCACTAAGCCTTGAAACCATTATCCACTAGCCAAACTCTAACCAACCCATAATTTGGCAAACCTGTGCTATAGTCTGAAGTTAGAAACCGAATCAATCGAAACTAACATCCTGTGTTAACTTATTGTGAAAATGGTAATTTGTCACCAGTTTCTAGTTCCACCCCTGCTGGTTTCACCATGCGTAACAAATAATCCAGAATACATATGCAGTCATGTATTCTTAGGGCAGCATCTACAAATCTTGCAACTACAAGGAATTTTCTTGAATGTAACTTAGTCTCTCAATCTCTTTTTTCTCTTATATACAACTTCATGGAAATTATATAATTTCTCTGTTCATATATCTCTCCTACTTCTCTAGTCCTTAAAGTTCAATGCTCAAGACATAATGACTGTCCAATACAGGATTTGAATAGATCCGGCCATCGAAGATAATATGACAAAGTTCCTAGCTAACAAATGGCTCAAATTGCAAACAAGCATTCTCCAGGAATTCAATGCTCAGTCTTGACAATAGAAAAATGGATTATCAAGATAACATCCACATATCGAACAGAAAAAAGAAATCAATAACAAGGTCAATAGATATCACAAAGGAGGCGGAAAAACCTGAGGGCCACGATGAACAACATAACTTTGCTTCATTTACATGCTTCACAGCAAGCCCAATCATCCACGATCCTACACTAACATCATCATGCGCATATGTCCGGAGAACAGGCCTATCATCAAAAGGTGCCACCAAAGATATATCACTGAAAGTGCTTTCTAAAACTTTTCTTGCTGTCTACTTTTTAGATCCTTGATTCCTTGTTGGAGCAGGAAATTGAAATTAGTGCAAAAAGTACAGTTTGTGTACCTGTTTATAGAAATGAACTGAGCCACAGCCCTTGATATGACAAACGTTTCACCAGAAGCATGCCAAAAGTATCTATTATTTGATAAATTGAAATAGATGAGCCACAACAGTAATTGTTTTTGAATGCTCCATTTAGTAAATACACAATACATGTAAAAGGAAAGTTAATATTTCTAATGAAAGTTACTTACGATTTCCCATCACCAAATTTCCACCAGTCTGGTTCATACCACTTATGAGTCCTGTTTTTAAGGAAGCTGTTAGAAAAGTGTCTAACAAAGAATATGTGTGCAAAGGGAAATACAGTACCAAGTTCCCAAAAAAATTTGTTGAAGACACTCACGATTCAGAAAAGACCTCGCCAGATTTCATACAGCCTATGTAGACACGAGGCTTGTCCCAGTGAGTTTTGAGTATTGCACTCAAAGTGTCTGCACAAAGACAATATTTTCTTCCATGTTAAGTACTATTTTTCCTCAAGAAAAAAGTACTATTTTTGCAATTATTTCAAAACTATAACACCTATACATCCGTTGTGAAAGAAGTAATCCAGCATCCTAGAGTATGCAGATTGACCCTTTTTACAGGTCAGCGAAGTTCAAAAGATTGAGGCTCGTTACTTTTTGCTTTAGACAACTATACATACATATCATAGCTAATTTAAGTTAATGTCCCAACTCCCAAATTCATTACAATCATAACATATCAATAAAATATGCTGGAACACTGAATTTAGCAATAACAAAAAATGCTACTTCAAAACACATCATGCAGATCAGCAGATGGCTACAACTCCCACTAGTCCAAAAATAGTTGTCACCTTTCTATGCAACTATGCATGCAGGTCAAAATTTTCTAACATTAACCACTAGCCCATTCATAATATTTAGGTTGGCCATACGAAAATTATACGAGCGTGTCTGTCGTAAGAATACCTTCATAGCATTACAATTTCGTGAATTTTTTACTAGCATATTAAAACCATGCACAATCAAAATACATTAAGTAGTTTGAACAGAAGGGAGTATCATTGATCCCACAAATTATAACAGATGTAATAAAAAAACACTAGGCGCTAATGGAGCCACTTAAAGTTAACAGATGGTACATACCAACATTTATGTATATATCATCATTGACCTTAGCATAAAATTCAGTATCAAATGTTTCTGCAGCATTAGCAAAGAAACTTTTTGTCTTTTTAGTTCGCTCTTCATCAGACTCTATATGATCATCCTGCAATGCCATTTAATAGTCAAGTAACCGAAAAGTGAAAAAAAAGCCAAGCAAATTATCAAAAATGCGAGAAAGAAAGTTTTTTATAGTCACAACTCATGATTTTATTCATATCAAAATTTGGATACTAAAAAAACAAAGCAACATACAGCAAAGAACTAGGCACGTGGTCATTGGACTGGTATTTCAAGAGGCACATTATACACAGTAATAAGACGAAAAACTATCAAGAAAATATTAGAAATCTGCATTCAACACTAAGAAAAGAGTTGTCATGAACTTTAGCTCATGAGGGGGTAAACACCACCAAGAAAATGGCCGGATGGCGTCGGCGTAGAAGGAGAGAGGAACTTTAGAGCAGAGAGAGACTTTAGAAGAAGAAGATTTTGTTATTTCTCTGCTTGATTGCAACAGCATGTGGTAGCCCTCTTATATAAATGGCTCCCCCTAACAGATATAATCTAATCCCAATTACATCTCTAACAAATATAGAAACTATCTCTAATTATATCTCTAACAAAAGGAAACTAATCTCTAACTCAAATAAAAACTAATCTCTATTTCCTAATAATGGACCTGTTAGGCCCAAGGCACATGCCTATGACATTACACCCCTCCCGGACATGCAGCTCGTCCTCGAGCTGCTAGGCGGCGACCCTGGTTGCAACGCCATGTCGACGAAGTGTAGTGCTTTCGGTTGTACGATGCCTGCAAAATAATAATTTTTTGATTTTTTATTTTTTCCCTTAAGTACTTGGTCGGTTTAGAAACCGACCGCAACCCACACACGCATCAAGCCCAAACGTCGTCGGCCGGTGGGCGACGCCAAAGTGACCAATGGAGCCGGGCCGGAGGCGGCGGCGGCCTACGGAGCGGCGGCCGACGGAGCAACAGCCGGCGGGCGGCTACTGGCGGCGGCTCGGCGGAGAGGACCAATCGGCGGCGGCAGGCGAGATGGGCCGGCGGCGGGCGGCAGCGGTGGCTCGGCGAGAGAAACGGCGGCGGCGGCGAAGCGAACCAAGAGGATCGGCGAGGGCCTTGATCCGGCGGCGATGAGTCGCCCCTTCCTACCGTCGAGGCGGCGCGAGAAGCCAGTAGGGGCGTCCGGATCCAGAACGGAGGTGGCCGGATCCGGCGCGTCGTGGCCGATGGCGGTCGGATCGCGCACAGAGGTGGTCGGTTCGGTGGGCCAAGGTCGGTGGCATCTGTATCCGGACAGAGAAAGACCAGCGGCGGCGGCGGACCTGGAGGACGGCGGCGATAGAAGACCGCACCGTGCTGAGTCGCGTCGGAGGTGATGTGGCGGTCGGCCGAAAACTAGGGTTTTCCGGTTGGGCCGGAGGATAGGCGCGGCGAGAAGACGCGTCGGCGGCGGCGCCGACGCCGGCGGTCCACGGTGTCGATGGCTCTCGGTGAAGGAGCGGTGGTCGGTCGGCGGCGGCGGCTCCGGCGAGCAGCGGCGGCAATGACGACAGCAGCGGCGGCGGCAGAGCGGCGGCGGCACGAGGCGGCGGCATGACCGACCGCAGCAGCGGCTGCCGCCGGTAGCTTCAAGCGCGGCGGCGGACGCTTGGTCGGGCTCCGGGCGGCGACCATCTCCGGCGACCACGGCCGGAACAGCGGCGCCAAAGGCGACTGCGTGGATCGAGCGGCGGATGGCGGCCGAACGAGAGGACGGTGACGGCGGCGGCGGCGGCCATGCGGACCGGCAACGGCGACATGTACACCAGTATCGGTAGCCGGATGTCCACGCCGTCATGTTTTTCGAAGTCCTCTTCGGCGGCACGCCTCAGTCGCACTTGTTGCGCCTTCTCTCGATTCGCGTCCATCTTCTAAGATAGCATCCATGTTGAGGAAGATGCCCGCCATCCCTTTGTCGATGCTGGCCATCTCATTAGCGTTAGCTTTTATTATGGCCAACGATTTGGCAGCAGGACGAGTCGCAGGAACCATGGTAGCAGAAGTCGTAGGAAAGGATCAACTGCTCTGATACAAAGTTGTCATGAACCGGGGTAAACACCACCAAGAAGATGGCCGGATGGCGTCGGTGTAGAAGGAGACAGGAACTTTAGAGGAGAGAGAGACTTTAGAGGAGAAAAACTTTGTTATTTCTCTGATTGATTGCAATAGCATGTGGTAGCCCTCTTATATAGATTGCTCCCCCTAACAGATAGAATCTAATCCCAATTACATCTCTAACAAATATAGAAACTATTTCTAATTATATCTCTAACAAAAGGAAACTAATCTCTAACTTAAATAGAAACTAATATCTATTTTCTAATAATGGACCTGCTGGGCCCAAGGCCCATGCCTATGACAAGAGCACAATAAGCACAAAAGTTGGTAAAGATGACATCCTATACAGCGTAAATATCATATGTTCGATTCATCAAGCAGGCTTACCAAGATCAAGAAATCCTTCGTACTTCTATTCTCGTCATCAATCTCCCTGTCAAAAGCATCTCCTCGATTTGCACTACATGGATGAGAACTATCAAATTTCTAGAATTTGTATGGTCATTCAGTCCAGTAGGGTAATAAGTATGGGACGCCAATAAATATATGGTACCTTCTTCCTACTATGAAGCGTACTACAATGCCTTTTTCTTCTTCTAGTTTCTTAAGCATTGAACCTGCGCAGAGAAGTAAATTTAAACCACAGACAACAGAGAGCATTTCTTACCCAACAGTAAGTAGGAAAAATAATGAAATAAAGATAACACATTTTTATCTTTATGAACTGAAGGTTATTTAAAATAATTAATTTAAAAATTTTGTCTAACAATACTTCATTATAAGAATAATTACAAGTGCAACATTTGCATCTAGATTCATTCAACCACCTATGAATGTCAAATTCTGAAGGTTGTTGATCAAATAGTAATACATTTACATAAGATGGGCTCTATGTCCAGGTCTTTCATACTCTGATGCATTTTCAGAATTCCATAAAATGTACTTCAAATTCTTCAGTGACAGGTCTTTATAAAATTCTCAAAAGAGGCAACTTATGAGCATGCTGCGTGACTTTATGTAGAATATTATCATGCATCAAGTTTAATTCAGTACAAGTATCAAGTGTCATTTTTCCAGCAGTCACATCAGCAAGAAATAGATTGTCAAACATTCTGATAATTGACATAACTAAAAGTTTCTTTCAGTTACTAACAGTCTAACACCCATGACCTGGGAATCAGTCTAATGGTAGAAAGTAATCGTTCTTATGTTAAGGTAGTATAAGCACTTTGTAACTTAATTATCACCACTGGTTTACCAAATAAGTATCACTATTATGATATGAATTTATGGCCCTGGCCTATTAAGATACATACTATGAAGTGGTACCTGTCGGAAGCCATGATTTCCTGACGGCATCGCGGTAGTTTTTCCTGCCAAAGCTTGTCATTATGCCAATAACAACCAGTGGTTTCTTCCTAGAATGAGTTCCATTTGTCTCAGAGGTATATTTCCCAACAAAACCTTCATGCTTTGCTGCAGCCAGATCCATCTCAAGTGATGCCAACTGCTTGCCTTGCTGCCTAAACATAGAGGATGTTTATCACTAAAGCGCTTACTGAGTTACTATAGCTCAAAGTCTCAACTATAATAAATCCTGCGAGTTTGAAGCACCAGCTCCAATTTCCTGGCAGAAACTAGATAATGTACTACATAGCATGGCACTTAGCAATTTGTCAGATTGTACATTAAGAAGGCAGCATTTGCGTATTAATGGGCCCTGCAAGGTCAGAATTACCTGCATGCAACAACCTTCAAGGTGTCGTCCACCGATATTGCCGATTGCCCCTGAATTTTACAGAGCTCGCACGCTTAGCTCACACCAAAAGGCAGATAGTTGTACTAGAGAACAAAAAGGGCAATCCGGGTCTGAAGCAACATACCTGGCCAGTTCGCCTGTCGAGTTCTTTTATCAGGTAAACTCGATTCTGAGCATCCTGCCACAATCTGAAATCCCCAAAAGTCAACAAAAATTCCCTCTTGGAACAGCACAAGGTCAAAACCCAATCGGTCAAAACCCAATCACATATACATAGAAAAGAACAAAAAAAAAAAGCTCTCGCATCCTAAGGCAACCAGATCAAGCTAACGTGCCCAAGAACTAATATAAGTCTTAAACAGAACAAAAACAATCCCAGTATGAACTGCGACATTACAAGATCCAAATACTGTACAAGAAAATACGAATACACGATAAAAATCGAAGCTCTCCCTCCGTACAATACCAAGATTCCGCTCAAGAGATCCAAAGTTCGCCATGAATTCTCCAATGCGACAAGCAATGGATCAAAATTTTCCCTAGCAAGATCTTCCTAAGCTTTACAAACTACACATTTCTCCCGCCAGAACAATCCAAGGATCCAGAATTCCCCCAGAACGATGGCAACATATGCCAACCAAAGGAAAAGGAACCTCCCAGAGGGAGTCAGACGCGAGCATTCCCAAGAAGCGACGAATGCGGCGAGCGGGCGGGCGGACTCACCGGCCGGCGACGTAGAAAGAGGCCATGGTGGCGAACATGGCGAGCATCATCGCCGACATCGGCGACCGCAGCGCCCACGCGGCCGACGCCGCCGGCCGCCGCGGGCCCTCCCGGATCTGCATCGGGGTCTCGGACACCCCCCGGATCCCGCCCGCGCGGCTGGTGGGGCCGGCGCTCCGCTCTCAGCACGGGCCCGCCACGGCCCCCGCCGCGGGTATCTCCGTGCTGCTCTTCGGAACCTTCCGGAAACCGGCGGCGAAGGGTTCTCCGGGTTCTGGAAGCTTCTAGAAGCCGCGGCGGGAGGTGGCGGAAGAGCGAGTGCGTCGTCACGAACCGTTTCGTCGTGTTTTTTTTTCTCCTTGCGACGATTTGGATTTCGGAGAAGAACCACCCTCCTTTGAATTCAATGGAGGAAGGCCGAGACCAAGGATGGGAATGTTTCGTCAACAGGGGGTTGGACCACACGTGGTCAAGTAAAAGCATACTACAGCCCAATTATGATTATGAATCGTTTTTACTTTGTCTCGCCAAGAACGGCAAGAACGTCCTCATCCTCATGAGACACCGTGGCGGCCACCGCGCCTCGCGAGGCCATCAAGGACGCCTTCCTCATAGAGTTCGGGGACGAATCTTAGGGTGCGGGCTTGATCTTCTTGCAATTTTTCATGCCTTTTGTGAAATCGAGACGGCTATAGGTTCCAATCGTCAATTGGCACTAAAGATTTTGGTTTCTATTTGGGCATGTCGGTCTTCGTGAAGGATCGTGCAAGGATCACGCGGGTGGCCCCCGAACGACATGGAGAGCTCATACAAGTTCATGGTGAAGCATGTGCGGCTGAAGGTGGCCTTCCACACATCGCCTAGATGAGTCCATTGCTTCTACCTTGCCGCCACGGCCTCATTCTATGCCAAGTATGGATACTTATTTCACGATTCAATAAGGGATTTATTAGTTCTTGAACGTTCTCCGCCTCTCCTCGCCCCCCCTCGCCTCGCCGCCCCACCCCGCCTGCTCCCTCCTCCCATCCCGCCGCCACCTCCTCCTCTCCCTACTCCTCCTCCGCCGCCTCCTCCCCACCCTCCGCACCGCCGCCTCCTCCTCCCCACCCTCCGCCTCCACCGCCTCCTCCCCGCCTCCGCCCCCACCTCCTCCTCCCCACTCCACGCCGCCAACTCATCCACCTCCCCACCCTACGCCGCCTCCTCCCTCCTCCCACCTCATGGTCTTGCCTCCTACCCCCACCTCCGCCTCCGACGCCTCCCCCCCTCCTCCACCCGCCGCCTCCTCCTCCTCCCCAACCCGCGCTGCCGCCTCCTCCCTTTACATGTTTGCATTTTCTTTGTTGCTGTGCCGCGCCAAGAACGGCAAGAACGTCCTCATCCTCATGAGAGACACCGGCGGCGGCCACCGCGCCTCCGCGGAGGCCATCAAGGACGCCTTCCTCATAGAGTTCGGGGACGAATACCGGGTGCGGGCTTGATCTTGCTGCGAATTTTTCATGCCTTTTGTGAAATCGAGACGGCTATAGGTTCCAATCTGTCAATTGGCACTAAATATTTTGGTTTCTATTTGGGCATGTCAGGTCTTCGTGAAGGATCCGTAAGGATCACGCGTGTGCCCCCGAACGACATGGAGAGCTCATACAAGTTCATGGTGAAGCATGTGCAGCTCTGGAAGGTGGCCTTCCACAGCACATCGCCTAGATGAGTCCATTGCTTCTACCTTGCCGCCCTGGCCTCATTCTATGCCAAGTATGGATACTTCTATTTCACGATTCAATAAGGGATTTATTAGTTCTTGGAACGTTTTCCTTGTTTCACCACAACTTTGGGATTGTAAACAATTCAGTGGTGATTTGTGTTTTCATGGTTACGTGATATCGTTTTGCTGTTGTTGCTTGGTGCATTGGATTGAAATTGCGGTAATAATTTTATAGGGCCCATTCCCTCGAGTGCAATCAGAAAATTGTGTGGTGTTCTGCCTTGACTAGAGAGTAGAGATGCTAAAATATTTGTGGGAAATTCATTGTCATGTAATGCATGTTATTTGCTGTTGAAATGCAATTTTCTGAATAAACTGGTACTGAAGTCAGATATGTGCTTGCAGAATTGCCAGCCTGTCATTGCATGAAATTGTTTCCAGACTATGATCCACATATTATACAGCATAATGGCACATGCAACTGTTTATTTTTTGAATTGCTGTTTTATCCCATATTCCCATACTTCAAACCACTAACCTTGCCAACCGATTGGCACTTCAAAATCAATTTAATATGTGCTCCATTTCTATTATGTCTATATTTGTTAACAATGATGTATGATCTAATTACATCAACAATGCCTCAAGCTATTGCAAGACGGTTACATGTGTGTGTAAATAATTGGCTATTGTAAGCTATTGTAGTATATTCTAAGCCCATCGATTCATTACATACATTGGACTTTTTCTCTACATCAAGAGGGTACATGGAGTACCTTTTCTGAATAGCTTCTTGTTTATGGATGAAGGAAGGTTGAGGCTGGACTGAAGAAGTACAAGCCAGACATCATAATTAGTGCCCACCCCCTCATGCAACACATTCCTCTATGGGTAATCAAATGGCAAGGTCTGCAAAACAGAATAGTCTTCGTCACCGTCATCATCGACCTCAACACTTGCCACCCTACATGGTATGTTCAGCTACAATAAAGGAAAAACCTGGAGTGTGCTAATTATTTTCTCTAAAGAGGAGATCAAAGGTACACCAACCAACAATGCCAGCGCATTTTGGTTTGCAATTTGATTATGTTTTTATGCTCCTGCGTTCGATAAATGACTTCTCCTGCTATAGGAAGGTGTGATATTATATGCCATGCCTTTCTTGAGTTCGGTTTTATAGCTTCTTTGCCGGATGTCTAATTGTCCTTCTTCACTGCATTTAATAGTAGGGCATCTCTTATAAGCTGTAACAAAAGAAAGCTAATTGTCCTTCTTTGCCGGATTGTTTATAATTTTCTTTTTACTTGCAGAAACAGGAGGAATTAGTTTATGTGACTGCTTATGACATTCTCTTTGGTCAGGAATAAGCTTCAGAATGCTTGCTTTATGTTTTGGTTTGGATTTCCTGTTTGATTGGTACAAGGCTATCTAGGAAGGTTATGTGCTTGGGTCAATTTAGGACGGTATGGAACAAGCAGTTTAGGAGGTGAAATGGTGAATTTATTTGCTTGGATCAATTAATTGGTAAGAAACATCCAGCTGAATGATTATGCTGATAAAACTCTTTGGGCTTGGGAAAGTAAAGGTCATTTCGCAATCAAGTCTGTTTATGCTTATTTGGCTAAATCTGTTCATGGTTATAGTAACAAGCTGATCTGGAGAGCTAAGTTGTCTCTTAAGATCAAGATTTATATGTGCTTTATGTTTAGAAATGCTATATTAAGCAAATGTCACAAGGATAAGAATTTTAGACGTTTGGTCTTCTTCTTTTTTTTTTGGCCATTTGGAAATGTAGAAACAAAGCTTGTTTCGAGCACAAAAATATCCATTCGCCCATGGAAGTGGTTTATTTAGTGTGCGTAAGTAATAAAGCGGTGCTAATCTTCTTTTTGCTTGTGGACAGCCTGTCGTATTACGGTTGGTTCACACGATCTTTAGGGGAGCAGACATGTCCTCACATAATCTTTCAAGATTATTTCACTTTGCAACGATGTGTCGAGTGTAAAACGAAAATTACAATTGTAGATGTGGTATGATTACCACTAATATTGACAATCTAGATGGTCTCTTTGAGTCCTGACGCGGACGTTGCTCAATAGTATCAGGTAAACTCATAATTAGGAAAAGTGACCTACTCTCAGGCCTAAGAGGATCCTGGCTCTTCATTTTGCTGGGAAATTCTTATGCTTTTTTTACCACCTAAATGTTATTGCTAAATGCTAAATAACCTCTCTGCAAAGGACTTGGTTATGTATTTGTTAGATCTGCCCTGCCCTAATTTTGCTTTAGGATTCGCCACTACCTAAACTTCAAAGATTTCTCTATGCCACCATGCAATATATAAATTATTGAAAATCAAGGCGTTGCTCTTGCTTTTACATCTTGTTTTGTAACTCATGCTTATAAAAATGTAGCTAGAATTCTGATATCTCCGGATTTTTAGGAAAAAGTCCACATTACAACCTTCAACTATGGTCTAAACACTTTTCAAACTCCAACTCTAAAATCATCTAAAATGCAACTCTTAACTCTTAAAACTAGTGCAAAACACACCCTTCGTCTAAAACCACCTTAGTTTTGGGCAAGTTGGCACCTACATGTCAACATTTTGCCAACATGGCGTCATATGTATCACTAAGTCAGGAAACTAAATTGAAAAAAGAATGTGGCCCATGGTCATACTCTCATCCCCTTCTTCCTCCTCCTCCTCTCTCTCCTCATCGTTTTTTGCTCAAACCTGAGTGGGATGCACTCGGTTTGTCGGTCGCCATCACTCCCTCCTCGCTGGCTACCTCCTCCTCCTACCCTCCCCGGTCGTGCTAATGGTGGTGGTTTCGTCAGAGGCGCACCAAGGATGCACCAATGATGCTCGAGGTGGCATTTAGCGCTTCGGGTGCACACAACCACGATGATGGGATAGCCAAAGAAGAGGGATGACCGTATCAAAATGTAGAACATGAATACGGAAGCTATTGTGCTTATAAATTGAGAGGAGACTCACGGTAGGTGGCGTACGATAGTGGCAAATCTTGTTGGGCTGAAAAAGAAGAATGCATATTACTGCTGGCTCAAAGCAACGGATTGAAATTAATTTATCAATATGAATGAAGGAGATGTGGAACAAGTTTTGACATGAGTGGTTTCAAGAGAGACTCATCAAAGTGGGAGATCGAGGGTTGCGGGTACGATGGAGCTTGAGTAGGAGCAATGGGGGTGGTCGCCCTTGCTTACTCTCGGGTAGGGAGAAGAGGAGAGAGGACAAGAAGTGTGCAGGGTGGAGAGGACTTCTAGTGCTTCTTGGTGCCGGCAGGTTCTAGTAGCAAAGTATGGCATGAGAGACCAAGGGAGGGAGAGGTGGTGGGGGAGGCAAATGGAAACAATGGCCATGGTAGGGAGAGGGGAAGAAGAAGATATATTAGAGTATGACAAGTGGGACTCGAGTTTCAAATATACTATTTTATATGTGACAAGATGCCACTTGGATGCCATGTTAACATAGTCTTGCCTACTAGGATGCTACATCGACCAAAAACCACTGTAGTTTTGGGGTGAGGGGTGTTTTGTACCTATTTTGAGCGTCGAAAGTTGTATTTTAGATGATTTCAAAGTTGAAGGTTGAAAAATAAACTTATGCCATAGTTGAAGATGGTAATGTAGACTTATTTGTACTTTTGCACTTGAGCCTTTATCCACACTTCTTTAATTAAGTGACAAAGGACAATGTTGACATTTAGATTTTCTCACTGAAGTCCTAGTTATACTTGTTGAGTGTCAACTTCAAGCACTCCAATCCTTAGGAAAAAACTTTAAACACTCAACAGTTGGCCACATGCTTTGTAGTGACATGGAGAAAATTCCAAAACCTCCATGCAACTAACTTTCCTAATTGTAGTAAGTTCATATAACACTTTAAACTTTGTTTAAAAATTAGTCCAACACCTTGAATTATGAAATCGGATATTTAACCCTAAACCTTGCAATCCGATTCAAATAACACTATGATCAGGTTTCGTATGGTGGTATTGCTCATGTGGTACGATAAGTAGGTGTTTTACCACATAGAATGATATGTTGGTCAAGTTGGGTCAATAACATGTGGTCTACAAGGGCTTCCCCACTAATCTTCTAGCTGTGCTTCCATAGCCACCGTTTCCTATAGCTTCTTCCCTTTCTGTTTCGATTTGGGAGAAAAGGTCATGTGGGTCCACCTATCATTCATCTAAACTTAACCACATGTCATTCTACATGGTAAAATTGATTACTTATCGCGCTATATGAGCAATATCATCATCTAAAACCGGGTCATGGTGTTATTCGAATTGGATTACAAAGTCTGAAAAGGTCAAATATGTTGTTTATTAGTTTGAAGGGCGTGACGAAGTTACGAGCAAAGCTCTTAATGTACTTTTTCCTTCGTAATTTTAGTTGGAATAGTAGCCAACTAGCCATAGCTCATATCCTTCCACAATGTGATTTCCCAGGCCATGAGAGAGCAAAATAGGGGAGGCGTATGAACTAGCAGTCTAGCAAAAACTAGCAGTCTAGCGCAACTAATAGAAGGGCTACATATTTTGCTATATGGTTAGATGAAACCCCTAAATGCATTAAGGAACGTGTAAGAGATGATCGTAATATCCCCCGTTAAGCAATGAAGCTCTCTATTTTCCTAAAAAATACTCTCAATATTAAGCATAACCCAAGGGTTACTTTCTAAAAAATACTCTCAATATTAAGCATAACCCAAGGGTTACTTTCTGAAATAAAAAAGCCGTACTTTACGTATCATTACCCCTGGAGCCCCTCCCCGCCGCCGACCCCGGAGCCATCGCCGCCGGTCCCAGATCCCTTCCCCGGCGCGGCCCCAGATCCCGTCGCCGCCTCCTGTTCTGCAGCCGTTCATGTAAAAGCTCGCTGGCCGCCTTCCCCCTTGGCCTCCCCCTCCCCTTTTGCCTCAAGCCCCATTTTTGCTAGTTTTTTTTTGTGCGGTTTGCATTGTAGATCTGAGCAATAATGATGGTAGTAGATCGAAGTATAGGATTCGGTCGTAATTTTCTTGAGTTGGTTGTGATAGTGCTGCCCACATACGGTTGAATGGTTGAGCCGATGTCCTCCTCCCTCCACTGTGAAATGATTCCTTTTTGTTGTGCCTAAATCTGAATTTTTGGTGCCCAGATGTTGATGAATGTATGCTTGTAGAAAGGAATGTTGCAAACTATTCACATATTTCGCTATATTGGCATCAAAAATCAATAGAAACAACACTTACATGATACTTGTATGTTGATGAATGGATGATGCACTTATATGATTCATGCAAGGTGGAGCCTGAACAAATTATTAAAGAATTTCTCTAATGAGGCATGCCATTCTGATCTGTTTATTGGAAATTCCAATTGTGCTACTTCTTGCTATATGATTGTGCCTAGCCTCTGATTACTTTGGGATGAATGCTAGTACTTTTTCATGTGGATGGATGCTACTGACTTGCAGTGCTCGATGCAACGCATTTATAATTTGTAGATGAAGCCTTGGCTGAGAAGAACAAGTATTCTTTAAGTTCACCTTTTGTTTTGCCGAAGACAGTGAATGGTGTTTAAGTTCGCCTTTTGTTCTGCCGAAGACAGCGAATGGTGTTCATGTTGTAATCACTCTTGTTGTAATGAATGGTGTTCATGTGGCAGCCACATGATGTCAATTTTGCCATGAACAGCATATTGGTGTATCTCATGTCAATGAATGCTAAAAAAATCTTAGATCTGTGGTACATGCAACAATTGTAAAGAAGTTTCTGAAATTTGTGTACAAATAGAAAGGAGTTAAAATACAAATAGAATTGAAGTGGAGTTAAAATACAAATAAAATTGAAGTGGAGTTAAAATACAAATAGAATTGAAGTGTTAAAGCTAGGGGTAGCATGGTGTTTTTGTCTCCAATCATCTCTTTTAGGGAGCCAACCTCCTACCAAACGCTTCCCTTAGCTAGCTCCAGATTCTTAGTGTAGTGGATTCTTGGATAATCAGGAGCACGAGCTAAAAAAAAATCAGAATCTAGAGCTGTATCAAATAGGCCCTAAGTCTACAATGATGCTAGTCAACTGTATAGGCAACTGTTTTGATTTGCTGTTTGTCATGAATCTTAGTTCATAGGGGGTAAACACCATCAAGAAGATGGCCGGATTGCGTCGGCGTAGAAGGAGAGAGACTTTAGAGGAGGAAGACTTTGTTATTTCTCTGATTGATTCTAATAGCATGTGGTAGCCCTCTTATATAGATGGGCTCCCCCTAACAGATAGAATCTAATTCCAATCATATCTCTAACAAATATAGAAACTAATATCATATCTCTAATTATATCTCTAACACAAGAAAACTAATCTCTAACTCAAATAGAAACTAATATCTATTTTCTAATAATGAACTGGTGGGCCCAAGGCCCACGCTTATGACATTACACCCTCCGGACATGCGGCTCGTCCTCGAGCCGCTAGGCTACGGTTCGGGTGGTCGTGAACCGGGCGGCGGCGGCGGCAAGACGGGCGAGACACCGGCCGGATCCCGGTCTCGGCGATTTGAGGCAAGGCCACGGAGGCGGCGGTGCGGAAAGTGGCGGGTGGCGGCGGAGAACGCCAGATCCGGTGGCGGTGGATTTGGCAACGGCACGGCCTGGCGGCGACTGCGTGGATCCGGGCAGCAATGGCGACCGGCGACCGGCGTGGATCCGGGCCGCGGGTGGCGACCGGCGACCGAGGACGGCGACGGCCGTGGATCTAGGCGGCATCGGCTCAACTTTGCTCTCCTTTCCGGTCTGACCGCAGGTCGGACTGCTACAAACCCTATTTCCCGGTCGACCGGCGTCCTCCTCTCGGTCTGACCGTCGTTCTTCTCTCAGTCTGACCGCCGGCGCAATCTTCTTCTTCTTCCGGTGGCCAGGCCTGGATGTCATCTTCGCCATGGCCGGTGGTCTTGGTGAGGGGGGCGGGGTTGGCCTCGTCCTCCTCGTCGCTAACAGCCGGCAAAACGATGTCTACCGTCTCCTCTGCTCTACGAGTGGCCACTTGTTGCGCCTTCTCCCGATCCTTCAAGATCTTCTCCAAGAAGTCATGCATGTCGAGGAAAGCGTCCGCCATCCCTTTGCTGAAACTGGCCATCTTATTAGCGTTAGCTTTTATTATGGCCAATGACTCGGCAGCAGGACGAATCGTCGAAACCATGGTAGCAGAAGTCGTGGGAAGTGATCGACTGCTCTGATACTAAGTTGTCATGAATCTTAGTTCATAGGGGTAAACACCACCAAGAAGATAGCCGGATGGCGTCGGCGTAGAAGGAGAGAGAGACTTTAGAGGAGGAAGACTTTGTTATTTCTCCGATTGATTCCAATAGCATGCGGTAGCCCTCTTATATAGATGGGCTCCACCTAACAGATATAATCTAATTCCAATCACATCTCTAACAAATATAGAAACTAATATCATATCTCTAATTATATCTCTAACACAAGGAAACTAATCTCTAACTCAAATAGAAACTAATATCTATTTTCTAATAATGAACCGGCTGGGCCCAAGGCTCACGCCTATGACACTGTTAGTGCACCAACCGGTCATGTTCTGGCACTGGATTCTGCCCATTCCCGGCATATCCACTGGGAGTCCTACATACTTGATGGGTTATTCACCAATCTTGCAACCCTCAATACAAGGAGAGTTTGGTCGACCACGTTCTAAATGGACACAACAATTCCCACGCTGCACAATGGCCTAATTGAGTTCAGGGCTTATTGTTTTGCGTTAACTCAATTCTTTTTTTTTTTGCTGTCGGTCTTATCCTTGTAGGTGATACTGCCATGGAATGATCATTTTTATTGCAATCAAGATTGAGATGTTGACTTATTCTAATGTTGTTCACTTATTCTTCAACGATGATGTCACATCTGCTGCAATCTTTTCTGATTCAAAGCCTACACCTAATATTTGTTCACTTTATCATCAACACTTTGTCCCTGTTTTTAATTTTTGTTTTTTTCAGTGCAGAAACTTACTTTTATTGCTGTAAAGTTCTGTAATTCCAGAGGGGCGAGCGAGATGGAAATTATTATCATAATCTCACTTGTCGTGCTTCTGGCACTAGGAGCTCTCTTTGTAATCCCAAAGTCCCAAAATAGAGGTACAAACTGCATCGTCTGTGATTATAATAACTAAAGCTGAAAATTGAATCTCTTAACTACTTTTGTATTGCAGGCAAAGGAAAGGAAACCAATTCAGGAGCTGATGGAATGGTTAACTGTTCATCTTTCATATAAATCATATTGAGTAGACTAGTTTTTTTGAGCCTGCATGCTGTAGTACTATTAGACAATATTCTTGAATGACACCTTTTTTCTCAAACATACACCATAAAAATTATAATATGCTATAAAGCTTGAAGGTGTGTGATGATGTGATTCAAGATGCAAACCATTCTTGTTTCTGTTGTCTTTCTGCATTCAGACATCTAGGAGCTATACAAAGGAAGAGATCTCAAAACACAACACAAGGAAGGATTGTTGGATCATCATCAAGGACAAGGTTGTAGAAATGCAATGGTCACCTCATTTTGTCCCTCTTCAATGCCTTACGGTTGAAAATAGGAGAGTTCAATTTTTTGGGTCTTACCAACTTGTATTTGGTGGTTGAGCCAGGTTTATGATGTCACTCCTTATGTGGAGGAACATCCAGGTGGAGACGCCATTCTTAACAATGCTGGTGGTGATTCCACAGAGGGCTTTTTTGGGTTTGTAACTTCGTGTCTTCTTTACTGTACTTCAGAGCATGTTCTGTCAGTGGAACGATGCCAATAATGGAATTGCTTTCTCACTATTTTAAACTGTTGTTTTTATAGGAAATCCAGAACTTTTCTTCATAGTATGTCTTTTCAAAGCAAGAGGATTCATGTAGGAATTTTACTAGATTCTTTCCACGGTGTTCTTGTTGCCTTTAATTTAAGTATGTGTATCTTAAAATTGAGGCGATCTGATGGACCAAACTAATAAAGATTGATCGATGATAATCTCAGTTTTCTTCCTACTACAATTATAAAGTACCTTCTAAAAAAGAAACAAAAAACAACGACAGTATTGCTCTCCCAATAAGCGAAGATGGCAAGTTCTCAATTCTCATGTTGCCTATTCAGTAATTGCTACTGCTCACATCTTCTAAAGTTATATACTTATATGCAAGTAATTTCATGGTTTTGCTGATGCTCATGTATTCCACATACTAGAAAAATTGCCAGCAGCTCTATGGTGTCTTTCCTTAGCAAGTATGCAAAAAAATGTTTCTTTCTGTGAGTGCCTTTGGTTTACAGTAGAGTATTTTCAATGTTAAATTAAATCAGGCTGACAAACTGGCTCAAACCTGCTTGCATGTTAACCTAAGCTTTCATTGATTTGTCCAAACTAAACTGTGGTGGCTTCTGTAAATGAGAAGTTGAGAACATGACTTAACTCGCTCTGGTTTTTGCTCAAAGCCACCCTCAACAGCAAGATGAAACAAGAATTTCTCAACAAAAAAGTAAAAGAAAAGAAACAAGAGCTGAAATGATGATATTGATGGGGAACATATGTATTTCTTATCTTGCCTTTTTTCTGAACGGAAGTACCTTATATCTATGACCATATCCTTCTGCTTGAACAAATCAAGCTTTAATGTTCTTTTTTTATCCCTTTATTTGATATGTGCAGCCCACAACACGGCACGAGGGTCTTTGATATCATTGAAGATTTCTGCCTAGGCCAATTGAAGGCTTCATGATGGAGGGGAGCTTGTATTGAATTCATGGAAATTTTTGTTTAATCAAAGTATGGGAGGTAGATTATCCAAGTTCCAGCCTTGCTATCCTCAGGTGTTCGTTGAAGATGAAAGGGCGAAACTGTTTAGCAATTGTGCTCGATGCTGCCCAAAGCTTTCTGATGTAACTTCATTTTTCTGCTGGAACTTGTAGGCATCATTCTGACCACTAGTTGTTGTGTTAGTGTATTCCTGAATGTTTTCTTCTTAAACTGAGGTTACGAATTTCGAAGTACTTCCTGTTTATTTGCATGATGGTGTTTGGAAGCATCAAACCTGTTTAGATTTTGATGTGCTCAAACTTCTGTTCCTGACAGAACAACTTTTAATTCATGCAATGGGAGGAATCGGTGTTCCTACAGTTTGACATGTCTGCCTCTCTCATCCACTACTCGACAAAAACTCTGGGATTCAGCAGAACATTAATTCCAAAATCTTATTTTTCCTTGACAGAAATGAACACAATCCAGCCAAACAAAGTGTTGAAAGAAAAAGAAAGAATGAAACAAGAGGTGCTATTCAAATCTCCTATGCTATTCAGATCTACTGCTTAAACCTGCACTGATCTGATCTTAGGAAGAGACATTTCTGTCTTCCCTCCTGTCATGGGCTGGTGGCCACCCTTGCACTTGATCCTCTCTTCCTCACTGGAAGAGGCTGGGCGCATCGATGTCGAAGCTCGGGTCGAAGTCGAAGCAGTACTGCATGAACTCGGCGTCGACGGTGGGCATGGGCGCTGGCGCGGCCGACACGGCCGCAAGCGCTGACACCACCTCCTGGAGGTCGCCGTCCGACGTCTGCCACTCTCTGTACCCGATCACCGGGCAAGGGGACATGGCCAGACCAGCCTTGGAGTCTGACGCCACAGGCGAGGGCAGCGACGGCGACACGCCCCGCGCCGAGCGGTTCTCCGGCGTCAGCGGCGGGGCGGCGGTGGCGTTCAGGCTGCTGTCCGTGTTCACCGTCAGGCCGGCGCTGAGGCTCTGCAGCAGGCTCTGCGCGTGCGGGTTGTGCTGCTGGTGCTGCGGCGGCCGCTTGGCGGCGGCAGACCTGCAGGTGTGCTCGCCGTGGTAGACGACGTCGAAGACGGTGGGGTCGTCGTCGGTGCGCTGCACCTGCTTGGTCGCCGGGCAGCCCTGCGAGTTGCGGTGGGTGCATCGGTAGTACCCCCTCGGGTGCTTGGCGCGGAGGATGTCCTTCTGGCCGTACTTCCTCCAGCTGTGGCCGTCGTCGGCCGGCCCCTCCGCGCCGCCCGCCGCGCTCACCCTCACCTGGCTCGTCCACCTGGCCTTCTCCTTCCTGCCAAGAAACCATGAATCAAGAAACCGCAATTCAGCAACGATTCATCGCATTTCAACCACCGATCAAATGCTCTGCTCTTCGTCCCCCCTCTCTCTCAAAAAAAAGCTCTGCTCTTCGTCCTCTCAAAAAAAAAAAAAACTCTGCCCTTCTTCACGGTCAGGTAGTCAATTGCTCACCTCTTGTTGGTGTTGGTCCTGAAGGGCTGGTTGGAGACGTCGCTAAGGGGGCTGGGCGTGCCGGAGAGCGGCGGCATCGGGGCGTCGGCGAAACGCGCGGCGACGATGCCGATGGACCTGTCGGTGAGCGCGATGATCTGCGCGGCGAGGTGGCGGCAGAGCTCGACGGAGGAGGAGGAGGGCGCGTGCAGCTGCAGCTCGAGCTGCCGCACCAGCTCCTGCACGCGGCTCAGCTCCGACACCAGCTGCAGGCTCCCGCCGCCGTAGCTCCCTTCCACGCCCTCCATTGCCGCCGATCGAATCCCTTCAGCTCGACCGGAGGAGAAGCAATCAAGAGAGTAACTAGATTGAATCTAGGACCAACAAATTGCTCGAGGGATTCCGGGAGAGGAGGAGGTGGTGTTGGTGTTGGTGTGGTGCCGTGGTGGCGAGAGGAGTGGGAGAGGTAGCCTTCTTATAGCGAAGGGATAGGAGGAGGGGGAAGCGCGTTGGGGGATTTGTTTTTGACTGACGGCGACTGTGGAGACTGTGATTTGATTGGCTGCTGCCGTGCCGGGTCGGGCGGGGTTTAGGGCTGAGCAGAACCGCTTTTTTACCTTGTAATTCTGTCTGTGTCCGAAGGAACTACGGTTCAGACCACTGGATAGGATGTTGCCTGTAGAAACTGAGCTTAGATCGAGTACTCTGCCTACAGTATGGGTCTTCTTTTTTCTTGCGAACATAGTTTTAAATGAAATTTTGAATTTTAGCTGTTTGTGATAGAGATTGCGGAGAGAGATACTCGCTTGTAATTTTGGTTGATACAGATGTTAAGCTTTTAACGTGTACTACAATTAACTTGTAGATCCCGTTTTGAGAAAATACTCTATTTAAAAGTTAGGTACTGTAGCAAAAGCCAAAAGCCATTTTTGGAAGTCAAAAAAAACACCCCCTATGACGTCAGTATACAGTAGACTTGTTAGCTCGGCGACAAACATGGATGTGAGTGGGAAGTTTTGTACACATTCGTCGTTTAATCTTTAAACGAGTATATCTTCTTAACCGAGTATACGCTTTAGCTCTATTTAAACTATTATGTTTGATACAACGAACCGAATAAAATAAGGTCTATATTACATATGTTTTGGTAACATAATGATAGTTAAAATTTTAAATGTATAGTTGTTAACACATAGAGTTGCTAGTTATCAGAACCTAAAATTGCTAGTTGTCAATACCTAGATACTGATAGTTTATAATTACTAGCAGATCAGATTTTGCTAGTTGGTATTTGGTAGCAACTAGAGTTGCCACACTAAACTGATTACTCAACAAGTTGAGTTACTACACTAAATCAGTTACTACATCTATAGTTGCTAGTTGCCAATACTATTGAAGTGCAAAGCAATATTTATTCCTAGGTACCATAAAACTTGGATTTTGCTAGTTGCTACAAACTGAAGTTGCTAATTGTCATCAATTAAAATTGCTAACTACCAGGAACTCGACAAGATAAACATATAATTCTTGCAACTAATGGCCTGATAATTGTATGAGTCGGGCATCTCATAGCTGCTAGTTGTCAGAAACTATATTTACTATCTGCCAATCAATCTGCCGGTTCAACCAACCAATTTTGCTAGTGGGCAACAAACTCAAAATTCTTGCTAGGCCCTAATCATGATGATAATTTTCGTTAAACCTGCAAGTATTTTTGATATTTTTACGGTCATGACTCTTTTTAATTGTCACCTCTAAATTTCATAGTTGCTAGTAGCCAACAGTTAAAATTGCTAGGTACTGGCAACTAATGTAGAAGGTAAAATGTAGAGCTCCTAGCAACTAATATAGCAAATAACATATAAAGCTAGCAACTAATATAACAAGTAACAATAGAGCTAACAACTAATATATATATTGATAGTTACCGGCAATTAAAGTTGATAGTTAGTTACCAGCACATAAAGTTGCTAGTTGTCGACACCTATATAGTGAAACCAATAATTATTATTAGCAAAAATTTGCTAGTCACCAGCACATAAAGTTGCTAGTTGTCATCATCTACGGAGTGAAACCTATAATTACCATCAACAAGAATTGTTAGCTGCTATCATCTATAGTTGCTAATAGCGGACATCTAGAGCCACTAGCTGAGAAATAATTTTATGAATATATCTTCAAAATATATTCAATATGTGTCTTATTTTGTTAAGCTCGTCATATAGATCATAACGTTTCAAACGAAACACACATCGGACACTTGGTTTAATAGATATCATCATTTAAAAAATTAATGAATAAGTAACAAGTATTTGTGTTTTTACTTGGCCATGCAGTCTGTGGCGACGTTGCAGGAGTATGAGTTGAATAAAAAAAAAGAGAAAGAGACAACGGAGGAAGCAGTCATGTGGGCACACAAAAAAAACATGGTGGGTCGATCTGAATTCCGACAACGCTGATCGTGCAATTGCCTTATAGCATGGTTGATCACACGTTTTGCGCCTCCATATAAAATGCAGGATTGGAATATTATGACTTGTTGAATTTTACATTTGTAATATTATGACTCGTTAAATTTTACATGACATAAAACCACATGAATGGCTCAAAGTAGGTTCTTAGATAGCATTATATACACTCACATTTTTGCAAGAAGTGCCCTAAAAGAAAGAAAAATTACAAGCAGATTTCAGGAATACTTCTATCACCGAGCAATAAAGGGAATGATGGTTACACCTCGTCGGCGTTGACGTTGTGGTTCAACACTGTTGGCTCTAGATCTAGTTGCAGCAGCATTTTTCGTAGGTGATCAATGATGGTGAGGAACGAGGAGAGGGTCTCCTTGGTCTGATTGGCACGAGAAGCAGCAATGAGGCATACTTTGGCCACCGTGTATCTCCTGTTTGAATAACAAGAACAATGTTGAACATATATCAAAATAAGTGTATAGGTTAAGCGCCCCCACCTCTCTAATGCGTGCACTTCCTTTGTAAATTAGAATATGTTCTATCACAAAATCTAAAAAGCATGCATGCAATTTTTAAAGAGAAAATTTATCAAAACTACACGTACTCTTGCAAAGCTATCATAAGCCACACTCGCAAGAAAAATTTTCAAGGAATTACATGTTATTTTCCTAATGTTGTAGAAAATCACTACATTAGAACTAACGGACCTAACATGTGAGACTCACTTGTCATACGTAAATACACTCTAGTCTGCTTCGTCGAATATTGCATCATGTTCTCTTATCTACAAAAAATTTCAGAATAGTAGATCATGTAGAAAAGAAATCTTTCATACCAGTGGAGAACATGACATATTAGCCCGCGTGGTACCTACCTCTACGTCATCGAGACCATACTATACTTGTTTGTATGACGAGTGGACCCCAAATATCACGTATGTTGGTTCTGAAGGGGTGTGGTTTTTTGCTACGTTGGGGAAAATGATGTGTAGTCCATTGAAATGTGTTTTGTGATAGTTTTGCAAGAGCAAGTGCAGTTTTAAGAAATTTATTTATTTTTTAACAAAATTTAATGATGGCAGGGCATGTGCCCCTAGTACCCAAAACTTCAAGTTATCAAATATTGCTGATCAATATATTTTCCATTATAAGTTTAGACGTGATCTTCTATAAGAACGATCAATTTCTTCTTCGCTAGCCAATCGAGCTGAACTCCGACGTCTGACCATCTGAATTCCGGGTCGGATTTGGATGGACGAGGATTTCAGAGAGACGGGCTCCACTAGCGAAAGGACATGTTGCACCAAAACTATCAGAATCTTGGACCAGTCGACGGTCTCTCTCTCTCTCTAGTCTCTGCCCCTTTAGACAGAGATGCAAGTGAGATTAGAAAGTCCAAATTGCCAAAGCTGCTGACCAATTCAACCTTTCCCTTTACCTTGACTACACTTTCATTATTTTTTTCCTTGTATTTTCTCAGCTAAGTTATTTGTAGTACAACCTTTTGGTTAACCCGCTGGATGCACGCATTATTGGTAGGAGAGCAGCAATATTCTAATTAGTACTCCATCTGTTCTAAATAAGTACAGTTTTAGATGTTGGAAAGTGTTCTGTTGTGTACAAAATTTAGGGTGAATCTATCAACGCCTTACCGGACTAACAGTTTTAGCTACGAGGGCCCTAGGGGCTCGATCTCTTGAGTTTCGGAAAGTAAATTGGTAGTGAGGTGGCAGTTTTTCGAGCCAGTTTACGATTTTTTTGTGCTGCACTGTCGAAACTAGCTAGTCATAGGAATATTTATTTAATCGTAGAGAGGTTTTTTTCTGTTATGGCTTCAAAAGATATTTTCACCTAACCGTGTATCCAAAAGTAGAATAAAATAATTACTTTCAAAAATCCACCGCAATGCTAAGGCCGAAAGCCATTCAGCTAGCTACCGGACGTTCAGCTAAGCAGAATTACCGAGCCTCGTTTTCTGATCTCTTCAGTGTTAGGCTTAACCCGAGCTTGTTTAGCACAGATTTTTGATAATTTTTTTGAAAGCGCACAAGCACACAAAACAAGCACGTAGTTGGATTTTTGGCAGACATGGATATAAATGGCTAACGGTTTCTTTCTTTATGTCGTAGTAAGATAAAAAAATAAACAAGCACAAGCACAGATAATGGTAGTCTAATCCTTCTTAAAGTGATGAGAGAGAGAGAGAGAGAGAGAGAGACATGAGTTGAGGTGATGGTCTCGGAGTTTCCGAGTGAAACATACGTGGAAGCTTGACCGGCGCGTAGGAATCTTCAAGCCTATTTGCGCGTCGTCAGAACAAAGCAAAACGGAGTGTGAATGCGTGTGCGTGTGACTTCTGTAAATGCAACGCGCGATACGTCAGAGAGAGAGAGAGAGAGGGGTGCCTATTTTGTTTTAGGGCGTTTAAAATGACTCTATGCTCCTTCTTTTTAAGTTTTAAAAACTACTTTTATTTTTTCTATGGTAACTAGTTTTTAAATAGAATATCTTTTTAAGATAGAGTTTATAAGTTAATTACAGCACACACTGTAGCCATTTCATTTATATTGGCGAAACCGTATGTAAGTTTTATTACTCCGTACTCTCACTTACGAATAGTCCAAAAGCCATAAGCTAAAACAAAAAAATGCCCTTTTACTGATGGCTTCTATCTACGGCTTTTGTTTTTTGCTAGATGATTTTGGTTTTTACTGATAGCTTTTAGTTGAGAAACTATTTCGTTCAAAACGGCTTCTCATTTTTCTAATAGAGAAACTGAAAGCCAAAAGCCATGTTGAATAGGACCTTTTATCTTATGTGCTACATGTGCAGAGGATAATCGCCGTAAAAATCAGTGGCTCCGTATAATTGTAATTTTGCTGACCACTGGGTTCACATTTTGCCATATAATTTTGCCGTAAAAGCCAGTTTTTGAGTGGCTTTCGCGCTGTGGGAAGAAAAAGAGAATGCTAGTGGTGTTAAAATTCAGTTTTTTTATTAAAATTCAGTTTTTATTTTATTTTTTTGCATTGTTCTAAAAGATTTAGTGGTGTTTTCTATTTTTTCTGAATTTTTTACTATTTTTTCTTTTTTTGATTCATAAAATGCTAAAAGTTACTACACTATAAAAAGTCTATACAGAAAAGATAAAAGTGAGAGCTTTCAGACCTTCAGAGCAGGCCCGGCTGCATGCACATATCTGCCTTGTCTTCAGGAGACTGTGACACATGACACGTCTACATATACCAACCCCTTTCACAGTACTAGTATAGGTCATGCACGCATGAAAACTGTTTGTCAATATGGACCTTCCACTACCAGGATCTAGAGCATTCTCGACGGCCAGGTACCGTGAGGAAATCGATGGTTTCTGGTAGTGTTTCCTAGGCTCACATTGGTTCCAGCTTGTAAGAACAGCAAACCTGCCCCCTCCCATCGTTCATTCAATTGCCACCAATCTATCCTCATCATGATCGATTCACGACACCAGGTTTTTGCGGCCATGGATCATGCATGGCCACAAGTGGAGAAGGGAGACCATCAACTTGGGTTGAGAAATCACATGTAAACTATATATTCTGTGCTGATTTATAAATCCTATTGTGGACTGTTGGATGCGAGACGTACTATCGAGATCAATTCTTCATCCACTCAGCATATTTTGAAAAACAAAAACCACCCGCATCCATTGTGTACACTTGACATAACCCGAGCTTCACCTCAGTTATCCCACTGGTTTCTCTCTCCTCATGCTCTCCCTCCTCTCACTCTCGTCCTTTCTCTGCACTGGCCACCTTGACCTCACACATGGCGATGACTATGAGCACTAGCCACTGCCACCGCTTTCTCTTCGGCCGTCCCTAGGCATAATGCCATTGGATCCAGTCGCTGATGACTTCCTCTTTGGTCTTACTCGGGCGCGATGTCACTAGATCCGACCATCCACAGGCACAGTGCCATCAGATTCATCATTCCTCTCTTCCCAATGAGCTAGGAGGTTGAGTGTGCAGGGGGGGGATCACGACCACGTCGGCGTCATCTTTCTTGTTGTTCTCCTCCATGTCGCCGGCCTCATCTGCCACATTGAGCCTATCGTCGCATTCTCCTCCCCCACACCATAACCTGAATGGTGCGTTGCCTATGATCAAGAATCCTCTGTTTTTCCCTTTCATTTTCCTTAGATCCAAAAATGTTATGGAAAACATGACCCGAAAATCCTCCCTTCGATTGAATCTGAAAATGTGTAAAAGGAGATGAATCTGAAACCAACATCCAAAAAACTTGGTTCGTGCAATTTCTTTTAAGTTGAAAATCTTGAAGATGAAATCCAAAAAAATGCAATCTGGATTTTCTTCTAAATTTTGCTTACATTTTCTTGGAGACAAACTCCCAAAATGTAAATTCGTGAAGATGAAATCCTAAAGTGCAGTTCTATTGCAGTTTCTTGAAGATGATTTTCCTAGCATTTTATTGGAGACGAAGTGCGAAATGCAACCTTTTTTTTCCTTAACGAACATGAACATTTGAAATGTTAGAACCAGCTGTCGCCGGTTTAATCGTGGTGCGGCGCATTTGGATGGAGATCGAAGGGAGGGGGACGGTGTGGAGGGAGGTTGATGCAAACGTACGTACCAGATGACTGGCGTCTGGTGGGGGGGTCAACTGCAAAATACGGCTAATTTTAGGATCGATTTAATTAACTTAATTACTCTCACCGGATAGGATGCAAATACAGTTGGCGCAAGTGTTGATCGCATTCAGATTTTAGGGTCGGGTGTGTGTATAGGCTCTATTCAAAAGTGATATATTTTTGACTAATTGCAAGAGAGATTAAAGAAGTAAGATACACTTATGTTGAGAAGTCACTATGTTTAAAGCAGCTCTTATAGTAATTCCTACAAATGACTTGAGAAGCTACTCCGTTCAACATTTTGCTTCTAAAAGCTAAAAGGCAGAAACTGTTTAGGACAGGACCTTAGTCTTGACCGTACGAGAGTAATAGGTTTGGTTCAGATATTGTCATGATAATTTGGGTTTAGTTCAAAGTTGGCTATGTTAGTTACAGATTTAGAACTATGAAAAGGCTTTGGAATTCCTGTCTTCCAAATGGAACCTTGCGTATAACAATATAAGCGAAACAGAAGTAGCTCTTTTAACTTGCAACCTTTTCTTTTCCTTCTTATTAATTGAAGTCTGATTTTCTTGTTTTAGTAGTACTACCTCCGTGTCAAAATATGAGTTGTTTAGGACATAGTCTCCAAGGTGGTACTTTGATTAAAAATTTCTATAAAAATATATTATTTTAAATAAAATAATTTTGTTATGAAAGTATATTTCATAATAGATCCAATGAGATCAATTTCATAATGTCAATCTAGGTAATTCTGGGTATATATATTAATGGTTAAATTTAAAAATATTTGACTAACGTAGATCCTAAAATGATATATTTTAACACAGAGGTAATCTTTTGGTACCATTTATAGAAAATGAAATAGAAACGCAATTACGCTAAACCCAGTTAAAGAAAAGGTTGGAGATGTGTGCTGATTAATATATCAAGCTACAAGGACATAAAAGTCAGATACTGCATTTGTACGTGTCAAGGGGCTTATAATTTCTTAAGCTAATGTCAAACAAAGTACTACAGAGAAACAAGGTACCATGTCAAATGGCTTGGTTTGGTCGTTTTCAACGGGACCATGGATTGCTATGACATTCTGTATAATCATTCTCTTTTAATATAATTCAGGGTACGCACATCCCACATTTGACTCTGAGAATTTTGTCCGAACAGGATCGGAAATTCAACCGTAACATGTGTAGATACCATCTTTTCAATTTAAGCTATAGATGCTCGTCTTTCTTTTTAGCTTATCGTTTTCCTCGAATAAATAATAGAACGGTTTCTCTGTCGTCTTTTCGAGACAATCTTTTTGAAGTGGTTTATCGATTTATCAACATTTTGTTTATTCACATAAGTGCGTATGCTATGACCGAGAACCATTAACCACAGTTATAAACCATCAACTGCAGCCGAAAAAAATCCACCTGTCATCTTGGTTGTATGCTTGTAACATACAAGATAAGCCCGGCTATCAATTCCGAGGGTGTAAAAATACTATCAGTTTTATGTAAAGTTATTAAACCGTTTGCTACATAAAAATCTTTAAGTGGCATGTAATTCCAATAAAATTCATGCGGAAATTTTACATTTCTAAACGTAGCCTCAAACGACGGACGAACTGCGACCTACTCATACTTGTCTCCAGGCACAACCGCACAAGGTGCACGGCGACGACGTACTCATCGGCACCGGCGGCTGGCAGCAGCTAGGAGGGCCAGCTGCACGTCAAGAAGGGCCCAGTGTCACCGGCACCGGCGTGGAGGAGGGGAAGCCCAACCTCGGCGTCACCGGCACCGGTGGAGGCTAATTGCTCTACCATGTAAAATCTTTCTGCTATTTTTAATTGTGTGCGTGCAGTAAGTACATGAGTAATGCAAAACTTGAACTGAAACAACCCATGGAATAAGCAAATCTAGCTACATCTGCGACATCATACAAGATTATTAGTGTAACAATATCTTTCGATCAGAAAGCTAGCATCAGTGCATGACAACGTGTTCAAACAAATGCACCAACGCTAATAAAACTCCATGCAAACGTCCCTGTCTGACAATCTTTCAGGCAGCGCCATGAGTCCACACCGGAGGTACTTAACTAATCAAAACAGTACGTTCATCACTACAAACGCCCAAAGGGGGAAGCCCTAGCGAAGTGCTCGCTAGTCCTTTCTATGGTTCCCGTTGCTGGTTGGTGACCTGGACCGATCTCCGCGCCTTCTGTAAGAATCTCTTTCATGGGGTGAGCTGCCCCTGCGATCCCTTGAGCGTGAGCGGTCCCTCCGGCGAGACCGCTCCCTTCGGTGATCCCTTGAGCGGGAGCGCTCCCTTCTGCGAGACCGGTATGGTGATGGGCTCCTAGAGCGTCTTTCAGAGCCTCCTGCATTACAAAAATATTATAACATCCGGTTATTAATATCACGGATTTCTTGATTTTTCTTTAATAGCACACCAATCTCAACATTACATATTGCTGTTGATGTATATAGCCTGCAACAGATCTAAGAAAGCAGATTGAAAGGCATCTTTAAGCTTTTCAAGAGAAGTTTTCCATGGCTAGGTTCGTGATTTGAACCAGAGATAAAAATGGCTTCACTACTCACGGATTTACATTCAGCTTTGATCCTGCCTAATTCTCAAAGCTAAAAATAGTGATGTCGCAGAGGTTAACACAAGTAATTGTGCTCCAGTAAGATAACTGATTCACTACCATGTGATAATATGTACTTGGGACTTCTGGACATCACTGACCAAAAATTTCATGGACAGATCGCAAATGAACAGCCTAGTAGCCTACTAGGTTACACTGTCCACAAGTGCAAGAAGGCTCATCATTTATGGAAAGTGGACAAATGAGTTCTTGTATGAGGTATTGACTAAAAATAACATTGTACATTAACTACTAAAAGTATCAGAGCGAAGTTCCATGAACCACAGAACTTCGTCTTTGCAAGCTAAATACTAAGTAATAGCTCATAGAAGCAAGTCAAACAATGTGTCACAGAAAGCATTAACTGCAAAAATGGGTTATTTATATCATTATATGCATACCTCTGCGGCCACAATATTGTCCAGGAGTAGGAGTTCTCTCCCGAGTTCTTTTAGCCTATCATGAACATTGCAAGCAGAAGTGTTAGTTGGTCTTCACAGATGAAGCAAGTGGTCAACTTCCTGCCGTGGGAACAACCTAGGATACCATTTATCCAATCTTAAGTTTTAGCATGAATTGGTTCCTACTATCAACAAAAGAAAGATAAACAAAGCATATCCATTTGCTGAAAAACAAATAGTGATTGATCATTAAAACTTGTCAACTCTTTATCAAAATTCCTGTGATATAAGTAGTAGATGGGAACGACTTTACGTTGCATTCAGCTCAACCAAAGTTGACTTTTGTTCATCTCCTCCATAGTTGGTGAAGCATCAGTAGCCTCTTGTGGTACGCATCCAATCGGGGTAAGTAATGTTGATGAAGCGTGCACCAGTTCAGGTAGGCCGAGTGGTGTTGTCGTGACTAGGCAGCAGCATGTACCATGTAGGCAAAGTCGATGTAGACAAAATGTGTGGAACTTGCTGGATCATGAGGTCGAGGTTGGTGACGGTGAGTCGGTGACGTAAAACACAGCACCATTCAGTGCAACATGTTTAAGACTCCAAGATCACTAGATGGCAGCAGCCCTCAGGTTGGTGCAGGGAGGGTAAGCAGTGTCGGTGAGGGAGGTGTAGACGACAAGCGATGAAGATGAGCTCGGTGGGGTGGTGATAAGCACCAACAGGCCAGCGGCACAAGCTGTTGGTGTTAACCATGGTCGAAGAAAGCATGGCATGCACCAACCAGGTTGACGTCGAGGCAGTCCCGCACCATGTAAACTGGAAGGTCACGAAGTCAGCATGACAGGAGAGCTAAGACCCCAGTTGAAGAGGCAGAGAAAAGGTCTTTCTCCATTTCCTACACATTGCATGAGAGCACAACACAAATGGTCCCCTCCTAAATTACTCTGGTCCATTTCACCTGGGTGGAATTTCCTAGCTGGACTGTCTCGGAATATATTCTTGTTTCACAAGAAAAAGAACTTAGTTTTTCTCTTTTACATGTAACATACCTCATCTCAAGGACACTTCACCAAAGTTTTTAACCGAACATAGGTGCACAACAAAATGTTAGTAAGAAATACAAGAATTCAATATAAGAAAAATAATGCCGAAAAACCAAGTTTTAGATAACAGATAACAGTTTGTTTTATATAGTTTTAAACTTTTAGCAATGCTTTCTGAATTTTGATGGAAGTTACTAGATAAACAGAATAGCAGACAACAAACTAGCTGGACTCCCAACAGGAATATGAAAACAAAGAAACAATGTACTGGATCATTTGGGTTGGTGTGCACTGAAAGATATCTTACCTTCTCTACAGTGACCAGGCGGCCTTCAAGTACAGTGCGGTGCAGGTACTTGATGGAGCGTCTTGCGTCCTCAACACTATCCATAGTCACAAAGGCAAAGCCACGAGATTCTTTTGTACGAGGATCAAGAACAACATGACAGCTTTGAACCTGCAAATTAAAACTGATCAACCAGGTGCCAACATGGTTTTCACATGATGAATATATAATCACATAAAATGAGAATCAGAATCAGAAGCTAACACGCGAATCAATGAAGTAAAGACCATACCTTTCCTTCCTTACTAAAGAACTTCTCAAGGTCAGCTTCAGTTACACGTGTGGACAATCCAGTGACATAAAGGTTATTCCCTGGATTTCTTAAATCATCTCCGCTCCTATCCCAGATCAAGAAATAAACTTGAGTACCATCCATCTTTGCGTAAAAATACAATTTGCAACTAAAAATAAGCTATAGCAACTAATATCTCATGATCCTTCATAAACCATCACGAACAGAGAAATATACTTGCCTGGATCGACTCCTATCCCTTGACCTTGACCTCGATCTACCGCGTCTCCTAGGACGAGGAGACCTTGAAGTACTGTGCCTCCTTGGACTCCTTGGACGCGGAGACCTTGAGGCACTCCTCTTTGGAGGAGGTGACCTTGAAGTGCTGCGTCTCTTTGGAGGGGGCGACTTTGAAGTTCCATTTCTATTTGCAGGAGGTGTAATAGATCGTGCAGTGTACCTGAGAATATTATTTTAGGAATCAGATCACATAAGAAGTACAGTGCATACAGGGAAAGTATTTCACGGGGAAAACTGACCTCACTTCCTTGGATTGTGACATCTAATAAAAAATACATCAGAGGAAAACATCAGATAAACAATCACTAAATTATGTATGGAAGTATAAACATGTAGATGTAAGCATAGATGATAGATGTGAACCACAGTGCAATACTTATCATGGAAAAAAGGATCATGGTCAACAGTAATAAGAACATCAAAGCTTCCTGTGAGCAAGCAAAAAAGGCAAGTATGCTAACCTTTTTCATAAAATAAAATCAAGCAAACTGAAAAAATACTGGAACCAATTTAATCAATAAAACATATAAAATATGCACTATCCTGCATGTAAGATATTAATAATTGGGGGCATCAAAACTCTAGTCAAGTTTGCAAAAGTATGATAAAAATGCACCTTGGCCTCATAGCAATGTACATAACAAACAGATAACATGTGTGGTGGCCTGAACCAAATACAATCTTGCCATCAAGAAGGTTAATTTGCCTTAAGAGATCTACGTTTTTTATGTCACATTTTCAAATAATTATTCCTCCTGGCTTACTGAGCCATAATCCACATTGTTATATTTGATTCAATTGGGTGGCGCTAAAGGGTTTCTTTCTAAGGCGAGGAGTCAAGATGACCAGGTGAATATCTGAAGGAACCATCGCGCACAAACATGTTGAATTATCCTATGAAGTTGATTACACTATAGTTACTTGGATGAGACCTAAGGAAAAAATTATTTAAACATGCAATAAATATAATAGATGCAACACAGCGCTCAAGTATCCATTAGTTATTTTACAAAACGCAACAGTAATGCAAAAGGTAACGCGAGAACACACGAGGAATGCAGAACACTAAAGGAAATTTAAGAACACATGATGAATCCACAACTTACATGAAAAAATGATTGCACAAAGATTAGCATAAAGTACTCTGAAGACTAGCTTTGACAGCTTAAATGAACAGCCAAACATGCAGCACTGTGTGGTGCATGAGGTCCATGGCATCTGTTGGGTATGTCCCTGGCATATAATCTCTTCCTAGCAAGTCAATATGAAATGAAAACGAGAAATTTCACAGCCTAGGCCCATCCTTACTAGCTCATTTCATTTCCCTCTCCCAACAATTTACTCTGAAGGGACAAGGTGTAAGGGACGGTGGTGGTTACCTCAATCTTGAAGTCACAAATGGAAGAAGGGAAGGTTACTTGCTGTCTACCTGGAATGAAAAAGCAACCAATTATCACTCACTGAAAAGAACATAAACAGAAAATGTGGAGTACAAATTCCCCCCATCCTATCCAGTTCAAAATTCAGATTTGCTAATTGCCTTTGAACTATGTGCTGTTTAATCTTCTTACGAGGTCCCCTAAGGTCTTTACACACAAGATGTGCTGATTTATGAGTTGAATTACATGTACTCGACATGAAACGCAAAATCGCAAGCACACACACAAACTCCCGATTCCTCTCCAAATTCCCCCATCTAATCGCATCTAGAGTCCCATGGGGGTCACAAGACCCCACTTAGATCTTGCGCAGGCGCAAGATCTGAACCGTATGTATGGACTGATGGATGGATTACACTAGCAACAGCAAACAAATCCGCAGCTCGACGGATTACATGAACTGGACGAAACACCGCGGAAAGAAGGCTGCGGATTTGGTTACTCCCGGCAAAAACAGACACGACAACAAATTAGGGCAAGGTACTCCCGAGGAATAGACGACGGCAACGTGAAATCGAATCAGGAAAATTGGGGCTTACGTGCGGGCGCGCTTGAACCGAGGAAGCCAACGCCGCCGGGGATTGGGGCCGCCGGAGCCGAGGTCGCCGGAGGCCGGATCTGGCTGGGAGGGGAGGGGGGAGAGGGAGGCCTCTCGTCCCGTGATTTGTGGTAAGGGATAGTAGCATTAAGCCCCCCTAACTTTTACAAAAGTTTTATTGAGGCTGGGGTACTGTTTTTTTTTTCGTAGCCAGCGGTCCAGCACGTAAAACGTTTGATGGGAAAGCAAACAGCCGCGACGCTTCAGGCTCCGGCGTAGCTTTGATAATGGTCCCCTTCTTTTAGGATTTTGAGTAGCTTTTAGTTTTGATTTTTTCAAAAAGCAAAACAAATTTGATGGCTTTTTAGGTGGTTCTGAGACCGCTTCTTCAATGACCTTTTGAGCCTATTGGTGCGTGTATTGTCTGTATTAGTGTCTCTGTTGTTCGTCATCATCTCAAAGTGCAGTCAAAAGCTATTAGTCGCAATTCAATAAAATATGGCTAATAGCACTTGCAACATGTCATTGGTACGGATTTGAATAGTAAACTTAGAAGCACTCTCAATCGATACGGGATCGCTGAGAAACACACAAACACCAAGCGTATAGAGTTACAAAATGGTCTCCCCTCACCTATTATAAATGGTCCTATTTATAGAGGAAGAGATGCGAATATATGAAGTTACAGGTTTGCCCTCAAGGTCTAGTTTTCTCCTAGAGGTATCTATGTCATTTGCCTCATGTAGACTCCACTACGTTCAAAACTTCGGGGTCGATTCGCGGTTGGCCTCGCGTATCTCGCCCCGGGTTAGCCCCTGGACTTCTCTAGGATCGGTATCGCGTATCTCGCTTGGGATTGGCCCTTACCCCTCGGGGGGTTGGCCATACGTACCTTACCCGGTGTTGGCCCTAGACCCTTTCGGGGATCGGCTATGTGTACCTTGTTTGGGGTTGACTCGTGGACTTAGCTCGAGATAGATTCTCTAACGGATGCCATCGCTCCTATGTGATCGTGGATCCGAGATAGCGTGGGGACTCCCACACAATATTTTCAATCTAACATGAAGAACAAATAAGGTGAGGTCTCAAATTTTCTTTATGAAAAGAAAATTAATGGCAAATTTTTTTGCGGGTGTGCTTTTGTATCATTTTCATACGACAGATGTAGGTGCTTTTGTACGTACTGATGTTCAAGGTTTTTAGAATTCGGTTGCACGCGTTCCAAAACATCTATTTAGAAATAGATTGATTCTCTTCACCGTAGGAAGCATGCGGTTAACCTTTTGATTTTTACTGATTTAATATATTTGCAAATATTGATCATTGGTATAATATGAGCACATTTGTCATGCACAATAATTCTATCTTGTTGAATTTGCATAATTTAGAATTATGTTATGAAAGTAATGCCTGATATGCATATCAGAGACTGTAAAAACTTAAAAGATAAAAACTTCAGGAAGTTTGGAAAAGGAGATTAGCACTGATGTTCCAAACGGAAACTGTGCTGATTAAGTGCTGAATCAAGATGTTATTTTCTAACTTTTATTTTCATTTCTCAATATTTCTGAAAGTTTGGGCATGTCTCAAAAGCCGCCGCCCCCTTCCCCCCGTTTTTTTTTGTTCCTAGCAAGCTCCTGCATTTTGTTCTTTGTCACATTTGTTGGAATGGAGCACATAAATAACACCCTAGTCACTTTTTTTTTAATTTTGACACCCGAACACTCCTTTTTCTTTCAAAAATAGTCCCTACGTAGACCTACCACGCTCGGCAGCACATGCCAAGCCAGGGAGCTCGGCAGGCGCACTGTAGCTACAGTGTTGCTGTAGCTTGGCGGTGCAGCCAAGCACGGTAAGTTTACGTAAGGGACTATTTTTGAAAAAAACCAGATGTTTGGGGTGCCAAAATTGAAAAGGTGGCTAGATGGTTATTTTCAGACTAACTACCATTTTTTATGTTGTTCTGTTGCTGCTCGTTCAAGGAGAGAGAGAGAGATTTGCTCAGTCTGTGGAAATATTCATTTCCAATTTTGGTGCTGTGAAAAATTCTTCAATGAGAAAAATGTCCCATGATTTTGCTCAACTGGTGATTTCATCTCTACTACTTAAAAGAAGTTGGTGAGTGATACATTCTTTCACTCACCAACTCCTTCCCTCCTGTCTCAAAGAATTTGCGTCGTCCCTCCTATCTAAAAGCTGCTGCGCCATCCTTCCCGATCGATCGTTCGCTCCCCCTCGTTTCCTCCCGCATCTGCATCTCCTTGCCTCTCGCATATGGTCATTTGGTCTTCCCAACCAAAAATACCGGATCCGCTCAACAATACTCAACAACCTACCCTAATCCTCTTGTCCATCGTCCTCCCCTCCCCTCACGCAGCACCGCCACCTCCCTTTCATCGTCCCTCCTCCCATCGCATAGCATCACCACCTCCCTTCATTGCCGCTCCTCAATGTTCAAGAAGGCGCTAGGCGCTAGGCGGGCGGCGGTGGGGCCTAGCGCTAGAGGGCCTAAGCGGGGCCTAGGCGGTCAAATTAAAAATAAAGATAACAGTGAAAATGAATTGGGAGAAGGATCTATTTGTAAACCCTAGATACTACGAGGGCTATTTTGCAAATCGCCGAAATCCCATCTCCTAAAACCCCACCACTACCGCTTCTCTCCACCCCATTCTCCCGTCGCCGCTTCTCCACCCCATTCTCCTCCACATCCGGCCGCGGCGAGGTCGGCCGACTCACCGCTGCGTGCCATCTCTTCCCTCTCTCGCTTCTCCTCACCGCCTCCACCGGATCTTCTTCAACCCCGCCGGCCACCGCTCCACCACCGATCGACGCCGACCGTCATCTCTCACACATCATCACCCGCTCGGATCCACCATCCCGGATCCGGCGGTGGCGGCAATGGATCCGGCGCGGAGTCCGGATCCGGCGGTGGCGGCGACGGATTTGGCGCGGGAGTCCGGATCCGGTGGCGGCGCCACGGGCAATGGACGGCAAAGCGGCACGCACTTCCTCCTCACGCCGCCTCAAGCCGCCGCCGCCTCGCCGCCGCCGCTAGGCGGTCGCCTCGCCGCCAGGCGTCCGTCTCGCCACCGCCTTCATCCCCGCCCAACACCCCTAGGCGGCGCCGGGTGGCCGCCAGCCGCTAGGCGGGCCTAGCGCCCTTGACCCGCCTTTTAGAACACTGTCGCTCCTACCCTCGAGCAATGTCACCGCCGCTCCTCCCCCCTAATCTCTGCCGCCACCACCGCTCCTCCCATCACTCAGCCCTACTCCCGTTTCAAGTTTTGAACTCCTAGGTCCCAGTCTCCATTCCCTAACCCACTCCGCTCGCTCAGGACTCTCCGTCCTGTCGTCAACCCCACACAGTGGCTAGATCGAGGAGCCGCCCCACCGCTGCATGGCCTCCGTCAACGTTGTTGATGACCTCCTCATCGCCACCTCCTCGCCGATGCGCCTTCTCCCTCGAACCCTCGGCCCCACCGCACCCACTGCATCCCCCTCTAGGGCTCGCGGGGTGCTGCTCGATGGCATATCTCGACACTTGGTACAGCCCATCTCACGACGTGCGGCACCCCTTAGTCTCGAACCAGTGCGCATACTTGTGCTTGCTTGGTAGGGCTTTCTAGAGCTCAATCTCCGAGGATTTTGGCTTTTTCTTACTGCTTGGGGATTTCCTTTTTGGGTTTTAGTTTCTTTATGTTCCCAAAAAATGCATGAAACAAACCTTTGAGTAAACTAAGTTCCAAATTCTTTTATGTTTCTATGGATTGCTAGCTAATCTGATAATGTCCAATGCAGAAAGGATCAAGGAGCTGGTAGAGCAGGCTAGGCTGGTAATGAAGGAGCGTGGGGGACATCCGAAAGCTCTATCAAGATGATGGAGTGAAAGTTGTTGCCACTGTGAATAGCAAGAACAGCCAGCAGGGGAGAAGGCCGGCGTTGGACCACAAGTGGGTTTGGTTCACTATCAAGGCCCTCACAAGGTAAACCACTTGCTTGTTCTAAGCTGTTACTTGATAGATCTGGAAATAGTATCTTTATATTAGATCTTATATTTTGTTGATTGGTTGCATTAGATTGTGTTAGTTTTCATACTGTATAGTTTTGTGGTCATTTGGGCTTTTCAGCTAGGGTTTACTCAAATTCATACGGTTAATTTGTCTGTTTCTTTGATGGAACCTCCTGGCTTTTGCCAGACCACAGAAGAGGATTAATTTCACATTATTTTTTGCAATTTTCATCTTGGTTCTATGTAGTGTCATGGAGCTTGGTTGGGATTGCAGATTTCTTACCAAGCTACCAATGGAATAGCTAGAAGTGACAACTTTTGCTTATGCTTGCTTGAATTCTTTTTAGGGGCTAACATGGATAATCCTCAAGTGCTTCGCCAACTCAAGATCGCACCAAAAGCAGGTGCTGTGAATAAAGATCATTCAATAGGAGTAGCATTTAGTTCCACTACACAATATGCTATGAATGATGATCCTCTAGGAGGAGTAACGTTTAGTTTTAGTGCATGCCTTGTTTATCTCAATCTTCTATAACCACTTGATATGTTTACTGTCTCATGATGTTTGGCCCTGGAACAGTATTAAGTTGCTATATTTGCAAATGCAAGTGTTAAAGGTATATTACATGATCATCTTATGTGTGTATTTCTCAAACAATGACATAGATAATATGTAACTCATGTCGATTGAAATGTGACGCCAAAGCATCTCACCGATAATAGTCAGTAGCTCCATTAAGACAAAGCCACCACTATAGCATTAGAAGATCTTATCTCTCTATTAGTAGCTCTAAGTCTTGAAATAATAACTTTTTGCAACTAACTTGCTTTGTGAATCACAATAAAAATGCATATGTTCTTTTGAAACCTGATATGCCAACATCCTAATGTTAGGACTCTTGCTAGAGATTCCAAAAGATGAGCAGGTTGAGGAGCGGTAGGGGTATGGTGTATTGTGACGTGGTCATGCATGCATAGTTATAGGCAAGGCAGTGCAAATCAGGGTGACGCCGGTGTGGCCACGTAAACCCAATAATTTTTGGTATAAAAACATCCATTTTGTTGTGAATAATCAATCAATTGAATAGCTCATGGTCTATGGGGTTGCGATGCATATCGAGCATAGTAGCAATGGCACAATGTGAGCCGAGGTGGAGCTCTACTGGGCATAGTGACGGTTGTAGGTTAGGATGAGCATGGGCGGAGCTTAGTCAGGACCCACAGTGAAGTCGATGGGAGGGAGCAGAGTTCTGTCGGGCCCCACGGCAAAGCTAGTGGTGTGGCGAAGGCTTGACAATTTTGACATCACTATTAGACATTTTCCTCCATCGAGCAAAGTTTTCTCAGCTTGCAAAAATTATGAAATGCATTGCATAAGCATAATTGGACTAATTATACATTTTGTATGCAGAGGAAACATATAGTACTATTATATTTATTTATTATTAGCCTTGGAAATCCTTTTTGATCCCGTCACAATGCACATGCAATTGAAATCAGCTAAAAAGATATTCTTGCCTCCTAGGTGTCTTATGCACTAACTAAGATGTTATGTTTATGCATGAAAGAACCTGGTGGTATAGTCGCATGTATCAAATGATTTTGTAATGGAATTCAATGATGTTCTATAAAGAGTATAATGTGATTTTGAAATGGGAACCAAAGTTCCATGAGTAGTATCAGGTGATTTTCTAATAGGAATAAATGAAGTTCCATGAACTAGAGTCAATGAAATTATGTTTGTAATGGCCTGAATGCTCGTCAATGGCTATGAATTAGAATCCATGAATAGTACCAACCTAAATGCTTTTTATAATTTTGTGCATTGACAACATATTTTTTGGTGAATGGAAATGCATATCTGAAATATGGTGAGATAAATGGATGTGTGTATGTATCTTAAGTGATCATGTACCTTGTTCTATCTGTATTGTTGCAAAAAATGCTTCTTAGTTGTAAACATTTTGTTAATTGTGAGCTGAATGGTCTGAGATGCAACTCAGCTACTTGAAAAATTAAGAAAGTGTATTGTGTATCTGATGCTTGCAATGGTACTAATTTCTGAATGTTTGTGTCACCTGAACAGTATCAGGTGCTTGCCTAGAATTTTTCTCTTGAACATTTGTAGGACCGGAAATGGCAACAGAGGGGGGGTGTGAATGGTGCCTTCGAAAATTGCCCCCAAGTACTCACACAATTTCTTCTCCGATAGCTATCACAGCTATGAAGATGGAAGAGGTTTGTTCACTGGCAATCGAAATCGACAGACAAACAAACACACAATGTAACTAGTTTGGGAGACAAAAGCCGGCTATCAATGAATTCTCTACCTCACAGCCGAAACAGGAACAAAGTGATACAAAACTGACACAAGATCAAAGGCAAGCAAAGACCGAAACTCGCTATCGAAAACAAGCCGCAGACAATCGATCGAATCGCAAGCAAGGAAAATCGCACACCGCCAAAACTGAGAAATAACAATAACCATCGATCTGACTGCAATGCAGATGGCTATGTACTGCTTATGCTGCCAAAATCAGAACTGGATCAAGAAATGGGAGAACCAATCTGCCGAACATTCACAGGCTGTGATTAAGAGTCGAAACCGCAATTTCTAAAATTGGACAACCTACGAGAGTACTCGATAGCAAAGAAGAAAATCAGCAAAGAACAGGAGATTGCACATCAAGTTATCGCTTTTCTTTAAGCAATTGGTCAAGAAAAGAAATCTGCAGAGAAATCAGACATAGGGAAAACAGAGAGAGAGAGTAGTTCTTGGACCAAATGTAAAATCAAAACCGATCGTTAGAGACAAAGATCAAGCAGAAATCTGATTTTCAATCAACCCCTCAACCGAAAGCATACTTCAAAACTGGAAGCAGCAGATAAAGAGAAAAGAGGAAAGCACAGACTGGAAAGACAAACCGAAAGGAAGAGCTGGACAGAAAAAGAAAGGGAACACAGAAAGCAGAAAAAGAACTCCACCCAAAACTGATCGCACAGAAGGAACTGCAGAGCAGTCTACCAGCCGAACTGCAACCAGTAACTCAAATGATCTAACTTCAAACTAGCAGTCGGTTTGATCAGATATGACTCATTGGAGTGAACTGAAAACAGAACTGAGAGCAAACCAAAAAAAAAATGCCAGAGCAGGAATAGTGAGTACCGAAGACAGTTTAAAAGAAAACCCAAAGATATTTGCTGTTTTATTTGGCTCAAATGATTAGTAGTTTGATAGAACAACCGAAAGAAGCCAGGAAACACAAAAGAAACAAACTACTGCTGCAATTAAAAGATGGCTCTCATGAGTTTACTAGCCAATAGGCTTTGATGAGGATTCACAAAAAAGCAAAAGGATAAGCAGACACTCAAATCAAAACATCCCAAAGAAAGAACAAGAGATCATTCCAAATCAACCGAGGATTACAGATGAGTCCCCATACGCATGGACATTAGAACAAAGGAATAATTACAAGACTCAGTCCATCCTCTCTCTCTCTCAATCCTCAAGAACACCAAGAGCCTCACATGCTTCTTGGGAGAAACACACACAAAATGGAGAGCAAATGTACAAAAACCCTCAAGGGGGTATGCAGCCCCCAACACCTATTTATAGCCCTTGGCTAACGGGTCTCCAACCCATTACGCCGGTTAAACCCTAACGGAGCCATCTCTCGCTTGTGCAGCCTTGCGAATTTACCGATTCGCCCCTCCTCCACCTTCCGGGAAGCTTCCGCGCTCCTTGTCGTGTACGCATGACCGCACCTGACTCCGACCGACTGGACCTCCGACTCCTCCTGAGTCTAGTCCCGGTCTGTTCCGCCGCACACGACCGCAATCGGTATCCGACTGTGCGAACCTCGACTCCTCCCCGAGTCTAGTCCCGATCCATTCGCCGTTGCTGTCGTGTCCACCTCCCAGAGCTCCAGCCTTTCCTCGCCTCCCACCGCAACCACCTCAAGCCTCGATCATCCTCGACGCCTCCGACCGTCCGGACCTCAACACCTCCGTGCCTAGTCCCGGTCCTCCCACGCCACCATGACCTAGCTCAAGTCCCGCAACCACACGCATAAGCAAACCGTCACATAGCACCGCTCGATACATGAAAGTATAATAACATCAAAGAAACCACATTAAGCCCAAACCTGTCAAATCAATAGAATAAGCGTCCTAATCCATTTGACCAGGTTTGACCAGGTCCGACCGAGCCCGTTGCACCCTGCAATGACATGGTCCGAACCAACCAACTCAAACTCGACTTCCCTAAGCCGATGTCAATTACTCATCATACACACGAAAAGACCTCACATGGTCTCTCAACATTCAAGAACACCTTTTCAAAATTCATAAAAATACCTGATACTATTAATCTTGGCATCTCAGTAGCAAAAAGTCTGTCATCATACAAGCAACCGAGAAGTTTTACATGTTCAGAAGAAACAGGCAAAGTCCTAATACTATTTTTCTGCATTCCATACAATAGCTGATCCATTCAAATATCTGAAATTGGTACATTTGCTTAGTGGCTCCAGAGGAACAAAGAAATTACAGAACTACGTTTGCTTGGTGGCTCCAGAGGAACAAAGAAATTACATAACACAATCTAGGCTGCTGCACAGGACATGCATTTATTCAAGAAACAAGCAGTTGGGCTACAAAGTAGCCAGGGTACATTGAAAAAAGTAGCACAAACACATACAAACCTAAGCAGAACACAAGTCCGATAGTACCAGGTACATTGAAATTGGCTGACATTTATAAATGAAATATGAAGCATGTTTACATAGAGAAGAACATTAAACTGCTAACGACTACATTAAACCCCAACTAGCTGCTTCTGAGTTCCAATCAAGTAAAAGTGCTCATGTAGAGCTATGTAGTCATGGTTTGTTTGGACAGTTTTAGGCATCATGAAATGTTGGCGACAGTGAGAAGATCTGGGATGGCGGTGTTGGAGGTCTTGGGCAGAGGCGTCGGGTGTTCTTCATCTAACATGTATGATTTTGGATCACATTTATTGATATGTGTCACTCTCTTTTAGTATTTCGTTGCAACGCATGGGCACTTTACTAGTTATCTTAGATGTGGCGAGAAGGAGGTGTTGGTTCTTTCTCTCCATATAGTCACGTAAACTCTACAAACCCACACCACCACCTCCCTATAGGTGTGGATAACTAGCTAGCTTGGCTCGGCTCAACTAGGTCAAAGCAAATACGGCTCGGCTTAGCTCAACTCGTTAAGCAAATGAGTAGAAATGTCTGCCTGGTTCGGTTTAAAAATTTGAGCTGCCTCGTTAAGCTCGTGAGCCAAGTATTAACAATTGCATGTATGTTAATATGTGCTAATGTATATCATGAAAAAGAACACATAAATTGTATCTAAACTCACTTGCATCCAAACAAGAAATTAAATAGTAAACTATCCTTGATATATGGTAGCATAATGCATAATTGTACCACAACTTGTCCACAATCACAAGAGTTCAAGCGGAGAGACCGGGATGAGGTCGAACGCTGAGGGCTAAAGCGGAGACGGTGGGCAGAGGCGGAAGGTGGCATCACCTTGAGCTATGACTATCGACATCTTGGCTTATGACTTGAGCTGTGCAGATGGTGGTTGTGCCTATGTGTCTGTGTGTGTTAGGGTTATGCCTTGTGCGGCTATGGGCTGAATTTGTTGTTGGGCTGGCTAGTTGGGTTTCAGTTTTATCAAGCTTAACAAGCCTAATGGGCAACTCACGGGCTGACTCAAACTCGGCTCATTAAGCAAACAACTGTAAATGCCCGCTTGGCTTGATTTGCTTATGGAATGAGTTCAAGTTGAGCCCTTAATGAGCCAAGCCGACTTGAGAGTTTCGAGCTTTTTTCCACCCCTATCCCTAGCCAACCTCGAGAGGCCTCACTGCCCCGCCATGGAGCTCGAGACGCCTTGCCAACTCACCATGCAGCTCTACCACCACTTGCCCCAGCCGCTGCACAGGGTGCTGTCAACCCCTTGAGTTTGCGGTGCTCCGACTCTGCATCGCGCCTTGGCTTGCTACCATCAATATATGGGTAGGGGGAAAATTAAGAAGCTATTCTCTTTTTGTTTGTTGTGTTTTGTAACATTATGATTTTTTAACATATAATACTTTTCAATGTTATCATAGCTTACGAAAAATCATAAAATTGTAATATTATAACAGTAATCTATATATAGATGTAACGGTGACATCTTCATGCTTTGAAAATATGCCAATAGTTAAATATAAATAAAAATTTAAAACTATTAATTCACTTTGAATTGAAAAATCTATAAACTTAAATGGTTCAAAATATATATTTATAAATAAGGTTTGTCTTAGTATATGTGAAAGATGGTTCTAATTTGCACAGGGCCTACCAAACAATATGATTGGCCCTGGACAAAGTAGTTACACACATAGCAATTAGTGGTGTAATAGCGATTAGTAACCGTTTCATCACTAAAATAGCATGCATGTCCGCGCGCATCAAAGCCTACAAATCCTGACCTATGAGTCAATCAACCAAAGGTAATCCCTATCTGATAGTAATGACTAAGTAATAACCCTAACCAAGTAACTCCACTAATAAGTAATCTCGGCTTCATCTGTAGTACATTTGACGCTTGGAGTAAAGTCAAGGCAAGATTCGTGTAGACTAGAGCCAGTAGCCAGTTGCAATGACACATCACCAGCCAAGCGATTCGTTCAACGCTAGCCGCCCCTCTTGCTGCTGCAGTAGTACATCCACTCTGCCGAGTACGTCCTTCTTGGAGTGAAGTGTCATCTCTGGGGTGAAGGGGCAAACTTATCCTCCATCATACACTTGCAGTATGTGGACTACTTTGTAAAGTTCACAGAGATATGGAAACTAGGCTGCCCGGCCGGCATTAGCATCCATTGTTTGCTGCCTCCCATCATGAAGATCTTCATGCACTACTATAAAAGACTTATTATAGACTATTCGAAACCGTCATCATAGACGGTTTCTGAATTATCTAAATTTATGTATCTGTATCACAGACATCTCTCAAAATCGCCTGTAATAATTACAACACAGACGGGTTTTCGAAAAAACCATCTGTGATATATCAAGTATCACAGACGGTTCTTTAATATAGCCGTCTGTAATATATCAAATATCATAGACAGTTTTTAGAATCACAGACGACTAATACCAAAAACCATATGTGATATGTCATATATCACAGACGGTTCTCGGACATAGCCGTTTGTGATATCTTAGATATCACAGACGGCTAATATTAAAAACCGTCTATGATAACTATTTAAATACCTATATTATTTCTTGTTTTTCAGTTAGCCTCAGGAAATGCTAGCCATGCCCTCTGAAAATAAGCAAATAGATCACATATATAGCACACGACAATCATTACATAAATCTCAACTAAATGATGTACTTTTGAATGAATTATTTGATTAAGCACAATTGAGTGATTACAATTGTATCAAATATTTCAACATCTAATCATCGTCGGGTAGAACTCTATAGTCTTGTTTATGACCTCCACTAACAAGAATTGGGAGAACTTTCCTCAAATTTCAACGAGTTTGTCATGATCGATTGCACTTTTATCAAATTCCACGTGCTGTCGCTAGGAGTCGAGTTAAGTCATTTTACTAGGCATGCTAAATCAATCATGGATGGAAAGTCTCAATCACACTAGCACGCATCTAAAAGCAATCCAAAGGCAGAGAGGTTTGGTGCCCAGACACCATCGTGCCCCTGTTATTTATGCTCCCTCTCCCTCTCTCTCTCTCTATATATATATGTGTGTGTATATATATATAAATTGACAATCACAAAATAATTATTGGCAGATTGACAAATCTCTGGATCATTTGTCTTAGTGTCCACGGTTTCCTCCATATGGCGGCAAACGTAGAAGCCATATACGTTGCCCTGTAGCTGCTGGTGGCACTGCAAAAATAGAATTACATATATAGGTATTGTCAGTTCTAGAGTCATTATAACGAAGTGTGATATATGATTATTGTGTTGTAGCGGGTACTGAAAATCGCATCTTGTGTCGTAATGTGGCACTGGATTCCTTGTGTATCCCTCCCTGGGCAACGTAAGTGCTGAATGACCTACGTGATTCCAAAAAGTTAGCCTCGACTATTGCAAACAAAGGGAAAACTACAATAGAGTTATGTATGGAGGAAATAAGTTTACCTGTAAATTATTTGTTGCACACGGATGAAGTCATGGTTGCTTCTAAGTAGAGAATCAAGGTATATTACCTTGCTCTACTTTGGTACAATCACAGTCAGAATCCAGTGACCCCTAGTCATGTATCTCGCCATAGTAATTAATGCTAAGTTCATGTTGCGTATAAAGTACAAATAAAACTTGTTTGAAAACTGGTGAAACACTTACCCCTGGTTGAAGGGTACCACGATGTAGTCCTTGTCGTTGTGAGCATGTAATCCTCTCGTTATGTAATCTTGGATGAAGGATCCGTTATCGTTGATGGATTGCTTAGAGATCAACTGTGGGTCGAGGAAACCCACTGGTTCTCGCCGTCGTCAGACTTGTTGGATCATGGATCTATACATAAGCATCATGGATCTATACATAAGCAATGAGTTATGATATTTATCGGTGTTACATGAATGTTGAACTTGATTATACAGTACATTTACAACGTCCAACATCATAGAAGTGAGGCATCGAGTCCATCGATGTTGAATAGTAAGAATAAGTCTTCGAAGGTCATGGCGAAGTAGCCGGAGTCGTGGAGGAAATGTGCCTCTGTGTATCTCACGGTGAATCCACTGCACCGATTTGGCTTCATGTTTGCATGTACCAGGTATGCAAAGTTTCACAAACCAGTCCAAGACTGGGTAATTGTGACTCGGGGACCAATGACACTCTAAGCATGAACTTCCATTCTCTGGGAGGTGCCTTAATCTTCTTTGATGCGGCCTTGGCGCCTCGCTTGCGATACATTTTCAGCGTCGTCTTCACGAGAGCCGATACACTGGTCTTTTGAAGAGGAGCTTGAGGTGGAGTCATAGAGTGTTCTGTTTGATAGGCATGGTCATGTGGAGATCGCGTCATGGAAGGGTCTAGGGTGATGTCCCTCTTGGACCACTGGATGAATGTGTGGACGGCATCCCCTGGTATTATGATTTATATGTTTAGAGGCCTCTCCAGTGGGACGGCCCTGAAAACGTCATTAATCCAGTCCATTTGAACCTTCACCAAATTGGTCCCTAGCTAGGCACCATGCACCAACGTCGCTAGTAGGCATGGATACGCCAACCCGCCCAATGTCAATGGGAATCGAGCTAACAACCTTGATTCTGAGGATGCACGGCGTGGCCTCCTACATAACAATACATGATGAGCTAAGGTATCCATTAGGTCTATCTTTGTAGTATTCTAAATATGTACACTACCTGGATGTTGTCGATAGGTAAGTGGGCATCGCTATGTTCAGAAAGAAGTGCGGACGCATAGCTACTCCGACGTTGAGGGGGACTGGGTACCATAATAACGGGGGTGGCTTGCAACTGGTTGCGGACTTCTCTTAGTTTATTCCTCATTGCATCTATCTCTCCTCGAAGTGAGACAATTATGTCCTCGGGTTTTTTTTATCAAAGTCCAGTCCATATATTCCTCGTGCTCGGCCTTGGATCTCTTCCTACTCCTATACGCGTCAAAGTCATTTGGAAATATGTGCCTCCAAGATATGTAAACTCCTAGGCCTTGTGTGCAACCTAGGTGTTCCTTGTTTCCCAAGGCGGTGGACAGTATATCCCTCTCTCTGACTGCTTAGAAGGGGCCTTTGGAAGATTTGGTAGTCAATGTTTGCTGAAAGAGGTAATCATATTATTTTGGATCCCATGTAGTTATGGACCTATTAACATTTAGGTAGTTTAACATATCTTACCAGACGTTTGGGCACTTCCTTGTCTGCGGGGTTTCTGAAAGAGGCGATGCCTGAAGACGTGGTTGATGACCTCGCTCTTCACCAGTTTCGGGCACGCTTATTTGTGATCCCGGCAAATAGTGGGGAGGCATTCGATCGTGTTGCGACCTCATCCCCCATCCTCCATTGTGGGATTTTACCCACGTACCCAGTGGTGCTGAGTCTGTGGGGTGAGTGTTTCGTGCCTGAAGAGCCTTATGCGCCACACTTTCCTGTTGAAATTTGGTTGTCGTCTTCATCCACACAAAGGCCTCCCATATTTTCAGTGACACGAAAGGATACCTCGTGGAGGGTGCACGATCCTTGGTCATGTACTGTGTGACAAGCATACTCTTGAAGGTCTTCCATGTTTTCCTATCGCGAGGAGCGCATGCAGTTGCACGAGTTCTTGGACTTTTGCTGGGATCTCGAACGAGTTTAAAATTTCCGTCCACAACACTTTTCTCTCATTTTCTGTCAAACCTTTCCAGTTTGCTACAGTGATGGGGACCCGTTGCCTTCCGATTATCCCTCAAATAGTCTGAAATGCTGTAGCTACTTTCTTCGGTTGCAGAGGGACCCCATCCAGAGTGACCTCCATGATGGTCATTCGGTCCGCTAGCCTTTCAGATAGCTCCAACAATTTATTTCTAAATTCATTCCCTGGCTATTTCATCTCTCGACATGTATTTCTAACAAAAATATGTTCTACTTAACAGAAAAAGCACTGTCTAGATAGATCTAACAAAAATATGTTCTACTTAACAGAAAAAGCACTGTCTAGATAGATCTAACAAAAATATGTTCTACTTAACAGAAAAAACATTGTCTCAAATTATTTCTACAAGGATTGCTAGTGCGACAGAAAAGACGATGAAGTAAAAAGATGAAGCAAATCCATACCTTCGGCTGGAGATAAGGCGATAGGGAGGAGAGACGGTCGAACTAGGTGGGGGCGACGGTGGATTCGACCGGGGCGACGGTGAAACCGGTGGGGGCGACGACAGATCTGACTGGGTGCGACGATGGATCCGGCGAGGGCGATGACGGATCCGGCTGGGGGCGATGGCGAGCTAAGGCGATAGGGAGGATAGGTGAGGAGGTGAAAGTATGTGGCCGAGTAAATGAATAAGGACGCAAACCCTAGTAGGGCACTACTTATAGGAGGAATTATCATAGATGGTTCTTTAAAAGAATCGTCTGTGATATTAGTATCACAGACGGTTCTCTTATAAATCTGTCTGTGATATAAAGCACATCGCAGACGATTCCATAATACAACTGTCTGTGATGTTGTAGTATCATAGACGGTTATATTATGGAGCCATCTGTGATAGTTCTATTTTCGTCAGGAAGTGCTACCCTTGCCCTATGAAAAAAGTAAGCTTTGACCACGTAAAAATTAACTCCTACGATCACGGCCACTTCGACCATGATCACGCCTTTGACTGCAGCTTCGACCACGCCTTCGACTACAGCTTCGACTCGACTCAAAATAATTAACACAGTCAAGATTAGTTCCAACAGCATATACAATCACATATGTAATTATTTGTTAATTACTAAATCAATTACAATGGAATAATTCCTTAATTACATGCCAAGTTTCTTATAATTATATTAGAATAATTTTGAAATAGGTGTTCGCCATGTGGTATCATTACACTTGGCTATTTCCTTTTAAATAAAACCCTTCACGATGGTCGACATGCATATAACTTGCTTCATTGCTTGGTTCTTCCTCGAGCCTGATGCTGTCTCCGAATGGAGGCAACTCGTTAAATTACTTATACTCTTCCTTATTCACGACATTCTCAACTCGACAATCTTTTTTTCCATTAAGAACTATGTGGCGCTTCTTATTTGCTGGGTCGGTTACATAAAAAACTTGAACAACTTGTCTCATGAGTATGAATGGTTCATCTTTTTATCTTACGTGTTTGAGGTCCACAATAGTGGCGCCACACTTGTCGACCTTTACACCCTATGGGAGTTAGAACCAATGGCACCGAAATAGAGGGATCTTGAAAATCATGTAGTCGAGCTCCGAAATATCCTCTACAAGCTAGTAGTAGGAGTTGGGCCAGCTGCACTGAACTGCTCATCACGAAATGCATCTATGTGGACACCTGAGTTCTGGATTGTACTATTTCTATCTTGATCTGTTGTATAAAATATGTACCCATTAATGTCGTATCCTTGCCACGTTACAATTGTAAATTTTGGCCCTTTTACCAGCCATTGCAGTGTTTCACTTGTTGACCTCCCAGTGAATCGCTCTCTCAACCATTCGTTGATCTGATGGTTGTGCTATCTCGTGATCCAAACCTTCAACCGGCTTGGATTCTCTTGGCATAGCATGTCCTTGTGCTCTTCAATATACAGGGATAATTCAGTCATGTGTTGCAAGACCGTGAAATGGGTTTGAGTGTATGTATCCAGATCGGGAGTTATTGCTTTCCTTCCGATGGTCCCGATACCCTCTAGCCCCCTCGTGACGAGATACAAGCACACCTATCGGTTCGACCTGAGCCATATAATCGATGCAAACCCAATGACCTCTTCAGTTTCATAACCTTCGATGATGTTGCCCTCTGGCCGAGATCTATTGTGTATATAGGACTTGGGAATTCCCATGTACCTCTTGAACAAGTACATATGACGTACAAATATGGGGCCACATATCTTTATCTCTTTCACAAGGTGGACAATGAGATGGACCATGATATTAAAAAACGACGGAGGGAAATACATCTCAAGTTGACATGACCACCTTCTTGTATAATCTTCTCTCCACCGTGACTGGTCCAACATGTATACCCCTTTTTGAAACCCCTTTAAATCAAGTGAGCTTCATTCTACGCTAAGTTGGTAAATATCTTTAGATTATCGCAATCAATGAATGGACAATGTATATTCTGTCCTCTTCTTCAACATATCCTGCTCGACCACTCTTCTAAAAGCAGGCACATCATTAATGTACTCTTCACTCACACGGTTCTCAATGTACATCCAACTTCGGCCCATCTACACTACGTATGTAACAAATTAGTGTTAATTTGGATTATTAATGCTACTATAGCAAATTAATCAGCCTAGCTACTTACACACATAATTGTCATTCGCCTAATAATAAATTATCCATATCTAAATTAAGTAGCTTGTGACGTATTCATAAAGCAATATGCATATTTGTATATATATACATATACGTACATATATATACCTATATATATATGTATACGTATATACATATGTACGTGTGTGTGTGTGTATATATATCAAGCAAGAATATATTGAAGTAAACTAAGAGTACTGACCCATTCTTAAATTGGAGCAAACTACCATCCCTCTATAAACCTAGATATCATATCTCACTATTACAAGGCATATAAGTTATTAGAAGCAAATACTAACCTCTAATCACCAAGAACAAATCGATCTACAAGCTAGATCTACAAGCGGTATATTTTCACCAAACTTCCCAAAGCTGACCGCCTCCTATAATACAGCGCAATGAAGACAGATCTGTTGAGACCACGCTGGCTATTTAATAATAACGTGGCATATCCCAGATGGTTCCAACCACAAACAGTCTGTAATATGAAACGATGATAGATGGTTTGTATTAATAACCATCTCTGAACTTTCACAGAAGTTATTAATATGAACCATCGATGATGTCTGCCATTATCATAGATAGTTGTATCAATAACCGTCCACAGATGGTTATTGATACAAACCATCTATGATATTTTACATTATCATAGATGATTCATATTAATAACCATTTATGAAAAATATCATAGACGGTTATTTGTATGAACCGCCTGTCATAGTTGTGTATCATAGACGATACATGGTCACGCTTGTAAAACCGTTTGTGATTATTACAACATAGATGGTTCTGTATGAACCGTCTATGATGTAGCCATCCAGTATAGCCTTTTTGTAGTAGTGATGGTCCTCCTCCACAAGGATGGGAAGTGAAGAGCCTGCGAGATGGTGGCGACAGTTATGGCTGACCAGGGTGAGCATCACCTACGCTCTTTGTTAGAACAGTAGTGTGCAAGGAAAAGATAGGTCTATACCATCCCTGGTCGCAAGGCCTAGTGGCACTGTGTTGTAGTCAATCATCGTACCTCGACCACCATATCCTGACTCAAACCCAAGGCATTGGATCCACTGTTCATTCGCATCTTGTTGTTGTTGGCTGCTCCCCACTCAACATCATCGAATAGATGCCATAGATTTTTGTGCAAGAAGCCTAACATGTACAGATTCCTGAACCGAAACAGAATCTTGGTCCATATTCATCACCAGCCAACTTGCCTTCTCAATCTGGCGTCATGGGGATCCTATGGATGTTCTCTATACTTACTACATTGTTTTGTGAACCTAGAATCTTGCTCTTGCACTGCCATCGGTGTCGTGTCAATGCTTTGTTCTGCTCCACTGATCCTAGCAAGGTAAGATTGGCCATGATGTTCCTCATTGGACAATGATATGACTTGCCATAATCTTGGGCATTCAATGTCAATGAGCTTGAATAGAATCACTGTGACTACACGCTACAAGGAAATGCAGGCATTAGTAAGATATACCGTAAGTACTAATCCACTACACAAGGATTTGAAACTTTATGAGAAAATACAAAAGGAGTAATGGAGTACTGTTAGCTCTACCCTGTTGTGGTAGAGTACTACTACTACACTACTATTGGGTGTCAAGTCATACAAAATATATGGGTGTGACCATATGCCACACGCAGACCGTAGCAAAGCACCGCCCACCCTGGCTTGTAGGTGGCGAAGGTCGCGCACATGGCCTGCCCAACCTAGTGGAGTAAATGCATTTAGTGCACACCTCCCAGCTAGCCTGTCCACCTTAGCTGCATGGATATGTTTTAAACCAAGAATTTAGTTGACATTATCTTTTAAACTGAGCATCCAATTCATGATCCTTTTAAAACTAGACCTCGTTTACATATATTTAGACTTTGTAAATTATTAGGCATATGTTCAATAAATAAAGTAAAATGTTCCATGCATTATCTTCTAATGTTCTATTAATTCATAGATAATGTTCCATTGTACATCTTTTGAATTAGATAGGGTTAGGTGAGTGTTGGATGTTCTGGTAGGTAAAATGAAATGTTTCACGCATATGATATGATTGTTCCATAGTTTATCGAAGATGTTCCACACTTTCGGTTCCAATGTTCCAACAACTCATCGAACATGTTCCACATTTTTGTTCTAATGTTTCAACAGTTCATCGATAGTGTTCTAATAGTTTATCGACGATGTTTCAATGGCGGGCAATGTGAATTGACCATGTAAGAGACAAATCAAGGCAATTGGTTGAAACCAAAAAATAGAAAAAATAGTGTGAAAAAAGAAAATGATAAGCAACAACCAGAATAAATAGTACAACATTTGGCAAAAAATCTACTAAATGAAAACTTAAAAGAAAGAAAGAAAGAAAGGGGGACAAAATGGCCTTGTGTTCCCCTCACGTGCCCAACCCAACACCGAGGAGGTGCATTCTTTGTGAATCCTTGCTTCATAGGCGTGCATGATGTAGCCAAAGACACTCACTGCACTCAACGTCCTTCTCTTGCCTTTTCCTCTGTTTTCCCTACAGACAAATTTCTGAGGGCCCATTCTCCCTCACATGAACTCTAATTGAACTTTTCACTAAACTCATTTAAGTTAAAGACCTATCCTATGGTACCATTCATTTCAATTTTGAGTTTATTTAAATTATTTTTTTGATTTTTTATATTTGCCTTTTCTTTCTCATTAGACGTTGACGTTCTAAAATCGTTCGAAAGAGTTGAAGACTAGGGGAGTCGAAGACCGAAGGTAAAGGGATAGCAGTGTAGCTATAGTAAGGCAAGTTGTGCTTTGATCATATTGCACCCGGCTTTACAAAATTATTTAAACTACTGTGCATTGCTACTTTATATATGAACATTAATTACTTTGGGAGTAGCTATTTAACCTAATTGTCATTTATCCGCCTTGTATTTGTATGCCATGATCAATTGTCGCCTTAGATGGTTAATTACTAATTGGTTATTATTATAGAACCAACATGGGTTGGTGTAGTCTTGCTTAGCTTTTCTTAGATAAATGGAATCACTTTTTTTGGAAGGCAACTCTACACATGATTAATGGATTATGTAATAACTTTGTGAATAACTGTGTGCTATGTGTTGTCAAATGTTGATGGCATGTGTTGCACTATGATGAACATCCAGTGGATAAATGATTTAGACAGGGACGAGTGGAAGGACTTTGCGACCATGCTATGTGAACACTATCTGTATCGATGTGTCTATGTGAAACTTCACGTAGGTTTAGTGAATTTGTAGTCTTTCTCTGGTCAATTAAGGACTTCACTTCACTCTATGGTCATGGATGTGCACGGGGATTTCACACAAGGATAGATTTAATAAGACAACGCCGAGAAGATGAACTATGTAAGTCAAATAGATTAGACCATGTGTACGAATGTTTTACTCTTTTCTTAATTATTACTATTGTATTGAACCACACTTTTAATCTAATTATTGTATTTAAATGCAAATGACTGGTTTATGCAAGTTAAGCTGGGTTAACCATTCCTTTGTAATAAAACTTGCATCTTTGTATTGCATTATGTGTACACAAGTTGCTGAGTACTCCATATACTCATCCTTGCTATATACAATACTGCTCAGTTGCTGATGAAATTAGCAGCACATCGTTGGTCAATGCGGATTATTTCTTTGAGGACCATGGAGAACTAGGTTGTGCTATCCCAGTAATTGCATGTGGGCATATGGATGTGCTACATTTGAAGATTATCTTGATTCCTTCCACTGTAGTTTATTTGAGTTGTTCGCCTTCTAAGATATGTATTGTAAGCTTCAGCCATTAGGTCGTTGCTATGATAATTAATGATATTGTTTGTTATTAGTTATTCATTCATATGGTATGATATTTCATCGATGTTGCCGATGTGTGCACTAGTATGATCATAGATTATACACGATGAGCCGGATTTATATATTTAGGTCCCGACAGATTTGTTGCACCGGACCACCCGATGAGAACGTTCCCATCGGACGTTCAGACGCTAGTACTGCCCTTAAAAATAATAGTGCGACTTGTGCAATCGCAGATGCCACAAATCACAAAAACATCCTCGACAACTTAAATAAGAGGATACATATTTCTTAAGTGTTCTGTTGGGACATTCAAAGTTAACAACAGAAAGAGAATAACATGCGCATCATTTTAAGATAACAAAACTACAATTCAATAATTGGTGCTACAATATTAGAATTTTTTCTGTCATGGCAAACACCTGTTGCAACATAAAAACAAACAGCTTGAACATTGCATCTCTTTCTTCTCCACTCCTCGTGCCTTACCACCTTCCCCTCTCCCCTCTTCATAGGCGAATCCATGTTGCCCCACATTCGGAGAAGGAACCGCTGCTTTCTGCCGATGGAGGAGGAATGGCATGAGGATGATGTGGGAGCAATGGAGGAGGAATGGACCAAGGGGGAGACTAGATGGCTCTAGTACTCGAATGGTAGCATCACCTTTTTTTCAAGTAACAGTCACTCGCAGTTTTAGAGTTCCAATCAAGTCCACATCTTCTTATCTCAACCAATTTTAAGGGGTGCTCGTCAGTCGGCATCACCGTGATAAACCAAAGATATCATGGTTCCAGTTAGTGTTTCATTCACAGTCTATCTCAACTTACTTGCCATGTTAGCAAGTGCCAATCTCTGGCTCTATTTAGTTTCCTAGATTTCTGAAGTGGTGCCTTGACAAGTGTTTTCCTCTAGTAAACTTACTACCTCCAATTCCTCATAGGCCTTGACACACACGCGCACACACTGGCGTGATCTATTATGCACACATTTGATAATTGCCTGTTTTTTTTCAATTGTACATTGGCAAAAATACAAAAGATACAATGATATGGAGTACTTTTGATGACAATCAACAAGTATCATTTTTGTGTGACAAATGTAAGTATATTATTATTATTATTATTAGAAGGATAGAAAAAGGCATCACATTTGCTCTCTATTGAGTTGCATGCACCAGTTCATCCAAAAACATAAGCTGACGAAGAAAGACAAGCAATTCACTAGACGAGAAATTCACTTATACTTTAACATCCCCTCATGTGTAGATTCCCTCAAGCCTAAGACGTAAGGTCTTGAACTCAAGACTTCTTAGCTTTGATACCATATTAAGTTGTATGCACCAGCCAGTTCTTACACTTCAACACCCCTTCATGTGTAGACTCTCTCAGACCTAAGATATGGGATAGAAATGGGCTATAATAAAATTTTAATTGCGCCAACCGGGTCTTGAACCTAAGACCTTTTGACTCTAATATCATATTGAGTTGTATGCACCAACCAGTTGAACCAAAAGTTTAAGCTGAAGAGGAAAGACGGATAATTCACTTATACTTCAACACTCGCTATGACTAGAAATTCCTACGTTAATCGGAGAAAGAAGATAGATACATACCGTCCATTATAGTAGGTCTAGATTGTACCAATGGAGATTAATCAAATATAGATATAAGAGCTGTTACAGTCGTGTAGAGAGTACAATTGTAAATATAACTCAATTTCAAATATAAGTACGTGCAATGTATTATCTAGCTGCACAGTGGCGTGGGGAATTCGGCTGGTTTTTTCATATATTAGTAGAAATAGGATGTTGGCGGGCGCTGGGTGGACGAGATGAAAGCAATCGATAGGAGGTCTTCTATTTCTGAATGAAATGATGCATGACAACAAACAGCTAAATCATTGACAGATTAGTAGGGTAACTCTAATTGCTTTTAGAGGATTCTGAACCATAACCCAAGGAATGGCAAAACTGCTACCAACAAGCGCATCAAGAGGGGCGCTTGTTTATACCTGTTGCCCATCCTCCTTGTCGACGTGCGCCGCCTACTGACACCTCTTCTCACCGCAGCATCATCACCACCGTAGGAGGAGGAGGAGGCGACCTCTTGCTGTTGTAATTGTCGTCGTCGAGCTCATCCCATCCTCCGAAACCGCTTTTAGCACCAGTACCTGCACCTTGATCCCCTCCATTGCTGTTAGTGGTGCTACGACCGGCACCATCTGATTCTGATGTCTTGTTTTCTTGACCTTCAAAGTCGCTGCTGTCGTATTCAGATTCTTCAAATGTTGTCCTCTGATTGCCGCGGCGGTCTCTCGTTCCCCAGATTGCGTCGAGCGCAAAGGATATGGCGGATTGACCAATCGGAATTGCCACGGCCATCAGGAAAGCCTTTGGCCCCGGCGCAACAAACATGGACGCCAGCATCACCGGTAGCACATACCCGTGATTCTTTTCAAATTTGTTTAAGGAGAAAACACAAACATTGTAAATAAACTGAGAGAACACAAGAGAATTTCTGAATTTCTCTATTCTCTTATTTGCTCCTCTTTTTTCTTTACTTATGTATTTCTTACAAAACTGGTTACAAGCCTCCTCAATATATAGGCTAATACTCTCCTACTAGCACACATATTCAGCACACATATTCAGACTTCAAATTGAGCACAGCTTCAACTTGAGTTACACACAAAGACGGACTCTACTACGTCTTAAACTCTAAGTTAAGATTATTTCTAACATCTCCCCCTTAATCTTGACTTGACATACTCTAGTTTTAGTCTCAATGCATTATTAACTATCAGCCACATCTTCACATGAAGTGTTCTGCATGCAAGCTGTATGTAGGAACTCAACTCAACTGGTACGGATTCATCCAGATGCAAAGATTTTAAAACATTGAGGTAGTTGGTCTCAACTACACTTACTAAACTCATACTTGATATAAAACGGCGACACATCTTTTCAACGTTCCGATTTCTTTTTACCTTACTTGAGTTTGGACGGTGACACATCTTCTCGATGTTCCTGACTCAACTCTTCATCAGAGCACTATTGATTCATCATCGCTGAGAGCTTTAGCAAGAAACGCTTTATTTTTTAGGCGTACTTTGTCCCCTGTCAGAAGGCAACGAAATCTTTTCTCTGTGCTGGCGTAAGAAAAGATCTCTCTCCTGATGCAACCAAGGGACAGTGAGCTCTCTGACTTGTCTCTCTCTCCTTTAGATTTGCTTTGACCGAAGAAACACAAATCGTGTTGTACACTTTTTCTTTGTTGTTGTCATCACAGCAGCAGCTCTACCGCCTTTTTTCCTTTGTCACGTACTGGGACGCGCCGGGTCTTCGCCTTGAGAGTGCTGCGCGAGCAGAGGAGACGCCGTGCGCTGCTGTTTCGATCTGCTCTGGATTTTTTTTCTCCACGCGCTTGCTCGTGACTTTCCATCGGACCGAGCGCCCTGCGCCAGGAGCATCGCTCGAGACGAGCGTGAAACAAAATCGCCGAGATGATTTTTTTCGTGACTCGCTTCTCGCCTAGACTCTGATACCACTTGTTAACTTTGTTCTAGGAGAAAGCGGAGGAGACGCCGTGCGTTCGCTTTCGATCCGCTCGATTTTTTTCTCCACGCTTGCTCGTGACTTTCCATCGGACCGAGCGCCTGCGCCAGAGCATCGCCGAGACGAGCGTGAAACAAAATCGCCGAGATGATTTTTTTCAAGACTCGCCGCCTAGACTCGATACCACTTGTTAACTTTGTTCTAGGAGAAAGCGCACACATTGCAAATAAACTGAGAGAACACAAGAGAATTTTGAATTTTTCTATTCTCTTACTTGCTCCTCCTTTCTTCTTTACTTCTGTTCTTCTTACAAAATTGGCTACAAGTCTCCTCAATATATAGACTAATACTTTGTACTAGCATACGTATTCGGACTTGAAGTTAGACACAACTTCAATTTGAGTTACACACGCAGACAGACTCTACTACGTCTTGAACTCTAAGTCAAAATTATTTCTAACATCTTGAAAACCTAGCACGTATGGAAACGCATGAAGCTTCATCATAGCGTTGCAATGCAGCGAGGAACAAAAATTGATTGATGAACAGTACAGGGGAAACGCAAGCAAACGATGGTCAGCAAGAGCTGATGAGCGTTGTATTTGTAGGGAGTAACAGCTAGAAAGGGTTAAGTGAAGTAGGAAACTAGCTACATATTGTGGCACTCCACTCCCCTCTACTGGGAAGACAGAGGAAGACAGAGATGCAGTAACAATTAGCTGTGGACAGCAGCAGCACAACATTGACTTGACTGGGCACTGCAGCGTTCATCGACATGGGATTTACATGGCAATGGCATACTTACCTAATTACAACCGGGGGATTCCGCGCAGGGCGCGAGGCCACGTCCCCCCGGGTGCCTCCCGCACGAGCGCCCGCGCGGCGCGTGTCCGAACGTTTCTCGTACGGTCAGCTGAGCATATTTCCCGGGTTTATCCGAATTTACGTACAGGTCCTTGGTTCTCGCAAAAAAGTCCCTGGTTCTCGCAAAAAAATCCTTGGAATTTTTTTTACCCTCCACTTTGCAGGATGGCCCCCCGCGGTTTCCCAAATTACGATAAATCCTTATTTAGTTACGTACAGAACACATACTTGGCGAGTGGAAAGACGATGACAAGGCAATGTTAAAGTTAAGTTTGGCCATCGACTGGTCTCCATATCAATTTCCATTTCCCAATTAATTTCGGTTGCAGTGGAATGAATACTCGTACTGCCATTACTGTCCATGCTGCAGGTGTTCTGCAGGTGATAAATAGAGAGAGAAGAAAATAAAAACATGCAGGATATTGACAAAGCAAGACACTCTAAAAAAATACATGTAAGTTGAAATTGGTACAACACAGTATATAAACCGACAATAAAAAGAGAACAAAATAGTAGGGCTATTTGAACCGATCGAGCATGGAGCACTAGCAGATCTAGTCCTAAGCCAACGTCAGCCTAAAGCCCAAGTGTCCAAGCCAGCACCAGCCCCAAGCTAACCAAGTAGGCAACACCAAGACCAGACGATGCTTTACCTACCTTCCCTTATTCCCCACGCCACGCATGTAACCTTTGGTGAGTTGGTCCTTTCGTTTGCAGCGGCGACGGGCCTGGCGCCGAGCTACCGTCGTTCGACAGCACACCAGTCGCTTCTCACCTATGCCTGCGTGCGTCGGACTCGAATGGTATGGTTAGATTTCTCACTGTGTTGATCTCGCTGCGCTCATGCAAATGTAGTAAATCTCGGTGTATGTATCAATATATGCAGTATGGCCGATGGTCACAACAATATGTGAGGTCATCCACTGACCACTCGTCATCTCGTCCTGGCTAACTGGCTCTTTGCTTCAAAGTTCAGTGATCTTCATAGCTAACAAAGTAATGATCATCCGATCAAAATAGGTACTAAATTGTGTGATTTAGATTTTACGGTTTCAATTATATGATCTTTAAAATATTTGTGGGTTAGGGCTTTAATATTAGAATGTCCTGTTTCAATTTTTGTAACAATTGAATTAGGGATTTTTTCAATGTGTTTCAATATTTAATTCAGTGTGTTTCAATAGCTAACTATCTTTTATTCTCGGATTCATTCTATATCATTCACTAATAGTAGGTTTCTTAATTTTGGTATGTTGTCTTACAAATAGTTATTTACCATTGAACTTTATTATAAAGTTAGTTGATATTACAAAATTTAGAATGCATTACTATCTACTATATTATTGATGGATACGTTGATAAATACATGTACAGAGCATGAGGCCCCCGCATTATTTTTGTTCTAGATCCACCATTGGTCGTCTTCGGGATCGGCGTTAGAGAACCGGGAGGAGCGTTGGCTGCGGCAGCCAAGGGACGATGGCGCTGGGTCAAAGGCGGAAAGCAGAGGGGTTTGGAGGAGCTGGGCGTGTGGTCTGGAGGAGCAAGTGTGAAAAATCTAGACCCGTCATTATGAGTTAATGACATATTTTGGTAATTAATGACAATCGAATTGTGGGACTAAAGTTTCATTGAGATGAATGAACAGGATGTCTCACGGTGATGGATGACTTAACATGGGTTCATGTGGTTGATCATTCTCAAGCAATGTATAGACTTCACATGTGTTGATAAGTCATGACCCAAGCTTGGAGTTGGAATATACGCTATCAAGCTTCAAGTGGATGCGCAAGGTAAATGTATGACTAGATAGAGCTAAGGATGTGTTCCTAGTCTTTTACCGGTCTTGATGTTTGGTTGGAAGACCTAGTTGCTAGTATAGGATGCCATACTATTAAGAGGGGTCGTGACTAGTAGCTTGAACGTATCAAGTGTTGATTGCTCACTTAATTGCTCCAGCTCTCTCCGTGGCATGATGTTAATATTTTTTAATGTATTTTGAAAATGTTGTAGCTCATGCATAAGTCATTTGTGACATGTGACTGGATGTTTATGAATGTGTTTTGTAACATGTCGAACTCCATGTTATTTCACCTATTTGAGGCATGATACTAATATTTGAGATGCGTCTCTCAAATGATTGTAGCTCATGCAAATACCGTTGCTACATGTGACTTAAGTTTAAAAAGGCAAATTAAATTTAATTAAGTCCTTGTTGTCATTCAAGTGATGTGATTCCAAAAGGATTTGCGGATGTGTTCTTTGATCTATTGGGAGTCACATGTTAAGTTTGAATGCATATCTTTACTATCTTGCAAAGCTATTGTGCAAAGTGATCGAAGGAAGTGTTGTGTTTGCACTTGTCTTGAGCCAACCTTAAAGGGAGCGGTCAGACCGGAGTATACAAGGTGGTATGGCCGGCCTGACCATGGCGGTTAGACCTCCTTCTGCGGTCAGACCGTTCTTCTCGTGGTATGTTTTTTTCAGATGGTGACTTTTCTGATAGCGGTCTGACCGGATCTGGCGGTCAGACCAGTCCCTATGTGAGTGGTCTGACTAGTTTTTCATTCGAATGACTAGTTTTGTAGCTGTTGAGAGGACCACGGAAGTATCGGCCATGTGTTGGCGGTACTACCGGGCCTCGGGCTGATTCTTGCCCCATCTTTGCTACAACGGCTAGTTTTTGAGGGAAGTGTATAAATACCTCCTCAAGGGCTGTTGAGAGGAGGTTGCTGGTGTTATTATTTCATTAATTGAGCTAATAGCAAGTCTTCTCATATGTGCATGTGTTGCACTTAGATAGTGAGGCGACCATAACCTATTGCTTGTGTTGCACTTGGTAGTGGACTTTGTATCCGTTGAGTTGTGATTATTGATTCGTTCAAGCGAGGGTCTCCGACTTGTTACTCTTGAAGTTTGCCGACTCCTAGATGGCTTTGGAGACGTGGTGGTCTGGTGATCTTCTCAAGATGCTTGTGAGAAGGCCCGACGCGTTGTAAGTGGTGTGGTGCTTGCCATCTCCGAAATGGAGGAAGAGCAACCTTAGTGGATTGAGGTGGTTAGACTTAATTCGTTGAGCCGGTCCAACTCGGTTGGACTTATCTCAACGTGGATTAGGGAAAACCAGCAAGTTTTCGAACACCACAGTAAAAACATCAAGTGTCATTGTGGTTTGTTATCTTGTGCTCAATTTACTTTCTAGCAATTCATATTCAAGCATTTATGTTCATTAAATTGATTAGAATACTTATCGTCCTAGGATTGCTTATCATGATTTGGAATTATATCGTTGGTGCACTTAGTCAAACTTAGATGTTTTAGGCTTCCGTATTATAAATTTGGTAGTAGCCTAAAAGAATTTTTAAACCTGCCTATTGACCCCCGTCTAGTCGGCCACCTCAATTTTACACGGTGGGCACCGTTACTCCGATAAACCGTAGCAGCGACGGAGGAATCGATTCTTCATTTCATTTCACTAGGAGGGGAAGGGGAAGGAGGAGGGTGGAGGTGGAGAGGGTGCGATGGCGTGAGGCAGAGGAGAAACACGGACGAGGAGCTTTGGTTGTGGCTGGGATGGTTGCCATCCTAGTTGGGTTGTTTGTTGGAGTCTAGCACTGTAGCTAGCCACTTTGGGCGACTCGCATCCTCTGCATCCCTTAAGCAATGCTGTACGTAGTAAAGGAGCTTAACAAGCTCTGCCCATTGTGCGAGCTATTCACCAATGTTTGAATCCTGGGTTTGATGTCTGTGCCTATTTTTTTTTGTAGTCTGTAGTCCTAGCTAGGAAGAGTATATGCACACGTGGGTACGTTCAGTGTCCTAGCGCGTGATTGCGATGCTGCTCACCTCTGCAAAGGTAGAGGATACGCTTTCCAATTTGGGTACTTGGATAATCTTTGAGTTATTGGATTGTACATGGACACGACAAGAAATGCTAGCTCACACACGCTTCCACGTGCATGTATACTTGTTTATTTTAGTTTCCACCATGTTCAGCTACAGCAAGCCTCCTCTCTACCTAGGCCACCTCTTGGCCTACCCACTACGGGCTTTCGCCACTCAGGCACGGACTACCCAGCTGTTGACGACGCCAACACCTTCAGCGACATCTCAGGCGGTGACGAGTGCAAGGGTTCAGATGAGGGAGAGGAAGGGGAACTAGGGTTAGAGGGTAGGAGAAGCGGGGCTCAAGGTAGTGTGTGTGAGAGAGGAGAAATCTGAGGAGGTAGTGAGGGGATAGGTGAGCATCCGTGCTGGTGTGGGTAATGGGCCACGGACGTGAATTGAGCCTGGCTTCGCTGCTTCTTCGGCCTTGCTTCTTCAGTTCCTGTTCTTCTTGTTTGCAGTTTGCTGGCTTGCAGCATGCTAGCAACCATGGCATTGGCAGGTCACAGCCGCAGGGAGCCAATAGTGCCGGCCACGGGAGCCAGGAGCCCAAGAGGGGGGGGGGGGGGTAGTGGAGGGTAGACTTCACTGATAAAGCCTACCCGGTGGATTCACCATTATACACGTCGATAGCGGTCACCGCCGGCGGTTGTGAGGATAGCCGTCAGCCACCAAGGACGGAGCTCCGGTTGGGCGAGGAAGACACAGGCTGCCGTTCAAGAAGCTCGAGGACACGTCCACGACGCCGTCGGTAAGGGCGGTCCATGTTCGGCGCCGGCACGGAGGACGGCAAGCTTGACCTCAGCGTCACCAGCACCGGCTAACTGTTAAATTAGATAGTAGTTTGTGCTTGTGTAGCACATGAAGTGCATGACTACAATGGAATAAGACCCCATCAACTAGATCGAAAACCATTTCTACATCAGATGCGTGGAGCAAATTTCATTCAGATGTTTAGACAAAGGACATTGCAGGATTTGTTTCGGCACACGGTGACACATACAGGCAGGATTTACAGTGGTCTAGATGCCCATTTCTTGACATGGAACGAGAGAATGGGCCATATGTAGTTGCTAACATGAAGACTACAGGAGCTTTAACATTTTCAGCCGCTCCTCGTGCTCCAGATCAAGCTTCGGCGCCGTGTAGTTGCCGTGAAGATCTTCCACTACGTATTCCTGCACATGGAAAATACAGATTTAAGAATCTGATCGAAAAACCAGCTACACGCTTATCAAGATTAACAAGTTCGAGATATTCAAACGGTTATCCTTTAACCAGAATATGTGCCATTTTTTATTGCTTATGTCCTCAGCATGATATTCGAAGTTGAAAATGTGAAAACACACGAAAAGAAAAGACAAAGAGCACTATCTGAGGAAAGTTCTTGCCTTTGTGAGCTCTCTTTTGGTAAGGATGTGATAATGCCTCTGCCAGATCCTTTGGACGGCCATAGTTGCAGCGAGGAAACCGTATGCAATGCCGAGGATGGCAAAGACGACAATGAAAACTACCACCAGGGCAAAGCAAGCCTCCAGAGAAGCAGGAAGGCAGTCCAGGATGCCCCAACCATAGCAGCAGTTCCGGCACCCAGCTAGACATGGATCTTGGTTGTCGTTGAAGGATGAGCAGTGTACTGTCAACCCGAAAAAACCAAGCAGTACAAAGAAAACCACAACACCTGGAATATAAAATGACCATCGTCACTGGCATCATTAAGGAATGATTTGATCAGGAAAGATGAATGTGTATTGTATCCCCCTGTATTCACCAAAAGTTTAGGTCGAAAATATCAACATTGCAGATGCATCATGTCTAAGAAAAGGAGTGATTTGAATACCTATGCAGTAATAGAAGGGTATGGGATGCTTTGATAAGATGCGATCCCAACCATCACTGAAACTGTTCCGAAAACTTCCATCCCTGTCCAGAAAGTACGCAATTGCACCAATCATAGCAATAGTCTACAAACCAATGCAAATAATTGTCTCGCTTGAGCTTGGATTTCAAGGTTAAATGAAATAATAGCGTATCAGTATTTCTTGGAGTACATAACTTATCTACAAATATTTGTCATATCAATACTTATCTAACAGGTGAAAGTGAAACAACAATGAGGTGAACATTTTTTCTTCTTTTAACTAAATGCTCTGTATTTGTAGCGTTTACTATGTAAACTTGTGAATAATGCAAGAAATGTTGCAGGTTTTGGAGATGTCTTTAAATTGTTTTAACTTAACAAGTAGAAAAAAAAATTCAACTCTTGAATCTTGATGTCCAAGGAGGCTAAGTAAAAAGGATGCTTTCAAATGTTGAAGTTTATAGGTTGTACAGCAAGAATCATGAGTACATCTCTAGAAGGCTAGAAATAAAGATACGTCATTTTATGAAGAAGCAAATATGAAATGAAGTGCTTTCAAATGTTAAAGCTTACAAGTTGCATGGCAAGAAACACGAGGATAACATCTCTTGCAACAAAGATCCGGAACTTCATTTTACGCCATGAGTTATCCTCCCAAGTTTCCACTCGAAGATGGAACTGAGCTTTGCATGTTGTACAGTGTGAAAATGCAAATCCTTCCTACAAAGTAAGCATTAGAAAATCATAATTCAGAAGTAGTACTTAACTTTTCTTCATTCAGAGTTTCAGACTGAATAGAAGATAACTTAATGAAAACATTGGTGAACTTTAGAGAACACTGCATCTAGTCAGGAAATCTTGAATAGAAAGAGAAACACTCAAGCTCTGAAACAAAGCACAATTTCAACCTAGATTCTAATAGAAGGTTGCATCCTTTCCAGTGATGGTCAAAGCCTTTTAAGTGGCACAAATTGCAGCCAAGAGCCCAAGACTCTACATTGTACCCTCCATATCAAGTTGAAAGATGACAGCTTGGAGAGATGACTGCCAGTACATGTCAAAGCTGATACCGACGACATCTTTGAAATATCAGAATCTGCCATTTGAAAACAATGGTTAATAAAGCAAATGGCCAGGTTCTTACGCTTAGGAGGAGCACTGCCATTTACAATATACTAACATCTAGGCTGCATTGTCATTTTCTGCTCTTTGTGCAGTACACAGAACATGTTTAATAATTGCATTACTCTGCGTATGACACTTCAACCAGTCTGCAACTGCCTTGTGCATTTTTTCCATTCTCTAGATGATATGTTTCCAATATCACCCAATGATGTCCCAATGTGGTAGTTACCAACAACGTGTATAGCATAGTGTTGACAATGAAAAGCAACACCACATATCATGTGATTGCTTGAGAAAATCTTCTTGCAGTTAGTACATGTAATTTAAGTATATATACATTTTACACAACCTGTAACTAACCAGACTTGCTTAAGAGTAATATAAAAAAATGTCAAGACATACATAGAAAAGAGACAGTACCTTAACAGATCTCCAGTGGTCCAGGCATGAACGGTGAACAAATTGCTGAGTTCCCTTGCACATGCAAGGTGATATCAGCTCATCACCTGCATAGGAAATTATCCACATGCACACAGAAGCTTAGAATTAGATCCCTTGTTTGTTGGATATGTAAAAGGCAAAATTGAAGTACCCGACCAATATATGCTATCCAAATCATTACTGCATGCAATTATAGAGAGCAATATTGGCCCAATGTACATCCTAATGCATGAACAGTTAATTTCACTTTTATCTTCACACAAACCAGGCCAAATTCCAAATTAGTTCTTGTCTGATACTTATTACTTGTAATATGCATTTTGCTGCTAGAACATGCACTAGAAGGTTTTAGAGTTGGCTTTAGTCTTCAGATGCCATAATGTCATTGCAGATCTTGTCCCCGGCAGCCATTAAATTAGTTACCTCAGGTAAGATGTTGATGGCAGGAGGGTGTAAAGCCAGATTTCAATTTCTATAACAAGAGCATATACAGTTGTCCTAGCTAATGACGGTAATCTTCAGTTCAAGCTTATGGTACAGTTCAGTGCTACCCTATTCCCTGGCATGCATCCTATGACCTAACCATTTCCTACAAGGCTATGATACAGAACAAATTGGAACATACGTCACACTGGGACTTTGGACAATCAGATGAAGTTGCCGAACCACTTTAAGCAAGTAATCAACAATACACATTCTTGATTTCTTCTACTTGCTGCAATCAGAGAACCAATTTGCCATGGACAAAAGCATTCCCCAAAAAATTGAAACAAAAGCAATCCAACTGACACAGCGAAATTGTGCTCTCCAGTATGTAGGACCATCACCTATCTCAGACTCGGCCTCGAGGCAAATGCGGCAGCACACGGCAGAGGAGGCATCGGTCTCCTCATCCTCAATCTCCAGCGCGCTCACGGTTGCCGGCTGCGGCGGCGACAGCTCCGACCCCTCGTTCTTCCTCTCAAGGAGAGGGTCTGAGTCATTCGGGACCGTCTCTTCCTCGCTCCTATCCATCCGTGGCAGATATTCTCTAGTCTAGATTACAGCCAATTAACAACCGCATTAATCAAGAAACAAAAAAAATCTGAAGTCAAATTACAGTTTGGACGCATTAGCATATGGAGGCGAAGAATTCAAATTTAGTCCTCAAATTGCACCCCAAAAAATATCCAAACGGGAACAGCGTATCAAGATCCCCTGGCCTATCGATGGGACCAAGAAACTACGGACAGATAAAATTTCGGGATGCTAGGCTGCAAAAAATCGAGAGAAACAGGCTAAACGTAGCGCCACAGTTACCCGCCAATCGACCCCAAAAAATCCAATAAAAAGACTTACCAGAGTTCGTGCCGATTTGCCCGAGACCCGAAGCAAAAAAATCCCAAAACACTCTAATCCGGGACAAGCCGAGACCCGAAGAAAAAGGAGATTGAGACCCGAAGAAAAATCTCACCGATTTATAAAAAAGAAGAAGAAGAAGAAGGGGACCGAGGAAAACTCACTAGGAGAAACCGAATTCCGGATCAGAAACCCGCAAGAAATCAACAAACGAAGCGGCGAATCATCAAGGAAAGGGAAGAAGCCCTAACGAATCCTCTTGGGAGCTTTGCCTCTCGTGGGGGCTTTCGAAGGGACGGGAGCAGCGAGGAAAGCGAATGCAATAATACCAGACGTGGAGGTGGCAATCGAGAAAGTGCTAGATTCCTTTTGCGGATGGTTTATAGTCATTATTTATAGCTTTTAGTCCTATATAATTATTTATGTGAATAAAAACCACTTTAAAATTACACTGATAAGTTATTTTAAAAACAACAAAACAACTATTATATTTATATATTTAGAGAAAGCTATAAATCATAACTCATAAGTCGTACCGAAAAGAAAATAAACTGAAAAGAAAAGAAGAGGCCAAGTTTGTGAGGGGATACCTCGACAAGAAGAATTACAGCACTACTGTGTTTGTGATGTGACCCAAGTGCCCAACCAGCCTGTTCGCGGCCTAGCAATGTACAAGGCCTAGCACAGAGAATGCCCATTGGGCTTTACCTATCCTTTTCTAGGCCGTGAGCTCACCAGTCATGACATAACAATTTTGGATTTTCGAAGAAAGGGAAATATAACGACTACCTCATAATGTCCGTGCAAATTCATTGGTGTGAAATAAGCAATTTTATGACTATTCAACTCTACTTCGAGCATTTGCTAGCCAAGTCGCATTTTCCAAGCCTAGGTTGATATTTAAACCCAGCTCCAGTCTGGACAAAAAAGCAACACATTCCACTGGAGCATTTACTGATTTTCATTCTAATAACTATGAAAAGCTTCAATATTAAGAAACAAAAAATCCGAAAATTCAATGCACTACACTAGATTCAGCATGCTTAACAGCAAAAAAGCACTATTTTAAATCTAACAATATATGTATCTTTTAATCCATAGATCCAAAAGATCTGAAACATGAATCAAAGTTAGATCATGATCGTAATAACTTATCCCAATGAACTATCTTAAAAGAACTTAAGAGAATCGAGATCTTTTAGTTCATGAAGCTCTACTGCACCAAAAGCAGGCTAAAACCACAATTGAGTAAACTCTCGAATCAAGCCTCCAAATCACTTGAAATTTGATATGCACCTTCTTTAGGATTTCAGAAAATTGTTTTCATTTGAAGGAATGTTGCACTAAAACCGGGCAAAAATAAAAAACGGTGAATATGACTTGCTCGTGGGTAAATAATGGCCAAGATGGCTCTATATATATTCCTACATGTCATAGCAAGCTATAACACCCAATGAATCAAGGAAAAAAATTGGATTAGAAATCACTGGGAAAAGCCAATTAAGCAAAAATCACCCAACTTTAGGAACTTGTCAAATCTGATGTCTAGATAGATGAGGATTGATTTTCAATGTATACCTCCACCACTTACTTATCCTTGATATCTAACAAAATCAAGAAAGGGGAGAGGCAAAATCAAAACTAACCAAACACGAGAGCAAATCAACTAAAACAAAGAGGAATCAATGAGAGATGAACAAAATTGATATATTGCTACTTGAGGATGAAGATTTTACAGCCACTTCCCATAGAGGATAAGAGAGCACATCACAACACTCACACTTCTCAAACACTAACTATATAAAACTTAGTTTCAATTAGTAAAGATAGGATAGTTGGATGGTTATACAAATCTACATCCTAACATGTTAAATAAATAAGGCAATCGGCTCCATCTAACCCTAATTAATACTATCTACTTAGTATAAATGGGGGAAACCCGTTGATCCCATACAACGAGTTTTACTCATACACCACACTTATGCATGTTTTTCAAAGCACATAAGCCTGAATCCGCTAAGTTCTTAGCTTTTGATCCACTTGATCATCTCAACTCCTAAACTGTCTTCCCAAGCATTGTAGTTTTGATCTAAGGTAGTTACCGGTATTTTGTTCAACTTATCAGAATACCTTTTCTTGACCCGGTCTTCATCTTTCCTTGCAAACAATCACCATGCTTGCCATGCGTAGATGCACTACTGGCTTGCCATGCATAAATACACCACTGGCTTACCACACGTCGGTAAGTCTCTCCCATTCTAGTTCCATCGGACCAAGCCTCACTTTGACCGATCAAGCCACATGGACCGTCGCTCTAATTTTCCTTCAACATTTTCCGCCTTCCTTGTGCTATGCTTGAGCTCAGCAATCTCACCTAGAATCATTGATCGTTCGGCCTCGGCTCCTCCATGAATGTACCCCTGATCCTTTCCATTGACCATGATTAACTCCAAGTGCCCATACACATCCAAAGACCAAATCATTTTTGGGCATAAGTTCTTCACAACTTGACCCATGTTAGCTGAAACATGCATCATATCACATATATGCACTGACCTAGGTCAAACCAAATCATCCAATGACTCCAATTTCCCCAAAACATCTATTTTGGGCAAAGCAACAAAGGCTGGCCAGTCAGACCACCCCCTCTGCAAACTATCTAGAAAAATATTGAAATTTGCAAATTCCAAATTTTTACTCCACCAAAATGACAACAGTTTATCACAATAAACCCTAGACCTTCACACATGATCCTTCAATCTCCTTCTTGATGAACCCATTAGCAATTTCTCAAAAAATATAAGTAGGAGGTGGTTTTAGAATTTAGAAAGGGAATGTTGTAAATAGAAGCTCAAAATGGCCACACAAACATTGCAAAGACAAAAAAATGATTATATGAGCCAGAAATAGACCGAAACTACTGAAAATAACAAGTTTCCCACAAAAAGATTCAAATCCACCAAACAAAATATGAAATTTCACTAACAAGTTTCCCTTGGTCACAAAAGATTCAAATCCACCAAACAAAATATGAAATTTCAATATAGGTCCATATGAAAGAATAATTGTTCTATTTGACTTGATCATGGTGAGAAGAGATCAAAAGATCCAGAGAATCATAATAAAATATTAAAGCTTCAACTTAGCAATAATTCACACAAAAACTCTAAAACCTCCAAATCAGGCTCTAGATATGTATCCTTAACTCTAGATATGTATTTTTAGATATGCATTATGTTACAATAGATGCCAAAGAAGTCAACCTCACCCTCAAAATAGGCCAAAAGGACAAATAACTTCCAACTCCCTTAGCAAAGAAGTATAACGAGAAGAATCAAGAGCCTTAGTGAAAATGTCTATAACCTGTTGCTCTTACTCTATAAAGTGAAGCACAACATCACCCTTCTCTACATGGTCTCTGAGAAAATGGTATCTAAAATCAACATGCTTTGTTCTAGAGTGTTGTACTAGGTTTTTGGCAATATTTATGCCTCTAGTGTTGTCACGAAAGAGAAACACTATCTAAACTCAACCCATAATTCTGCAGAGTTGATAAGATTCAGAGAGCCTAAGAGCAACTACTAACAATAGCTACACACTCCACCCCAGCAGTGGACTGTGCAATAGAGGACTGCTTCCTAGATGACCAAGAGATAAGAGATATGACTACGAAATGACAAGTGCTACAAGTACTCTTCATATCTATCGTACACCTCACAAAATCAACACTAGAAAAAGCGCGAAGAGAGAGTGTAGAATCAAAAGAATACCATAGCCCAAAATCAAGAGTGTCCTAAAGGTATATAAAGATATGACACACTGCTTGATGATGTGAGGCATGAGAGGAAGTCTGAAATGGAGTGCACAGACATACAATAAACTGTATGTCCGACCTCGAAGCCATGAGGTAGAGGAGGGAGCCGATCATTCTGCAATACTCCTTCTGGTCCACAAGCTCTCCATCCTCGCCAAGATTCAACATGGTAGAAGTGACAATTGGAGTAAACATTGGCTTGTTGTTTTCCATGTCGAAGCACTGAAGAAAGTCGTTTGTTACTTTGTTTGATAAATGAAGGTACCTTTGTTCAGTTACTTTACTTGAAGACCGAAGAAGAAAGTCGGTTCACCCATCATACTCATTTTGAATTCGCTACTCACAAAATCTGAAAATTTGGACGCAAAAGTATAAAAAGAACCACCGAATATTATGTCATCCACATAAGTATGAACAAGTAAGAAGTCACTACCATACTTGAGAGTGAACAAAGTTTTATCTACCATTCCTATTTTAAAATCATTTTTAAGCAAAAACTCTTAAATCTATCATACCAAGTTCTAGAGATTTGCTTCAATCCATACAAGGCATTAAAGAGTTTACACATATGGTTTGGAAACTTGGAATTTTCGAACCCAGGAGGCTACTTGACATAGATCTCGTTTTCTATAAAACCATTTAGAATACACTCTTGACACTATTACAAAGAGGCTATACTGGACGGCTACATCATAGATGATTCATAGAGAACCGTGATGAGGACATCACTTTCTTGGATACACACAACACTCATCTACAAGATGATATGCAAGTAATTATGATGAGGGCACGTGCATGTCAGTTGAATTATCAGGTGATCTTGTTCCTAGGGATGTATAATTCAGCTTTTGAGAATGGGTTGCTGCCTGATGCTTGTGATGTGATTGTGCTTAGAAACATAGGCAAGGAGCAAGGAGAGGCATATGGAGTAACAAATGTGCTTGGGATAAACATTGGAGGTCACCACGTCACTTTGAGGCCAGAACGACCAAGAATGAAAGCTGGGCATATTCTAGAATCCAGTTTGACCTCCGGAGACAACGCTGACTTCAAACGAGCATAGAAAATGCATACGGAGTCCAAATGAGGTGATCTTGGACTTGCTGGAATGCTTTTGATGTTCTATTTTAAATGATTCTAGTTCCACCTCAAAACTCTACCTAACCACAACATAATCTATAAAATAAATCCAAATCAGTTCCAAACCTAGGCCCTGGGTCTTGTATCTGTTTGATCCCAACTGGAGAGTTGTAGTGGGATGTTCCTCCACTTTCGCAGATGTGCCCCTCACGTCCCTAACACCATAAAAATAGCCAGGGATGATGATTTTAGGGTTTAGGCTTGTTTAGATTAATTTTCGTTCAGAAAATATCAGTTGTGTACTTGTGTCGACTAGACCAATTACGGTGACTTCAGGCCTCTCCATTGTTCAATGAAACTTCATATTTCATTCAAAAATTCAGATCATGCTTATTTCTTTCTTGCTTGATTCTCGATTGCTTGCAGGAAAGATCATCTATGTTAGGCATGGTTGATAACGAACTTGGTCATTTTGGTCAAGTAGCCTCGTTGTCAACGTCATATCAAACAATTGTAGTTATTATTCTCATCGGAAGATCGTGCCAAATCCCCTCATCAAACCGTTTGTGCTGTAATTATCACAAATGGTTTTACAAGAGTGACCGTGTACCGTCTGTGATACGCAACTATGATAGATGGTTCATACGAATAACTGTTTGTGATATTTTCACAGATAGTTATTAATACAAACCGTTTGTGATAATGCAAAACATCACAGACGGTTTGTATCAATAACCGTTCGTGATAATGCAAAACATCACAGACGGTTTGTATCAATAACGATACAAACTGTCTGTGATAATGGTAGATATCACAGATGGTTTGTATTAATAACTATCTATGAAAGTCCACAGACAGTTATTAATACAAATCGTTTGTGATAGTTTCATATCATAGATGGTTTGTAGTTGGAATCGTCTGGGATACGCGACGTTATTAAATATCCAGCGTACGTGGTCTTGATAGATCTGTCTTCATTGCGATGCATTGAAGGAGGCGGCTGTCTTTGGGGAGTTTAGTGAAAACATACTACTTGTAGATCTATCTTGTATATCGATTTGTTCATAGTGATTAGAGGTTAGTATTTGCTTGTAATAACTTATATACCTTGTAATAGAGAGAGATGATAGCTAGGTTTAGAGAGAGATGGTAGTTTGCTCTAATTTAAGAATGAGTCAGTACTCCTAGTTTACTTCAATATATTCGTGCTTGATATATATATACATACATACATACTTGCATATTGCTTCATGAATACATGGCTAGCTACTTAATTTAGATATAAATAATTTATTATTAGATGAATGACAATTATGTGTATAAGTAGCTAGGCTGGTTAATTAGCTATAATAGCATTAATAATTTAATTTGACACTAATTTGTTACATTTGTAGTGTAGATGGACCGAAGTTAGATGTACATTGAGAACCGTGTGAGTGAAGAGTACATTAATGTCATGTCTATTTTTAGAAGAGCGGTCGAGCACGATATGTTGAAGAAGGGGATGAAATATATGTATTGTCTTTATATTGATTGCGATAATATGAAAACGTCTACCAACTCAGCGTAGATCGAAGCTCACTTAATTCGAAGAGGTTTCAAAAAGGGTATACATGTTGGACCAGTCATGGCGAAGAGAATATTATACAGGAAGGTGTCGAGGGAGACAACGATATACCGGTTGTGGACCGTGCTTTCGATGAGGATAGGTCGTATGATGACAATCTGGATCAGATGCTACGCGATGCAGAAGGTAACTATAGTGAGAGATAGTTTGTTAAATTCGAGGGCTTGATGAAGGACCTGGAGAAGCCTTTGTTCCCGGGCTGCAAGCTGTAATACACAAGGTTGTCATCGGTTCTTGAACTACTAAAATTGAAGGCAAGTAATGGTTGATCCAGCAAGACTTTCACGGCGTTGTTAGGTTTCCTAGCGAACATCCTTCCAAAGGGAAATATGTCACTGAGAACCACTTACCAAGCCAAGAAGGTTTTATGTCCGTTGTGAATAGAATTAGAAAGAATGCATGCATGTCCGAATGATTGTATCTTCTACCGTAAAGAGTATACAAAATCACATGTTTGTCCGGTGTGCAGAGCATCCTGATACAGAAGTAAGATTGACTTTGATGACGACGAATGCATCGAGGTGAAGCAAGGACCTCGTGCTAAGATGTTGTGGTATCTGCCTATAATTTTTCATTTGAAGCGTTTATTTGTTGTTGGACCCATATTTTACAATCCGGCATCATCTGTGATTCCACCGCACTATTCCCTGGATCAGTAGATAGTGCTCACATATACAGTACTGAACATCAAAATGCATATCATGCGAAAACGTAAATATAATAGTAGACTTACTTGTGGGCCAATCAGGCCGAAATCAATAAATTGCAGTAGCGAAAAACGAAGCACACAGGTGAGACCCTTAGGACGTGCCCACAGGCAGCCAATTGGGGGTACGCGACCTAGTTCTTGACACCTTCATCTTCTTTGCCATCATGTCCAGTCGTATTACTGAGGCGTAGTGAACTGACTCCTTAGTCTGGATTAATTGAGCGAGCGAGGGTGAGCACAAACCACCGTGCTCCGCGAGCCAATACATAGGATGCAAATAAATAATATGCATGGCTTATCAAAGGAGAGGTTCGGGTTATTTTATTTGTCACCAATTGCCTTATTATTATTATTATCATTATTTAATCACGGTATTATTATTGCTGCCTAAGACTCCAAACAGCGAGTGTCATCATTTATTTAATCCACCGATCATACAATTTCTGTATTGTCACCCACCATTTCATTAATCCAGCCATGGGTGTCTGACTCTCACATAACTCCTAACTCCCACCATAAATTTGTAAATCAATCTCAGATGACTGTATACTCCCAATCTCAGATCTACTATAGGCCAATCTATTAACTCTACAATCTAATGGAAATCCAATGTCTTTACTTTGGATCCACCAATCAAACAATTCCTGTTGCATTGTCTAAGAATTTTATTAATCGAATCGGAGATACCGATTCTCATCTCTATTATTATATAAAGAGAAGTTGGTGGTCGTCGGTGCGTTCTCCTCTCCTCTCTTTGTAGCCATCTGATTTGATCTGGATCATTCGCCTCTCTTCTCCTCTCTCTTTCTCCGATACAACCGCCCAACCCCTCCATTTTTTCATCTCCTCGCGTATTCCGGCCACCCTTCTTTCTCTGTCATTTGCTCTCTAATATTTGATATGTGAAGTTAACTAGGTAGTAAGTTTCGTCTCACTATTTTTATGATTTCGTTGCAACGCACGAGTCTCTAACTAGTATGAATCTAAATTTTCACCACAAATTTATAGATCCAATCTCAAGCTCATTATTTACCAATTTGATCAGTTCCTCAGTCTAATGAAAATTTAGTATCCTTTATTTTAGATCCACCAATATCTTTTATGTTCTGAATTCCTAATAATCCAATCTTATAGTTGATGTTCATCAACCCTTCACTTCTGAATTCTAATGATTATCCAACATTATTACTTTTAAATCCACCGGTATCATTTGTATCAGGACTTCCTAACAATTCAACCCTTTTTGTTATTGATTCAAAACTATAATTTACTCTTCTAGTAATCAACCCTATTTTCCATTATCTATCTCTAACTAATTCACTAGTATACATCCACCAGGAATATTATTGATCAAGTTTATATTCCAATAGTTGTTACAATATCTACAAATTCCCAAAAATTCAATTGACCCATCTAGTAAGTGATCATATCTTATTATTCCATTATTGTCAACATCTCCCAAAAATTTATATTATTTATCAGTGTCGTAATCTAGCAATTACTTTCGCACTCCCTAATTCTCCAAAAATCATTTAATTCATCCATCTAGCTAATCTATTCATTTAGGCTCCACCAATTTATTTTCTCAGAATTCACACTATCGTTTCCTTTTGATGATCGACATGAAACCCACCAACATCTTTGTGTGTTTACCACAAACATCCATCTTCTTTACTTACGATTCTATTTATTCTTCCCTATATTTTATTTTGTAGGAAACAAAGTATTTTATTTTTAAAATATGATACATAGAAATTTTCTGAGACCTAACAGTTTGAACTAAAACATAATGCGTGAGGAATACAATAAAAATAGCGATCCAGATTCCATCCACCGTTACAAGGTTTCTGCACCATATGCTAGACCTTCAACGTTATAGCCACTTATATTATCACTAGGACGACACCTAAGGCAACACAAAATAGGGTTTTCCACTGCCCTCCACTTTTCAATTCCACCCACAAAGTTTTTGAAATAGAACTATATCTGGTTAAGTTCCCATGTCCGCCCTTGACCGTGGGCACGACTATTCGAATAGTTTTTACTCTGCAGAGTTTGCACACTTTACCCACAAGATATAGTCCGCTCGTTGCCCCACATGATTCCTTAGTCGTGCGGTTGAGTAAACCATCACAGTAACCGTTCAAAATACATCGCCCCTTCCATCATCTCACCCATATGTGCTTATCCCGCTTGCGGCATGTCGCATAAGTTGTGCGGGATGTTCTTCCCCTATGCGGTTAGCAGTTGGCTACCCACACTGCTAGCACGCCGCGGAAAAGTTCACCCTCTACGAGTGTTCCATTCAAGCCATCACACAGTCAGCCGCTTGCACTACCTCACCTCCTCCACCAATGATGATGACTTTTAGGGTCCGATAAATTTACTATGCTAATTTGTAATTTACAGACTTGTGGTTGTACTTGTTTTACATAGGAGGTCATGATAAAATTCAGCCCTTAGGGTTATCTGGGCCGTTTTACCACTAACCACACTCTTGTGTACCGCACCATACCCCCGAACCATCCGCCCAGATAAATAAGCAATTTTTGAGGGTTTTGGGAGCATAAAATAATTGTATCAACATATACCAGTCATTACCACCATGACTTCCCAAACCAGTTTTTCATGATTAAAAGTGATGCTTAGGGCATTTTAGCACCCCCGAGTGTCTAAGCAATACTAAGCATGGCGTATAATTACAGACTTATTTTTGAAAGGTTATTATTGTAATTTTGTTAGGGTGACAAGGTTCACATATTCAAATATTCCAAAGGAGGTGTAATATTAATCAATTTAAACAATAGGCATATTACTAGAATCTTAAATCAAACATATATTTGCATATAAAATAACGGCATGCAACTTGATAATTTAAACAAAAGTAATTTACAGAAAATATAGGTTCAACATGATCAAAGTATTGACTCGCCTTGCACAGTTTACCGCGGTCTTGAGCTCACTCAAAGCTTTCTTATTTGAAGGTCCTGAGCTTCTGGTCTTTATCTTCACCTCGATCTTGACCTCACTTGATCTATTGATTCTTCAGGACTCCAATTTCTAGCTACGCGATAAGCAACTGAATCCAAATAAATGCAAATAACTCAAAATATCCAAATAACTTCAATTGAACTCAGTTAATTTTATTATGATTAAATGAGTGATCTGAGGTTGGGTTGGTTAGGCACAGAGTATTGATGGGTCAACGGGGTTAGAGCGAAGTGAGAAAATGACAATAGGGAAATCCGCCGAGATGGGTGTCAAGGAAGGTTTATAGTGAATGAATATCCATGGGAACATTTCCGCTTAGGACTCGAGGATGGCTAGGCATAGCCGATGGTAGAATATGATGACTCAATCTGTTTCTTAATAGCTCCTTTTATTACTCTTACATTTATTGAGGGAGTTTCATGAGCTAGGTTAGACTTATAGACATATGTGCGATTTTAGTCGGGGTATCTAATATTATTTTATCAGTATTATCTTTTTAGAGTCGGGCATAAGTTCTATAGATAATGCATTCACTTTTTGTAGCTTATATTTCTAACATTCTGAGATGTAGTATTTTACAGAATTCTAATGAACAACTGTTTGATTTATCAACTTTTCTGGTTCAACTTAATAATATGTTAGAGTACAGGAATATTTATTTGACCAAGTAATATTTAGCTTGACAACCTCAAGGAAATTATCGGCCTTTTTACCTATGCGTACTTATAACATTCTGAATGAGTCTTTGAATCATTTTAAGGCTGACGAATTCCTTTTATTTATGTATAAAAGAATTTATTTTAGCCTCGTATGCGCACAACTTAAGCAATGGTTGAGTTTTATGTATATATACCATTATATGCCAAAGATCGTTATTAATTTAACCTACCGCTAAGGTTCACCTACCGATGGCATACTAATGGCAGAATTAGGTTTTAATAGCGCCTCTAACGGTCATGCAAGTTTCTTGCACAATTATTAGCAGCTTTTTATGTTTCTTCCAAATTTGTACTTTGGTCAGGATTGCTAATTGAAGTGATTTAAATTCTAGTAACACAAAACTAATTCGGATGTCTACTTTGTTTGCCATTTACCCTTAGCAACCTTGAATTTTGTTTACAAGTATAGAGTTATATTTTTGCCACTACCTCTAATTAAGTTTCTGTTTTAATTTACATTCTAACTAATTATTTAACTTCACCTAATTATTTCCCCTTAATCACTTAACTGTTTACATGAATATAATTCTATATTTTGATGTACACATAAATTTTATTTGAACCCATATCAATTATCTTAACTTCCTTGATTTAATTGATTTATTCCACGTGAAGATTTAGCTGTAATACCCCGAAAAGAATTTTATTAATTATTTATTTAATTAAAGAGAGGCGTGAAAGAAAGGGTAAAATAAACTGCTGGGGGTTTTCTCGAAAGTTAAGGCAACTGGGCACAGGCTTGGCCTGTGGGAATTTTGGCCCAAGTGGGAAGGAGGCCACATCCCCGCGCCTCCCTGCCGTGGCGGCCGCGCCTCCCTGCCGTGGCAGCCGCGCCTCCCTGCCGTCCCTGCCGTGGCGGCCGCGCCTCCCTGCCGTGGCAGCCGCGCCTCCCTGCCGTCCCTGCCGTGGCGGCCGCGCCTCCCTGCCATAGCAGCCGCCGCCCTGTGTCTCCATCACCGGCCGTCGTCCCCCTGCGCTGTACCGTTTGGATCCGGAGGAAGAGAGGAGGAGTTCGTGGAAGAGATCACGGGCGTGTTCATTGTCTTCGTCGTGTTCTTCATCTTGTCTTTAAGGGTAATCCCTGCTAACCCATCTAGATGGATAATTTAGCCAAGTTAGAGTTTCGTCGGTTTTCTGGACTGCTGTGATAGATTGGGTTAATCGGCAGTTTTGGGTTAGATCCGTCGGGATTCAGGTCTGGACCCCTTCTAGATAATTGTAGAGGACGTAATTATCTTTCCAGGGAGTGCTAGAACGCGTTATTCCGATCTGTGTAACGAAAGTTATGAATTTTCTAGTGCGGCTGTTCTGCAGATCGGGGAAGTTCTGGACAGTTTTCGGTAGATCGTTTTGGGCGACGGGAAGTCAGGCAAATCAGAAATTCTTCATGTTAGAAAAGTTGTAGATAATTTTATTAGCTTTCCAGAAAGGTCAAGAAGTCCGGATTTCGATGATCTGGGCGAAAGTTATGGCTGTTTTAGTGTGCTGTCCAGAGAGGTGGACGTGATTGTTGATGTTTTAGAAAAATGATTGGTGCGGGTAGAAAATGGAAGAATCTGGGAGGCTCACCAACTAAGTTTAGTTAGATAATTTGATTATATTTCCAGAAAGTCTAAGAACGCCTTATTGGGATTTATGTAGAGAAAGTTATGAATTTTTGATTGGGGCTGTCTGTGGAGAGACAGTTTTGGCCGAGAGGAGTTGGTGGGTTAGTAAGATAAATATTGTGGGGATGGTTTAGAGAGTTGGTATTTTAATCTAAATACCCGTTACTGCTACTTTAGTAATTTTTAATCATTATTCAGGAGGAGAGCGGATTCCAGGGGTTGTACCTTCTGCTCGTTCTTCGTATTCTCGTGGTTAAGGCAAGTATAATAATGGTTAATTCTTATAGTATGGATTGTGGATGAATGATGAATGTGGATGTGTGATTTATGATATGATTACGTGTGTTCATGCTTATGAAAATGCTATGTGGTACATGTTATGGTTTATTGCTATTGCAAGTATAATTGAGGTGATAAAACTATAGTGTGAATTGTGGATGATTGATGTTTTGGAGATGATTGTTCTAAATTGTGTGTTTAAATGTTCTTGGTTATGATAATGATTTGTTGGTACTATTTATGGTCGATTGAAACTGAAGATGTTCATGAGAATTTATGGTGCATAGATATCGTGAATGCAAGTTTTTATTTGTTGAGACATTCACACATATGCATCATGCTGATATTTTGAAGTCTTGGTCACGAGATGACCAAGCGTCGAGGTCCCCGTCATGTTGATGTCATGACGGGCTAAAGGTCCCCATACTTGTGGAGTATGGGCAATTGGTCCCTGTACCAGATGGTGCAGGGCATGTGTGCATTGACGGATGCACACCGTGACACGGTAAAATGCGAAAGAGAAGAGATAAAGAGACTTTTTGATCATATTGCATAACATGGTTCATTTACATGATTGATGGAAAAACTGGTTAAATGATGTTCAGGATTGCTTCTGTTACTACTTATTAAATTTGCTGAGTCTTTGTACTCACTCTTGCTGTTGTTGTTGTTATTTGTTGATTGTTTTAGGTACTTTCATGAGGACAGCATGCATGGGAATAAAGAAGGATTAGCATTGTTGCACTTGCACGAATTATCCATCATAGGAGAAATAGAGAACTTTGAATATTAACTATTCCATTACTAAAATGGTATTTGTTTTATGGCTATCAGGTTTAAAATGTAATAAAGGTTTAGAACTCTTTATATTGCTTCCGCGTTTGATTAAGTTTGATAGCAGTTTTGCTTATTACTGATTACAATGCTTACGGTTACTTATATCTCTTGATTATACTTGTTAGAACTCAGTTTTAGTCAATAAACAAATGAGACTCTGCCGAAATTTTGTAGATTGCAGCTAGTTAGAATTGCTATATTGATTAGTTAGTAGCATTTCAGGCCAATACTTGGCTGGGGTGTTATATTAGCAATGCACTCACGTGAAGATTTAGCAATGCACTCGAGAAAACACGGACGATTGCAATTGTCTCGGGTAAACAGTCACTCGGCGAGTTCCCCAGCACATGAGAAAACGTGCGGCCCAACAGTAATAGATGCAATTTTTTTTCTTCAGATTTTCGATTAAACACAAAGATTAAGCTACGTAAATAAACACGAACGTTCAGCACTTAAACAAAATTTCTAATGGACAAGAATTTAACAAAACTCACAAAATTAATAGATGCAAAAATTAGGGTTTATATTTTTTTTGCCTTTTGTGTATAGGGGAAAAAATAAATCTAACTACGGGTAAATTGATCCTATCGTGTCAACCGCGCTCTGATACCAAGATGATATAGGGGATTGCCCGATCTTCACGGCGTATGATCGATGAAAATAATTTGGATCCACGCAACCTGACGAATCGATGGCGCCAACCACTATTAGAACAGTAACCTGTGACAGAAGAATTCGCCCAACCACACGCTCGTGATCCCGTCTACCCGACCACTAAGTAGACGCGTCGTCGCTCCGGCTAATTTACAAGGAATCACAAGAATGATGGGGAAGAACGTCCGATTCCCCTCTAGGTTGCAATCATATGTCAAATTATAGGAGAAACAAATGTATAGCTCTCTGAAAATAATAGATCTGTTTTTCTGTTCATGGTGGTCTGTCCCAGACTCATACACGCAAAATATTTAAGGCGAGAGATACAAGACCGACTCAACAACTAAAAAAAACAAAACAACCGAAACGCGACGAGGCCGGCGCAAGTCTGTTCGGCCGACGGAAACCGAGTCCGACTCAACGAAAAAGATTCGACAACGGAACGCAGCTCCGACTTGGAATTTCTGTCACGCATGCATTCACGTCCATGCATTCACGTCTCTTGACTAGATAAATCACGTATGCATTCAAGTCCTTTTCCATTCCCACGTAGACTTTTGGCACATACGAGTAGCCATGCATGAAACACTTTTCTAGCACATGCAGTCCGTATGAAACATGCATGCATGTATTTCTTTTCTTTTTTTTTCTTTATCTCAATTCACATGCACATATATGATTTTCTTGCTCGGCTGATTTCTTCAGACTTCGGCATCCAACGTCTCCTCATGTATAAACCTGAGACTAATTAAAATACTATTATTAGGTAGCAGCCAATTCTCATATAAATTAAAGCCAAATTTAATTAAGAGCGAGTTCACCTGTTGATTAATATTTTTAACTCGTGCTCGCATAATCAGTCTGATTGGAATGTCCTCGTTATCTTGTACACTCGAAGTGATGGACGATGCACTAGTGTCGACGAGACCTTCTAAACGCATCTTCACTTTAGGCTTGTACAGATTAAATATGGGCATGTATATAATTAAATAAAATCGTAGTAACTCTGTATCTCTAAGTATAATAATTAAAGACCCAATTAAATTAGAGTTCACCTGATAATATTTAATGTAGTTCAATAATTCCTTCCAGTTAAATAATATATTTAACTGAGAAGTGCACGATATGGTCAAGGATATCGATGTTGTACTTGGAAAGTGATGTAAGTTGAGGACTCGTTAGGAGAACATGTGGAAGAAGATGTCAGTATTTTAGGACTTGCCGTACTAGGAGCACTTAGAAGTTCACAATTGCATTCATGCACATAGAGAAGAATGTATGCGATAGATTGATTAGTCTCTTATTGAACATTCATGACAAAACAAAGGATGGTGTCAACGCACGACGTGACTTGGTCGCTATAAACATCTGGACCGAATTAGCACCGATAGAGACCGATAAAGGCCGAATGTACCTTCCCCCAGCTTGTATACTCTATCAAAGTCTGAGTGAAATGAAGTGTGTCAGTGTTTGCATGGTGTGAAAGTTTCATCCGATTACTCCACCAGAATGAAGAAACTTATTTCCATGCAAGATTTGAAATTAATTGGCATGAAGTCTCCTGACTATCATGTGCTAATAACACAATTGCTTCCTGTTGCAATTAGAAGTATTTTGTCGAACAAGATTTGAGTGACAATCATGAGGCTGTGTTATTTATTTAATGCAATTGCTCAGAAGGTTATCGATCCCGATGGACTAGATGCTCTATAGACCGAGGTGGTGTTGACTCTGTGTCATCTTGAGATGTATTTCCTCCATCATTTTTGATATCATGGTCCGTCTCATTGTCCACCTTGTGAAAGAGATAACGATATGCGGCCCCGTGTTTCTACGTCATATGTACCCGTTCAAGAGGTACATGAGAATTCTCAAGTCCTATATACGCAATCAATCTCGGCCAGAGAGTAGCATTATCAAAGGTTATGCGACCGAAGAGGTCATTAAAGAGAATCTAGGTCAGTTGGAGGTTTGGATCACGAGATAGCACAACCGTCGGTTCAACGAATGGTTCAGGGTGCGATTCACTGGGAGGTCATCAAGTGAAACACTGCAATGGATGGAAAATAGGCCAAAATTTACAATTATGACATGGCAAGATACGATATTAATGGGTTCACATTTTATACAACAGATCAAAATAGAAATAGTATAGTCTAGAACTCAGGTGTCTACATAGATGCATTTCGTGATGAGCAGTTCAGTACAGCTGGTCCAAGCTCCTACTACGGGCTTGTAGAGGAGATTTGGGAGCTCGACTATGTGATTTTCGAGATCCCTCTATTTCGGTGTCGTTGGGTCCAACTCCCATAGAGTGTAAAGTTTGACAAGTACGACGTCATTACTGTGGACCTCGAATGCGTAGGATACAAAGATGAACCATTCATACTCGCGAGGTAAGTTGTTCAAGTTTTTTATGTAACTGTCCTAGCAAATAAGAAGTGCCACATAATTTTTAATGGAAAAAGAAGAATTGTCGGAGTTGAGAATATCATGGATGAGAAAGAGTACAATCAATTTAACGAGATGCCTCCATTCAGAGACGACATCAGGCTCGAGGAAGAACCAAATAATGAAGCAAGCTACATGCATGTCGAGCATCGTGAAGAGCTTTATTTAAAAGAAAATAGCCAAGTGTAAAGATCCCACATGATGAACACATATTTCAAATTTATTTCAATGTAATTATAAGAAACTCAGCATGTAATTAAGGAATTATTCTATTGTAATTGATTTAGTAATTAAGAAATAATTACATCTGTGATTGTATATGTTGTTGGAACTAATCTTGACTACTAATTGGGTTGAGGCGTGGTCGAAGCTGTAGTCGAAGGCATGGTCGAAGCTGAAGTCAAAGGCATGGTCGAAACAACAGTCATGACTATGGTCAAAGTGGCCATGGTCGTAGGAGTTAATTTGTAAGTGGTCGAAGCTAGCTTTTTTTCATATGACATGGGTAGCACTTCCTAACAAAAATAGGACTATCATAGACGGTTCCATAATATAACCGTCTGTGATACTACAACATCACAGATGGTTCTATTATGGAATCATCAATGATGTGGTTTATATCACAGATGGTTTTATAAGAGAACTTCTTTTAAAGAACTGTCTGTGATAATTCCTCCTATAAGTAGTGCCCTGCTATGGTTTGCGCCCTCATTCACTTACTCGGCCACACATCCTTTCGCCTTCTCACCTCTCCTCCCTATCGCCTTAGCTCACCGTCACCCCCAATCGGATCGACAACCTCACCGTCGCCCCTAGTCAGTTCTGTCGTTACCACGTTGGATCCGTCATCGCCCCCAGCCGGATCCATCATGACCCCCATCGGTTTCATCGTCGCCCCAGCTGGATCCGCCGTCGCCCCCACCTGGTTCGACTGCCTCTCCTCCCTATCGCCTTAGCTTCAGCCAAAGGTATGGATTTGCTTCATCTTTTTGCTTCATTGTCTTTTCTGTCGCACTAGCAATCCTTGTAGAAATAATTTGAGACAACATTTTTCTATTAATTAGAACATATTTTTGTTAGATCTATCTAGAAAATGTTTTTTCTGTTAAGTATAACATATTTTTGTTAGAAATACATACCGAGACATGAAATAGCTAGGGAATGAATTTACAGATAAATTGTTTGAGCTATTGTTTCTAGTGTCTTGTAGCAATAATATAGGTCGTCGAATGTTCTTACATGTCCCCTCTTTGAATCAGAGTAGTAATTGTAGCTAGGGATAAAATAGCAAGGGAATGAATTTAGAGATAAATTGCTGGAGCTATTGCTTCTATGTGAGTTGGAGGGAGTAATTTAGTCGAAGGGCATAAAGCACATCACACACTCTAGTGTCCTATATGATGCACTTTTTATTGCCACAAGATCTACTTGGAATGGCAAATCACACATTTCATTGTGTTAGGTTCTACGTAATCCATGATTTAAGATAAACTGAGCCTTTGTCCTGATTATAGTTCATCTTGTTATGCTGATTTTTGGTGGGTTCTTTTGGGCTGTGGTTTTGGGTTTTGGCTTATGGTTTTGAATTCTGACTATTCACGAGAGATAGTATGCAGAGAGAAATAGTCATATGTAATTTTGGCCAGTATAGCTGATTGGGTATAGTGTCTACTACAATATACCTGTAGACCCCGTCTTGAAAGAACGTACCGTTTAAAAGCTAATTACTATAGCAACATAAGCCAAAGCCTAAGTGTAAGCCCAACCAAAGGCAACCTTTAGCTTCTCCTTTTTTCTATAAAAAATGGCTCGTAGGATCACTGTTCTTCAAAGATGTCTAGGGAAGCCCTGTTGACTTGGCAATGAACTAGATGCACACTTTGCATATTGTGATAACTGATTGTAGTATTGATTGTGAAATTTGTGAGACACTCCTTTGCACAATGTGATGTTTAAGGTTTGGCATTTTAGTTATTAACTGAACCTTGTATACATTTTAGCTTCTTCATAAAAATGTTGGCATCCTTTAGATTGATGGCATGTAAGATATGGCTTTCAGTGAAACAAATTAATGATGTAAATTTTATATTTGTTTATTTCATATTATTGTTCTGTTTGTTGTAAAAAAATTATGAAATCAAGACTGCAAGAAAATATTTGGGTTTTTATTTGTCCACTCCTTATGCTAGCTACATATTAGTAATCATTTTCAGTATTTATAGAGGGTCCAAAGGAATGTATAAGCACATAAGCATATATTTGAATTTGCCTTTTCTAGATCTCATGTGGTAATTTGCATTTTCTAGATCCCATAGCTGAATCATAGAAAAAATGTTAGGACCATGGTATAGTTTAGGATTATATGTTTGATGACATATATTGCTTTCTTTTTTGAGATTCCGTTGCAATGCATGATTATTTTACTGGTATGAACATACATGCGTGAATTGGAGGATGTTGTTGCCACATTGGTCATGGCAGTTGGACTTGGGTAGGGAGCTGAATTCAACGATCACTTCCCCATCACTTCGAAAACATGTGTATTATTTTCTGCAAGCTTCTGTTTTTGAGTTTTTTTAATAATTATTATTTATTAGACTAATTAGTTACAGCTAAAAACTATAAACCACGTGGTAAGAGGTCATGTACGAAACAAGATATATCGTACCGAATGCATTGGTTAGGATCATAGAAAAAAATGATAGGATCATTTGTTTAATGATATATATCACATTCTTTCTTGAGACCGTGTTGCAACACACGGATATTTTACTGGTAAGTAAGAACATGCATGCGAGAATTCGAGGACTTTGTTGCCATGTTTGTCATGGCAGATGGACTTGGGTAGAGAGCTAAATTCAACGATCACTTCCCCGTCACTTCGAAAACATGTGTATTATTTTCTTAGAATCGCACATGTGTATTATTTTCTTGGGGAAATTGGCTATAAGACACCATTCATTGTCGTCCTTTGGCAATGGACACCCAAAATACATGGCTTAGCCAGTACGCGCTGACAAAAGCTGTAATTTTACCGTAAGACACCGAGCCCCATGTTTTTATCATTTCTAGGCCGGAGGGAGAGAGAAAATTTTGAAAAGACTTGGGTGCCCTTGCCCACACTGGAAAAATAGAGTAGGGAGGTGACACACAACGGTCTGTGATATACACCATATCACATATAGTTAATAACAAAAACCGTCTGTGATATGCGGTGTATATCACAGATGGTTATATGTGCATATCACATATCACGTTCTGTGTTTGAAACCGTCTGAGATACATATATCACAGACGGTTTAGAACACTTTGTGATAGCTATTTCAACAACAATTTTATTTGCTCTTTTTTCGCTACCCTCAGGATATGGTAGACATGCTCTCTGAAAACAAGCAAATCACGTATATATAGCACATGACAATCATTACATAAGTCACACAGATGAATGAAACAACACAAGCAGATCACATATATAGCATGACAATCGTTACACTGATCTCACAAATGAATTAAATTGAATGAATTGTTTGATTAAGCACAATTGAGTTATTACAATTGAATCCAATGTTTTAACATCTAATAACCATTGCCGGGGTGGAACTCTCCAGTCTTGTTTATGACCTCTGCTAGCAAGAATTGGGAGATGTTTTCTTGAATTTCGACGAGTTTGTCAAGATCAAATGCGCTTTCGTCAAAGTCCACACGCTGTCACTAGGAGCAATGTTAAGTAATTAATTAGCATGTGTATGTATATATACATATATAATCAGAAAATAACAATCATTGGAAGGTTGACAAACCTCTGGATCATTCGTCTTAGTGTCCATGATTTCCTTCATATGGCGGCAAACATAGAATCAACATACATTGCACTGTAGCTGCTAGTGGCACTACAAAAATAAAATCACATACATAGGTATTATCAATTCTAGAGGCATTATAACAAAGTGTTATATATGATTGTTGTGTTGTAGCAGATACCGAAAATCGTGTCCTGTGTCGCAACGTGTCACTGGATTCCTTGTGTCTCCCTCCCTGGGCAACATAAGCGGTAAACGACCTACGTGATTCCAAAAAAGTTAGCCTCGGCCATTTCAAATGAAGGAAAAATTACAATAGAGTTATGTATGGAGCAAATGAGTTACTTGTCAATTGCTTGTTGCACACAAGTGAAGTCGTGGTTGCTTCTAAGTAGGGAATCAAGGTAAATTACCTTGCTCCACTTTGGTACAATCACAATCAGAATCTAGTGAGAACTAGTCATGTGTGTCGCCATAGTGATTAAACCTAAGTTCATGTTGCATATAAAGTATAAATGAAACTTGTGTGGCAACTAGTGAAACACTTACCCTTGGTTGAAGGGTACCATGATGTAATCTGGGACGAAGGATGCCTTTTCGTTGATGGATTGCTCAGAGACTAAATGTAGGTCGAGGAAACCCACCAGTTGTCGCTGTCGCCATACTTTTTGGATCATGTATCTATACATAAGTAAATAGTAATGATATTTATCGGTATGACGTGAATGTAGAATTTCATTGTACAGTACACTTACAGTGTCCATCATCGTAGAAGTGAGGTGTCGAGTTCGTCGAGGTTGAATAGTAAGAATAAGTCTTCGAAGGTCAAGACGAAGTAGCCCGAGTCGTGGAGGAAAAGCACCTCCGTATATCTCATAGTGAATCCACTGTGCCGGTTTGGCTTCATGTTGGACCTCTGCATGTACCAGGTATATAATATATTGCAAACCAGACCAAGACGGGGTAATTGTGACTCGAGACCAACAACTTCCATTGCTCAGGACGTGCCTTAATCTTCTTCGTTGGATCTTAGCGCCTCGCTTATGATACATTTTCGGTAGTGTCTCCATAGGAGCCAATGCAATAGGCTTCAGAACCGAAGGTGGAGGTGGAGCCACCGGAGCTGATGTAATAGGTCCAGGATGATGTCCCTCTTGGGCCATTGGATATGGAGATCATGGCACGACGAGTCGAGGGTGATGTCCCTCTTGGGCCACTGGATGAATATGTGGACAGTATCCCCTAATGTCATAATCTCTTCGTTTGGGGCTTCTCAAGAGGGATGGTCCTAAAACATCATTAATCATGTCCACCTGAACCTTCACGAAACCAGTCTCTACTTGGACACCGTGCACGAGCATCCTTGACAGCCATGGATATGCCATCCCCCGTCCAGCGTCAATAGGAATGGAGCCAACAAGCCTGACTTTGAGGATGGAAGGTGTAGGCTCTTATATAATGATACACGATGAGTTAAGGCGTCCACTAGAGATCTATCTATGTAGCATTCTAAAGAGGGACATTACCTGGATGTTATCGATAGGTAAGTGGACGTCGCTATGTTCAGTAATTGATGTGGACGTGCGGTTTGTTCAGTAATTGGCGTGGACGCGCGATTATTCCGACGTTGAGGGGGACTAGGTACCGCATTAACGGGGGTGACTTGTGATTGGTTGCGGACTTGTCTCAATTCTTCCCTCAATGAATCTATCTCTCCTCAAAGTGAGGCAGTCTTCTCTTGAAGTGAGGCAATAGTTGTTCCTCAAGTTGTGTATGAAGCTCCTGTTTTATTTGTTTGTTGCGATAGGCCTTGGATCTCTTCCTACTCCTTTATGTCTTAGAGTCATTTGATAATTTATGCCTTCAATATACGTAAACCCAGGCCTCGCGTGCGACCTGAGTGCTCCTTGTTTGCCAGGGCCTATGATAGTATATATCTCTTTATGTATTCTTGAAAGGAGCCTTAGGAAGATTCGATAGTCAATGATTGCTGCAAGAGACAATCATGTTATTTTATAATGCATAAAGTTCAAGAGGTATTAACAAGTATGCAGTTTAACATATCTTACCAGGCGTTGGGACACTTCCTCGTTTGCGGGGTTTTTGAAAGAGAAGACACCCGAAGACGTGGTTGATGACCTCGCTCTTAACCAGTTTTGAGCGCGCTGATTTGCGATCCTGGAAAATGGCGGGGAGACCTCCGATCGGATGCGACCACATCCTGCATCCTCCATTGCGGGATTTTACTCGTGTACCCAGCGGTGCTGAGTCTCTGAGGGTGAGTGTTTTGTGACTAGAGATCCTTGTGAGCCGCACTTTGTTGTTTAAATTCAGTCGTTGTCTTCATCTGCACAAAGGTCTCCCATGTTTCCAGCGACACGAAAGGATACCTCGTGAAGGGCGTGAGATCCTTGGCCATATACTATGTGACAAGAGTGCTCTTGAAGTTCTTCCATATTTTTCCCATTGCGAGGAGCGTCTGCCATTGCACAAGTCCATATACTTCTGCTGGGATCTCGAACGAATTTGTTATTTCCTCCCATAGCTGATTTTTCTGATCCTTTGCCAAATCTTTTCAGCTTGCTATGGTGATGGGGACCTGTTGTCTTCCAATTATCCCATAGGTAGTCCAAAATATTGCTGCTGCTTTCTTCGGTTATAGAGGGGCCCCATCAGGAGAGACCACCGTGATGGTCATTCGGCCCTCTGGCCTTTTCAATACTCCTCGGCGACGCTTCATTATCCCAATCTGGGAGCGTGAGACCCAGATGACGACGACGATGACTATGTGGACGTCATATCTCTTGTAAGAAAAAACTAACTACAGTGAGCTATGAGCGTAAACAAAGTTCTATGAATCAAATTACACACACGAGTGTCTCAAGTTCATTGAACCTGACACACTGAAGTGTGTAACTTTCCTCATGCCCTTTGAAGGTCTATATGGCATATATTATTGCTGCAAGGTCCCTTTGGAACAGTAACATGCCATTTCAAATAGATCTTGTAGCTAACAAGGTCATGAATTAGCCAAATATATCATGAAGTACTAAAAGTCATAAAACAAATTAGCCAAATACTGAAGATCACAAAACAAATTAGCCAACTATTGAGACATACCACAAGATTGACAAATAACAGAAATAGTAAAAATTTAGAGCTCAAACTTGAATATCCAATTTTAGTATTAGATCTTATAGCTAACAAGTGATGCATATATCATAAAGTACTAAGGGTCATAAAACAAATTAGTCAACTATTGAGACAGACCACAAGATTAGCGTCGTGAGGGAGAGGCGGCAGCGTGAGGGAGAGGTAGACGGCGATGGGAGGGAGAGGCGGCGTTGGGAGGGAGAGGCAGACGGTGGCGGGAGGAAGAGGCGGCGTTGGGAGGGAGAGGTGGCGTTGGGAGGGAGAGGCGGTGTCACGCGCGAGTGATTCATCAGATCTAGCAAAACCTAGCAGGAGCGGTAGAGACGGAGTGCGTGAGTGACGACTCTGTGAGCAGAACCTATCCTTGGAGTATATTTATTGGGAAACTATCACAGACGGTTCATTTATGGAACCGTCTGTGATAATAATATCACAGACGGTTCTTTTATGGAGTCGTTTGTGATAATACTATCACAGACGGTGGCGGGAGGAAGAGGCGGCGTTGGGAGGGAGAGGTGGCGTCGGGAGGGAGAGGCGGTGTCACGCGCGAGTGAGTCGTCAGATCTAGCAAAACCTAGCAGGAGCGGTAGAGACGGAGTGCGTGAGTGACGACTCTGTGAGCAGAACCTATCCTTGGAGTATATTCATTAGGAAACTATCACAGACGGTTCATTTATGGAACCATCTATGATAATAATATCACAGACGGTTCTTTTATGGAGCCGTTTGTGATAATACTATCACAGACGATTTTTTTTATAAGAATGTTTATGATATTCAACATATTACAGATGGTTTTATAAAAGAACCGTCTGTGATAGTATTATCACAGACGGTTTGTTCCAATAAATCACCCGTGATAGTTCGCTCCATCTAGCCACAAAAAAATCATGCTGGCCATGCAATATGAAAAACGCAAGCATAATCATAAATATAACTATTTCTTAGTTACTGAATGAATTACAATTACAATGGTATATAGTTCCATAATTACATGTCGAGTTTCCTAATTATGATTACATTGCAACAATTTCCAAATAGATGCTGGCTGTGTGAGATCATTTATTACACTTGGCTATTTCCTTTTAAATAAAGCCCTTCACAATAATTGACACGCATATAGCTTGCTTTATTGCCTTGTTCTTCCTCGAGCCTGATGCCGTCTCTGAATGGAGGCAATTCATCAAATTGATTGTACTCTTTCTTATCCGCAACATTCTCAACTCTGGCAATCCTTCTTTTTCCATGAAGAACTACATGGTGCTTCTTATTTGCCGGTCGGTTACATAAAATATTTAAACAATTTGCCTTGCGAGTATGAATGGTTCGTCTTTGTATCCTACACATTCGATGTCCACAGTAGTGACGCCATACTTGTCGACCTTTACACCCCGTGGGAGTTGGATCCAACGGCACTAAAATAGAGGAATCTTGAAAATTATGTAGTCAAACTCACAAATATGCTCTACAAGCCCATAGTATGAGCCTGGGCTAGTAGTACTGATGTGTGCATCATAGGCATCTATGCGGACACCTGAGTTCTACACTGTGCTCTTTCTATCCTGATCTGTTGTATAAAATATGTAGCCATTAATGTCGTATCCTTCCCATGTCACAAATGAAAATTTTGGCTCTTTTGCCAACCATTGTAGTGTTTCCGTTGACGACCTCCCAGTCAATCGCACCTTCAACCAATCGTTGAACCGACGATTGTGTTGTCTCATGATCCAAATCTCTAACTGGCATGCATTCTCTTGGCGTAGCATGTCCTTGTGCTCTTTAATATATGGGTTCACTTCAGTCATGTGTTGTAAAATCGTGAAATATGCTTGAGTATACGCATCTCGATTCGGAGTTATTGTTTTTCTTCCAGTAGTCCCAATACCCTCTAGCCTCCCCTCGTGACAAGATAGAGGTACACCTATCGGTTTGAACTGAGCCATGTAGCCAATGCAGAATTCAATGACCTCTTCTGTTGTATAACCTTCGATGATGTTACCCTCCGGTCGAGATCGATTGCGTACATAGGACTTGAGAATTCTCATATACCTCTCGAATGGGTACATATGATGTAGAAACACGGGGTCGTATATCTTTATCTCTTTCACAAGGTGAACAATGAGATGGACCATGATATCAAAAAATGATGGACAGAAATACATCTCTAGATGACATAGAGTTGTCACCACCTCGATCTTCAGAACATCTAGTCCATCGGGTTCGATGACCTTCTAAGCAATTGCGTTAAAGAAATAACATAACCTTATGATTGTCACTCGAACCTTGTTCGACAAAATACTTCTAATGCAACAGGTAGCATTTGTGTCATTAGCATATGACGGTCATGAGACTTCATGCCAATTAATTTCAAATGTTCTATGAAAATAAGTTTCTTCATGCTGGTGGAGTGACCAGACGGAATTTTCACACCATGCAAGGACTGGCACAGTTGAGTTCTCTTGGACTTAGACAGAGTGTAGCAAGCTGAGGGAAGATACGTCTAGCCTTTATCGGTCTCTATCGGTGCTAACTCGGTCCTAATATTTATAGCGACCAAGTCACGCCTTGCGTTGACACCATCCTTTGTTTTATCAGGAATGTTCGGTAAGAGACCAATCTGTTGGTGATATGCCCTAGAGGCAATATGGAGATGTTGAATATATCACATACTATGTTTATGATACATTGCTTTGTTCCTTGAAATAGACATTATCATTATTGATCAATGAGTATGTGACTTATTCATGAGACTCTTAATGCCAAAATGTTGCTATTTCTAAATGATCCCGATTATATTTCATATGAGGAACAAATATGATTCAAAGATCAAGATATGTATTGATTGATGATCATGTCTCATGGATCATGGTATGGAGATACCAAATCAATAATATGGACATGTGTTAGTGAACATATGTTGGATAGACCCGCCATGAGACACTGCAGAGATTCCATGTGTCATCGGTTGGTCTCAAGCGGTGTTTATGTGGAATCCTTAGACTTGAGATCATCATGGTTCCCAAAGATGCGTAGTAGCTTATTTTGGGACTACTAAACACTACTCCGTGAATCGGGTAGTCATAAAAGTAGTCTTTGGGTTTGCCATGAAACATGTAGTGGGATGTGAATGATCAAGATAGAATTTGCCCCTCCTCTTATGGGAGAGATATCTCTGGGCTCCTCGATGTAATGGATTATGAAAGTGCATGGCCATGCCAAGGTGATTGAGGAGTCAATCACGAGTTTATAATCCATCACGAAATCGAGAGAGTGATTGAGCTATTAAGAGGATGACACATGTCTCGCCTTGAGCTTAATCTATATCGTGAGGCAAAGGATTAGTACATGAGAACATTACGTGTTCACCGATATGATCTTTACGTATACTTTGGGGTTAATATGTCTTACTAGAGGCCGCTATTAATGTGGTGATCGGAAGGTGTTTGGGTCGCGACCAAGTATACGTGAACCTGCTGGGTCGCACACTTAACAGGTTGGAACACTAATTCGAATGTGATTCGGATGTGGCCTCAATTCGGATAGAGATCCGGATAGACTCCTATTGGGCCTCGGTCCACGAGGCCCAAGTGAGGAGGTCTATATATGGAGGCGAGGGGCTGAAGGGGATGCATCGGATAATCCCGAGCTAAACCCTAGCCGCCACCTCCTGAGTCAAACCCTAGCCGCTCACAAGTGCTGGTACACTCGCGATCGGCGTTCCAGCCCCGGACGTGTGGATACCGGAGGCGCTGCTCGTTGCGGCGTTGATCGGCATCAACAACCTCTGATTGGATCCGCTCGTGGTGTGGTTGATCGCGGGATGAGACGATCGGTTCGGGACGATCGGCTACTTCCACTACTACCTCGACGCGTGGTTGGATTGGCTTCTCCAACTCTTCTTCATTGCTGCCGCACGTCTAGTGGTAACGATCCATGATCCCTCCTTAAGCATGATGTCCTTGTGTGCGCGGTAGAAAAGTTTTGTTTTCTGCTTTCGTAGCCTTCGCGCCATCCTTCACAATCAAACTGTCACATACATTCTTCTATATGTGCATGACATCGATGCAATTGCAAACTTCTAAGTGCTCCTAATAAGGCAAGTCCCAAATTATTGACCTCTTCTTCTACATATTCTTCCGACAGGTCTTCAATTTACATCCCTTTCCTAACACAACATCGATATCCTTGACCATATCATTGACCTCTTTCCCGTTAAAAGGCCTTGATACTTTGGAAGGAACATACGGTGACGCGTGTACATAGTTTTGAGCGAGTTGTTCAACCACACACTCTCGGTATAATCTAAGTAGTGCGGATAGGTTTTGGCTCCTTTTGTACTCAACCTGACAGGTTACCAAGGGCAGAAAAAATATTAATGGTGTAGAACAACATGGCGCGTAGAGTGAAGTTCTCTCGTTTATCCGCATCCCATATCCTTCGTTCTACAGTATAACAAGATCTTCCACTAATGGTGCTGGATACACATCAATATTGTTTCCAGGTTGCTTCGGTCCTTAGATAAGTAGTGACATCAAAATATACTTCTACTTCATACACAGCAAAGGACGAATGTTGTACATGCATAGAGTCACGGGGCAGGTGCTATGTCAGCTGCTCATGTTACCAAAAGAATTCATTCCATTTGTACTCAACCAAAACCTTATATTCCTCGGTTTCATACCAAAGTCTATAAACATCCTATCGATGTTCCTCCATTGTGTAGAATCAGCAGCGTGTCTTATCATTCCATCTTTCTTACGCCGCTCTGAGTGCCAACACCTCAATCTGCATCCTTGCGGTTTGCAAATAAACGCTTCAAACGGAGAATTACAAGAAGATACCACAACACCTTAGCAGGAGGTCCTTGCTTCACCTCGATGCCATCGCCGTCACCAGAGTTATTCTTACGTTTGTATCGGGATGCTTTGTACACCGGACAAACGTGTAACTTTGTATACTCTTTGTGGTAGATGATACAATCATTCAGATATACATGTATTCTTTCTACTTCCATTCCCAATGGACAAAGAATCTTCTTGGCTTGGTAGGTGGTTCTCAGCAACACATTTTCCTTTGGAAGCATGTCTGCCAGGAGGCCTAACAATGTCGTGAAACTCTTATCGGACCAACCATTGATTGCCTTCAATTTCAGCAGTTCTAGAACTAATGACAACCTCATGTATTGCGGATTGCAGCCTGGGAATAAAGGTTTCTCCGAGTCCTCCATCAAGCCCTCGAATTTACCAAACTCTCTCACTATAGTTCCCTTCTGCATCACGTAGCATCTGATCCAGATTGTCATCCTGCGACCTATCCTCATGATCGAAAGCATAGTCCACAACCGGCATATCGTTATCTCCCTCGACGATGCCATAACTATCTTATTGTGTAATCTTCTCTTCACCGTGATTGGTCCAACATTTGTACCCCTTTTTGAAACTTCTTTGAATCAAGTGAGCTTTGATCTGTGCTGAGTTGCTAAACATCTTTAGATTACCACAATCAATGCATGGATAGTACATATATTCCATCACATTCTTCAACATATCCAGCTCGGCCACTCTTCTAAAAGCAGACACGCCATTAATGTACTCTTCACTCACACGGTTCTCGATGTATATTTAGCTTCGGTCCATCTACGCTACACATATAGCATATGGGTGTCAAAATGATTATTAGCACTACTATATATAGCAAATCATACTAGCTATACTTAATTACACGTGACATCTATATTAGGTAGCTAGCTAGCTAGCCACGTATTCAAGACATAATAATATTAAGCAAAAATATATTGAAGTAAACTAGGAGTATTTACCCATTCTGAAATTGAACAAAGTACGTACCATTATCTTTCTAAACCTAGCTAGTTAGCTAGCTAGATCTAAACAAAAACCTAGTTATCATCTCTTTCAATTACAAGGCATATAAGTTATTAGAAGCAATTGCATACTAACCTCTGATCACTAAGAAGACGTATATAGATCTATAAGCGATATGTTTTCACTAAACTCCCCAAAGCCGGCCGCCTCGCTCCACTGATGCAGCACAATGAAAACAGATCTGTGTCGAGACCACGACACCCGATATTTAATAGCGCAGATTATCCCAAACGGTTCCAACAACAAATGGTCTATGATACGAACATTATCACAGACCGTTCATATTAATAACCATCTGTGATAATTCACAGACGGTTATTCATACAAACCATCTGTGATGTCCGCAATATCACAGACGCTTTGTTATAAGAACCGTCTATGATGTCCACAATATCATAGACGATTTTTTATATGAACCATTTGTGATGTCCACAACTTTCACAGATGGTTATTAATACGAACTATCTGTGATGTCTCAATTATCACAAACGGTTCGTGTTAATAACCGTCAGTGAAAATATCACGACGGTTGCTAGTATAAATCGTATGTAATATTTTAAGCACAGACGGTTTTGTATGAACCGTCTATGATGTAGCCATCCAGTATAGTCTCTTTTGTAGTAGTGAGGCCCAAGGGGTGGCAGGTCTGGCTAGGTGGTGCCATGGGGCTCGGGCGGTGGTGTTTGACAGCCGGGAGCGGGAGGCCATGGGGGGCGATGGCGGCCGGAGGGGAGGGAGAAGAAGGCACGGCGAACACGAGCGGGAGAAGGCTTTAGGGAACTTACCTGGGCAGCTGGCCGAGTCGAAGAGGAGCCGTGGCAGTCCAGCGGCGCAAGCCTGGGGTGTCACAGGTGAGGTCGCCGTGGGTAGTGAGCTGGGGTGGAGGGAGGCCTCGGCCGGCGGTGGTGAAGGGTTGCGGGTACCGTGAGGGGGCTCCCGTGTCAGACCCGGATTTTGCAATCCAGAGTCTGTTGTGCCTTACTGCATTATTCCCTGGATCAGTAGATAATGCACACAGATACATTGCTGAATCATTTCATACACGCGGAATTCACAACAAGTCATAATAGTATTACATTGCAAAAGTGAAGTTAGGCCTTCACAAAGGCGCAGTTGTTACAATAGGGCCAAGCAGGCCAAATATTTACATTACAAAAGTCTAGCAGTGGAAGCGATACAAAGTAGGCCTTTAAACCACAAGCAGAGACTGAGGGCAAAAGTGGTCATACAAATATCACTAGAGCTCTAGTAATATTTGGATGAATCCACACCTTAGTCTAGATGCCTAAGGTTCTAAGCGCGGCTTATTCGTTCTAATTCCCGGCGTGGTCTTCTCCATCTGCAGCAGTGCTTCCTCGAAGGCATACGGATCTTTAGCTCCCGAACTGGATTTTTGGTATTGCGAGTGAGCACACTAACCACCGTGCTCGTGAGTCAACACACGTAATGCAATAGGTAGTATGCAAGGCTTTCAACAAGGAAAGGCTCAGTTATTTTGTTTGCTAAATGTACTTTTGAACTATAATACTTAAAACTCCCTATGACCTAGCCATTGGATTTTAAACATGATAATCAATGACATGTACATTTATTTCTATCGAATCGGGGCCATCCACCATTACATGGCCTCTGCTCCTCATGCTATGCCTTCAGCGTTATAACCGCTTACTTTACCACTGGGACGACACCTAGGACAATTCAAATAAGGGCCTTTCTCTGCCCTTCACTTTTCCATTTCTACCCCTTCACAGTTTTTTTGAAACAGAACTATATCTAGTTAAGTTCCCATGTCCGCCCATGACCGTGGGCACGGCTATTCGAATAGTTTTGACTCGCAAAGTGTGTACACTTTACCCACATGAGATAGATCGCTCATTGCCCCACATGATTCCTTAGCCATGTGGTTGAGTAGACTATCACGAGCCTTTACGATGCATTTTCCTAGCGAGTTACGACCGCTAAGGTTTCCACTTCCTCCTGCACGACCACCCTTCCGAAGCCCCTCTTGCGCCATCACGTCGGAGGATGTGGCCATCCTCTACCCGCCCGTGTTCACACCGACGCAACTCTTACTAAGTCAATGCAAATTAGTTGGCACTGCCTACACTTTGCCAGCATGTGGTTGCACATGTTGTACCGTGGGAGGTTATCACAAGATTCAGTCCTTAGTGGTTATCTGGGCGGTTCTACCACGATCCCCTTGTGCTATCACGGCACCACTTTATCACAAATCTGTGCTATCACGGCACCATTCAACACTCACACCCTCAACCATCCGCCTAGATAATTAAGCATGTAGGGTTCTTTCGGAACGAAAATACTTATTCCAACATACACCAGTCATCATCACAATGACTGTCCAATACTACTTTCTTTAGTTTGCAAGATATGCTAGGGTGCTCTCACACCCGTGTTTATCTAAAACAACTCTAAGCATGCATTTATAATTATAGACTTAGTTTCAAAGGAGTTGTAGCATTATTACTTTTACTAGGGTGAATAGGATCACATAGCCAAAGTATTGCAAAGGATATGTACTAAACCAAGAGAACATGGGCATATATCTAAAATCTGAAACTAACATGTATTGCAACATAAATATAAGCATGCAAATTATAATACTTAAACCAAAATACTTTATTGAAAACATAGGCTCAAAATGATCAAAGCATTGACTCGCCTTGGATGCAAAGGTTGGGATTCGGGGTGTTGGAGTCTACGGCAGCGGCAGCTTCCTCTTCTTGAGCCTCGAAAGCTACGTTTTATACGCGCGAAAATTTAGATAAAAATCATCACAACAATCAAATAACACAATGAAAATTTGAACAAGCTTCAAAAATGTTGGTTCTGGTCCCATTAAGTAGCCCTTGATTTTAGATGAATTTAGAAATTGGGTTCTTCAAATTTGGAGCTAAAATGAATAAGTTATACACTTTTGAATGCTTTCGGTTTAATTAAATCTCAAAAATAATAAAATCGACAATGGGGCCACTGTGTGATCAAGCTGCATGGCGCTAACACGTGGGGCCGGCGGCAGCAACTCACGCCCTGCTGCCCCGACAAAGCGGGTCCCGGAGGCGTGGTGGACTCACTTCGCGGTCATGGCGGTGGGGCCCACCGTCGCCGACGGTTTTAAAGAAATGGCTCACCTCAAGGCGCTGCGTGAGCGGGGGCTCGAACGCAGCCGAGGGAGCCGTGGGGATAGAGGGTGAGCGACGGTAGCCAACCCGCCGCTCGGTTTACTCACCCCTATAGGGGTAAATATACCCTTAAGGTATGCGTGGGGCGGCGAGGCGGGTGGCCGAGGCCGAGGAAGCGGTCGTCGCCGACGAGGGGTTTCACCGAGGCTCGGGAGCGGTGAAATGCGATGCCGAGCTCATGCGGGCGATGGCGACGACGAGGAGGGCCGGAGGTCACCGGAGGTGGGTCGGCGACGAGCGGCGGCGGCTCGGGAGGGCTTCTGGCCGGCGAGCTATGGTTGGCGAGGAGCTCGGGGGAAGCCGGCAACACCTTGGCGGCGAGCTGGGGATGGTGTGGGAGCAAGGAATCGAGCTCCCACGGCGTGGATCAGTGGAATTGCGGCGAGGGGCCGACGGCCGGAGTTAGGGAAGAAAGGGGATCGCCGTGGGGGTGGTTTTTGAGGGCAATCGGACGTGGGGAAATGATGAGGGTGGCACAGCGGTCCTTTTGGTCGCTTCCCGCTTTATAGCCGGCCGAAAGGGCTGCCCGGCGGACTTAAGCGGCAGGGGCGGCCGCACGGGCGATGGGCGCGGCGAACACGAGCGGGAGAGCGGCGGGGTTCGGGGCGTCGTGGGGTCTTTTCCCCATAACGCCGCCCCTCCGTGGGGCCTCCGCGGCATGGGCGTTGCACGGCTGGGGTGTCCGGAGCGCGCGAGGAGGAGGAAGAAAGGGAAAAGAGCCACGACAAAGGGGCCCGCTTGCCGAGAGAGAGGGGCGCGGAGAGGATCCGCGGCGGCCGAGATGGCGCCGGGCGGGACGTGGCGCCATCCGGACCGGACGCGTGTCGGCCCGAGGGAGAGGGAGGGCGGATCCGGGGGCAACGTGGGCGGATCTAGTCCGTCCACGTGTCGGCCGGGGGTGGGGTTTTGGGTTTTATTTTGATTTTGAATTTTCAGAAATGCTAGAGGGCATAATACAATTCGGAAAAATACTAAATCACCACCAAAAATTCTAGAAAATTCACAGAGGCTCAAAGAGATATAATTTGGGTTTAATAAAATTATTTCGCCACAAAGTGGTTATTTCATTTAATACTCTAAGGCCTACAACTGACTTCTTTTCATTTTTCCTTTTTATTTTTCTCCTCTTTTCTTTCATAATTGGAGATATATTTACTTTGTGTAAAAGCACTCATATATATACATATATATATACATGCATATACATATACATATATATATATATATATATATATATATATCTAAGCTTGCTCTACTCATTTCTAGGAAGCTTTCATCGGCACTTCTGCCACTTATACTTCTGAGATTTAAATCTGTCCTTGTTTCTTTGAAAACCTATTTACGTTAACTTTCGGAGTTTTCTTTATGGATCATCTTTTCAGATTCGAATTCAAACTTAGGATTCTCTATTAACTAAACAGATGGGCTCTTCCACGAAATTCTTCAGAAAGACATCTTCAAAACCCAACTCAACACAATACTCTACAAAATATTCTACAACACTTTATTATACAGATCCTCTAAGTTTTCGGATGTTACATCCCGGCAGAAGGAATTGGAGGGGGAGTCCACGGGGAGGAGGGATGGTGGTGGCTGGCAACGAAGAAGACGCGGGTTCGGTGAGCTCCGACGGGGGTGGCTTCAAATCAAACACGGGGAGCCACAATTAGCAACCGGGAACACATCATGACATGCGTAGCTAAGGAAAGAACCCACCGTGGTAGCCAGGGCGCTGCAGGGAAGCCATGACTGGTGCACGAGCATGGTGACAAGCCCTCTCGGGGGGAGCAGGAGGGAGAATGGGGGAAGTGCAGGAGCAATGGCGCGGCTGGGGGAGACTTTATCCCACCGGGGTGGGCATGGGCACCCGAGTCTTCTTAGAAATTTTCTCTCTCCCTCTGGTCCCAAAATGATAAAATATATGGCTCGGTGTTTTACGACAAAATTATAGTTTTTATCAGTGCGTTCTGACTAAACTATGTATTTTGGGTGTCCGTTAGCAAAGGGGGCAATAGACGTGTCCAATAGCCAATTTCCCCTATTTTCCTAGAAGCTACACATAGTTCTGTATTTTCAGTTTTTCAGTTGGTTTTTGTTTTTTAGTATTTTTTATTTAGTAGACTCATAAGTAGTAATCGAAAACTATAAACTGCAGCATAAGATAACCATGTACAAAACAAGACATAAATCGTGCATGCATCTTAAGCCTATTACTCGAAATATCAAGACAGGAATAACCTATGGTTTCCGAATGCATTGGTTCAAAAAAGGTCTCTGGATTTTTTAGCCTCTCCTTTTGCAGGATGGCCGAACATGGGTCCCGCGCCCCCGCCGTACAGTCCTCACTTTTTGCAAAAATTTTCTTACGAAAATACGCACATATCCTTGGATTTTTAAATAATTTCAGGAAGACAGACCGAACGCCGCCGTCCATGTTTCCCACGTTAAAATCAGCAGCAGCGGTGGGTGCCGCAAGCACTAGGTGGGCATCACCACCACCTTCTCCGCTCCACTCCACTCCACTCCCTCCTTGACCACCACTGTCGAAACGTCAAGGTCTCTACTCGTCCTCCACCCAGCCACGCCCGCCTCTGCGCCGCTACATATACGCGCGCACCCCGCCTGACCCAGGCCACCGCCGCCCCGTTTCCCTGGCCAACAACGTATACCCACCGCGGCGACATCCAAGAAGGCGCTGCCTTCTTGATCGAGTTTAGTGTTAGTATATTGCCCATATTTCCTCGTTAGCTTAAGCTTGTGGTGGACTGGTCGATCGGCCATGGACACGGGGGAGGCGGCGTTCGGGGTGGCGAGCCTGCGGCTGGGAAGCTCGTCGACTGCGTACCGTGACGCCGACGTGTTCTCGCTGGCGTCGTCCGAGGACGACGAGGAGGCGCTCAAGTGGGCGGCGCTCGAGAAGCTGCCCACGCACAGCCGCGTCCGCAAGGGCATCGTCGTCGCGGGGGACGGCGCCGGCGGCGAGGTCGTCGACGTCGCCGGCCTCGGGTTCCAGGAGAGGAAGCGCCTGCTTGAGCGCCTCGTTTGCGTCGCCGAGGAGGACCACGAGCGCTTCTTGCTCAAGCTCAGGCAGAGGATCGACAGGTCAGTGACTTATTTGCTTTGCTTTTATTTATTAATTTATCTATTTTTCTCTGAGTTATTGCGCACTTGCCATGTTGAAAGTGCAACCATGTTATAAAAATTGTCAATTTGTGAGGACATTAGTTGAGACTGTTGAATTATACATTTTGACTACTCTTAGAACCGTGGGCCTGTTTTTTTTTTTTTTTGGTGAAGCTTATGACTTTTAACTGTAACTTGTGGTTTTTGGATTATTCGTGCGAAAGATTATAGAGTAAACTCAGAAACATGCGGGTTTTGCCGATATAAATAAATCCGGTATAGTGTGTAATATAATTAACTAGTAGATCCTATCTTCAAAAGATACTCTGTTTAAAAGATAGTTACTGTAGATTCGGGCCTGTTCTTTTTGGCTGCGGCTTGTGACTTTTGAGTTGTTTGTACGAGAGATTACAGAGTAACAGAAACTCACATGCGATTTTTGGCGATATAAATGAAGTCAGTAAAGTATGTACTATAATTAACTAGTAGATCCTATCTTGAAAAAATACTCTGTTTAAAAACTAGTTATTGTAGAAAAGCCGAAAAGCAGCTTTTAAAAGCTGAAAAGAACAGCCAAAAATAGCTTTTAAAAACTGAAAAGAACAGACCTCATATTGAAGATAACATTGAGGTGAGCTGCTTCGTTGTTGATTTTGTTCCAGAGTTGGGCTTGACTTCCCGACCATCGAAGTGCGGTATGAGCACCTTAGCATTGAGGCGCTGGCATATGTGGGCAACAGAGGGTTGCCCACTTTCCTCAACACGACTATGAATTCTCTGGAGGTAATAACGATGGTGCTCAAACTTTCTGATGGTTTTTCGACAAAGTTCTTCAGTATCATCTTTTTCTTCCCCCCCTTTACGTGCAGTCATTGGCCAATCTTCTTCATATAATTCCCAGCAAGAAGAGGCCACTGAACATCCTCCATGATGTCCATGGAGTCATCAAGCCAATGAGGTAAATTTTTTCGGATATGGACCGCGATTTTCTTAGAACTGAACTGCCAAACTTTGGCGCTTGAGACTTCGTTACTTATGTAAAACTGTATGTTATGACAGCACACAATCGTATCTTTCAGGTGGAACCCATGTTGCGTGGTGACTGTTTTAGTTTTTTTCTTTGCTGTAAACACGCTTTGTTATCTTCAACGTTATACCATTTGCTGATTTACTACATTTGTCCTTTCTTTACCAACGTATTTCCACTGCACTTGATGTGTCTCATGTTTGATGTTCGTGCAAATTTCAGGATGACATTACTCTTAGGGCCTCCAGGGTCAGGGAAGACTACGCTCCTTCTTGCCCTGGCAGGGAAACTAGGATCTGATCTTAAGGTTAACCATTGTACTTTTAAAAGCGACATGACCAATTTCAGCAATATTGTAGTCAAGTTTCAGGGAACTTAATGTTGGTGTAATATGAACCAACAGGTTTCAGGAAGAGTGACATACAACGGACACGAAATGGATGAGTTTGTAGCTCAAAGATCAGCTGCTTACATTTCCCAACATGATCTTCACATCCCTGAGATGACGGTACGGGAAACCCTGGCCTTCTCAGCTAGATGCCAAGGAGTTGGAACTAGATATGGTGAGCGTAAATTTTATCACATTGTGGGAGATGATTTACTTCTCTGATGGTACAAGTGTTCTAATTGTCCTGATGAACTTGTGCTAGACATGCTGACTGAACTATCTAGAAGGGAGAAGGCTGCAAACATCAAACCAGACCCAGATATTGATGTCTACATGAAGGTTAGTGTAGAGATTTATTATGTCAACGCTTCATGATGTTTTGTACTCTTTCCTGACTAGGAATATCCAGATATAACTCAAGGAGTGTATTTGAAAAATAGTAAATAGCTTTGTGCATTCTCATAGTCATGACTAGCGTTCTTACAACTGTCAATGCTATAAATTTCTTTTACTCTTTTTTGAACCATACATGGATATAAATATTGGTAAAACTTTCCATTTCATGCAAGCAAACATTGCTTTGTAGATATTTTTGTTGGGATAAATTCTACCGTGTAAACCAATAAACCATGCGAGTAAGAGATCGTAGATCGTTATTGTTAAGGGTATCAAGATAAGGGTATTACAGGAGAATATGGTGATTCATATTCTATCTCTAATACATGTTAAGGGTATTAGAGATAGAATAGGAATCAGCATATTTCCTTGTAATATCCCTTTGTACTCCCTATATATATTGCCCATTGGGCCTCTTTAATATACACACAATATTCATAACATGGTATCAGAGCCTAGGTTCCATACCTAGCCTCCGTTTGTCTTCCGCTGCCCCTGCCCTCAGGAGGATCGATCTCTGCTCCTGGGGGCAGCCATATCCTCGCCGACCGCCGCGCGCACCAGCATCCACGTGGCCTAGGGAAGTGGGGGAGGGGAGGAGGATAGGGAGGAGTCACCGGTCTACTCTCGCGCCTCTCCTAGATCCAGCCACCGCCGGATCTCGCCGTCGCCGCCACTCCCCGCCACCGCCGCCTTGGTCGCCGGCATCGATGTCTTCATCATGTCTTCGCCCGCATCGCCTCTTCCGGATCAGGCCACCGCTGGCCTCGCCTCTCTGGATCCGCCGTCTCCACACCAGATCCACGCCAGATCCGCCCACCTCCGCTCCAGATCCAAGACAGAGCTCTCCATCATCCCCGGATCCGGCCGCCGCCGCCCGTCGATGACTCGTCGTGCCCGCCTCCATCAGATCCGGCTCTCCTCCGACCAGCTCCGACCTGGCCCACGCCGGATCCAGCCACCTCAGCCCTCCCAAGGCGGATCCGCCACCACCACTCGCCTCTTGGCGGTCGTCGCGGCTCCTCGCCCAGATCCGCTCGTCTTCGCCCGAATCAAAGATCCCCTCTTGAGTCGCCGTCTTGAGTCGTCGTCTCTCGTATCTGGCCGCCCGCCTTGGTCACCACCGACGCCACGCCTCTTCGCCGCCGGCTCTACCAGATCCGGTCCTCCTCGGCGTTGCCGTCTTTATGCCTCTAGGCCGTCGCACCAGAGCCGCTGTGCCGCACTGGGTCACCTGCGCGCCCCGCGCCCGCACCGCCACCTTCGACACCGACTCCCGGCTACCGTGCCCGCGCCACCGCCTTCTTCTGTCGCTAGATGGGAGGGAGTGAGAGGGTGGAGAGAAGCGGGAGGCGGGAGTGAGGCGCGAGGAGGCTGCGGGAGTGTGAGGGAGGGGGTGTGAAGAGAGAGGAGAGGGGATTTTGAGGGAGTGGGATTTTTTCCTGCTGCTAGTATCTGTGTTCTTTTGAGTCAGTCTTCAAGTTATTTTTTCTCTTGAGTCTTTCGTTGCGTCCATCCAAGTCCATAGTTTCTAATTTTTTAGTTCGTCCAAGCCGTGCGAGTCCACAAATTTATTATCAGTCATAGAAGTGTAGGAATTTCTTTTGCATGGCAGCAGTCGTTGCTCTACTCTCTGAGCCGCGTGCAGATCGTAGAAGTCATTATGATGCCACCGCTTCTCTAGCCGTCACCCCGAGCTTCTAAGGCCGCGCGTCTTCTGCACCTTGTGCACTGTGCCGCTGCCTCTTAGTCTTCGATTTGCGCCGTCATGCTTCTATCTATTCCTCTTCGGCTTAATTTGACAGTTTATTCAAAAATTGCACACAACGACGACATTATAAAGACTCAGACGTCGGATATTTCTTATTTTATTATTAACCCTTTTCAAATGCAATGCTATTGCATACGCCTTGTATTTGAGGGGGTGTTAAGGGTATTAGAGATAAGGGTATTAGAGATAGAATAGGAATCAGCATATTCCCCTATAATATCCCTTTGTACTCCCTATATATATTGCCCATTGGTCCTTTTCAATATACACACAATATTCATAACAATTGTTACTAGACACGCAGTGACAACGGAAGAAGAGTTGAAGCAGCCCGGTTCAACCTAACACATGTTAATGTAGTGGAAGTAATCGATCATCCAACATCTTGATCAACGTCCTCGGAAGGCGATCATCCTCAAGCGGTAGTCGATCTCCATGAACCTATTGTGTTTTCTCCTCGGATCATCCCAATCAGCGCGGCAATCACAGCAGTGTCTTTACTGAAGTCCCCACGTCCGGGGATGGAACTCCGTGTGCCAATATACTAGCACCAACATGCACAGCAGAGCCTGTGAGAGGTGGCAGTTAGGGTTTCGATGGGTGTGTATTCTCTTTCTTATTCTTTTTCATAGCCTAATGCACCCCGTTTATATAGACCCATCGATTGGATCCATATCTAATATTAGTAGAGATAGTATCCCACTCGAAAAAGTTTCGATCGAATCCTTATCTAATATGAGTAGAGATTGTATCTCACTAGAAAGCTTCTGATCAGATCCTTATTATTTCAACCTACTAAGTATGTGGCCATGTATGTTCATGTATACTTGGTTGTAACCCGGAAATACCTTTCCTACCACTAGTCGGTAGAGGTTCCTAGCAGGACATATCAACCCCAAATATACACAAAGATCAATCTAGGCGAATCTTATGCAATATAATCTACAACTAGGTCTTAGTCACAATCAATTTGTAACTCCTTACGACCAGATCACATCTGATTATGACCAGTCTGTATCCCCATATAGCTAGTTCATTGACCAGTCTATGATATGTTCGACTAACTCACGACCAATCAGTATACCCATACGACTAGTTCGCATCTGGTCGGACTAAACGACTTGTTTGCATATTCTCGCCTCACGATATTAAATCGAACTTCAGGTGAGAAACGTGGTATCCATAGATAGTTCATTTTTTTCCGATCTAGTGATAGATAACTTCATGTGGTCAATTCTTCGACCAATCGTGGCATGGCCATGCACTTTCTTTACCTGACTACATCGAGAGGCCCGGAGATCTCTCTCCTATTATGGAGGGGTAAGTCCTATATCCGACCAGTCATATTTCTCTGTATGTTTCATAGCATATCTAAAAGCTAACTTTATAACTACCCAGTTACGGTGTAGTGTTTGGTACACATGTAGGAAACTATGCTGATCTCAAGTACAATGTTTATACATTATAATTGCTTGAGACCAACTGATAACATATAAAACATAACAATCTCAATAGTGTCTCAAGGTGGGTTAATCCAACACCATGTTATCTAATATGTGTTCACGTTATTGATTTGATATCCTCATATCTATAACCAATGAAACGTGGTCATCAATCAATACATGTGTGGGTCTATAAGTCACTAGTGTCTCGACTAGTGACTTCCAAATATGGATCTTTTAGAATGATACCATTCAACAAATAAAGAGCTTGATCATTAAGTCACATACTTGCTAACTTTTATAAAATGATAATTCATTGAAGGAATATAATAACATTTATTCAAAAGATCATAAATATAGAGTAATACAATCATAGTCATGATTGCCTCTGCGATATATCACTAACAATTTTTTGGCTCACTGCATTTATTCTGCAGGCAATATCACTGGGTGGTGAGGAAACAAATGTCATAACTGATTACGTCCTCAAGGTACTGCATCCAACAACACTCGCCTTTTCTTCGATGTATAAAGCACTGACTGTTCTATTGAATCATGCAGATACTAGGACTTGACATTTGCGCTGACACCATCGTCGGAAACGAAATGCTGAGGGGAATCTCAGGGGGGCAACGTAAACGCGTCACAACTGGTATTGTGAAATTTTCTTGAGCATCAGAAAATGTCCTTACTACATAATTTCTAGAGTTTTTTTGTGTTCAATTGTCATGACAAAATATGAATTTCTTGCAAATTCCTTGAACATCTCACTGCCATGACAAAATGTGAAACCAGAAAATTTTTCTTGAACATCTCGAGTAAAAAACTTTAGCCAGAAAAAACTTGTTGAACATCTAATTCTTATGATTCATCTCATCTAATGTTTTAAATTTTCTTGTAACATCTCATCTCGTTATAGTGTCACAATTTGATATTTGAACATATTCTGATTCTTGATTTTCTATTTTTTCCTCCCTGAAGGTGAGATGTTGGTTGGACCAGCAAGAGCACTGTTCATGGATGAAATCTCCACTGGCCTGGACAGCTCTACCACATACCAGATAGTTAAATCACTTGGACAAATCACCAATATCCTCGGTGGCACAACTGTCATCTCTTTGCTGCAACCTGCACCTGAAACATATAATTTGTTTGATGACATAATCCTCCTGTCGGATGGGCACATTGTGTATCAAGGGCCACGTGAACATGTGCTGGAATTCTTTGAGTCCATGGGCTTCAAATGTCCCGAGCGGAAAGGCGTTGCTGACTTTTTGCAAGAAGTAATTCAGCTGAAAATCTATGTCATGTTTTACTCATTTTGGAACTGCATGGTTTTGCTCCTTCCACTATTTCAGCTCTTGCACAATTACTAATTTCAACTTAATTGTGTTTTTTACATTCCTATGTTCATTAATCTATTTGCAAGATTACTCATCTTGTTTCTTGCATGGCTATTAATTTCCCTTCATTTCAAATGTATTATTACGTGTGTCTGCACACTTCAGTTCTCCCAGAGTTGCATTTTCTGGACATTTCAATCTTTGCTGCATTCTTTATAGTCATTCTTCATTTCAGTTATTGCATAACTATTTGGTTCTTCTCATTTTGTTTGTGAAGATACGCCTTTCGAGGATTTGTCCTCGACTTCTACTGACATCAACAGTTTATAAAACTTTTAGGTGACATCAAGAAAAGATCAGCAGCAATACTGGGCAAGGAGTCACCAGCGTTATTGCTACATCCCAGTCCAGGAGTTTGCTCATGCATTCCAGTCATTTTATGTAGGCAAAAGTCTATCAGCCGAGCTCTCTCACCCTTATGACAGGAGCAAGTGCCACCCTGCATCGCTGACCACCTCAACGTACGGTGCCAGCAAGCTAGAGCTGCTGCGTGCATGCGTGGCGAGGGAATTGTTGCTCATGAAACGGAATATATTTGTCTACCGTTTTCGGGCTTTTCAGGTAAACATAATGTATCTTTGCACAGCAATTCAGATATTTATTCAGAGTTGAAGATGTGCTGATGAGACATGTTATATGATGCATGGTAACCTGATTAGTCTTCTCTCTTTTATGCTAATGTGGCTATCACCAACTGCTAAATTAGAGGGTTGTGTTCTGGGGGAGTCAGAGATGATTCAAAGTACAGATTCTGATTCAAATATTCAATAAACTAATGGCATTGTTCAATCTCCATGTGCAGCTTCTGTTAATCACAATCATTGTGATGACACTGTTCCTGCGCACAAACATGCACCATGAATCAATGAATGACGGCATTGTTTACCTAGGTGCACTGTTCTTCACAATGGTCGCGCACATGTTCAACGGTTTCTCTGAGCTCGCTATGGCCACCATCAAATTGCCTGTATTCTTTAAGCAAAGAGACTACCTCTTCTTCCCTGCATGGGCTTACACATTACCAACCTGGATTCTGAAGATAACAATATCTTGCATTGAGGTTGCCATCACGGTATTCTTGAGTTACTATGTCATTGGGTTCGATCCGGATATTGAAAGGTATACATCAAAGGTCACCTTGCTATATCATATTAACTGTAAAGCCATATGTTATTGTTCCAATTCTGGAAGAAGAACATCACAACTCATGATCCTGCAAGTACTGGTACAAATAGGTTATGCTAAAATACTACTGCTGTTATTTTCTTGTTTTGCTTGTAGGCTGTTCAAGCAGTACTTGCTGCTGTTGCTGGTGAACCAGATGGCTGCAGCATTGTTCAGGTTCATCGCAGCATTGGGCAGGACCATGGTTGTTGCAAATACACTGGCGGCCTCTGCACTGCTAGTGCTCCTCGTGCTCAGTGGATTCATCCTGTCGCATCGTAATGCTCCCTGAACAAGTTTTTCATTAGGCTCAAATGGAGACTTCTGATATAAGAGTAGTGAAACTGATGTTTTGCTCATGACAGATGATGTGAAGAAATGGTGGATCTGGGGCTACTGGATATCGCCTCTCCAGTACGCAATGAATGCCATTGTTGTGAACGAGTTCCTTGGACACAGATGGAACCGCGTCTGTAGTTTCTTCCTATTGTCACAACAATATTGTTCATTGACAAAGCTCGCGTTATTCTGATTGCCAAAAACATTTTGCAGTTTGTCCAAGGGTCCGACAAAATTTTAGGAATAGAAGTGCTCAAGTCCAGGGGGATGTTCACTGAGGCAAAATGGTACTGGATTGGCATTGGTGCACTCTTTGGATATGTCATCGTGTTCAACATCCTCTTCACCATCGCTCTAAGCTACCTTAAACGTAATTCCAAAATTCTAGAATGAAGTTGAAGCAAATATTTTATTCAAGCACTTGGTTCTGAACCATTTTCCAATCTATGCAGCGTTGGGGAAAGCTCAGCAAATTCTTTCAGAAGAAGCACTAAAGGAAAAGCACGCCAACATCACCGGAGAAATACTTAATGAGTCAAGAATCTCGGCATCTGCAGGTAAGGTCACTTGCAGTAGAATTTGGACATGAGCATTACAACATGTCACTTAGTGAATTCCATCTGAAGGGCCAAAATGTGTAGGACAAACCAATAACTCAAGGAGAAATGGTACATCAGGGGCTGCACCAGGTGAGGCAAGCGAGAGTAGGAGAGGAATGGTCCTCCCTTTCACGCCGCTTGCTGTTGCCTTCAACAATATCAGATACTCTGTTGACATGCCTGCGGTGATGTCCCTCAAACATTTTACTCCTTACTCTAGCATTAGAACCTAACTCCTTACTCCAGCATTAGAACCTAACTAGAAATTCAAAATTATGAAATTCTCAGCCAGGAAAATTTTCAGTTAGAAAACAGTAGCATAATATTATTTACATTCAAGGTTTAGTTCATTTGTATTTAGTTTCTGATAAAATGTTGTGCACCAGAAGATGGTGTGACTGTGTGACCTATACAGTTTTGGTTGCTTTGCTTTCAGAGTGCACAGGCGCATCAAGAAAATATAGACCTGTTCTTTTTGGTTCTTGGCTTCGGCTTTTTGGCTTTTAGCTTTTCCAAAGTTGAAAAGCCAAATGTTGAAATGGGACAACTTCTTGAGGGGATGCTCCAAACGGCATCCCGAGCCTAAATTCATGTGCGACGTCTGCTGCCATCTCGAAAAGCATAAACAAAAGTCATTAGTTGTAGCCAAAAGCCATCAGTCGTAACCCAAAGAAATACCCCCATAGTGATAACATAGCAGCTTGTCACGTTTGGTCATATTGTGAAACTTTAAGATCATGTGAACTTATAATTAAGTTTCTGACGAAAATGTGTTGCAATGCAGGAAATGAAAGCACAAGGTGTGGATCAAGATAGGCTGCTTCTGCTAAAGGGAGTCAGTGGCAGCTTCAGGCCAGGAGTCCTGGCGGCACTGATGGGGGTCAGTGGCGCTGGCAAGACCACACTGATGGATGTCTTGGCTGGCAGGAAGACCGGCGGCTACATCGAAGGTGACATATCAATCTCAGGCTACCCGAAGAAGCAGAAGACCTTTGCTCGCGTCTCCGGTTACTGTGAGCAGAATGACATCCACTCACCAAATGTGACTGTGTATGAGTCCCTGGCCTACTCTGCATGGCTCCGGCTGCCCTCTGATGTTGATTCAGGAACAAGAAAGGTATCAATTACTGTACAAATTACTGAACTGAACAAAGGATGTACTTTATTGAACAATGATATTCGTTTTGAACAGATGTTCATAGAGGAAGTCATGGAGTTGGTAGAACTGAATCCACTGAGGAATGCACTTGTTGGACTGCCTGGCGTAAATGGCCTATCAACTGAGCAAAGGAAGAGGTTGACGATCGCCGTCGAGCTCGTTGCTAATCCTTCGATAATATTCATGGATGAGCCTACTTCTGGCCTCGATGCAAGGGCCGCAGCGATTGTCATGAGGACGGTGAGGAACACTGTCGACACGGGTAGGACTGTTGTTTGCACCATCCACCAGCCTAGCATCGACATTTTTGAAGCCTTTGATGAGGTAATTGCGGTAGATGGCTCAACATGCTGTATCAAGTCTTTTCGTGTTTTCAAAAGTATTGTAAGATTTCCTCTTGTGATCTTGATTTGATGCAGCTGTTACTGATGAAAAGAGGGGGAGAGGAGATTTACGTGGGACCTCTAGGACACCATTCTTTCGATCTCATTGAATACTTTGAGGTAACTTCACCTTCTCTGAAGTTTCTTTTGGGCAGACACCTGAATGTCTGATTCAGAAGTGAAATGCAACCTGATCTTGATCGATTAATGAACATTTTCTGGTATTTGTCAGGGAATCGAAGGTGTCAGCAAGATCAGACCGGGGTACAATCCGGCAACCTGGATGCTGGAAGTGACCACATTGGCACAAGAAGATGCACTGGGTGTCAGTTTCGCAGAAGTTTACAGGAACTCAGATCTCTATCAGTAAGTCAATCAATAATCTACCCACACATTTTTTTCCTTTGATCTCTTCTCATAACCTGGAGGAGAAATCAAGAACTGACAATTCGATTCGACATTTCAGGAGAAACCAGACCTTGATCAGGGACGTAAGCAGGCCCCCTCATGGCTCCAAGGACCTCTACTTCCCGACGCAGTACTCGCAAAACTTCCTCACCCAATGCATGGCCTGCCTGTGGAAGCAGCACCTCTCCTACTGGAGGAACCCTCCCTACACCGTTGTTCGCTTCTTCTTCTCCCTCGTCGTCGCGCTGATGTTCGGCACCATATTCTGGCGCCACGGGAGCAAAAGGTGCACGAGGAAACTCTGAGCTACTACATAATCTGAAGAGACTCGCGTTTTCTTGTACTGAGCACTGGTCGTTAAAATCACGATCCTAACCATATAATCGTATAATTCTATGATCTTACAAAATCAACTCGACTCAAATCGTATCTTGAGTCATAACTAGTAGAATTGTAGTAAAATCATGATCCTAATCGTAAAATCATGGTAAAATCATGATCTAATCGTAGAATCGTATAGAATCACACATCATTCTAGATTATAAAAGACTTAATGTTTAGTTGTGTTTTATCTTTCAATTCAAGTTGTATGTTAATTGTTTAGACATTAAGATTCGGAGACTTGAAAAAATTCATTTGATTATTTATTTATTTTACTTTTTTTATGTAAAATTGTCAGATAATAGCGATATTGATAACATCACTGTTCTAATCGTAGCTCTTAATAGCATAGACTTAAAACTACGATTCTAATAGTGAATAAGATAGATATTTATTAATTAAATTAGATATCAAATGACCAGATAAACACTCCGTATTATTCTTAGTCTATCCTAATTTATTTAGGATAAAAGACTTTGTTGTGGTCGTCGTCATCGTCTCTGATGTGATTTAGGATGACGATTATGACACCTTGCAAATTGGTGGATGTATTGACGCAGATCAAAGCAGCAGGACCTGTTCAACGCGATGGGGTCGATGTATGCGGCGGTGCTGTTCATGGGGATCTCCTACTCGTCGTCGGTGCAGCCCGTCGTTGCCGTGGAGCGGACGGTGTTCTACCGGGAGAGAGCGGCCGGGATGTACTCCGCACTGCCGTACGCGTTCGGACAGGTAGCAGTAACACCAATGCATTTGCCATCCCCATTGTGGAGTCTGAAGCTCAAGTGGTTTTTGATCAACATTGATTTCAGGTGGCGGTGGAGCTGCCGTACGTGCTGGTGCAGTCGGTGGCGTACGGCATCATCGTGTACGCCATGATCGACTTCCAGTGGGAGGCCAAGAAGCTCTTCTGGTACCTCTACTTCATGTACTTCACGCTGCTCTACTTCACCTTCTACGGCATGCTCGCCGTCGGCCTGACTCCCAGCTACAACATCGCCTCCATCGTCTCCTCCTTCTTCTACGGCATCTGGAACCTCTTCTCCGGCTTCGTCATCCCCCGCCCGGTAAGCCTTTTCGCTTTTTGCCTTTTAAGCGAACTCATCGTGGCATCTGAGCCGAATCATGGATGAATGCCTCAGAGGATGGCGGCGTGGTGGAGGTGGTACTCGTGGGCGTGCCCGGTGTCGTGGACGCTGTACGGGCTGGTGACCTCGCAGTTCGGCGACCTGACGGAGCGGCTCCAGGACACGGGCGTGCCCGTCGACGCCTTCCTCCGGAGGTACTTCGGCTTCCGACACGACTTCCTGGGCGTCGTCGCCGTGGCCGTCGCAGGGTTCGCCGCGCTGTTCGCCTTCGCGTTTGGGCTCTCCATCAAGATGCTCAACTTCCAGAGAAGGTGATCGACGATTTTGGTGGCTTGATCATCGGTGCAGCAGCGCTAGCAACATGCGCGGAGTTGAAAAAGAATGCTGTGCTCGCATTTCAGGTCGAATTCCGGCGTCGAATAGATTCACGGGTAAGAATATTGAGAAAAACAGTCAGAAGATCAAGAGACGTTGGATCTCTATCCAACGATTCACTCATATAAGCACCCTCTCTAAAAAAAATCGAATATAAACACCCCTCCAAAAAAAGATCTGGAGCGTTGGATCACCATCTAACGTCTTAAAATCTGACTGTTTCGCATGTTGTATAGACACTCCCAAGAATATTTGTCCATCTGCTATGTAGTGCCCAATTTGTAGCTTGCGCAAAACTTTGTTTCTTTTTAACTTATATTTTTGTTTAGTTAACGAATCTTGGGTGTACATGCGTATACTATATAAAATAACATTGGATAGCGATAGCGTTGTTGGAAATACAGAGTAAATAGTGTGGTTGGTTGACACAAAGATATCACCTAGCAGAGCTAACGACACAACACCGTACCCGTGCCCTACACCACATCTTCTATCACCATCATCATTATGTATGTATGTACGTCCGTAAGCGCGCACACAAGAACGCCCGCATATATATATATATATATATATATATATATATATATATATATATATATATATATATATATATATATATGAAATGGAGCGCTATGGTGCCCGGTACCAAGCCTCTCTGCTTTTGGATTGCTTTTAGATACGTGCTAATATAATAGGATGGAAAGGAAGTCATTAACATGGATGGAAAGTCTTAATCATGGATGAAAAATCTCACTTATAGATGAAAAGTCTCACTCATGAAGCCTGGGCACCATGATGCCTCGTTATTTATACTATATATATATATATATATATATATATATATATATATATATATATATATATATATATATATATATATATATTTTTCATGTGTGTACTACATGTACGCAAAAACTACTAAGCACTCATCTTACGGTGTACTTATCGTACATTTTACATAAAAAATCATGAAAAATTCCAAAAAAATTTGGATGTACTTCATGGCTTATTCTACCTATAAATAAAATTTCAAGTTCAAATTTATTCTATGTTTAGAGTACTAAAAAAGAGAAAATTCTAACAAATTTAAAATCTTAACATTTATCAAATGTTTTTCTTTTTTGGTACTATTAACACAGAATGAATTTCAACTTAAAATTTTATACATAGGTGTAATAAACCATAAAGTACATCCATAAAAATTTTAGTGACTTTTTTTACTTTTAGTGCACGGTGAGTGCATAACAATTTTTGCCATATATGTATATGTATATGTATATATGTATATGTGTATATACATATACATATATGTATACGTATGTGTGTATATGTATATATATGTATATATATGTATATGTATGTATATGTATATGTATATGTATATGTATATGTATATGTATATGTATATGTATATGTATATGTATATATATATGTGTGTGTGTATACTGTTGTGCTATTCTGCATTTGCGCACAATGTGCGCGCCTGAAAGTTACTGTCAGTTGTGTAGTGTTACAACTGACAGTAATTCTATATGTATTTGACAGTAACTTTACTCACGTATAACAGTAACTTTACGACGCACATTCTACACCTGCGCCCAGAATAGTAATTCTATATCTATGTGTGTGTGTGTGTATGGGGGACATGATATGCACTCAAGCTTATGGTGTAAACACGGTGCACTCCAATTAGAAAAGTCAAGAAAATTTTCTACATGTACTTTATGGTTTACTCCACCTATATATAAAATTTTAAGTTCAAATTTATTTTATGTTAAGAGTAACAAAAAAAGAGAAAAACTCAAAAAATCTATGGTAGAGCAAGTTTAGAAGTACATATAAATTTTTTAGAATTTTTCACGACTCCTGTGTGTGTATATGTATATATAGAATTTGTTTGAATAATCTATTTTTTTATTCTAAATTACAGTAATGTACATCCATTTTTTATTTTTACACTAATAATCCCCTATCGCTCTACCATTGAGCGATTTGGACTAGTCGTCTAACGGTTGCATGCCAAGTGTCCAAGTCGCCCATCAGTTGAGCAACTAGTCCCATCGGCTACTAGTCGCTCAACCGTTTGGCAACTAGGGGCTATAACCGACGCGCGCGTTGTTTCGAGCACCCTTTGCCATTTTGGAGCAGAGCAGCCGTGAGGAGAAGGGAGAAAGGGAAAGGGGAGAAGAGAGGAAAGGAAAAGAGGGGAGAGAGGGGGGAGAGGGAGGGGAAGAGGAGAGGTCTGTGCATCGACGACGATGAGTCTCCTGTACTTCTTTGTAGATTTATTTTTAAAATTATGGTAGGTTAGCAACTAAAATCATTAGATGTGTAGTTGTGTCGGGTCTTCCTTATAGATTTACTTTTAAAATCAATGTAGGTTAGCAACTAAAACCAAGGAGAGGAGAAGAGAGAATGAGGGGGAGGAGAAGCAGAGGAGCTCGGGATAGGGAGAGAAGGAGAGGAGAGGAGCACATGAGGTAAGAGAGAAAAACGAAGGAAGCTTGTTGATATGGAGAGAAGGTCTTTACGTGAAGGTAATAGTCTCATCCGTTCTTATTCTCATCCGAATGTAGGAAACATGTCACTACTTATTGGTTTAGCACGTATTTAGTGAATGTATGTTGATAAATGGTAATATTTGTAGTGAGAAATCAGTCATGTCTAAGCCTATAAGATTAAAAGTGCATTACAGAGGACTTGGATTTTGGATCTTGACCTATTGAAGGGTGGGAAGGGCTATTAGCATAATTGTCGCATTAGGAATGATATGGATGAAGGGGAAGCCGGAGCAGCGGGTAGATGTTGCGACCACTGTGGCTAGGAAGGCCACACTGCGAGAAGTTGCAAGGCATCTACCGATGAGTAGGAACACCAACGTGAAGTGCAGCACCACTTGTTGTTTGTGTAGTAGTACTAAGATTATAAATGCTATTATGTTGTAACTTATACTTCAATCAATACTTTCCTTGTTGTATGCAGTATGGAACTAAATGCATCATAATTACAAACTTTAATTTCATTTGTAGTGTCAATCTATCGTCGTTACATATCTCTACAAAGTAGGATGTGACCTCGCTCTTCAAAGTAAGACATGATCTCGCTCTGCAAAGCAGGACGTGACCAATCTCTATACAGCAGGACATGACTTCTCTCTACAAAGCAGGACGTGACTAATCTTTGCAAAGCAGGATGTGACCTCGCTCTGCAAAGCACGAAGAGACCACTTGACTGCCGCAAGCTTCCTCCTCGAAGAGCATGACGCACAGACGACTTGAAACACATTCGCTCCTCATTGCAATGGAGCCTCTATAGCTGTGTCCGCTCCCGCTATAAATACAGTGCTACTTGGCCAAGAACTCCTCACCAACAACACTACATAGATACATGGACAAGGAGAACAAATACAGGCACATCCACGAGCTCTTGAAGGACTGGGAGGCTCCCCAGCATACCTCTACTCGCCACAGGGCGTTTAGTTATCGGCCTTACACACACCACTCACCTTCTCAACAGCCACCTTCGGAGCTTGTCGATCTAATAAGGCTGCCTCGCAGTACGCCCAATGATTCCGGTCAAGCCATGTCCTCCTCCTATGCTGCGAACGAACCACTTGTGTCAAGAAAATCAACCAACGAGTATACCATTGGGCGGTGCTATTGGTGCTACCCAAACTACTGCACGGACCACCTCGACCGTAAGTTTGACATGCCGAACCACAAGCAGCTGGTAATGAAATCGTATTTCAGTGCACACCACTATTTTGCTTCTCGTTACGTCGTAATAACGTCTCTTTTCGCACCGCAGTCTCCATCACGCTTATGCGACTTCAACCAATGGATCGACGATAAGATCCACCCCTACGACATGTGGATGCTACTGTCATGGGAGAGGTAGGCCAGGGAGGACTGCGAAGGCCGTTAAAGCCGCCTCAAAGAACTGCAAGCTAAGATGGAGGAGAACAAGAGGCGGGAGAGGATGCACAAGGAGCAAGAGCGCGAGCATGCCAGGTGACAGGAGGCCGAGAGGGCGCAAAAGAGGGCCATCGTGGTGAAATCTAAGGCACAAGGCAAGGAGTACAACACCGAGCTGGGCTGAAGGGTAAATGGCCACGTTTTACGCAGTAGTTCGACCCTCTTCGTCCATATGTCCCATGTATTTCTAATTCCCTAAAGGCATGCGTGTATCATCCTTGGGTCGTTAGTCTGCGTGCCATGTAACCCCCTTGTTGGATTAACTGTCATGTTGTTATCGTTACGCCATTTATCTGAAGTTCTCATCCGTGTATAAATTCCCTGTTGCATCGCAATACCACTTATCTTCCTACTTACGAATCATTGCTACCTCAATCTTCCTCACAAAATTCTTCAGAAATTTATCGCCCTACAAAAACATACAACGATCACAAAATATTATTGCGAGTCTAACTGATTCCGTACCCTTGAGAATATACGAAAATAAAAAACGGACCAATCTACCTTGTCTGCCCTTTTATTTTCGAAAAAACCTACAAACAAGATTTGCTCAATATATTACCTACAAAAATTACCATTTATTCTCCCACAATTATTTCCATTGGATTAATAAAATAATATTATTATTATTTTAAATCACCCCAACCGGTGCGCGACTTGTGAAGGTGTCGCTCTATCGTTGAGCGACTAAGACTAGTTGCTCAATAATTGTGTAATTAGCACTAGTTGCTCAACCGGTTGGCGACTTGGACACTTGGTGTGTAACCGTTGGGCGACTATCCTAGTTGCTCAACCGTAGTGATAGAATATTATTAGTGTAAAATAAAAAATAGAGGTTTATTACTGTAATGCGGAATAAAAAATAGATTATTTTAAATTTTCTATACATATATATAGATGTATGTATGTATGCATGTATGTATGTATACATGCATGCATGCATGCAGCATGCATGTATGTATGTCTAACGTACAATTACATATATGTATGTATATATGTATGTGTATATATATATACATACATATGTATATATACATGTATGTATGTGTGTGTATATACTTACGGAGGTATGTACACACACGCACACACACATATATAGGAAAAATACCTTTTACTCTCGGGTGTAATTACACCTACCTCTAATATACCACCTAAACAAACTTGAAATACTCTTTTATCACTTTAGGTATACTCGTATACTAATTATATGATACTCCAATGCGAACCACACTAAAAAATTGCAAGGGGTCTATAGTTTTTAGCATATTTTGTAAATACCTTCATATACGCCCATAAAAAGGAGTATGTCGAAAAAATATACATATCACCTCTAAAAAATTGTTCATACCACCTAGATGGTCTTAAATACTACTACACATACATACCCCCTATTACACAAGATATTCCCTACGTTGTGAGATACTACATAGGGTGTAATTACACCCGGAGGAGAAAAAAGGCTTCATATATGTATGTATGTATGTATGTACGTAGTACGCACGTATGTATGGGAACATATCCAGTGCTAATGGCAACATGGGCCATCCGATTTGGCGCATGTGGCTGACTTTGAGGCAGATGGAACACCCCAATCCACTTATGCATTTTTGTATAAAACCCCTGTAGCATCAATTTTTTTCGCTATTCCCTCGCCCGCTCCTCCCTCACAGATGCACCATCCCCTTCTCGGCCCTGGCCCGACTTTGGTTCTAGGGTTCGGCGCACGCCGCTGCCCTACTCCCTAGCCTCGGCCGCTGCCTCCCTCCATCATCAAGGCACCGCCCTTCTACCCCTCAGCACCGCTATCATTGCCCTTCTCCCCAACCATCGTGCCACCCTCCGACAAGTGGAGGACAGCAATAGTGGCACTGAGGGGAGAAGCGTGATGCCTTGAGGATGGTGGGAGGCGGCTGTCGAGGCTGGGGAGTAGGGCGGCGGCATGTGCCGAACCCTAGAACCGGAGTCAGGCTAGGGTCGAGAAGGGTTTGGTGTGTCTGAGAGGGAGGAGCGGACGAGGAAATAGCGAAAAAATTTGATGCCACATGGGGGTTTTTACAAAACACATAAGTGGATTGGGGTGTTCCATCCGCCTCAATCTCAGCCACACGCGCTAGGTCGGATGGCCCACATCGCCATTAGCACTAGACATGTTCCCTATACATAATCATTAAACCAGATGGGATTCTTACAAATATGTCACGCCACATCATCCAATAATGTAAGTCATTCGATCATGTTCCTATGCTATATGGGTCATCAGATCGGACCATTCCCGACAGAGGCAAAAATATCAGATAGGCCCTTCAAGAAACATCTAAATATTTCTCATCGCCTCCATCCTCTCATATTCTTACAATCCGGTCATGGGTTTTTCACCGCCATCCCCACCTCCTCCTTGACATGCCCCGCCTCCTCCCGCTCCTCACTCACCCCTGCTATCGCCGCCTCCTCCTCCTCGCCCGGCCACCTCCCCCGCCCCATGACATGCGGCCTTCACTCCCTTCGCCCACGCTATCACCTCTGCCTCCGCCTCCACCCCACTCCCATCACATGGTCGCCCCTTATCCCACTCCCACTCCATCGGTCACCGCCACCTCCCACGCTGTCGCCTCTTCAAATGTCAGATCCGACCATCTTCCTTACCTCCGATCGACGAGGACGGTGGGCTCTGACTGGGACATTATCGGCGAAGCCTAGATCCGATGACTTGTGTCGCGCGCCGTCGAAGAGCAAGAGCTTGCCGGATGATAAGGTTTAGCAAGCGCGACGCATGGGTTCGAGGTGAGGTGCCCTTCACAAGGACCAACCGCACGATAAAGGCACTGAGCAGTGTAGCCTCGATATAGAGGTGTTGCCCTGGTAGGTTGTGTGCCGTCGCTCAGTGAGCGTGGTGGTGGTGTGGGACACCTAGTCGTTGTGGTAGAGCACCTCCTAGAGCGTGTCGGAGGTCTATGTGAGGAAGGCGCGACAAGTTGCGGCGAACAAAAGCACAACCTCTGCAGGGAGCAGCCTGCGATGGAGAGCACCTGATCATAGCCCAGGTGCGCGATGGAAGGCGTCTGCGTCCATCGCTCACCGCCTCGTCCTATTGGCTCTTGGCCCTCGCCTTCTACAACAAGCAGTGGTCCTATCCATTTCTTGGCTTGATTAAAACTTGGACTTTGTGAGAAGTGGTTTGATGCCTCACTTAGTAGGTGAGTTCTTGGATGCCGTGGATGATTTTCCACTAGGCTAATGGAGTTGACGTTGGTGTTTGGGGCCTTGGGAGCTCAAGCAAGGAAGATGGAGAGAAGTGGAGGTGGAGGGGATCCGGGGAAGCGTAGGATCTAGTATGGTGAGTTAGAGGGGGTGAATGACTATTTCAAAATCTTCCTCCAAGTATCAGCAACAACACACAACGGAAACACAAAATCTCGAGCACAGCAAAGCCATGAGGCAAAAATCATAAACTCTCAAAAGAGCTTTTGTCAAACCAGCCTGACCGTTGGCTTGACTCCGGTCTGACCGCCTGGGGGTTAGACCGCACACGGCACCGATCGACTACTTAGCGGTTGGACCACCGGAGGCGTCGATCTGACTGCACGCTGAAAAACGGTGCTGATAGCACTGCTCACAATCCAAGAAAGGAGCCAACCCTCAAACCACTGATCCAAATGTAGTGAAACTTGACATAAGCACTTCTTAGGATGTTAGGAACCTATTACAATTATGGATCATGAAGATTGATACTAAAGTTTTGATCTTTATCCAAAATAAGAAGAGTTGCACCAAAACCAAGCAAAAGAGGGAAATCTTATTCTGCTCTTGCTCGTGAGTTCTAGATGATCTAAATAACCTTGAATGGGTTCTTACATGTCATAGCTATCTAGATGCCAAAATTCTGACCTTTATCCAAAACAAGAAAATATGTACCAAAACTAAGCAAAAGAGGGAAACCTTGTTTTGCTCTTACTTGTGAGTCCTAGAAGATCTAGATGACCTTGAATGGGTTCTCACATGTCATAGCAAGCTAGATCATAATACAAAATTAGGCCAACTCACTCACAAGTGCAAAACCCCAAAATCACCTCTCTTAACAAAAATCGAGCAAACTAAAGAACTCTCCCTAGAAGGTATTTAGATGGATGTGATATAATCTTTAAGAGATATTTTCACCTCTTACAAGTCATTGACACTAGGAAAGTACGTATCCATGGCACAACTTACTTGGCAAACTTTAGATGATCATATTACTTGGAGAGAAATATTTTACAGCCACTCTCTCATGATGGCAGAGCCTTAAGAATAAGCACACACACACAAAAGGCTCCTCACAAGAAAGCGCTAACCCTATCACTCTAAAGTGTTATCTCTCTCTTAACACATAAAGGCTTATATGGTGAAGGCTCGTTACCTCTCACTTAACCCTAACAACCAACCACTTCTCAGTGGAGCACACCACATACAAATAGGAAACCCCAATAACCTACACACAAACATGTTTTACATTTCACACTCTTACATGCTTTTCAAAGCACGACTTACACAAGGCTCCACAAGCTTAATGAGACACTCCGTTCATACAGACATGACCTAAACCACTTAGACCAATGTCGCGGTTTTGTAAACCATCACTTCACCTAGTATCGGATAATTTCCATAATTATCACCCACCGGTCTTCACAAAGATGCGATGCCTAATGTCTCGTCATCGAGATTGTATGGCTGTGCTGAGGCTGTCGCCACTTGAAATGCCCGAGTCCTAGGACACACTACATCACACCATAGTCTATGATGCCCAATTATTTACCACTAAGATCATACATCTACTCAGAGAACCGTCACTATTTGAAACGCACAAGTCCAATTAGCACATTATATGCATGCACTTGCCTCCTCATGATCCTTGTGTTTCTCTCGTGCTTCTCAGCTGATATGATGCTCCACCCGGACTTACGCGACACGCCACAGCCACCAAGCCTCGATATTGCCACTGGGCGCAACAATCATCAAGCACCTGCACATTCGACAACAAGCAATTGACCCGAGCAATAAACGATATGCACTTGACTCTCAATTAGCAAAACACATGCATAGACCTATACCATGACTCACACTTGCATGGAAACTCTACGACTAACACTTGCACGGACATGCACCATGACTAACACAACAAAACAATCCAAGAACAACTCAACTCAACCTCTCTCGGCCACCAAGCCAGTCAGACCACCCTAACACCCATCGGTTAGATCACCATACAATAGCTGGTCAAACCGCCGGTCGATCTGATCACCAGCCCAAGGCCACTCAAACCACCACTACTCTGAAAGCAGAAACCAGAAAATTCAAAACATAAAATCAAACTCAACCAAATGACAGCACAGTAAGAGTAAAATCAAATACTTATCATCATTATGGAGCTGTCACCCTGTGGTCTTACAGGAAGAAAGGAGGTGCAGGGTGAAATATTCGTGTTTGGGCATTCCTGTTTCTTGGGTTTGTTACCTACTTTTCACTAGATTTTACTAACCTTTTGCTTAGAGTTTTCACAATAACGTTACCTTAAGCTCTGCCAGTCACCTTAAGATGCCTCAATAATCATGTGATAAATGAATTTGCGGTTTTTATGCAAATCGTGTTTGAGCAGTCATAAAAATCGTGTTTGAGCAAAATAGTAAATTGTCCGATATGCACTTAAATTTCTTCCCTAAAGCTTGATGTTGTGCACTATTGTCGGCTAGGACCAGCTGGCCCAAGCATCGACGTCCAGAGGTGGCGTGGATGACGCCTTTCCATTCACATTTTAAGTCATGCATTATGATCTTCATCTGTGTGAATAAGCATTTATCTATGAGATAAGGAAATGGGCTGGCCAGGAAAAATGGAAAAGGAATGGAATTTGGTTAGTTCGGATCAAAATCAAGTTCGCAACATTTTTAAAGCCTTTATAACATTGGCTTGAAATTTAATTGCTTTCTCACTTAAGTTTCTTCTCTAATGATAAATAAATAAATAAAGAGGGTCACACACAACGATGACACGCAACGTCGCGCTATCGTACGAGGTATCTAGCTAGTTATATATTAACAACTCATGATAGGTTTTAGAGCTGTTAAAAAAAGAGAAATATGCTAGAAATTCTATAAAAACATATCTTGTCCTTAATCTAGTGGATCCAAACTAAGTTACACTATAATAGCCATTAAATGCTATTGTTTAAAGAAAAACATCTAACTATCTATCTAACGGACCTAAGTTATAACATTTTGAATTAAAAGAAAGAGTCTATGCTAGGTACAATAAAGAAAATAATAGAAATTTGGAATAAAAATAAAAGGAAATTAGCCATTTGATTTTCATACAAACTCCAAATTAAAATCCACACATAGTTAAAATTCGGAATAAAAATTAGCAGTTAGATTTGTATACGAATTCTAACCTAAAACTGAGATACAAAATTAAATAAAATCAACAAAAAATCATAATTAAAAATAAAAGGAAATTAGCAATGTGATTTTCATACAAACTCCAAATTAAACCCCTAATAGCTAAAATTTGAAATAAAAATTAGTATTTGGATTTGTACATAAATTCTAACATAAAACTGATATTCAAAATTAATTAAAAAATGACAAAAATTTGGAATGAAAAATAAAAGGAAATTAGAAATGTGATTTTTATACGAACTCCAAATTAAACCCCTACATACTGAAATTTGGAATAAAAATTAGTAGTTCAATTTTTATACGAATTCCAACATAAAACTGAAATTTAAAATTAAATAAAAAATAACAGCAATAAATAACAGAAATTTTTAATAAAAATAAAAGGAAATTAGTAATTTGTTTTTCATACAAACTCCAAATTAAAACCTACAAACTCCAAATTAAAACCCTTGCATAGCTAAAATTCAAATTAAAAATTTGGATGAAAATTTGATGTAGGATATGTGTACAAATTCTAACTTGAAACTAAAATTTGAAATTAAATAAAAATAAAATTGATATTAAAAGAAATTTCATGTCAAGTACAATAAAAAAATAACATAAATTCAAAATAAAACTAGCAGATGGATTTACGTATGAATTCTAACCTAAAACTGAGAAAGGGAGTCTATAAGATAAACAATCTAAAAATATGCAAATTTAGAACAAACATCAAAGGAAATTAGCGATTGTTTTTAATTCCAAACTAGGTGAAAAGTAGAAGTTTTGGTTTTATTCAGGTTAAAATTCTAGAAATATGCTAATTCAAGAAAAGTATAAGGTAAGGAATTTGATTTGTGTGTGTGTATATATATATATAGGAATCAAAATCTATTATATAATAAAATTCGAAGACATGTGGTTTACAGTCGCTAAAAAAAGGGAACACGCTAAAAATTCTCACAAAGAAAACATTCTGACCTTTTGTTTGGTGAACCTCCATAGAATGGAGTGATTGGGAGGGTGATACATCAACGGATGTTCAGTCGGTTATACCGATATAAGTTATGTGATGTGCATTATAAGTATGTAGTATATACAAGCATTGCAATAATGAAAGAAAGAGATGATGGTGGTATAAATGAAAAATGTTATGTTATGCTATGTTTACTATTTTTGTATGCAAATTTTTGAGGAAGAAAGTTCAGGCCACATGTTGCAAATATTGAGAAAAGTGGGTATTTTTTCTCTTATAATATATAATATTAAAATATCACAAATAGAGTTCTGTAACAATCTATTATTTCAAAAGGCAAAATCACATATGTATTATTAAGTCATTTAAATATGCTTTAAGGATGATACCCGTGTAAGTGCGTAGGCCACCTTACAGGTTGACATAACTTTCCTCTGCACAACCTAACATGTGAGAATAAAGCCATTGTGAGTAAGGCCATATAAAATGTAGTGGAAAACCGGTGCTAGAAAAAGGGTGAGTGTTCTAGCACCGATCTAAACATTGGAGGGGACGGTGCCACGAAAAAAATTTCTAGATCAGGTGAACCTAGATGCATCGATGCTAGTTGACCACCATCAGCGCGTTAATCGCTGTGGCTTGGCTCGTCGGTAATGTCGCATGGGCCGGGGACGCTGCAACCACTACCTCGCCATGGATGGAGCTCGGAGACGCCAGATCGAGGACATTGTCGCCGGACGGAAGACGCCCACCGCCGCTAGAGGTCCGCCACAACCGGTGGAGGTCCTCCATCGCCGGAATGACACGAGTCACACAACCACTCACTGAACCCCTTGGACGCCAAACTTTTGCCTGAGCGATACAGACCTTCAATGCAAATCTACTAGCATAGGCGCCATAGGGGTGCGAACCTCGCCTGAGTTCGGGCCTGAAGTCTACGATAGAAATGCCGAGCTGAAGTCCGGCTGTGCCTATAAAGCATGGCACCTTCTCCTTTCCATACAAAGTCACCACCAACACACTGTTCAAACTACAACACGGCTGACAGACAGAGCAGGGATCTCAGAGGAAGGGGATGAGGGGCAGATCGTAGGGAACATACAACTACGGTCCAAGAACCTCTGGCCCTCTGCACCTTGATCTTCCTATCTGAACCAGAGAGAACCCACACATCCCTTAGCATTGGCCAAACTGCCAGCATGGACTCGAAGAGGTGGTCCAGGTTTACTGTAATACCCATGGGAAAGGAAATGAAAAAAATAGCGAAGAATGGAATAAATAAACAAATCTGTGAGTTATGCAAAATATCATAGCAACCGCCAACTATCCCAAAATCACCAAAATATCAACCGACAGCCACAAGGCAACACTAAGGAGACAGCACAACCTATCGAGACAGCATGGCCACAAGCAAAAAGGGCACACGTAGCCAGCCAAATAGAAGAGAATAGAAGGCACGACATGACAAAGCCAGCAAGCCAACTGCATAGAAGAGGAGAGAAGGGAGAAGCACTAGCAAGCCAAACCCTATTTTCCTTGTCTCCCCATTCATCCCAAGTCTAAAACACGTAGCCACATAGCGTCAACTACCGCAAGGCAAAATCAGGGCAAGCTGACCAGGAGCAAGAAGTCGGCAAGAAGCCAAGTCGCAAGCCAGCAAGCCGTAGGAGAAGGCCACCATCAAAGCCAATCGGCACACAAGCGATCAAGAAAGCGGCCGCCAAGCACTAGCCGTCATTCTTTCCCGAAGCAACCCAATCATCAACCGGCAAAGGTAGCCCACCAATTACCCATAATAATAGCATCAATTTCTTGATATTAAACCATGCATGCCCATAGACAATAAGCAACAATTCGATTGTCACATAGTAGCACTAGAGCACCATAGAGCCATCACTAAGAGTACGAGCTGACGGTAGAGAAATAGGAGAGAATAGGAGCAAAGAGGGAGGATGAGGAGACGGATCGAAGCAGGTGGGTAGTAGCCCCAACATAGAGCCGACCTAGGGTTACCGGTATTGACGCGTAGCACTCGGACGGCGTAGAGCCGAAGTCAGCGAGGGGCCAGAGAAATTGGCGTAGAGAGGAACCAGCAGCGAGTGGAGCCAAGGGCGACGACCGGGTTGAGCCCATAAGCTGTTGTAGGGAAGCTGGAAGGCGACCAAGGGGAGGCATGCGGGAGACCGGAGACTGGAGACACAGGGCGAGCCGAGGGGCCTAGCACCGGTAGACGACCGAGGAGAGGCACTGGCGGAGACACCGATAGGCGATGCAAGGGCGACAACGCCACGGCCTGATGCTGAGCCGAGGGAAGGAGGCGCAGTGTGGAACCGGCGATGGAGGCACCATGGCCCAAGGGGGAGCCAAGGCAGTGCGACGCCAGGAGCCGGAGGCACATCGCCAAGGGGTGGATCCAGATTGGCGTGAGGAGAGGTGGAGCCAGAGAGAGAGAGAGAGAGAGAGAGAGAGAGAGAGAGAGAGAGGGACGAGGCATGAGGGGAGTCGGCCGGGTAAGAAAAGAAAGAGGAAGGAAAAAAGAAAAGAAAAGAAGAAGAGGAGAGAAAAAGAAAAGAAAAAAGGAGAAAAGGAAAGAAAAGAGGAGAAAACGAATTGAGTGCGTCTAAATAAGATTTATTCGTAAGCATAGGTGCCACGGTTCTTAAACTACAATCGTTTGGGCATCGGGGCATCAGAAATGTGTCTGGAGGGAGAGAAGTTGTTGGTATCGGGTTGCGCGTAGAAATGTTGTCGGTTGTCTGTACGCGTAGAACCGATGTCGTCTGCATGTTTGCAAGTAATGCAATGTTGGATTGAGAGTTGGAATGATGCTTATACAGGTGGAGGTCTGGTTTGGCATCCTCCACGTATCGTCCACAGAAATAACCAGGCAAGTGCACGATGAAATAGTGAATTATTTTGTAGGATCGGTGCTTATTCTTTTATACCATGTTTTATAATATATTATGAAATGATGCTTATGATTGAATATCAACACTTAAAGAATGTTGCATCATGTATTGCACTCATCCGAAGAACATACGACGGTAGGCATTCCACGACGGTGGGAAGATCAAGATCTACTTCGGTAGGTACCTCCAAAGATGGAGGCAGAGGGGTTTCACCGATGGGTGAAACAACTCCACTATACCGGTATAAAATACATTTGGAGATGTATAGCATCGCATCAATTGCATTTGCAAGAAAAAGAAACAGGAGACAAAGATGTAGATACAAATATTATGATCTACTATTCGTGAATATGTGATTTATTGGATTACTACGTTAACTCCTACTATTTTATTATGTGTTTGCTGAGTCTTTAGACTCATCCTTGCTTTGTTGTTATTTTTAGGTGACTGTTGAAGGTGACATGCACGAGCGCAGTTATTCTACGTACAACAATAATTTACATATCACCTATAGTTGACATATTTAGACTTTGATGACAGGCCAGGTAGTTAGTGTTAAAAGTATGTCAGAATAAAAAATATTTAGCCTTGCATAGCATGAATTCCTTTAGGTAATTGGTAAATTTATACCTCTACTGCGCTTAGTGTCAAGTGTATTGTTTGCCGTTTGGTTGAGATTTACATAGAGAAGTGGTTGCTCAAGACCGACGGCAATAGTTGGGATTGATAGCGCTTTAGAGTAGGTGATAACACTTTGAACTCAGAGGATAGGCCAGGGTGTTCGGGAAACCCATGCCATCCATTCCTACGCTACCCATGATTCATAGCAAGTTGTTCTTTCCATTTTTGTACTTCATTCTATCTACCGCTGTATCGACCATACTTGCCTCCTTTTTCTCACAGACCAGGGACCAAATGGGGTCGATCCCCCGTATCCCTTAGATGCCCAGACATACATGGCCCACCTCGAAGTCCGGATCCAAGATTCGGAGAAGCTCCAAACCGAGGGGCAACAACGACGAGCTTTACAAGCAAAGACTCAGAGAGAAGAACAAGAAGAAGGTGATCCATCTCGGTAGTGATTACCACTCATAGTGCTATTGTGCTAACTTGAGATGCCCTCACATCCAATACTCAATGTAGATGCCCCACAGTGTTCTATTTTTAACTTGGGGGTGTACATCCACAAGCCTGATTACTGTAGCTGTAGTTCATGTGATTAGTTCGTACTTGTTGCCACATGTACCATAGTTACAGCCGAACAACCTATGCACATATAAACACCACGAGCGCCATGTATCTCCCCGTTTCGTTGTTCAACTATATGGAAGTAATGCTCAGGCTTGCTTATGTCCTATTTATGCAACACCGCATGCCGACTAGCTCCACATAAATGGCTTACTTATGTCCGAGTGCACATAGCTGGGAATAGCAAGTCCCAAAATTTCCACTTAAGGACACTGGAACTAGGACTCTGTTTTGGGAATAGCCAGAGGGGAAAAATGGGTTTGGTGAAACACTACACTATTTTTTTCGATGAAAACACTATTTTTTTCGAGGAAAACACTACACTATGTAGCTACTTGCTTTTGCTTAAAAACAATAATTAATATTACTTCACGTCAAAGTATACTTAGAATGTGACAGAATAGCTACTATGATTCAAATCATCTGGGTTTCACAGATCCTGAGAGAAAATTCCCCTGAGTTAATTATGGCAAATGGTGCTGATTGTGGCTGTTAGTTATTTATTAAAGAAAAACACATGATTCATTATAAACTTGAAAATTTTGAAAAGCATTTAGGGCATGGCATGTGCAAGAACAGTATGAGGTCTGGAACGGGCCAAAACTAATACTCGTAGTCTTATAGGCTGTGACATTGCGCATCTTGTCTGGGACCTCTGGTTTGCTACTTTGCATGAACATTATGTCGAGTTCGACAAAGTGTAAGTAAAACCTAAGGCAAGATAGTGATTAGCACAATAAGGTTCCCAACACATGCACGCGCATACCCGCGCGCGCGCACACACTATCTGACTAACGATGTACTTATATCATCATGTTTCGCGGAAAGAAACAGGGAAAAACCAGCATGCCATGGGCAAACTAGCTGCAATGCCAAGAAATTGGTGAATTTCTCCCTATTTCCGCATCATTTGGCACCAGGTACTATGCTGAGGATCACAAGCCAATCTTGGAAATTTACACACAGATTGCACAAGTTCATTGTTTTATTTTTTAGGAAGGTACTACAAGTTTATTCAGCAATACCGTACCTAGTGGGTGCTGTCCTCGGGGAAGCGCGCGTCAACCCCGCCGTGCCCATGCTGCCCACCGGCGCCGGCAGGTGGGGTGGCGACGCCGCTGCCGCCGCCGCCGGGCGCCGCAGCTGAGGGGCCTCCAGCGCCGTGCTGGAGCTCGATGACTAGCCAGCGGACGGCCTTGCTCATCTGCTCGAGGCGGACGGCGCTGATGGGCTTGATGCCGGGGGCAGCGAGCGCCGCGGATGCGGATGCGGTGGAGGAGGAGCCGGTGGCCTCGTCGACGAGGCACTCGGAGCCGATGCGCTGGCGGATGGACTCGACCAGTTCCTCGGCGTGGTCGCAGGCGACGCGGAAGAGCTCCCAGCGCTGCTTGAAGGCCTCGAGCGCGGCGTCCGTGGCCGCCGTCTTCTCGCCGCCCGACTGCCCGCGTGCCTCCAGCACGGCCGCCGCCGCCGCCACGAACTCCTGGTACGCCCCGCTCAGGTCGTCCACCGTCGCCTCCATCCCTCCGCTCTAGCGTTTCTTGCCGCAGCTTCCGACACGCTCCACTGACCCAAATCCCCAAAATGACCACCAGACGAGAGGGTAAGTCGCCGCACCGACGCTTCGGCCTTCTCGGAGAACCGGGCCTTCTTGCAGGTCCGGCCCGTCTGTTCGGCTTGCTGTGGACGGCTATTTCTGATGGAATCGGAGTTTTAGGTTTGATTTTCTGAAGGATTGAAAGATTCGAACTCTTTTTTAGTTTTAGATTTTAAAGCATATACGTCAAACGCAATTTACTAACTTTTTTATTTGATCTATATTTCACCAGTATCTTTAATATTTGAGGAGCTAATGTAACTATTTTAAAATCCAATTCTCTCGATTCCTCGGCAATCGCACCAAAAACTCAAGTTCCGTTTGTATTTTCCTTTTTAATCAATCATAACCGCTGCATTGTCAGCATAGGGTATTATTATACCGCTTCACATTTGAACTATTTACTAGGGTGGTTCATCCAGTGGAGCGGATCATCCAGATAAACCGAACCTTTAGGTCAGATCAAGTTTTCCATCCTAAAATGTATTTTGGATTCCATTTTATTTTATGTGGCGTTATTGTTTATTTGGTTAGTTCTTCTCGCATTAGAACACATCACCACCAGACCGGGAGCAGGAGGAGAAGGAACTGGAGCCGCAACAAGAGGAGAAGGAAAAGTAGTTGAAGCAGAAGGCTGGTAGTAAGCTGAGCCAGAAGGTAAACCATGTCCTCGATGATATTGATCCTATCAGATTAGTATTTCTAGCTAATAAGAATGCATGATTTACTCTCAGTTATAGTATTTTGCAATGGCATGATGAATAGTTACCTTGACATTGATGATACCCTATTAATCCTTGATCAACCTAGGATGGGAGGTATAATGTACACAAAACACTAGATAGGTTATAATATTATACACACACTCACTTGGTAATTAAATGGCAGATCACCAAATAGCAATGGTTCATACTATGGATTAAATTGATTTGGTTGTAGGTAAGATGGCTATGCCCCTCACCTGAATCATATAAGGATGAAACCCTTTGTGCCATGTAAGTGACATAGTTGTTGCCATCCCGTCGGAGGTTGTCGATGGTTTCTTAGAGGTCTTAGCCGTGGGACCCGGCTCGCGTGCTTTTAACCACCACATTGTCGACGTAAGCTTCGATGTTCCTCCCAAGCTGGGTGGCGAGGGCGATGACGACCAGGCGGGTGAATGTGGCTCTCGCATTCTTAAGGCCGAAGGGCATTCGGATAAAGCAGTATGTGCCTCTCGAGATTATGAAACTTGTCTTGGTCTCATCCTCATTGTCCATATGAATTTGATGCTAACCAGAGTATGCATCTAGGAAGCTCAGTAACTCGCACCCAGCTGTGGCGTCCACCAACTGGTCAATCCGCGGAAGAGGGTAGATGTCTTTCGGGCACGCCTTATTAAGATTCATGAAATTGACACACATGCGCAATGCATCGCTGGCTTCTTGACTAGCACCGAGTTAGCGAGCCATTCCGTATGGTGCACTTCACGATAACTCTAGATTTGAGTAGCTTAGCGATCTCCATCTTGGCAGCCTGCTGGCACTTGAGGGACATGCGTCTTAGTTTTTGTTTGACTGACTTGGCGTCAGGGCGCACCGCAAGATTGTGTTCAATGATGGAGCGGTCTACCCCATGATGTCGGCTAGTGACCACGCGAAGACATCGGCGTTGAGAAGGACACGAAGGAGTTCCTGCTCGACCTCTGGGGGAGGCCCCCGCCAATGGAAACTTGCCGCAAAGCGTCCGTGTCATGTAGAGGGACCCTTTTGACGTCGTTGTCTGGCTTGAGTTTGGGCGTCCACCCTGGAGCTGATGGTGACGATGGTATGGGTGTGGCGAGGGTGTCACTACCGGCATGCACCTTGCAGAGGGGACCTCGCGAGCCGAGCTCTATCCAGCGGGCGAGATCCTGGTCTTCGCACACGGTGACTATGCCATACGGACCCGGCAACTTCATGCATAGAAAATTGAGATGTGATGCTGCTCTAAAAGTGTTGAGTGTGGCCCTTTCCAGGATGGCGTTGTACGGGTATAGGAGATCAACGACGTCGAAGGTTATGTCCTCGCTTCTTGCCTGGTTGTGTTGGCCAAAAGACACCCGGAGTGGCACCTGGCCCAGGACTCGCAGTGATTGGCCCCCGAAACCCTGGAGTGGGATAACTGACGGTTGGAGCCTACTCCGGGGAATGCCTATCTGGTCGAAGGCGCTAGTGAATAAGATGTCCTCAGAGCTACCTTCGTTGACCAAGACGCGTTTGACGTTGCACCCTGCGATATTGGCCTAGACCACCAAGGGATCCTGGTGAGGGAAGTCGACCCCCGCCGCATCGGCCATCGTAATGATGATGTCACTGTGCCAAAGCGGGCATTTAGGGTGATATGCAGCGATGTGGTGTAGTCGACAGGTGTAGGCCTTCCTCTGCCGTTCGGACGGGAACTCTAATGACAAACCGCCCGTTATAGCGTTGATGACCTGGCGTGCTTCCTTGCCGGGAGCTTGTATGCACAAAGTAGCGGGGTTGGCTTGGACCTGCTGGCCCTCATGGGGCTGCTGGACATGTGCCATCGCCAGCGCTCTGGTCTTGAGTGCTCTGTCCCTAACGACGCTCTCCCGGAGCGTTTGAAAGATCAAACTCCGTTTAAGTTGATTTTGGTATTAATGACAAATATCATAATATGATTTTTAATGATAATATCATATACCATTATGTTGTTTTGGTGATAATGATAAATGTAAATATGAGACTAATATGCTTGTTTGAATGTTATTCTTGCTTAGTCTCATTTAGATGAAAAGGTGAAATCAAAAGAGGTATACATTCGAAATCACTCTCTCATATATTAATGCATTCCTTAGATCCAAAATATAGATTGAACTCCACTAATTGTTCAAAATGAATATGTGTATATGTTCTTTTTATACACTTGTATGCACACATTTAGGGGTACTCTCTATATGTTTTGGAGTTTCATGAGTATTGATCCATGCTTTCTTAATATGCATATTTGGGATCTTTACTTTGAAATACATTGTTGAGTATATATATAACTTGTGTAGTTTATATATACTCACGTGTAATCAGGTTGTCAACTAACTCCACCATTATGTGTTAATGGTTGAATAGTCAATAACAACCGGATAAGTAAGCTTTGTGCTTATCTTAGAGTATACAAATTGTTGTGTACAAGTTGTATACTCGCAGATCAATTTTTACATCTCATTATTTGTTGAGATTGTCATGAATTACCAAAAAGGGAAGATTGTTGAATCTTGTCCCTCCATTATGTGTTAATGGTGAAGTTTGGTAATTGATGACAATTGTTTTGTGGACTAACGGTTTTCATGAGTTGGATGGATATGTTAGGTTCCACGAATGAGGATGACTTGGGATGACTTCATGTGCTGAAGATCGTCAAGTCAAGATGCAAAAAAAATAGATTCATTTGTTGAAGGCTATCAAGAAGATGAAGGCTTCATGTGTTGAAGCCGTCATAAAGAAGATGTGTCATGAGTTGATGCATGAAGGTGATCATGTGTTGATCAAGCAAAGTCCATCATGTGTTGATAGAGTTGATGATAAAGATGCATTATGTGTTAATACATATCGAGACGATGACCCAAGCCAAAGGTATGGCTAGCTAGGGCTAAGGATATGTTCCTAGTTTTTTACCGGTCTTGATGTTTGGTTGGAAGACCGGATTGCTAGTATAGATTGCCGTACTATTAAGAGGGGTCATGTCTATTAGTTTGAGTCTCATCATGTGTTGATGGCTCATCCTCACCTCGCTAGCTCAAATTGACATGAGGCTTATATTTGCGAATGTGTTTTGCAAGTGCTTGAAGTCCATGTTTCTATACTCTGTGATATGAGTCTTATATTTGCAAATGTGTTTTACAAATGGTTGAAGCTCATATTTAATCCTTGTGTGCATGATATCGTAGTTTGCAAATGTGTTTTGCAAAATATGTTGAGATATCAGCGCTGCTCAGGAAAATCGGAACTACCGGCTCTGTGTGAGCGGTACTACCGTAAGGCGGAAGTACTGCCATGTGTTGCGGTAGTACCGGATGTGAGAAGTCCGAGCGGCTCTGTGTGAGCAGATGGTCCGGCCTGCGGAAGTACCAGCTCTGTGTGAGCGGTACTACTGGGGAGCGAAAGTACCAGCATGTGTTGTGCGGTACTACCGGATGTCGGAAGCTCCGGACCTCCTGCGAACCCTTTTTCCAGAGAGCGCCAAGTTTGGTCTCGACTCGAGCGGAAGTACCACGCCGACTTTGCGGTACTACCGGTGAGCGGTACTACCGGTAAAATGAACGGCGGTACTATCACACGGCTGTAACGGCTAGTTCGTAAGCTCGACATAGCCGTTACATAAATATCACAGTGGAGCGGTACTACCGGCCGTGGCCGGCGGTAGTTCCGCTCATCCTGAATTTTTCAGGACTTTGCTCCAACGGCTAGTTTTTTGGTGTGGGGGTATTTATACCCCCTTGTGGCCAGTTGGAGATGTTGTTGATTGACTGGTTGGTGCATGTGTTGCACTCCTTGAGCTAGAAAAGGGTTCTCCACTCAATTGTGCATGTGCTGCACTTTGTGAGAAGGGAGAAGAGGATTAGAGTGCATGTGTTGCCTCTAGGTGTGGACTTTGTGTCCAGCGTGCTAGTGCATTCGTTGCACGTGGTGAGAGTCAAGCAAGGGGCTTGGTTTGTTACTCTTGGAGTTTGCCAACTCCTAGACGGCATTGGAGGCGTCGTGCGCGGTGATCTTCTCAACGGAGCTTGTGAGAAGGTCCGGCGTGTGTGAAGGTCGGAGCTCACCTACTCGGAGCGGGAAAGAGCTACCACTAGTGAATTGAGATGTTTCGGCTTAATTCGTGGAGCCGGTCCGATTAGTTCGGGCTTACCTCAACGTGGATTAGCGGAGAGCGGCAACTTTCCGAACACCACGATAAAATATCATTGTGTCAATTGTGGTTTGTTTCCTTGTTCTTAATTTATATTCAAGCAATTTACATTCTTACAATTAAATTGATTGCTTGTACACTTAGGATTGCAAACATTGACATCGGATAGAATTTGGTGCACTTAGGCAAATTTACTTGTTGTAGGTGCTATTTAAGCTAAACCAAATTGAATTTAGCTTCCGCATTATAAACTTGGTTTAGGCAAATAGAAAAGCTCTTAAATTAATTAGCAATAGTTTATAGAGAATTTTTAAGACCGCCTATTCACCCCTTCTAGTCGGCCTCCTAGATCTTACAAGTAGTATATATCGTTTAACTTGTAGACCCCATCTTAAAAAAATATTCCGTTTGAAAGTTAGGTACTGTAGCAAAAGTCAAAAGCTGATTTCAAAAGTCCAAAAGAACAGGCCCTTTGCTTTTAACTAAGCTCTTTCACCTATGATATCATATTCTTTCAAGTGGTATCCACCTTGACAAGTGGTGTATCCTCTAATGATATCATCCTCCTCCAAGTGCTATTTCAAGTAACATTTTTTTCTACAAGTAGTATCTCTTTATCAAATCAAGTGAAGATCATTAAAGATGAAGGACCGAAACTTAACCTTGTGAGAAACAAGTTGATCATACAAGAGGCATCAAGTTTTTATAAATGGAATCAAGTACATTTGGTGTCATGTATGCTCTCAAATAGTACAAGTGGTATCAAGTTTTCTACAATTGAAATTAACTATACTTGACATCACCCATGTTTACAAGTGGTATATTCTCACAAGTGATTAGAAGAAAATGGTTAATCAAATGGAGGAAGATAAAAGAAAAGAGGAGAAAAATAGAAAAGAGGAGAAAAATAAAAAAGAGGAGAATCCTTTATGTGTCAAAGGAGAAGAAAGAAAGTGTCAAGAGACCTTTCTGTAAGGGGGAGTTTTTCTTTGTAAAAAACATGTAATACTTTTGTGCTTATTAAAGCAAAAAGGGTAAATATTACTATTGAAAAAATTAATTTTAGGTATTTGCCAAATTGGCTTTTGGTGAATGAATGTGTTTCATTCTCTCAAGCTCAAAATGAATGAATGTGTTTCATTCTCTTAAAGCTAAAAATGAAAAATCATTTCTTTTGCTAAAACACTATATTCAAAAGTTTTACAAGTGGTGTAAGGCAAATTTATTTTTTTCATATGATTTAAAAGAAGACTCCTTTTTTGAAAATTCTTTTTGGAAAAGTTTCATAGGAGTCTAAACTTCATTTCTGCAAAATTTTAAATCATGTCAACTTGTTTTGAGAAAGTTGTGTACTCTTCTCATCTTTTCAAAATGCAGAAATTTCAGAAAAATAATGTTTTTGAGGAGATTTGTTATTTTTGTATCTTTAAGTAGGCTCATAATCTGAGGAAGATGCAATTGTGACTTGTTATCCTCAGATATTACTCTATACTGACAAATTTTCTTAGATTTATTGGATATTTGTAAGTCAGTTTTTCAGGTAGCTTTTGAAGGCCACATGGAATGTAAAATCTGAAAATGATCCAAGTGCTACAAATGATTCATATACAATTGGTATCATTTCAAGTGGTATTACTTCAAGTGGAATCAATGTCTAAGGCCCTCAACAAGTTACTAAGAGTAAGATTATTTGAATGTGTTTCAAATATCTTCAGTTAATTTAAATGGTATCATTTTGGTCATATGTACTTTTTGCTCATACTTTTTATGACCATATTATGTTAAATTAATTGGCGTCAAGCTCCTTATGTTCTTAATTGAAATTAAGCCCCTCATAATGATAAATCTCCTTTAAAATGGCTTAACTTGTTTTCTTCCATTTTTGCAATAATCAATGCTATTTGTGTTAATTGACTCTTTTTGGTGCTTAATACCAAATATGAGAGAAATTTGTGATAATAGCTTTGAATATTGAAATAGATATTGATAATGGGGGAGAGAAACTTAAAATTGTGATAATGCCAAATGGGGCAGAAATATTAGAAACATTAATTGAATGATGCCAAAATGTGAAAGATTAAAATTTTAAAGTTAAATGTTGATTAATGCTTTCACCTTCTCTCATGCGCTTATTTTTATATCATTTAGTCATTTTCACCAATATGCTATTATCATAAATGGATTTGTGATCAATCACCAAAAAGGGGAGATTGAAAGATCAATCTCCGTTTAAGTTGGTCTTGGTGTTAATGACAAATATCATAATGCGATTTTAATGATAATATCGTATACCATTATGTTGTTTTGGTGATAATGACAAATGCAAATATGAGATTAATATGCTTGTTTGAGTGTTATTCTTGCTTAGTCTCATTTGGATAAAAAGGTGAAATCAAAAGAGGTATGCATTCGAAATCACTCTCTCATATATTAATGCATTTCTTAGATCCAAAATATAGATTGAACTCCACTAATTGTTCAAAATGAATATGTGCATATATCCTTTTTTTTATACACTTGTATGCACACATTTAGGGGGAGCTCTCTATATGTTTTGGAGTTTCATGAGTATTGATCCATGCTTTCTTAATATGCATATTTGAGATTTTTACTTTGAAATACATTGTTGAGTATATATATATAACTTGTGTAGTTCATGTATACTCACGTGTAATCAGGTTGTCAACTAACTCCACCATTATGTGTTAATGGTTGAATAGTTAATGACAACCAGATAAGTAAGTTTTGTGCTTATCTGAGAATATACAAATTGTTGTGTATAAGTTGTATATTCGTAAATCAATTTTTACATCTCATTATTTGTTGATATTATCATGAATTACCAAAAAGGGAAGATTGTTGAATCTTGTCCCTCCATTATGTGTTAATGGTGAAGTTTGGTAATAGATGACAATTGTTTTATGAACTAACGGTTTCCATTAGTTGGATAAATATGTTAGGTTCCACAAATGAGGATGACTTGGGATGACTTCATGTGTTGAAGATTACCAAGTCAAGATGCGAAAAAATAGCTTCATGTGTTGAAGGCTATCAAGAAGATGAAGGCTTCATGTGTTGAAGGCCGTCATGAAGAAGATGCGTCATGAGTTGATGCATGAAGATGGTCTTGTGTTGATCAAGCAAAGTCCATTATGTGTTGATGGAGTTGATGATAAAGATGCATTATGTGTTAATGCATATCGAGACGATGACCCAAAGCAAAGGTATGACTAGCTAGGGCTAAGGATGTGTTCCTAATTTTTACCGGTCTTGGTGTTTGGTTTGAAGACCGGATTGCTAGTATAAGTTGTCGTACTATTAAGAGGGATAATGTCTAGTAGTTTGAGTCTCATCATGTGTTGATGGCTCATCCTCACCTCGCTAGCTCAAATTGACATGAGGCTTATATTTGCGAATGTGTTTTGCAAATAGTTGAAGCTCATGTATTGAACTTTCTTGTAACATGAGACTATGCATTACGAATATGTTTTGCAAGTGCTTGAAGTCCATGTTTTTATTCTTTGTGATATGAGGCTTATATTTGCAAATGTGTTTTGCAAATAGTTGAAGCTCATATTTAATCCTTGTGTCATGATTTCAAAAGTTTGCAAATGTGTTTTGCAACTTATTGAAATCATGTTATAACCTTGTGTGTATGATAGTGCTAGTGCATTCGTTGCACGTGGTGAGAGTCAAGCAAGGGGGTTGCCTTGTTACTCTTAGAGTTTGCCGACTCCTAGACGGCGTTGGAGGCGTCGTGCGCGGTGATCTTCTCAACGGAGCTTGTGAGAAGGCCCGACGTGTGTGAAGGTTGGAGCTCACCTATCCAGAGTGGGAAAGAGGTACCACTAGTGGATTGAGGTGTTTCGGCTTAATTAGTGGAGCCGGTCTGATTACTTCAGGCTTACCTCAACGTGGATGAGGGGAGAGCGGCAACTCTCCGAACACCACGGTAAAACATCGTTGTGTCAATTGTGGTTTGTTTCCATGTTCTCAATTTATATTCAAGCAATTTACATTCTTAGAATTAAATTGATTGCTTGTACACTTAGGATTGCAAACAGTGACATAAGATAGAATTTGGTGCACTTAGACGAATTTACTTGTTGTAGGTACTATTTGAGCTAAACCAAATTGAATTTAGCTTTCACATTATAAACTTGGTTTAGGCAAATAGAAAAGCTCTTAAATTTATTAGCAATAATTTGTAGAGAATTTTTAAGACCGCCTATTCACCCCCTCTAGTCGGCCTCCTCGATTTTACAGCGTTGCTATGGTCATGTAGTGCCTGGTGAGGTTGTTTCCATGATCGTGCACCTCGTACCACAACCCCTATTGTTGCCCATCCTCATGCCCATGTTTGCTGCCATCGCGACCACAACCTCTTCTGTGACCTCGGCCCTTATGGCCATGCCCCCGGCTGGCTGAGGTGTTGTTGTTACCCTCGCCCTCAATGTCGAGGACTTATTTGTGCCATTGGTTCTTCCACTCTTTGCGGCTGGAGCCATCCTTCACGAGGTCGAGTGCGCACTTTGAATCGGAGGCATCGCCTTGACGCCGATGCGCGTCCTCTTTCGCTCTTGCATAATGCTCCATCTTGTCGAAGAGTTTGTCGACTGATTTTTATAGGCTTACGCACATTGTATTCAACAAATGGTCCCGGCGCGAAGACCTCGTATTGCTATGTTGATGATAGTGGTCTCATTTACATCCTTGACTTGGCAGTAGAGCTTAGCGAAGCACTGAAAATACTCTCTGAGTTTCTCTAAAGGTTTCTACTTGATGGCAAAAAGCTGGTCAATGTCCACCCGTTTGACATAGTTTCCTTGAAATTGTTGTACATGCGGTCCGGATCTTCTCCCACGCATATATGGAGTTCGGCGCGAGTGCCGAGGTCCATGGCCGTGCCCACGAGGGCGCCATAGTCGACATTCGTGCCTGCGTAGGCGTCCTGGTCGATAGCCGTGCCGGCGCAGGCGTCGTGGTCGACGTTCGAGGTGCAGGCGTCGTGGTCGACGGTCGTGGTGGTGCGGGCGTCGTGGTTGACGGTCGTGCCTGCACTAGCATCGAAGCCAGCCTCTCGCGTTGGTGCCAACCGCTCGCCGGCCACGGCGCCGGCGTGTCGTTGCCATAGGGCTGGCGGGTCTTCGACCACCGGCCTTTGCGTACTGGCTTCAATAATCGCTGTCACTATACTTCTCTTTTGTTTGATTATTGACTTACTTTTTTTGACGTCATTACTTCTCTCAAGCCCACAACACAATTTAATTGTAAAAAAATGATTAGTACTAACAGTTTTCTGTATGTGCGCTGTAATCAGCCACAGGCAGGGGTAGTAAGGGGAACCTCTCTCCGAGCTGGAAACCCTCGACGCACACATATCCTCGTAGTCTCCACTGCGACTCCATCCCACTAGATACGGACATGGCGGCCTCCACAGCCAACGCTGCTCCAGCCGCCAAGCCCCCGGCCCCGCCCGCGCTGCCTCCTCCCCTTCCCGGTGCGCGCCCCTTCGTCGTTTCTTTCTCACTCCGCCGGTAGAAAAATGTCGTTATATCGCTCTTGGTTTTTGCTCTGCGATGGTTGGGCCTTTGCCTTCGTTTCTCGTGAATTTTTGGGGATTAGATATGACTTCTTGGGAGGTGTTCTCCCGATTAGATGATTGGTCTTGTGGTAGCTTCTGTTTGGTTGAATTTTTCGAGTATACGTTCGAGTATGGGCTCATCCTAGGACTATGATCCGTGCAAATGACGGGCAAACTAGATGGATTTTGTGGCGAGGTAGGTGAATTTCTGCGGTCAAGAAGACAAGAACGTCCGATTTTCGCGTATTTATCTCTTCCTTAGTAGGTTTGTTTGTGGCTTATGAGATATTTATCGAATCCGGTGCTGTGCCCGGGCTTGAAGTTGCGACTGATGGATCATTATATTGGGATTTTGGTGCAGCAAGTGCTGGCGCCTCAGCGGATTCGCTGGCTTTGAAGAAAATGAAGACGGCAAATGGTGGAGTTGCAATGTTAGAAGAAAAGAGAGAAGTCTGTGGGTGCTGCTGTAATGTGACTTACTTGCTCTAGTTTGTGGCTGGCAGAAAATGTGTTTGGTCACTTGAAGTTAGGGGTTTGCAGTTTTGGTTGTGTTGGGCTATAGTGTTGCTAGGAGCTCCAAGTTTGGCTCTGTTCCTGGAGGAACGTTCTACGGTTGAATCTGAACTTTGAACTGCTGTGTTTGGTTTCAATTTTAATGGAACATGGAACTGGGCCTTTTTGCCCTCTGCTTCTAAACAAAATTTAGCGAATCCGGTTTGGGTGTGCCTGCAGTTTCCTAGTCTTGTAGCGAGTATGGTATTGGGTTTGTTTGCTTAGTTCTTAATCAATGGATTGTGCGATTTTGGCTTACACTTTGTCATAATTGTTTCCTTTTGGTTTGCAAGACAAGAAGTGCAAAGAGTGTATTATCTCGTTTTTGGCAAGTGAATTTCTATTTTCTGAATTCTGAGTGCTATGAGATTTCTTTCCTTTCTTTATTTGTATTTGATGTTAATCTCTGTAGCAGCTGCTTTATTGCAACGGTAGCATCAGAGCACTCTCTTTTTTCCGATGGACTTTGCGAGCTCGTCTGACAGGGCCGTCTTAGATATCTCTGCAGTCATGTTGCTAGATCCTGTTAACTGTTTGTGTCGTCCCTGTACTTAGGCAAAACCATGCTCCTTCTGGAGGTTCTCTTGCATTCAGTTTGTTTTGGGTGCCGGGCAGATTTGGTTGATCAGGCTGTGATCTGTGTTTATGTCCTTTCTTTCTCTGAACTGCTAGCTGGAACCTGTAAGAACTCTGTTTGGTTTCTATAAATGAAATCGGGGTTCCCCCATTTTGGAAAAAAGAGTACTATCTTTTCCCTAGTACATAGTACTCTTTTCCCATATAAGTGTTATTAGTAAAGATGGCATGCATAGTGAGGTTATTTAAGGTAGCTCATCCCGCGTTAATTGCTTGAGATTGAACTGGAAAAGGGGACAACTGGCAAAAGATTATTGACCCATGAGCCTTTTACCCTTCACATGCACAACCTAATCCTGTTATTTTGCCCCATTAAAATGCCAATAATTAATATATGTTTTTAGTATGTGTACAGACTATGCATTTTAATTATCTCATCTGCTTGTATAGCTTTTGCTGGCTAATTGTTGCGGAGTCTAGGGTCTTGCAAGAAGAATGAAATCAACTAATGATTGCTCTCTTGTACTGATTGGTGAATTTTTCTTATGCAGAGCAATGTAAGCATAAAAACCGCCTGCAGGAGTTTGCACAACGGATACATCAGAAGTTGCCGATTTACCATGCTGAGCCTGAAGGTCAGCAACATCAACTTAAGTTCAAATGCACTGTTCAGGTGGGCAGTGAGCGGTTTTCATCAGCTCATAGTTATAGTCGCCTCAAGGAAGCAGAACAGGAAGCTGCCAGAGTAGCCTATGAGATCTTGGTGAAAAGAGAAGAGGGTAGTGATGTTACAGACATGTTTGGGCTGATTGATCAGGTATTCTTTTTGTAACTGTTCCTTGATTTGGTTGTTTATCATCTTTCACATCATTGAGCAATGATGTTTACATAGTTGCTGTGAATTGTGTCACATAAGTTTCTTAAAGTAATAAAGTATATATCATCATCATTTTTTCCCTCGTATTTTGCCTCACAAAAAATAAATCAAACACAATTTAGTGGTGCTTATCACCTTTTTTCTTCTTCTTCTTTTGCCTAGTTACATTGCAATTTTCTATCATGGAATTAATGACCTTGCCACATGATTTATGCATATCGCAAGTGACAACCTTTACGGTTGCAGACTTTGCTGATATCTGCAAATATAGATATTTTAACTCATCTGAATAAACATTTGAACTATCTTTTCTTCTGTTGCTTCTTTTTGGGCAAAGACTTGCATGCATACTTCTTCTAGTTCATCTATACCATGATGTATTCTTGTAAGATGATAACATGGGACTTCACAATTAAACTTTGGTTGCATTTCTTTTTGTTCCCCTTCTGATTTGGCAGGTTTTGTATTTCATTTTTGATGTAAAATGTATTAACTAATAGGACTGAAGAACAGAGAATCACTTTTGCATTCTTTACTTTCCAGATGCTAATCATTCAAAAACATCATTTTAGTATTGCATATGGATGTTCATGCTCAGTTTATAACATTATGGATCTTATTTTCTCATCTTTTGAAATTTATAATTTTAATAATCATGCAAGAAATGAAGGAATTGACTTCTATCTAACATATTCTTTTTTCTTCCGCAGGATGTGGTATTCTGCAAATCAATTCTTCATGAATTTGCTGTTAAGAAAAAAGCCACTCAACCCTCTTACTCTGTAGTTAATCCAGAAGGGTTAGGGCCCATGACCCTGTTTGTTGCATCTGTGTTGTTTGATGGGAATACTTATACTGGTGAAGTTGCAAAAAGCAAGAAGGATGCAGAGCAGAAGGCAGCTCGTGCTGCAGTCAAGTCAATTTTAGGTAATTATTGTTTCATCCTATGTTGTCATGGCGTCGTCTAGGCGATGCCTAGGCGGCCGGAGGCTGGCGCCGAGGTTGTTCGCCCAGGCCCTGGAACTTAGGCGAGCGCCTGGGATCTCTGGGCCGTGTTGCACTTGCTAACATTATTTGTTCCTGCTATTAAGTATTCTAGTTGTGAAAGTTTTAAAAAAAAAATGTTGATTCTGCTTCTGAATTGTTGGATGGTCAGTAAAATAGCATGCCTAGTGACATTGATCTAACATGATTGCGGTTTAGTGGTGTTCAATAGTTAATAGTTCAATGTTACTTGCATTTATTTGTGAAGATAGAATGCTATTGTGCATCACTGACTTAGGATATTATTGAATTATTAAAACCATGAGGGTGTGTTGTGTACTAATGTTAGTAAACTTAGTTGTTATTTGGAGAATTTGTGATGTGCTTATTTAATTCCCTGCTAGATGAGGTATTATATGAGGTATGTTTATTTAATTCTCAGCCATATAAGGTATTATTTGTTATTTTTATTACCACCATCTAACTCTCGCCATGGCGGACGCCTAGACGCCTAGGCGTCTAGGTGCCTCATGCTCGCCACGACTTGCCGGAGCGCCATGACAGCCTTTTTCATCATTCATGATTAAAAATAAAGCCCAAAACCTTCTTTAAATTTTTGTATTGAGAATTAGTAGCGGTATTTTAGGAGCATAACTAATTATTAACTGCTGTTACAGCTGCAAAAGACACTTGTATGTTGCAAATTATTAGATCGAAGAAAAAGCTTATCACTGCCATCACATCTTCTGGGTACAACAAAGAAAGAGGAGCTGTAAGCCAGGAAACCCACGGTACTCCAACAAACACCCTACCTCCTGTTTCTACTATAAACTTCACGCCCCATGTCACATACGAAGCATATGGTACACCTCAGTTTGCATACACAGCATATGGTTTTTCTCCTGGTACATCAATGCAACTACCTTTTCAAGTTCAAGTGCTAAATGTTTCTGAACCACTGCAAGGGGAACCAACTCACATAGTGCCTATTTCACAAGCTGGATCTTCTTTTCCAGTTGCTTTTCAAGGACCCAACATCATACCAGCATCCACTCACATAGTGCCTGCTGTGTCACAAGCTGGATCTGCCTCTCCAATCGCTGTTCAAGGACCCAAAATCATACCAGCACTTGATCCATCTGCCAACCCATCTGCTCAATCTGTATCTGGCTCGAAGAAGCGCAAGAAGAACAGAATTAGAGGACCAGAGGCCACGGAAGAAAGGGCTGCTGAGTAGCATTAGCATCTCACAAATCCCAACATGAGGTAGTTTTTTTTAATCAACACTATCTAGATCATGACATTAAAAAAGCATCCAACTAGAGCAATAGTTTCCATCCAGACCAAATAAAGGAGCTGAAATTGCAAAAACACCTATTACTGGAAGTAAATGTTTTCCCCTCCCGCCATGTACTTTCCAGTTGGAATATACTTTGATTCATCAGTCACTTATGTGTTTTACACTTTTACCATGATATGATTTAAGCGTATCCGGGGAAAAAAGTACAAGCATATAGTTTATGTAATTTGATCTACTTCATTTGGTTTGGATTTAAGTATTAATTTGGTTGATTTTTGAAATAATCTGGTGATCTATCCTGGCGTAAACATATGTGTATCTCCATGATCCAAAAGCTTGTTGCGACATTATATGCTTCTGGCAAAGTTTGCCTGTGGTTGGCCGACTAGGTTTCACCAGCACTTCTAATAGTTGGTGTCTTGAAGGCCTGGCACTGACACTTAACTGTAATGCCTATTGTGGAAGTGTCAGTTCAATCAAGTAGACATTTCCATGCCAATGCCACTTTGGTGCGTTGTGTAGATGGAAAGCAAAAGCTTTCTTTTGTCCAATATCCTATGAAGCACTAATGATTTGAATAATAAACTTTAACTTGATCTGGCCTTTGACTTGTATAAAGAACAAGCATATATGAATCAAGGCTATATAGTTGCTATAGACAACCATTTTTCCCCGGAAACCGCTATTCGGCAGTTCATGAAAACCGTTCGGTTTCTCATTTTTCCAAAAATTCAAATTTGAGTTTTTCAATATTTGATTTTTAGATTATGTGTAAGATTAAATAGTACACATCTCTTCTGCAAAAAATGGGGTTCAAAGGGTGCCATTTGAGCCCTGAACTGGCCCTTTTAAAAATTGGTTTGACTGGTTTTCGCCAGTTTCTTGTACCCTTTATATAACCAGACATTATCAGTTTAAAAAGCCCCAAAACACTGCATATTATTATGTCATTATTCTAGAAGCTGGTGTAATTTGAAAGGATACATATTATTCAAATACATATAATTTTATTATTATTTTTACGTTAATATAGTAATGTTGCTATGCCGGTGCTTTTGCTTGTAAAAATATTTTCTTTGCACATGTAGTTAGACACCTCTGGTGTGTATCTGGTACCGTTCAGTAATTCTTTGTTCTTTTAGTAATCTTTTTAGGGGTCTTCCTTCATTAATCTTGGTAATTGTTATCCCATATTTCAGAATATGTACTGTCCAAGAATGTTAAATTTGAACTAACTGAGAATCTTATTTGACTGGCAGGATTGAGTTACGGCTTGTCGGTGTCATCTGCGGTAGGAGTGGAGGTGATGGGCTTGCTGACGTAAAATGCTTGGTATCATCAGTCGGATGCATGCTGAGATGACACTGGATTCGCAATCCATTCCTAATGTAGTGAGACCTATAGTATTAGCCATCTACCCTCCGTAGTTGCCGAACAAGACTGTCAAAATACTGAATTTCTCGCTCCTTGTTAGGAACTCAGGATTTCTGCGACGTACCTGATGTTTGTATGGTGTCCAACTCATGTTTGTGTAAAGAATTGTTTCTTAGTCGGATCATCAACTGATCGTCTCTCCTATGCACAGGATCCTGCGCATTAGCTTAATGTCTTGGCTTGTGGGTATCGACGTTCATGAAGGTGTCAGAATTTGGTTTCTGTTGCTTCTGCGATGAAAGCTTGCTTTATTTATTAAATTCCTCAGAAATTTTTTACTTTCTTCACAGGGAAATTGATATATTTGTGCAAATAGGAGCCTGACGCTCGCGTATTCGAAACCCAGAAATTATTTTTTGAGGTTAATGCGGTTGCATCTTTTAACACTTCGTCCATCCCCTGAGTCTAAAATGCTAGTATTATTATACAATTTTATCATGTTTAACAATTGCTGATAGTTTTAAAACAAGCACTATTTTATTTATATTGCAGTGGCTAGATAAATATTATACCATTTTAATTCTAACTCTAGCATACCAGTAGAGTCTAAACATACTAACAAAAATTGATATGTGAATTGATGTTGGTACGTGAAATTATTTATGTGCTACTTTCGTCTGTGTATGATGTCCTTAATGGTCACCTAAAAAAATAAACAAGCAATGATAAGTCCAGAGACTCAGCAAGCACATAATAGACCAATAAACACTACCATAAGCACAAACAACAACAACATCATGTCATTCTCACATGTTTCAATAAACATACCATAACACAATCATTCTTTACAATTCTTGATATCTCACCTCAAATCATACTTAATGCAATGCAATGCTATGATCAATCTCTTTCTCCTCCTATAACTTATATCCATAAAGTGAAGGGCACATCTGTCGATGTCACCCCTTACCTCTATCTTGTGGAGGTGCCTATCGAAGTATGACTTTTTCTTCATCCCGTGGAGGTGCCTATCAAATTATGACTTTCTCAAGAGCACGTTGTATTAGTCAATAGCTTTACTCACAGCTATTGACTTTCTCACCTTCCTAAGCTTGTAATGCATATATCATGTCATGAATGCTACACTCCAACATTTTATTAGGTATCACAAGTATCAGCACCAGTCATGCAACAACAAATACTATAAACATCATATATTTCACAACAATTACCATCTACCGCTCTACCATGTACTGGCCAAGTTAGCTTCGAGGAGGAAGCATGGATGGCTCTAAATTAGGACCTCCACCTGTACAAGCATTACTCGATTTAGGATAATATAGCGACACACATACTTTTATGAACGTCCTCGATTCTATACGCAAAGCTCAATACTGGCATAAAAATGCATATGGATAAGGATTCGATGTGCACATCACAAATCCCCCTCTTTTTTTTTTCTCCTCTTTTCTTTTCTTTTTCCTTCCTTTCCTTTCTTTTCTTCTCTTCTTTCTTTTTCTCCTCTTTTTTTCTTTTCCCGTCCTTTTCTTTCTTTTCTTCTCTCACTTCTTTCTTTTTCTCTTCTTTCCCCACCTAAGCTCTCTTCTCTCTCTCCTTCCCATTCGGTTTGGCTGAATGGCCTTATCCTCTCCCCACTTCTCCCCTCACTCTCTTCCTCTCAAATCCGACCGACCAGGGCCCGATCCAGCCACTCCCTGCGGTTGCCTCCCCTCTGTATCGCTCCTCCTCAGCCATCTCCTTCTCCTCTCTCCTCCCCTCTCACTTGTTCCGTTTCCCCCAATCCCCTCCGTTCAAGCAAATAGTGCAGCCTACCCCTGTGCCCTCGGCCATTGGCCACCGGCCGCTTACTCGCAATCGGCTTGGCCCTCCTTCGGCTGCCTCCCACGGCTCAACTCCGTGTAGCGTTGCCCCTTGGCCGACGGTTCCTTGGGCTAGGCCCGGCAGCCGTGTCGCCGCCCCTCACAGGCTCGCCGACCACGGAGTGCCGCCACCTTCGAGCTCGGGCTCGGGTGTTTGCGCCACCGCCTGGGGCTTGCAACCACGGAGCGTCGCCACCTTCGAGCTCAGGCTCGGGTGTCTGCGCCACCGCCTGACTCTGGACCTAGGCTATCATCGCCCCCTCCAACTCGCCAGCCACGGCTTGCAGCTGGCCGGGAGTCTCGACGCCTTGCTTCCCCTTCGGCCCTTCCTTGAGCTCGTCGGCCACAACGCATAGCCGGCCGGGAGCCCGACCAACTTTCTACTTAGGACGGTCCACTTTCTTCCCTTTCTCTTACTACTTGTATTTTATTCTAGTATCTATTTTCATCTTGCCTCTACTTTTGTCCATGCTTGGATGGGAATGTCTACGGCAGCGTCGCGACGGGACTTAGAGGGGAACATGCGCCGGGGAGCAAGTCCCTCCAAGTAGGGACACACGACGATTCTACGGGCTCGCCGCCAATGGCATGTTAGCCAAGTCCCTCCAAGTATGTGTAATGAAGACATATACACATATTCATTTTAGACTATTTTGGAGTTCAATCTATATTTTGGATGCAAGGAATGCACTAATGTATAAGAATGTGACTTTGCATGCATATCTCTTTGATTCACCTTTTTATTCAATTGAGACTCAATGATTTCACCTTTTTTATCCATATGAGACTAAGTAATATCATAATCAATAAACAATGTTAGTCTCACAAATATATTTGTCATTATCACCAAAACCAACTTAAATAGAGTTTGATCTTTACTGTGGTACTCACGGTCATGCTAAGTGGTCGCATTAGAGGTAAGGGGAAGAGAATGGCCTACTAGAATGTCAGGTTGAGGATTGGCAAGGATCGTGGACAATGACGATGATGGTTGCATTGCGGTTCAGTTGGGCCTTCTCTTGCTGTCGTGGTCAACCACATCCTTGGTCCTCTCCTTCATCTCCCCCTTCTCGTGCTCCTCACCTCTGGTCTCTCCCTTACATTCTCTCTATGGTGGTCTTTGGTGATGGGGTGACTGTCATGGAACTTTGGGGTGGAAGGCTTGGATTAGCCGTTGTGGTTGGGCAATGGAGAGTGGTTTGCCTTTTCTGGTTTTTGCTCTTGGTCATGGCTAGCTCCCTAGGTTAGCTCTCTGTTGGCTTGCTCTCGGTTGAGGGAGAAAAAGTGAAATGGTGCTTGTGGGGAGGCTGCTGGTGTTGGCCTGAATAAGAGGGTAGGCCTTCGGCTGTTGGCCCTCTCTCTCTCTCTCCTGGCTTTGTGAAATGATTGGGGTGCCCTCTCCTTACCCCCACTCTTCTTTCATGTGGCTGTGGCCTCAAGGGCATTTTGGTCCAAAGGGGCTATACACTAATTGGGGCTTTTCTGTTGCGGTAGATAAGTAGGTAAAATATGGGTGCTGTATTTTTCTACTGCCGTATGACGATGCCCATATAACCGAGAGGCGTCGACCAACCTTGGACGGTTTGGGAACCTCTGTGAATGCTATTTCTTCGGCATTTCTAAAATCGATGGGTCTTGACAAAAATCCTTTATTTTCTTTTATTCTCCTTTGGATTGTTTTCATTCCCTACTTTTCATCTCTTTTGCATTCTACTGATGTTACACATCTTGTGTGAGGGATGGGTTGAGAGCAATGTAATACTAGGGGTGGGAAACGGTAACGGATAATCCATTTTATCCAATATTCGTATACGAGAAAACACAAATATGGTAAGCAAAATCCGTATTCGAAAATTTTTATATTTGTATTCGAGAATATTTTTATCCGTATCTGAGAATATTCGTATTCGTATTCGCATTCGAGAATATTCGTATTCGTATTCGAGATTATTCGATTCGTATTCAATCCGTTTCCTATGCCTATCGTCGGTAACTGGTCAACAACCGATGAAAAGCCAACAAAATTGATAGGAATTTGTTCCACCGAGATTTGTTACAGAAGTTGTAGGAGGATATTCGTATTCGACCGAATTAAGTACATATTCAATTCAAATTCGTATCTGTTATGACATTTGACTTGTATTCGTATTTGTGAATATTCGAATTCGTATTCATATTCATTTTAAAAATATAAATTTATATTCATATTTAAGATTATTTGATCATATCTGATTCGTTTCCATCCCTATATAATACTCGTGTTATCGGATCAGTCGGCATGGCAGTCTTTTTTGACTTTTAGCAATGCAATACGTGTAGGTTGATCAAAACAAAATATTGCACATCCCCTTTGATTTAGCAAGGAGGAAGCACAAGTCATGCAAGCATGGTTGTTGCATTAGTTAATATATTATAATCATCCAAATCTGATCTACTTAGAACTGATAAGATGCAGACGGTTGCTAACCATCCAAAACTGAAGTCATTTGTCATACTCCATTCATAAAGCCCAAGTATCTTGGAGTCTTGGTCATCCAGAAAAGTTTCAGCTGTACTTTATGTCAGCTTGATCCATCAATTTAGTACTAGAATGGACACGCGAACCGCCAATTACAGGAATGAGATTAATAGTGCTCAATACTCTGACTATTCAGATCTGATCAGAAAAGGAAAGCACAATCCGGGTACAATGACATATAGAGATAAATTCCTAAGTTCAAGCAGGAAAAATGCAGTTCAGAACTAACTGCAGCTCAAGAACTACGCACTTTCCTCTCACTCAGAAGAACCTCGGTATGTATTCATCTTGCCAGGACCAGGACCAACAATTGCAAGAATAACAAGAGCTCCCAACAGTACCAGCAGCATCCCCAGTGAGTTCATAAATAGAGCTTCTGTAGAGAAGCGCCCAATCATTTTGGCACTCTGCATGAATATCGACTTCTCCAGAAGTCCTGACAAGCTTGTGGCGATGGCGAGGACATAGAGAAAGACACCAAAGAATACATGCCAGGGAAGCAGAGACGCTCTCCCACTTCTTGATCCACCAGGGTACCAGAAGGTCCAGAATCCAGCAGCCCACTGTAGAGATTTTATGATAAGGAGGACAATAGTTTGAAATAAACCTCTTTATCTATACAATATTATGTTTACTGAAAACAGAAGAATTGTACAGAAGAGTACAGCATCTCATATTCTACCTGCAAGCTGAAGAAGATGATGCACAAAAGGCCCAACCAGGAATGAAGTGTGTATAAGTGGTCAATTTTTCTTTCATTGTGGAATTTCCAGACAGCCCAGAGACCAATTAGACTGAAAAACATGGCAAGGAACTGCAGGGCAAGGTGTACTAACTTCTTCAGTTTCTTGGTCCCTGGCACTGTCTTGTAGGCCAAAAGAGCTGCATGTAGCACCATAACAAAGCCATTAGAAAAGTTATATACATAAATATAAACACAACTACACGACAAAAACATTTATTTTATATTGATATAAGCTAAATAATCCAAATCAATTCAATCACATTTTCCTCAAAACTGATCTTGGAATGGTTTCTGCTAGGTGCCAGTTAGGGTTCTACTAGTTACAAACAATAATTGCCAATTTTAATATTTAAATTTGAAGAAAGAGATCTTTCCCTATATTTCTGAAGAATACTATGGCATTATTGTGTTGATTTGCGTGGATCAAATTCGTTTAGGATAATTTGAAACATGTCAGGAATCAGTATTGTCAGGTGTACATATCCAACTTTCTAGATATAGTTTACCAAGTGCTAGGATCCAATCCTAGCCTATCCAAGTTAGTTTACTGAGAGCCAATCCTAGCTAATTAGAATCCTGATTTTATCTTGTATCAACAAAACTGCAAATAGTTTATTTGAGATGTCTTAGTGCCACTGTCTTTGATCAACTCTGGGGCATGTCTCATGCTGTACTGTGTGACGGTATAATGATATAATCTATTTGATATCTGTAAAATATTACACTTTGATATATGCATATGCTGGAAATAGCCAAAACAAGAAATTCGGTATGCCATTTAGTGAGGCAGTAAAGATTTATATGCCACAACAATAAGCTCATTCCTGAAATCCAATTTTATTCAAAGTTCAAGAGTGGGTATCAGCCGACCTTCACCATTCAAGACTACCAATCCAATCAGCATCAGTACAGGGTGAACCTGAAAAGAGAGAAAGCAATTTTAATATCATAAGAGGATGAGCTTTATGTACACAATAATACTTACTATATGGTATATAGTGAGTAATTAGAACTATAGTGTTTGTTTAGTATGCAAAACCTACATGTTTAATTGTTTCTGTGAAATATGGCACATTCAAATGATTTGTCATCACTTGAGAACATTCAACCTCTGGCTTTAGATTATCTGTTGACTAAATAATTTGGTGAACATGTTGTATGTTACACAGTCGGCTGTTCATTTCTTTACCAACATTCTTTTCTTATGTACCCACCTAGATGTCTTGACTCATGACACATCACGTGCACATAAGTTTCTGTCCTTAATAATGCTAGCTTTGTCATTTCTACCACAAAGAAATGTATCTTGTATAATCTTGTTATACAAAACTATTAGATTGGTATGATCTTGCAACAGTGTTGAGATGCTGATGGAGTGATGGTGTTAATCAGGGATAAAAAAACCGGCGGTTACCTTATCAGAAAAACCGGTGGAAACCAAGAGGGAAAAAATCGGTGAAAATTTTCAAACGTAAATTTAAATTTATGACTGTATAATGCACTTTCTAGATTGATTTAGCCTTTTTTATGATAAATTACCTATTGTATGAACTAAATATGTATCAATTATTGTACTCCCAAGTTTTCTCTGGCTTTTTCCGTTTTAGCGGGTTTTCCAGTTTTTTCCCGCTTCTCATGAAATGCTGCCTAAAATGCTTCATGGGTGGGTATCTGGGTGCATGCAATTTTTCCCACCGAATTAAAAATACCGCAACTGCAGGAGCCAACTACACAAAAATAATTAGTTCTTTTCTTAGTGGATTTTATTGTTTATTTGTCAGTGCCTCAGTGGGGTATCAACCATTAAGAAACAAAAGGCTTCAAAATAGTTCCAGTCTTGCCATTATCCAACCAAACCTTCAAATGTGCATGGATATTCATTTTGCAAACGGTTGTCTTTCCCTTTTCCAATTTACAAAATCCATCAACAACAAACTTCATGATCCTAGTCTACATTGCAACCATCACAAAACACTAGCCTAGCACACACCTTCCTAATTTCTATCTACAGGGTTTGCAACTAAATATCGGTTCCAAAAGGGCCACAAGTGTAAGAACTCTACTCACATATCGACTTACTAATCTAGTATCACATTCCTAACTTGACCGAAAAGAATACGAAAAACAAAACAACAGAAACTAGACTTCTCCACAAAGTACAATAACACCAGCACTAAACTTCTCCACAAAGTACAATAACACCAGCACCAAACTCACAGTGAAAAGAAATGTTGAAAAGGAGAAACTTTCTTCTGCAAAATTTATCAAGTTGCAATGGTCATAGGCTGCAGGAACTTAAAATAGCCCTTGATGACATACTCAACATAATCATCTCAAGCCTAAAATTTCCGGCCATACACAATCGATAAATAGATTCTTGAGAAATGTCTCATAATGGCATGCTGTCAAATTCAAGAACAGGCCATCCCTCCGATTCTAAAGCTAAACCCCTCCACTAATTACCACACCACACAGGCGATAGCGAAACCTCTCCTAAACCTCAAAGATTCGCTGCTAAATCCATCACGTTGCATTCTCGCATGGCCCAGACGCAAGCAAGAAACTACCCAAGAACTTAGTCGCAATTCACAACCAAACCTCTCGACCGTCCTAAGAACAATCAATGGAACCTTCCCCAACTATCGGCACCAATATCAACACGCGATTCGCGGTCGGGAACGAGGAGGCCACATAATGGAAGGGAAATGAGGGATCTTTGTTCGATTACGTTGAAGATGAGGAGCTTGTCCTCTGAGGAGAACGCCATGCCGCCGCGGAAGTGGACGGCCCAGACGAGGATGGCCGCCGCCGCGGCCACGCCCAGCAGCCGCACAAGGCCGAACACCGGTAACATCACCGCTGGCGCCACCACCATCGCCTCCAATCTTCTCCCCGGCGAGATCGTGCGCGAGAGAAGGAAGGACGAGGAGGAGAGAGGCGTTTCAGAGAAGCAAGGACGCCATTTTTGTGGAGTCCTTGGCGAAGCGAAAAGAGCGGAGTTGACGGGTTTCGAGTCAGCGCGCTTAGTCAGACGTTTTCTATAGAGGGAAGCGTATTTCACAACACGCTTTCTGTTTAGCTAATTCGTACACATGCGGTAACAGAGAGGGATCCGCTATAGTTGAACGATGATGCATTCCGTATGATCTTGGCGGATTAAGGCCCCGCTCAACTCAGCTTGAATTTCTGGTCTCTGATTTATTTTCTATTATTTATAAATTTCATCTTTGTTGGTTTTTGATTTTTTTGAGCTTTTTTGCCTATTCTTTTTTTCTGTATTTGTTTGTATTATCTATGATAGGCTAATCTGTTTTTCTTTTTAATTTTTTTAGTTATGTCAAATAAGCCACCATCAGCTACAGTATAACTTTAGCTAGGTACAGTGTAATTTCAACCAGAAGCCAGTTTATTTTAGTCCAACCGAACGACACCTTGTCTCTTTGGTTGATTAATCAACAACTTATATAGTAGTTCTTATCCGGTAACATTTCATATGCACTTAAGGTAAGCTGTACTCACAGTGCATCCCAAGTCATAAAAATTTTGAAAAATTTCTATATTACTTCTAAACTTACTTTAACTATGAATAAAATTTCAAGTTCGGATTCATTATACGTTAGTGGTAACAAAAAAAAGAAAAATCTAACAAATGTTAATAGTTCAAATTTATCAGAATTTTCTCTTTTTCTGATCTTATATAGAATTAATTTGAACTTAGAATTTGCTATATAGATGGAGTAAATCATGGCTTTTTTAGTTGATGTGCACCACGAGTACACCCAAAGGTTAAGTGCATATGATTTGTTGGGTAACTAGAAAAAATCTAACAAGATTGGCCATTTCATCTTCAACACGTTAATGGAGCGACCAACCAAATTTTGAAGCGAGGAGTAAGCAAGATTCAACACCTTGTATTTGCCAGAGTTAACTTGGAAATTTCTTTTCAGCAATATTTCTCTTATAAAGTCCGTACCATAGAAGCAAATATTTCAGAGAAAAACCTTCGGATCTATGGGAGTATTCTTTTTGGCTTCGGTTTATAGCTTTTAGTTGCAGTTAATGGATTTTGTTTGCGTTTTTCGACATGATGCAGACGACGGAGACGCCGATACGGATAGCCCACATAGTTTTGATCTTGATAATCTATTTAAAGAATCTGTTTCAAGAGACTGTCCTATTTTGATATTTGATTTTTTGACTTTCGAAGAAACTAAAAATAGAAGTCAAAAGCCAAAAGAACATGGCGTACATCTTGATGTCTTCTTCCTCCTCCAACTCTTGTGCAACGCTTGAATATTTCTTCCTCCTCCAACCTCCTCTCTTGCTTGAACAGCTTAGCAGTTGCTGCCCACTCGGCATTAATAAAAAGAAAATCAGGCAAGGCTATTATTGCCTTACCATAGAGTTCCTCAAACAAAAAAAAATTGCTGTGTCTTTGGTGTATGCTGCTGTTCCATCAAGAAATATAGGGTGGAGATCTTCGAAAAAAAAAATATAGGGTGGGAAATTGAATTAAACCAAGAGCTGATAAACAAAAAAAAAAGTGGATGCGAATAGTTCATAATGTAGTGCTTATCTTTTTTTACCCTACAAATTGACAAATTGTACATTGAAATTCGGTATGAATCCATAACATTACATTTACAACATCCGACTTTTTAAGAAATTTCGAGGCAGTGCATCATGCACCTTTCATAAAATTTGACAAATGGAAGGTGGTGCCTCACAGGCAGTTTCTCCTGGAAGAACATTGTAAATTTGTAAGCACCCAAACATGCATTTGTGTTATGTAAGTCTTTCTCCATTGAAGGCTGTGATCACAAAAGGTTATAAAAAAGGAAGTGCTAAGAAGCGCTTGTGTGTTTTTGGGATTACAAGCACTTAGATTTTATGGACGTTACATTTTCATCCAACGGATCCGCTATATCTCCCAAAAAAACAAATCTGAGCCGTTAGATCCCTATCCAACAGACCCCTCCATACCACCCTTTTTTAAAAAAATATGAGTACTCCGAATCTAGGCATTGGATGAAGATCCAACATCTAAAAAATCTAAGTGCTCATAACCCAAGAAACACTTGAGTGCGTCCTAAACACCACCATAAAAATTGTCAGATTGCAGAAATTATAGAAGTATTGTAGCTCTAAATTTGTTTATAGGCTCTGAATTCCTTGTAACCATCCATTAACAGAGGCAAGTCTACTACAGGTGTAACTTGACCTAATTAGTTAATACTGAACATTGAACAATGTCACGTAACTAAGAAAATTTTAAGTTGCTCAAATGGCAAATCATTGAATTAAAGGACACAAACCTAACGAATTAAGTTGCTCTGAATTCAGACGTGGTCAAGCCGTCCAGCCACCTCATATATAGCAGCCTGGTCGTCAACTGCATGCGCGCCTCATCTTGCCTTTTGCAATGGGTTCCATCCATCTGTCATGGTGTCATGTTTTTGTAGTAATTTAGTTAATCAGCAGGCATAACCAAGGGGATTTTAAAGTAACACATTCTCTCAGTTTCCTAGGGATCTTTGTTCCTGGGTTTGGACTATCCAAATGGTACCCTATCCTTCAACGCTCAATTGTTTATAACAACATATCCTTTTTCTTTGAGGATACTATGGTAAATATTATTTGCCATAGTACAATATAATTAGCAGAATATTCTCATTAGTTGCTCAGTTTTTTATTTGTGAGGCAATACAAGTATTATATGTCTTGTTGAACGCTGTGGACGAAAAGTTAGGAATAATGGGAAGATATGCTTAGTCCTTAATTAGTAGTGCAAACCAAGCACAATTGCTTACATGATTGGTTAAAAACCGATGACAATCGACCATTAGCATCGCCCCTTTCTCTTCAATCCCATTACGTGACCCATGACACGTCGTCTATCTCCATCTCATCATCGCCTCTCCTACCTCTATGCCGGACGACGGTTTGATATACTGTGATAATATGATATTTTTTTAATCTGTAGTAACACATGGGTATTTAACTAGTGAAGCTTCATAAATTTGATCATGCCAAAGCTCTTTAACTGTTGTCCGTGTAGCATTTTCACTAAAGTTTCGCAAAAAACCAGTGCATGTTTACGGCTAGCCTGTTTTTATGGCACTAAAATATAAATTTACCCAAAAGTTGTTTTTAAAAAAGCTACATGATAATTAGCCAAAAACAAACTCTTTTTTGGTCCAGCGAGACATTTTCAACCGGTTGATCAAGCCCTCCAGCTGGTTCTTGGTGTGCTTCTAGTTTGCTGCCTTTGTTGTTGACAAGATTAGTGGCTCCTAACTTTGGATGGAGCATCGGCGAAAATTAAGCTCCTCTGATCCGGCCGGGTAAATTTAATAGGAGTGTCTATACAACATTTGACTATTTTTTAAAGCTAAAATAGTCAGATTTTAGGATGTTGGATGGTGATCCAACGTTCTAGATCTTTTTTGAAGGGGATGATTATATGAGATATTTTTTTAGAGGAGGTGCTCATATGAGTGGATCCGTTGGATAGAGATCCAACGCTCCCAGATCATCTGAGTCGAATGTTCTGTAGCACTTCTCAAATTTAATTGCCATCGATCTATCGTGCGATTTCACCTTTTTAGCTACTGCCCTTTCAAAACCGAACCCGCCATTGAACAAATCACCATTGTTGTTTTTGCACCTCCTGGATCGAAGAAAATTCCATGCATATATAAGGAACCACGCCATTGCATAGTACTGTTCGATCCTGACAGCAACATGCAGAAAAGTTCCTGAAGAATTAACCTGTCTGTCTTATCGGCGTTCACTTGCAGCTTAATTTGTTCTTATTTGCGTGGCACATCACTGCATCGATGGATCAGCTTGTTTTTATCTCTTACCACCATCGACATAGAGGTCAAAAGAAATGCATGGTTCCCTTCGCAGTTGCTCTTGTTCGCTCCTTCCTTAATCTTTGTGAGATTAAATATATAATATTTTTTTAAACCAAGAGCATAATTAAACTCAGCTATTCATTTCATAGAGACACCAGAAAACACCAACCACAGCTACAAATACAAAAACTCCTACCAAACATCTACGATAACTACAAGGCAAAACACCTTGTAAATAAGGACAGATACAAATCCACTCTCTAGAAACATGAAGAGAATACTATTGTTTACTACACTTTTTTTTTCGAGGGGCTTCACTGCTTCACTCTCCTTCCTCTCCCCTCCCTGTATATATACATGTAAACATGTGCCCCTGCAATGCACTTGCAAGCGCTAATCCATTGCACTGAGTGAGAGAGAGAGAGAGAGAACGCACGCGCACTACCATGGCCGACTTCTTCAGCGTGGGCGAGTGCAAGGGCCAGAAGGTCATCGACGGCGAGCAGGTGCCGCTGGTCCTGACGCCCTCCTCTGACGATCACCAGGAAGGCGGCAACGGCTGCGAGGCGCTGGTGGCTGCGCTGAGGGCCAACCGCGAGTGGGTGGAGGGGAAGGTGGTCGCCAACAGCGGCGTGCTGCTGCGCGGCTTCGACGTGCGCGACGCCGTCGAGTTCAACGCCGTCGTGGAGGCGCTGGGGTGGCCGGACATCCGGTACGTTGGCCCCGCCCCGCGCACGCACGTCCACGGCCGCGTCTGGACCGCCAACGAGGGCCCCCTCGAGGAGTTCATCTACTACCACCACGAGATGGTCCTCGTACGTACACCATTTCGACCACCCCGGCCTGTTCGGTCGATCGCCATTAATGGCGTCGCTGATGGATTCATTCGCACATGTGTAACTATTAACTAATTAATGCGTGTAGATCAAGGAGTGCCCCGAGAAGGTGATACTGTTCTGCGAGGTGCCGCCGCCGGCCGGCGGCGAGACGCCGTTCGTGCCGAGCTTCCGGGTGACGGAGCGGGCGCTGGAGGAGTTCCCGGAGATGGTGGAGGAGCTCGACGACAAGGGGCTCCGGTACACCTTCACGGCGCTGAGCAAGAACGACACCAAGTCCATGCGCGGAAGAGGCTGGGAGGACGCCTTCGCCACCTCCGACAAGGCCGAAGCCGACAAGAGGTACTAGAGTTAAACTCATTAAGTGATTATCAATTCCCAGAAAACTCAATATTGGTAACATATAGTCAGCAAATTTATAACATTTAGGGTGGTTCTTTTAAACTATGGTTTATGGCTTATAATTGAACCTTTTGAATTATACGTTGTTCTGAGGAAAATAGTCATATACGATTTTGACCGGTACAGCTGAACTCGGTACAGTTTATACTGCAATTTATCTGTAGACTCCACCTTAAAAAATACACCGTTTAAAAGTATGTTGCTATAGCAAATGGCATAAGCCAAAAGCCCAAATGCAAACGAACCCGTCCATAATTTGTCCATGGTTGGACTATACGGTGAGTCCACGTATGTGAACTTGTGTGATTATCAAATCTCAAAAAACTCATTAAGTGATTATCAAACCTCAAAAAACTCAATTTAGTACCAGAGCCATCAAATTTATAACATTTGTCTTGGCTAAATTATACGTCGAGTCCACATATCTGTTGAACACGTGTGAATAACAATGCAGGGCGAGGGCTCTGGGGATGGACGTGGAGTGGCTGCCAGACGGCGGGGTGAAGACGATCCTGGGCCCGCGGAAGCTGACACGTGTCTTCCCAGGCCGCAGGGGGCGGCGGATGTGGTTCAACACGGTGGTGGGGATGCATGGCAAGGAGCTGAGCTCTGCGACTCTTGCCAATGGGTCGGAGATCCCGACGAGCTTCGTGCGGCGGTGCGGCGAGATCATCGAGGAGGAGAGCATCCAGTTCAAGTGGGAGAAGGGCGACATCCTCATCCTCGACAACCTCGCCACCCTCCACGGCCGCCGGCCGTCGCTGCCGCCCAGGAGGGTCCTGGTCGCCACATGCAAGTGATCAACACAATAATTAATTAAGCTTGTGCATGGAGCTAGCTTAATTAATTAATCTGCATTGGTGATGGATGGATGCTACATTTGGCTCTTGCATGGCATGTTGTCTTACTCTGCAACAACAACAAGAGCTGCAAAGTTGGATTAAGTCAATCGGCTTGATTAATTAGCAGGTGGAGACGAGTGTTTTCCATACAATATGTTTCTCAATAATATCTATAGTAGATTAGTAGTGGTGCATGTATCATCATGTTGTGTGACATGACATGTATTATGATACGTAAGGTTTATTTTCTTTAATAAAGCGTGGATGGATGCGGTGCTTTGCATCTACCATTGTATCATGTATGTATGGGTATTACTATCTACAATAAGACCTAGATTGATGCATGTCGATGGGTTTATTAACATGATTAGTATGTTTAAAGGGTGTTTTTGTGCAACAATGTCTGCTTGTGTGCATGAGCAATGATGTAAAACTTATGTTCTCTACAGGGATAAGGTGATTATGGGAGTTTTATCTGTTTTGTTTAATAAGAGCGCGCTGGACATTGGTTTTGTAAAGATATTTTGTCTAGCTAAAACTTTACAAGGTGATGTCATATTAACTACTGTGCTAGTGGGCAGTGTCATGTTGTATGCCATGTAATACCTCCAACATTTCCACACAAAACATAGATGTAGATATTCATTAGATTTTCCATTACAAACAGTTTTGGGGCTCATCCAGAGAAAGTGTGCACACCAAGTTACTTCAGTGTTGTGATGGCACCTTGTAGATTTGCAATCAATGGACAATGGGAGCAACTAGTTATTGGATGTCTAATTCGGACACTAGCTTCATATGTTCCCTTTCACTGTCGATGCTGCACCAATAGTTGGATAGACGACAACCTCTACCCGCTTCTTTTTTGCTATGAAGAATGCTTTCGATTGGACAAGGAGACACATAGATAATGGCGAGGAATCCGAGGATTGGAGCTCGGCTCGCCATGGTAGCGCTACCAGAGGTTGCGCCCAATGACTACGGAGCTCGCGGAGGCCACGACCGGCATTAGTGGCGGAGCTCAAGTGCCACTCGTGATGTTATGGGAACTTGCAAAGGGCACGTTGCCGGAGCTTGTGGAGCGAATAAAAAAATTGAACATCTACATCAAAACAACTTTATATTGCATAGAAACAATTCAACACCATGATTCAACACATAAAAACTCTGATGCAACATCAACAAATACCTATTGCAATATCAATAAATACCGACTGTAACAAAAATAAAAATTCTCTAGCTGCATCAAATCAATATAACTTATGCAACAAAAAGTTTTCTTGTTGCAACAAAGGGAAAAGACAGCTGTAACAAATAGTACATATGGTTACAACAATAATTTTCTTTCTGAAAATATTTTTTAGGTGAGATACACACGGCTGCAACATTCAGAAAACAACTGCAATAACTTAATTTTACCTTGCAACATTCGACAAGCTAAGATGAGAAGATGAAAAGTGGCCACACAACCACCTTATCACAACTATTGACATGTCACTAGTCCTCGGATGAGAGTGGTGTTGCAACAAGCGGCCTTTAGGAGCAATGAGGTACGGACGACTGGACCACACGCATTGAGGTCAACGCCTTGTTTGGCGACATGAGAGCTCAGCTTGCTTCAGCGCTCATGAAAGCCGCATCCGGCTGTTGCAGTGCTCTATCTTGCATGTAGAGAGCATGAGAAGACAGAAAGAAGATCGCTTGGTTGCGCATGACATAGGGGCACTGAGCCATAGCTCATCAGAGACCTCAACGGTGATGATTTACTTGGATTTTATCAAAACAATTGTGAGTCCCAAGAGAGAGAGAGAGAAAAGAGTTGTTGCAACACTCCGGCCTAACAAAAACCCACTGTATCACGCACAACTATTATCACTACCAATTTTTACCAATAATCAAGCATTACCAACAATTAGACTTTAAAAATAAACATTCAACATAATAATAAATATAAATTTTAGCACCACTATAAACCATAAATCACACTTAAGATGAACCAAATAATTGCCAAGGTTAATCGTATATAAAGCTAAACTAAGGAACTCATCAAGTAGCACTATTATGAATAAAAAAGAACTAAGGGAGACCACAAATTATCTAATTATTGCCATAGAAAGTACTAAGGTGATTATGGCAATAAGTGATAGGTCGCTAGGTGGAGTGAAGAGCTACAAAAATGCAATATTTTATGTTCTACTTCCACCCATCTATGTCGCATTCAACGATCACCTAAAACAACAACAAAGTAAAGGTGAGTCAATAACTCAGCAAGTACATAATAGAATAATAAACGAGACAACAACAATAATTAACATTTCATATCTAGTCACCATTAACTCAATTTCAAATATCTATTCTCATAAATTACCATTCTCAAGTCTCAATATCTTAATTTTCTTTTCATGAATACAATGCCATGCAATACATATGTCTCAACTCATCCATTGCTTATACTGGTATGACAGAGTGTAATATCTATCGGTGTTCACATATGCTTGCAATCTTTGTACATGGACTAATTGTTTGTCCTTTTCATACTGGGACCTTATTGCTTATATTTTGCATATGGGAACCCCATCCCACTCTCGTAGATTATATTTTTCAATGATAATACTTAACATGCAATACAATGATTATTATTTTTCTTTATTAAGCAATTGATATAACATTATTCTAGCCTAGTCATCAACATCATCATCATCGGCAACTCATTATAAATATGTAAGTAATATAAAATAAACATAATCATATAAATAATCATGGCAAGTATTCATTTAACTAAATAACCACTTCAAACACTCGAATACAATTTTACCATACACTTGCCTTTCTAATTACGACGATCAGGTTGATTAGAGGATGACATCATCCTCAAGTAAATCCTCCTACAATAAATGTCCAAACTCAATGCAAGCCATGGCAATACAAAATAACACTTAACCGATAATGCTCCTTGAATCTACAAATTTCCCTTTTTACCGGACAGTCATCCCACTACTACAAAAGAGGCTAAACTGGACGGCTACATCACAGACGGTTCATACGGAACCGTCTGTGCTTAAACTATCACAAACGGTTTATAATAGAAACCGTCAGGATATTTTCACGACGGTTATAATAGAAACCGTCGTGATATTTTCCTGCACGGTTTATAATAGAAACCGTCTGTGAAAATCTAGACAACACAGACGGTTCGTTTTACGAACCGTCTGTGAAACCGTCTGTGATAAGCAAGACAACACAGATGGTTAATTTTAATAACCGTCTGTGGTAATCGATCGATAACCGATAATTGGTGTATACCCTGGATTTCGATCTCACCCGTCCATTCTCTCCACATCGAATGACATGCACCAGTTCCTCCCACTGCTCGGCCCTTATTAATAACTCCCCATCTACATTTCCACCGGTACTAGTCAAGGGTGAGTTCATCCACTAGCTAGCTTTCCTTCATCTTAGACGCACGCATGTTGCGTAACTAAAACCGGCGTCGTGATCGAAGCTTACATCGTGGTCGTAAGTCCGACAACGTGGTCCATAGTTTGCACAGTGGTCGTAACTTCGACAACTCGACAGAACAACAACTTGGTAGGCAATCGATGATTAACCAGAATTCAATGAAGTCGATAGCCACCAAATCAAGATTGACAAGATCGAAAGATGAGTCCGGTCGGAACCGTCGTGGTCGTAAGCCAATGGCATGGTCGTACGATCAGCGTGGTCGAAGACCGACTCGCACCTATAGCCGACTGCGGTCGCAGACACCTCATGAGACCGTGGGGCACACGACTACGAGATCTCGACCATCAAGCACTCGGAAACCGGTAAAAGAAAGCGGATGATCTACGTCTTGACGGTCGAGAAGAGAAGCGCGCAAATAGAACAAAGTCGAAATCATAGTAGAGGAGGCTAGTGAAGCGTACAACTGCAAGATCCGATTTCTGTATATCTTTCGATTCACGGATCTTTCGGTCATGGGACTTTAAACACTGCAAGAACACATCCTCTGGCTGAGAAAATCCCAAGAAGTCATGACTTCTCGCCAAGTGAAAGCAAGAAGAGATGGTCGAACTCGAAGCGGAGGAAGCGGCGAGGCGCTCAACCGCAGGGCCCGACTTCAAATAACTTTCAACTAACGGATCGTCGTCCAAGAAAGCTGCGTAAACAATATGGTTAGGGCCTCGGAGGTTGCTTTAATCTTTAAATGAAAACTTAGCAACCAAAAGAGAGTTCAACTATATTTCACTGAGAGCGCCCAAAACCAAATCAGAGAGAGAACAAGACCGCTCGTGGATCTAGAGTAGCCAAAATGGCTTGAAATGCACCTCACATATCACTGCGATTCAGAAAGCCAAGAACACAGAGAAAAGGACAAATGAAGAAACCCCAGTCAAGTCATCCAAAAAATAAATAGACAACACAACTCAAATAGAGATAGAGAGATGGATGATTGATCATGAGGTTTACAAATCCACTCCCTTGGGAGGACAAGCTCTACCCTAGAGCTACACACAGATACAAACTCCCAAGGGAGGGAGGCGGGCGCCTCCAAGGCCTAGCCGACCAACTCAAACATTCTCGTGCCTCCCTCTCCCTTTTATAGCCTCACACCGAGACTAACCTAATGGATCCATCCATTAGTCCACACTGAGGATAACAGTAAACCCACCTAACACCGGATTTTACCACTCACTTTGCCCGCTAACTCAAATGCTTTGCCTGCTATCCCAACAGACCCGCACTTTGCCCGTTAGCGCCAACTGAATCCACTTCTTTTATCAGTGCTTTCCCAGTGGACAGGGCTTCCCTTTGCGACTTTCGCATTTCTCAAAATGCCACTCACGCCTTCTGTCCAAGCTTGCAACCACCTCGCAAGACTAGGTCTCCTTGGCTTCCCACAGTGGTTCGGACCCCAACACCACATGTCTCGTCCAGACCATCCTAGCCTCACCAGACCTATCTCCGACCGTTGCATCGACTCGGTTCCTCATCGACCACCTTGAGCTCCAGTCTTCTTTGGCTTCACCGGTCGTTACGGACCTCAACATCTCCCATGTTTAGTCCCGACCATTCCAAGCCTCACCAAGACTTGTCTCCAAGATCATCGGTCCCTCGACTCCTCCGAGTCTAGTCTCGATCCGTTTAAATCGCACCACAGCCCAACCTCTGGCCGTGCGGACCTCGGCTCCTCCCGAGCCTAGTCCGGTCCTCCTCGTTGTTACTGTCGTGTCCATCATGGTAGCTACTGACTCTGGTTCCTCATCTCCCACTGCACCACCTCACCACCTCGATCATCTTGGCGTCTCCGACCGTCTGGACCTCAACACCTCTTGTGCCTAGTCCCGGTCCTCCCGCCTCACCATGAAATAGCTCAAGTCCTGCAGCCACAAGACAAGCAAACCATCACATAGCACCGCGCGAAAACACACGGACCATCAATGGTCACGTTCAACAAGATCTCGCACAATCACGCAACATTCTAGTCGTACACCCCATACGACCACTCGAACACTCAATTCATGAAGTGGTGAAGTCCTGAAGACTTCTTAACAACCTTGACCACACACTGCATGTCATCACGACCATCTCAAAGCTCGTTCGACCATGCGGACACAAGCTTCGACCAACGCTAGCTTGCTACGACCACATACAACAGATACAACTTTATCGCTCAAAGTCTAGTACCTCATCCGGCACTCTATTGCACACAGATACACTTGAGCTCACGAGCACGCTCAAAGCCCACGACCTCATCCCAAGTCGTTCGACCGATTCCGACCAAAAGCATTTACGGTGGTGCGTGCGACCAGCTCGATCGTAAACGACCACGACTCTTTACCGCTAAGCGTGGTCGAGCGAGTTTCGACCACGTTCAATCCGTGATAACATGGTCGATGTCTCAAGCGCCAGCGTGATCGTACCACCGAGCCCCCAGCGTGGTCGTGGCTGCGAGTGCTGGCGTGGTCGAAGACCCGTCCTTCAGCGTGGTCGAAGCTCCCAAGCGCTCCGCCAACCACTTCCAGCGTGGTCGAAGGCGCCACGTCGTGGTCGTAAATGGCCCCGAGGCCTCCGACCACGACCAGCGTGGCGTAGACTACACAATGTGGTCGTCGCCACCTACCGGTTCTCAATTTCGCTCAGCGTGGTCGAGCGCCTTGAGCCACGGCCAAAGTGGTCGGCGTCGTCGGTGACTCCGACTACGGCCAAATTCACCGATGTTGCCGTAAGTGGTCGTATACCTCTCGATAAGCTTCGATCACGGTCAAATCTGCCGAGAGCCGCGGCGTGGTCGTAAACAACCGAAAGACTTGAGCCACACCCATAATGGTCGTCGCGCGTTTTCGGCTTCCGACCGGTTCCAAAGCGGTCGTGCGGCTTGTTGGCTTCGACCACCGACAATGTGGTCGTAAACTTTCCGGTGGCCTTGAGCATGGCGGAGTGGTCGTAACGCCTTGGACCTTGGACAGCGTAATCGTGGCGATCTGGCGACCATTCTTAAGACTTACAACTTTGCGAGCCACTCAAACCTCAAAACCAAACTCAATCTTCCTAGATCAAGAGTCAATTACTCATCACAACCATGGGGTGACCTCCACATGGTCTCACACATGCATCTCCCCTCCGCTTTGGGACTTGGAGGAGCGCCCGCTGAGTTCTCGAATGCCGTTAAGATTGTCCTTGTCCTCGGCACTTCCTCCTCCAAAGATTGGCAAATGATCGATGGCGTCGTCATAAACTCGTAGAGGATAGCATTATAAGATTCCTCGGAATCTACCGTTTACTGACGGCAATGCTATCCATCAATCTCTCCATTGCCACAAATGCTTCCTCCGCTTTGTGCACATTGTAGAAAGAACGAGGTTAAGGCGGTTTCCTTTCTGGCGGCGAAAACACCTCCGTCGGCGGGATGATGAGGTCGTTAATTGGTAGCTAGTAAGAACGATGCGTGGGAGATGTGATCACAAGAACGGCCGCGATAAGAGTGTACGTATGTAGAAGACCACAAGCGCATATTTAACCTTGAAAGAGAGCGGTTCGTATACCAAACATTAATGAAATAGGCGCCGTATAACGAATGAGATCGTTACGAAACACAAGAGATACGTTCGACTTTTCATTATCACATTGGTTATCGCAGACGGTTTTGAATAAACAACAAATCATGTTGGCTGCGTCATGAGCGGTTTTAATAAACAACCAATCACATCAAACCGTCTCGTGACCGACACTAACACGACGGTTTTAATTTGGACACCGCCGTGTAGGCGGCGTAGGAGAAGAGGAGTATCACATACGGTTGTTACTTGATGAACCGTCTGTGATACTTTAGTTACATGACGATGCAGATTACAAACCGTCGTGATAATCTGATTATCATCGACGGTTTGTAATAAAACCGCCTGTCATAATAACAACCAATCAAATTAAATGCAGACAGGGATCACAAATAAAAGGCAAATTTATTAATTTCAATTCGAGGCAAATTTATTACAAAAGTCGCGAGATAAAGAGATTGCCGATTCTAATCTTACGGGCTTGGGGTGACGCTTCTTCTTCGACTTTGGGACTTGGAGGAGCGCTCACGAGTTCTCGAACGCCGTTAAGATTGTCCTTGTCCTCGCACTTCCTCCTCCAACATTGGCAAATGATCAGTAGCGTACGTCATAAACTCGTAGATGATAGCATTATAAGATTCCTCAGAATCTGTCGTTTCTACCTGAGTGGCAATGCTATCCATCAATCTCTCTATTGTCACAAATGCTTCCTCCGATTTGTGCACATTGTAGAGAAGAACGAGGTTAAGGCGGTTTCCTTTCCGAGTGGCAAGAAAACACCTCCGTCGACGGCGGATGATGAGGTCCACCGACGGATGGAAGTGAGTCGAGGAGGAGAGCGGGCGTGAGCGAGGAGCTGCTCTAGACGTGGATTATTGGCGCTTTGTGTAAGATTACGGCCAACAACTCATGATGGATAGATGAGAGGAAGGAGATGAGCGGAAGAACGAGACTAGAATCCATATTAATTGGTAGCTAGTAAGAACGATGCGTGGGAGATGTGATCACAAGAACAAAGAGATAAGAGTGTACGTATGTAGAAGACCACAGCGCGCATATTTAACCTTCAAGAGATTTCGTCAGATACCAAACATTAATGAAATGGACGCTTCAGATAACGAAGGAGATACGTTACACGAAACACAAGAGATACGTTCTGACTTTTCATTATCACAGCTGGTTATCGCAGACGGTTTTGAATAAACAACCGTCTGTGTTGGTGGCGTCGCAGACGGTTTTGAATAAACAACCGTATGTGAAAAGCTGGTTGTCGCAGACGGTTTTGAATAAACAACCGTCTGTGAAAAGCTGGTTATCGCAGACGGTCTCTGACAAGCGGGGCCGGCTGTTGCCGGTGGTCGTGCGTTGGTGCGATCGATAGGTGGGACCCACATGTCGGACGGATTTAATAGAATAGCTCGACCTCGGTGCTGCGTGAGCGGGGCTCGAACGCGCGCCGAGGGAGCAGGGGGGAAAGAAATCGCGCTGATAGCCAGGGGGTTCACTCGGTGTTGCTTACCCTATAAGGGTAATAATACCCTTTGAGATATCTCAGGGAGGCGGGGCGTGAACTATCACAGACGGTTGGAAATATGAACCGTCTGTGGTACGCATCAGCACAGACGATTCGTATTAAGAACCGTATGTGAAAATTTACAACTATCATAGACGGTTCATATATAGAACCGTCTGTGATATGCTAAAATCACGCAGCGGTTGGTATTACGGACCGTGCGTGATATTGTTGACATCACGCAGCGGGTTGTATATAGAACGATGTGATAATTCGCCTCGGTTATTAATACGAACCGTTTGTGATATATTGATTTCACAGACCGTTTGTGGTTGGAACCGTCTTTGATATTCTGCACCATATTAATTACTGGGCGTCGACACAGTTCTGTCGTCATTATTGCGCTGCATCGGTGGAGCAAGGCGGCCGGCTTTAGGGAGTTCGGGGTGAAAACATATCGTCGTCTTCTTAGTGATCTGATCAGAGGTTAGTACTCAATTAATTTAATAACTTATAAGCATGCATGTTTTGTAATTGAAGATGATATATATCGAGGTTTTGTTTAGCTTAAATCTAGCTAGCTAGGTTTAGAAAGATGTTGTTAGTTTGCTCGATTTTAGAATGGGTAAGCTTGGCTAATATTCTTTAATTTGTTACTTGTGTAGCATAGATGGACCGAAACTGGATGTACATTGAGAACCGTGTGAGTGAAGAGTACATCAATGGCGTGTCTGCATTTAGAAGAGCTACCGAAATGGATATGTTGAAGAAGGATAGCATATATGCATTGTCCATGCATTGATTGTGATAATATCAAGATGTTTAGCAACTCAGCGCAGATTGAAGCTCACTTGATTCGAAGGGGTTTCAGAAAAGGGTACAAATGTTGGACTAGTCACGGTGAAGAGAAGAGTAGAAAAGAAAGTAGTAATGACATAGTTGAGGGAGACAACAACGATATGCCATTTGTGGATTGTTCTTTCGATCATGAGGATAAGTCACAGGATGACAATCTAGATCGATGTTACTTGATGCGAAGGGATCTATAGTGAGAGAGTTTGGTAAATTCGAGGCTTGATGGAGGACTCGGAGAAACCTTTATTCTCAGGCTGCAAGCCGCAATACACGAGGTTGTCATCAGTTCTAGAACTGCTGAAATTGAAGGCAAGCAATGGTTGGTCCGACAAGAGTTTCACGGCATTGTTAGGTCTCCTAGCGGACATGCTTCCAATTGAAAATGTGTTGCCAAGAACCACCTACCAAGCCAAGAAGATTCTTTGTCCATTAGGAATGGAAGTAGAAAGAATACATGCATGTCCGAATGATTGTATCCTCATCAAAAGAGTATGCTAGCTTACATGTTTGTCCGGTGCAAAGCACCCGATACAAGCGTAAAATGACTCGATGATGGGAAGGGCATTGAGGTGAAGCAAGGACCTCCTGCTAAGGTGTTGTGGTATCTTCCTGTAATCCCCCGTTTGAAGCGTTTATTTGCAAACCGCAAGGATGCAAGATTGATGCGTTGGCACTGGGAGCAGTGTAAGAAAGACGAAATGATAAGACATGTTGCTGATTCTGCCCAGTGGAGGAACGTCGATAGGATGTTTGTAGATTTCGGTGTGGAACCGAGAAATATAAGGTTTGGGTTGAGTACGGATGGAATGAATCCTTTTGGTAGCATGAGCGTGACATAGCACTGGCCGTGACTCGTGCATGTACAACATTCCTCCTTGGCTGTGTATGAAGCGGAAGTATATTTTGATGTCATATCCAAGGGCCGAAGCAACCTGGCAATGATATTGATATGTTCCTAGCACCATTGGTGGAAGATCTTACAATACTGTGGAACGAAGGTGTACATATATGGGATGCGGACAAACGAGAGAACTTCACTTTACACGCCATGTTGTTCTGCACCATTAATGATTTTCCTGCCCTTGGTAACCTGTCAGGGTTGAGTACAAAAGGAGCCAAAATATGTCCGCACTGCTTAGATTATACCGAGAGTATGTGGTTGAACAACTCTCGTAAAACTGTGTACATACGTCACCGTAGGTTCCTTCCAAAGTATCACCCATACCGTAAGATGAAGAAACAATTTGATGGAAACAAAGAGGATGACTCAGTACCAAGACCTTTCAACGGGAAAGAGGTCTATGATATGGTCAAGGATATAAACGGTGTGCTTGGAAAGGGACGTAAATTGAGGAAGAACATATGGAAAAAGAGGTCGATATTTTGGGACTTACCTTATTGGGAGCACTTAGAAGTTCGCAATTGCATCGATGTTATGCACGTAGAGAAGAATGTATGTGACAGTTTGATTGGTCTTTTACTGAATATTCCTGATAAAACAAAGGATGGTGTTAACGCAAGGCGTGACTTGGTCGCTATGAACATCGTGGACCGAGTTAGCACCGATTGAGACCGCTAAAGGCGGACGTACCTTCCCCGACTTGCTACACTCTATCTAAGTCCAAGAGAACTGAACTGTGCCAGTCCTTACGTGGTGTGAAAGTTCCATCCGGTCCTCCACCAAAGATGAAGAAACTTGTTTCCATGGAACATTTGAAATTAATTGGCATGAAGTCTCACGATCGTCATGTGCTAATGACACAAATGCTACATTGCAATTAGAAGTATTTTGCCGAACAAGGTTCGAGTGACAATCATAAGGCTATGTTATTTTTTAACGCAATTGCTCGAAGGTCATTGATCCCGATGGACTAGATGCTCGCAAACCGAGGTGGTGACAACTCTTTGTCATCTAGAGATGTATTTCCTCCATCATTTTTGATATCATGGTCCATCTCATTGTCCACCTTCCGAAAGAGATAAAAATATGCCCCGTGTTTCTACGTCATATGTACCCTTCGAGAGGTACATGGAATTCTCAAGTCCTATGTACGCAATCGATCTCGACCGGAGGGTAGCATCATCGAGGGTTATACAACGAAGAGGTCATTGAATTCGCATTGACTACATGGCTCGGTCGAGCCGATAGGTGTACCTCTATCTTGTCACGAGGGAGGCTAGAGGTATCGGGACTATCGGAAGGAAAGCAATAACTCCGGATCAAAATACGTATGCTCAAGCCCATTTCACGGTTTTACAACACATGACCGAAGTGACCCCATATATTGAAGAGCACAAGGACATGCTACGTCAAGAGAATGCAGCCGATCGAAGTTTGGATCACGAGATAACACAACCGTCCGTTCAACGAATGGTTGAAGGCGCAATTGACTAGGAGGTCGTCAAGTGAAACACTACAATAGTTGGCAAAGGGCCAAAATTTACAATTGTGAAATGGCAAGGATACGACATTAATGGCTATACATTTTATACAATGATCGGGATAGAAAGAGCACGGTCAGAACTCGGTGTCCGCATAGATGCCTATGATGCGCATGTCGATCACGCCCAAGCTCGTACTACGGGCTTGTAGAGGAGATTTGGGAGCTTGACTACGTAATATTCAAGATTCCTCTATTTCGTGTCGTTGGGTCCAACTCCCACGGGTGTAAAGGTCGACAAATGCAGGCGTCACTACCGTGGATCTCGAATGTGTAGGATACAAAGACGAACCATTTGTACTCGCGAGGCAGGTTGTTCAAGTATTTTATGTAACCGACCCGGCAAATAAGAAGCGCCATGTAGTTCTTCAGGGAAAAAGAAGGATTGTCGGAGTTGAGAATGTTGTGGATGAGAAAGAGTACAATCAATTTGATGATTTACCTCCATTCGGAGACGACATCGAGCTCGAGGAAGAACAAGGAGATGAAGCAAGCTATATGCGTGTCGATCATCGTGAAGGGCTTTATTTAAAATGAAATAGCCAAGTGTAATACATGTAACTATATATATTACATTGTAGTTGTAAAATGACTCAAGAACTAGAAATTCCTGTATTTATGATTATGCTTGCGTTTTTACCTAAATATAATTGTATTCCATTGTAACTGTACAATGTACAGGCACATACTATAGGAACTAAGTGTTAGTAAACTATCACAGGCGGTTATATAAATGGAACCGTCTGTGATATCAATATCACAGACGGTTCTACATATAGAACCGCTGCGTGATAATAAACTATCACGAGCGGTTATATTTATAGAACCGTCAGAAATCATAAACGGTTCTATAAATATAACCGTCGTGATAGTTATTATCACGAGCGGTTCTATATGTAGAACCGCTCGTGATATTGATATCACGACGGTTCCATTTATATAACCGCCGTGATAGTTTTCCTTTAAATACCGAGCGACTAGTTCTAGTCCGCGCTAACGCACTCTCCAACGCCTACTAGCTAGGTTTTGCACCTGCGACGCCGCCCTCTCCCGACGCCGCCCCTCTCCCGACGCCGCCTCTCTCCCGACGCCTCCTCCCGACACGCTCCCTCCCGACGCCGCTCCCTCTCCGACGCCGCTCCTCTCCGACGCCGCCTCCCGTCGCCGCCCTCCCGACGCCGCCCCCCGACGCCGCTCCTCTCCGACGCCGCTCCTCCCGACGCCGCTCCTCCCGACGCCTTCCTCCCCGACGCCGCCTCCTCCCCACGCCGCCTCCCTCTCCGCCGCCTCCTCTCCGACGCCGCTCCCTCTCCCGACGGTGGTTGATAGGTTTTCTACATTAATTTGATTCTAGAGCTCAATAATAAAGTTTTGTTGCAACCCTATATCGAGAGCAAATTAAAATCATTATCAACATGTTATGTTCTTGAAATCTTGATTGTAGTCATGTTCCTTCTTTAAATCTGTTTCTATACATGTGTTGATCATATATGTTAAGTTTACAAAAGGATTAGCATGTAAATACATTAATGTTATGAATGCCATGCTAATGTTAAATATGTCATATATGATGTTCATGTTGAGTACATACATTCTTTGCAATGACTTAATTGATTCTTATATCAATATGTTGTTTAAGTCACTCATATGCCATGTTTGGGTGATTACTATTATCATAATTATTGGAATTAAAATAGAAAATATGCTTATACCGAATAGCTTTTTCTTAGAAGAGATGGTGTCCACACGTTGTCGTCGTCATCCGGGTCTCACGCTCCCAAGATTGGAATAACTAAGCGTGGTGAGGAGTATCGAAAAGGCCGAGGGCGAATGACAATCACGGAGGTCTCTCGGTTGGGGTCCCTCTGCAATCCAAGAAAGCAAAGACATCATTTCGGACTACTGGGGATAATTGGAAGGCAACGGTCCCCATCACCATAGCAAGTGGAAAGATTTGGTAAAGGATCACAAAAATCAGCTATGGGAGGAAATTACAAATTGCTCGAGATCCCAAAGATACGGGAACTCGTGCAAAGGCACGCGCTACTCGCAATGGGAAAAGCATGGAAGAATTTTAAGAGCACTCTTGTGACGCAAGATGCGTGGCCAAGGATCTCACGCCCTTCACGAGGTATCCTTCGTGTCGCCGAAACATGGGAGGCCTTTGTGCGATGAAGACAACGACGAATTTGAACAACAAAGTGTGGCGCACAAGGCAATTCACCACAAAATACTCACCCTCACGGACTCGGCACCGCTGGTACGTAGGTAAAATCCCGCATGGAGGATGCGGGGCGAGTCGCAATCCGAATGGAGGCCTCCCGCCATTTGCCGGATCGCAAACGAGCGCTCGAATCGGTTAAGAGCGAGGTCATCAACCACATCTTGGTGTCTCTTTCAAAACCCCGCAGATGAGGAAGTGTCCTAACGCTGGTAAGATTATGTTAAACTAAATAGTTGTTAACACATCTTGAGCTTCATGGGTTCAAAATAACATGATTAATTGTCTCTTGCAGCAATCATTGACTACCGAATCTTCTCGTGGCTCCTTTCAAGAATACAGGAGAGAGATTTACTATCACAGCCTTGGGAAACAAGGAGCACCTGTGTCGCACACGAGGCTTGGGGTTTACGATCTTGGAGGCACGGTTTTCAGTTACTCCGAGACATATAGGAGTAGGAAGAGATCCAAGGCGTCATGCAATGAACAAATGAAACATGAGCTTCGTGCTCAACTTGAGGAACAACTATCTCGCCTCACTTCAAGAGCGGTCGCCTCACTTCGAGGAGAGATAGATTCACCGAGGGAAGAACCGAGACAAGTTCGCAACCAATCGTAACCCATCCCTACTCATCGCGATACCCGGTCCCCTCAACGTCGCAATGAGCGTGCATCAACACCAAATCTTGAACATAGCGACACCCATTTACCTATCGATGATATTACGTATTGTACCTCTTTAGAATGCTACATAGATCTCTAGTGGACGCCTTAACTCATCTTGTGTCATTATGTAGGAGCCCATGCCTTGCACCCTCGTAGTCGGGCTTGTAGGCTCTATTCCGTTGACGCCGGACGAGGATGGCATATCCATTGCTATCGTGGATGTTGGTGCACGGTGTACAAATAGAGAAAGGTTTTATAAAGGTTCGGTGGACATGATTATCGATGTTTTAAGACCGTTCCTCTTGAAGCCCCCAAACGAAGAGGTTAAGACATTAGGGGATGTCGTCCACACATTCGCTCGATGGCCCAAGAGGACATCGCCTAGACTTGTCCGTGCCACGATCTCCACATCCGATGGCCCAAGAGGACATCGCCACGGACTGTCACATCGGCTCGGTGGCTCCACCTCCGCTCCGGTTCAAGCTTTGTTGCATCGGCTCCGAGACGCCACCAAAACGTATCATAAGCGAGGTTGTAAGACTCAAGCCAAGAAAATTAAGGCGTCCGGGCCATGGAAGTTCATTCTAGGAGTGTCGTTGGTCCCCGAGTCACAATTACCCGGCTTGGTTTGGTTTGCAATACATTGCATAGTTGTACATGATGAAGTCCAACATGAAGCCAAACCGCAGAGTGCATTCACTCGAGATATATGGAGCGCATTTCCTCCACGACTCGGGCTACATCGTCGTGACATTCAAGACTTATTCTTACTATTCAATCTCGACGAACTCGACGCCTCACTTCTACGATCTTGGACATTGTAAGTGTACTATACAATGAAGTTCTACATTCACGTTATCCGATAAATGTCATTACTCTTTCCTTATGTATTGATACATGATCCAACAAGTAAAGCGATCGCGACAACCGGTGGGTTTCCTTGACCTCACTTGGTCTCCGAGCAATCTATCAATGAAAATACCTCCTTCGTGGAAGGTTACATAACGAGGGGATTGATTGCTCACATCGACAAGGAGTATGTCATGGTACCCTTCAACCAAGGGTAAGTGCTTCACTAGTTGCCACACATGTTTCATTTTTACTTTACATGTAGCATGAACATAGGATTAATCACTATGATGACACACATGACTAGGCATCACTGGATTTTGATTGTGATTGTACCAAAGTGGATCAAGGTAATATACCTTGATTCCCTACTTAAACAACCACGACTTGATCGTGTGCAAGAAGTAATTAACAGGTAAACTCATTTCCTTCATACATAACTCTATTGTAATATTTCCTTCGTTTGCAACGGCCGGGGCTAACTTTTTTGAATCACGTAGGTCGTTTACCGCTTATGTTGCCCTAGGAGGAAAACACAAGAAATCCAAGACATGACTGCGACACAACACGTGATTTTCGGTGCCGCTACAACACAAAATCCTATATCACACTTTGTTATAATGCCTCTAGAAATAACCATGCGGTATGTAATTCTATTTTGCGGTGCCACCAAGCAACTACAAGGCAACGTATGTGGATTCTCGTTTGCCGCCACATGAAGGAAATCATGGATACTAAGATCAATGATCCGTAGGTACCGTGTCCTTACAATAATTATTATTTTCTAATTATATATATGTAACACATGCTAATTAATGACTAACATTGCTCCTAGCGACAGCGGGTGGATTTCGACAAAAGTGCATATGATCTTGACAATCTCATCGAAATTCGTGGAACCCTCTCTGAATTCTTAGTAGCAGAGGTCATAAATAAGGCTGGAGAGTTCTACCCCGGTAATGGTGATAATTAGATGTTGAAACATTGTATTCATTTGTGCTTAATCAAACAAAATTTATTTGTAAGATCGTGTAACGATTTTCATTCTATATATGTAGTATGTGATGTTCGCCGTCATCACATTCATTTGTAAGATCCGTAACGATTTTCATTCTATATATGTAACGATTTGTGCTTATCATCATTTATCCGTAATCGCTTGCTTGCTTTCGAGGGCATGGCTAGCATATCCCGAGGCTAGCCAAAAATATCAAATAAAGCGGTTATTGCAATGCTATCACAGTGGTTCGTTGTTACAAACCGTCGTGATATATATCACGAGCGGTTTCAAAGCGGCCTTTGTATTAACCGTCTGTGATATACACAATATCACAGACGGTTTTTATTTAGAACCGTCTGTGATAAAATTCATATCACAGACGGTTGTATACAAACACCGCTCGTGATATACAATATCACGAGCGGTGTTTGTATATAACCGTCGTGATATGATTCTATCACGAGCGGTTGTATACAAACACCGTCGTGATATTGTATATCGACGGTGTTTGTATACAACCGTCGTGATATATTCATATCACGACGGTTATATACAAACACCGCTCGTGATATTGCGAATATCACGAGCGGTTTTTATTCCAAACCGCCGTGATATACAATATCACGCAGCGGTTTGTATACAAACCGTCGTAATGTGAGTTATCATAGACGGCTTGGGAGCCGTCTGTGATAACCACCTATTATCACTGACAGATAAACACTGACGGTTCAAGAACCGTCTGTGATGACAGTTCCAAACCGTCTGTGATAGGACTGTCTGTAGCAGTGTCCCATGTTGTCCTAGTACTAAAAGTACCACAGCTTTCAACTTTCGAATCATATCCTAGCAAATCATACCAATTTTGAAATCTACACAAAATTTTCTACAACTTCTTAGTTGGTCATATGCCTAGATTAAATTATCTAACTCTCTGTTTTTAACCCAGAAGATAAATCTATTATTTTTTGGACAGTAGGCTAAACATTTTTCTTGTATATTAATTTACTCATGCAAATATAGAAAACTATGATATTTTTAGAAACGACAGAAGGTTTTATACCTCTTTATAGTTATGCCAAAAATTCAATTCTGCCATCTAATCAGTCAAATTAATAATTTTCCACGACTGCGTCCAACAGCAATCGGTTCTGGACAGCAATCTTCAAAAATTTATAATTTCTGTTCTACTCATACAAAAATCATGTTCTTACACTCTTTGGAACCCTTAATAAATTACTTATACTTTTTATGTAGAGCAGATACCCTAATTACATCATGTACTATTTTTAATCTACCGAGCACCACAATGCTACCAATTAATGACAGCTATCCAGACAGTAGACTTACAAAATTCATAACTCAAAATTTAGTCATCCGGTCAACATGATTAAATATTTTACGAAAAGCTATCAAAATTATCTACAACTATCTAGTAGATGATATTTCCAAATTATGACCACTGAAACTACAGTAGAATAACTTGGTAGATCAAACTGATCTACTATCGATCTCTATGATGAACACATGCTACCTCTCTAATCTGAATTCTAATCTTCAATTAGATATACAAAACGAGAGAAAATAGTCGGACCATTACCTAAGTGATAAACATCAAAACCTCGGTTTCTTCCTCAATTTTCTCTGCTCCTCCCGTCTGATGTTTTCCTCGACCTATCTCCAATCTTCCCCCCGGGTTGGCGCACTGTAGCCTCGCGAAACTGTCGCCAGTAGCGCGTCCGAGGCAAGCAGCGCACCTGCGCGCGCTCTGTGGCGATGCATTGGCGCACGCTTGCGCGTGCCGCGTGTTGGCAACGCGACGCAGGCTGGGCGCAGCAACGCCGGCGCGTGGGCACGAGCGACGACGCATTGGCGAGTGCTGCTTGGCGCGTGAGCTCCGGCGCGGCGACCAATCGACGGCGACAGCCGGCGTTCGGCGAGCTTAGCGCTGGCGTGACGTGCTGCTGAGCGAAATGCACAGCAAAGGTCGCACGTGGCGATCGATGGAAGACTTCGGCGCGGAAATCGACGGCAGATGAATTCCGCGCTGGTTGGGCAAGGAAAGAAAAAGGCATGATTTCTGGTTTCTCTTCTCCCCATGATCCTTATTTTATCAGAGTACTCATCAGTTTCCAACTCCTCTGTACTACTAGCTACAGGAAATGACTCCTCTAAAATTACCACTTATCCCGTTTTTCCTATTTCTTTTTCTCTAATTATGTATAGATCTTTAACAGAGAATTTCAAAATATTACAGCTGTGTCGGAAAAAATTGGGAGGACGGCTAGATAAGGACTGAAGAATACATGGCTCGTAGCGTCCGATTTTTCTAGCCGTGCTATCAATTCCCATAGACAATAGCTCACTGAAATCAATCACTGTCACCATGGAGAAATGTTGGTCAGGCAATTACACTGGTAATGGAGTATCTTTTGACACGGTGCACATGGTGCTATGAGACTACATCATACAGTCAGAAATACGGTATTCAATACGGTAAGTACATCAGTAACTAGAGAGCTTCAGATTATTAGAAACACGGTAACTGAAATCACACTGGATTTACATTGTACATGAAGCATTGAAACCTAAAGTACAATCTAACAAGGGGCACACAGAGCCCTATTAATTGCCAGCAAAAGTTCCCCATTTTTTCCTTATACTGAGGCTACACAACACTGAATCACTAACTGTCCAAGCCATGCTCCCTTTCTGGTTCTGATAATGGCTGCGGCTGCGTCTGGGGCTGCAGCTGACGTTGCAGCCGCAGTTGTGGAGGCTGCTGTGGTTGTGAATGCAACTGTGGTTGAGTTTGCGGGGGTTGCTGGGATTGAGGATGCGGCAGCAGTTGTGGGGACTGTTGTGCCTGCAGATGAAGCTGCAGTTGAGGTTGCAGGGGTTGCTCTGGTTGAGGATGCAGCTGCAGTTGAGGTTGCGGAGGCTGCTGTGGTTGAGGATGCAGCTCCAGTTGAGGTTGCGGAGGCTGTTGTGGTTGAGGATGCAGCTGCAGTTGAGGTTGCGGAGGCTGTTCTGGTTGTTGCTGCGGTTCTGATTCGGGCTCCTTCGGTTTGGCGGCCCCATTATTCATTCTTGCTCGGGCCTCAGCAAACATCCTCTGTTGCTCAGCGACAGCTTCTTCCTCTGTCATCTCCACCCCAGTGAACTTACTTGCTTTTGGAGAGTCCTGCTCAATAGAAATACATCGGTGTCAATACATTGTGCAAGTTTCGAAGAGGAAATACTATGCATAGTCTTGTGGGTGCAAAGCAGTACAAACCAGAGTATCAAGCTTGTGCTGTTCGTAGGCAGCATAGACCTCTTCAATGTACTCCCTGAAGCCAAGATCCTGCAGATAGAAAGAGAATTGAGATAAACTCAGGAATTTCACACACTGGTTAGTAACATTGACAGCTGGAAGGAGAAAACAATTACTGTGAAGATCATGCACAAATAAGTTTACAGTCCTCAATCCTGGGTTCAGGATTCCATTTTCCCCCAGAAAACCAGTACCTGGGCGGTTCACAAACTGGTGGTATTTGGCTGGGTTCTCAGGTGGTTTTTCTTTTTCAAAGTTTCAAATTTAATTGCTGTTTGGATCATGCCTAAGAAGTAAAAGTATATCTATTCCGACGAAAATTGGGATCTATAAAAGTATAACTATTCCGCCAAAAATCGGGATCTAATGGTGTCATCTAGCCCTGAACTGGTCCTTCATTAAAAAGAACCCATATGGACTGGTTTGACTGGCTTTTGGCGGGTTTTGCGGTTTCTTTAACCCTGCCTCAATCAGTCAAATCTAAGCTATTAGGTAGCAAAAGCATCCCCAGCATGTAGATCCCTGAACTGCCCGCAGACACTCAATTCAGCAATTAAGTTTTAGATTTTAGTCACAACCAGTCAAACATTGAAACAAGACCACATGAACTCGGTTACTTTTTTCCAAATCATCCATTCAAATCTAATGTCCATAAGTTCCCCTTTTACACTGTCCCCGGGCATTCTGTTTATCTTCGTCTTGAGTTCGTGGAATATCAAAACAATGTAGATCATATCCTTTATCTTAGAAAAGTAACATATTGGCATAATGTTATAATAGAAGTACAACCATATGATGGAAAGTTAAAGAGCCCCCAGAAGCCCCCACAATATCATCAATGAGGACAAGCAAAAAATATGCATGTTCCATAAATAAAAGGGAATGGAAAGACAAACCTGTAGAGCTTTAAGAACATGTTCAGGAGCAATAGTTTTCTTCTCCTCTCGGCTGCACACTTCATTGGATTCAGAAGACAGAAGATTGATGAACTCTGAATATATGAACATACAAGCGGTCAGATTGAATCAGAAAAAGAGAGGTCCAGCCTTTGCATACAATCAGTACCTTTCAGTAAAGAAGCAAATATTGTGAGAGATACCCAGGAAAGACGTGAAAACCATTCTATATATATGGTGAAAGTTTGGATCTTGTTACAGTACACATGCAGAATCTAAATCTTACCCCAGTCTTCTGACTAAACTTGTTTCATCTCTTAATGTCCACATGCAAACACCCGGACTCTAGTTGTGCCAGGTGAAATAACCACATTTTACACAAATAGAGCAGTTCAACCCTCCATGTTATTACTGTATGCAGTAGATTTTGCATCTGATCCTCTTGATTCTCTTTAGAACTAGTGAACTGCTCTTAGAAACTTCAAAATTCTAAAATACTGAGTTTATAAAAGGACATCGATTCATATTGGACTGTATTTTGCAAGACTACCAAACCATGTTAGTCAAAAGCAAAATCTAGCAGGATTGAACACGTAGCTTGGAGCATACACTTAACAATAGCCATAATATAGTAGATTGCCTAGTTCTTACCTACACAGCATTCAACAAGAAGATCTTGTGCATCTCTTGCCACTCGAACATCAGGTGGCAGCATCTCCTTAATAATCTTAAACATTGTTGCTGAAATGCAAAGCAGAGCGTTCAATCAGTTATAATTTTAAACAAACTCGCAATCAGGAAAGTGTCAAATATTTCTGTCAAGGATCCAAGGAAAGTGTTTATACCTCACAATTATAATAGATAATTCCTCCCAAAAGTTGCTCTATTTATGACATTGTTGTAATTTAGTGTGAATTTTCACACACACACACACACACACGCGTTTATCATGAGGTTACCAAAACGTGTCAGATTGCAAAACAAAAAAAAACTCCCTTTTGCGTTTCTACAAAAAATCAAACAAGGCAAGGGCACAAGGGGAAACTTTATACACTATGAGCTACAAACGAGTAAATGTTACGCAACATGGACCTGTGGAGCATCTAAAGCATACGAACACAAAAGGAGAACCCTATTTCACCCACTAGAAAGTAGAAATCGACAAAAGTAATACCGTCTTTGATCTAGGACGCATTTAACACGATAATTTAGACCTTCCATTCCACGACCACTCATGGGGATATCAACAAAGGGGCCAAAATTTACAAATCAAAACTAGTCAAGTACAGATCCTACTGCACGCCAGACAAGAAAAACCGTAAAACAGTTAGCACAGGATTCGAATCCCCTACGTGCCAGTACCAGCTGTGATTCATGGACCATCAGCACAACTACCAAATTCTGCCCACTCCAGCCCACGAAGGAGTTAAGATTATACATCGAATTCCATGCCAGTTAACATGGGAGAATCCTTACGAAAGAGCACGCGCTCTAAGAAACATGTGAACGACAACATCACCAACACAAACCTAACTTCCCACACCATATCGCTTCATAACCCTGACTTAACCACAGCTTCCTAGCGTATCGGCTCATAAGAAACATGTGACCTACAAAAGCCATGCCCCCTAGCTAGATTGTTTGCAACAGCCAAGAACTCGTCGGCACACAAGACCAATAGCATCACCAAACTTGTAGGCACCAGCAAGTAACAAAATCCGAAATATATTGGATAATCCAAGCCAGGGAGCTCACATTTGGGGAGGGAGACGTCCTCCTTGGACTTGCCCGCGATGTCCATCGGATCCATCTCGGCGGCGCCTCAACCACGGCACCGAATCCGCGCGGGGGAAGGCGAACGAATTGGAGCCCCCGGGGCGCCAATTGACGGCAGCGAGAGGAACTAGGGCTTCCCGGGCAAGAATTTGGGTGGAATTCGATTCGAGGCGCGGAATCGGGGAGCTAGGGTTAGGGGGGCACGAGGGGTAGACGAAGGCGAGAGGTGGAGAGCAATAAAAAGGGAAAAAAATAAAGTGGTGGTTTTGCTGTTCCGTCCCTGGAGGTATTCGATATTGCGGGCCTGTGTTCAAACTGGAAAGCGCGCTGCCGTGCACAGCTCACGTGACGAGTCCTAACGAACATTTGCAATATAGCCCATCCAGTAATGTTTTTCGTCTCAGTTCGATCCGCAGCTTGAGATTTGTAGGTTTATTTTCTCCCAGATATTTTTGTTTAATATATTTTCTCCCAGCTGTTGCACTTGGCTGTAGTAGTTAACTAGTTCTTGACTTCTTTCCTTAGATTTTAAATGCAACCTTCAGGTTTCCTAACGACTATTTGTTTCAACCATTAAATGCACTCATATGCACGTATACTCTTCCTCTTCGAGATTTCTAATCTTACCAGCGACCAGGTTCCGCCCCTTGCGCTATCCACGTCCCCAGCCAAGCGTGGGGGAATTTCATCTACGGGGAGGTGATTACCTCTTTTTGAATTACGTCTGGTCCTCTTCGAGATCCTGGAATTTTTAGGTGCCCGGAAATTTTTAACCCTCCGTTTTGGGGATGGCCCCAGCGTTTACGGATATCGATTATTCCGATGAGACAGGCTAGAACAGGTGAGACGTCTACCCACACCAACATCCTCCCGAGCTACTATGGAAGGCTCGATCACTTCATGTTGGACGTCGATGCTAATGATAAAGAAAAATAACGGTCCCACATTTCGGGTGGTGAGCAAGGGAGATCCTCGTAGTTGCTGCCTGCTCATGTAACCGTCAGTCAGTCACTACTCGCCATGGACGCCTTATCGTTCAGTCAGTAACACATGGGATGTTGCAGCCATTGTGAGCCACTACCAGAGTTGAGGAAGACATATTTGCTATTATGGAAGATGATGAAACGTATCAGTGAACTAGTCGATGCGAGATCTCGACTAGCTGAGATGGGGAGGCTTCCCACAGGCCACAGGTGAGCTCAAGGTTTTGACTATAGGGTGAGCAAAATGAGAGCTTACCTGGGCACTGACCGAGCCTTTTAGGGCTGGCACGCGGCCCGACTAGTCTAGCACAGCCTAAGACATGGACGTTGCGGGTCGAGCTTGGCCTACCGAGCAAGCACGTTGGGCAGCACGGCACGGCACACCTACCTGATCGTGTTTGGTCCGACATGACATGAAATATGCCCTTCGGCCCTAAGCAATCACGGCACAACATAGGCACAAAACAAGAACGACACGTGGCAGGGCACGATGGCACGCAACAGGGCACCCTGCCGTGGCACTGCGGCAATGCCGTGTGGCGTGCCTTTCCTTGCGGCCGGTGCCAATGCACTCCTCGTGGAGACAACAGAGAGTACCTGTGCCAGTGCGCGTTGCCATTACATGCTGCATCGACGCCATGGGAAACTGAGGCCGCCGCGCGAGCGCCGTCCCATGCTGCAACAAGGGCACCACAGCTATTGATGCCACACGTGCCAACCACGCCACCGACTAACACCGCACATGACACTACCTATGTCATTGCACCCACCCCTAATCTGCCTCTGACCTCTTCTCATCATCCATAGTCTCGACGTCGCCGGCCACACCCCGCCTCACTGTTGCCACTCTCCTCCACCACCCTTCCTCCACGCTCGCCGTTCGTGCCAAGCCCTAGCGCCCTACCTCCACGCTCGAGCCCCAGCGCGTCGCATCTACACTCATCGATCGCATCGACAAGGCTACCGCATACCCATCCCATGCCGCACCAAGGACCCGAGGCCACCGTGTGTCTTTCCTTGTCGCGCCCCGACCACTGCCTAACGTTGGATCTGCTGCGTCGACCAGATCCTGCCCCCAAATCATGACCTCCTTTAGATTTGACGTAGATCTGGCTGGTGAAGGCATCAGCGGGGATGTGGGCAGTGGGTGGCGATGGTGTGATGGGAGAGGCAAGGCTTGTGAAAGCAGGTGACAACAGTAGGGTGGGATACGAGGAGGCAGCAGAGAGGGAGAGGACGAGCGGTAGGGGCGGTGGGGGTGGTGCCATGATGGGAGGCAGCGGAAGATGGAATGGGAGAGACAGAAAGGGAGAGGGAGTGCCAGACATAGGGTGAGGGAGAGTCAGATAGAGGGAGAGGGAGGCAGCCAGAGAGTGAAAAGGAGTGAGGTCGGCTGGTCAACGGTGGTGTTGCGTTGTGCAAAGGATGGTCGCATGCAGTTCTGCCACTGCTACGCTCTTCAACTACCGGTGACTCAGGAGGGGTGACGCAATTATGGCCTACTCATGCTTTTGCAGTGACATGACGGACGAAAGAAAGAAGGCAGAGGAGCGGTAAGGTAGTGCAACAGCCGCCTACGACCTACTCATCCTTTTACAGTGACACAACGAAGGAAAGAAAGAAGGTAGAGGAGTGGTGAGGTAGAGAGACAACAGGAAAATGCCAACGTTCACCTCTTGCATTGCTATAAAATCCCCCTTCTCTCCTTGCTCGCCCATACCCATACCTGTGACCTTGATTTACGCCCACGGGTATACATGTGAAGGACAACGGACGAAGAACCTCGCCCATACACGTCGCCCGTGGGCATGCCCGTTTACCTGTGAACTGAGAGTCACCATATCGCAATGAAACAACACTATTCTGGTCTTCCTTAATCCAAGACAAACTTACTGATGTCTCCTTAAACAAAACAAAAATTTTGCTCCGCGCTACCATTCGGATACAAGCATGCACACCACATTTACTTTTCTTTGTAGAATGTGATCGTTGGACAATAGGACATGTATATGCATGAGACCCATATGTAGGTAGATGAGAGCCTTAGGACACAATAGTTTTTATCTTTTTTCTTTTCTTCGATTAATATTAGAATTATAATATCTTTATCTCTTAGGATTAATATAGGGACTTCTCGAGGAGCTTTTAGTTAGTATAGACGAGCATATATATATATATATATATATATATATATATATATATATATATATATATATATATATATAGCGATATATATAAAGACTGGACTAGAAAACTTGTAAGATCAATGCCCCAAACTTTGCCATCCAAAGTTTGGCTAAGTGTGTTGGTCCATTTGTCAGTATATAGGTCGCGGGTAAACGGGCAAGACGGGTACAGGTAGAGCTTACCTATACCCATGCCCGTCTACCTGATAGGCAGAGAGTTTCCCCTATTTTCATACCCGTGGGCAAAAAAAATATCTCATACCCATCTCTATTAGGGTATTTACCCACGGGTACGTGGGTAAATGGGCACAATTGCCATCTCTACTCACAAGTCTCTTAATATGTTTAGGGAGAGCATGCCCTCACACCCCTAGTCCTCCCTAGGAGCAAGAGAATGATCCTTGCCAACTCTCCCCGAGTATGGGATCGAGACTATGGTATGGATGACCATCATATGGACGGTACAGAGGGCTTTGAGGAAACCTCTTACCTTCCCGATGGGCCGGAGTCATTGAACTCCCCTTCCCCCTAAACACTGGTGCCGGTACATCGGTGTAAGAAGCAGTTAGAAGCTCCGACAACTAATGAGCATGGTGTTGGTAACATATGGATAGAAGTATCAAAATTGAGGACAGGCGTGAGGTAGCATATGCCACTTGTAAATATTGTCATACTAAATTATCTGCACTTTCAGGTGGATGAATATGTCATCTCAAGTGGCACACGAAGGCATGCTTGAAGAAGATAGCGATCGGGTGGAGGCAAGGGGGGAACGTCCAGACCCAGCTTAACTTTGAGGTCGATGGTTCGGTGAGTACATGGATGTACAACTCTTAGGTAGCTAGAGACGAAATTGCTAGATATATAGTTACCAAGGATCTTCCAATTAGGATTGGTAAAAACTCTAGTTTCGAGAGAATGATCCAAAGCGGTGTTTGCCCACAATACTGACACGTTAGTAAGAGAACAACTGTGACATAGTAGAACTCTATCAACGTAAATTATCAAGTTTGAAAGAGAACTTCTTGAAAATTACCTTTTCTTTTGCTTTAACATCAGATATATGGACTTCATCCTACCAAAGGGCAACCTATCCTAGTGATGTTACATATTACTTGGATGACAATTACAACTTGAACAAACAAATCATAAGGTTTATGCTAATAGACGAGGCACACACCAAAGAGGCCATCAAGCAGAACGTACTAGAGGTAATTCAGGATTTTAAAATAGAGAATAAAATTGTTGCTATCACTCTTGACAATGCCTCAGCTAACACAACGACCATGGAGGTTCTCACACCACATCTACAGTCCTACATTGGCTGTTTTTTCCTCCACTAGAGATGCATGTGCCACATCCTTAATCTCATCGTGCGGGTAGGTTTGAAGGTAATGAAACCTAGTTTGGACAACATACACAATGCTATCCAGTTCATTACATCTTCGACCCCAAGATACACCATAGTTCACGGACTATTGTAGGGCCAAAAATAAAAGGCCAAGAAGATTCAACCTCGACATGAAGGTGACGTGGAACTCCAGGTATACTATGTTGGAGTGGGGCATGAACTATGAGTACCTTATTACTCTCTTTGTCAATGCTAATTCTAGTAAGCAGTTGGTTACTAAAGTGGATTAGATAATTGCTGGTCATTTTTGTCAATTTTGAAGGTTTTTTACAATGCAACCACCATTTTATCCGGTGTTTACTATCTTACTTCTTGCTTAATCACCAAATGGCTTTGGACTATTGCTAATGTTTTCAAGAAAAACAGAAACGATGCCCTTTTAAAACCTATTCTTGAACCAATGGAGAGAAAATTTTAAATATTTTCATGCTACTCCACATCTCTACTATTTTGGTACTATTTTTGATCCTCAGAGAAAGTTGGCAGATTTGAAGGGGGCTTATGAGGGCATCAATGAAGTATTTGATCTTGATTTTCTAAGACTTACACTCACATTCATGATGAGTTTTTTTATTTTTAGATAATTATTGTGAAAAGTTTAGCATCACAAGTCAATCGAGAATAAGTGCTTTGACAATGCAACAAGGACGCCGTAGTTCGAGTGCTTCCAGTGTATGGAAGAAGCTAAAAGGCCCGCATCTATTTCATCCTCTAAAGTGCCGAGCATGTTGCAATGGAATCCAAGAGTAGAGATCAACTGCCATCTTGACACATCTTATGTGGACACCTAGCTTGACCTCATGGAGGGAAATGATGTCAACCTCCTGCTGTGGTAGAAGAACCACCAGCGTATTTTTCCCATGCTACCATACTTTGCGCGAGATGTACTTGTGGTTCTAGTGTCGACTGTCTCATTCAAAGCGACTTTAAGTATGGTGGGGAGGATACTCGAGCAAAAGAGATCGTCCCTCACACTTAAGATGGTTGAGGCACTCACATGCCTCAAAGATTGAGAGAGCGTAGATGAACATATGCAACATCAGCTCGAGGATTTGGAGATTGTGGAGGCGGTAGCTGATCTGGAGAATCTCAACATCAACTAGTCTATATATGTCAATATGTGCATATAGTTACTGTACTCTTTTCCTTACTAGAGATACCCTACACTAGGGTGTAAGGTTTTTAACGAGGTAGTAACTTTGTATCTGTACCCAATAATTAATAAAATTTAGTTACTTTTCCCCCAAATATTTGTGTCCAATGTCCATTACAATTATACACAATTAATTTATTTTTTATTCTATACCATCGTTTCTTTTCCTACCTTTTTCTTCTCTCTCTTTTTTTAGTTTTTTCTATTCCCTCTACTTCTTTCATTTCCCCTCCCCCTTATTCTTTCCTTTGCCCTGTTCTTCTTTACCTTTCCCCTTCCCTTTCCTCTTTTAGCGCCAGTGACACACGTGTGGGCACTCCTCCATGGTCGCCGGCCTACTGCCCACCTCCATCGCCTCTACGCCCCTAACCTACGCCGCCAGCATGCGCTTCTCCTCCATGGATACTACAGAGCGTGCACCCCTACTGCCACAGCCCCACCTCGCCATCATTGCCCTCCTCCACCGTACCTACCTGTTGCCTCCATTGCTGCCCCAACCTATCCGCTAGTGGCCATGGAGCTCATGGAGCCGTCCGGGTGGCCATGGTTTGGATCTGGAGGCACTCCTCCACGGCGGTAGCCATGACGATGGCCCTCCATGATGGTGGCGAGATCAGGGGCTGTCAGATCTCTTCGTCGATCCCACCTCAATATCCATTGGCAAGTGGCTACCGGTGATGCTAGAGGGTAGAAGCGGCAGCTCAAACTCCTTTGAGTCGTAGTCACTGGTTGTAGCGGTGGGCGAAGTACCGCCGGCGGGAGCATTGGACGCAGCGGAGGGGTCCTTGCACCACCGCGAGAACGATGGCTCCCTACGGCTCCCTCCCTATTTCCTTTGCACACCACGCTCCTACAGCTTGCTGGCACCCTCCGCCAGCTCAATGGCCACCACCAGCGTGTCCTCCTCCTTTGGGTGGGTGTGGCCGTTCTCGACGACCTGCATGACGATGGTGGCCCAACCCAAGTTCCCACCACCCTTCTCCCTCTAACCCTAGCTGCCACCCCACCATAGTGCAAAAGGGCTAAGCTTGGGCTAGCACGATATGACGGTGACCTGGCGTGCCAATGGACCATTCTTGGGCTCGCCGAAGGTGAGGTGGGCCATGTCAACATGACACGGGGGTTGGCTGTGCTGGGCCAGCACAGCACGGTCTCATCAATGAAATGTTCTGCCTCCTCTTCATCGATGAAGAATTCATCATTCGACTTAGTGGCAATAAAGACTTCATATCCAAAACGGGTATAAGATACCCCTGGATACCTATCGTTGAACTCACGATCAAATCTATTTATTAAGAAGATGTCAAAGATGACATTGCTTATTTCCCCTATTGGGGGTATACCGTTGCATGGTATATGCTTATTAAGATAAGCATCACATAGTGCCCCCCTACCCTTTAATTTGATGGATTCTCGGGCCTTTTTTGTTGGAAGATTATTGACCTGTATGAGCGGTAACGTCCACGTACGGCTCCGTGAGAAGGGCGGTGGAATAAAAACCTTGTTGTACGGCTGGGCTTGGAATGGAAAGCACTAAAAGGAGAGGGATGAACTGAAAAGTTGCACTTCTTAACTTGCTTCATGGTAATTAAAAAGAATATATATGGACTTCGTAGAAGGTAAGGGATTTCTGGTTGAAGCCAAATGGACTGCTTTTTCTTCAACTGAGTGTGAGTCTTGTTCAGGAGAGTTTCGAAGGGGAAATGACAAAAATAGAGGGAAAGAGACTAAGGGAAAGGCCGCTTACTAAACTTATAGGGCAAGAGTTGCCAGTTTTGATTCAAAATACGAGGCTATGGATATAGTGACGTCTGGTCTGGAAGCAAGGAAAGACGAGCTAATCGTTCAATCAATACAGACTCGATACTGGTAACCAAAGCGAGAGGCTATAGACGATAGACCTAAGGAGGCCCATGCCATGTCAGCCGGGCACGGCCCAAGCCCCAGGTCTACCTATGACCTAATTGTGCTCGGCTCTAATCACCACACGGCCAAGCCCCACCGGTGGAAACCATGAAATCTATTCGAAAGCACCGGGTCAAGCCCCAGGTCTACCTATGACCTAATTGTGCTTGGCTCTAATCACCACACGGCCAAGCCCCACCGGTGGAAACCATGAAATCTATTCGAAAGCACCCCTCGCCCCACACACACACATACAAACAAATCCATGAAAGTTCGGGAAATCTATTTTGAAAGCCATCCCAAATCCTTTCGAAAGTCACAGCAACCGATTTGAAAAGTCTTTTAATTTGGCAGTTGAGAGCTCTTACACTAGATTTGAAAGTTCCAAATTGTTTGAGACCGCTAATCAGACTCCCATATGTTAGTTAACACCATGGCCGTCAGTAACGCCATTCTGTAATCCCGTGTTAGAGGCTCTTCAAGACTGTTGACTAGCGTTGTACTGGACGATGTATGACGATAGAATAAGCCCCTTCAGAAGTCCCTTGGGAAACCAATGCCAAACTAATCTACAGGAGTCCCGTCAAAATCGTAATGCAGATAGAATACCCTTCAAAATCGTAATGCACATAGAATACCCATATAAACGATATACTGCATACTTTCTCAAGCGGAATGCCTGATATTTCAGTCTTGTCTTCTGAATTTCTTGCAAACTAAATATAACTTTAGGATAGGGTGGATATCGAGTCAGGTCCCGTCTTATCGAACTTTTTTCGAAATTAGCATAGTTTAATTTAATAGTATTTTATTGATATTTTGAAAGTATTTATAGAATCGAGCTGACGTGCTAAGCCAAAGCAAAATTTATTTTCATTCCAAATCGACTCATTTAATGTTTAACCATAAACGAATGTAATTAAAGCAATTTTAAACCAAGCGAATGAACCTCACTAACTAGCTTTTTTCCCACCCCTATTTCGGGACTCATATATATGGCATTTGCAAACATATTAGCACGAGACTAGAGATGAATGTCTTTGAGCTTTCAATTAATATGTTGAATGCCGCACAATGCAAAATCCTAAGCACAAAAGGCAGAAGGCCATATGATGAGATTAGAAGTTGTAGCACTTTACATCGATTTCAAGACAGCAAAACAATTGCTTGTCAAGGAACTCTGATACAAAACACATTATCCTACAATCTTGTACCTCGGGTTGACGAGGTTGTCCAGGCCTGAGACGACTTGGATCGATTCAATGACGTCCCCAACCTTGAGATCCGCAAAGAAATCCTCGTTCTCAGTTACATATCCGAATACCGCATACCGGCCGTCCAATATATTGGCATTGCTTGGCGTCAGCTCACTTTCTTTTAAGAGCCAAAAGACTTGAGTAGAAGCAGAATTGTCATCAAATTCCTGTCAAGATATGCAGATGCATTGTGTTAGAAAATGTTAAATTATGTCATATCTGCGTATGCCTGATATGTTAACAGTGAAGAATCTGAATGATATTTACATCTCTAGCCATTGCCATTGTTCCAAATGCATTAAAAGGAAGTTTTGTTTGAGCCTTGTAGCGGCCAAGTTCCTGAAATGCACGGCCATATGACTGTAAGAACGAGCGCATTCAATATAGAGCTGCCAAAATTTCCAGCAGCGATGAAATGAACAAATAAGGAAAATGAATTGTCGCAGACTGACTTCAAGTGTCTCACCTTATACAGGTGCTTTGTCACCATCAACCATTACCTCAAGAGGTATCACTACTATATAAAACCGTATTACAGACGGTTCAAAAACATCATCACAGATGGTTTTCTGAACCGTCTGAATTTATGGGTCAATGATAATCGAAGGTTATCATAGACGTTTTCGAACCGTCTGTGGTGTAAATATCACAGACGGTTTGTAATTAAAAACCGTCTGTGATAGCCGATAATCACAGACGATTTGTAAGTAAAAAATGCGTGATCACATGATAATCAAAACCGTATGTGATTATCACCTATCACAGACGGTTTTTACTTACAAACCATATGTGATATTCTTTTCTACCCCTAAATCTATTTCTGTTTATTGGCTAGCCTTAGGAAATGCTAGCCATGCCATCTGAAACAAACAGATCAACATGTACATGTATACATACAATTCACATCTCAATGCATTTCACAAACATAAAATATCCAATTCACATCTTAATTCATTTCACAAACATAAAGCATCCAATTCACATCGCACTTCATTTCACAAACATAAAACATCCATTTCGCAAATCAATTAATTGAAATGAAATAAAATATCCATTAACAAATACACAATTACAAAAGATCTACATTACATTTGCACTTAGATGGTAACACTGCACTTTTTTATTGCTCTATCTCTCCGGAATCGAGGTCTCGCGAAACGAACAGATCCATAATCAACGAACATGTCAGGCTGCACAAGCAATATTGGATGATGTATGATTGACATTCAAGTATTGCTTGTGCAGCCGACAAGTTCATTGATTATGGATCTGTTCCTTTCGTGAGACCTCGATTCTGGAGTGATAAGAGCAATAAAAAAATTTGTGCGCAGTGGAACTCTCCATCTGATCTTATGACTTTAGACCACAAAATGAAAGCGCACTCTCATCGAATTTGTGCAAGGTCCGGTTGTTTCAATGCAGTTGTAGAGATGGGCGCAGCCTGTTGATAGGAATATCAATGTGCGTACATATATAACCTGACAAGTATGAAATAAATGTGGGAAGATTGACAAACCTTAGAATTGGTGATTTTCGAAGAATTGAGGAGTAGTCTCATATGGTGGCAAACGTAGAATCCACACGTGTTGCCTCGTGCTTGCTGCTGGTGGCAGTGCAAAAAATAGAATGTGTTAATTCAAGAGGCATTACTACTAAGTGTTGTATAGGATTAATTAATGTGTACTAGCGAATACCCGAAAATTATGAACATGTTTCAAGGGCTTGGCCCATTACGTCGAAATACATGTCGTGTAACGTCGTTATAACGACCTTCGTTATTCAAAAAAGTTAGATTAGTCATTCAGAAGGAAAGAAAGAGTACAATGTAGTTATGTATGGAGAAAATGTACTTACCTATTGAGTAATTGGGCGATAGCTGTGTACTCGGATTTGTTCTTACTTAGAGAATCAAGGTATATAGCCTTGTTCTATTTTGGTATAATTACAATTAAAATCCAATGGAAGTTCTCATTGTATGGTATAAGAACAAATTCCTTATCGCGGTGAGTCAGCAGTGTTGATGTAATATAGCTCTCGACAAAGCATACATCCTCGTTGATGGTATTAATGGCGACCAAGCGTGGGTCCAGAAAACCAATTGGCGATTTCGATGATCTAGCTTGGGTCAGCATGATCTATATATATACACAGAAAAGCAACAAATTATATATGACATATATCGGTATTACAGAACAGAGACTGTGATTGGACAGACTTACAGCGTCCAGCATCGAACGAGTGAGGCCTCGAGAGCGTTGAGTGTGAAAAGATCAAATATATCCTTAAAGGTCATCGCGAAGACACAATCCTGAATTTCGTGCTAGAAATGATCCCGCCTGAATTTGATAGTGATACCTGTGCGCCGTTTCTGCCTGTGGCTTATTAGACTACTCCATATACCAAGCGTGTAATGTTTGGCAACCAAGTCCTAGGGTTACGAGGTGCTCTTCCAGGATTATCATCGGCTCGTCTAGCATGAATTTACGGACCAATGGCAGGTACGGGATATCATCACCATCCTTCTTTGGTTTGCCCCTACCACTGCCTCGACTGTAGGTCGACTTTATGGTAGTCGACTGTAGCACCGGTGTAAGTTGCTTTGGCGAGAATAGCACCCGTGGAGATAGCACCGGTGCATGTAGCTCTAGTTCGCATTGCCCTTGTGGAGATAGCACCAGTGCATGTAGCTCTGGTTCGTACTGCCCTTGTGGTCCTACCACCGGTGAAGAAGCCTCCAAGGAGATGTCGCTTTTGGGCCACTGGATGAATGTTCCAATGGCTTGCCCTAGACTCACGATCTCGTCGTGGGGGCTTCGGTAGCGGGACGACCTCAAAATTGACATGCACACCATCCACATTAACTTTTGCAAAGCCTGGTGTTATAGGTGTACGGTGCAGCATGGCCCCGATAGCAGACGGATATTCCTTACCCCAAGCGATGTACAAGGGAACAGAGGCATATCTCACTGGAGTCTGCACTTCGTAGGCTCCTACATAACGATACAAAATTAGCTACTCCAATAGGCCTATCAATGGATCGAGCATTCCGAGATAATAATTATTACCGTGATGTCGTCCCACGAAAATCGCCTTGCTTCCGTCGGATTGGACGCGCAACTACTCGGACAGTTGGGCGGGCTAGCTAGCAGGAGCGGCGGCGACCGCGATTTTCGTAAATCTCGCATCTCATCTCGACATAATCAGCCATCTCCACTCTAAGAGATGCCATGATCTCTTCTCGTAGCGATGCTGACGCTCGACTTTGGTTCTCTTTCTCTGGATACAATTGAGTCATCTTGAAACCATGTTTCAAGGAACGTAAACCCAAGGCCTCTCGTGCGACCCGGTGATCCTTGTTTCTCGGGGCGCGGAGAGTATATCGTTCTCCTTGTTCCTTGGAATGATCCTGCGAAGATTCAACACTCGGCTCTACGCAAGAGCATGACATGTCATTTCACTTGCTACGGTTGTGGAGTAATTACAAGCTCGTAGTTCGATCAATATCTTACCGGTATTTGGGTGATAGCGCAAAGCGCACACCCGCAAGTGAGCAGGTCGTCGCTAAGATAGCAACGAGATGTCGTGTTCTCCGCAGGACTAGAGTACGGTGACCAAACACTCGACCAAAGCTAAATCGCTCGAACCGGAATTTGATGGCTAACTAAAGAATCTAAACAACCTAGAAGTAGCGAAGAAATGCGAGAAGAAAGCGGGAGAAAAGAAGAACCAAGATGCGAAAAAGAAGAGAACCGGACTAGAGAGAAGGAAGGAGGAAAGAATCGAGAAACTACTACGCTAGGGAAAGAAAAGAGGAAGGACTAGTAGGAATAAAGATAGTGATTTAAGGAAAGAGAGAATCGGACAAGAGAAGAAAGCTAGTTGAGGAGAAGTAAAACAGAGAACCTAAAGGAGAGCGCTGGAATCCAAAATCGAGAAGAAGAGAGGAATAACGAGAAGGAAAGAAAGCAAAGATCTAGAAAGGAAGAGGGAACAACAATAAGATTTATGAAACAACAACAATATATTAAACAATAAGATTTAAGGTTACCTCGGGGAGACGGAGGCGGCCTCGGGGGAACGACGGTGGCGATGGGCCCGAGGGAGGGGGACGGCGGCGGCGACGGGCTCGATCGGGAGAGCTCGGGGGCTCGACGGAGGCGGCCGGCGACGGGCTCAAGGGACAGCGACGGCCTCGGGGGGACGGACTACATGGCGTTTCTTATTTGCCGATCGGTTACATAGAAAACTTGAACAACTTGGTTGGCGGTATGAATAGTTCATCATTGTACCGACACGTTGGAGGTCCACGGTAGTACAAGATGCTTGTCAACCTTCACCGTGAGAGATGCACACAACGCAAATAAATAAGGGATCTTGAAAACCATGTAGTCGAGCTCCCAAATCTCTTCTATGAACCCATAGTACGAGTTTCTCAACCCATCAAGATTGAACGATTTATCACGAGACACCGTTGTTCCGTTAGTGCTCTTTACATCCCGAGATATTCCTTACCCCAAGCGACGTACAAGGAGCAGGCATATCTCATCGAGTCTCACCGTAGGCTCCTACATAACGATACAAAATTAGCTACTCCAATAGGCCTATCAATGGATCGAGCATTCCAGAGATAATAATTATTACCAGGATGTCGTCCACAGGAAATCGCCTTGCTTCCGTCGGATTGGACGCGCAACTACTCAGGACGGTTGGGCGGGCTAGCTAGCACGAGCGGCGGCGACTGCGATTTTCTGTAAATCTCGCATCTCATCTACGACATAATCAGCCATCTCCACTCTAAGAGATGCCATGATCTCTTCTCGTAGCGATGCTCGACGCCGACTTTGGTTCTCTTTCTACGCCGATACAATTCGGAGTCATCTTGGAAACCATGTTTCCAAGGAACGTAAAACCCAAGGCCTCTCGTACGACCCGTGTGATCCTTGTTTCTCAGGGCCGCGGAGAGTATATCGTTCTCCCTTGTTCCTTGGAATGATCCCTGCGAAGATTCAACACTCAGCTCTACCTGCAAGAGCATGACATGTCATTTCACTTGCTACGAAGTTGTGGAGTAATTACAAGCTACGTAGTTCGATCAATATCTTACCAGGCGCTGGGTGATAGCGCAAAACTGCACACCCGCAAGTGAACAGTCGTCGCTAAGATAGCAACGAGATGTCGTGTTCTCCGAGGACTAGAGTACCGGTGACCAAACACTCGACCAAAGCTAAATCGCTCGAATCGGAATTTGATGGCTAACTAAAGAATCTAAACAACCTAGAAGTAAGCGAAGAAATCTGCGAGAGAAAGCGGGAGAAAAGAAGAACTGAAGATGCAGAAAAGAAGAGAACCGGACTAGAGAGAAGGAAGGAGGAAAGAATCAGAGAAACTACTACTGCCAAGGGAAAGAAAAGAGGAAGGACTAGTAGGAATAAAAGATAGTGATTTAAGGGAAAGAGAGAATCAGACAAGAGAAGAAAGCTAGTTGAGGAGAAGTAAAACAGAGAACCTAAAGGAGAGCGCTGGAATCCAAAATCAGAGAAGAAGAGAGGAATAACAGAGAAGGGAAAGAAAGCAAAGATCTAGAAAGGAAGAGGGGAAAGAGAGAAAGGACTGCTAAACTAACCCTGAAAAGAGAAGACAAGGAGAGATTACAGAAGAGGGGTTTACTAGAAAGAAAAGAAAGACTAACGAGAGGAGCGAGATATAGGGTAAAAGAAAGAAGACTGAGATAAGAAGATAGCATTGGACAAGATCTAACTAGCAAAGAAGATAGCACCGACAGAAGAAAACTCGAGAAGAGAAAGAGACTGGATTAGAGAGGAGAAGCAAGAAATGTCTAAGGAAGGTAAGGAGGCTTAGAATCAGACGGGAAGAGAGAGAGAGATAAAGGGAGGGGAATGAGAAATAGCTAAACCAGATAAAGACTTAGGGCGCTAAGAATAACTAGCTAGCTAGACAAAGAAAAGAGCTAGAAAGAAAGAGGGAGAGAAAATGGAGGGAAGAAGGAGGGCGCAAAGACCGACGAGAGGAAGACAAGCACCAAAACAACTATCTCAACCATTCACAGCAAGAACAAAACAATTATCTCCTAGAACAAGAGCAAAACAAATCAACTAAACAAGTAAACTGAGCCACTGCAAAGAACAAGAATTTAAATCTAACTCACGATTCACCTAAAGACACAGATCTGGACAAGAATCTGAATAAACTAGAAGGCAAAAATCTAACTCTACAGAAAGATCCAACCTAAAATGACAGCGAAAAGCATATTAAAGCAGGAATATAAATCCTATGAGCAGATGCATAAAGACTTAAGTAAAACTATTAGATCAACAAGCAAGTATCACAAATCTAGGCCAGACATCAGGATCCACATAAACATCTCGAGGCGCAAGAACATGCAAAGTACTACTTAACAACCAGATCAACAAAATATCTCATGCACATCACAGATCTGACATATCAAAACTTGCTAGGCAAAAGTTCTGAGATGATACAACCCATAACACAATCAGATGAGTTGATGAAGATGGTCTGTAGATGAAGCAGGCAGAAGGAAGCAGATTCGGCAGCAGAACCGTAGGGGAAGCAGATCCGACGACTGGAGATGTAGAAGAAGTAGATCCGTGCGACTGGAACCCGTAGAGGAAGCAGATCTTCCCAAGATTCAGCAGGGGGGTTGAAGCTGCCAGGAGGTGTAAGATCAGGGGAGGAGGAGCTCGTCTCCGGCTTCGGTCGGTCTCCGACCACGGCAGTTGGAAAGGCGATTTTCTTGGGAGGCCGCCTCCCTGGGAGAAGGCGTGGGCGAGGAAAGCGAGTGGGAATGAGCTGGTGCGGGCGATCGGTTCCCTTTTTCCTGTGGCCCCCTTTCGCTTGCCCTTTGCGATTCTTGTTGGCTAGGGTTTTCCCATAATTTGCATTTTGCCCCTTCACGTTTTGTAATTTTGCATCCCCAACTCCTTCGATACTGATTTTCTGTGGATTTAGCGCCTAGCTCGCGCCGATCTGCAAAGCAATTACAAAACACTGTAAATTGTCCAAAAGGAGGGCAAAATGTGTATAATTAATGAATTTATGGCCAATTTGAGCAATTAGCAACATGATAATGTCATAAAATATACTGCAAATATGATGCACATCATATACCCCCAAGCTTAAACATTTGATTGTCCTCAAGCAAATGATATGGCAATATCGAACCCATGGAAGCCAGAAAAACATGAAAGGATATAAGCGAATGCTTGCAGCTAGTCAAATTGCACTCAATAATTCAAATAAAACAATCTCCCCTGATTTTTACAAGCTGCTCAAGATTAAAACAAATATTCCAGCAAAGACATCAAAGTGATACTAGAGTGCCAAATCTCCCCTAATTGACCAAATCAAGTTACTCAAGGGTGCTAAACTGCACTAATTGTTTGCATGGACCCAACCAGAATTGAAAAGTAATCAAGAATAGATATCACAATCAAGAATAAGCATATCCTAGCGTCATACTTAGGCATTTACCATTCTAGATGAAGAGACTAATGCTAGCATGAAGTTTATGAAAAAGGCCACACTTGAGCCATGATACTTTACTTTTGCTGATTTTTTTTAAAGCTTCAAACACAGCATGGGCTCAGGAGCCACTTATTCCATACCTTGGGCAAGTTTGCCACTTATTCAAACATTTAAAACTTCATCTGGGCAAAAACTGCCACTTATTCAGCATTTTTTTTCTTTCAATGTGACAAAGTCACTTATTCAACTCACACTTTGCAACACAAATATATAAATAAAGATATTAATCGGTTTCGTTGTCTCTAAGTACCATGTGACATGGACTTAGGTAAATCAACCCAATTATTGGCTCAAGATAGGATTACCGCTTTCACAAACTTATCATTCAAGCAATAGCATCAATGTCTAAAATAAAGTATTATGCCCAAGCATGAATCCTTGGATATTGCTATTCTAGAAGTGATAACTAGAATCAATACAATTCGCAAAAGGTAAAGATACATGTGTAACTTGCAATGAATCAAATAAGAGTAGACCAATTGGATATCATACAGAATTGAAATTTACCCCAATTCACTTAAGCAATTTTTCAATGTGATAACTCTGGATTAAACCAAGACAGCCACATATTACAGACCAAGTATTCAATCGGTATATATAATTACGCACATACTAATGATCGGGAAAGCATCACAACACATATAATAATCAGCAATCCATCATGAGAATGATACTAGCCATAAATCATCAACTACACATCCATCCATATCAGAGCCCATGAGTATGACAAAAGAATCATGCTAAAGCATTCCTCATCAATAGATAGATCTCTCCCCCAAGCTTGAGTAAAACATTAACTCCAGAATGAATATTTTAATGGTTGGAAACGACTAACCGGTGCAAAGAAGAATCGAACGAGATCTCATCATCCCTCTGCCTGCCATGCCTGGATGAATGCATGTACCTGAAAATGGCAACATAAAAGGAAAGGATAAACCGACAAAAGATAAAAGTAAAAGAGGAATATGAAGTAAAAGCAAAAATGCTCGGGTTGCCTCACGAGAAGCGCTTGTTTTAGGTCTTTAGCTTGACCAACAAAAGATAATCAAGTAGGCTCAAGATGAATTGGAGGATCAAGGTCAGATTTGACTTGATCTCCAGCATTGTCCTCATCACTGAGTTCAGAAAAAGGTTCTCCAATAAAATAATGTTTCAATCTTTGCCCATTAACTTTGAATATGCCCCCAGATTGACTCTCAACCTCAAAAGCTCCACTTCCTAGCTCTTTCTTGACTAAACAAGGCCCAAACCATTTAGATTTGAACTTTCCAGGGAATAAATGAAACCTAGAGTCAAAAACTAAGACCAGCTGTCCAGGGTGGAAATCACGCCTTAAAATGTGACGGTCATGAATCTTTTTAGCTCTCTCTTTGTAAATTCTTGAACTTTCATAGGCATCTAGTCTCAATTCATCAAGTTCACACAGCTGCAGCTTCCTATGTTTTCCTGCTAGACCCATATCCATGTTGAGCTTTCTAATAGCCCAATGTGCTCTATGCTCAAGCTCAACAGGGAGATGACAAGCTTTACCATAAACCAACTTAAAGGGGGACATTCCAATAGGTGTTTTGAATGCTGTCCTATAAGCCCACAATGCATCATAAAGCTTAAGGGACCAATCAGTCCTGGATTTGGACACAACCTTTTCAAGGATTTGCTTTATCTCTCTATTGGAAACTTCAACTTGCCCATTAGCTTGAGGATGATAAGGGGTGGTGACTCTATGATTATGGACTCCATACTTGGCTAAGAGGGCTTCAAATTGGCTATGATTAAAGTGAGACCCTCCATCACTAATCACAACTCTAGGAATTCCAAACCTAGGAAAGATGATTTGACGAAATAAGCGACACACAGACTTAGAATCAGCATGAACAGTGGGTATAGCCTCAACCCACTTGGACACATAGTCTACTGCCACCAGAATGTGCTTGTACCCTTGAGAAGAGGGTAAAGGTCCTATGTAATCTATTCCCCAAACATCAAAAATTTCTACCTCAAGGATACCATGCTGAGGCATTTCATGTCGCTTTGACATGTTCCCGCATCTTGACAGGGGATCACAAGGCCGAATGTAAGCATGAATATCCTTGAACATGGTAGGCCAATAAAATCCAGCTTGAAGAACCTTTGCTTGGGTCTTGGCAGTTCCAGCATGACCACCAAAAGGAGCAGAATGACAGTGAAAAATAACATTTTGAACCTCCTCATGAGGAAGGCAACGTCGAATAACCCTATCGCACAATGTCTATGTCTATCTGAGATATGGGTCATCCCAAAAGAATTTTCGTGCCTCATGAGTAAACTTCCTCTGTTCTTGGTAAGAGAGACCGAAGGAGTTGCGTTGCATACCAAATAGTTCACTATGTCTGCATACCAAGGGTTTTTAGACTGAACAAGAGAAACTTCTGAAAGTTGATCTCCAGGAAGAGAATCTTCAATTGGAAGAGTGGAGGCTGGACCAGAATGGGGCAATCTAGAAAGATGGTCAGCTACCAAGTTCTCATTTCCTTTTATCCCTAATTTCCACATCAAACTCTTGCGAGAAAAGAATCCAACGAATGAGGCGAGGTTTAGCATCCTTTTACTCAAAAGATACCTAATGGCTGCATGATCTGTGTACACTATGCATTTTGAGCCAACTAGGTAAGATCTGAATTTGTCAAAGGCAAATACTACAGCTAGCAGTTCTTTTTCAGTGGTTGTGTAATTGATCTGGGTGTCATCTAGAGTCCTGCTAGCATAGTAAATGACATGCAAAGCCTTGTCATGCCGCTGCCCCAAAACAGCCCCTACAGCAGAGTCACTAGCATCACACATAAGCTCAAAAGGAAGATCCCAATCAGGAGATTGCACAATGGGTGCAGAAATTAGGGCAGCCTTGAGCTTGTTAAATGCATCCATGCAATTCTCATCAAAAACAAAAGAGACATCGCAGCCCAAAAGATGAGTGAGAGGACGAGCAATTTTAGAAAAGTCCTTAATGAATCTGCGATAAAAATCAGCATGCCCCAAAAAACTGCGAACTCCCTTCACATTAACTGGAGGGGCAGGCGCTCAATTACCTCTACTTTAGCTCTATCCACCTCAATGCCTCTAGAAGAAACTAAGTGACCCAGGACTATCCCCTCTCTTACTAGAAAATGACATTTCTCCCAATTGAGGACCAAATTTGCCTCAAGACAGCGCTGTAAGACAGTTTCAAGGTTGGTCAAGCAGCTCTCAAAGGTCTGTCCATAAACAGTGAAATCATCCATGAAAACCTCCATGATTTTCTCAATAAGATCGGTGAAAATGGACATGACGCAATTGGAAGGTCCACAGGGCATTACAAAGTCCAAATGGCGACCTACGGTAAGCAAAAGTCTCATAGGGGCAAGTGAAAGTGGTCTTTTCCTGATCTGATGGATGTATAGGAATCTGCAAGAAACCTGAATATCCATCAAGATAGTAGAAATAGGAATGGCGGGCAAGTCTTTCAAGCATTTGGTCAATGAAAGGCAGAGGGAAATGGTCTTTGCGAGTGGCTTTGTTGAGTTTTCTATAGTCAGTACACATGCGCCAACCCGTGGTTGTCCTTGTGGGAATTAGATCACCTTTTTCATTTGCAACCACTGTTATGCCCCCTTTCTTAGGCACAACATGAATGAGGCTGACCCATTGACTATCTGAAATCGGGTAGATGATGTTAGCACCTAGAAGCTTAAGAATTTCTTTCTTGACAACCTCCGTAGATGAGGATTAAGCCTCTGTTGGTGCTCACGTGTTGGCTTAGCATCATCCTCAAGGTGAATCGATGCATGCGGTGGTGGATCAATGCCTTTCATATCATCAATTGAATATCCAATGACAGCTTGATATCTACGAAGGATCACAAAGAGTTGTTCAGCCTCTAAAGGGGTCAAATGGTCACTAACAATAACAGGGAAGGTCTGATCCGGTCCAAGAAACTCATATCTAAGGTGTTTTGGAAGTGGTTTTAGCTCTACCTTTGGGGCAATGGGCATCCTAAGGCACAGGATTTGAGAAGGCTCTCTTGGAGCATCAATGAGTGCCACATGATGAGAATCGCAGCGGTGCACTCATTGTGCATAGTAAGCTTTCAATCTCACTTGATCTGCATTCTCAACTTCATATGTCTCAATGACACTTTTGTCAATCATATCAAGAGAAAGCATCGATCCGGACAGTGAGGAAGATGTGTAGGATGCCTCATATCAAATGATAGCTTCTCTTGACCAAATTGGAGAGTGAGCTTGGCACCCTTAACATCTATGATAGCGCCAGCAGTGGCTAGGAAAGGTCTCCCAAGAATGACAGGTTCACTTCTATCCTCCATCTCTAGGACAACAAAGTCCACGGGAAAGCGAAAGTGCCAATAACCACAGGACATCTACTAAAATACCGGTGGGTGACGATATGCGATCGATAGCTGCAAAGTCATTCTTTGTTGGCTACAGATCTCCCAAAGGAAGCGCACCACACACGATAGAGGAAGAACAACGACACTAGAGCCTAAGTCACAAAGAGCTCTAAAGTTCTTGGGGCCTAAAATGCAAGGGATGCAGAAGCTACCAGGATCATCTAACTTAGGAGGTAGCTTATTCTGAATGATTGCACTACACTCCTTAGTTAGAGTGACCACATCAAGTTCATCCATATTCCGCTTCTTGGTAAGCAGCTCCTTAAAGAATTTGGCATACATTGGAACATGAAGGACATCATCTAGTATAGGAATGGTGATCTTAACATCCTTCATCATCTCTAGGAACTTAGCAAACTGCTTGTCCTCATTTGACTTTTCTAACCGCTCAGGGAATGGCAATTTGGGTTTTGTGAAAGGGACATCTGCTGTAGTGGATGATGAGGGAATATCATGTGTTTTGGCTGGTGTTATGGAACTGGGTTGGTGCAATTGCTGCTGTTGTGAATCAGGATTTACTTGCTGGACAGACCTAAAGACAGGGGGCACATACAAGGGTGGTGTAGGAAGAAGTGGGTCTGATGTGGTTTTTCCACTCCTAGTAGTGATTGCTCCACAATGGCCACGAGGATTGACCTCGGTGTGCGGAAGCCTCCCAGGTGTGCTGGATGAAGCTTGTGATGCTTGCAAACTCTCCACACGACTAGCCAAATCAGTCAATTGAGTCTTTGCATCATTGTATTGAGCTTCCATCTTATCTACATGTGATGCAAGGAGTCGTTCAATTCGGTCAATCGATCGATTGAGAAGTAGTGGGTGGAGGTTAAGAACATGCATCATAGGTTCTTGAAATGAGGCATGTGAAGGTGCTTCTCTTGCCTAAACCCTTGGTGAAGGACCCACACGAAATGAGGAAACACTTGGGTTAGTGTTCTTGTAAGACAGATTTGGATGACGCCACCACAGGTTGTAGGTTTGAGAATAAGCCCATGTGATTGAGCATAGTTCACTTGAGATGATTCAGCTGTGGAAGTTATGGGGCACTCAGCTGGAGTATGCCCTTGAGATCCACAAATCTGGCATCCAGTGGCTATATGGGCTGAAGATGAGGGCATGGGCTGAGCCATTTGACGAGTGAGAGCCTGGATTTGGGCTGATAATGCATCTTGAGAGCTAACCTCATAGATTCCAGGGCGTGGAGGTGCAGAAACTCGCTCACTAGACCACTGAAAATGGTGGGAGGACATACTCTCAATTAATGTGAAGGCTTCATCTAAAGTTTTATTCATTATGCCTCCACCTGCTGCAGAATCTACAAAGGCTCTCGTGTGGTGAGTAAGGCCTTTGTAAAAAATCTGCACACCAACCACCTTTCCGACCATGATGGGGGCACATCCTAAGCAAGGTTTGATACCTTTGCCAGGCATCATACAAACTCTCACCCTCAAACTGAGAAAACCTAGTGATCTGGTCACGCACTTCTGCTGCCTTGGAAGGAGGAAAATACCTCTCAAGAAAGGCTGCGGTGGGTGTTCCCATGTGTCCTTAAGATGCGAGGGTAGAGAATGCAACCAAGTCTTAGCACCATCTCTAAGAGAGAAAGGAACAATGAGAGCCTAATGGCATCGGTTGTGACTCCATTGCACTTCAAAGTGTTGCAATATTCTAAGAAAGTGCGAATGTGTTCATTGGGATCCTCAGTGGGAGAACCTCCAAATCTGGTCTGCTGGACCATGGTGATTAGTGCAGGTTTGAGCTCAAAATTGTTTGCCTGAATGGCAGGTTGAACAATTCCATGGGTAATGCTTTGATCTCGAGGGATCCAGAGGTCCCGGAGGAGAGGCTTGGGGTCTTGATCACCCATTGCTTCTTCCCGAGAGTTGACTTCTCTCTTGATGATCTTTGAAAGCGTGTTCAATCTCGGGGTCAATAGGAATCGGTGGTTGATCTCCGCTTCTAAGCATAGGCCAAAAGAAATAATCTTGAAGGAAGGAAAACTAAAGAATTGAATTAGTCTATAGTCTAATGTGATCACCAATATCTAGTCCCCGGCAACGGCGCCAATTTCTTGATAGCGCAAAACTGCACACCCGCAAGTGAACGGGTCGGCGCTAAGATAGCAACGAGATGTCGTGTTCTCCGCAGGGACTAGAGTACCGGTGACCAAACACTCGACCAAAGCTAAATCGCTCGAACTGGAATTTGATGGCTAACTAAAGAATCTAAACAACCTAGAAGTAAGCGAAGAAATCTGCAGAAGAGAAACAGGAGAAAAGAAGAACTGAAGATGCAGAAAAGAAGAGAACCGGACTAGAGAGAAGGAAGGAGGAAAGAATCAGAGAAACTACTACTGCTAAGGGAAAGAAAAGAGGAAGGACTAGTAGGAATAAAAGATAGTGATTTAAGGGAAAGAGAGAATCAGACAAGAGAAGAAAGCTAGTTGAGGAGAAGTAAAACAGAGAACCTAAAGGAGAGCGCTGAAATCCAAAATCAGAGAAGAAGAGAGGAATAACAGAGAAGGGAAAGAAAGCAAAGATCTAGAAAGGAAGAGGGGAAAGAGAGAAAGGACTGCTAAACTAACCCTGAAAAGAGAAGACAAGGAGAGATTACAGAAGAGGGGTTTACTAGAAAGAAAAGAAAGACTAACGAGAGGAGCGAGATATAGGGTAAAAGAAAGAAGACTGAGATAAGAAGATAGCATTGGACAAGATCTGACTAGCAAAGAAGATAGCACCGACAGAAGAAAACTCGAGAAGAGAAAGAGACTGAATTAGAGAGGAGAAGCAAGAAATGTCTAAGGAAGGTAAGGAGGCTTAGAATCAGACGGGAAGAGAGAGAGATAAAGGGAGGGGAATGAGAAATAGCTAAACCAGATAAAGACTTAGGGTGCTAAGAAAAACTAGCTAGCTAGACAAAGAAAAGAGCTAGAAAGAAAGAGGGAGAGAAAATGGAGGGAAGAAGGAGGGCGCAAAGACCGACGAGAGGAAGACAAGCACCTAAACCACTATCTCAACCATTCACAGCAAGAACAAAACAATTATCTCCTAGAACAAGAGCAAAACAAATAAACTAAACAAGTAAACTGAGCCACTACAGAGAACAAGAATTTAAATCTAACTCACGATTCACCTAAAGACACAGATCTGGACAAGAATCTGAATAAAATAGAAGGCAAAAAATCTAACTCTACAGAAAGATCCAACCTAAAATGACAAAAAAGCATATTAAAGCGTGAATATAAATCCTATGAGCGAGATGCATAAAGACTTAAGTAAAACTATTAGATCAACAAGCAAGTATCACAAATCTAGGCGGACATCGGGATCCACATAAACATCTCGAGGCGCAAGAACATGCAAAGTAGTACTTAACAACCAGATCAACAAAATATCTCATGCACATCACAGATCTGACATATCAAAACTTGCTAGGCAAAAGTTCTGAGATGATACAACCCATAACACAATCAGATGAGTTGATGAAGATGGTCTATAGATGAAGCGAGCGAAGGAAGCGATTCGGCGGCAAGACCGTAGGGGAAGCGGATCCGACGATCGGAGATGTAGAAGAAGTAGATCCGTCTGTTGGAACCCGTGAGGAAGCAGATCTTCCCAAGATTCAGCGGGGTTGAAGCTGCCGGAGGTGTAAGATCGGGGGAGGAGCTCGTCTCGGCCGGTCGATCTCCGACGACGGCAGTTGGAAAACCGATTTTCTCGGGAGGCCGCCTCCCTGGGAGAAGGCGTGGGCGAGGAAAGCGAGTGGGAATGAGCTGGTGCGGGCGACTGGTTCCCCTTTTTCCCTGTGACCGGCTTGCCCTTTCGCGATTGCGCTGGCGGCTAGGGTTTTCCCCCGCAATTTGCATTTTGCCCCTTCACGTTTTGTAATTTTGCACCCCCAACTCCTTCGATACTGATTTTCTGTGGATTTAGCGCCTAGCTCGCGCCGATCTGCAAAGCAATTACAAAACAACGTAAATTGTCCAAAAGGAGGGCAAAATGTACATAATTAATGAATTTATGGCCAATTTGAGCAATTAGCAACATGATAATGTCATAAAATATACTGCAAATATGATGCACATCACTGGGACACTTGCTGGTCTGCAGGGTTTCTAAAGGAGACGTCCCTCGATGTCGTTGTAGATGACCTTGCTCTAATCCAATTTCGAGCGTAGTCATCTGGGATATTGGCAAATGGCGGGGCGGTGTCCTGCAGGATTGCCTGTTCGGCCTCCCTCCTCCACTACGGGATTTTACCCGCATACCCAGCTGTGCCAAGTCTGTGGGGGTGCGTGTTTTTTGTATGGAGGGCCATGTGCGCTGCACTTGCACTATTGAAATCTTCGGTCGTCTTCATTGCCTTGAACTCTTCCTATTGTGGTTCCAGGAATGGGTATTTATGAAAGGGCATTTCATTCTTCTCCGCGTAGCTTTGACAACCTTGCTCTTGAAGTTCTTCCATGCTTTGTATGCCGCTAGCAAGGCTTGTCGTTGCACGGCGTCTTGGTGTTCTTTGGGATCTCGAACGATGCCAAAATTTCTATTAAAGCTCACGTTCTTTCACGAATCGAATGTGATCTCAATTCGTTCTTGTGCAACTATTCTGATCATTCTTCGGAATGCGCATACTGCTTGCGCGAGAAAGAGAGGGGTCCCAGATCCATCGACCTCTGTGATGGTAAATCGACCCTCAGGTTTTTTCGATAGCCCTCTTCCTTGGCGTTTTGCTTTTGGAGCGGACTCATCCGACGATGATGTTGAAGAATGTGCAGATGACATGTTGGCCTTATGTACGTGCATACAACAACAATATATATGTATACAACAATAAGATTTATGAGACAACAACAATATATGTATAAGATTTAGGAAATAACAACAATATATATGTATACAACAATAAGATTTATGAAACAACAACAATATATGTATACAATATATGAATCTTATACAATATATATGTATACAACAATAAGATTTATGAAACAACAATAATATATGTATACAATATATGAATCTTATACAATATATATGTATACAGCAATAAGATTTATGAAACAACAACAATATATTAAACAATAAGATTTAAGGTTACCTCGGGAGACGGAGGCGGCCTCGGGGACGACGGCAGCGACGGGCAGGGAGGGGGCGGCGGCGACGGGCTCGATCGGGAGAGCTCGGGGGCTCGACGGAGGCGGCCGGCGACAGGCTCAAGGGACAGCGACGGCCTCGGGGGGATGGACTACATGGCGTTTCTTATTTGCCAGATCGGTTACATAGAAAACTTGAACAACTTGGTTGGCGAGTATGAATAGTTCATCATTGTACCCGACACGTTGGAGGTCCACGGTAGTGACACAGTACTTGTCAATCTTCACCTGTGGGAGATGCACACAACGGCAGCGAAATAAGGGGATCTTGAAAACCATGTAGTCGAGCTCCCAAATCTCTTCATGAACCCATAGTACGAGTTTCTCAACCCATCAGTATTAAACACATTTATGCAGACACCGTTGTTCTGGTTAGTGCTCTTTACATCCTGAGACTGTGTATAGAATATGTACCCATTTATGTCATATCCTTGCCATGTCACAACTGTAAATGTTGGCCCTTTTACCAACCATGTCAGCATTTCACTTGGCGAGCTCCTAGCGATTTGCTCATTCAACCATTGGTTGAACCGACTGTTGTGTTGCCTCATGATCCAAACATCGGCCACTCAAGATTACATTGTCAAGCACATCCTTGTCTTTGGTCGACATAAGGCGTCACTTCAGTCATGTGTTGCAAGACCATGACATGGGCTTGAATATATGTGTCCATATCTGGAGTGATTGCTTTCCTTCCGATAGTTTCGATATCCTTCAGCCTCCCCTTATAACGAGATTAAGGCACACATATTGGTTCAATCTGAGCCATATAATCAACACAAAACTCAATGACCTCTTCGCTTGCATAACCTTCAACGATGCTGCCCTCCGGCCGAGATCGATTCCACACGTAGGACTTGAGAATTCCCATGAACATCTCAAATGGGTACATGCTACGTAGGAATACTGGCCCGCACATTTTTATCTCCCACACAACATGAATAATGAGATGGACCATGATATCGAAAAATGAAGGAGGGCAATACATTTTAAGATGACATAGAGTCATCACCATCTTGTCCTGCAGAGCATCTAGTCCTTTGGGATCGATGAGCTTCTGAGCAATTGGGTCAAAGAAATAACATAGCCTCATGATTGTCTCTCGGACTTTGATCGGCAAAATATTTCTAATTGTAATAGGGAGCATCGGTGTCATCAGCACATAACAATCATGAGACTTCATGCCATTTAACTTCAAATCTTGCATCGAAACAAGTTTCTTCACGTTGCCGGAGTAACCAGACGGAACGTTCACACCATGCAAGCACTGGCACAGTTCTGTTTTCTCAGCCTTGGACAGAGTGTAACACGCAGGGGAAGGTACGTTCGTCCATTATCTGTTTTTATCGGTGCTAACTCAGGCCTGATGTCCATACCAGCCAAGTCAAGCCGTGCGTTGACGCCGTCCTTTGTTTTATCACGAATGTTCAGTAAGAGACCAATCAAGTTGTCACATACATTATTTTCTACGTTCATGATGTCGATGCAGTGTCGAACATCTAGGTACTCCCAATAAGGTAAGTCCCAAAATATTGATCTCTTCTTCCAGGTGGTCTTCTCATGGGCCCTTAATTTACATCCCTTTTCGAGGATAATATCTAAATCCTTAACCACATCATAAACATCTTTTCCCCCTTAAATGCCTTGGAGCTGAACCACCCTTAGATGAACCATCTTCCTTCTCTCCGTCAAATTGTTTCTTCATCTTGCGGTATGGGTGAGAACTCCGAAGGAACCGGCGGTGACGCATGTAGACGGTTTTGCATGAGTGCTTCAGCCACACACTCTCGGTACCATCTAAACTACGAGTACAAGCTTTGGCACCTTTTGTACTCTGGCCCGATAGGTTAGCAAGGGCAGGATAATCATTTATGGTGTAGAACAATAAAACAAATCCATTTGTAAGAGCTCTAATAGCATAGAGATTGATATGATACTTTTAGAACGATGAGAATTTGTAATTTTCTTTTTGGCTTGGCAAGTGCTACATAATCTATTTTTCTCAAGCTTCACGTCTTTCAAGTCAACCACAAAGTCATGTTTGAAAAGTTTTTTGAGTTGAATGATGCCCACATGACATAACCTTCTATGATATAACCAATCCAAAGAGGTTTTTGCCATTAAACAAGTTTTTAAACAAGAATCGCTAGAAGAGAAATCAAGCAAGTAAAGATTTTCAAATCTAAAACCTTTAAAAGCTAGTTCATGTTTTTTTGCTTCAAAGGTTAATCCATCTTTAGAGAATGAGCATATTAATCCAAAATCACATAATTGAGTAATGGATAGCAAATTCAAATTTCATATTTCTATAAGAGATACATTTGAAATTGAAAGTTGGTGAACATCTTTTCGTCTCCGGTCATGTGTTGAGTACAACCGCTATCAAGTACCCAATACCTTCCATAGGTCTTATACTTCACCCACAAAAGAAAACCACATTCTTTTAGGTACCCAAATTTATTTGGGTCTTTGGAGGTTAGTGACCAAGCTTTAGGCACCCAAATAGCATTCTTTTTAGCTTCTAAAATTGAAGTACCAATAAATCTTGCAATAACATTGAAATCCTTACTTTTTTAAAGCATATAACATGAATCATATAGACTATGGATGGAGTCTTACCAATAAGACAAGTTTGTTGCAAATGCCCTACTTCTCGCACTTGTAGAAATATTTAACATTTTGTTCAACAAATCTTGTGCACTAGTTTACCGGCTTCTTACCCTTCTTGGGCACATACCCAAGTCCTTCTTTGTTCATTGAGCACCTTTGCTCACTCAAAAACTTGTCAAGGGTGGCCTTATCCTTCAAACACCATTTAAAGCTTGTACTTAGGTTGGTTACTTACTCCTTTAGCTCATTGTTTTCATCAACAAGCTTTGCATCATAAGACTTAATACAAACATGATTAGAGCCTATTTTAGAACAACATGGCATGACAAGCAAATCATCACATGAAGTAGATGTACTAGTTCTAGCAATTTCTACACTAGTCACTTCGTTAGAAATATCACATGTGATCCCAATGCTAATACAAGGCTTGCTTGAATTTTCTTGGATAAGCAAATCATGAGTTTCCTTTAGCTCATAAAAATCTTTAAGAGAGAGATGCTCTTTCTTTAAGACCTTAAACTTTGATTTTTTTTCTAAGATATTCATTCAATTCTTTCAATATATCCCTGAGCTCATTATATGAAGGTGCTTCATCATCAAAGTATTTTACCTTATCTTCTTTCGCCATGAGGCATGTAGGAGACAAGAAAAGTGATGGTGCCTCCTTGATGACGATGCCGACAAGTCTCTTCTTCTTGGGGGACTCATCTTTATCGAGTCGGAGTCAGTATACTCTTCATCGGAGTTCCACTCTCCATTATGAGCTTCATTCTTACCATCCTTGTGAAGCTTCTTGAAAAGTTTCTTCTTGCCATTAAATTCCTTCTTCTTGGATGACTTGCCCTTATCATCCTTCTTTGTGGGGTAATGAGAGGCAATATGCCCCTTCTCATCGCACTCATAACAACGGATTTGCTACAACGCTTGTTGTCGTTGTAGGAGCACCCCTTCTTGCATTTTTCATGACTAACGCTTCGGTATGAGCATATTTTCATAAATTTCTTCATTCTTCTCACAAAGGAGGGCTAATTCCTCCTCGGAACCGTCCTCATCATTTTTGGACTCATCACTTTACACCATTTTGGCTTTGAAAGTAGTGACCTTCTTGCTCTTGGCGGAGGATTATTCCAAAAGTTCCTCCTTATCCTTCTTGTACAACTCATTGGTTATGAAATTACCCAAGAGGTGTGTTGGCATCACCGTTATCAACTCGGGGGAGTTAAGAAAGAGTGTCACCAAGGTCTCATACTTCTCTGGAAAGGCCCTAAGTGTTTTCTTTAATATCAACATCAGTTAGTGACGTGCCTATGCCTTTGATTTTATTTACAATGTTGTTGAGGCGAGAAAACATTTCATTTATGTTCTCATGTGGAAACATTGTAATTGTCTCATATTTGATGCGAAGCCTGTGCAATTTGTCCTCTTTGATCATGGATGTTCCATCATGGATTTCTGAGAGGGTAGTCTAAATATCATGAGCAGTTTCCAAATTGCTCACTCTATTAAACTCATATGTGCTCAAAGCACTAAAGAGAGCATTCATTGCTTGAGCATCTAAATGAGCATTACGCCCCTCAAGTTCCATGGGATGTAGTGGGTCAAGAGGCATAACGTAACTCTTATTTACGATTTTTCATATGTTCGGACTCATGCCCTTTAAATAAATAGATGTCCTAAATTTCCAATATGCATAGTTTGAGCCATCAAATAAAGGTACCTTTTCTATAGCAATTCCCTCACCAGCAATCATTTTCTCTCTTAGATGGTTAAGTCTAAATCAATGAGAGACCAAGCTCTACTACCACTTGTAGGGTCAAAGATAACCAACTAAAGGATACTAAATAGGATGTTCTAAAAATATTTACTTTCTAAGACTAATTTCTACAATATTAGAGCTAAGCAAGATTTATATTGCAATTCAAGGCCTGCTCAATTATAGTAAAGTTAAGGCACGATAAGACAAGTTTCTACAAATATAGTTCTAGCACAACTAAATATGACTAACTCAATAATCTCAATTTGCTAGAATTATATATACAGAAAGTGGAGGCAAAGAAATAACCAAATGATGACAAGCGGTGTTTTCCTGTAGTATCCAAGACTTGCCGGTCTTCATTAGTCCATGTTGAGGAAAGCCCAAGTGACTTGGACCGGCTCCACAAATTAAACCTTACTCCTCGATTCCACTAGTGGTTGTTCTTCCTCTGCTCCAGAGATGGCGAACACCAAGTTACTCACAATTTGGGGCCAAGCCTGTTCACAATCTCCTTGAACAAATCACATGCAAACTTCTGCCAAGCCGTGTAGGTGCTAGCAAGCACCAAGAGTAATGAATCACAAGCTTCGCTTGATGACAATCAAGTGCCAAGATCAATCTAGAATAAATGCACTTGAATTTTGGCTCAACTACCTCAAGTGAATGCAACAAGAGTAAATAAGGTGTGGAGAGAGTGCTCTTAGCTCGAGGATGTTCAATGAAGTTTCTCACAACTATCCTTGAGCTAGTGGAGGGGTCAGATCCTAAAATTTTCAGCACGAGCGGTAGTACCGTCGTTCATCGGCCGGTACTACCGCACCTATATTGACAGCACAGTAACGGCTATAACTGTCATACTCATTGCCTCTGAACTAGCCGTTGAAATTGTGGCGCGGTACTACCGTCTTTGTAAATGTGGTAGTTCCGCTCTTTGATAATTCCGATTTTTGGTGCAGTACTACCGTTTGTCTTGAGGTCTGAAACTTAGTCCTCTCTGGAAAAACCATACCGCCTTTCATTCAGTCCTTTCGAGATGCCGTAGTACCGCTTAAGAGTTCTGGTCATACCGTAATGTGGTAGTACGACCATTTTAACTTCGGAACTACTGTTTTCTAGAGGAGCAAATGTTCTCTGAAAGTGCCTCTCTGGAAAATACGTACCGCCAACTAAAACTCGGTACTTCTGGGTTGCAGTAGTACCGCACTACCTTCGATAGTACCACCATGTAAACTTCGGTGCTACCAATTTTTTCAAGAATGCAAAGTTGGCTTTTAATTTAAATTCTAACTGTATGCATGATCATAAATTGATCCAATGGCACAAGTATATGCTATCAAGCTACTAGTCATAATCACTCTTAATAGTACCATCTAACCTAAAATCCGATCTTCCATTCTTTTCTCCTAAGACCGGTAAAATCAAAAGGGATCCTAGACTACTTATATCTTTGTCTTAAACCATATTGATCTTCATGTTGATCTTTAGCATGCATTTCCAGGTTGTCACATTTATCATCGGGACTAAACCTTTCAAATACTCTATAAACATGTTAGTTCTATATTCACATACTATCGTTAATTACCTAAACAATTTTTAGGGGCCTAGATGCTTTCAATTTGGTAATATTGGTATATGGTAAATGATTATTGGAAAGTATTGCATCACTTGCATGCACATCATAAAAAGTGCATATGAGCTAGGTCGGTGAGTAAGTCATATAACGAATCCGGAGTGAATGAGACAGGTCAATGAGAAAGTTATAAGACTAGTACGGATGGAGGGAAAAATCTACTTCAGGATGGAGGTAGAGAGTATAGATCAACGGGTGTTCCCTCGAATATACTGGTATGAACTGAAAGATGCATATATACATTGCATTGCATTAATGAAAAGAAAACATGGAAAGATTTATAGATAATGGCATGGTTAGATTGCGCAGTGATATATGGATGTTGACATGGTTAGTGACATGGTTAGTTATGTCTATTTCTTTGATGATATTTATCGTTTTATTATTTGCTTGCTGAGTCTTTAGACTCACCCTTGCTTCATTATTGTTTTTAGGTGAATGTTGAAGATGACATGCATGGGGAGGGAGTAGCACATTCATTTCAAGGGTAAACAATAATTCATATACCACTTTTAGTTACCATTTTTAGACTTAATGATAAGCTTAGATAGTTAGCATTAATAATGGTCCTTAATGGCAGAATTTAGTCATGTTTGAATAATGAGTTTTATAGCCGTTGATGATCTAAGGCAGTTGTTTATCCATATATTGGTGTTAATTGTCTAGTCTAGATAATGCTCCTAGAAAAACAAATCCCCCTGTAATCAGCATGAGTTCAGAATGACAGGAGATGTAGAAGCAAGCACCTATAGCTGCGAGTGTAAAACATGGGAGCACATTGGTTAGTTTTTTGTTTCTATGGTTATTGCACTCTATTTACTTTGTTACTGAGTTACTACCATGGTGTGGTTGTAATCGTTGTGCGTGCTACTAAAAGTTTCTTTAGCTTACACATTGTTTGGGTGTTTACTTATCTGCAGGTTTAAAAAAATCCCTGCTAGGTACATACTGAAGAGGTACATGAGAGATGCAAAGCAAGGGACGATGTTTTGAATGATAGTTTAGTGATCTATTACATTCTATTGTCAAATGACAAGCACACCCATAATAGCACATCACTTTCAGGGCTTGTTCATATACACTTTGGCTTCTGTCTTCTACTTCTAGAAGCCAAAGCGTAATCAAACGGTCAGCTTCCATAAGCAGATTGTGCAAGCCGCATTAGATACATCTCATGCGAGGGCGTGCCCAGTCACAGTAGTTGTCAACCTCCCCATTCGAGTTGCCCTCTTCATCACACGCGAGCTCTCAGCGATGACGCCTTTCCTCCTCTGGTCCCGTCTACCCACCACCCTCTGACGCCGTCCAGTGCTTCCTTGGCAAGATCCACTCTCCCTACAGCCCGATCCAGTGCCCTCCCTCCTCACCCAGTCTCCCTACTTCCAGATCAACCCCTGTCCGACCCCAAGGAGAGGATCACCTGGCTTCCGAACCCTCTCTCCAGACGCACACCACCCCCGTCCGTCCTTGTTCTACCTAGCCCGAAGTCGACCAGCTCTTCTCTCTCCCGTCGCCCAGAGTTTCCATGGCCACCGCATCCCCTCTGTCTCCATTGCTGATTTAAGGTATAACCTGCCTCCCCTAGCAATTGTTCTTACTCCATACTAGTATTTCTTTGTGATTGTTATCTCCCCCCTAGTAGCATTTATATGCAATTATTTTGTCCTCCGTTGTTCCTACTCTCCCACACGATTTGCATTTCTTATCTCCTTCATAGTAGCATTTCTTTGTGCGTGATTTTCATGTCCTCCACTATGATCCACGATCTGTTGTGCCAACTGACAGCACCAGGGGTTCTTAGAGATGGGCCCCAAGCGCGCAACTAGCAGTTTGGGATGAAAAAGCCACCAGCATTTTAATTGCCATCTGCTTGGAGGAAATGGACGCCAGGAATCGCCCACCGAACTGCCTCTCCGGTAAAGGCTACTACAAACTTCTTCGGAAGTTCGAAGAGCGGACCAGCCATCAGTACACCAGCAAATAAATGAAGAGCAAGTGGGATGCACTGAAGAGGGATTTGTCTAATTGGAAGACCCTCAAGCTACGTGCAACCGGCCTCACTTAATCCAATCACCGGGACTATTGCTACTGACCTAGACTGGTGGGAGGAGTAAGCCAAGGTTAGCCTCCATGCATACTCTTCGTTGTGATCTATGCTAGGTGCGCTGACTCATGAATGCCCTAGTTTCTCTATTGTTTGCAAATTGTGGAGGACATCAAGAAGTTTTGCAAGGCACCGCTTTCCAATGAGGACCTCCTGGAGAGGCTCTTCGAGGAGACCCTATGCACTAATGCTGACGTGTACATGCTTCATGCCGAGCCCAGCCACAACTGCCAGGACAAGGAGGGTAGCGACCTGCTAACTGGAGATGGACAGAGTGCACCCTCAGCCACTGGCAAGGGCAAACAACCTCATGTGCCTGATTCTCCAGAAGGGAAGAAACCCAAGAAGAGCTACTGGGATGTGCAGCTCGAGAGATTCATTAACCTCTACGAGCAGTCCAGAGGCCATCACAGCTCCACCCTTTCGGCGACCTCGTGTCCCTTGTTCCTGGAGAAGGACGAAATGGCTAAGCTAACGGAGCTGGTCATTGCTAGTGGTGCCCTAGAGGATAGCGACAAGTACTACTATGTTAGTTAGCTTTTCATGCACACCGATACCGTCAAATGTTCGCCAACTTCAAGACCTTGAGGGGACGGCTAGCCTGGATCAGGCAGAGCTTGGCCGATAGGAAAAGCACAAAGTGATGAAACCCTTATGTGTATTTTCCATATTACTATCATATTGCAAGTTCATTTACTGACATCTTTGTCATTCCTACTACATCATGAGCTTGTTTGTTTACTCGAGCTTAAACTTTGATGTGTCTTGTCAGTTCTCTGTGAATTCGGTTAGAAACTGATTTGTGATAGTTCAATGTGACATTAATCTGAGTTTGTTATGGATGTTTAGTACCATGGCATTGCATTTGCATTCATGTGGAATTCAGCGATCTGTGCAATGGGGAAGAAATGGAGGGGGTAGGTTCAGTACAAATGCTAATAACCTGAGCTTGCTTTTGCATGTGTAGTAGAATTGCTACTATGTTGTCCACTGGCTTGTGTCCCATTATCCTCTTCCCATAGCTTGCATTGTTATTTTGTAAGAGTTGAAGCCTATGTTCTCAAGATGAGCTGAACTGCTTGCAGATGTCGTCGTCAAGCGAGACATGTTTTGTGATCAAGATGGATACTGACTCCTTCTCTATTGCTGCAAGCTCCTCTGTTGGATTAGCCGAGCAGGCTGTGTTTTTCCTGTGGGGGATGATGAGGGGGAGTCCTCCTCTTGCGGGCCGCAATTGGTGCCTGATGAAACTAGTCTAGAGTGGGTTGAAGAGCAGCTCCGCAGCCCACAATCATGCAAAGACATGTTCCGGATGAGGAGGTCAATATTTAACAAATTATACAAAACACTTGTGTAGGACTGCAGTCTTCGATCCACTCATCATACGACCTCTAAAGAGGTGTTGGACTATTCCTAAGGACGTGTGGCACCCCTCAGTCAAATAGGTAGGCACAGAATAGATTCGAGCATTTCACGGGACATGTGAGCGATACATTTGGCCAGTGATATTGTAAGTCTCATGGATCCACAATATCGCATTGTCCATAGGTGGTTAAGATAGGCACGTTTTGACTCACATTTCAAGAACTACATTGGGGCAATCGATGGGATGCATGTGGTAGCATCGGTCCTAGGACGCGTAGCATAGAGGCACTACAACCGACATGCATATACGACTCAGAATGTGCTCGAGGTGTGTGACACCGACGGGTGATTCACGTTCGTGTGTGCTGGATGGGTTGGAGCTACGCACAATGCGAAGGTCCTCCAAGATCGCATGGTAACCTATACGACCGCTTCCCGCACCACTGGCGGGTACTTATGTTGCGTGTTCTTACGTAAACTTATCCATGTGCACTCGGGTGCGGTGACTAACTCGGCGTCCAATTGTATTTTACGGTAGGAAAGTACTACTTGGTGGATTCTGGCTACACTAACAAGGAGAGGTTCCTGGCTCCATACAAGAATCAATGGTACCATGTACCGGAGTTCGCACGCGGTGGACAGCCCGTTGGGATGAAAGAAACTTTCAACTACAACCGCTCCTCACTTCGGAATGTCATTGAATGTGGAGTTGCATTTGGAAGAATAAGTTGTGCATCCTGTCGAGCGTGCCGAGCTACGACGTTAAGACATAGAAGAAAGTTATAGCGGCAACAGTGGCATTGCATAACTTTGTCATCGATTCGGTGATGCCAGATGCCAACTCCTTCAACATGGACGATGACGAGGGCTACGTGATAGGCGAGGGCGGGGACACAGAGTCTCCATCTGGCAGTGCTGGTAGGTCTAACAAACCCATGGACATGCTCCGAGATAGCATAGCACGCGCTTTGGTACGATGAGTTCCAATTTTGCATGTTGTACCTTGCTCTATTGTAATCTTTTAGTTAACGCATTAGCATGTGGAATCTTGTTATGTTGTAATCTTCTAGTTAGCGCATTCGAATGTTGTAACACACTACGTATTTTATTATACCACGATTTCACAAGTCATTTGCATACAACTACTATCAGCCATTATTATTCATCAGCCACAGGCAATATGAACGCCCCAGATTCTACCGGCCGTCACTATTCATCAGTCATTACTATTCATCAACCGTAACTAAAAGCCATCAAAAAAAGCCTATGTGAACAGGTTACCTTACATGCAGACACACGACCTTGTATGAATCTGCCATGTCTTCCATGTTCGTTCAACAGTAGTTTTCCCTGCAAAGAATAAAAGTTTTGAGATAAAACACCAACAAGAAGCAGCCATGGAACCAGGGAGAGGCTTCTACTAACTAACTAACACCGCCAAGACACTTGGGCTTCGGCACATGGCGTATTGAAGACAACCTGCGAATGCAAGTACACTTGGGTGAAAATTAAGCAATGAGTATTCGGTCATTTGCTCATTCTTTGATTTTGTTGTTCGGTGTATATAATGAAGAACACAAAATAATTAGTGCAGGAATAACTGATTGTATGGTTCAGGGGTACGAGCGTTGTATGTATCTATTCTCAAGCAACTAGCCTGTCTTTTTGAACGACATATCAGTAATATAGTACATGAAAAAAAATTTTGTGTTGAACATTCTGACAAGTTCAGATCATCCTGCTGACAAGTTCTTAATTGTTGTTCTTAAAGGGTGAAAATTCACAGCTATGAATTGACTCTTGCTCAGAAGAGTCCAGCTTAGATACATTGCTGAAGAGATATGGCAACGAACATCCGGAGTACTGGTCTTCTAGAAAACCATGTGAAGTGAAAGCTTGTAAAGTAACTGGTGTTTGTTTGTTTATGTGTTAATTTAAGCATAGATGCACAGATGTCATGGTGTTTTTGCAACTTTAAGGAGAAAAGATTAGTGCCTAATGAGTCACGTTTTGGACCATGGTTATGCTTTATTATTGGTCAGAATCTTAAGGCCAAACCAAACAAAAGGAAGCTCAAAAGGAGCAAAAACAGATCAGGGAATAAAGCCAATTATAGCAAGCACTTGTCCCTGACCTTGGCACACCAAAAGAAAAGGGCTGGGAGATTGTCACTAACTAGGTGGACTTCTTCTCTCTTCTTGCCAAAGTAAAACAAGAGCCATGAAGGATTCATGATGTGCCTGCTTTTGCTTTCAGCATTCATTGAGAATGCTGTGGCTTTTTCCAGTCAGGATTGCAAAGTGGAACTGGAACAAACAAATTTTGCAGCAAAACTAACAGAGCTGACCAGTAGCCAAGTATTGATTGCATTAAACTAAGGTACTCATGTCTGGATGTCATAGGAGTGTAAAGTCATTCATGATAAGCCAACCCTAAAATTTGATATTAACATGATGGGTTAACACCATAAGAGTGTATGTTTAAGCTATTCTAAAATTTCTAATGGAATTAAAGGTGGTGGTTAGCATTGCTGTGGCACTATGACAAACAGACAAAAGTACCCTAGAGATTTGCCATCTAACATGACGTCAGGATGACCTGTGCTGACTTAGATTAGTGACCACTGTAAGGGAGCAAAATTCCTTTCCCATTTTTATCTTCAGAAAAGAATTTCATTGTGCTTAACCATGGGAAGAATAAAAATGCTTTGCTTTGTCAGGTTTTACTTTGCTAAGATCATGACATGGTGAGCCTTTAGCAAAGTAGCCAAGAGATCTTGCATTTTGATCAACTTTTGTCGGGAGGTCCTGTAAAAGAACAAATTCACCTCTAGTGATAAGCCTCTTTTATTCTATTCTTTCTTGGACAACTTTGCCTTGTTTGCAAACCTACCAAGGAAACTCCAAAACAAGCTTTTGCACTACTCACTTTGCATGATTTACTGATAAGATTATTCAATTGTGAGTGCCCTGTTTAAGTGCCAGAGAATATCCTTATATGTTGGCACGAGCCTACCTTGCTACCATATGACTAGGCCAGTGATAGGCTTCTTAATTAAAGCTTCGCATTTGTATGGACCTGCAATGCTAATTGCCAGATGTAGGGTGCCACTAATCTTCACCAAGTGCAGTATCGCAAAAAATCAGCGTCTACCTCGTTGTTGATCTATAATGTTTCATCTCTAATAGTGACAGACTGATAGTTACAAGAACAGAATGCATGAAGATTCAATTAAGAGCATCAAGTATGGCAGATCCATGTGCACTGAATTGCTTATCATTCTTCTTTGATTGGCCTCAAGACAATTGCGGTATAGCAGTCTAACTTCAGAAATGTTGTGAAAGTAAAATTGGCTTCACTCAATTGGATCAATGATCTTTCGTTTGAGAAACAAATTTAAGTGTGCCCGCACCAATTGCTGAAGGAAAAGACAAAAGTTTTCATGGAAAAATGATTCATATTTCATAGCTACATGCTAGGAAACTGCTACTTGTTTTTTTGTTCTGAAGCAAGAAACCATTACTATTTGTCATGCTAGTGGCTTTCTTTCAAAAGCAAATGCAAGTTGTACAGGGTGTGACTGTGAGGGTGTGACCACAGTTGGATGCATGGTAAATTTTCAGACATGCAGTTATCATTTACCAATGCCAGAAACTCACATAGATTTGAAGATAAATATTTTTCTCATTGGTGTATCATTCATGACATCATGGCTAGTAAGCCTAAAGACCTTCACCAAACTTGCCACCCACACCTTGATACCTCCCAGACATCCCTAGTGTGAGCCAGGGAGCTGCCACCACACAAAAATGAGGGATTTCAAGTGGATCATCGTATCATTAGCTGCATGGAGAGGGAGGACACACCTTTGTGCTTGTGATGGGGGAGAGACTTTATAATTGCCAAATCACAAGCTCTCATCTTGGAGCCCCCATTTGATCTCTTCTTCTTCATGTGACGCACAACACTCCGGCCCTTAACTCTTACCGGCTCTCTGACCTCCAAATGCTTACCAGTCACCAGGCATGGAGTCCTCTGTCCTCTCTCAAGAGTCTCACCCTGTTGTAGTACTGTTCCCAATGACAAATGCATGTCTACCCCCGTAAAAGATGCCACCTTTCTCTTGCATTTATGATACACAGGGCCCTCCAACCGCTTTGGACATGTTGGATACCCTGCACAAGGTGTAGTTTGACTCATATCCACTAGCCAGCATTGGATCATCCAAGCTGACTATATGTATGAATTGTGCAATGTCAGTATGTCATAATGGAACAAGATCTCTTTGATTCTTTGCATGATTTGAGTCAGTGCTAAACACCTTGTGTGAGAAAATGCTTCTATGCTCTGCTAAAACTAAATCAATATAGATATTTTTGTGAGAAATTTATATAGACTTTAGGCGCTGATCCACGCTGACCCAGTTGTAACTGATTGTCATGGTAGGACAACACTACACGCAAAGCCGCAAGCAAGCAGGTGCATATCATGAAAACGTGTCAACCACGTTGGACCAAGCACGTTGTGTCGACCACGCGTCCAAGCTAGGCGACAGACAAGCGGGCATCACAACCAGCCAAGGGGGTCGGGTGAGACCAGTGCCGGCACAGCAATAGCAGGTGCAAGTACAACGACTGTTTAGGGCATTGTTTCAGATATGGCAAGTTATCTCGAGTAGTTAGTATCTTTCTAAAGTTGGTTGATTACTTTCCTTGACAGTTAGGAAATTAGCGATTAGTTTCTATTTGTTACAGATATGACTAAGATTATATTCAATCTGTTGGGGGGAGCCCATCTATATAAGAAGGCTGCCACATGCTATTGGAATTAAGAAAAGAATCGGTTACCTTTTCTTCCCCCTCTGTCCATCTCCTGTGTGCACGGGCGCAGGCTCCCGACTGGCTGGCACCTTCTCGCCGCCGGTCATTCAAGATCCTTCCATCCTCTCGGCGACGACATTTACCCTCAATGCAAGCAAGCCCATAACAATTTAATATCAAAACCACTCACCATGGTTTCCGATGCCAAAAAACTCAAGGCCTTGAGGGGTCTCTACGCTAAGCTCCGCTCAGGAATCCAAGACTACATGAGGCTCGCGATGTAGGTCAAGGAAGAATTCATGGCGAAGAAGAAGTGACATCAAGTTGCACTGCTAACGCCACCGCCACCTCTGGAACAGGTGGCGCCGTTGGCGCCAGCCGCGGTGCTAACACCATCGGCTCCACTGCGGTGCTACTTACTTCTTCGCTGCCGCTGGTGATGGTTGCTCTTCCAGTAGCGTTGCCCTTGGTAGCGCCATTGATGCCGTCACCAAAGAAGAAGATCACCATGGTTTCGCGATCTTCTCGTCGTAGACCAACACTGTGCCTTCGTTGGTGCGGAACGCAGCGGGTGCCATGTAGGGGTCAGCGACATCGTCGTGCCTCTCCCACCACTATTGTGCTCCATGATACGAAGGGTGTCCTTGCTACCCCACGTGAGTTGCCTATGCCGGCAACAACTCATGCGACATCAAGCCACCATGGAGAGTTGTTGTCGTTACTACAGTCCGTCAGCGCTTTGTTGATCCTTCTCCATTTGTCATTCCTCCAGTGACATGGCCTTTTGTCGACATAGGAACACCTCAGGTTGCATCCATGGCCGCCACCCTACAACTCGAGGACGAGCTGTTTCTAGAGGATAGGAGAGATGTCATGGTCAGACAACATTACACGCGAAGATGCAAGCAGGTAGGCATGTATTATGAAAGTGTGTCGACCACGTTGGGCAAGCACGTTGTGTCGACCACGCGTCCGAGCCAGGCGACGAACAGGCGGGCATCACAACCAGCCAAGGGGGTCGGGTGAGACCAGCACCGATGCAGCAATAGCAAGCGCAGGTACTGCGGCTGTTTAGGGTGTTTTTGCGGATATGGCAAGTTATCTCGAGTAGTTAGTATCTTTCTAAAGTTGGTTGATTACTTTTCTTGGCAGTTAGGAAGTTAGCGATTAGTTTCTATTTGTTAGGGATATGATTAGGATTAGATTCTATCTATTAGCGGGAGCACATCTATATAAAGAGGCTACCACATGCTATTGGAATTAAGAAAAGAATCAGTTACCTTTTCTTCCCCCTCTGTCCATCTCATGTGTGCACGGGCACACAGGGCTTCCGGTAGGTTGGCGCCTTCTCACCGCCGGCCATTCAAGATCCGGCCATTTTCTCAGCGGTGTTTACTCTCAATGCAAGCAAGCCCATAACATTGATATTGTTTAAAATGCCGAAAATCTAGATCAGCGAACATGCGAGCAACCAAACATGTCTAATAGTATTTCAAAGAAAAATCTCAAAATGGAGTTTTCACTTCACTAACAGCCGACAGGACACATCTGATAGGGATCTTCTCAAGAGTAGAGTGACATGGCACAGTCAATCTCCAGCAGCACTGACCATGGTAATCTGAATATTGTGACACCACAAGCCTGCCCTCGTGATTGCAAGGCCATAAAGCAGCATCAACTTAAGTAGCCATCACGAGGACATGACCAACCTAGGGCTTGCTGATTAGTAATAATCCAATACTTAACTACTTGCAATTGGGGGAGGCAATGCCAAAGCCCCCAAATTTAATTATCAGTGCAGATGCACTACACAACAGTGGTACAGCAGCAATCACCTCTAGGCTCTGCAAAAGCCCATTGTTTTATTTCAGATATGCTCTCCTCTCGATAACAACACGCATGAGCATGCAGGGCTTAGGAATCAGGAGCCCTACATTGTGTCCTAATCTGTCACCTATCATAAAGGAGGAACGGGTGACTTGATTAGAAGTATCGAGCATGAGCACTGCAAATCCAAGAGGGTCATTTTCTCAAGATTCTCAGAGAAAATGACATTGCTACATACATACTTTGCATGATCATTATCGAAGTATGATCATCATTGGAAAATGCCATTTCTTTAGACATGTCAATCTCACCAAGAATCCAATATCACTTCTAGTGTTGGATTTGACAGACAAAAAAAAGCTTCTAAGCTTTTGCTCTCTCACCTTTTTTTTTCACCACTTTATATTCTTTTTGGACATTGGAACATTGGAGGACGGTCCATACAAAGGGCGCCCAAATCCAAATCATGAAGCTTTAGTTACAAGTTGACACTTTATAGTTACCCTCCTTTGAGATCATGAAGTAAACTATTTGCATCTGATGTGCTACATACTTGGAAAATGACACAATGTACTTCCAGTACACCACCTCATCAAGTAGGATTTTGACCAAACTTTTGGAGAACTCCTTTCTTTAACACAACAAATGCAATTTGATCAAGAAAATCAAATTACACACATTGCACAATTCTTAAACCCTTTTACACTTTCCATTTTGATGATGAACCAACCTTTTTCTCCTACACACATTGCACAATTCTTAAAACTTAGGAAAAAGAACTCTTCTTAGTTAAGCAAGAGGAAGATTGACCGGTCGATCCGACTGCTGTGGTCGCATCACTCCGCGACCGTCCATGTCATGTCACCCTCGAAGATCCAGTGACAAACCTCAACCTCACCGGGTTTTCCACCAAGCGCGATGAACGCCCCGTGAGTCGGGCTCCAATCAGATGTGTCGAGGTGACATATCGCCACCCCATGATTGATCTTCTGATCGGAATCAGCAGCCATGATCTCGGCCTCGTACACCCGCACCTTTGGCACCGAGTGGCAGTAGTACACCAGGTATGGGAACAGGCTCTGGTGACATGACACAGACCGTGTCACCTTGCCACCATCAACACCGGTGACACTGCCAAGCCTGATGTCCCCGCCACTGCCCGCCGTGGACGCCGTGCTACGCACAACAATGTCGTTGCCTAGCATCTCCACAGCAAAGTCCACAATGTCCTCAGCCGAGGTGGCGCACCGCTTGGTCTCCCCCTGGCTTGGCGCTCGCTGGCACTCAGCCACCGTGGATGCCACCGCCTTCCCCATCGCCGTGTCCAGTGGCACTCCAAAAACCTCCGACACGGCATTCGGCTCAAATGGTATCTTCCTGGCAATGTCCCTTGGCAGGAATGCCCTGGGTGGCATCTTGTCCTTGATGTCCGGCAATGGCATTCGGTTCCCAGTCACCAGCTCCTGCTCCCTAAAGAATTTCCCTGGCTCCGGCGACCATTTCAAATGCTGATGCCCAGATGTCGTCGCCTCCACCGACATCGTCGTGGCCGCCTTGCTCGACGTGTTGTGATACTCCTTGAAGTCGACGCCGGTTTTGGCATACCCCTTGAAGGTGTTGTTCTCTCCGGCGTACTCCTTGAACCCAATGTGGTGGTTGGGGTTGGTGCCCTCGCCGTAGCCTTTGAAGGTGACGCTGCCCGGGTTGGACGAGCCGCCATAGCTCTGAAACTCGGCGGCGCCGCCGTTGGCGCCTTTGGCGTACGAGGAGAAGCTGTCGTCGCCGACATTGGAATCGTCGCGGTACCCCTTGAAGGTGTCCACGCCGGCATTGCCTCCGGCGCCATAGCTCCGGAAGGTGTTCTCGGGGACGTTCCCCTCTTTGCCGTAGCCTGTGAAGGTGTCGGTGGCGCCGTTGGCCGACTCGCCGTAGTTGGAGAAGCCGGAGCCGATGACGTTGCTCTCGTTGCCGTAGGAGGTGAAGGTCTCCCTGACGCCGCTGCCGCTCTTGCCGTAGCCAGCGAAGTTGTTGTCCCCGTGGTTGGCCTCCTGGGAGTAGGACGTGAACCCGCGGGCCCGGCCGTTGGCTTTGGCGTCGTAGTTGGTGAAGGTGGAGTCCGGCACGTTGGTCTCCGCGGCGTAGGCGGCGAAGGAGCCCGACCCGCCGGTGGCGCCGTCGGCGTAGGAGGTGAAGTTGGCAGTGACGACGTTGCCGTCGGCCTCGTAGCTGGCGAACGTGTCGGCCCGGCCCGACGAGTCCCGGCCGTAGCGGCGGAAGGAGTCGCCGGCGATGTTGAGGTCCGGGGAGTAGTTCTTGAACGCGTCGGCGCCGGCGCCGGCGCCGGTGCCGTAGTTGGTGAAGTTGGCGTTGTTGTAGTTCTTGAACGGGCCCCCCTTGCCGCCTCCGCCCACCAGCGACGCTACATCGGGGGACGGGCAGAGGAGAGCGGCCTTGGAGCAGAGCGAGGGGAGGCGGGCGCGGATGTCGGGCAGCGACGAGGGGAAGGAGGCGGCGTCGACGGCGGGCAGCGGGGAGAGCTTGGAGACGAAGAAGGCCGGGTGGGGGCGGTTGTTGGGCACCCTGCGGTTCCAGTACCGGATGAAGGCCGCCTTCACCGTGAACGGGTTCACCGCCGACGCCGACGCTCCGGCAGCATTGTGGAGGAGAACGAGGAGGAGGAGGAGGAGGGTGGCGGCGGTAAAGATGGGGTGGTGAGGAGGCGGAGGAGAAGCCATTGGAGGGTTTGAGATTTGGGGGTGGGGATTGGAGGGGAGGGAGAGATTAATAGGAAGAAAGAAGTGGGGAGTGCGGGAATCTGACTTGAGTGAGCGAGCTCCAGGATGGCAGGCAGCGATTGCCATTTGGAATTTGGAAAGTCTCTTTTTTTTCCCGGCTTGAAACTTATGGCTTCAGTTTTTCTCCTACAAACAAACACACGATTTTTTTGTTAAAATAGCTTACTAAAATAGTATTTTTAGAACGATTTATCAATATTCGATTCACTGAGTTATAAACTATCACGTAAAATCTCTTTCCCCCTCTTACTCTTTCTCTCACTACTTTTGTTTTTGACTTTTTGCCTCCTTTTGTTTTCCATTGTGCCATTTTGTAAAGGTCCCTATCCTGATGGTGTTTTTGGATATTGCTCAGCGGGAATTCCTGGTGACGAGGGCGCAAATGGAGCCATAGTATTGCTGTTGGCTCCCCGACTGGTAATGGCTCCGTTGCAACAGTAAAACCCGTTTACGGTGCTGCTACACACGGAGTCTCTTCGTCTTAGCTTCGTTTCTAGCTTTTCTAAAGTATATGATTTTTCTATAATAACTAATTTTTACATAGAATATCTTTGTAATTTATGGTCTATCAGTTGATTATAGTAGATATTATAGCGATTTCATCTAGATCGGCCAAAACGCACGTGAGCATCTCTCTCCATACAATTTACTTACAACTTGTTACTATTCACAGTTACAGTAAAAAAGCAGACCTATATTATCATATAAGAAAAGTTCTCCGAATGAGTTGCATCAAACAATGCAACAAATTTTGTTTGTATATACTGTAGCAAAGCTATAGGTTTTTTGAAATCTCCTGTTTTTTATGACGAACGTGTTTCGGATGTGGAAATGTTATGTTTTGTTGTTTGCGTCAATCGCTAATTCTAGATCCAGCTTATTTGGTTTGAACTTCGGGCTTATTTTTACTATTTATAAATTTTGTTTTTTCTGACCTTTTGGTTTTTTTTTTAGCTTTTTTGCTGATTTTTTTCTCGTATTGTCCGTGATGGGCTAATCTGTTTTTTTCTATTTTTAAAATTTTTAAAATTTAGATACGCCAAATAAGTCACCATCAACTACAGGGCATGTTTGGGTGCGAGTGCGGCTTATGGCTTTTGGCTGAAATATTTGAATTTTGGTTGTTTACCGTACATATTACGGAGAGACAGATACTCACTTGCGATTATGACTAGTATAGATGTTGGACTTTTAACGTGTAGATCGTTTAACTTATAAACCCTGTCTTGAGAAAATACTCTGTTTGAAAGTTGGGAACTGTAGCAAAAACTAAAAGCCATCAGCTTCGGAGGAAAAGAATAGGCCCACAGTGTAATTTTAGTCAATTACAGTGTAATTTCACCATAAATCAGTTTATTTCAGCCCAACCAAGTAGCACCTAGTTTGTTGAAGAACGCTCTTTGTTCAAATATCTTTCGATGGTCTCACAATTATATCCCAATAAGATCTGCCATCATGGCTTCAAGATTAAACAACTGGTTTCTTTATTTTCAGCCGCATGGATTAGGATCATGTTCGATGTTGGCCCCACTCATTTTGGCTTGAGTTTCGGTTTTGGCTTATTTTTCATTATTCTTAAATTTTGTCTTTTTCTAGATTTTGGCTTCTTTTTTAGCTTTTTTGCTGGTTCTTTTTTTCCTATATTCGTTTGCATTATTCGTGATGGGCTAACCTATTTTTTAAATTTAGTTACGTCAAATAAGTCATCATCAGGTATAGTGTAACTTCAGCCAGCTACAGTATAATTTCAGCCATAAACCAGCTTATTTCAGTCCAACCAAGCGGTACCTAAGTATCCACTAAAATTATAGCATTTTTTCTTTATTCCATTATATGCGTGTAACATTAGTCTATACCCCATTTTCTTTGTTTCTCATGATATAAAGGAGGTGCTCCAACTAACTTATGGATTAAACTTTTAGTTGTACCTTTTAATTTTTTATTAAAATTGTACTATATCGGTTGTTAGTTTTTTTAAAAAGAAAAAATTGAAAAAAAAAACTGTCACATCATCATGAATAATGTAAAGAAATAAAAGAAAAAAAAAATCCAAAAATACCAAAATAAGCCAAAAGTAGACACCGGTAAACTCTGCACATGAGCTGGCTTGGCCGTTTTAGGAGTGTTGCCGATGTACGTTCCTAGCTGAGTTACCTGAGCCAACACCAGTGTAGAACCTACTTTCATCCAATATGGCACAGAGAACTCTGCACATGGGCTGGCTTGGCCACTATTAGGAGTGCCTAGATGATCACCTCCCAAAATTTCACAATTTGCTTTCAGGAAAAAAAATTGTTTTGCAATATTTGTTCACACAAGAGCCCTAGCTAAAAAAAGCCATGACCTCTATTTTGAGAGGTGAACTGTGGGTAGTATTTCCTCTGAACAGTGCCCCTTTTCCTTAGGCATGAAGTTTTATATTAGCTGACACGAATCGAAGAAACTAAAAATACAAGTGCATTTACTATCTTGCTTTCCTTAAAGCAGAGATCGTTACCTGCCAAGGAGCCTTGGATGGAGTCTCTCTGTGACATTACTTCCAGAGAAATTCCCAAGAAAAAGGACACGGTCTTGCAAAAAGTTTATTCAGTCATCTGATTTTCAAAAGAAAAAACAATTAAAAACCTTGGCAATAGGATCTAGCATTGAGATTTGTTCTCGAAGGCAGAAGCTACGGCGAGATTTCGCGATGCTTGCCTGCTCTAGAAGGCTTATAAGGTAGGGTTTTTGGTTTTTTGTGTGTATTATAGCAACACAAGCACCTGTAGCAGTTGTTAACTTTTTATGAGTCAAAAATAAGAAAAATAGTGAAAAAATTTAGAAAAAATGGAAAGCATTGCTATATTTTGAGACAATGCAAAGAAATAAAAGGAAAAAGCCAAAAAAAAAAAAAATTGAACTTTAGAGTGGAGCCCTGTTTTCGATATTCACTCGGCCACGCGACATCTCGAAGGCAGTAGCCATAAAATGAATTTTCCTCATCACACAATTTAACCAGATATCTTTCATCACCAATGTGCGGTCATACTTGACCAGTCTAGAACCAATTTTCATCTAATATGGCACTGCACATGGGCTGTGTTGGCCACTATTAGGAATGCTTAGATGATCACCTTCCAAAACTCGCAATGTTACTTTCAAAAAAATAAAAAAAAGGAAAAATTGCTATGCTTGTTCACACAAGATCACTATAGGTAAAAAATAGGTCAAGTCCTCTGTTTTGAGAAGAGTGTACCGTAGGCAGTAATTCCTCTGCACAATGCCCCTTCCCTTAGGCATGAAGGAAGTTACCGCTGACACGAGTCAAACAAGCAAAAGCAAAAAAACAAAAGAAGTGCATTTACTACCTCGCGTTCCTTAAAGCAGAGAGCATAACCTTTTATCTTTGACATTCCTCCGAGAGAAATTCCTGAGAAAAAGGACACAGTCTTGCAAAAAAAGTAATCTGAATTTTCACAAAAGAATCGATTTTAATTTTTGGCCATAGGATCTAGCATCGAGTACGCCGACGACAGAAGTTCCAGAGAGATTTCGTGATGGTTAGGTTTTTAAGATTCACTAGGCCGCTCAACCATAGATTTTGCTGCGTCGCGGTAGGCAATGGTTGGCAATAGCACGAAATAGAGAGGCCACGCAGAATTAAGTTAGGTTTTGAGTGGGAAAGAAACAGATCAAATATAAATTAAATAATCTCGAATATAAATATGAATTTATATTTTAAAATAAATATAAATATGAATTCATATTTTTCAAATAAATATAAATATAAATACGAACATTCTCAAACATAAATACAAATCGAATGTCGTAACATATACGAATTCTAATTGAATATTTACTTAATTCGATCGAATGTGAATGTCTTCAAACTTTTGTAACAAATCTCGGTAGAATAAATTTATGTAATATGATTACACGTCTACACGAGTTAGCAGTGTAGCATATAGAGTTGAAAATTATGCAAAGTAATTTTTAAGAACTTGTGAATCTTGGTTCATCAGAAAATTGCATTATGCAATCATCCCCAGGAGGTCGTCAGGGATGGATACGGATCGAATACGAATTGAATAGTCTCGAATACAAATATGAACATTCTCAAATATGGATTCGAACATTCTCAAATACAAATATGAACATTCTCGAATACGGATTTTTCTTACCACATTCGCGTTTTCTCGGATACGAATATCGAATAAAACATTATCCTTTACCATTTTCCATCCCTAGTGTTAACTTTGTTCCAGGAGAAAATACACACATCGCAAATAAACTGAGAGAACACAGGAGATTTCTCTATTCTCTTATTTGCTCCCCCTTTCTTCTTACTTATGTTCTTCTTACAAAACTGGCTACAAGCCTTCTCAATATATAGGTTAATACTCTCCTACTAGTATACATATTCGGACTTTAAGATGGGCACAACTTCAACTTGAGTTACAAACGGAGACAGACTCTACTACGTCTTGGACTCAAAGTCAAGATTATTTCTAACAATATCCCCCTTAATCTTGACTCAACGTACTCTAATTTTAGTCTCAATGCATTATGAACTACCAGCCACGCCTCCACATGAAGCGTTCTACATGCAAGCTACATATAGGAACTCAACTTAACCGACACAGGTTCATCCGGATGCAAAGATTCTAAAACATTGAGGCAGTCGGTCTCAACTACGACTTACTAAACTCATACTTGATACAGAACGGTGACACATCTCTTCAACGTTCTGATTTTTTTTCACCTTACTTGAGTTTGGACGGCAACACAGCTTCTCAACGTCCAATACGCCTTGGGCCATCATGTACACCTTCATCTTGATTGGCCATACTGCATAATTACTCGTCGTGAGCATCGGATAATGCAATGAGACAGGGGAACTCATCTTCGCCATCACGCTGGATGATGCCTCATCGCTGGTGATTCCACTTTCCGGAGAACGTGACATGATCTTGAATACGGATCAAGACCTCATGCTTGCAAAACTCCTGTTACGAACCAGATGATGAAACCTTATCTTCGGTTTAGGGTAGACAGCTCCTGAGCACTGGGCTTCTAGTTAAGGTGGGTGAAATCCATGGTCTGAATTTGGACCTTTTTTTTTTTTTGCAAAATTTCGGCAAATTGATGCCTATATCAATTCCTTTTTAGAAAACGCAATATACGCGCAAGCAATTCACCAGCAATCTATCTGGAAGTACAAAACCTGTTCATTGGCAAAATTTTTCCATCAAAAATACGGTCCATGCTGTGTACAGTCCCTTCGCAGGTTGAAAGGACGGTCCTGCCATACGCCTCTGTTTAACTACAGTAGCCAACACCAGCGCAACGCTCAACAGTGAAAAAAGCAGCCCTCGACGATGAACAGTATGTATGTGATTCAACGCGTAGGTTAATTAACTTGTCCTTTTTGACTCGATCGATGCTGCTTTTCAGCCAGACCACGGCGACCACGTTGCGCTGCATGTCATGGTCCTATCAACGCAACAACCACTTATGCCCTGTTTGGCACAGCTTCACCAACAGCTTCATGAGCTGTTGTGAGCTGTTTTTTGTCAAACACCCTTTTTGCAAATAACTCACCCAAGTTTTTTTTGCTCTCACAAAGGAATAGGGAGAGGTGAAGCTGAAAAAGTAGCTTTCACAGCTCTCTCCCTCAGCCCATATTCCAAGGAGGCGAATGCCCTCTAGTTCACAAAATTTACACGTGTTTGCCACTCTCCATCAAGTGACGCACCGCTCGGTTCACAAAAATCCCGTTCAATTTTTTCTTTCACGTACGCACCGCTCTCTCCCGTCTCCTTCCTCCGAACTTTTTAATTATTTTAATTTTTTAATTCATACTCATTCAAATATATTATTTTTTTAATTCATATGACCACATACAAATATACAACTCTAAATGTTAGAACAAGTCAGGTAGACAGGGGTATCTTGGACAATTGACCTCTCTCAGCCATATATGAAGCTGTTGGTGAAACTGTTTTGCCAAACAGTTTTCTAAAACAGCTTTAACTTCACCGGTGAAGCTGCTCGTGAAGCTGAATCTAAAAAAACAGCTTCACTAGTGAAGCTGAGCTGTGCCAAACGGGACCTTAGTACTACCAATCGCAACGCTTTGGGGCTAATCCGTGCTGCCCTTTCTTGCATGATTTTGCCCCTACCCTCACAGTGAGTTGTTCAGAAAGCGAAACGAACAGCAGCGACTGAAAACGAAACGCGGCTGCCTCCACTCTCGGCCACTGAACTGAGGATTGTATATATAAATAAATACCACTATAGTCATTTTTTGAAAATTTAGCATTTGAATATTCGCTTTTACAAATCTAACTCTTTTGTACTTATCGAGCTTGGTAGATACGTCATAATTAGAGCTAATTAAATACAATTAATATTAATTAAATATAATTAGTAATAATTAAATTTGATTAGTGCTAATTAACGTCACTTGCTACTGTGTGTGGCTAGCTGACAATCTGCTGAGCTAGAGGAACTCAACAGGTATTCTTAGCTCGATAGATACCTATCGAGCTCGATAGATCTAATGAGAGAGTTAGATTTATTAAAACTGGACATTCAAGAGCTAATTTGAAAAAAAAAAAGCTCCAGTGTGTACAGTTCTTGAATTGAAATCCATTACCCATCTCTCTCTACTCCATAGTCCATGCTGCTATATAAGAGCGAACATTGCACCGAAGAAGTCAATGTTGCAGTACTATAGTCATGCATGGATGGAAAGGTATAGCTGGAACACATAAACTTCAACCTACATATCTTCTTGAAACAAAAAACCTTTGGTTTTGTGTATTCGCAATGAACTCACAAGTCAGCAAAAAGAATAATGTTTTGTCTCTCTCTCATATCTCAAGTATCAAAGCGAGATGGTTCACGCTGTACTGCTGTACATGCTCCTATATATGTTTTCCCTAAAACTAAATTTCGCAAATCTTGAAGCACTATGAATCTATGATTAATTAGTAATGGAGTGGTGGGTGGCTGCAAATCTGGCCATTGACGTGCTTTACAATTTGTGTTTTTCACTTTAAGGAAAAGTATTGAAGCATGTCTCAGTGTTAAAGTATAAGTGAATTATTTATCTTTGCTCATTAGTTTAAGTTTTTAGGTAAACTGACTAGTGCATATAATTCAGTATGATATCAGAGCTAAGAGTTCTTGAGTTCAATACTCGGTTGGTGTAATTAAAAAAATAATTGCAGCTCATTTATATTCCACGTGTTAGACCTAAAGGAGCCTACACGTGATTGGTTGGTTTAAACTTTTGGGTGAACTAGCTGGTGCATGCAACTCAATATAGTATCAGAGCCAAGAGATCTGAGTTCAAGACCAGGTTGACACAATTAAAAAAATAATTGCAGCCTACTTCGATACCACGTCTTAGACCTGTAGAAGCTTACACGTGAGGAGGAGTGTTGAAATATAAGTGAATCGTCCGTCTTTCCTCATCAGTTTAAGCTTTTTGGTGAACTGATTGGTGCATGCTACCCCGCTCATTTCGGCTTCAGCGTCTGGCTTCTGGCTTATTTTTTACTATTCATAAATTTCATGTTTTTCTGAACTTTTGGCTTTTTTATAGCTTTTTAGTTGGTTCTTTTTTTCCCGTATTCGTTTGCGTTGTCCGTGGTGAGCTAGCATATTTTTTCTATTTTTAAATTTTTTAAATTTAATTACGTCAAATAAGCCACCTTCATTCTGATGAAATTTCGGTCGTTCTGATGCAATTTCAGCCATAAACCACGACTTTTCAATTAACCGAAGGGGTATTTTCACATTGTACACATTGTTTTATTTTCAAATCATAGATGCATGCATCTTATTGTTATCAATTTAAGAAGAATGGATGTTGGCTCTTAGTAGAAATACTTGGATGACAAAGAGATTGAATCTTTTCCCTAGTTCCTAAATTCATAAACAAAGCAGATTCGGAGTAGTCTTTTCTTATGAAGATAACTCGCACCCATACGCTTCGGATGATTCGCTTCGAGTTTGCCGCCAGCAGTAAGTATTATTGAAAAGATACATGTGAATTGGCAATTCCTAAACACATTGTACGCCTATCAACCAGATTAACTCATGTCTGCAGGGACAATATGATCCGAACTGTTATGCACTTAATCCATTCGTACGAACAATGTACGAAAACCCGATCAACAGCGCGGCTGATCTTATGGCCGGCTTATCCGAGGACAACATCACAATTATATGCAGTGTTGGTGATTTCACAACAGCACTGCATGACATGTTGAATATCGTTGATTAGTTGTTGCCTGCAGGAAAGGCCAAACCCATTAATTTATACTACTAATCGTAGCACTTTCTCTCTCTGATTCCAAATGCAGGTTGTGTTGGACATCGACACAGTGTTCAATATATACACCACTATGTTATACTGCTATCAATCACCAAAAAAAGTTTATACGTTATGAAAGTATATCACAATGAATGACGCACCAATTTCAGGTGCCCGGTCTAGGTAGAGTACTTTGCAACATTGACAGTCAGATAAAAAAAACTATTTCCTAGTAAAAAAAAAAAAACTATTTGATCGGCACATATTATGGGAAAACTTGCATTTGGAACTGAAAGGAGTAAGTACAGGCTGTTCTTTTTGGATGCGGCTTGTAGCTTTTGACTACGGCTTGTGACTTTTAGGCTGTTCGTGCTAGAGATTACAGAATAACAGAAACTCACGTGCGGTTTTTGCCAATTTAAACGAAGTCAGTAAAGTATGTACTACAATTAACTAGTAGACCTTATCTTGAAAAAATAATCCGTTTAAAAGCTAGTTACTATAGAAAAACCGAAAAAAGCTTTTAGAAGCTGAAAAGAATAGGTCTACATCTCAAGTTCTCAACTATTATTTTGCAGAAACATTAAGAAGCTCTCACCAAACATTTGCATGTATTTAAGGCCCGCGGTTTCAAACAAGACACGGTTTATTTTTACTATTCATAATTTCGTCTTTTTTCGAACTTTTGGCTTTTTTTGAGTTTTTTGCGGTTCTTTTTTTTGTATTCGTTTGCATTGTTTCATGGGTTAACATATTTTTATATTTTTAATTTTTAAATTTAATTATGTTAAATAAGGCTCATCATGCCATCAAAATAAGCCAAAATGATCACCACCTAAAGAGCTATGGTTTTATTTTTAATGGTGGGCTCAACTGTCATGGCCAAAATTGCAGTAGAAAAATAATCCAAGAGTTTTTGATTGTGCTTTTGGCCGTACATTTGTAGTGGGGCGATTAACGGGCTTTGAGAGCAGGAGGCTGGACCTGCGAGTAGTGAATAGTCTACTTCACTGATGATGCCATTCACACTGTTACTATGCTCATTTTTAATGTTACAAAGTAAAAAAAACATATGCAATAATTATGCAGCAGTAAATGTTACAATTTCATTTTAACTAGTTAAATTTTAAATAATATAAAATGTGATTCTTTTTGTGGATACTTAAATTTTGAAGAGGGGTCAGAGAAATTTCTGTGTTTGTTTTGTACTCACAATTGAATTTATTTGGTGGAAAGTGGAAACTCATGAGAAATGTAAATAATTAAATACTATATTCGTTTCTGATATTGTTCATGTATAATACAGTGCTTCATCAACAGTACTTAAGAGCACAATAAATATGCTACATTTGTCGCCAGGAGTAGGACCATCTGTGTACCATACCAGGTAAGTACAGGAATTTCATTAAATATAAATTAAAGCAGTGCTACAGTAACAAAACATACAATAAATGGATGGAAAAAACTTAGCACCTCAGTTATTTGAGTTTGTTGAATCAAGGCCCTAAAATCTGTCTTGAAAAAAGCCCCTAAAATCCAGTTTTGTTGAATTAAGTCCCTCAACAATTTAATTTGAATAAATATTGATTTGAAATCCGTGTAGTTAAACATTCTCGAATTTGACCAAAAATATATATACGAAACTACATCACTATACTTAAGAGCACTTTGGCGTTATTTTTTATTAATATATTGTTATAAAAATTAGAGTGAGAGTTCGATCTTATAGATCATGAAAATTCCAAAACTTCATTTGAAAAAGAATACAGTGAGTATTATCATGGTTTGTTACTTTTTTGGTGGAAATTTCCCACGTAAGTAGCAAGTTGGGGTAAAAGTCATACACTAAAAACCACTAATGTGATAGCTAATTTAGCACAGCATTTTCCATTTAAATGTGTTAGAAAGTTTTTAAGAATAATTTAATTATTGTCATGTCGAATTAAATCAACAAAATTGAACTTTAGGGACCGGATCACAGAAAACTCAAATAGGTAAGGAGCTTACACGCTCGAATAGCACCTGTAGTTGAAACAACAGTGATATGTGTCATCATTTCTTTCACAGCTCTTTTTACGAAATTTACTAAAAAAATTCACAACTGTGAATATATTGCCTATAGAGAAAACCGACCAGTGTACTGAACACTTTGATAATTGAAATGCCCCAGAGCTAGCTAGCTTCCTAGTTCCTACCCAACCAGTTTACCTTTAGGCCCTGTTGAAAAATTACTGTGGCTTTTAAATTTGGTTAAAATGACACTATAGAGGCTGTTAATTTTTCTAAGATATTTAATTAAACAAAATAAATAAAAAATAAAAAACACCATTATATATCTATAAATAACAATAATAATAAATCACTATAAGAAGTTAATATATTCTAAACGGCCTTTTGACTTTTTCAACAGGCACGAGTGGGACCTAGCTAACGCGGCCAGTGGAGCTGACGACACGACCGGCAATGTACGAAAATTTTACGGCACTGCTGGATCGCGTTAAATATTGCGCGGTGGAAGAAACTTAACACATGCGTGCATGGGCCGGTGTTCGAGTACTGCGTCATCGCCAGGACAAGGATGTACAGCGTGGGTACCAACAGCCAACAGGATTAACTCCCAGCTCGGCTCCGCGACGAGAACCCTTGATTCACACGTACTCCACTGTGCAACATAAACATTTCCAGTAGGATCGTATATAGAGGTGAAGGAATGCATTATATAATGCCTCGAAACACAGGAATTCCACGAGATTTATAGGAAGCGGTGTGATTCATAGGAATACATCGTCGTGTATGTATATCTCAATGAGATCATACATAGGAATTAATGGTTGGTACTGCAGAGAGGTTCGGAAGAAGTTTAATTTCTTCGTCTGGTGTGCTTGGTCGCAAAGTTGAACAATAGAAGGTAAGAAGGTTCGATCCGTTGAGGAATGTTACGTTTAGCTTCACCAAAAGGGTTTCAAATATCTAGGATATTACGCTTAAACTGTAAATATCGAACGATTTAGCTTACAATGGAATCAATATAACGTACTATACTCCTTGCCATCCAGAGACGGACCCAGGAATTTTGGAGTGAATATTTAAAGTTATAAAAATATTATTCAATAGAAACATGAATACCTATAATAATAAAAATTCAAGTACAATTGTTCATACTATTAGAGACAACTATCTTAAATAATATAAAGAAATTAAAAATTACAAATTAACTTGATGATTCTTCATTCCTTGGAATTGATTGAAAGATTACAACTAGTTCCACTAATATGCAATTCCATTTAACTCCCATTATCCCTTCTGAAACCATCTGTTTTCACTATTCATATTCAGGATAGTGAAAATTGACTTGAATCCATTTGTTCACACTTATGAAATACTTGATATTTGTTCATAGACTCACATGTAAAAGGTAGAGAATATGTATTTCAATTTATAAGCAATGATTCGTGTCCTGCTAAGGATCTTATTTCACATATTCACAGTAAAGTACTCAAATAAAGACATGACATGGAGCTCAGTAGCTCACATCTCTAAAATAATACTTGGCATATAGATATAGGCTACTCAGACTTAAAAATGTGGAGAACATGGATTTCAATTCATAAAGCATAAACACTAATTTAAAGATAATTGAGCTAAATCTAGTAATCCACCACATCTAAACAAGATCTAAACACAAAAGTGAAACAAAGAAGAAACACATATCGAATCCACCACATCCATCCAGTCATCCACGGATATATCATCTACCTAGCTTGGAAGTACAAAACTACAAACTCTAGGGGCACACAAGTAGAGCAGATCTACCGTCTATGCATCTAGATTCTACAGCATGAGGGTCGCCAGGTCGGAGAGGATGAACCTGCCCTAGTACTGCAGGCCTGTAGTGCAACAGTGCTTACTTGGCCAATGGCCGCTCTAGCCTCCAGCACTCCTGCGACCTACGCAGCCTCTAGCCCCACTCGGTTGGGAACCTCTACAGCCTCCAGCGCTCCTACCGCCTTCGTAGCCTCCAGAAGACCAGAACCAGGGACACAGGCACCCACCGCTGCTAGGAGCCAACCGAGTGCCAAGCGATGGAGAGACGATTAGACGCCGGATGAAGAGAGGAGAGACTGAGTGAGACACGGTCTCATAACTGGGTATGAACAGGATGATAGTGGGTCTGGGCCAATGTCGATGGGAGGGGAAAATAGGCCAAAAGGATCTAGCGTTAATTTGGGTTAACTAGGTATAAACAAGACGATTTAGCCTTACTAGTGTGTGTGTGTGTGTGTGTATATATATATATATATATAATGTATTATACCTTGTATACAATGGTTTTTTTGCTAAACATTTTGGGTATTCAGCTGAATACCCATGAATTGAGTTGGGTCCGCCATGTGGCCATTAAACATTATAAAGGTCAGTGGCTATATATTAAATTATATTATTAGATTTATCGTTAAAATACTTTCATAATACTATAGTTTTACAAACTATACTTTAATGTAAAGGTATAAAATTAATGATCAAAATTGCATTGTAGAGATCGTGAAAAGTAAAATAAATATCTTTACTATTATAAAAAAGGAGTTGGTGGTTGGTCCGTCTTTACTCATCTCTTCTCAGCCATCCGATTTGATCTGGACCATTCGTCTCTCTCCTCCTCTCTCTCAGGATACAACCGTCCACCCCTCCACTTTTCCCATCTCCTCGCGCATTCTTGGTCACCATTCTCTCTCTGTTGCTTGTTCTCCAATGTTTGATGTGTAAAATTGGTTAGACAATAAGTTCCGCCTTATTATTTTTATGACTCCGTTGCAACGCATGGGTCTCTAAGTAGTCAAATAAAAAACGGAGGGAATGCATAACAATAGTTGTCAATTGTATTAGAACATAATACACATGATATTTGTGAGCTATTTGGACAACCACTTCTTTCACGTATTTAGCAGGTTGATATAAATTTAGTAGAAAAACCACCGGTATAGCCAAGCAAAACTCATGTAGTGCTAGCTCCTTCGTTTTTTCTCTCCCTCTCTCCTAAGCTAGAGCGCCTCAGGGCTCCAACTTTATTACTCTACGTACCACCGCTACCCGAAATCACCACCTTGCTTACATGGCGATGACATGGTGGCCACGTACGGCGTCAAGGGTCCACGTGGAATCGGTGTATCCGCTAGGAGGGCCAGCCGGTGACACGTAGCAGTTGTACACATGGAGCTGAAACAAATGAAAGGTGGCGTTGTGCGGTGCAGGCGTGACGTACGGGCAGCAGCAAACTAGTGAGCGAGAGGTGAGCTAGGGAATGCGGCCAAGGGTTGAGTTCGCTGGTTATGTGTCTGAATCACATGAACCCTGTCCATCCTTCGGGCCCCGAAGACAAGGGTAGAACCACACGGTTTTGGGTCCCCACGCAGGACTGTTCCTTTCAACCCAAGCTAGCGACTTTTAATTTTTACTATAATATGTAAATTTTAAACAAGATATTTTTTTAAGATGGAGATCTACAAGTTAATTATAGTATACGTTAAAAACTTAACATCTATATTAACCAAAATCGCAAGCGAGTATCTATCTCTCCGTAATCTCTATCGTAAATAGCTAAAATTCAAAAATTTCAATCAAAAGCTATAATCCGCAACCGAACCAAACAGGCCTGCACACACATCACCCCAACACGCACATATATACATATATATAATTGAGACACTATGGTACCGTGACGTTATGATTTAAAATAGGTATTTTTCTATGTATCACGTGTGAAAAATTTTAAGATTTTTTATGTCAAATTTAATTAGTTTACTAACTAGATCAAACAAGTTTGAGCCAAAATTTAAACTAGAGTTGTCTTTTTTATGATAGTTTATTTGTAGATATGTGCTGATATATATAAAAATCAGCAAAGCGTATGATAAATAATGTTGGAAATCTTTGAATTTAAGTATATTTTTTAAAGGTATGTATTTCATTTGAATTGTTATAGATAGGTATATGCTATAAAACTTAATTTTCAAAAAAATATATCTAAACTTGGGTTGAATTTGGTCATTTAAGATCATAGTGTTCTGACACCATAATGTCTTATTTCAACATCCACTAATTTTAGGTGTACGCACGCGTGCACATTTAGTAAAAAACGTTGTACTCTTGCCTTGCTTTGTACGAACAATGGTTGATCCATGCATGGTCGTCGTTGTCCATGCCTAAGCACTTGCTCGATCTGAAGTGCAAACATATATTGGTTTCTTTCTTTTCAACTTATAATTTTTTTAAATAAATAAATAGAATAGTTTCTCTATTGTTTTCTTTGAAACGATTTATCTGAATAATTTTTTTGAATCACCTTATTAACATTCGATAGTTCGTACTTATGCTAAACATAAAAACCATCGGATTAAGCCGAAAAAAATTCATCCACCACCAATGGTTACAGTACACAAGATGGATGGGGCTACCAGCTTTTTTATTACTCACTGCTAGAGCTCGAGAGCTCACGCTCTACCAGGATCCAGGTACGGCCGAAAAGCGTCGAAGGGGAGGAAAATCACCGAACCGTTCAGGAAGGATTTGATGAAGTCGCTGGAATCAGCAGTGTAGAGGATCGAACCCAATACTATCGGCTTCCGGGTTGCTAGTGTGTTGATAGCAAAACGATCAAGGGGCACACTAGCTTAGCTATCAACACACGCGGTGCAGACGTGACCAATGTGGTTCCTCCACGCGTACGCCAAGAACGCGGCAGTTACCGGTGTTCATGTCAGTGGTCTGATCATCTGCGATCCCGGCGAAGTCATACCAAAGTCAACACAAAGACTAGCTAATAGGATACGCATGATAAAAAAAGTTGGCATGATAGGGTCATACCAAAGTCATGATAGGGTCATACCAAAGTCACTACAAATGCTTGCTCATTTTAGTTTGAACTTTTGCTTTCTGTTTTATTTTTTATTTTTTTTAAATTTTATCTTTTTTGGTTTTTTTTCTGTATTTGTTTGCATTATCTGTAATGGGCTAATCTGTTTTTTTATAAATTTAGTTACGCCAAATAAACCAGCATCAGGTTCAGTGTAATTTCAGCCAGATACAATGCAATTTCTTTCTAAATGTCATCTTATTCTGTTTTTTTTGTTTTTTGAGTTTTTTTGTCGGTTCTTTTTTTTCCATATTCATTTGCATTGTCCGTGATGTGTTAACATGTTTTTTTCTATTTTTAAATTTTTTTAAATTTAGTTAGTCCAAATAAGTCACTATCAGTTATAATGTAATGTCAGACATGTATATTTTTACTATTATAAAAGGAGTTGGTGGTTGGTCTGGCCTCTTCCATGTATATCATGGATCATAAAAGGCAGCGCTGACATGTGGCCCTAAAAAACCTGCGTCGAATCCAAAAGACATGGTCGAATTTTATCATACTATATGTTCTGAAACTAACATGTGGTAAAATTTTTTAGAACATGCATACAAATATGTTCTAAATTTTTTAAAAATCCGTAGCAACGCACGAGCATTCAGCTAGTATATAATACAATTTTAATCATAACTCAGCTTATTTCAGATCAACCAAACGACACCAAAGACTAATAGTTTACTAAAGTCAGCCTTCCTCGCATGACAAAAGTGATACCAAAGTCAACACAAAGACTAGTACGGTACGCATGTGCACATTGGAGCACACGAAGTAAGCTAGATATTTCTTTGACATTACAACGCAAATGCTAAGGAAGGTAGAGTTACAGAACGCATGCGTACAGATACGTATAGGTATACGCCAATTTTAAATGAATTAGCTGGTTTGCGAAACCTCAAATTCAGCGAATGGTATGTCGCCTTCGGCTACGACTCATCAACACGGGCGGGCTCGCGAGTGGCGCGCAGCGCGGGGCCGGTGAGCTGAGCTGTCGGCGCGTCCGTGCTGTGCATTATTCCTCCGTCCCCTTCCTCCCGGCCAGTGTGCATGGAGCCAAACTGACAATAACGGGAGCAACCAAGCAAAACCTTTTGAAACCGCGTGGAGCAAGCCTCTCACACTCTTCTCCCTTGTCAAAAAGCCTTGCGACTTCGCGAGCTGCACGCGAGGAAGGCTGGAAGAGCGAAGAGTCGATCTCCTTGCTGCGCCTCGGAAACTTTCTCGAAACGCGTGGAAGACAGCTTGAAACATGGAGCTCGAAAACTCGAATTTTTTCGTGGAATATTTTTAAGCTTGCTTGGAACCTCTAACTCGAAACCGAAACTTTTATACGAGCATGTATAATAGTGTATCATAAGCTATCTGTACACTCTACTACGAGATCATGTATAATAGTGTATCATAAGCTATCTGTACACTCTACTACGAGATGATATGGAGGAGAAAAGAAAGAGCATTAAGAATTGATTCGTCTCTCTCGTGTAGTAGATATATAGTTTGGGAACAAGAATATAGATCCTATAGACAACTAAAAGTTGCATTGAATAGGAGTTGTCTCGCCAACAAATATTTTGATGAGAGCGTGAAAGAAGATTATATTTAAAGAAAATTAGAGAAAAGGTGATATAGAGTGTGTTGGAGTTAGTGGCAAAACATAAGTTATTGAATATATTATCCTTCATGTTGTCTATTGACGATGTGGAACAGTAATATTAATAGGAACCTATTATACATGCCTAAAACTTTTATGCAACTCGAAGCCCATAAAATTTTTATGAAACTGCTTATTCGAACGGTTCAAACTAAAGGGGAAAACACAAGGGCCAAGTTAGCTCTCGTACTATTGTATATATGGGCGGCCCTGCAAGTATATATTCACGTCGACGCCCATACATCATGTATATACATATGTATGCCTGTACATACATAAGCACATGCGCATAAGTATATACGTACATTCACCTCAGGACACGTACAAAGAGACGCACGATATCCACTGCACTCAAGGGACCACGTCAACCACCACGTGGGATGTGCTACCTTGTGCTGCCGATCAAGAGTAGATCGTCAGACTTGTGCTCTAAGGCTGACGTAAGTCAGAGTTAATTTGGACCTGTTTGGTTAGGTTAATCTGGCATTTTTTTAAGGCTTGCCATTTTTACAGAGGCACTGCGCGATTCAAGTTAATCATCAGTTACTGACATGATGTTTAATAAAACATGCATGGATAGAATATGCTATATCTTCACCCCACAAAAAAAAAAGAATCAATGGTGTATATTATATATATGCTTCTGTGGGCCGCCCACAGTTTTCCTTCTGATTTGTTTCGTCTTGCATGAGTGTGTGTGATGCTTGCTTTGTTAACTTATGTATGGGCTACTTAGCAACCAGAATGACTTGCATAGTTAGCATCTAACTCATATATGCATTGCCAAGCAAAAACAAACACTACTACAAAAAAGGTCATCACACACGATTCAAAACTGTCATCACAGACAGTTCCTGAACCGTCTGATTTCATGTGTCTGTGATAATAGGTAGTTATCACAGACGAACGGTTTTCAAACCGTCTGTGATAAGTTACAACACAGACGATTTTTCAAAAAAAAAAACGGTCTGTGAGATATGATATATCTCCAACGGTTTTTGGTTACCATTTGTGATATGTGAGGTATCACAGACAGCTAGTATTAGCCATCTGTGATACCTCACATATCACAATGGCTAATACTAAAAACCGTTTGTGATATTGCAGATATCACATACGGTTCTTAAGCATAGCCGTCTGTAGTATCTGAAATATGTCGTCTGTGATATCTGAAATAGCATAGCCAACTAATACCAAAAACCGTCTATGATATATCATATATCACAGACGATTTGTTGTTATAAGCCGTCTGTGATAGCTATCTTAATAGCTAAATTATTTCCTGTTTTTCGGTTAGTACTAGGAAATGCTAGTCATGCCCTCTAAAACAAGCAAACAGAACACACATATAGCACAATATAGCATTAATAATCATTATACAGATCTCACAAATGAATTAAATAACTGAAGGAAGTATAACTGAATGACTTGTTTGATTAAGCACAATTAAGTGATTAAAATTGTATCAAATGTCTTAACATCAAGAGTTCGAAGAGTTGTACTCGAACTTCGGCGAGTTTGTCAAGATTGAATGTACTGTCGTCGAATTCCACGCGTTGTCACTAGCAGTGTTAAAGTCATTAGCCATTATCAATATATATATATGACAAACATCTAGATCATTCGTTTTAGCGTCCATGATTCCTACATATAGTGGAAACGTATAATTCACATACATTGCCCTATAGCTGCTGGTGGCACTGTAAAACTAGAATTACATACATAGATATTGTCAGTTTTAGAGGTATTATAATGAAGTGTGATATAGCAGGATTGTTGTGTTGTAGCGGGTACCGAAAATCGTGTCCTGTGTCACAGTGTTGCGCTGGATTCCTTGTGTCTCCCTCCCTAGGCAACATAAGCGCTGAACGACCAATGTGATTCCAAAACGTTAGCCTCGGTCATTACATCTGAGGGGAAGACTACAATAAAGTTATGTGTCGAGGAAATGAGTTTACCTGTCAATTGTTTGTTGCACATGGGTAAAATCGTGGTTGCTCCTAAATAGGAATCAAGGTATATTACCTTGCTCCACTTTGCTACAATCACAATCAGAAATCAGTGAGACCTAGTCATGTGTGTTGCCATAGTGATTAACGCTAAGTTCATGTTACGTGTAAAATATAAATAAAACTTGTGTGCCAACTAGTGAAGCACTTACCCCTGGTTGAAGGGTATTAGAATATACTCCTTGTTTGTGAGCAAGTAATCCCGTCGTTATGTATTCTTCGACAAAGGATGCGTTTGCGTTGATGGATTGCTTAGAGACCAAGTGTAGGTCGAGGAAACTCATCGGTTGTCGTCATCACCGGACTCGTTGCATCATGGATCTATACATATGCATGAGTTATGACATTTATCGGTATTATGTAAATGTAGAACTTCATTGTACAATACACTTATAGTGTCCAATATTGTAGAAGTGAGGCGTCGAGTTCATCGAGGTTGAATAGTAAAAATAAGTCTTCGAAGGTCACGACGATGTAGCCCGAGTCATGGTTTGGTATCTCACGATGAATCCACTTAAATGATTTGGTTTCCTGTTGGACATCTGCATGTACCAGGTATGCAAAGACCTGTAAGCCAGTCCAAGCTAGGTAATTGTGATTCGGGGACCAATGACAATCTGAGCTGGTACTTCTAGGATTCGAGAGGCGACTTAGTCTTCTTTGGTTAGGCCTTAGCGTCTTGCTTGCGATACATCTTCAGCGTCGTCTTCACTGGAGCTGATGCGATGGACCTGTACCCCTTCATTCCATAGTGTCACAAGATCTTAAACCAATGGTGCCAGATACACATCAATATCATTCTCAGGTTGCTTCGGCCCTTGGATAAGAAGTGACATCAAAATGTACTTCCGCTTCATACACAGCCAAGGAGTAAGGTTGTATATGCATACATTCATGGGCCAAATGCTATGTTGGTTGCTCATGTTATCGAAAGGATTCATTCCATCTATACTCAACCCAAACCTTATATTTCTCGATTCTACAGCGAAATCTACAAACATCCTATTGATGTTCCTCCACTAGGCATAATCAGCAACGTGTCTTATCATTCCATCTTTCTTACGCTCCTCTAAGTGACAACATAGTAATCTTGCACCCTTTCGATTTGCAAATAAATGTTTCAAACGGGGAATTATATCCAGATACCACAACATCTCAGTAGGAGATTCTTGCTTCACCTCGATTCCATCGTCGTCATCAGAATTATTCTTACGCTTGTATCGAGATGCTTTGCACACTGGATAAACGTGCAATTTTGCATACTCTTTACGGTAGAGGATACAATCATTCGGACATGCATGTATTCTTTCTATTTCTATTTCTAATGGACAAAGAACCTTCTTAGCTTGGTAGGTGGTTCTTGGCAACGCATTTCCTCTAGAAGGATGTTCGCTAGGAGACCTGACAACGCTGTGAAACTTTGTCGGACCAACCATTGTTTGCGTTCAATTTTAGCAGTTCAGGAACATACGACAACCTTGTGTGTTGCGGCTTGCAGCCTGGGAATAAAGGTTTCTCCAGGTCCTACATCAATCCCTAGAATTTATGAAACTCTCTCACTATAGTTTCCTTCTGCATCATGTAGCATCTTATCTAGATTGTCATCATACGACCTATCCTCATCGAAAGCACGGTCCATAACAGGCATATCGTTGTCTCTCTCGACACCTTCCTATATAATCTTCTCTTCACCGTAACTGGTCCAACATGTATATTCCTTTTTAAAATCCCTTCGAATCAAGCGAGTTTCGATCTGCGCTGAGTTGGTAAATATTTTCAGATTATCACAATCAATGCATGGACAATACATATATTACATCCCCTTCTTGGGCATATCCTACTCGGCCACTCTTCTAAAAGCAGACATGTCATTAATATACTCTTCACTCACATGATTCTCAACATGCATCCAGTTTCGGTCCATCTACACTACGCATGTAACAAATTATTATCAAATTAGATTATTTATGCTACTATAGCTAGCCAGCTACGTACTATTCATGAAGCAATATATATCAAACAAGAATTAATATGTTGAAGTAAACTAGAAGTATTGACCCATCCTTAAATTGCAGTAAACTACCAATTAAACTAGATCTAAATCTAGCTATCATCACTCTTTATTACAAAGCATATAATTAGAAATAAATACTAATATCTAATCACCAATCTAAAACAAATCAATCTACAAGCAGCTAGATTTACAATCGGAATACTTTCCCAAAGCCTGCTACCTCCTTCAATGCAGCACAATGAAAATAGATCTGTTGGGACTGGTCTAGCTTGGTATTAATTAATAACGTGGCGTATCCCAGACACGTCCAATCACGAACCGTCTGTAATACGTAATTATTACAAACGGTTCATGTTAATAACCGTCTGTGAACTATTACAGACGGTTCGTATTAATAAACGTCTATGATGTGTGCAAATATCACAGACGGTTCGTGCTAATAAACGTCTATGAACTATCATAGACGGTTTTTAATATGAACCATCTGTAATGTCTTCAATTATCACAGACGGTTCGTGTTAATAAACGTCTATGAACTATCATAGACGGTTTTTAATACGAACCATCTGTAATGTCTTCAATTATCACAGACGGTTCGTGTTAATAACCGCCTGTGAATTTTCACAGACGGTTATTAAAACGAACCGTCCGTGATAGTGGCTCATCAGACACGGCAAACGATCACTCCTGTAAAACCGTCTATGATAATAAGCCTAGTATAGCTTATTTTGTAGCAGTGAGTTTAGATTGAACATGTTCTAATAGCATTGTACATTTGTAACTGTTTTTGGAAGATGCCAATGTGTTCCGTATTTATTTAGTATTTTGGATAATGATAAAATTAATATAACTAATACTTTTAAATAAAATTGCGATGTAGGATAGACTCCGCGATAGCTTTGTTTGTTGTGTTGCTGTGACACAGCGATAATCGTGATTTAAAACACAGTTTGATTCCCAATTTGAATATGGTTTTTTCCTCATATACATGTCGGTACACATACTATCAGCACCATCAAATGTGCCTCAAGACTGATTCAAACTTTCAAATTTTAAACAACTATTCCATCTTTCTAATCATTGCATTATCATATCCTTTACACCAATCGTGAGGCGCTTTGGAGGATTAAGATTGTACATATACCCACATATACATGTGGTTTTGCATTTTTGTTCCATTATTTCAAGCATGCATGCATGCGTTGCACACATCTTTTCTGTAGTACATATATATAAACACAAAAAGCAGAAAAGACATTGTGTATGAATCTCAGTAACACAGTACAACATCTCAACTGTGCATATGTCAAATATGATCTTATTTGGAACTCTGGAGGTCCATACAATGGCAAGAAGAACACATATATAGACATGGGACAGGACTATTAGCTCTACCTAGCAAGCTATGCCTGCTCTCTCTCTCTCTCTCTCTCTCTCTCTCTCTCTCTCTCTCTCTCTCTCTCTCTCTCTCTCTCTCTCTCTCTCTCTCTCTCTCTCTTCTCTCTCTCTCTCGTGATGGCATGTGTTAGTGCGAGTCTTACTGCTTGGATGCATATGGGGATGGGGAAGAGGGGGATGTGTGGTTTCCAGAAAGAATGTGTGGATGTTTGGAAAAGGCTTTCCTGCTTCTCCTCTGTCAAACCTTGTCCTAATGCATCACACTTACATTGTATAGCCAGCATGTGAGCCTCCCTTGTTCTTTCTCCATCAGGTGAATATATATACGTGTGGACATTCACACACCACACTTACCGCTCCCTGTCAGCTAGTAGTTCAAACTTCGAAGGGGTAGGTACAAGTGTGATCAGAGAAATGTTTTCCCATGCATCGATCCTATGGTTTCCTGGATACATCTCCCTAGTTCATACTTGCAATATATATGATGTAGAGGACAGTGTTTTGCCATCCACGAGTGTTGCAAACAATACAATGCAAGCACAAATTAGGATCACTGGTTGATTCTTCGTGTAGGATTTGTTTGGAACACTAAAATTTCATAGGAAACAACTCAATTTTCGTAGGAATCAAGAAAAATTCATGCGTTCCAAACAGAGCCTTACCGTGTTAAAAGCATTTATTTGAGGTAGATATTGCAAGAAATGGGAACCCATTTCATTATGAAGAAAACAAGAAAATTCATGTTTTGTAACTACATATTAATATCCATGCATGAATGAATTGAGATCGATTTGAGGCCTAGCTAGCTTAGCTGGGAAGGAGGAGGCCAGGAGAAGGTAGAGTCCAAGGGAAGCTCACAGGCTTCTACTGATCACACTTTCCAAACGGGTGTCTACCCCACATGAACGCATACAACTTTCAGCAAGGCTCTATTTTTTTTCTACGGTTGATGGTTTTTATCAACGTTTTTTAAGATGACAGTGGACTACGAAGACGATGATACAGAGGACGCATATAGTTTTTAACTCAAGAAGCTATTTGAAAAATTCACTTACAAATATCTAGCTAATTTTTTCGACTTTTGAAAAGCCAAATTAAAGGCAAAAAGATCAAAACAAGGGGCCTACGTTTGCGAATGCACGTCAGTGCTGAGCAGAGGAGTGTCATATATATATGTGACCATGCTTTGGAATGATACCATTCTCGTGAGCTGATAAGTGCTCCACCAGCACCTTCCAATGGATGAGCAACATATGGATAGATGTTGATGCATGGCTGGGGACACTGAGAATAATGCTTCCATGATATGATTGGATGGCTAGCTCGCGCTCTCTCACTCTCTCTCTAGACCACACTGCTCAACCAAATTCATGGAAGAACTTAAGTCGCCGTATATGTATGCCATGCGTCTTGCTTCAGCAGCAATGTTACAAAAAAACTCCCAAGAAATTAGCTACAAGTGGAATGTTCCACGACTCCAAGTTCCAAATCCTTCTCGCGGTGAATTGTGAGGACGTGAGGCTGATGTAACCATGACACGCGCCTATGTAAGGTGGTCCTAGCATACTTGCTAATTCCGTTCCGTTTAGTCTCAAATGGCCGGAACATTTCATTCCACCAAGGGAACTGGAACAAGAAAAGCCTTAGGTTCCATTCCACCCATAATGGCTCGGCTTTTTTAGCTTACGACTTATAGCTTTCTTCGAATAAACAAATAAGATGGTTTCACCATCGTTTTGGAACGGATTATCGACACAATCTTTTTGAAACGGCTTATCTGCATTCAATTCGTTCACATAAACACTTATGCTAAGACCGAAAACCATAAGCCGCATTCGAAAAGAACCCACCCACTACCACTCCATTCCATGGAATGCTCCATTCCATTTCGATAAGAATTAGATAATAAGAAAAAACATTTGAATTTAATTTATATGTCAATCGCATGTCTCCTACATTTATAAAGATACATTTGCGTAGAAAATATAGCTTTACTTGGATGTTGTGAACAAAACACGTGGATAATATGATAAATTGAACTTATCAATATGCTATGTATTTATACACTATATTGTTATACACTGGAACAGTGCAGAATGATATGGTACCTACTCGTTCCTATTTGACTCGTTCCTGTAATGTCTTCAAGTTCTTTTTTTCCTACCAGTCAGTCAGAGAGGAGGCGCACTGAGCTGCCATAGGCACCGGCCCATAGTGTTCACTCGACCCTCCAAAGCCCAAAAGAGGCCAGGATGTTGGGCCACACGAGTGGCTCTCCAAATGAACTTGTTTCTTTCGGAAAGCAATGTTGGATTTCTTTTAATTCTCTGTGTTTTTAATAAAGTTGTTCTAGGTTTTGTTTTTCTTCGGTGAGTTCCTTACCAGATTTCTTTTACCCTAGATGGTACTCTATCAGTTACTTTTTACTTGATGTTTTTGGCTTTTCACGATCTTCCAGATACAACTTTGACTCTTATTTTTTTATAATTTTACATTAAGATGTACGGTAAAAGTATAATATTATGAAAGTATTTTAAGGACAAATCTAATAATTTAATTTTCATACAGAAAATATAGATAGTTTTAAATCTATTGACGATCAAATTTTAGAAAGTTTGCTCGCATGGACTATAGGTTGTCATGTAATAAACAACAGAGGAAACATATATTAAGATTCTACAAATTAAGATCCTACCTACGATCGAACTGATCTAATCGTTTGCTAAGCCTAGGGTCGTAGAGTCTTATGATTTAAGACTCGAATAGATATTTTGACAACCTTGGTTGTATGTTGTACTACGACGCGAAATATCGTTAGGTGTTAATTTTTTACAAACTAAACTTGGTATGACCTTTTTTATGGCTCAAAAGAGAAGCTCTCATCTCATGTAGTTAGCATGTCCAAAAATAGATAATACAGTATTTGTGGAAGCCACCGCAATACCAAACGATTCCTTAGTTACACCTTCTAATTATATTTATATTAAAATTAGTGCGCCTAGTTGCTTACTCCCTCCAGTAAAAATAAATACTTTCTAAAAGGAGGCAAACTAATTTAACTTTAGCCAACAATACAGTAGGGGGCGGAACTAGAATAAAAATGAATAGCATTTACCACTTTACTATATATATGACAACATATACAATTTTTAAACAATATTATGTTAAATAAAAATATGGCTGGCAATTTTTAGCATCAATACTTCAATATAACCGATGTCAGCGTATGATAATAAAAAAGCAGTGAACGAAATGCTTACCAAATTGAAGAAGCCTGATAATAATATTGGTTAGACGCAACAAACTAAAGGAACTAAGAGCAAAATTACAGACAAAAGTTGGTCGGTATTGCTAAAATATATCATCCGACCTCAATGACATGTTAAAAAAGAACAAAATTACTCAAAATTTTCAAGTAAAAAAACAGTAGAATGATCAAATGTAATTTAATGCATTATCTTTTAATATTTACGTTATTTCAAGTTCATAAAGCGACAAACCACAACATCATTGATAATTTTAGTCATTCTTGTTAGTATAGCATTCATGAAATTATCATCAATTAATGGAAAAGGTCAAGTAGATATTTGTATGTTCAATAATTCAAGAGCAATATAATAGGAAAATACATCCAATGTCTAGTGGTTTACTTGATATTATAGTCAAATACTACAATTTTCTCTCCGATTTGCAACGAGCTCAACAGACTGTTAAAAGAGAATAAAATTACTATTAAAAGAGAACACTATTTGTAATTGAAAAGTCAATTACATCATTCGACCTCAATATCTTGTTAAAAGAAAATAAAATCATTTAAAGTTTTCAAGTAAAAAATAGTAGAATGATCAAATGTGAGTTAGTGTATTACCTTTTAGCATTTATGATCTTTCAAGTTCATAAAACGACAAACCACACTATCATTGGTAATGTTCGTCAATTCTTGATAGTACATTATTCATGAAATCATTACTAATTAATTAGAAAAGTCAATTAGATATTTGTATGTTCAACAATTCCAGAACAATATAATAGAAAAATACATCAAGTGGCTTACTGACTTGATATTGTAGTCAAATACTATAATTTTGCCCCGATTTACAATGAGCTATGACGGTACTACAAAAATCAAAATTAAAACCCTAAGTCTTAGTCCTACAATTCGATAAAAATCAATCAACAATCATCACATTGCAACCATAATTAACAAAATTAGCCCCTGTTCTTAAAACAAATTAAAAGAATCGAGAGAAATTTAGAACAAAGTACATACTGAATGGGTGGACCTAAGCTTCCTTCGGCTAACGAGGGCACGAGGCAACAGGGACCAGGTGATGCCTCGGTGAGATGGCGGGTGAGGGTGTCTAGTGGCGCTGATTTCTCCCAGTTTTCGACGATCGGTCATTGCCTGACTGGGTAAAGCTATGTGGTAGACGTGGCGTACATCTCATCTCGGACCATGCGAAATGAACATATGTCGAGGGCTGCTGCGAAGTGACACGCTTTGGAATCATTAAATAGACATCGTGGCCTGTTACGGTCCTCCCTCTTAGGCTGGCTCAAGGGCTAGTTCAGCCTACTGTAGTTGCCTTATGGGCTAAGAGAAGCGGGGGCTCCTTGTGAATTGCTGGTAGCTACTAGAAATTTAGGACGCTAGTGCTCTCATTGTTGGGCTTCAAAGAAAGAATCGAGTGTAATGAATCTAGACTAGTGGGTTCACATATGGGTGGAGGTGCTAATCCGTACTAAATTTTTTTGGACCTGCTGTGATACTAGGGCCGATAACTTTGTTTCGCCCGTGAATATAATTATAGATTTTTAAATTGTTCATATGAAAGTAGCATGAGTAGATTTGTCTTAAATTTTTTTTCATAATATTAAATTTTTTATCTGGTTTTACAAATTCTATTCTATATACTATAGAGGGGTGGATTCCCGGCTCTTTCATTGGGCCACGTCGGCCTTTAATCTATGGCCGTTCGATTTAGTGTGGGTTGATATCATCGGTCCGATTCAGTTGAGAAGGCTGAGACTAGTCCTTGCCCTTCCATCGTCTCGCGATCTCTCGGCTCACTCGGTCGCTCCTCCGCACGGAATCCCCGACCGCTTGGTAAACGAAAGAAACTTCGGCCATACCGCTTCGAGTCCTGAGCAACTCCACTCGAATGTCGTCCGATGTTCCCAAGCCGCTCGAACATCGTCCGATGCTACTAAGCCGCTCGAACGCCATCCGATCTCCGTCGACTTCACGCTCAAAGTCGAACCTCAACCGTCCGCCCGACCTCATTAGTCGTACGCGAACCCACCCAAGTACTCAAGACTCCCCTGCTCTCCGAGTACGGCGACGACAACCCGAAAATGACTGTAGCAACCGGACCCGCTGTAAACAGTAAAAACCCATGATGAACGTTACCCAAACCACTATTGTTCACAAACTCTAAAATACACATATATGTCCATTTTATCCGTTTTGAACCCGTTTACCTATTTTCTAGCTCTATTTTCCCCTAATAGACATCGATAAAACCCAAAACCACTAAAACACTGCTTTAAACCCAAAACCTGATACGGTCCAAACTTTCGCCGTTCGCCGAAAACTGTACATATACTCGCCTTAACCATTTTGAACCGTAAAGTCCATTCTCAATTATATTTAGCCTGAATACACATTGATAAAACTCTAGCCCACCCCAGTGTCAAATCAAATCTATATCCAGTACTGTTTCACCGTCACTATTCACCAAAAGCCCAGTAGCACACATAGTCATTTCGATCGCCTCGAACCCATTTAATCCGTTTATACCCTTTTTGATGAGAACATAACCCCTATGGATATAACCATATTTGCTATGCTTGTTGTTCCAATTGCAAGAGCTCGTACGCATTACTTAAATTATCAGGTGAGCTCGTTTCAAGGAGGTTTTACTTTGTTTGATAAAGTACTTATGATATTACATAATGAGAGTCCGTGGCGTTTGTTATCATGTACCAAGATTTATGATCAAGATCATGCAATACGTGAGGCTGCACATATATTAAAATCAAGGATGGTTTTCTTGCTAGAAAGGAGGAGGATGTGACCACACCACAAACACATATGACCATAGCGCCCAATATCAAGATTGAACTAAAGGTGAATTCGTTTCTTTAGCTTCAACATATTTTAAATGAGAATATGATGCTACCTAATGATAAAAATACATATTTTTACAACCACACATCACTTTTGCACCAATTCAAGCAAGACTTCAACTTGGACATGTTTTGGAATCCAATTCGGCCTCCAGATCAATTCGGATTCATCTTGATGGCCCAACTTCAAAAGTGCATAACTTTCACATACGGAGTCCGTTTGAGGTCCACAAGTACTTGATGGAAATCTTTTCTCGTCCTCTTTCCAATGGATCAAGGCTCATCTACAAATTCCTTCTATGCACACCGTAATCATCAAAAGAATGTGCTACGTCACCTGTTTGGGTCAAATTGAACCTTGTAATGCTTGGGTCCAAAGGGAGGTGCCCCCTCCTAGGCCCGTACTGTTCACGGGGTACTATTCATGTGAACAGTACCATGAATAGTACCACCCCTTGTTTCTTAGTATTGCGCGGCTTTTCCTCCCTTATTTAAGGAGGTCGCACCCTTCTAGTTTTCTTGGATTTCATTGAGTTTTGGTTTAGCTCTTGTGCAAACTTCTGTTCTTCAGTTGTGTCGGACGACCACCTGACAAGACAGCCTTCGGAATCCCACCTTTTGAGCTCAATATAAATATTTGCAATTTCAGATTGCTTGTTATCTTGTTCTTACTTGTTCTTCGATTGCATGCAGGATTAGACCTTCGTGGTCAGGTCAACCGCGTTCTTGGCACGGTTGATAACAACTTGGGGTTGGTTCAGCGATTGCTAAGCGCAAGCGATGTCGTACGGTTGTAGTCGGATCGCAAGAGTCATCTCCACCAAAATCGAAGTTATCATCCTATCGGAAGATCGAGACTCCATCGCCCCATCACTTTTGACCATTTTGGACCAATTCTTACCATTTTTGTTTTATTTCACCAAACTAAACGCCGACAAAAGCTAAACCAAGCTAAGTCTGTTCACAAAAACCCATCTGCCCAAATACAGTTACCTCGATGTTCCAAGCCCATCTACCTTTTTCGATTCTACTCAGTTAAACCCAAAAGCTATTAAAACCACAACCACCTAAACCCTAACCACCCAAATCTGTTTTTCTTATGTCATTTCGTTATTTATTTATATTTTGTTCCTAGCATGCATTTCGCAAAGCAGGAACTCATTTACATTTATTTTCTCACGCTAGTATTCGGACCACACGAGTTGGTCAACGAAAACTACAAGAGCAGTCTAACCAGAAGACTGCAATAAAATAATTAGAGACTATGGATAAAGAGGCAAGTCACATGTTTTTAATCATGTTAAACCTATATTTTCTTTAATTGTTATGTTAGGTCTTATTTTAATCAAACTAATTTTTGAAATGCTCATAAGCTGATATGATATTTTTTTGTTCATAACTGAACTTGTAAACTGTTACTGAAAATAATGACGTTCTTATTCTAAAAACAGAGACGTTACACGCTCAACCCCGTCGACTTCAAGCGGCGGGTCGGCAAGTTCCAGGCCACCGACTGCCCTGTCCCGGTGAGCTCTGCTGGCTCGCAATTCTTCCCATTTCGTCATATGTTGCATTGTGATAAATTGATGAACAATACTTTTTTTCTGTTTTGATCAGATTTAGGAGTGTGATTTGCTCATTTACCTCGTTTCCTTCAGCTTGACGAATTGGATTGTTGTTGATGAATTGAGTTGTCGATCTCTGAAGACCGTGCCGCGTTACGACGTGGCGGGCGTCGTGGTGAAGGTCGGCAGCAAGGTGAAGAACCTCAAGGTCGGCGATGAGGTCTACGGCGACATCAGCGAGAAGGCCCTGGAGGGGCCCAAGCAGTTCGGCTCGCTGGCGGAGCACACCGCCGTCGAGGAGAAGCTGTTTGCCCTCAAGCCCAAGAACCTCGACCTCGCGCAGGCCGCCGGTCTGCTGCTCGCCATCGAGACCGCCAACGAGGTCCTCGAGAGGGCAGGCTTCTCTGCCAGCAAGTCCATCCTCGTCCTCGGTGGCGCCGGCGGAGTAGGCTCGCTTGTCATCCAGTTCAGAAGACACTACTGCAATTTCAGTTCGTCAGCAGCTGCAATGGCAGCACGAATTTCTCTCCAGTTCAGCTACGTAGGATGCTGCACTTTCTGACCCAACGTTGCGCTTCGTCTGCAATGTAACGAAGCTGGCAAGCAAAACGGGTGTATGGCGCATCAAAGGTGGCCGCGACGGCCAGCACCCCAAAGCTCGAGCTTGAGAAGTACCATGTTGTCTTCGATGCAGTCGGTAATGGCGCCGTCGAAAAACTGACAAAACAAACCAAGCAGCCTCAAGCTGACATGTTCTGCCCCGCATTTCGGGTTTCAGGTCAGGGCGAGCGTGGTGGTCCTCACCGGCGCGGTCGCTCCTCCAGGGTTCCGGTTCGTGGTCACCTCCAATGGGTCCGTCCTGAGAAGCTCAACCCTTACCTGGAGTCCGGGAAGGTGAAGCCGGTCGTCGACCCAAAGGGGCCGTTCCCCTTCTCCCAGGTTGTGGAGGCATTCTCCTATCTTGAGACGGGGAGAGCCACAGGCAAAGTAGTTATCTCTCCCATTCCATGAGAGTTGTAAATGGCAGAGTTTGCTCTTTGACCATGTGAGAGCCAGACTGAGATTCTGGAGTACACCAAATAGGCTAAAGTGAACTTTATTCAGATACGGTTCATGGAATTACAAAAGGTATACATTGTGCTGAACCACTGATTAATGTCCGTTTTCATTTGGACATACAGTACCAAAAGACCCCTGTGTTACATGAGTTTTAGGTAACCATGGAATCCTCCATGGCCGGTTCAGCACGGAAGGGATGAGATGTTTACTGCTTGGGAGACAATCTGATTGGGCAGATTGCAAATGCCATGCGGCGTGCTGCGAAGGCCAATGAGAATCGCTCATCCTCAGTTAGCGTTCTCTCTATGACCTTGATGACAGTTGGGTCCTGACATGAGTTATACCACATTTTATCATATGTTAGTTGGCTATAGTTAAGGGTGACGGTGTACATAAGTTCTACCTTAAAATATCAGACATGCTTCAATGATGGGATGAAACAATGAGAATGTGTGCTTTATTAGCATACAAATAGGCAGGTGGACATAGCTATAAGTTCGATTGAAGCCACTGGAGGCAGTCGGTTTGCATACCCTTATCTGTAGCTGGCTGGGAGCAGGACGAATCCGGGCGACGTCACCAACTCTGATCACATTGTTCACATTGCCATGTTCATCTGTCTCTGTTGGCAATGAAGTCGAGTGCCTCCACTGACCCCCAACTATGAACTTGTAATAGTACCTGAACGAGTATGGGGTTAGTTGCAGATAACTCTACAAGCATCAGCAGCAGAAAGATCAGCAGTGGAGACAGGGTAGAAAGATGTCACTGTATTATTATCAGCCAACAGTGAACTCCAAGGCACAGAACAATCTTACTTATTACTGAATTTGAAGAAAGAACAAAGAAATGACCGCTTACTTTCCATGTCTAAGTCTAACTTCAGCTTCGTATCTTGGCCCACCCTTGTGGCTACACTTTATTTTGTCTTTCCAATTACTTGTAAAATCTCCCACCAATTCCACATCCTCACCCTGAAGAAAATTTATCGCATTTAATTCCCTCAGGTTATTGATTATCAAGATAAACATAGCATTAAGTCCCTCGCAGGATTAAGCCAATGATTTTCACACCAAATACACACTGCTCAATAATACATTCTCTTTTTTAAGGAAAAAGGCAGGAGCTCTGACATTCATTCAAAGAGAGAAAAGGGACTCAATGATACATTCTGCATGGACCAACAAACTTACCTCCCGGCCACTATTCCAAACAAAGCATACCGAATGTGTGGGAGTACCATCATGTCTTCCATTTTCAACTAATGCAATGAGATCCCAAGTTGCCCAAACAATTGCAGCTCTGCATATTTAAACAAAATTTTTAGCTCCCAAAACAATAACCATGACACTAACTGCAGCAGTTGAACTATTAAAGGGGATCAGACTGCTCTTTTAGTTAAGTTCAATCCAGTCAATTAAGAAAACTTTGTCAACTAAAATTACCTGTCAGGTCTACAAGAGTGCAAACCAGTGATGAACTTGTGAGCAACATAGAGAGGTGTATCTTGAACCCAATGTAGATATGCAATCACACATGCTGGTGATCTATCATATCCAGTTGTACAAGTCACATATATACGGTAGTTCTTCCTTATAAGGCGCAATAGAAGACCAACACAAAAAGGAAGCTTCTTTCTCAGGTCCATGGAATCAACCTCTCTGAAAAAAATCATAAAGGGCATTTATAGTTTAATGATAATCAGATTGCAATAAAATTAGAAAGCCTATAACAACTACATATCTAATTCATAAATAGGTAAGTACAATATGAATCATCAAAACAAAACAGTACATAGCTAGATAACACTGAACATCATGTACTACTGGCCAGAATATATAGACCACTGCATAATTAACCATCAATTCCAGCATGCAATAAACTCTATTGTCCACGGTGGCAGTCAAACCATATTTGCTGTAAGTACACAATAAGGGAGAAGAACATATATTCATTTTAATTGAAAAACAACTACTGCAATTACTCAGAGAAATGATAAATCATTAAAGCAGTTACAATATTGTTAATGTAAAGCACAAGAGTCAAATAAGCTTTTCATTCTGATTTCTAAGAACAGAGAAAACCATATCCTACCGTATAGGGTAGTTAATCATCAAGATGTTATTCTCGCGACAAGAATTGTTGATTGCCTCTGAATTGATTCCCCAATTAATGCGCTCACTTTCACTTTGGAAATTCAGAACAGCAGTAATACCCTGAAGCCTTTTCAAGTATCAGAAACTTAAATGAATGTTAAAAAGCCAGGTATAAAGATTCCTGCTCATTGCATGTGTCAAGAACCTACCACAGTCTCTGATAACATCTTCACATCTCTTTCAGTTTGTATGCATGATCCAACAAATATTTGTTCAGTGATCTGTTTAAAAAAAATGCATCAAATGATTGCTGTGGACTATGGTATCGATAAAGTAATCCAAAAGTCTTGAAAGGATAAAGACAGCACCCTTCATGAAGGAATTTATCATATATATATATAGGCAAAATAACAAGAGGATAAAGAACAAGTGGCCTACCTTGCTGTACTGCATACCAAGTGAATGATTGTAGTACAGTTCCCCTTTAGCACGGTCTAGTGCTTTAATGTACTCCTCCAAAGGAAAGCTACCATGTGCCCATTCAGCATCTACATCATCCTCGTCAGAGTATAAACCAACAATCTCACTCATACGATTTGCAAGGTTAGTGCTGCTCTTATTGAGTCCATCTTTCTCACTGGACAGAAGTGCCCATCCTTGAGAACTCAGCAGCCTTGGGGAAAATATAACAAATCCAGAATTTCCGTTCCCCGCAGAAGACTCATTCAGCTTGGAGGACAATAGAGCACTATTCCAGGTGGCAAGAGAAACCCTCCCTCTGTTAAATAAGATATGATAATCTTCATTTTGATGCAGCTGATGTATCGGATAGGGGGCAAATGGCCTTTCAAGGACAAGATTGCATGGTCCTGACTTTTCCTTCAGCACCATCCTGCACACAAGTTTAAGAGAACATATGACCAAGCGAAATAGTACAAGTTCCAAGGGTGGTCACTAGTTGCATCCAACTTTCTTCCATTCACTGTTTCATTTAGCTAAAGATGTTGAATTGCACATGTTTTGACTTGAAATGTAATATTTCGTAATTTTGAATGGTGCAGTTGCTACTGTCACTCACTATTTTTCCTTTTTCTGGTAGAGTATTGTATTAGTATTTTGTGCCATAGCATTTGTCAATAGTTTCTAAAACATTTCAATTAAACCACTCCCTCCATTTACAAATACATGTCCAAAATATCTTCTTGAAAAATACTTTCATAATACATGTCCAAAACATCTCAATTAAACTTTTGAAACTTTGACAATCAATATCTTTTTAAATATTTAAATTGGATACATGAAAATCATATGTGTAGATTTGTTTTGAAAAGTACTTTCATAATATTATAATTTTATTGGGTTTTACAAATATATTACAATAGAAATTAGTGGTCAAAATTATGTTTTCAAGACCGTGTCGATGTGACATGTATTTGTGACCGGAGGGAGTATGAACCACTATCTTGCAATTAGCAAATTTTTAGATGATGTAAAACTACCAATTCTAATCTCATTTAAGTACTACAGCATAACATAACTAATATAAAATACCTCCTATCACAACATTTTTTTTATGATACTTCGAAGAAAACAAAGATCAAAGGGATACTTTTCTTTCAACTAGGGAAACTTTACTAGTGCCGTACTCCGTGTCACCTAGGTCTTTGATGCTAACGAAACCCCCACTCTGGTCATTGCTTGCCTTCTTCAGCGTATCCCCGACCATGATGATCCGCGACTTTTCCGCATTGCCCTGCCACAGATGCAGCACCATCAGTCATCAAAATCCCCGGAATCACGACGTGCAACCACTATTTACAGAGTTTCCAAATTGAATAAAAGCAAAATTAGCCTCTTATTTCTTTATTTTTTGTGCGCACTACCCCACTAGCCCAGAGGGCTAACATCGAGTGGTCACAGTGCAATCGCATCAGATCAGCTCAAGCGAAGCGAGCAGCAGAAACAATGGCGTCATAGTGGGGGTAGTGAGACGTGGGCAAGATCAAGTTGGCATCCGTCTTCACTTACCCCTCTCTTGAGGGAGTGCACGAAGACGCGGCCGTCGACGGCGAGCGCGAAGCGGACGCCGAGCGGGCGGTCGACGGCGACCATGTACTCGTTGAGGTTCATCCCCCCCGCCGCGGCGGAGGGCTCCACCTCCTTCTCCCCATCCGCCATCGCCACCGCTACACCAACCCTCCTCCCCCTCCTCTTCCTCCGGCTTATACTCGAGCGAGAGGAGGAAGCGGCGCGAGCCCTAGACGCCGGCGAGACCACCAATCTGGGGGAGGCGAAGGCGGCGGCGGAGGGGTTGGCGAGGACAATGTTCGGGGCGGGACTGAGGTGGAGCGCCATGGGTGGGGATCGGAGAGAGATTGATCTCGGAGGAGGTGGTGGTGGTGAAAGCGGAAGCGGTTTGGGAGTTTGCGAGGAGAAGTGGGGCCGCCTAGCGACCGTCCAATTTTTGATATTTTTCTCGGCCTCGGCTCAGATTTCTCGATCGCTCCATGCGCCTTCACGTGGGCCTTTTTTTAAAAAAAAAATATGTGCCACTGCTGCTATTTATTTGCCGCTGTTGACTGGTCACGACGTGAAGTGGCTGTGTAAATACGGGTTTGCCGATATCTGCCGCTGTATTGGTTAAAGTTATATATAATTATTTTTTATATATTATTTTTTATAAATAGATTGAATTTAAAATTTTAAACTATAAGTTATAAGTTCAAAAATTAAGATATAAGCCACAATATAAAAGAACTTATCAATGTCTCCTTTTTTTGTGGAAATTTATACGCCACTCTAAAATCTTCCTCACTAGGTATTCAAATCTTTACTTAAACTAGTTGAATGTCCGTGTGTTGCTACGAATTTTTTTAAAAAAATTAGAATATATTTGTATAATGTTCTAAAAACTTTTACCACCTGTTATTTCAAAACATGTAATATCTGAGAGTAGCTACGACCACTTGCTACAACTACTATGGCTACGACAACTTTGAAGGTAGCTACGACCACAGGCTTCGACCACTGGTTACAACCACAGTCTTCGACCACTGGCTTCGACCATTGCCTACGGCCACCGCCTTCGACTACGTCTTGTCGACCACTTCACCGACTAAGGCTTGTCGACCACAGCACCTTGACTGCATCTCCGACCACACAGGTCTTCCAGCACCAACTATCCACTGTAGCTACGAGCATCGACCACTGTAGCTACGACCATCAACCACTGTAGCTACGACCATCGACCACTGTACCACGGCTCGACCATGCCTTCAACCATTGCATCGACCACAGCTTGTCGACCACGGCATGTCGACCGGTCCGGAGTCTTCGACTCCGGGTCTTTAACTCCTACACATACTCAAACACACCAACTACGACTATCGGTGATCGGCCACTACACAATTTGACTAACGACTGCGACAGTACTCCTCCGAGTACCGATTGAATCACTGTGGCTTCGATCACTCCTTCGACCACAGCATCAACCATGCCTTCGACCATGGCATCGACCATGACTTGTCGACCATACCTTCGCCTGGTCCAGACCGCTCTCGAACTCCGGGTCTTCAACTCCTACACATACTTGGACACACCGACTACGTAGTACTCGAACACACCGAGTATTTGACTATAATCACGTAGAACTCAAACACATGGAGTACGCGATTACGACCACGCAGTACTCGAACACACCAAGTACATTTGGCTACGATCACGCGGTACTCGAACACACTGAGTACTCGACTACGACCATGCTTATAGTGTGCGGAGGCGATTTAGGATCACGCGTTGGAGGGGTGAGGAAAGGAACGCGTCAGGGAGGAGGGAGGGATCTGGGTGGGGAAGCTGGTCGCGGTTCCTAGTTTTGAAGTAAACTTCCATCGTGAGTAGTGGGGCTGGCTACGCGAGTACGAAGGGATGGCTCAGATCCATGGTGATCAAATCAGATGGCTACAAAAATATGATGGAGAATACACCGACTACCACCAACTCACATTTTAAGGAGTAGAGATGACTATGAAGTCACCAAGTTCATCTTATACCATTGGACTTAACAAGACAAAACTAGAAACCCGAGACAAACAAATTCAACACCCTTCAACCAAGACCAGTCAGACCGCAGTTCATGAACCGATCTGACCACCTCCAACCAATCTAACTGTCGAGATGTGGACGGCCTGACCGTTGGACCAGGGCCGGTCTAATAAGTCCCATGTTCCCAGTCTCAAATCCTCTTGGGATAAAAGCTTAAATCTCAAGTACTTTCTTAAATCTCATCCAAATACTTCCAAATCTCATATGAAACTTGTTCAAGCCAACAGGAACCCAAACAAAACAAAAATCATCAAGTTCTTGGGCTCAAAAGTCCACTGAATCAAGGAGAATCGAATCTAGATCACAAGAATACTAAAAACACTAAATCCCAAATTACTTCTTACTCGTGAGGTTCTAATGCATGAGGATTTTCATATTTATTCTCAAATGTCCTAGCAAGGTAAATCAAGTAAGAGATCGAGCTAGAACAACTACGACCACAAAATCACCAAACAAACTCAAAAACAAACATAATCAAGTAAGAACACAAATAAGAACATGATTGAAATAAATCTTTGATTGATTCTTAGTAGAGAAAGATGTTTACATACTCATAGATAATTATAAGGTGCATCTTCAATTCCATCCATCCGATTTTGCTATACTTGAATGCCCAAAAATTTAGTTAAGTCTAGATTTTTATTATAACTTAGATACCCAAAATTTGGCTAAGTCTGGATTTTTACCGTAGCTTGGATGCCCAAATTTTGGAAATCCAAGTCATAGTAAAATTACTGACCTTTTTAGCTCCGGTGCAACTATCATAAATGGTTTTTTATCAAGAACCATCTATGATAACTGACTATTACAGACGATTCTAGTTTCGAACCGTCTATGATATAGTTTTCATATATGGTTCAAAAACTGTCTATGAATAACTCATATTATCACTGACCCATGAAATCAAACGATTCAAGAAACCATATGTGATGATGGTTCCGAACCGTCTGTGATGAACTTTTATATGGTAGTGAGGACTCAACCCGCTAACACCTTAATGATTGATCCACTTATGATTTCTCAACTCTCCTTGACCTAAAACCATTTCTCTTATGCCTCCTTGTATCGCGGTTTTGATCAAGTCACAAGCCCTGTATTTGGCCAACTACCAAAATACCCCTAACGAAGCTTCCATGGACTTTCCTCGACTTCGTCGTTGCCTTCACCTCAAAGTATCTCTGGATACTTTGACATGTAGCTCATGATGCCCAATAACTAGACGTCGGGCCTTCATTGTTAGTTAGCGCTACTCTCTGTTCAAGTTGCTTCATCTTCCTTGTTAGTTAGCGCTTTACTTGGCATATATCTTAACCATCAGGATATGTATCTCTACCTAATTTGGTTACCTCGGCAACAGAATTTGGTTGCCTCGACATCTTGTTGGTCCTGTACTATTTAACATCCAACAATAGAATGTAATCTAGACAATTCTTTGCACCATTAGTAGATCATGAAAAACACACAGAGAGTACTTTTTTGGCTGAAGATGGCATGCTTGAAAGACTTGTGCAAGTATCTTGAGTAGGAAAATAATCCTATAGGACTCGATATGCATGTGGTTGTGCATCGGTATGGTCCATTGAGCTAGGAGAGGACAAAGGAAATAGGAAATAAGAGAAGATACAAAAGCATAACAGATGGGAGGTGAGTCATCATGTCATGTGAACAGACAAGTAAGCATATATCCTTCTTTGGCCTAAAAATGGTAGTTCACGAACTAGATTGGCCCTTTTGGAACTCGTTGAGGGACTAAATTGGTTGTTAACCTTTTTTCTTTAGAAAATTGCTTGTTTGTCATTGAAAGTTGTCCCAATTCTGAATTTTACCATTGAAAAAAGTTTGAAACTTGCATACCACTGAGTTTCTTCTTTGTGCCTCTCCATGCCACTTTCTCAGCTTGATGTGAACTCGCTGTTAACTTGGATGGAAAAAGACGTATTTGACCTTCTTCTTTCCTTCCTTCCTCCTTTCTTCCTCTTATCTTCCCACCCTAGCTGCTATGGCTGCCCCAACCTCCTTATCGGCCTCCTCCCCTCCTCCTGCCCACGCTGCTGCATCCCAACCTCCCGTCGAAAGGAGAGGTCTGAGTAGCAGCTGTGGTCTAAGAGGAAGACAGCGGCAACAGCTCGAGCAGGAGAAGAGGCACGAGCAGCGACGACGGTCCAAGAGGAGGATGGTGGTGATAGCTCCAAAGAAGGACAGAAATGTAACGCTGGCTAGGCCAGACAAATGGAGACGATGGCCATATCAAGAGGCTAGGATGGGACGGTGGAGGGTGAATGAGAGGGAGATGGCCAAGGGTCAGGCTTAGGGGCGGATCTGGCATATGAAGGTTGGGTTCAAGTGACCCCAATGCCATCTAGCTTAAACAATGAAGAAGTTGATGCTCATCATAATATTATAGAGTTCCTTGACTAATTCACACCCATAGTGACCCCAATGTGCATACGGTGACCCCAATGACATTTTCTCCTAGATTTGACCCTAGTCTCGGGCTCGGTGTCCATCTCCTTGCCCTCACACTGGCATCAATGAAATGGAGGCGCTCAGTGCAAGTAGTCCTAGGAGTTGGGCCATGCCGTGTCGGCACAGCATGAGCACAACAAGCCTCGCCATCATGCAAGCACAAGGCAGGTAAGCTCACGAGTCAAGCCGTGTTGTGCTGGCATGGCCTACCTTTGCCGAGGCCCTACACAGCACATCGGGTAGCCATCGAGCCATGCTGGCACAAGCATGGCACACGGTGCCTGTACACATACTTGGGCCATCGCCTCCCGCCGTTGTTGTGCTTCCTCACCACCGGCGTGCCGGTTGGCTGCATTGGCCCCTATTGCACGCTTGCCCTCTTCCGCCACGTATGATGCCTCGACTGCTGAATCATCTTGGCCTCTAAATAATTGTTTTGGTAATTAATGATGACCATATTTAAGGAACTAACATGTTTGTTGAGTAATTGAAAATCTTTAGTCCCAAATTTATAAAGGAACAAGAAGAAGCATGGAAAAGATGGCTATGGATTGAACAAGTCAAGGCAAAGGTATAAATAGGCTAAGAACCTCTTTCTAGTTTTTTTTACCAGTCTCGGTGTTTGATGTTTTGAGACTAGATTGCTAGTTTAGATGACGTACTATTAAGAGGGGTTTTGGGCTATTAGCTTGATAATGTATTTGTGCGACATAGCTCAAACTTTGTGCATGCTAGCATTTGGATTTGTTTTTCACTATCTTCTGCTCTGAAAAATTTAAATACGGTATGACAACCATCTAAAGGTCAGTACTACCGTCGCCCCAGTATGACCGCTCTTTTGTTGGCGGTAGCTGTCTTAGAAAGAACCTCATTTTCTATACCTGGCTATTTTTCACCATCGGTACTACCGCCATTATAAAGGAGGTACTGCCACAGGAGCGGTCTAACCACGCGTTTGACGCTGGTATGACCGCACTTGCGGTATGACCGTACCTTAGTTGTCGGTTGTATTTTTCCATAACACTATTTTTGGGCGTTTTTCTCTTGCAATGTGTTACTATCGTCGTGAAAAACATGATACTACTGCTTGAGCGGTATGACCGGTGTTTGGTATCCAATATCTCTTTTCCAGAGAGTCTTTTTGAGACATTATGTTTTTCTCATGAGCGGTATGATCGGACCATGTGAGTGTGGTACTACTGGCCACCAAGATAACAGTTAGTTTAGGTGCATTAAATGAATAGTAAGTTGTTGTTGATCTAGGGTTTGGTACTACCAGCCCCTACATGGCAGTACTACTGCTCCTGTTTTTTTAGGGATTTTGTCTACAATGGTTACCCTGGCAGTTGGGGCTATAAATACCTCCTCACCTGCAGTAAGGGCACTCTCTTAGAACTTTACTGAGTACTTTTGAGCCCTTGCCTCCTTTCTTTCACCTCTTGAGCTTTTACTCCACATTCTTGAGGAAGCTGAAAGATTTCAAGTGCATTTCATCCATTGATTGTGCTATTTGGCACTTGCCACCTCCTAAATGGCTTAAAGGCGTGAGAGCCGGTGATCTCTTCAAGAAGTTGTGAAGAGACCTAATTGTGTTGTAAAGATTAGAGCTCATCTACCTGGAGCGGGAAAGAGTTACCACTAGTGATTTGATGAAGCTCATTCACGTGTGGAGCCAGCTTGATTCATTCAAGCTTCCTTAGCGTGGATTAGTGGAGACTGGTAAGTCTCCAAAACCATGGCAAAAAGTCTCCGTGTTCATCATGTGGTTTATCTCCTTGTTCTTTACTTTGTGCATTTATTTTCCTAGAGTTGATATTCATTGGTCGCCTCTATACTTAGATTGTTGATGCACATAGTAAGACTTAAATAATTTAGACTCTAATTTATGAAAAATAGTTTTCATCTCTACTCATTATTAAAATTTGTGTCCAAGTCAAAAGAATTTAAAAACCTCCTTTTCACCCTCTCTAGTTAGTTATTCTTGATCCTACAAATGTGGCCCCTGTGTTTGCCCTCCTCCGCTCACCTTGGCTACCTATGCCATGTCGGTTACCTACCTCAGCCGTGCTTGCCCTCCTCTGTCGCTGCCTTCGTAGTTGCCATCCTCAGCGGCCACCGCCAGTTTGTGCCCACCTCAGCCTCCATCACCATTGAACTAGGTGCCGGTCTGTCAGGTGCTCTGTCGTGTAGCCCGTGTAGCCTTATTGGTGCGTGGAGACTAGAGAGTGGGGAAAGACTGAAAGAAGTTGGTCCGTACTGGACTACTGCAGAGGAGAAGCAAATGGGGAATTGGGGAAAGAAATTAGAAGAACAGGAGTAGGAAAAAGAAACAAGAGGAGGGGGAAAGGGAAAGGGAAAGGAAAATTCAGAAATTTAATAAATTATGTAAAATTGTGTACACATTAATTAGCATTGACAAAGATAGTTATCATATTTTATACCCTTATAACTTCTTTAGCATGATGTATGTTGAGTTATATCTCACCTTCATGTTAAGACTAAATTTTCTTGAGGTAATATTATTGGCCCTGCAATATTTAGCAAACCTTGCAGGCACTCGTGGGGTAACTTCTACTTTCTCTGCCTCACCAATCACCACTCCTCTACCCTCTTTCTCTGTTCTATCCTGTCATTGGCTCACTGCAAAAGCATGGATAGGCCATAGGAGACTATTGTCTCGCATGCCTCGTCGGACGTTGCTGCATGACCATTGCTAGGTGACTACTTTGGTCTTTCGCTAGTCTCTCCGGCCTCCCCATCCCTCTTGTAGCCTTGGGCATAGCGGAGCTGGCAATGCATGCTCTCGCAAAGTCGCACAGGCACCCCCACATGCTTCCTCTCCCTCTTGTACTCCCTCCTCTACCTACCTGGCTACCCTAACCGCTGCTACCTCTGACTGACCCACTCTTGCGCCCTCGCCCTTCCTCTCTCCCTATCATGCCAGCAACGAGGATGGCCAGATCTTAGCAGAGGCAGCCATGGCTCGAATCTGGATGGCCAGATCTGAGCGGTGGCCATGGTTGGGATGGTCGGCAGTGGGCTAGTGCTGTGCGAGCCGTCAGCTGTGCCCTTCCGCTCTCCATCCCCGCCGGCGGCGGCACGGTGATGTTGTCCACGACAGCTGTCTCCCTCCCCTCTCCTTGACGGCCACAACAACCACTATCATTGTGTCATGTGGTGTCGGGCTACTCTGGGCTTTTTGGGCCATGTTGTGCTGCTTGACGTGCAAATCCTTAGGCCCAACCTAGCCTACACTATTTTATGTCGTGTCATGCCATGGGTTGGATAATGCTGATTGGGCCTTAGGCTAGCATGGAAAAGCTCGACCAAACTCCTAGGACTTGGCACACGGAAGCCGTCATTGCCGTTGCCCTCCAGTAGGACAGGGACCTTTAGCTTCCTCAGCTTCAACAAAGGCGCGAACTTAATCACCGGCCGAGCACGTCGTTGCCGAGCTCGCCGCCTGACAAAGGCGCAAACTTGATCACCTGCCGAGCACGTCGTCGCTGAGCTCGCCGCCTGACGCCACCGTATTCAACAGCCACTACCTCACCATTGGAGGTATCGTCCCTGGCGACAGAGAAGTTGAACTCCACCCTCTCCTAGAGACTCAATGGCACGGAAGAAAGCACATTTTTTCAGTGGCAGATTGGTAACTTTCGATTGAATACAAAGAATTTTCTCCTTTTTTTCTGTCCATGTCATGTGCCATGTGGACGACAGATACCATGTTTGATAAATGATGGTAAGGAGAGAGTAGAGTCGATAGAAATGTTTGTAGACAAGGAGCTCGCCGACAAAATTGAAGAGTCGTTACGAGAAAGAAGCCGATGTGAATATAGTCATCCCTACTTTCTGGAATCAGCTGTTTCTTCCGTAAGTGCCCTTTTTCGTTGTTTCTTCTCTACATCTCACGCTCGATCTGAATAATGCTATTGCACATTGGTCTTCGATTTGTTACTTACTAACAAACAAATAAATCTGGACCAGAAACTAACCACATACACTGATATACAGACAAGAGGCCTTGCAGAAAATCTCAGCGGACGGGATCTGATAAGCCTGACCAAGGTTTAGAAAATCGACCAAAAATCGGATTTACAGATCCTCATAAAGTTTCATACCGGCAAAAAAGAGGTTTCGTATGATTTTTGTCAAATATAAAAAAAAAATCGTGACGATGTCAAAGCACATAGTGCATGCATGCTTCCTAGCCTTGGAGAAGGCAGATCTTAGTTCAAAACCTCGAAACTGCACTTTTCTTTTAGCTTTTACGTTTTAACTTCAAAAAATTCAAATTTCCATAAATCGGAGAATTGGTTCTATGGGAGGCGATCCCGGGTAAAAAATAAAAAGCACCCTGAGCCCAAGCAGTCAACTCACAAACTTCATGGTCATGGGAAGATGATCAGCAATGTGTCCTAAAACATAAGTTTCTCAATAGACTGACTGGTATTTTCTCTGGTACAGCAAGATATTCGTACGTTGCAACAAAAACAAAAAACATTGCATTAAATATTATTAGTAGAGTTATATGTCAATAGAGTAAAAATAAAACTGACTTTTCGTCTATAAGCAATACAACTAATTATCTTTCATCAGTAAACCTAGAAAGCAATAATCATGAAGCAAATAACATTCTAACGAACGCTTCAAAACCACAATGATATGTCATACTGAACAAATTCTTTGGTGCAATCTAAAGCTAAAAAACATTATTTTATAGATTTTCTTAACGGACATATTTTATAGATTAAACCATGTATATAACACGACAACTTCCCATCAACTAAGGGAGAAAGGATATTAGTTTTTCTAAACTTGTAATCGTTAGTGTGTGCATGTTCTGGTTCTACCTGCTCAGAGTTTTTTTCTGATTTTTTTTTGGATGGTTTTTTCAGGGTGGGTGGGGTGGAAGATCGTTAGAGAGGGTGAGACGACAGACAATCACCCTATTTATATAGTAGAGATAATACTACATACAATATGTCAGCAATCCTGGATGCAGCTTACTCCATGCTAGCAAAAACTACCACGGACTCCCCAGGTCCCAAAGGGTGATTTACAAGAACCCCCCAAGCTCTGGAGGGTGATATGCTGCTGCATGATGCAAAGGACTACCAATTTGTTGCCGAGTTCGTTCCGTCTAGCAATGGGTCTGTTCAACAGTTGACACTTGCGTTCTCATGTTGACTGATGCACCACTATAATTTGACTGTAAACTTTTTGGGTATAAGCAGTATGTACATAATCTAATCCTAATACATGGAGAATCAAACCTTTGTTTTCATACAATATTCACCATGCAAGATGTCATGTTCTAGAAAGTGAACCACAATGTATGTTAGATAGAATACCGCCGCTGTCTCTACGTAGAGCTCCTTCAGTGCCATCCTCTGTCACTCGCATTACCAGTTCTTTGAGTTAGTTCCCTGAACTTGATCATGGTACTGTGGGTAACACAGTGGACGTGTAATTTTGTAGAGGAAAAATGGGATCAAGGCTGTCACCACAATGACTAGAGTGGATAGCCAGTATAAAGGGCTTGACGCACAAGCTTCCCAGAAAACATGGTACGCGGTGGTTGATATGGCTGCAGGAAATAAGCCATAGATGACCAGAAAAGTGTACCAAATTAGTATGCTGCCCCAGATGACGACATGTTGTATCCAGGTGAAGTAGCTGATGTAGAGTGCTAATTGGCAATTGACAGTCCACACTACACAGGTATACATGGTCACTCCAAGGATGTCAAATCCAGCAACGCGGCCATCCTGTCGGACAGCCTGAATGAGAACAGCATGGAGGGCTCCAAAGAATATTATTATTGAACAGCACAATCCGTTTAACATCCAACTGATTATACGAGACCAGCTGAAGAACGTATTATTCACACCGTCTTGATGTAATGAAGGGACCTGCAATAAAGGAGAGGCCAATCAACAATTGGTTAATTACAAAGTGAGGGAAAAGAAAGTCAATGCACACTGAGAAAACTCCAAAGTAAGCTCAGATTACATTATGACCACCCGAGTCTGGTAGGAGATTATGTACCTCGAGGCAAACACGGGAAGAGACATCTTTATCAAAAACACCTAGAGCGATGACAGGGAGAGATGTGAAGGCAACATTGTAGAAAGATATGAACCAATCATTGTAACCAGGTTGGGCAGAGAACATAGCATGAGCCTCAAACCAGAAAAGTGTAAAGCCAAATGTAATGTTCTTGAAGAAAAAATAGCATATCTGTTCATAGCACAAACATAATATAGAGTGGTTAGATATTGGAAGTGCTACTTATGCCAAATGAAACTGCAAATTTTCCTACTTCACAGTGCAGATTAATATTTTCATGACTTTATATAAAAGACATTCCAAAATAAGAAACAACATAAAAATTTGGATATATTGTACTAAAAAAACGCTGCGTACGACAGCTGATATGTTAATTCTATATACACAAAATAACAGTCTCCTGGAAACAAAACAACAGCAAAAAAACAAGATATAGTTCTTAAGAGAACCAAGGAACTTCCAATTACTGAAAGAAAATATATAATTTCTTTGCACTTTTAAAGTGGGTCTATTAGAGTATTAGACCATACTATTGTAGTTCACTAACAGGCGAAACAAACAGAAGTGGAAGCACTTTACCATAGCTGCAATCCGGCGATAACACCAATGACCATGCACAAGGAGTAACTGCTCTAAAAAACGAAACTGAGCTATTGCAAAGTCACTTGCCATCACAGCCTGCAATACAAAGCACCATCAGATGTAAGATACCAGGAAGCAGATAACTAAAATCAGTGTTGTGTGGAGGAAAACCTAGGCACAATTTACATAGTCTGAGTAAAACTGTTGAAAACCTAGAGTTCAATTGGAAACAATGTTATCAAATGTAATTTTCCAACAGGTATTGCTTTGCACAGTTTAATGCATCAGAACAACGGAAGCATGAGCGAATATGACCAGGTGATTTCAAGAATTAAAAAATAGGCGAGTAGCTTATTGTTGTCGTACCCCCTGTGAATACTCGACCAGTATGAAAATTATTAATGTTAGTTGAGTCCCTGCCTCCCCACAATAAAATCATCGCGCAATAAATCAACAAAACCTAAAGTCATTTCAATGTGTCAATCTAGCCAATTCTCATGGAAACAGATGCAAAAGCACTTGAAGTACCAAAACCACATGTAACATTCTGAAACAAACCATAAATGATGACACATAAAGTGACCTGCTCGGGCTACAAATATCTAAAAGGTTTGTTCCTAATATCAAGAAGCGTGGTCAACTGATCATTACTGGCAAATTCCAGTCAAGTAATCAGCAATTCCCAATCCTCAAAAAATAGAACAAACCTGAGGCAGCTGGGATTAGGAACTTCTCCCAGCTTTACTTTCAAATTACTCAATACAAAATGAACTAAGAGTAATTTAGTTAGGTCTGGTCAAGCGAAGACTTGAAAAATTATGGCTGCAGTTCTTGTTGGTCCATTTCAAGAATCAAAACACAGGGAAAAGTCGTAACAAGAAGCTGTTACCGACAGAATTACAAAGAGGAGGTCTTGTACAGAACAGACCTGCATTCCTTCAGCACCACTTATTCCGACCCCAATGTCAGCCTCTTGTAGCATACCAACATCATTTGCTCCATCGCCAATAGCTAGCGTGGTTTTCCTGGTCCTAGTTTTAACCAACCTGGTGATCTGCAATTCTTCCAGATGGCTAATAGCATTTAAAGATAGAAATATAGACATACGGGCATTATCTTGTTAGAAAATAATCAAACAAGAGCAATAACTAATGGCTGTTACTCACCAGTGCTTTCTGTTTAGGGGAAATCCGACAACATAAAACAGATGCACAATCAACTGCTAGATCCAGAAATGAGTTTTTAAGGCTGCCCGTTAGAGCATGTGTTAGAGCATTGCCATCAATGATAAGAGCAAATGGAGTTGAAGTTCCTTTCAGTAAAATTTGCCTTCGAGCATCTTGTAGTTTTCTATCAATTTGTTCATGTGGAGCCTATATGAGCAAATACGAAAAGTAAGAACTTTAGAATACACATGAAGTAAACTGATCTTATACATCTTCTGTGTGTGCCTCTTCACTATTAAGATGATAATTACTCATTGACACCATATATGCATATTTATGTCTTAGGACTTCGCTAGTGTTTTGAGAATAGCTTAAAAACACTGCTTTTATTTATGCATACATGCAAGTAGCTGCAAATAAGAAATTGTATTCTTCTCTTAATTACATACCATTCTGCTGCATTCTCGATTGCATCCCTCTGGAACATTTGTACCAGAGTTGTCCAGTGTTACAAAAAATTCCTCCATCTCCTTTCTCAATAGGTTGCAAGCATAGCTGCATAGCAAGCACCAATACGCATTAAAATTGAAGGTTGGGTTAGGCTCAGCGAGCCAACGTAAAAAAAAGGCACCTTTTCATGGAATGAAACCCAAAAAAATTGATTGTAGTAAGATCTCAGGAGTGTAACAACATATGGAACTAACCCTATGTTGACTGCTGTCTCCAACTTGTCACCTGTTAGAATCCAGATCTTAATTCCAGCTTGTGCGAGTTTGTGAATACACTCTGGAACCTGCAAAGGATTTTAAGTCAATAAATGCATTGAGCATGTACTATGAAAATGTCGGATGGTTTGTTTACATGAGGAAAACTTCAGGATGAATTGTTCTCAACAGATACCAGAACTGAATAAACAAAATATGAAAAGTGCAAACTGCGTGACAGTAACCAAATAAAATCTCGCGAGAGATTTTTTGGATAGAACAGGTGAGGCTATTACTCATTGAGTATGTGCAATGAACAAAAAATAGAGTAGAATTGTTTGTTCAAATAAATAGAAGACCCTTCAAAGAAGTCTCAAATGAAAATCAACATACCCCCTTTTGCAATCTGTCCTCCACAGCAGTAGCACCTAAGAGAACCAAATCTTTCTCAATATCTTCCGATGCCTTCTCCACAGCTGCATCATGATCGGTATGTACAGAATTCTTGGCAGCTGAGTACTTCTTATTCCAGATAGCATACTCTTCCTCGGTAAGTTCACGATATGCAAGTGCCAGGGTCCGCAGACCTGCCTCAGAATACTCATTGATGTGACACTTTGTATTGGTCAGACAAGCTTTTCCATTATCCTTGGAGAGCCTTTCAAGTATTACACTGAAGCACAACGATACAAAGAAAAAATTATACACATTTTAGCAGAACTTTGAGAAGGCTGAAGATTATTAGCATGTGAAGTTTATGACTTGCAAGATTACAGATTAACAACTTCAAGTTTACTCCACCCTAGGAAAATTGGAATGTTACAAAATCTATCGGTCAACCCAGCCTGAAGTCTAATATTATAATGATGCGGGCATGTAATCAGCTTATCAAGCATAAACATAATGCAAAGAAATGAGGAATCAGGAAATACTAAAAAAATCCTACTTTGTAGGACATAGAAAATTTTCATCGCATGTCAGAATAAACATTTTTCACCTGTCAGCTCCTTTGCAGAACAGAAATAGCCGACCCTCTTCTGTCCTCACAATAGCAGACATACGCTTGCGGGTACTGCTAAACTCTAAAATGTTGAGTAGCTGATAGGTTCTGAAATAAAAACTAGGCATCATGTAGGAGGCAAAGGTCATCACTTCGAAAAATAAGCACTAGAACAGTAGAAAAGATAAGCACCTATCCACCTTCCTACCAAAGACAGGCTCATATTCATGCACTGATATGGTTGTCTGCGTCCTACGATAAAATTCAAAACCAAATTCTCTTGCAGCTGTAACAAGAGCTCCTTCATCAGGAGACTCAGCTTCATAAGATATCCCAACAGAATTACTATCTGCCACAGGAATTGCAGTGTGACAAACAACTAAGACACGGAAAAACATCTCTATAGCATCTCGATGGCATTCTTTGTGCCATTCACCATTCATCAAACGATCATCAGTGAAGTTGAATCCCTTGACAGATCTTTTAGATTTAGCAGCATCCTTGTGCCCACTATAGCCAGAAGCTTCCTCTATTCCTCCATGAGACACCTCCACTTCCGTAGGCCTATTACCGTAAGCAACACCAGCAATGGAACATTTCAAGAACTCCATCGAATTGCAAGTTAAGGTTCCTGTTTTGTCAGAGAGTATAGTATGGACCTGACCAAGTTCCTCATTCAAATTTGATGTGCGAGCCCTTGCTGGTTTATCAGACTCCTCACAGTACATATTCTGGTCTTGATTTATGAATGTGCTCTGTAAGACTTTAACAATTTCGATCGATATATACAATGATATCGGCACCAAGCACAGATACAGCATAAGACTTGTCAGAAAATGGCAGAAGGCTGCAAATGATGCTCTATTTGGATCAAAGAATATACTTGATTGATCTGGTCTTAGGTACCATGCATAGTGTCCTGCACTTAATTCGGCCTTTGTTTTGATCCCAAACACAATCGACCCAAAAGATGCAATAGTAAGGAGAATTGCAAAAAGAAGATAAATTATTTTATCCATTCTTCGTTCAACAGAACTCCTCTTTGATGGTGGCTCCATCGCATTCTGCATCACCTTTGTGTCATGCCCCGTGAATATTACAGTGCCATATATAAAATTTGTATTCCGAAGCTTTGAGCCCCTTAGCAAGATCTGCTGTGGAGACAGAGGATATTGTTGCTCATTATAGTACAATGTCCCTAAGAAAGAGTATAATTTCTCGTTTGGGTCCTCACATTGAATGAAAGCCTTGAAACTATGGAAAGTATGATCCTCATTCAAGCCCAGAGTCACCTCCAGTGATTGTTTTCGCTTCAAGTTTGTCTCTCCATCAAGATTCATCGTCTCAACATAACATATTCCATCGTCATTGCTCGAAGAAAGCAAAAGAAGGTCAGCAGGGAAGAACTCGTTCTTTTTCACTTTAACTATATCACCAACTCGAAGATTCTTCCATTCTGTTTCATGAAATGATTGGGCCCCGTCATACACCTCAACCTTCCTATTGTTCACTTCTATGTCCTAAACAAAAGAAAAAAAACAAGCTTACTTCAGTAAAAAAAATAAGAAAATGATACATATATATAGGTAAATGGTTTCATATTCCTAGGAGTACATACTCTCACTTCTTATACATCACTTAAATGATGTTGTTATACCTCGTTATCCTTTTGAGTATACTCTAATTATAATTATATGATATTCTAATGTGAGTTCCATGAAAAATTTCATCGAAATCCACTTTGTATAGTATAATTTGTGCATATGCTTCTTTTATATATGGAAATAGGTACATAGCAAAAATAAAGGTCTCCGATGAAAAACTTTCAACTAAATCGTATTGGAGTATCTTAGAATTAGCATTTAAGTATACCGAGAGTGATAAATAAGTATAACACATTCATTTAAGTGGTATATTGCAAATGGGAGTATGTACTCTTGGGAGTACGGAAAATGCTTCCATACACACACACACATATACATATATATATATATATATATATATATATATATATATATATATATATATATATATATATATATATATATATATATATATAGGAAAATACATTCTACACCGTGTAGTTACACCCACCTCTAATATACCACCTAAACAAACTTGAAATACTCATTTATCACTTTAGGTACATTTGTATACTAATTATAAGATACTCCAATGTGAACCACATGAAAACTTGTAAATGAGTTCATAGTTTTTAGCGTATTTTGTAAATACCCTTATATACGCAGCATAAAAGGAGTATGTCGAAAAATGTACATACCACTTCAAAAATTGTTCATACCACCTAGATGGTCTTAAATACTTGTATACTACACGCACATACCCTCCACACGAGATACTTCCTACATTGTGAGATACGATATAGGGTGTAACTACACCCGTGTAGAAAAGAGGCTTCCTATATATATATATATATATATATATATATATATATATATATATATATATATATATATATATAAGAAAATGGTTCCATACTCCTGGGAGTACGTACTCCCACTTCTCATAAAGTGCTTTAATGGTGTTATTATACGCCTAGGAGGTCCACTACGGAGGTGATTTTCTTGCTACGACAATTGATGGAGAAGTATAGGGAGCAAAAGAAGGAACTTCACATGATATTTATTGATTTGGAGAAAGCCTATGACAAGGTGCCAAAAAAGGTCATGTGATGAGCGCTCTAAAAGAAAAAAGTCCCAACAAGATATATTACCCTAATTATGGATATGTATGAAAATGTTGTGACTAATATCAGAACATGTGTAGTGTTACTAATGACTTTCACCAAAGGTCAGTGTTGGGCCCATACATTTTGCCCTAATGATGGACGAGATCACACGGGACATACAAGGAGATATCCCTTGGAGTATGTTTTTTGCTGATGATGTGGTGCCGGTTGATGAGAGTAGGATAGGTGTTGATAGGAAGCTCGAGTTGTGGAGGAAAACCTTAGAATTGAAGGGCTTTAGACTTAGTAGGACTAAAACTGAGTATATGAGGTATGATTTCAGTGTTGCTAGGGCAGATGATGGAGATGTTAGATTGGATGGACATGTAGTGCCTAAGAAGGACATGTTTCGTTATTTGAGATCGATGCTACAGTGAGACAGTGAGATTGATGAAGACGTGAGCCACAGGATAAGAGCGGGGTGGGTGAAATGGCGCCAAGCATCTAGTATCCTGTGTGACAAAAAAGTCCCTCAAAAGTTAAAGGGTAAGTTCTATAGGACGGCGATTAGACCCGCGATGCTATATGGAGCAGAACGTTGGACGACTAAAAGACAACATATATAGCAAATGAGTGTAGCGGAGATGAGGATGCTACGGTGGATCTGTGGTCACACAAGGCGGGATCGCATCCACAATGATGATATACGTGATAGGGTGAGTAGCACCAATTGAAGAGAATGTCCAACATCGCTCGAGATGGTTTGGACATCTCCAACGAAGGCCTCCTGAGGCACCGGTACATAATGAAATTTTAAGACGTACTGAAAACGTAAGAAGAGGCAGAGGTCGACCAAGACTGACGTGGGAGGAAGCAGTTAAAAGAGACTTAAGGGATTATAATGTATCTAAAGAATTAGCTTTGGATAGGAGCGCATGGAAGTTAGCGATCCACATACCGGAATCATAAAAAAGTTAGGAGCAGTGTTTTAGACTCTCGGCTCAGATAGCAGGATGTACGGCTTAGAGTTTTAGCATTGTACGTTTTATTTCAAGGCTATCATCTCTTTGATCTTGAGAAGGTTTCATTCCTAGTCTACTCCAACTTATTTGGGACAAAAGGCTTTGTTGTTATGCGTGCGTATATATATATATGGTTGGTCCGGCCTCTCCTACTCTTTCTCAAAAAAAAATCTGATGACGTCACCCTCCCACCCCGCCTCACGAAACGAAACGGTGCGGTGTCTCACCCACCGAATCTTCCTCCACCTTCTCCCACGTTATCCGCCTCTTCCCCATTCTCCGCGCCTCCTCCTCCTCCTCCCGCCTCGCCTCCTCCCTCCTCATCCGCCGCCTCGCCCGCCTACTCCTCCCGCCGCCTCCGCCTCCTCCTCCTCCTCCTCACCAGCCACCTGTGAAGTCCGGATCTATCGAGAGCTGAGCCAGAGGTCACACGCCAAAGACCGGAGTCAAGCCGATGAGTCTCCCGTGGTTTCTTCATCTAACACATACCTTGCCTCTCTAGGGTTGGGTTCCCCTTTTGATTCGGTTTCATTTGCTCGCTCTCACTCCCATGGATTAGATGCTCCGTGGTCCAAGCTCGTGTGCGATCCAACCTCGTTTGGTACCGGAGGTTCTTGCCTTTCCTCAACGAGATGGCCAAGAACGGTAACAACATCCTCGTGGCTTGACGCCTTTTGATTCATCTCTTCGTGGTCCGAATCGCATTTCTTAGGCCATTTCCTTGTGTTTATGTTGTTGAGTGGTTCAGATAATTCAGAAAAAATGGCTGGGAACCCGAAGAAAGAGCTCAACAGATCTTATTTTGGGTTGGTTGATTAATCTGTGGATCGAAGTCACGGTGAAGCTGATCCTATGGATTCTGTAGAGTCAGTTGTTCTCAAGACGGGAGGAGATCAGGAGATGAAGGATTGCTGTAGCAATGTCAAGGAAGAAACCAAGATTGCCCCGATGATCGCTCATACAACAAGTTTGGTGAGTCTAATGCTATACCATCTCTCGCTTATATCCATAAATCTAGCTATATATATTCAGATCTATTGTATATTTGTATGTCCCGTATAGCATGGAGCTCATATGTGCTTCGTGTTTCGATGGCTTACCCGGTGCCCAAGGTCAAGGTTTGTTCATCATCCGAGCTCATTTAGCTACAAAAGGATGCTGCCATTTCTCATGGAGGGTAAGATGATTGCCAAGGATTATGATTTAGTGTCACCTCTTTCAGAGCTCGAATTTCTGATAATGTGTTATTGTCTTGCTATCTTAGAACTCTCATCTCAGGAAGGTGACATGATCAAGATTCAAGGAGTCATGGAAGAAAACAATTAATATCAAATGGGGGAATGATATCTTGGCCAATGGACATCATCATCTTCTTGTCTCAAAAGACTCTCCGAGGAATGCAACAAATTTGAAGTTGAAAGAATAGTAGAAGAAGCCATCAAAATAAGATGGGATTATGCTCTTGATGGTGGATGACTTGATCATCTTGTTTGAAGTCTCTCCTCCGGAAGGTGGTACAACCAAATGCAAAATTTAGACAAGAACTGTTAACCCGGATGGAGACCCATTATCTTCGACAAGGTGAATTAACATCGATGGGAATGACATCCTGCCGGTGGGCGAGAATCGACTTCTTGTCTCGAAGACTCTCCGAGGAAAGCAACATAGCGAAGTTGAAAGATGGGAATTCTGTTCTTGATGGAAGACAGCTTCAGCCTGCTGTTCCAGAAGTCTCTCCTCCGGAAGACGGTGTAGCTGAAATGCAAAAGGCCACACAAAAGCTAAACCTCCCTTCAAAACTCTCTTATGTCAAATTTGGATTGTTTGCGGAATGCTAAATTTCTGATCCCTTTTATTCAATCGTGTAGGATGATTGAAGAATGTTATTTATATATATCACATAACTATCCAAGTACATGGACATTTTTTTTGGTTTTGGCAACATATTGATACAACAATCTGTTTTCTCCACATTTTGTTGTCTCTGAAGGTGGAGCGCCAGTGAGAGTGGGAATGAAGGAGGATGGCGCTCTGTGATTGTCGCCCTTGCGTCTTTCGTTGGTTCTCCGCCGGGACGCCCACCATCGCTTCTCTTCCGAGAAAACCCCTACATCCACCTCCGTGCTCTTCACAAAGCTTGAGTAATTATTTTATTATTCTAAGAGAAGATCAAATTGTGTATTGTAGCATATTGACTTACTAAAATTAGGTGAATTAACATGTTTCCATGCCCTGTTGAAATCTGACAAGAGAGAAAAGTGATATGCTTATTTATTAATATGTTTTGGGTCATATGAATTAAAATTAATGTGGATTGGTTCTCCCGTTAGTTTCAGAATATATAGTATGATAAAATTTTAAAATCCGTAGCAACGCATTCGACGTATATTATATATATATATATATATATATATATATATATATAAATTACATAAGGCACCCAAGTCAAGAACCGTCCGATACACGTATATGATTGACGCTTTTTTTGGAGTTTGGGGATGAAAATGTTTTATACCCTTCATTTTTTTTATGGTAAGTGAGTTTTAAACTTAGTTCAAACTAGTTTGAACTACTTTTGAATTTAATGCGACTACTGTGAGTATAAACCATGAAAGTAGTTTAAACTAATTAAACTGAAGTTGAATTTACTTTTTTTTGGAGTTTGATATCTCAAATATATTTTTTATGGAAATATTAAGATACCCAGGTCAAATATCGTGAATCTCAAAGCACATCAACGGATATTGATATGGGTGTCTAGGCACCTAGGTGCATAAAACACTTGTCATATATATCTGTATATGTGTGTGTGTGGGCAAACATTTTACAATGCAAGGATTATAAAATTATACTGCCACGCATTGTGTCAGTCCAAACGGACTGAAACCAGAAACACATGCAAATAGCTTAGTTTGCTTTTGTGTAGTATAATCACACATAGCAAACCCACTGTAAAAATGGAACGATGGCTGAACTACCAAACAAAATTGTTTACAACAAGACGCGCCAAAACTACTCCAATGTTTTAGTTACCACAACCTAGCTAGCTCTACAACAAAGAAGCCACCGTTGCAAGCCTGTGGTAGTACTAACCTACCCATCCATCCGCGGGGATCCCAAGTTAATGAACCCTCCTCCCTAAGAAAACACTTTTTGACGACAACAAAGTACATCCAGAGAGGAACCATATAGGAATAATAATCATATCCCGAAAGGTTCAGCCGTAGCCTCAGAGACTATAGCAAAATAGCAAACAACTAGCCCATATCCTAAAAGTTTGTGATGCTAATCACCAATTGAATCCAGTCTCAGAAACTACACTTTATCAAGATTCCGGGTAGATCACATCTTTACTTTGCAGCACAAAGATATTATATGATATGGGTCCAAAACCTCAATCTTAAAGCACCGCAAAAACATTACGTGAAAACACCCAAAAAAATCAACACTAAGCACAACGGAAAAACAAATGCAAAGTAAAACGCACAAAATTGCTCCGTTCGCGACGTGATCGAGCCCCACTTCGGAATTTCGGATCACAACAAACAAGTCACCCCCGATCAGAAAGCAAGCAGAGAGTAGTGACCAATCTAATGTAACCCATTTCCCCACCACATCCCCGCGAGCCAGGCAACCAACCACCGCACCGGCGGGGATCTGACAGCAACCCCCAAACAGGAGGCCTCAACCGACACAGCGAAAGCACGCGGCACGCACCTGCTGCTTCCGTCGCCAGTCCTCGACGGCCTCCTTGGCCATGGCGGCCCCCAAGACGACGACGAGAGGGAGCAGGACGGAGACGGCGCGGTAGGGCGCGAGCGGGCTGAAGGAGACGCAGGCGACGACGAGGAAGAAGCAGTTGGCGGCGCGGCGGAACTGCTCGAAGAGCGACTTGGGCACGAAGCTCGCCGCCGTGTACTTGGTGGTCGAGATCGCGTTCCCCGGGTAGTAGGACGACGGGGCGCCGTCGGCGGAGGAGGCGAGGACGGACGGGCGTTGCATCGGACGGCGCGGGAGAAGCCCGGCGCGGGAAGGAGGCGGAGGAGGGGTGCGGTGGGGTGGAGGCGGCGGCGGCAGCGAGCTCGACGAGGGGCGCTCGTCGGCGTCGGCGGGCATGGCCGGTGGCGGCTGGCGGGTGTGAGGATCTGGGTGGGGAGAGGGTTGGTGACGTGGTGGAGGACTGGTGGGTGGGGGTGGTGTGTACGAGGGTCGAGGGGAAACCCAGGTGGTCGTGCGGACGCCCAACGGCCACCGCGCCGGAAGAAAAGGACGGCGTGGGTGGGCCCCGCATAGTGCCTTGCCACGTGGTGACGCGTGAGATCTTTTTCTTTCTCTTTTCTTTCCTCTTTTATCGTCTCCTCTGGTCCTACACACAAAAATCATGTCTCATACTCTTTCACCGCTCTGGACAAAGCCGTATCCGCTTCACGCTATTTAGTACGGCATGTGAAAAATCGGTTTAATGAAGCTGAAAGACCACGAGTTTTAGTTTATATCATCGAAATAATATGTTTTAGGGTGCAAAGGGAGCAGATCCACTTATTTGGCTCACTAGCCCGTCCCAAATTTTGGGCATCAATCAGTAGCGGGGCGGCCCTTAAAATAATAGGGTAAAATATGGCTAGATCCCAATTAACCCTTGGGTGGACACAAACTTATGCTCACGGTCTCCTCTCCTCTTCGCTCTCCTCCCCTAAAATGGCGAACAGCGAAACCCTACCTCCGATTCGGTGCCCCCAGCGGTCGGTGTTTCTGATTTGGCTTCTGTTCCTACCTCTCCACAATATCTAAAGATCGACACCTTATGGTCAGTGTAGCTTCTACGGGGAATGGTCGGAACGGAGCTGCAAGATGGCTAGGTCTGTGCACAAGGATGCAAAGGAACACCCCTCTCAACTCCAGTAGTGAGATAATCTACAACCGTGAGGTCCATAGAAGGAATGCGAACACCGAAATCCACTCTTGGCATCACTCTAATGGTAAAGACGTAAGGTTTCTCTTGGCACCTCATTCTTCTTTCTTGCTTGTGCCTTGTAATTTTGAAACCTAGTACTCTAAAATTGTACTATTAGTTGTTTTATATAGTCTTGAAAAATTAAAATAACTGGATATACAAGGCCACTCCTTTGCTTTACATAGTCTCTTACTAGATTGAAAACAAGACTTTCAGTCATTGATTTGATGTTCATTATGTTCCATAGTAGCTGAACTCTTAAAGCTAGCTTTTTGGCTTAAGCGGATTAAAAGCAGTTAGTTTTTATGCCAAGCCGGGCTATTTGGTATCCTGACTTTTTTATAGGTTGGATGGTGTAGCTTATTACTAGAAAATCTGAAATACCCCTATTATATTAGTTGGCAACAAGTTTGATCTCGTTCATCTTATAGCAATTGAATTTGATTACTTATGACCAGATAATGACTCATTAATCTGTCGCCAATCAACTTTGGGATGTCGATCGATGTATCAGCTAATATTAGATAGATAAGCATATAGTCACCATCATGACACTTCAGCCAATGATATCAAAGATTTAAAGCAGCAGTAATACTAGTACAGTGTGAGTGCTGCTACCCATCTCGAAATCAGATTACTCACTAATGATACAATGTAGAAAAAATAGAACTGCTTGTGTGCATATAAAATACTATGAAACAACAAGTAATATCCCATCATACGTTGCAATTTATAGTAAAAATAACATGTTCAGGTGGCTCACCATCTCTCTTTCACTCCTCCCCAAATCTTGCACAGGTTCAGGCGGCTCACCATGGTAGTGAAGGATGTTGGTCCGCGGCTGGCGGGAGGTTTGGAGGAGGATGTTGGCAGGAGGTAGGGAGGAGGGCAGCACAGGAGTTGGAGGCGGAGGCAGGCCAGTACCGGTGCGGGAGGTGTAGGTCGAGGCTGATGCCATTATAATATCGAAAATACTTTCACGTGCTGGTTGTGTGTTAGCAAGATCAAGCAACTAGGCGACTGCACGGACGTGTCGTTTGTGAGGTAGCTACATAAAGGAGAGGAGAGACGTGTACATTTATCTTTTGTACACACATATGCTATTGAATGAGTCGAGCATGCATGCGGACTATATGACACAATACTAAGTTTTATATTTGTTCATTGTTTCTTCTTTAAATAATCATATCTTGTGATTCGTTTATACCGTTGTGATATATACGACGAGCTTAACAAAATAAGGCTTATATTGAATATGTTTTAGAGATATATTGACAAAATTATTTCTCAGCAAGCATCTTTAGATGTCTAGTACTAGCAACTCTATGTAATAGCACCTTGATTCTCAACTAATAGTGATTATAGGTTTTTATTACCTAGATGATGACAACTAGCAAATTTAGATACTAGTAAGTAACAACTCTAGGGTACTGGTAACTAACAATATTTTGCTCTACATATTACTTCTGATATTAGTTACTAGCATCTAGCAACTATAATTGCTGGTAACTAGCAACTATAATATGCTAGTAGCTCTACACGTTACCTATTATATTAGTTACTAGCATCTAACAACTATAACTGCTAACTACTAATAACTGTAATCTGCTAGTAGCTCTTGATAAATTAGTTAATAGCTTCTACCAAATATAATTGTTGGATACAAGCAAATATTTTCATATCCATCAGTTGACTATTAACCATATTCATCAACTCTATATTAATGCCTAACAGCTCTCCGTTACTTGATAGCAACTATTAGCGATTTTATTCTGACTGATGATTTTGCAATACCAGTAGTAAGGAAAAGCAAGCAATGGAAACAATCCAAGAGAGAATAAAAGAAAATAAAGTATTTTTGTTGACGGATCCTTTGGCTTTAAAATTGCCAAAGCAATAGCACTCATAGAGGTTCCTAGACCGTCCAAGGCCAGTCGACGCCTCTCACTAAAGTGGGCCTCATCACTCGGCAAAGAAACTTAGCCAATACTTACGTTTTGCTGACTTACCTGTTGAAGTAGAAAAGCCCCAAATAGTGCAGAGTCCCTTTGGACCAAAATGCCCTTGAGACAAACGGCCAACCAATACTGAAATGGGTTAGGGGAGAGCATAATTAGCAATGTGCAGTACAGGAGGAAGGGAGGCTAGCCATGGCCTCTGTACTAACAAGCCCAACCAACACATTGCCATTCTCATTTCTTTTTCCCCCCAACCAAGAGCTCACCCAGAGAGCAAGCCAAGACCAAGAGCAAAACCAGAGAAGGAAAACCACTCTCCATTGCCCAACCATAGAACCAAGCCAAGCACAAGGCTATGCCAACACCAAAGACCAAAGTCACCACAAAAAGAGACTGTGAAAAAGAGGAAGCCTTGAGGGGAGGAGCACAAGGCGTCGGGGAAGACGAAGGAAAGGAGCAAGGACGTGGTCAAGCACGATAGCAAGAGAGGGGGCTCAACCGAACCACAACATGTCCATCACCGTCGTCGTCCACGAACCTTGCCATCCTTAACCCGACATTCTAGTAGGCTATTCTCTTCACCTTACCTCTAATGCAACCTCTTAGCGTGGCCATGAGTACCACAGCTGGCATGGCTATCATGCCACTGGCGGTGAGCCCGTAACCACCGCCGCGCACCCTTGAGAGGGAAGATGTACTCCCCGGTGTACGCCTCCCTAGCAAGTTTCGTCGTGATGGCGATCCTATGCCTTCCCAAAACCATGCATGGCAGAAGAGTGAAACTAGGCAAAAGTAGCCACTAAAAACAAATGCATAAAGAGGGAAGGAAGGGTAAACCAGTAACGTCCCTAGGGCTCATAGTGGCAGTGGCCAAAGGTCGGTGCCGAGGACAGCGTTGCTCTGGAGCCAACCAGGAACCCGGAAGGGAGAGAGTGAGTCAGGCCATAGAAGGAGCCAGGGGCGCTCGATGGGCATGGTCGTAGCCATAGTCAGGTGGAGAAGCAAGCCATAGTCCGGCGATGCTAGGGGAGACCGATGGAGGGGCAGCCGGTGCCGGCAGCGTCGCCCAGGGTGTCGAATTAGAGGGGAGGCGTGTGGAGCAACGCATGGGGGAGTAGTCGGCGCCGAGTCCGATGTTAGTTTGGAGCCATTTGTGTGTAGCGCCGGGAGGAGAAAGGGAGGGTCCAGTGGGGGACCGGCGTCCAACTACCAGTAACCGATGGTGGGCTCGGGGCCGGTGTGCCTGAGCTATGCCAAACCGCCTGGAGGAGCTGGGCCATTCGATCGAATCAAAAAGAGAGAGAAGGAGAGATGAGTGAATGAGGGGAAGGGATAAGGCCATTTTCAGTCGAATGAAATAGAAGAGAGAGAGTTCGGTCGTGTAAGAAAAGAAACGGAAGGACAAAAGAAAGAAAAGATGATAAGAGAAAAGAAAAGAGGAGGAAAAGAAAAAAATGGGGGTTTTGCGACATGCGCATCGACGCCTCATCCTTATGCATTTTTATGCCAATGTCGGGCTTTACGCGTAGAATCGATGTCATTCATTTAAGCGCATGTACCGCTATACTATATTGAGTCAGGTTGACACTTTTACAAGTGGAGGTCCAAGTTCAGAGCCGTCCACGCATCATCCCTGATGCTAACCAAGCAAGTACATGGTAGAGCGATAGACAATAGTTGTTGTAAAATATGTGATACTTACAATATTTGATGCTGCTTGGTTGATGATGATAAATGTGATATATGGTGAAATGATGGAGAAACATCAATGATATGATATATGCATTATGAGCTAGGACAGTGAAAGACTTATTTCAGTAGGCGCCTCCACGGGATAGAGGTAAAGGGTGACATCGACGGGTGTGCCCTTTGCTTTACCGGTATAAGCAAAAGAAGGAGAATGAGATTTGATCATGAGCATTGCATTTCATTGCATTAAGAGTGTTTAAGATGTGATATCGAGACATGTGGAGAATGATCGTGTTATGGTATGTCTGTGTTTATGTAAATGTTGAAACATGTGAGAAGGATATGGTGTTATTGTTGCTTGTACCTATGGTAGTGGTCTATTATATACTTCCTGAGTCTCCAGGCTCACCTTTGCTTTGTTTATTTTTTAGGTAATCATTGAGGACATCATGCATGGGTGGGAGTAACACATGAATAATTTCATATACCAGCAACACTTGTTCCGTTCGTTGTATGGAACATAACGATGCAAACTGAATGCAAATTAGATGATTGGTTAGTTAGGTATAATGTTTTAAAGTGAAAACAATGAACATGTATAAACATCCATCTATTAGCTATCAACATTTGAAAGATCAAGTTCCGATTAAATTGATTAAATGGGAGATTGAAATATTAAGCTCCAATTAAGTTGGTTTTGGTGTTAATGATAAATAATTTTATAATGGGTTGTTAATGACAAATAATTTTATATTATATTGGTGATAATGACAAATGGATATATGAGACTAATATGTTTATTTAAGTTCATTTATGCTTTAGTCTCATTTGGATGAAAATGTGAAATCAAAAGAGGTATGCATTCGAATTCACTTTGTTACATATCAATGCATTCCTTATATCCAAAATATAGATTGAACTCACTAATTGTTCAAAATGAATATGTGCATATGTCTTCATTATATACACTTGTATGCACACATTTAGGGGAGCTCTCTATATGTTTTGGAGTTTCATAAGTATTGATCCATGCTTCTTTCAATATGCATATTTGAGATCTGTACTTTGAAATACATTTTTGAGTATATATATAATTTGTGTAGTTCATATATACTCATGTGAAATCGGGTTGTCAACTAACTCCTCCATTATGTGTTAATGGTTGAATAGTCAATGACAACCGGATAAGTAAGCTTTGATTAAATCTTATCTTAGAGTGTACAAATTGTTGTGTACAAGTTGTATACTCGCAAATCAATTCTTATATCTCATGATTTGTTGAGATTGTCATGAATTACCAAAAAGGAAAGATTATTGAATCTAGTCCCTTCATTATATGTTAATGGTGAAGTTTGGTAATTGATGACAATTATTTTATAGACTAACGGTTTTCATGAGTTGGATGAATATGTTAGGTTCCACAAATAAAGATGACTTGAGATGACTTCATGTGTTGAAGGTCATCAAGTCAAGATGCGAGATGAAGATGGCTTCATGTGTTGAAGGCTATCGAGAAGAAGAACGCATCATGAGTTGATGTATGGAGATGATCATGTATTGATCAAGTAAAGACCATCATGTATTGATGGAGTTGATGAAAAGATGCATTATGTGTTAATGCATATCGAAAAGATGACCCAAGGCAAATGTATGACTAGTTAGGGCTAAGGATGTGTTCTAATCTTTTACCGGTCTTGGTGTTTGGTTGGAAGACCGATTGCTAGTTTAGGTTGCTGTACTATTAAGAGGGGTCATGTCTAGTAGTTTGAGTCTCATCATGTGTTGATAGCTCAAACCTTACTTGTTCTAGCTCACATATTGATTCTTTGCAACATGAGACTATGCATTGCAAATGTGTTTTGCATGTACTTGAGGTCCATGTTTCCATTCGTTGGAATATGGGGCTTATATTTGCAAATGTGATTTGCAAATGGTTGGAGCTCATATATGAACCTTGTGACATGTGACTTAGTTTTGCGAATGTGTTTTGCAAACATGAGAAGTCCATGTATCAATTCTTTGTGTCATGATTTCAAAAGTGTGCGAATGTGTTTTGTAACTTATCGGAAATCATGGTTGATCCTTGTGTGCATCATATCGTAGTTTGCAAATGTGTTTTGCAAAGACTGTTGAGATATCTACACTTCTCTGAAAAGCGGAATTACCGACTCTGTGTGAGCGGTATTACCGGAAGGCGGAAGTACCGGCTCTATGTGAGCGGTACTACCGGACTTGAGGAGCTCTGGATTGTTTTTCAGCTGAACTGAGAGAGGCGGTCAAACCGGCCTGAGAGAGGCGGTCAGACCGGCTTGAGGCGTGATCGGCCCAAGCATGGTACCAGCCAGTCGAGACCAGTGTGTTGAGCGGTATGACCGGCCAGCGGTAGTTTCGCATTTCTCCCGGACCCTTTTTTCCAGAGAGCAACCATGATGATTTTTATGAGGGCGGTCTGACCGGCCTTATGTGGGCGGTCTGACCGGGTTTTGCATGGCGGTCTGACCGGTCCTGGCGGTCTGACCGGTTTCTGTATGGCGGTCTGACCGGATTTCTAGCCCAATGGCTAGTTTTTTTAGCCATTGGGAGGCGGTAATACCGGACGTTATAACTGCGGTAGTACCGGGCCTCGGGCTGATTTCAGCCCACTCTTCTCTCCAACGGCTAGTTTTTGTGGGAGGTGTATAAATACCTTTTCAAGGCTGGTTGGAGAGGTGGTTGTTGGACTTGTTGGTGCATGTATTGCACTCCTTGAGCTAGAGTGAGGCTCTCCACCAATTGTGTATGTGTTACACTTTGTGAGGTGTGAGAGAGGTTCTAGATTGCATGTGTTGCATCTAGAGGTGGACTTCGTGTCCGAGTTGAGCTTGTACATCCGTTACACGTGGTGAGAGTCAAGTGAGGGACATGACTTGTTACTCTTGGAGTTTGCCGACTCCTAGAAAGGCGAAGTTGTGAAGGTCGGAGATCACCTACCTGGAGCGGGAAAGAGCTACCACTAGTGGATTAAGGTGTTTCGGCTTAATTCGTGGAGTCGGTCCAATTCGTTTGGGCTAACCTCAACGTAGACTAGGGGAGAACGGCAACTCTTCGAACACCATGGTAAAAAGACACCGTGTCAATTGTGGTTTCCTTTCTTGTACTCTATTTATATTCAAGTAATTTACATTCATAGAATTAAATTGATTGTTGTATTCCTAGAATTGCAAACCTTGACCTAGGTTAGAATTTGGTGCAGTTAGACGAATTTACTTGTTGTAGGCGCTATTTGATCTAAACTAAATTAATTTACGTTTCTGCATTATACTAGGTTTAGGCAACTAGAAAAGGTCTTAAATTGTTAGCAATAATTTGTAGAGAATTTTTAAGACCGCCTATTCACCCACTCTAGTCGGCCTCCTCGATCTTACAACCTTAACTCTTTACAACAATCCAAGTGAAACTATGTAGGATCAAGGGTAACCGACTAGATGGGAGGTGAATAGTAGGTTTTTGAGCAACTATGAACTAAAATTTATTTTTGCACAATTCAAGGCCTAAAAGTTGTAAGTCTCACTATTGCACCAACAAACTAAGATTAGGCAAGATACAATTTTAGATAAGCAAGTAAAGCGATTTATAAATAGAAATGTAGATGCGCGAAGTAAAGAACGAGAGAATAAACCACACGTAGACACAATAAACTTTTTCCTGTGATCTCAAAGACTTGTCGGTCTTTCCTAATCCACATTGAGGGAACTTGAACAAATCAAGCTAACTCCATGCACAAATGAGCTTTTTCTCAATCCACTAGAGGTAGCTCTATCCGCTTCGAGAGGTGAGCTCTAACCTTCATAACCACACAGGGCCTCTTTACAATCTTCTTGAAAAGATCTCTGGAGTCAACTCCCCCAAACTGTCTAGGTGACGGCAACCATCAAGAGTAACAAGTCGATGATGCTTGCTTGAAGGTCATCAAGTGCCACAAAGATCAACTAGATGATGTAATACACTTGAATACTCTCAACAACATCAATTGTGAAATAAAATGCACTAGAGTTAAAGAGAGGGATACAATGGTTCGAGAGTATTCATTTAGGGTCCAAGAGAGTGCCCTTACTGCAGAAAGGGAGGTATTTATAGCCTCTACAAACTAGAGTGACCGTTAGGGATGAAATCCTCAAAAATCAATAGTACTACCATGGAGTGGCCGGTACTACCGCACTCACTATTCGATGGCTAATTCTCATTAATTGCACCAAAACTAGCCATTAATACAAAAATCGGTCATACCACACTCACATGCCCCATTCATACTGATTCAGCGGTAGTACCGCACTTATGCTGCGATAGTACCATTTTCCAAAGGAGAGAAAATCTTTCAAAAATGTACCTTTCTGGAAAATAACTACCTTCAACAAAAATATGGTCATACTGCAGATGTGGTAGTACGAGACATGAGGTGCGGTCATATCGTAGCGGTGCTACTGTAAAAGAATAGTGGTAGTACCATTTCTAAAACTGTTCAAACCAGCACCTCTCTAGGAAAAGGCTACTGGCATGTAGGACCCAGTAGTACTAATGCAGTAATACTACTATGGTTTCAATGACGGTCATACTAGTTTTCAAAGAAAAGTCCAGAGAGGGTTAACAGATTAAATCCAAATGCATGAATGAAATAAAATTGACTAATGTAGCACAAGATTATTTTCAAGCTACTAGTCATGATTCTTCTTACTAGTACGATATCTAGCCTACCAATTCAGTCTTAAAACCACCATACGCCAACACCGGTTAAACTATAAAAGAGGTCCTTATGCTAATTTATATCTTTGCCTTGAGCCTTGCCTTGAGCTACGTCAATCTATAGTCATCTTTGCATGATTTTCATTGTCTTTTCCATCATACCCTTCAAATTCAGAACTAAACTTTTTAATTATCTTAATAAAATATTAGTCTCTTAAGCATAATCGTTATTAATTACAAAAATCATTTTCGGAGCCTAGATACTTCAAACTATCACACGGGTCATGCGGAGGAAGCAAGATGGAAATAGAAAAGGGAGATCGAGTGAGGATGTGCACACTGGTGGAAAAAGAAAGTTAGGTGGTAGCGCAGTCATGCTAACACGCGACTGGTCGAACGTTAACTTCGCCCTTATAATATACCATAATTATAACAATACCACTGTAAGATTAAGTTCCATTTTTACAACTACTTCCATAAAATTTGATCCAATAATTCCAAATCATTTTCTCTTATATGTAAATAAGCTTTGCTACCCCTGCTTTTGGGCGCTGCCATATCTGAAGCAAAGGGTGGGTTCTTTCTGGCTGCGGCTGATAGCTTTTAACCCTAGCATAAGCGCTTGTGCGAATGAACCGAATGCTGATAAGCCACTTCGAAAAGATGACGGAGAAATAGTTCCATTTGGTTGTTCAGAGAAGTCATAAGCTGAAAAGAAAGGCGCCAAATTCTATGTCCCACTACGGGTGCAGATCAAGCCTCCTCAATTCTTCTCCACTAATAGCACACCTCCTCCTCCCCTACCCATGGCTGCTCTCTCTCTCTCTGATCTAGGACCCAATCTCACAGATTCAACCTAAACCAAATGAACCAACGTTGGTCCATGAATCCAATCGAAACCAAATCGGATCATTAGTAGTTTTTTTGGGAAGAAGTGCAAGGAACTGGTTGCATCACCAAGATGGGATCTATACTACACGTGAAGCTAAGAATTGCCCAACCTCTATATACGGCTTCTCACGAACACGTCGCTCGCTTGTCTCGCCAGTTGCGCCTCCTCATTGCCAATTTATCTCTCGGTGGTGGTTGGCGCGCATGGCTCCTTCGTAAGCCTCGCTGACATCCTCTTCGCCTCTACACCACTCTTGGCTTGCGTTTTGCCGATGACAGCCGTGTGCCTCCTCCATCTTTCTTATCGCCATGCTCATGCATCCTCGTCGTCTCAACCGTGCCCATGAGGAGTGGTGACTATAGCATCGCTGACGGTATTGCGCCGTCGAAGCCCGAATGAGGTAGGTAGCATGGTCTTGCAATGTGGCACGGTGTGCCACGCGCGACATGGTTTAAGTTCATGCCTATGCTAAGGCGTGCTCGTGCTTTGGTTCATGGCACGGCCATGCTACCATCGAGCTAGTGAGGATGGTATGCAGCCAGTGGAGAAGAAGCGTCTTGGTGGCTTGATTCAGTCCGTGGAAAATAATGAACGGGTCTTAATGGGCTAAAATCCACCTAGTGGAGTTCAACACAAATCTAGGGATCCACACCTCATCTACTGCCTCCCAACAACGCCATCATCGATCTCCAGTGCTGAGAGTGGCTCCTAAATTGTGGAAGTATATGTGCCTGTTCTTTTATGATGCGGTTCATAGTTTTTTGTTATGACTGATAATTTTGTTTGTGTTTTTCGAAATGATATGGATAGTGGATATGTTGACTCGGACGGTACATATGGTTTTGGGTTTAGGAAGTTGTTTGAAGAATTGATTTTCGGAGAAATCAAAAGCAAAAAATTCAAAAACAAAAAAAGGTATATTTATTGTTCAACAGGCATTTTTCTCGTGGTTTGAGTGAAGAGAAGGGAGAGCAGCTCCAGTCCACAAGAGCTGTTAGCGACCGCTACAGACTCGGGTCAGACTCAAACCCACAAACACGCCCTCCGACCCCGCGGTCCCGCACCACCGCCACGCCGACACCCTAGCGCCGCCGGAGACGGCGGAGATGGAGGCTGCGGCCGTGGCCGTGTCCGTTGCGTCGGACGCCGCGGCACTGGAGCCCTCGCCTTCGCAGCTCGGTGAGCACAGTCCGTGTGTACATACATGTCGTGGGGTTTTTTTTCGAGGAATGGGATTAGTTAAAATTGATGCGGGTTCTGTTAGATAAGAGACTTTCCAAAGTACCAGCTCCGTGTTAATTCAGGGTTTTTAGTAAAAATTTGCTCAATTTTTAACTGTGCTATGACCTATGCTAAAATCGATGCATCCAAACCTAGGAGTGATGGGAATTTGGTACTAAGCCTGTTTTAGAGATGTTCCAGGATCTTCATTAGGTGATATTGTACCATGCTGTTCCTTTTGGTTTGTAATTTATCCTGTTTAAAAAAGTCGAGAAGTGCAGAGGCTTGTGGGTAGATGGGCTGATGGCTTAGCACTTTGAGCTCTACAAGTAGGTTTTAGGGTTTTCTTAGTTGGCCTAGTTCGCTGTGTCGCATGTTCTTCGCTCATTTTCTTCTTACATGTAGGCTTTTAGTCAGATCAGCTCATAGGAAAAAGGAGTTTGGGTCATTGGTGGTGATAGTGGAGTTGGAATGATGATAACTAGATATGAAGATTACAAGTGCCTCGGGATTAGGTTATCGAAAATATTGTGCTAGTATTTCTTCTGTGATCAGAATTGAGGAGCCCTCTCTGTTCTTTAGTTGACAGTTGGTGGTGGATTTGCATTTGAAGACTTCCCTGGACATGACTTGTTCTTTCATTCTACACCAGATATTTTCAAGAACAGAATTCATTTATTACGTGATAGCAACACGGCCCATTTTGATGCTTGGGTATCATTGATAAGTGCCGCTGAGGAAACTTCAGCGGTAAGTGAAATCTTCTTTTTTCGCTTTAATTTGTTCTTTTTTTGGAATTTGACACAGACCTCCTTTCCCTATCCGATATAACATAACTGCATTCAGAAATTGAAGAAAGGATTTGTTTTTCTTTCAACGCTTTTGCGTGCCATGCCTATGTATGTTAAGCAACCTATGGTTTCTTATGTTTGCTTTCTTTCAGACCGACATAGAGGTTATTAGCTTGGTCTATTGTAGTTTCTTATCGGAATTTCCTTTGTGCTACGGCTACTGGATCAAGTATGGAGCTCACAAAGCACGATTATGCACATATGATGATGTGGTAGAGGTTTATGAACAAGCTGTCCAAGCAGTACCTCATTCTGTCGATCTCTGGGTCAGTTACTGTGGCTTTGGTATATGTGCATATGAAGACCCTGCTCATATTAGAAGGTGAAGAAAACATAAGTGTAACCTGTGCGTTAAATCTTCTCTCTTTAGATCTTGATGTAAAAATAATTCTGATGCTTCCGAATGTTATCTTTTAGATCCCCTCCTTGTTCTTCATATAAACAATCCTGAATATAGTGTATTTGTTTGTATGTTTTGATCATCTCAGAGTAGGTTAAAAGGTTTCCAACTGATAGTATTTCATGGACCAGCCATTATGGATTTTCTGTTATTTATTCCTCCAAGTTATATCTAGCTAAAAAGTAAGAAGTTTGAGAAATGTTAGAGGCAGAAAGAATATGGGTTGATCAATTGGTACTAGAAAATAGATCAAACATATTTTTCATTTAGTGTAGACTTCTAGAATGAGTATCACATTTGTGATATATCAATTGGAGAGGCCTTGAACACAAGGATTAAGGAAGCGAAGAACCGTGGAAAGCAAAACAAAGTTGGACCTTCTATCCTTTTTAAACCAAATACTCCAATCACTTATCTCTCTCTCTCTCCCTCCCCCCTGACCAGGTCAGTTTATGGTCAAATTTTATCATGTTGATGCTGTCCATCAATCAATGTTCTTTTGCTTTTGTGACAGTTTATTTGAGAGGGCTTTATCTCTTGTTGGAAAGGACTATCTGTGTTATCACCTGTGGGATAAGTACATAAAATTTGAGAATTCTCAGAAGCAGTTGATTCAGCTTGCTACCATTTATATCAATGCATTGAAATTTCCCACAAAAAAGCTGCACCAGTATTATGAGAGGTATATCATAATCTCTTCCTTTCATGACTTACAACATATCACTCTTGTTTAACATTGCAGCACGCATTGATAGTCTGCAATGGCCGTTTCTGTTCTTTCTTCCTTTATTCATATGCACCTAAAAAATTATGGCATACCAATTAGGCTTGTTCTCTCATTAGTATTAGTAGGCAACATTTTTTTTGTTACACCTGTATTTTTCCCACACTCTTCTATTTTTTTCCATTGCCACTTACTCATCGTATGCTCAGCGGAACTCGTTGTGCGACTCACCTGACTACCTGAGTAAGTTATATAATTATATAAACCTCAAGCACAATAGTTGTTGAGCACCTTAAATGAGTATATGTTGCTCTTCCAAAGGTTAGATTTAAGGAGCCAATTGGCTCTTTTGCTAAACTTGCTCTAACAGCATAGGCGAACTTTGTAGTTGGACAGCTAGGAGAACTAGATGCTAGAACTGTCTCTGCAACAAAATCTCCTAAGTTTATAAATTGTCTGAAGTCTTACTGATACCCTTTTGATTTTTTTTTCGTTGCAAACATACCAGTTTTAAAAAGTTGGTGACATTATTGGAACAAGAGGTGACATATTCTTGTGCTGAAAGATCATCAGAAAGAATACATACTTCTGAAGTGATAGATGCTGAGGAATCTGAAGGGGGTATCTCGACTAAAATTGCTGGCTTATTTGACCAAAAAGGTGGCCATCTCACGCCCCAAGCATTGAAGCAGTACTTATTTGCTGGGGAGCGTCTCTACCAAAGGTCTAGTAAAATTGATAAAGAAATCTGCTGCTTTGAGGCATCCATAAAAGGCCTTTTTTCATGTCAAGCCACTTGATGGCGATCAGCTTGAAAACTGGCACCGGTATCTTGACTTTGTTGAGAAGAATGGGGATTTTGACTGGGTATTTTTCGTCTTTTAGTTGTTTTGTTGTGCAGTAGGCTAGCTGCATCATCTATAATAGCATCTGATTACATCTTGCATCCTCGCCTTTCTCCCAGGCTGTAAAACTTTATGAGAGATGTTTGATCCCTTGTGCTAATTATTCGGAGTTTTGGATTCGCTATGCGGAGTTTGTGGATGCCAAAGGTGGCCGAGAGATTGCAAACTATGCTCTTGCTCGAGCATCGTCATGTTTTGTAAAGGTATTGCTTGGCAAACTACATCTCTTGCTACAATTTTTTTTCTTTTTGTATTTAGCTTGTGTATTGTATTGCAAAACTTTACATGCTTGTGTGGGCCTGTTGTGCCAAGTACATCAAAGGAAGGCAGTACCACTTCTGTTACATCTCCCATCCAGGAATAATTCTCTCTATTGCTATTTTTAACATCATTAAAAGATAGCCTGTTTATTTCAAAATTTTCAGAAGAGCAGAATTACATCAGAAAAGAAAATCTTTGTTCCTCTTCCTCTCCTATAGTGGTGACTGATAAGCACTGTAGACTTATTCTGGCTTGAAGTTCGTTGCCTTTTTCAGCAGCATTTTTGTGCTTTTGAATATGGACGTTTATCACTCTTTCATCACTTATTGATTGATTCCACATCATTTATGCTTTTGCAAATCTGTTTGTGTATGCATTATATCATACCAGCAATCATATCGTTAAAATCGAATATTTCTTTCCAACCTTGGCAGCTTTCCTGTTTATCCTTACTATTGTTGCAAAACTCAGATCATTATAGCCCAGCACAGTTTCAGATTTTACCAATCCTTTTTGGTGTATGAGTCAAACAATCAACCAATGAGTGTCATCAGAACCTCACAATAGATGGGAAGATTGTCCCATCTTCATATTCACAAAACCCCCTTTGCTAAATTTGTGTGTATGTTAGTGGTCAAAGTTTTAAAAGTTTGACTGTGCTAATAGGATATCTATTTAGTAATGGAGGGAGTATTTGTATCTAATTTCATTCCCTTGACATATAAGATATAACATTAGTTTCGTTTGTGAAATCTCTGTACACACCCATTTGTGTACTTCAAAGAATGCTAGCCGGTGTATTGGTGTAATCATGCATTCTCAAATTGAACTTAATCAGTGTTAGCCTCCTCTCTATATGGAATAAGGTCTACAACTTTGTTACTTGTTATATTTTAGCACATGCAGTTCCCTGCTAACAGTCTAAATTTTACTCTCTTTTCTTTTTATTTCATCCAAGCAGGGAGTTCCGATTTTCAGCATGTATTATGCGATGTTTAAAGAGCAAATTGGTGATGCAGCAGGTGCCCGGTCTCTTTTTGTTAAAGGAAGCAGTAATTTCACTTTGGATTTCTACATGAATATTAATAGAGTGGCCAACATGGAAAAGCGCATGGTAAACACCATTTCTTTTGTGCATTTTGTGGTGGTTATGTACTGCTTGTCAGAATATCATTAACTCTCATGGTTCAAATGTTCATAGGGAAATACTAAAGCAGCTTCAGAGATTTATGAGACTGCAATTGAGGATGCCATGCAGAGGCAGAATATTGAAATACTTCCAGACCTGTACACTAGTTTTGCACAATTCAAATATGCGGTAGGTACTAGAGCACTTTGCTACTGACATAAGAATGCATTGTCTGTTTTACTTGTGCTATACAATATGCTTTCTGAAAAAATATCCTTCCAGCTTCAGGTCCTAGTCCTACACGAGAGTAAATCTGCAGATTGTATGTTTGGTTGTTCATTTTCTGACAAATATGTATTCCTGTATTTGTGATGCTTTGCAATGTTCCGAAATTCAATTAGAATATGCAGTATTATTGTATGTAGCCATATCTGTCTACTTCTATGGTAAGATGCAGGAAATAATTGATTTTTATGTAATATATACTTTATGGACAAGTGGTGTCTATATGTAAGATCAATGAATGTTGATGCTTTTATTTTAGGCTGACATATGTTATGTTCTACAGGCAACTCGTAGCATTGGTGAAGCTAAAGAAGTCTTTGTCAAGGGAATAAAACAGGCACCCTGCAAACCTTTGCTTAAGGTGCATAGCTTAATGAACGTAGTTCCTACATTGTTTATTTTGTCTGTCTGTCAAGTGGCCTTGGTAATTTTTATTTTTGTTATTTTTCTCATTAGGGATTCATACAGTTCATGAGTACACATGGAGGACCTACAGAGATACCTCTGCTTGATTCTGTTATTTCTAATGCTGTGACTCCTGGATCCGATGTATCAACAGCTTTAAGCTCCGAAGACCGTGAAGATATCTCATTATTGTTTTTGGAGGTTAGAGAGTTTCCGATAGCTGTGGTATTGTGTTCCTTTTCACACATTTTTGTAGTAGGGGTTATACGTGTAACGTGTATCCTTTGCTGTTTGCACACTTGCCATATAACGCACAATAGTGGGCACACTCCATTTCAAGCACCAATGAAATGGGTGTGTGGGCGTGATATGATATGCACCTCTTTTAAGCAACTGATAGTTGTGTACTTGGCTACTTGCAATACACACCATGCAAAAAATTACATCAGTGTTACATTCATTTTTCTGAATTGATAAACTAATCATTTCTAAAATGAAGTTTGTTTCGTTTTGCTTGCTCTCTACTTTAAATACAATTAAATGTAATTAACATTGCCTTGTGCAATTTGTTACTCGTGTCATCAGATCATAATTGACAGGTATATGAATAGGAAAGTATGAACACCTTTGAATAGTGGCCGTTGGATGTGGTCCATCAGTCGATCAACATGTGTACAACTGTACATAAACTGTGGAGACATAGAAAATATATACATCATACATTATATGTATTAGTATAAATACTGACACATGATCTCATTTTTTATGATTGTTGGCATGTAAGTCCTAAGTCCTAACACAACTGAAGCTTTCCAGCCCACCAGCCATTACAATGCTGTAGTATCCTACTGCTTGGTTTTGACGTGGCACTTAAAACCAGAACCAGAAACCCTTTGCTTGTCACCAGAAACCCTTTGGCTTGTCAATTGTCAGGATAAAAGAAATTATGGTGAGTACTGACTGGTCATTAGTCAGTGATTGTATTTTCTAAAATCAGAAATTGCTTGGTGGCTTGGTAGTTGCCTCATATTTGTTCTATTTTTCTGGCCATGTAGAGGAAAAGTATTGACATACAGCTCTTACTTACAGCGGAACTTGATTCTTTCTAATTCTTGTCCATTTTCTCCTGCATAAGTTATAATGCATACCTCAATTGATTTCCTGCTTGCAGTTTGTTGACCTCTACGGGGGTGTTATGGAACTCAGAAAGGCATGGGCTCGGCACAGCAAACTTTTCCCTCACAGCACAAGGAACCTTTCGCAGCATTATTGTGCCACTGAGAATAGCCTGCAAGAGAATAACAAGAGGAGAAGAACTGAACCTTTGAGGGTTTCTCCTGACAATTCTCCAGAAGATACAGCCACATTGAAACAGCCATCCAAAAGTGACACTTGTTCTCAGCTAGTTGATAAAGAGGTTGAGTCACAAGTGGACAGGAACACTGTGGTTTCAGGAAAAGGACATAGAGATGCAGATGACCAGAACATATTAAGGAGTGTTGGTGCGCATCAGGAGGTTGGCGATAGAGCTCAGGAATGCGTTGACATGGCTCACAGTCAACATAGCTTGGACAAATCTGGAATGCAAAACCAAATGAATTCACATGCTAACCAAGAGACTTGTCATGATTTAAGTTTATGCGAACAAAATGATCATACAAGAAAATCTTATCCGGCTGTAATTGAGAAAGCCCCTCAAGCTGAATCATGTAAAAGTGATTCTCCTTCCAAATCAATTGCTGGATCCAAGGAGATCGATGCTCAAGACAAGGTTAAGACCATTGAGGTATCTGCAAGTGGTTATCCAGGAACAGTATGCTCTAGATCTGATTCTCCATCTGGGGCAAGCTTACGCAAAGAAGGAAGTCCTTCTGATCCAGCTCAAATTTCTGCAGAGCTTGAGGAAAAGCAACATGAGATAATCCAGGTAAAGCTGGAAACAGAGCATGATGTGTCTGTCAGTAATGCAAACCCAGAGAAGTCTAGTGATAGTACAGATGCACTTCAATGTGGTAGGGAAATCTCTGCACTCAGTCAAGACCATATTCAATCATCACAGCCACAACAGTTGCCAGTCTGCGCAAAACCTTCCAGCTCAGAAATGGCAACAACACAAACTACCACATGTTCTCAATTTTCACCCAACACTGCAGTGACTTCTCAAGCTCAACTTCCTCACCAGATGGCTAATTCTCAAATGCACCAATCTAATAATCTTTCTTTGGTTGGACAAAACATGCAGCAGCAGCAGCTGCAAGGGCTTGCTTATGCAATGCCTCAGAATGTTCAAACATCCTCACAAACTCAAGCTCAACCCTTTGCACATCCTAGTCAGGAAAACCAACAGTACCTCCAAATGATGCAAGGGTATGCATCTCAGATGTGGCAATATTACCAGCAACAGATGTACTATCTGCAGGCTCAGCATAATCAGCAGATGCAGAGTCTGCAACAGCAGCAGCTTCCAACCAAGCATCTCCAGCAAAATTTCATGCAGCAGGTACAACAACTGAATCAACAAATGGTACTTTGGCAGCAACAAGTGCAGCAGCAGCAGCAACAACAACACGCACAGCAAGTCAGCAACAGTCTGACAAAAAACAGGGTCAGCATCGCCCTTCTTCAGGGGATAACAAACATGAACAAAATAAACAGCGGCAACAAGAATCTCAAATGGATCATCAGAGCCAGCATTTGCAGCAGCAACAGATGCTTTATTTCCAGCAGCAGGAGCAGCAGATGTATCTTATGCAGCAGCAGCAGATGTACCAACAGCAGCAACAGCTACTTCAGCAGCAGTTAATGCAGCAACAGCTCTCGCAGATGCCACAGCAACAGGACTTGGTACAGCAGCAGCAACTGTTTCAGCAACAACAGAAGCAGATGATACTTCTGCAGCAACAACAGCAACAGTCTGTCCAACAACAGATGCAGCAATACCTGCAACAACAAACAAACCAACAAGGGTTGATGGATCAGAATCGCGAGTTAAATCCTCAGGTACTTATCTTGCTGTTCCCAATTCTGATGAAACAGGATGGGAATAAGTGTGTTAGCTCGAGTCAGAGCCCATGACTTTTGTTAAAGTGCAAAATCCCAACAATACTTAGAACCAATGTGGCTAAGCCACGACTTTAGGCTATTCTGCATTATGTTCCAGTAGTTCCTCGTTGTAGTTCTAGTCAATACTAAGTTCAGTTCTCTACTTTTCTAGTCCATTCTTGTCAATATGTTTAATTCACTTTGTATGAAATCCAGCTCATCTGCTTATTATTCAACATATTTCTTTGGTAATTCATGATATCTGACCTACCACCGTGGAATCAACATCTAATATTCATCTTGAACATAGTGTCACATTTGACTAATGTTCCAGTAGTTCCTCATTGTAGTTCCAGTCAATACTAAGTTCAGTTCTCTACTTCTCTAGTCCATTCTTGTCAATATGTTTATTCACTTTGTATGAAATCCAGCTCACCTGCCTATTGTTCAACATATTTCTTTGGTAATTCATGATAGCTGACCTCACACCATGGAATCAACATCTAATATCCATCTTGAACATAGTGCCACATTTGACTAAATGAAATTAAATTGTCTTCTGGAGGAAGGTGGGGGCACAGCTAGGACTAGTGGTGAAGCCTAGTTATATTTGATTTGCCATTTGCTCTGCCTCTTAAGGAATTGTTTTCTTTTCAGGATGCAAGGAGCCGGCAGATGGAGCATGGTCAACAATCTGAAGCATCACAGGTGACGTTCAACATCAACATATTCATATGTTTTAAACCAGTTCGAAGCATGTTGTGTCCTTTCGATGGACACTTTTTTTTAAAAAAATAGCCAGATCTTTGGTTGTCTGCAAACAAAAATTAATTAATTTTGCCTTAGCAATTATTTTATCCTGATTTACTTGTCTTCTGCAGAGTGACGGTTCCAAACTGCGGAGTGCTGAACAATCTGAGTTATCGTATCCATCAACTCCGCAGTCTCAGCGCTCAAATCACTGAATCATTTCACATCATCCTTGTGTCTTCTAAGTAAAGGATCCATGGAATTCAAAGTGATAGATCTAAGTACCATTTGGCACTTTGATCCATCAGAATATATAGGAAATGGGGTGTTCACTTGTTCCATTACCTTGCTGCTAGTAGATGGCCTTGATGCCATGCTGTGTCAGAATGGTGATGCTGAGCTGCCCTTCTCCCATAGTGTGGAAGCTTGAACGCTTGCATCTGCGATTGCTCCATGTAACGAATCTAATGTAGGTGTGATCCTATGGTAATTGGTAAACTGCACCTTCTTGGAGTACAATGCGCAAGTCACATGGAGTATGGAGAACTAGTTTCTGCTGAACCCGTCATGCCAAATTTTAGTATGCTCGTCATAAGATTCTGAATTCACTTCATTAGATTTATATAGTGTGCAGTCTATATGCAGTTATTAAATTTTGGGGAGTAATGCCAGTTTATATACCTGCTGTATGGAAAATTGTTGTTCCTCCTAGAATACATATTTTTCTCTGGTTGCTGTCACATAACAAATTACTTACTAGAGATAATCTGAATAAGAGGCAGAAAGTTGATTTACATTGCTTTTTCTGTTCTGAATCTGAGTCAATTCAGCATTTGTTTTTCCACTGTGATATTACCAAGCTTGTTCTCAGAAATGCTGGGTATGATGGTGGGGGAAGTTTTGAATCGATAGCTAGGTGGTGGATTAGTGATAAGAAAAAAAAGGTGATCAATATTATCTGCGCTGCTGTTCTTTGGTCTACATGGAAGATTAGAAATTATATATATTTCCAGAGAATGCAGTGGCTTGGCATGCAGGTTATTTGGCACAGGACTTCACGAATGCTCAGGAATTGGAGATTGCTGTGCCCGGACTTAAGATTGTCCCAAATGTTGGGATTTTGGATATCAAAGCAACATCTGTAGAAATCTGTAGAGTATGTAGAAAAGCTGATTTCATCAATTGGGAGGACTGGAGGAGAGGAAGGCAGAATGATCTGATCCGAAGGGTGATCAGGTGCATATTGTGATTCCTGGTGTTTGGTTGCTCGTTAGGCAGACCGCACGACCACATGGGTGTGCCGTTGGATGCGGAGGGTTTGCCATATTCGTACATTGGTGCGTGCTATGTGTATGCCATATTCGTACGCAGTACATGTGATACACACGAAGATTTAAAGGAAGAGCAAATTTGTTCAGTGCTATTGCAAAGAATTACAGGTTGAAAATATCATCGCGCAGCGCACGCGTGGCCAAATGCCATCACGAAGGCCAAAATTCTTAGAAATGCCCCTACCATGAGGGTTCAATGACCAGACGTCGTTAGGGGTGCAATTCGCCACTACTACAGAAAACCATATTACAGACGGTTCAAAAACGTCATCACAGATGGTTTTCTGAACCATTTGAATTTATGGATCAGTGATAATCGAAGGTTATCACATACGATTTTCGAACCGTCTGTGTTGTAAATATCACAGACGGTTTGTAACTAAAAACCGTCTATGATAGCTGATAATCACAGACGATTTTAGTTAAAAACCATCTGTGATTATCAACTATCACAGACGGTTTTTAGTTACAAATCGTCTGTGATATTCTTTTCTACCCCTAAATTTATTTCTGTTTATTGGCTAGCCTCAGGAAATGCTAGCCATGCCCTCTGAAACAAGCAGATCAACATTTACATGTATACATACAATTCACATCTCAATGCATTTCACAAACATAAAACATGCAATTCACATCTCAATTCATTTCACAAACATAAAACATCCAATTCACATCGCACTTCATTTCACAAACATAAAACATCCATTTCGCAAATCAATTAATTGAAATGAAAGAAAATATTAATTAACAAATACAGAATTACAAAAGATCTACATTGCATTTGCACTTAGATGGTAATATTGCATTTTTTATTGCTCTATCACTCCAGAATCGAGGTCTCGCGAAAGGAACAGATCCATAATCAACGAACTTATCAGGCTGCACAAGCAATACTTGGATGATGCATGATTGTCATTCAAGTATTGCTTGTGCGGCCGACAAATTCGTTGATTATGGATCTGTTCCTTTGGCGAGACCTCGATTCCGGAGTGATAAGAGCAATAAAAAATCATTGTGCGCAGTGGAACTCATATACAAGCACAAGCACTTGCATAAACTGCATGTACATTTATATTGGGTTCAGAACTCATATACGTAGCCAGTGTGACTCCAGTACTGTATTTACATCTCAAAATGAATTCTGCATGTTAAAAAAAATCTTAGAGATAATTCTATTTTGTTCACCCTATTCCTTGCACACCAGTGTTTTTTAGGCACCAGGTGTTGTGCTTTTACGAGATTTTTTTACCGATTCAATGCCCTCATTTCAATAGTGTAGTAGAAAACATTTACATCATCATTTTGATCTAACCTACATGATAACAGGTGGGTTGCACTTCTGGCCACGTTGAGCATGAGGCAAGCACATCCAAAATTGGAGAGGACCAGCTATTTTATTTCCAGCAAAGAGGCATAGATCATGAAAAGGCTGTTGCAATGATGATAGGTGGATTCTGCAGAGCTGTTTTCGATCACCTTCCTCTTGAGTTTGCGCAGGAGGTGGATGCACTTATGAACCTGAAGCTTGAGGGATCAGTTGGTTAATTTGTTGATCCAACTCGTCTTTATGCAATATCATACGACAGTTATTTAGAAAGACTACCTGAATGTCCATGTGTTACTACGGATTTTAAAATTTTATCATACTACATGTTCTAAAACTAACATGTGGTAAATTTGTTGGAACATGCATACAAATATGTTCTAATTTTTTTTAAATCCATAGCAACGCACGGGCATTCAGCTAGTGATCCATTAATGGTAAATTATTGAAATCCAATGAAACGGGCTATCTTAATGAAAAATGCTAGAAAAAGCTATACCATCCGAGAAAAATAATGGAACATGACCGAACCATTCAATCCTTTCTGATGAATAGTCAGAATCACGCTCCCACATGTGTATCGCGAAGCTTCTCTTTGTGTCTCTCTCCTCACTTGGTGCACCAGCACAACAACACAACCGCTTCCCCATTTCTATTATGTACTTCCACGAATACTCCCATGTCTCCCATGGTCACCAGCAACAACCAAATCAATAATAACGCCATCTCCACCGAATTTTGCTAGGATGCGATCTGGTCTGCTAAGGAATGCTCTAAAACTTGAAATTTATTTTGTGGAACCCTGTAAATGCAATTGTATTAGGTTGATGAAACTCCTTGTAGGTTTTTGGTAGCGGGTCCATGAAGTTGAACTTCAAATTTCATGAGATTTCATAAAGTTTTACAAGATTTCACGACTAAGTTTCATAACTAGTTTCATGGTGCTTCATAAAATTTTCAGGAGGTTTTAATGCCTAAATTGACTAAGTTGCATATGGTTTCATGACTAGTTCTATGGTGTTTCATGAGGTTTCATAATGTTTTAAGAGGTTTCATGATTAAGTTTCATGTTATTTCAAGAGATTTCATGACTTAGTTGACTATATTTCATGACCAGTTTCATGGCATTTCATGTGGTTTCATAAAGTTTCAGGATATTTTATATCTAAATTAACTAGGTTTTCATAATTAAGTTTCATGGTATTTTATGAGGTTTTATACAGTTTTACGAGGTTTTATGCCTAAGTGACTAAGTTTCATGATTAAGTTTTATGGTGTTTTATGAGATTTCATAAAGTTTCAAGAGGCTTCATGATTAAGTTTCATGCTGTTTGAAGAGGTTTCACATCTTAGTTGACTAAGTTTCATGACTTGTTTTATGGTGTTTTACGAGGTTTCGTAAAGTTGCAAGAGGTTTCATGTCTAAACTAACTAAGTTTTATTATTAAGTTTTGCGATATTTTATATGGTTTCAGGAGGTTTAATGCTTATGTTGACTAGATTTTATGAATAAGTTTTATGGTGCTTCATGAAGTTCTATATCTAAGTTGACTATATTTCATATTAGTGAGAATTTTCTTTACCTACAGTCCACAAAGTCCACGAAAAATAAAAAATAGGTTTTGTTCATCCTGTCCCAAACCAATATGTGCCTTGCAATTTTCTTTTCAGTATTTTGCTTGTTGAATTTTTGGTTGCATCGTCGTGTCTAGTTGCTGATTTCTAGGTCTAATTTTTGTCTAGTTTATCATTGTCTAGTTTGCATGTTGATATTCGTGTTCCTTTGTACTGCTGTCACGGCAACTAGAACTACGTGCCGCCGCTTTCCTTCCACTGCCGTGGCAAACACATCCGCTACCAATCACTGCCGTGGCAGCCAAAACACCAGCCACAGCAGCCACCAGCGTGCCTAACTGCCGCCGCTGCCAATCTCTGCCGTGGCAGCCGAAAACTCCTGCCGCCGCTCGATCTTCCTTGACACGGCAACCCAAGTCCTCCTGCCACCATTGCTACTCCCTACCATGGCCGCCACTGATCACTGCTGCCATTGCCTCTTGTGCCGCGACAACCATGCGCCAAGCCACCACTGCCACGCCTACTGCAGCAACCGTTTTCCCTGTCGTGGCAAACGTTTTCCCTGCCACGACATACTACAATATTCGCCGCCGTTTTGACGTTTTGGAAAGGAGTAGGAATCAAAAGGGGAAACCCTAATCAGTCAGTTTTGGTTGTTCAAGGAACAAATAGAAGTAAAAAAGAGAGAAAAAACAGAGAAAAAATAGAAAGGAGAAAAAAAAGAGCGCCCTCCTTCCCGAAAATTGACAAGCATGTCAAACTTTCCCCAAAAGTAGCAAAAATTGGTAGAGACAATCTACATATAGCCATAAGGTTCCACAAAAAAATTCATCAATTTTGGCCCACGGGTTTAAAAGATATAGCAGTTTCAAGTTGAACCCGAGTAGGTTTCTAGTCTGAGTAGGAATTCGATTCCGAGACACCTTCAGTAAAATGGATATAACTTTTGCATACGGTGTCCGTTTTCGATGTACTTGTACTCGTTGAAAAGCTAACGATGAGACACATCCAAAAAATGACTTGCTTGCACTAGATACCCTCTAAGACCCCCAAAATCGGTCATTGTTGGACCTAAACCTGTGTCGCAAATTTTCGGTTTCTGTTTTTGTCCCTTTTCTTGGTCTTCCTTTTCGAATTTGGATTTTGCCTCAACTGAAAAGTTGTAGATCTCACCAATACCTTTCAAACGAGCACATATAAGCCATATAAAACTTTACCCCTTCATCTTTGAGACTAGCTATTGTTTCTGCTCAAACTAGGCTTGGATATGCAACATCGACTTGTACGTTGAACAAGTATTCAACTTGCAATTATTGATTTGATTATTGTTAATCCTTGTTACCATATTGAAACCTTTCGAGCTCCACTTCCTACTAACTCAGCAGGTATTGTTCCTCACAATCGTTGGGCTATTCATCGAGTGAGAGTATCACGAGCCAACCACCGGTTGTACCACTTCCTTGCTGCATTGGTAAAGAGCTCGTAAGAACTTGGTATGAGCTTGAGTGTGAGTGATTTTTGAGCCTCCAGAACCTAGCAGTTAATAGAACATATACAATATGTTTTGTTCTTTGTTTTCTACTAACAATGGCAGGTTTAAGGTCAGAAGGGGAGAATAGCAAGTCCAATATTGATGAAGATGCATCTCTCATGCCTCGTACGAGAGTCATCATGCAGAGATTTTCACGCTTGTTGAGTCAACATTCAAGTGTCTTGAGATGGTTCTTGATTGAACCAATAACGATCTTGCGGCGATTGCTACACGAGTGGAGCAGCTAGAGAGAGCTCCACCTCCTGCTGTCACCCCCGCTGCTGTCGGCATTACACAACCACGCTGTGACCCATCTGTTGCTTGCTCATGGGCCGATGAGGCAAGAGAGCCCATATGTTGCTGATACAGAGTATGAGGGTGGATTCAATTCCGACAACGCATGTGAATATCTGCAATGGCACTTCAATCGCCAAGGTATAAGAAGAGAGCCACCACGTGAGGTACGAAATCGTGATGATGCACTTGGTAAAATTAAGATCACCATAACTCGTTTTGCTAGTAAATATGATCATGATGCTTATCTCACATGGGAGTTAGCTTTAGACCAAGATTTTTATGCCACGAATTTTCAAAAAATAAAAGGGTTAGGGCTGCTACTAGTGAGTTCACTAATTTTGCATCTATTTGGTGGAATAAATTGTGCCGCAATGAACAATACACACCTAGAACTTGGGATGTCATGAAGAAAACTATGAGATGTAGATTTATGCCTTTCTACTACTCTTGTGATTTGATGAATAAATTACAATGCTTAAAACAAGGTAGAAACACCGTAGAAGATTAATATCAAGAATTGCAAATCGGTTGTCTACGTTGTGGGTTAGAAAAAAACTGAAGAGACTAAAATGGCTAGATTTTTTGGAGGGCTTAACAAGGACATTCAGGATATTTTAGATTATAAGGAGTACAATTCTATTAACCATTTATTCCATATTGCGTGCAAAGTGAATGTGAAGTGCAGGGAAGACAGCCTCGCTCTCGAGGCTCTTTTGGAGTTTCTTTTGCAGGTAAACAGAATCAAGCGCATTCCTCAGGCAGGATGCTACCCTGCCACTCCTAGCCGCCCCCACACTCCTCCATCCGTGGGCGACCAGCGAGCACCACTCCCACATCCCGAGCCTCCGAGCAAGCAAATCAACTTCAGGTCGGCAAGTTAAGAGTTCCACTTTGGTTGCTTCCATTGGGAGAACGCGAGACATACAATGCCACCACTGTAAAGCTTTTGGGCACATGATGAGAGATTGCCCAAATCAGTGAGCACTTCTTGTCAGAGAAGATGGCGAGTATACTTCAGCTAGTGATATTGATGAAGAGCATGTCTTGCTTGAAACTAACCCTGCAGGTGAGCAAGATGAATCTGAACTTGATGAAGAACGACTTGGAGCTGAAACAAGTGATATGTTTTTGAGCATAATTATGCCTTAGTGCTCAAGTGGAGCATGCTGAACAGAATCAACGTCACAATCTGTTCCATACAAAATTTGTGATCAATGAGCATTCTTGTTGTGTGATTATTGATGGACGAAATTGCAACAATTTGGCTAGCATTGATATGGTTGAGAAGCTTTCCTCGACCACACAATAACACCCTCGCTCTTACTACATTCAATGGTTTAATTCATACGGTAAGCTGAAGATAACTCGCATTGTGAAAGTTTATTTTTCTATTGGTTCATACTAAAATTATGCTGATTACGATGTCGTACCTATGCAAGCATGTTCTTTATTGTTAGGTAGACCATGACAATATGATAGAGATACTATATATCATGGTAGGACTAACCAATATACTCTCATGTATAAGAGCAAGAAAATTATTTTACTTCCAATGTTTCCTGAAGCTATTTTAAAAGATGAACTTGAATGTGCTGAACAAGTAAATAAGGAGAAAGTTAAGAGTAAAAATCAGATTGTAGCTAAAGAATGCTTTCCATCTAAAAAGAAAGATATAAAAGGAACAAGTGCTAGAAATAATGAAATTAAACTGAAAGGGATTGTTCTATTAGCTACCAAATTTGATTTGAATGAGTTGGAAGTGAATAATTCTTTTTGCTATGCTCTTTTGTGCAAAGATGTTTTATTTTCACTTGAGGATCTTTCTGTTTCTTTGCCTCCTACTGTCACTAACCTTTTGCAGAAATTTGATGATGTGTTTCCTATTAAGATACCCCCAGGGCTGCCACCAATTAGGGGTATTGAACATCAAATTGACTTGATCCCGGAGCTTTCTTACCTAACGTGTGCCATACCGAACCAACCTAGAGGAGACTAAGGAGATTGAGCGTCAAGTGCGAGATTTGTTTGACAAAGGGTACGTACGTGAGAGCCTTAGTCCATGTGTTGTTTCTGTACTTTTGGTTCCAAAGAGAGATGGATCGTGGCGTATGCGTGTTGTGAGAGACCATGTGGAGGTCATCCCATTGTGAGTGATGAGTAATTGACATCTGTTTCTCGAAAGTCGAGTTTGAGTCGGTTTGATTGGACCCAGACGTTGCTTGGTGCAACGGGCTCGGTCGGACTTTGGTCAAGCGAAGTCGTATGGGTTAGGATGTATATTCTATTATTGCGACTTATTTGATCTTGTTTATGCTATTTACACGTTCATGTATCGAGCGGTGCTATGTGACGTGTTTTCTTGTCTGTGTATCTGCAGGACGTCGAGGCGGAGTCGTGGCGAGACACGGTGGACCGGACTAGGCGCAGGTGGCGCTGAGGTCAGAACGGTCATGATGTGTCGAAGACGACGTGGACTCGAGGTGGTTGCGAGGCGTGCGAGACAAGGAGCGCGGAAGCTTCCCGGAAGGTGTAGGAGGGGCGAAACGGGAATTTCGCAAGGCTGCACAAGCGGGAGCGGGCTCCGTTAGGGTTTAGCCGGCGAACGGGTTGGAGACCCGTTAGCCAAGTATAAATAGAGTGAGGGCTGCATACCCCTCGGGACACTGAGAGCTTATTCATATCTTTGTGTGTGTGTGTTCCTCCCAAGAAGGTTGTGAGGCTCTTGGTGTTCTTGAGGATTGAGAGGGAGAGGATGGATTGAAAGTCTTGTAATCATTTCTTCTATCAATATGAGAAGGATCTTGGCTGAATTGCTCCTGCTTCTTTTCTTACTGTGTTTTGCCACCATTTTTATTTGTGCCAGTTTGCTCTTAGATGGTTCTTATTCTTCTCTGGTTCAGTCTTTTGGGATTTGGAGGTAGAGTTCTTTGAAGTTCTTGATTTCTTGCGAAGAATTTATTTCCATCTTGTGCCTTCCTATTCTGAAGTTGTCTCCTGCTAGGATCAAAGGTTTCTTGATCAAAGATCTCAAGAATCTCAAGAATTGGTGTTGAGGTTTCTGCTGTTAGCTCTCTGTCTCTCGGCTGTGCTCAGTAGTTACAATGCCTAAAATTTTCAGACTGTTTCTTGTCTGCAGTTGCTACCTCTTTTAGACTTATTTTGTTTTAGCAATCTGTGTGTGCGGTCTGTTTCTGAGGCATTTGATCCCTGTGTTCTTTTTGTTTTAGCCGTGATTTGGTTCTGCTGCACAGTAATTACTGTGCTCTTCTTTTCGGCAGTTGTAGGAATTCTTTTGTATCAGTTTTCTGCAGTAGCTTTCTCAGTTTGATTCAGTTTTGTCTGCTTGCCAACTGCTCTTTATGCTTTCGGTTGTTATCTGCCTTTGTGCACCTCTTTGTTCCCTGTGCAGTCCTCGGTTGGCTGCAGATCACTGCTTTCTCTGCTGTTTTTAGTCTATTTTAGGCTGCAGCAGCATTGTGACCAGACTTCAGTCGTGGCACCATATTTCTTCTTTTGTGCTGATTGGTTGGCTGCACCTTCTGAATTTCTTCTCTACCGGACTGCTCCTTTCTTTTCCCAGTACTGTTGTCTCTCTGCTTGGCAAAATCTGAATGTGTGCAGTAGCTCCATCTCTCGGCAAGATCAATTGATCTGCAGTAACTGCTGTCTTTGGCCAGAGTAAAATCACTTGCTATTTGTGCTATTTTCGGTGCTCAGTTTTCTTTTCTCAATTCTGAAAAATATTTTCTGTTCTCCAGTTGTCTTGCAGAGTTCTTTTGGCCAAGCGCTGTGAATACTCTCAGTGAAATTTGAGCTCTGTGTCATGACTTCCCTTTCCTTGTTTCATTTAGTCTTTTCCATTTTCTTGGTTCAGACTTTTTGCCGGATTTCATGGCTTCAGTTTTTCAGCTGGTGACCATTTAATTCTCTCGGCCAGCAAGCAGGCAATCTCTTGTGTTTGCCGTTTGCTTACGGTTCTTATTGCAGTATTCGGCTGGGTCAGTTACGGTTCTTTTTGAGTAATCAGTGTACGAATTTTCGAGGGCGATTTTTAAGAGAACGACATTCACCCCCCTCTGTCGCCATTTCGGTCCTTCAATTGGTATAAGAGCCGGTTAGCTCTAATCCATAGATCTTAACCGGTCTCAAGAGCCATGGCGACGGACAAGTACTCGACCAAGCCCCCGATCTTTGATGGGATGGATTTTCCATTCGGAAGAGCCGGATGGAGACCTACATCCGAGCTCGTGGCTACGCCATCCGGCGAAAGGTCAAGGTCCGTTTGTTGTTCCACCGATGAGAACATCAATGCCGGAATATGGTCGATGTTGAGGCAAACGCAAAGGCGAGGAACATCATCATTCGTGGATCGAGCGAGCGAATTTGATCGCATCTCTCACCTGACGTCGGCCTTCGATATTTGGGTGACCCTCAATGCTTACCATGAGGGCACCACTCAAATAAAGACGGTACGACAAGACCAGTTCAAGCGCGATTGTAGCAAATTCGAGATGCTTGCTGGTGAGTCCCTTGACGAGTGCTTTTCTCGCTTTCACAAAATTTTGAGCAACCTCCGAGCCGTCGGTCTCACATACTCCGACTCGGATAACGCCGACAAATTCTTTCGACTCGATCTTGGGTTTGGGAGATGAAGGTGACTACCATCAAGGACACCACGGACCTCTCGACCTTGACTCTTGACGCGCTTTACTCGCGCTCAAGACTCACGAGATTGACATAGTCTCTCGTCGGTCGAAGTCTCAGTCGATGGCACTAGTCACCGATCCCACTGTTGTTTCTGGTTCTTCTGCTGATTCACTTTGCGGGTTCTCCCTATCTGCTCTCTGTGATGTAACTGATGATCAGTTAGAGCAGCTAGAGGATGAACAGCTGGCCCTCCTAGCTCGGAAGTTCTCCCATGCTTACAAGAGGAGGAGGGATGGAAAGAGAAGAGGACCATTGATTTGCTTTGAGTGTGGTGGCCCCAACCACATTCGAGCAAACTGCCCCAAGCTGGAGAAGGGCAAGAACGACTACGGCGGTTCGGTCAAGAACGACTACACCGACAAGAACCGCAACAAGAAGCCTCCAGCTCAGACGCAAGGCAAGAAGAAGTTCCGCGACTTTGGGAAGGCCAAGAAGCTTTTCCACCGCGCCTCTCGCGCTCGACGACCTCGACCTCGGCGAGGTGGAGGGATGGAGCGACGACGACGGACGGGTGATCAAGACCCCAAAGCGGCGAAGACTTCTCCGGCATGTGCTTCATGGCCTCGAGGCTAACCGAGCGATAGCGAGTTGTACTCCGACTCCTGGACGGGTATGCCCCACCTACGACCAGCTCAATCATGCTTTTCTTAAGCTAGGTGGTTTTCATGCTAGAGCTAAGGCTAGGTGTACTGAGTTAGAGAAGGAAGTAGATAGACTATCACGGGAGCTTACTTCACTTACATCTGCTCCCTCCCGTGATGATTGTGATACATGCTGTGCTCTGTTGGGTGACATGGAGAAACTAAGGACCTCGCATGATAGTGTGTCCTCCGAGCTTGATATTGTTAAGGTGGAGAACATTAGTCTTCTTGCTGAGCTTGAGATGAGTAGGATAGTTCCTGGTTCATCTTCTACTGTTGAGACTATTTCTTGCACCTCATGTGAGGATAAGGATAATGCTTTTAGAGGTCTTTATACATTGCTTCTCGATCTGCCCGAGACTTGTAAAAGTTGTAACAATTTGAAGATGAACCTAAAACAGGCAGATCATAAAATTGCAGAATTACAAGCTTTTCTTCTTGAGCCTATTGTGTCATGTGTAAATTGTCCCAAGCTTATTGCTGAACTTGAATCTGTCTCCAAACAGTTTCAAGAATTTGTTGATGATAATAAGAAAATGGCTCGGTATGCTTCTAAGGACCCTGTTAGCTCACCATGCAAAAATTGTGATAAACTAAAATCTAACTTGATTGCATTGGATGAGAAATATGTGAAGCTAACTAAGGACCTTCTAGAGAAGTCACCTTCAGCTTGTAATGTGATTGAGGAGAAAGGGAAGAAGCCCCAGGATAAGGGTAAGACGCCTAGAGACGCGAACCAACCTGCTAGTAGTAGGAATGTGCCACTGTAGGTACGTGCGTGCACAAGCCAAACTTTCCTCTCTTGTTGGTTCTTCTTCCGCTCCCTTATCTTCTCGTTGTCTCTTCTTCTCCCCGCCCTTCTTGTGCCTCTCTGCTTCGGAGTGTCGGTGCCTTATGAACACTCTCGAGAGATTTGCAGGGGGCAAGAAGAATCTTAATCTTATTCTAGACCAATCGAAGATTTGCAAATTCAATCAAGGTCTAGGATATGATTTTCGAGAGGATAGAAGGAAGCATCCGCCTGCCGTGCTTAGACCCATAGCCGCAGTGTGATCGAGGTCAAGCCCAAGAACAAGAAAGTTCAATTTAGATCGGCCGGCTTTGTCCAAGGGATTTCGACAAAGAAGTGATTTCACCGCAGCCGACCTCTCGTATGGCCATCTCATGCCACTTCACCCCTCGGAAGGCGGTATCATTGCACCTTCCGCCGAAGGATGGGCATTTATTTGACCATTGCTTCAAGCGCCAAGATCGCGCGAAGAGACCGTGTTGAGTCTCTTAGGCGTATCGTGGTCGCCCGGACCTTGAGTGCACCTAAGACCAACACGAGGTCTAGGCTTGCTACATTGGTAGCTTTGGGCGAGATCGAGGACTTGGTTCTTCCGGTTTTCGTTTTTCGTCCTCATGCTCCCTCCGGTCGTGACTTCCGCCATCCGGAGGGTAGATCTCGCTTCCATCGAGATAGCTACCCGCGCGTGATCGGCGTCCGCCGCCGGCTCCACTCGCCTCCCGTAGCGCCGGACCCGAAGAATGCCTTCAGTGTCCGCACATAGACCTTCGCTTCATTGAGCGACGGAGAGCGAGGGTAGTTAGAGGTCGGTCGTCTGTGACTACTTCTTCGCCGACGTGTGACTCAAGATTGGGTGCCAAAATCTATGTTGATTTATCCCAAGATCGAGACTTTGCTCTTTGTTGACTCGAGTTCGCGGGCGGGGAAGGAAAGGTTTGGCTTGTAGACTCGGGTGTTCACGACACATGACCGGAGATTCCGCTGGTTTTCTTCCCTTGCCCGTGCTCGGTGATGAGACGATCACCTTCGGAGACGCCTCTTCAGGCGAGTCATCGCCAAAGGTACAATCTTGCATTAATGATTCATTTGTTTTAAAGATGTTACCTTGGTTAGTAAGCTGCGGTACAATTTGCTTTCGGGCTCTCGACTTCACAGATGACAATTTCGAGGTGAGTTTTAAGAAAAACAACGCAAAATTCTTGATTCTTCTGTGATACGGTTTGGGATTTCGTTTTGGGAGGATCTTCGTGCTGATTTTTCCGAGTCTTTTGGTGATCCTCTCCGTTGTTTGCTTGCTTCGAGTCCCGCGACCTTTCCTTCGGCAAGGAGACTTGGTCATATTGGTTTGACCATTTGACTCGAGTTAGGCGCCACGATCTCATTCGTGGTCCGCCGAAACTCAAGATGGTCAAAGATCTTGTTTGCGCTCCATGCCTAAGACGCAAGAAGATGGTTGCCGCTTCTCATCCTCCGGTCCACATTACTATGACCGATGCAGGACATTGCTCCATATGGATACGGTTGGACCACTCGAGTGCGATCGGCGGGAGGAAGTGGTATGTTCTTGTCGTAGTCGATGACTTCGAGGTACTCTTGGTGTTTTCTTAGCCTCGAAGGATGAGACGTTTTCACATTTCGAGGTCTTTTCAAGAGGCTTTTCCGTTGAGCTTCCGGTGCCTTACGAGCGATCCGCATGATGACAATGGCACGGAGTTCAAGAATTCCTATTTTGAGAGTTTACGTGGTGAGACAGTGTAGAGCACCGTTCTCTTCTCCATACGTCCTCGTGAGAATGGCGTTGTGGAGAGAAAGAACCGCACCTTAGTCGAGATGGCCGTGACGATGCTTAATGAGTACTCTACACCGAAGTTTGGGTGAGGCTATAGCCACCGCGCCATGTTTCCAATCGAGTTTTCTTGGGCACACTTGCACCGCACTTCTTATGAGTTGAGATACGGCGAAAGCCCGGTGTTTCTCATTTTCGTGTGTTTGGTTGCAAGTGTTTTATTCTCAAGTCCGGAACCTAGATAAGTTCGAGTCACGTTCTTATGATGGACTTTTACGGGCTACTCGACTTCTTGGCGGGCTATAGGGTCAGGCTGAGTGAGTCGGTAAAATGGTAGAAACACGTGAGGTAACTTCGATGAGGCCAATCCGGGACTAGGCCCGATATCTCGTGTTCACTAGAGCGATCCGAGACCATCTTTGTGGATGATGAGGATGATGGAGATGAGGGTTGTCTGCCCGATCCATCCCTTCTCCACCCCTTGAGGTGCCTTCTTCCACCGCACCTCGAGGCGATCGCCCCACCTTCGCTTCTTCCGAGCTAATGGCTCTGCTCCTACCCCGTCAGTAACGAGGTAGATGCCACTTCTTCATCTCATCCAGACCTCCAAGACATATCCAAAAATCTCATCCTTCCGAAAGGATGATTGGAGATCTATTTGAGCGAGTCACACGTTCCAAGTCTGGCGTGTCACTTTTCTGTCTCCACTCTACCTTCGTAGCTTCCTTTGAGCCCAAAGACATTTGTCATGCTTTATCTAATGAGTCTTGGGTCAATGCCATGCATGAGGAGCTGGAGAGTTTCAAAAGAAACAAGGTTTGGACGCTTGTTGAGCCCCCTCGAGATCACAATATCATTGGAACCAAATGGGTGTTCAAGAACAAGCAAAGTGAGGATGGGGTAGTCATTGAAACAAGGCTAGACGGTTGCACAGGGTACTCCCGGGTTGAGGGTGCGGATTTCGAGGAGACCTTTGCCCTATAGCTAGACTTGAGGCCATTAGAATTTCGCTTGCCTGCGGCTTCTAAGGGTTTCAAGCTCTACCGAGATGTATGTCAAGAGTGCCTTTCTCAATGGCTTCATTGAGGAAGAAGTCTATGTCAGACAGCCTCCAGGTTTCGAGAACCCCAAATACCCTAGTCATGTCTTCAAGCTTTCCAAAGCATTGTATGGACTTAAGCAAGCCCCTAGAGCTTGGTATAAGAGGCTTAAGTCCTATCTATTGAGACATGATTTTGAGATGGGTAAAGTTGACAAAACCTTGTTCATTCGCCATATAATGACCTTCGTCCGCCTAAATTTATGTCGATGACATTATCTTTGCGCTCTTCTCATGCTCTAGTTTCACGTTCTCGGATGTCATGAGCACCGAGTTTGAGATGAGCATGATGGGTGAGTTGACTTTCTTCCTTGGCTTCCAAATCAAGCGGACTCGGAGGGTACCTTCTTGCATCAAGGCAAGTACCCGTGATCTCCCGAGACGTTTCGACATGAGTGATGGAAAGCGGTGTCGACTCGATGGCTTCTACTACCACACTTGACCCGATGAGGACGGCGAGCCGCTTGATCAAAAAGAGCTCGAGTATGATTGGCTCTCTTGTACCTCACCGCCTCGAGACCGGACATACACTTTTCTCGTGTCTTTGTGCCCGGTTCGAGCTTCTCCTCACGTATCTCACCGCCAGCGGTGAAGCGCATCTTCGCACCTTCGAGCTACCATTGACTATGGTATCGGTACTCTTCCTCATCCTGCCTCATCCCTTAGAGCCTTTTCTGGATGCGCACTTTGCGGTGTCAGGGATAGATAGGAAGAGCACTCGCACCGCCGCTTCATTGGCACTTCTCTCGTTTCTTGGTCTTCGAGGAAGCGATCCGGTGTTGCATGATCCACCACCGAGGCCGAGTATGTTGTCGCAGCCCGCTGTCGTAGTCAAGTACTTTGGATGATCTCGACTTTGGGGACTTTGGGTTAGCTCTCGATCGTGTTCCGCTTTTGCGATAACACGTCCGCAATTAGCATTGCTAAGAACCCAGTCAGAAGATTCTCGGACCAAGCACATTGATATTCGTTATCACTTCCTTCGAGACCATGTAGAGAAGGGTGACATTGTGCTCCATTTAGTGGAGAGTGACCACCAAGTGGTGACATCTTCACCAAGCCTCCGGACACTGAGGTTTTCACTTCTGGGAGAGCTTGGGTGGTTTGTCCTTACGGACTGTTGTGAGGGGGAGCTTTGGGATTTAATGCTTTATCTTATTTATGCTTCTGTATCCTTACTGTTGCATTGCTTCTACGGGTGCATTGGGTTTAGTCCTTCCAGCATAGGTTAGAGTGTGTCTCTTCTTTGAGTTGCTTAGACTTCTTACTCTTATCTTGTGCCTTCAGATAGTCGCTTCTTATCTCACTAGGTTGAGCTCACTCACTTCTTTTAGGTTCTAGCGAGGTTGGGCCACCCTGCAGACAGTGCACGTGTTTGCTCTCTAGTGTGTGTTTTTCTCGACGGTGGTTGTTCGGAGTCATATGGGGTAGATGAGAGTCGGTTTGAGCCATAGATTTCTATATCTTATCTATGCTTTAAGGACTGCCTGTTTTCTTTGCCAGCTTCTCGTTCCTATTGCTTTGGTTCAAGGGGAGTTTATTTGGGAGCTTCTGGAGCTTAATATTGACGTAATTCAACTTGAACTAAAAGATGCATCACATGTTGAGGGGAGCTGGATTTTCGCATATCATTCGCATTGTAACATAAATACTTTGAGCCTTGATTATTATCCGGTTATGACATGATTACGATGCTTTACATCTTGCCATGATTTATGCTTAATTGTTAGATCTATCATGACTTCATATGTGTAGACTAGCTTTTGCCATGGTGAATTAATTAAACTTGCTCAATTTGACCTAAAAAACTTGTCATGATTAGCACTTGAGTTTAGTCTTTCTTGAGCTATCCTTTTATGATTCATGCCATGTCAAATAGGTTTGAGTTGAGCGTTGAATCTCTTTTGAGCCTTAGTTTGAGCTGTCTTAAACTCCCGATGTAACATGAGTTAGTACAACTTGTTAAAAAATAGAGACAAAAGATCTCTTCGTAAAAAAACCGATCTCACCAATTCTTTCTCACGAGACGGCTGCCATTGCACTAGGCATGAACTTGGGAGAGTTTTGGATGACCTAGACTATCTTCTTAAGCTTCTTGCTTGGAGTAGTCGCAGATGGCTTGAGATCTAGCACATGATAAAAATATTGGTTGAAAACAACCATAAGCTTCAAAAGAAAATGTCATTTGTGCTCAATTTGTTTGAGTTATCAAAAGAATCAAGTACTTGAACCATTGTTTCACTCTTGAGTATATAAACACTCTATTTGGGCTCGATATTAGATTCTTGGTTCCGCTTAGCTTGATTGACATGGCTTGCATCATCCTTGGATATCCCTAGCTAGACTTTACTTATTGATGACTTGACATGTTCATGAAATGCACTAAAATTCATATTGTCATCTAGTTGCTTCTAGCTGTCTTATATATATTTTGTCATGATCTAGCTAGCCTTTTATCAAATTATGGCTTGGTGTAATACATTATGGTCATTTTGGATAATTCTCATGGCTCCAGATGCTTAGAATAAACAAACTTCAGCCATTTCATCCATCATCATGACTTATTCTCTCTTTTGCATTCTTGATGGGTTTATTGTCAAAAGGGGGAGAATAGTGGTAGAAAAAGCCACTTGGGAGCTTTGAAGAAAAATTGTTCTTTCTTTTTGCTCCTTCTGTCGACATGGTCATTAGCTTCATTCTTGCTCTTATGGACCATGTTAGACTTTGCAAACTCAACTTTGTGCTTTTTCCGTGTTTGTCAATATACTCATCAAGGGGGAGATTGAGAGACCATGTGGAGGTCATCCCATTGTGAGTGATGAGTAATTGACATCTGTTTCTCGAAAGTCGAGTTTGAGTCGGTTTGATTGGACCCAGACGTTGCTTGGTGCAACGGGCTCGGTCGGACTTTGGTCAAGCGAAGTCGTATGGGTTAGGATGTATATTCTATTATTGCGACTTATTTGATCTTGTTTATGCTATTTACACGTTCATGTATCGAGCGGTGCTATGTGACGTGTTTTCTTGTCTGTGTATCTGCAGGACGTCGAGGCGGAGTCGTGGCGAGACACGGTGGACCGGACTAGGCGCAGGTGGCGCTGAGGTCAGAACGGTCATGATGTGTCGAAGACGACGTGGACTCGAGGTGGTTGCGAGGCGTGCGAGACAAGGAGCGCGGAAGCTTCCCGGAAGGTGTGGGAGGGCGAAACGGAATTTCGCAAGGTGCACAAGCGGAGCGGCTCCGTTAGGGTTTAGCCGGCGTAACGGGTTGGAGACCCGTTAGCCAAGGGCTATAAATAGAGGTGAGGGGCTGCATACCCCTCAGGACACTTGAGAGCTTATTCATATCTTTGTGTGTGTTGTGTTCCTCCCAAGAAGGTTGTGAGGCTCTTGGTGTTCTTGAGGATTGAGAGGGAGAGGATGGATTGAAAGTCTTGTAATCATTTCTTCTATCAATATGAGAAGGATCTTGGCTGAATTGCTCCTGCTTCTTTTCTTACTGTGTTTTGCCACCATTTTTATTTGTGCCAGTTTGCTCTTAGATGGTTCTTATTCTTCTCTGGTTCAGTCTTTTGGGATTTGGAGGTAGAGTTCTTTGAAGTTCTTGATTTCTTGCGAAGAATTTATTTCCATCTTGTGCCTTCCTATTCTGAAGTTGTCTCCTGCTAGGATCAAAGGTTTCTTGATCAAAGATCTCAAGAATCTCAAGAATTGGTGTTGAGGTTTCTGCTGTTAGCTCTCTGTCTCTCGGCTGTGCTCAGTAGTTACAATGCCTAAAATTTTCAGACTGTTTCTTGTCTGCAGTTGCTACCTCTTTTAGACTTCATTTTGTTTTTAGCAATCTGTGTGTGCGGTCTGTTTCTGAGGCATTTGATCCCTGTGTTCTTTTTGTTTTAGCCGTGATTTGGTTCTGCTGCACAGTAATTACTGTGCTCTTCTTTTCGGCAGTTGTAGGAATTCTTTTGTATCAGTTTTCTGCAGTAGCTTTCTCAGTTTGATTCAGTTTTGTCTGCTTGCCGACTGCTCTTTATGCTTTCGGTTGTTATCTGCCTTTGTGCAGCTCTTTGTTCCTGTGCAGTCCTCGGTTGGCTGCAGATCACTGCTTTCTCTGCTGTTTTAGTCTATTTTAGGCTGCAGCAGCATTGTGACCAGACTTCAGTCGTGGCACCATATTTCTTCTTTTGTGCTGATTGGTTGGCTGCACCTTCTGAATTTCTTCTCTACCGGACTGCTCCTTTCTTTTCCCAGTGCTGTTGTCTCTGCTTGGCAAAATCTGAATGTGTGCAGTAGCTCCATCTCTCGGCAAGATCAATTGATCTGCAGTAACTGCTGTCTTTGGCCAGAGTAAAATCACTTGCTATTTGTGCTATTTTCGGTGCTCAGTTTTCTTTTCTCAATTCTGAAAAATATTTTCTGTTCTCCAGTTGTCTTGCAGAGTTCTTTTGGCCAAGCGCTGTGAATACTCTCAGTGAAATTTGAGCTCTGTGTCATGACTTCCCTTTCCTTGTTTCATTTAGTCTTTTCCGTTTTCTTGGTTCAGACTTTTTGCCGGATTTCATGGCTTCAGTTTTTCAGCTGGTGACCATTTAATTCTCTCGGCCAGCAAGCAGGCAATCTCTTGTGTTTGCCGTTTGCTTACGGTTCTTATTGCAGTATTCGGCTGGGTCAGTTACGGTTCTTTTTGAGTAATCAGTGTACGAATTTTCGAGGGCGATTTTTAAGAGAACGACATTCACCCCCCCTCTGTCGCCATTTCGGTCCTTCATGTTGATTGTAGAGATATCAATAATATTACCATTAGATACCGTCAACCTATTCCTAGGTTAGACGATATGCTTGATGAATTAAGTGGCTCTGCCATGTTTTCTAAAGTTGATTTGCGGAGTGGTACACCAAATTCATATGAAATTAGGAGATGAATGGAAAACAACGTTCAAAACTAAGTTCGGTCTATATGAGTGGTTAGTAATGGTAGTAAACAATATTTTTCCGTAGTATACTTAATACATAAATAACTGTCAGACCGTCTTGAAAAATAACAAACCAATTGATAAATAGGACATTATGCAATAAACATAAACATTAACAAAAAATTTAAAATGAAACTGATGCACCATCCTTTTGGAAAACTTATCTTCATCTCTAGCTTGTCAAGCAAAGAGAAAGCAAGTGCCCTCTACAAAATGGAAAATAAATAGTTAAACATCATAAATTCATTGCATATTACATATAAAAGATACAAACATATTTAGTGAATTGCTTACGTTATTTAATGTCCAAACCAGATTAGACATGTAACAAAGTGCAACTCCTCATCACCAAACAAATGCTCCAACACAACATTTTAACTGTAGACGGCCAACCTATTCAACCAATCTTAGCTCAATGGAACTCAAAAGACCTCAATTCAAGAGTAATGTCTGTAAATTCAATAGTAAAATAGATATTGGCGAATGAACAGGAGTATTATATGAGCTAGAACGCAAAACATATTATAAGCAAGGGATGAGATTATACTGCACACACAGAGTTTCTGTGGAAAAGCTAAAAATGCATAGGCGGACTGATACACATTAGTGACAAAATGGACTTGCTTAGTTGGGTTTGATTGCACTATTGCAGGTGATGCACATGATGTCATAAACAAAGGTTCTTACTAATGTGTAGACATGATGAAAATAAGCTGATAACAAGTAGATTTAATTGTTATTTTCATTATTTTGCAATTCTGTAAACATAAACTGAGCATTCAATAGGAAAGTATTGTTGGGTCTTGAAGAACAAAGGCCTGGATAAAGCAAACAGTTAACCACCTACAACCTTTGAAAATAGGACATATTCTATCTTGTATCTAAAAAGCTTGAATAGCACCTGTTGTGAACGACAGGTTGTTTCCATCTAAATGTATTCTTCTTACACACCAAAATAATCTAGCAACAATGTAAAGCCAACTCCATTTCACAAAGTTAAGCTTTTTATGCGAGGATTGGATGCGATCACCCATAATTGGAATTTGGAGCATTTGCCAATGAAACCAAACCCCACAGAAAATAACTTGATGTGTCCTTTTCATCGTGGATGTGGAAATGTGAATTGATAATAGTACTTCAGGTTATAAGGATGGTAACAACCACCTATGGTACTACAGCTAGGATGAGAACTTTTTTCTATTTTCTGAAGGAACTTAAACATGAATTTGGAATGGCTAGTAAAAAACTTTTACCTTGGCTAGCATGGCACTTACAAATGAAGCTATTAGAACAGTAGGACAGAATGATGGCAAGATACCAAGAATACAACTCATGTTTTAGCAAGTGGAAAAATTTAGGTGCACACCAATATGACCTGTGAACCAAATGTTCTTCAAAGTGACGCTGATTGATTGCCAGTTTTCACAGAAAGAATAGCAAGATACACCATTATCTACCTGTGATGAGCATGGCTTTGATAACTAAGATGATGACTGCATGGCAAGATACTTCAAAACATCAAAGAACGTAGTCTATCCTAGAGCTGCAGTCGTCTGGCAGTAAACGACAAGCACATCATCAGCCCTTGCTCTCAACTCAAGAATATTACGATCGATGTTATTCTCCTGCTGTGAGATGTATGGCCTGAAGCAGGTCTCATTGACATAGGTGGTTCCCTGTATAAGAGAATACATTGGTGTTAGAGACAAGCATATATGCGGCAAATAAAAACTTAGTTCAGCACGAAAAGCAAGTACCTTTGTCTTTAGTACCATAAGTATATAAAGAACAACAACTTTGCTTCTGAGTACAGTGGTAACCTTCAATGAGACCACATCCATGCAAATATTAGATAAAGTTCGCACATAGCACTTAAGAAAAGGGCACTACCACAAAACCTTACCAAGATATCACAAATTCCCCAAATCTTTCCAAAACAGTCAATAGCACAACTAAGATTCTAGACACAAACAACAAATTGAAATGATATTTGTAACTTTATTATGTAGGTAAAACTTGGAACTTAGAAGATTGAAATAACATCTTTACCAATATCAACACCAAAAAATGAGTTGCTCGATCTCCGGCTCGTTCGGCTTTGTAGTTTTGTAGCATTTGTAAGCAGGATAACCATAGCCAAAGACCAGCCTGCATCAAAATTGGCACATCAAGATCCACAATGTAAATGAATTCATCATGTTTTCTACATTATGTAACCCAAGATATAATATTGTTCCACTTCTTTTGCTCTGCTCCACACATCAAATTCATGGCCGAGTAGTTGACCATTGATAAGAGCATTGAATATTTTCCTCTATACTATTGAAGAATCTACCTCTCTTTTGGCTCATAAACCGAATAGAGGCACACATTTTAAGAGAGTGCTTCAAATGGCATGTCAATGCATACAAGACATTTTTTAATTACAAAAGATCCCAAAATCAGAGAAATGGTAAGTACAAACCATAGGAAATTAATACTGCAGAGGAATGGTAAGTGCAAATCACAGGAAATTAACACAACGATAAAAAAATCATGCCATAGCATTTCAAGAAGTTTAATTACCGCAGAGAACTTGAGGACCACAACAAGTTTTTGATTTTGTTACTACTCTTCAGTAAAAAAAATTGTTAAACCCGCAACATTCAAACAACAAATACTTTACCGTGCATCTTAATCTGCCTCCTATGCTCCTCGATAGAACACAATAACGTATAGATTTTTGCAATGTGGTGTGTTGTTGATGCAACTCCAAAGAAGAAGATGGTAGACAATCGACAGACAGGCAATCATTTCCAAGAACAAAATATAGACACCAAAAACAACAGGAAAAAAAATAAAAAATTGGTTCTCGATTCCATCTCCATAGTCAAATGAATAGATCCAGTGAGGCAGAGGTGATACAAAAAAAATCAAGAAACCCGCATAGATAGAGAGAGGAAGGGAATGTATGGATGGATTAGGAAAAGGATCTTGTTCGGTTCTTGGCCGACGTGCTTCCCGGCCCACTTCTCTCATGCTCGGCGCGCCCACGTCCAGTCCACAACGTGGGATGATGGGAGTGGGCTCCAGGAGGAGCTGCTGGGGGAGTGGGGAGCAGAGAGGCGAAGGAGCGCGCTGCGACAGCGCTGGAGGAGGACAGACTCGAGGGGCAACGCCGGGGTGCAGGGCGCCACCGCATCGGCACCATCGCGGTCGGCCGTATAGAGGCTGTGGAGGTGCTTATAGACGAAACCATCGTCATGGTAGATCTCCTACTCGTCACTCCGTCCCGTTTGCCCTTGCCGCCCAAATCCTCGTCGCCTCTCTGGATCCGGCCGTCTTTGGCTCATTGTGCCGTCGCATGGAGGAACCGCACTCGAGCCATGTCGCCGCCAGGCTACCACCGCTGGGCTTTGCCCGCCCGGATCCGTTGAGGTGGGGAGGAGGCAGTGATAGTGCGGGGAGGGGAGGAGGAGGCGAGGGCAGAGGAGCGAGGACGCGACGGTGGAGTGGAGGAGCGAGGAGATGGCGGTGGAGCGGAGGAGTTGGGGAGGCGGAGGCGAGGGCGGAGCGGAGGAGTAGGGGGAGGAGGAAGCGGCAACGACACGGGGTGAGAAGGAGGAGACGGGGGCGGAGGGGCAGGAGGACCTCGGAGGCGGATAATGAGGAGGGAGGAGGTGTGGGCGGAGTGGCGCGGATAACGGGGAAGGAAGTTGGTGGGGAGGAGAGAAACTGACGCAGTTTTCGTGAGGAGGGGTGGGAGAGGCCCACATGTCAGCGTAGCTTTTGGTGAGGAGGGGTGGGAGAGAACGGACCGACTACCATCAACTCAAACTTATTAAGTAGTAAAGATATATATGTGTGTGTGAAATAGGGCACCATGGTGTCTGGGCACTAAGCTTCCCTGTCTTGGATTGCTTTTAGATGCGTGCTAGTGCAATGATATATAATATATCAGGAAAACCTATTAACATTCATTAATTCGAAAAGACATCAATTTGGAAAGGAAATCATTAATTTAGCATGCTCAATCAATCATAGATGAAAAGTCTTAATTATTGATGCAAAATCTCAATCATAGAGCCTAAACACCATAGTATCCTTGTAGAACCTGAGAGTAGAATATATTTATCTGCAGCTGCGCACATCTGTTTGATGGGTTTCTGTTTTTGGTCCCTCCACGTACGCTAACAGCATACGGTATGTTGCTGTCCGCGCCCGTCCGTCTCTCCTAGTGCTAGCTGGCTGCCTGCCACTGGCGTGCATATCCATGCATGCATCTCATCCACCCAACCTGCATAGACCACGACCGGATAGGAATTCTATGGGACCCACAGGATCTTGGCTCCTACCTCTTTAGACTCCTCTTAGATTTATACTACGTGATAAACTGAATCTTAAAAGCAGCTTAGCCAGCTCTCACACAATGACAAAACCGAATCTCAAAGTAGCTTGGCCAGCTCTTTCTTCCCCACACGGCCACACCCTATAGATTAAGACTTTATTGTTGTTGCTGCTGAAGATCTTCCTCTTCCCTCTCTATCATGTTCTTACTCTCTCTTTTTCTGTCTGGTTGCCAAGAACTTCTTCGACAAGACCAAGGCCAACAGTTCTATCCTTCCTATCTCCTTTGCTGTCTGACCCTCCAACGTCTCAAAACTCATCGTTGGTTTGTGGCCACCAAATTCGGTTGAATCTACGGGCTCAGTTGACATTCTAGTGCGCATCAAACGGACATGCCACCATGACGGCACGCGCATCAGAACTTTTTTTAAAAAGTAGTTATTATACTTTAAAATTAGCTTTTATCACGTTGAACAAATTTAAGAGAGGCTTAAAAAAGGTGGGAGCTAAGGACCCGGCCCAGGAGTTTCTTTCCACCGGGACCCATCAATCCGTGCGTTACCCCATTCTCCAACCGTCGTTCCCACTTGGCTTGGCTTCCAAGAAACGCTCTCCACCTCCACCTCTCCCCTCCCTAGCCGGAGCTCCGATAAGCGCGCGCCCCGACGGCCCCGGTCACCACCTCCGACCACCCATCGGCGGGAAGGGCGGGCGGTTCTAGTCCACGACGACGGCGGCGAGGAGGACGAGGGCGTGGCCGTGACTGCGCCTGCGCGCGGGGGGAACCGATCGAAGAAGAAGATGGCGTACCGGGCGGACGACGACTACGACTACCTCTTCAAGGTGGTGCTCATCGGCGACTCCGGCGTCGGCAAGTCCAACCTCCTCTCCCGCTTCACCAAGAACGAGTTCAGCCTCGAGACCAAGTCCACCATCGGGGTCGAGTTCGCCACCAGGAGCATCAGGGTCGACGACAAGGTCGTCAAGGCGCAGATCTGGGACACCGCCGGCCAAGAAAGGTACATCCCCCCGTTCCATATATTTTTTTCGTTTCTTGATCAATAAATTCCCTGCATTTTGCTTTGGTCGCCTCTGAGAATAATGCGTGCGGCTAAATGGTGGTTCTCCGAGGCATTTTTTTATAGGTTTGTGCAATACTTTAATTTCTTATTAAATTAGAGGTTTGGCGTTGTTTAGAAAGAAATTTGATCGGCGTCGGTAGGATTTGAATCCGCGCATTGTGGGGGTTATGATTTTTTTTTTGGATCGGCATGCTAGCTTATTCCCCATTGCATTGCGCCAATTTTAGGTTGCTAGGTTTGCTATCTTGGATCAATGCTGCGAAATTAGGCCGGGTGGTTCGATTTGCTCGGCTGCGATTAAACTGTATTCTTTGGACCATCCATGCATACATCTTGTTAGGTTGCATCAACGATATCACGTTACATGCTTGAGTTATTACTTGCATCAATTTGGGTCATGCTTGTTTCTACGATGCTATGCTAGCGGTCATGCTTGTGGGATGCCTAATACCTTAGTTGGCCGCTCTTTGGAGGATTCAGAAGTAGTTTTGTTGGTGATTTAATATTTGGTCTTGTGAGTACTTTGATTTAATCTTTAATCCTTAGTTCATTCCTGAATAATCTTTCTGTTTATTCTTTATTGTGCAAAATTTTTTATCTACATACTCTGCTCGGTTTAGGGCATAATAACTTTTGTATTGTGATGTGAAGATTATCGCATAGAATGAAATCTCAATGACTCAATGTGCTATCGTAGCCATTTCATAGGTAAAATCTTAACGCGGTTATCCTATCGTGCTTATCTAGTCATATTATGTTATTAGTATCTTGTTGAGCCCTCAAAAGTACTTCCTCCATTCTTTTTTACTAAATGTCCTAGAATTCATGCGTCAAACTTTTTAAAACTATCTAAATTAGTATATAAAAATTATATCATTAGATTTATTGTTAATAATATTTTCATTATATTATAATTTTATTTGTACATCTTAATGTAAAGTTATAAAAATAATTATTAAAGTTGTATCTTAGAGACCGCAAAAAATAACAAAGTCCGGTAAAAAAGAATGGAGGGAGTAATAATCCTGTCACCTGAAACATTGGGAGATTGGTTCATGCATTAAGTTCTATATATCATTTCCCCTACCTCTGTAGCTCAGCCTAATAGCTTGTAATTATTAGTCTTCTTCCTTGGGAGTCATACCGAGAGCTTTGAGGTCCATTTGCATCTGCAAGCTGATTCTGCATCCAAATCCTAGTCTCTCTATTTTGCACTAAAAATAGGGTGTCGTTGTAATTTCTTTATCCTACCTGTAAAGTCTATACACCACTATTCTTCTTCAATCCTAGCCCCTCAAGCAAAGGCTAATTTTCGCAAATGACTTTTATCCTCCAATAGCAAACTGCCACAATGGTTACTAGGTACCTCTTCTTATGCTAGAGATTTCTATATTTATGTTTATTTTGTGTAAGTTTTTGTTCAAATCATTGGCTATATTTCATTTCTGGTATTATGATTGACTGACTGCTATCAATATGGCATGATGTGCTCAAGCCAATGCAGTATTTTATCCACTTTTGTGTTAAAAATATTGTCTGTGTGTGTGAAAGTTTAACTGCACAGGGTAACAGTATTGTGGAGTCTTGTTTGGCCTGATTCACCGTTGCTAATCTTACTTGTGTTCAATCAAACTACTAGATTGGGACAATCTACAGGAAAGTTCATGGTTTCAGTGTGTAAAATAGCCTTAAATCTGTAAAATCCATTTGTAGGTATCGGGCGATTACAAGTGCGTATTACAGAGGAGCTGTTGGCGCCCTAGTTGTGTATGACGTGACACGCCATGTGACCTTCGAGAATGTCGAGAGGTGGCTGAAGGAGCTCAAGGACCATACCGACGCCAACATTGTGATCATGCTTGTCGGCAACAAGGCCGACCTGCGCCACCTGCGGGCTGTCCCTGTGGAGGACGCGAAGGCATTCGCCGAGAGAGAGTATACCTTCTTCATGGAAACCTCTGCCCTGGAGTCCATGAACGTGGAGGACGCCTTCACCGAGGTGCTGACGCAGATCTACCGAGTGGTGAACAAGAAGGCCCTTGACATTGGCGATGACCCCGCCGCTCCGCCGCGAGGGCAGACCATCAACGTCGGCTCCAAAGACGATGTCTCTGCAGTGAAGAAAGCTGGGTGCTGCTCGTCCTGATTCCTAGTGACTGAAAAATGTATCAAGTCCTCGCTAGATCATATATGATGGGTAGATGAGAAAACAACACAATGTCAAGGGCTCGCACTTAGGAGATTTAACCCAGGGTTGGAAAAAGATAAACACTAGCATTGATGTAGCGGCCATTTTTTGGGGGCAACCTTAATTTTCTGCTATCTTAATCGGTGCATTCTTGTTGCATACCTGACACTGGCATTCTTTCAACCATTCATTATGTAACATACTGAAAGACCCAAAAATTTCAAACCAAAATTTTCCTGGATTTTTCCTGAATTTTGGTGAATTTTTTGAAAACTTTCCCAATTGAAATCCCGGCCGAAGGCGCTTTCCTTCGCCGGCGCCTTCCTTCTCCTCCCGCCCGCCCATTTCCGCCTCCCTCCCAGTGCCGCCTCCTCTTCCGCTTCCCCCGCCGCGCCCGCCCCTCCCTCCGCTGGCGCCTTCGCCTCCCCGCTTCCTCCTCGCCGGACGCTATGCCCGCCCCGCACCGCCTTTGCCCCTCGATTCGGACACCGCCTCGCCCATGTCCGGCCCGCCGCCCGCCACGCTGCCGCCTCCTTCCCTGTGGACCCCGCCGCCACCTCTTCTCCCTCCTTCCCCGCATGCCCGCGCCCACCCATGCCGCCCCGGTGGCCGCATCGCGCTGCCGCCCCACCGCCATTACTCCTCTGCGGAGCAGTCGTCACCCCCGCGGAGAAGACCCCCACCGCTCCCATCACCTCCGGTTGACTCCACGTCGCCGAGCCTTCTCCCCACGGCTCACTCCCTCTCCCGCTGGTATAAAACCCCTTCGGCTCCTGCCTTCCCTTTGCTTCCCGAGCTCTCCACCGCCTCCATTCACTTCCCGCCACTCCCGCACCTCCCGAGCACCGATTGGGCTCCATCGCCTCCGGCTCGTCGCCTCTTCCCTACGGCCGACCCCGTGAGCCGATCTTCCTCCCTCTCCTCATTCACAAATTCTTTGCTCCCGAGCACCCTTGCTACTCCCAATTATAATGCCGCACTTCCACGGCCGGTGATCGCTGTGGAGCTCCAAGACCAAGCTCACCGCCGAAACACCTCTCTCCGTGGCCCGCCCATCCGGGACCTCCGAGCCGACCACCGCCACCAACGTGAGCCCAGTGACCCATCGACCATAAATCCACCGCCGATTGGCTCGATCGCCACCGGAGACCCTCCTTCACCGCCGGGAAGCCATTTCTCCCCTTCGGTCTCCTGCCTTCCCTAGTGATTCTCCGGCCTTCCAAGGGCCCGAAATGGGTTCCCCACGACGAGACCTACCCGGTGGTGCCTCCTCGGCCACGGAGACCTCGCTGTCACCGGGAGCGAAGCTCCCTCTTTTCCTCGCTTTCGCCTGCCGGCGAGGTTGAAGACGACGACGTGGCCGCATCGCCGCCGTTCTCTCCAACCGTTATCCTTTAAACTCGGCCGTCGGATGGCGGTTCTTCTCACCGTCCGATCTTCTTAAACCCCACGCCCCCACCGTCCGATCCCGCCTTACCGCTCGCGCCCACCTCTATTCTCACCGTCCGATCTTCATAAACCCAGCAGATCCGAGCCGCCTCGCCGCCATCTCCACCGGACGCCACGCTGCGTCGGCCATCCGCCTGAGGGACGGCGTCGCGTGGTCATGCGCCGCACAGATGTGGGCTGTTGCCTCGTTGCCGCAGGCCGCAAGACAGAGCCGTGCCATCAAGGGTGGGCTGCCCAAGATCGTTCATTCCGATTTTCCGTGGTTTATTCTTTTCCAAAATCCGTAAAATCCAAATAAATCCTAGAAAATCACGAAAATCCTAAAATTCCCAAATTTCACCACATTGCTCCTTTCATTATCCTGAACCCAGTGGTGAACTCCAATTTCCAAAATTCTTCTCCAGCAAAATCTAAAAATTCAAAGAACCCCTTTCATTTGATATTTTATGCAATTTTATTTCTTTTTAATTCTTTTTAATAGATTATTTTTCCTTGCTTGATTATTATCAAGCTGGATTTAATTATTCTATGTGTTTGCGCTAGTTTCGAGATCCCTAAGCTCGTGTGCAATCTCGGGATCCGTGCGTCGACGTTCGAGTCACGAGATCATTCCATTCACTAAAGTCGCAAATCCTTTGATCATATTATACCCTATGATGTTCACTTAAGTTATTACATTATTTGCATTATGCTAGTTGTGAAATGCTAGTTTAAAGTAAAATAAAAAGATTTAGAATGACATGTGATATAGATATGTCCTACCACCGAAAAATGCCATGCCCAATTTGTAGCCATGCCTTGTAGCCCTAGAAATAAATATCTGTTAATCTAGATCACTATAGGTTATTACTATCATGCAAAGTCTTTTCTTGATAAGGTCGTGGTCATGGCCGAAGATTTGAAAACCCGACCCTAGGGTGGGGTGGTATGGGACACCGCATCCTAGGGCGAGAGTGTCGGCAGTCTTTGGAAAGGGTAAGAGCGCTGGGAAACCGCGGGTCGGTCTTCGCCCACCGCTTACCCTAGGTTGTGGTCGCGACCGGAGAGGTTATGCCATGTGAAAATATAAGGACCGAACCCCTTATGCCGAGCGATCGTCATAGCAATCGCCAACCACGTGAGTTGACTTGTCAACACCGGTTTAGTAGCCGCTCAACTCTTTGAAACTCTACAGTGTTGAGGAGGCCGGAGGTTGGTAGTTGAATTAGGTATGCCGTGTCATGGATACCTAATAACCAGTGGGGTTCACTCGAAGCGGACGGGAGTTTCCATGTGCCGCACCGAGTGAATTCTCCACCTGCAGAGCCTATATAAAGATTTGAGCGGTTGAACGACTGCTCTCTTAACTCATCGCGGGAGTTAAGGGATCGTGTGGGTAAAGTTGAGCAAACTCGCAGAGTCAATTAAATGGTATTCGGACACGCCGTGCTCCCTGCTTATTGGGCCGTGTCACTTGGGTGATTCCATCGAAAGCTTAAGTAGTTTTCAATGTTTTAATCGGTTAGATGGTTATTTAACTCTTCATGAAAACCCTCGTTGATTAAGGAGTAGTTTTATCGAAAGTTTTACGAAAAGGTTTACAAATAAAACGCATCCACTCAAGGATAATAAACCAAATATACTCCACCTTTGTTAATCCGCATATAGTAAGGAAGGGTTCCTTTGCGGTTTCTTGGTAAGTTGTTGGCACACGGCTTGCTAATCAATTCTTTAGAAGATCAAGACGGGTGAAGGTCTCCCGCTGAAGAAGCCCCGAGGGTCTCTTCTTCGACGAGGATCCGTGGTCGAGGTCTTCGCCGCCAAAAGGATTCGGGCTTTGTGATATAATTATACTTTGGGCTTGCACGCCTATTGTCAAAACTCGGATGTTAATCCATATGTGAAATATATGTCGGTCTTTGTTGTAAGCATGCAATGATATACTCTTGCGCGCACTCCATAACTGCTCATGCGTGAATAGTTGCGGGTTGCCGTGTCCAGACGCCGCCTCTAAACGGGCGTTATAAGAAGTGGTATCGAGCGTGCTCTTTGACCGTAGGTTAAGACCTAAGGCACCTAGGAAGCGATTTTATCGCAAAACCTAATTTAAAGACATAAAAGGGTTTATGAAAAATATAAGTACTCACTGCCTTTACCTCTCTTGTTGCTACCTTATCCGCCTTAGTTTACTCGCTTAAGTTTTGATTTATGCAAATATTTACCGCTTCACTTGTCTAACTTCAAAATTTTCGCTTCGCAGATGGTGCACCACATCTTTTCCCGCCTGACCGTATGGACGGTTGGGTCTGTAGGTGTGGGAGATGCGGAAGCATCTTGGAGCGAGAGGCAACTTCAACCCTGTTCCATGTCGTGGGACAATTTCGCCAGACCAGCTCTACGAGCACGAGGCTTGGGTGGTTCTTGATCCGCTGCCCGTCCGCCTGACAGAAGCGGAGGTTCACCGCCCGTCAGTGAACGAGGACGATGTCGCTCAGATGTGGCTCAAGGCCGCACTCACCTCGAGACTACTACCACTGTGAGCTAGCAGGACACCTTTGACCTGTGCCGTCCGCACTTTGGGGACTTTTAGTCCCTGGTTCGGTGAGATGACGATCCCTCAAGCGCATCGCCACCCTTATGACACTGCAGGTCGTCCGCCACGACGGGAGCAATCGGTGAGGCCAGAGTTCTACTGAGGCGCCTTTGGGACGCCTGTGAGGAGGTTCGGCCCGGAGTCCCTTCTTCGCTTTGAGGCCCGTGGAGGCGCAGAGGGCTCTGAAAGTGCAGAGTCGCCAGCGTCCATTCCGCTTGTGCTTCAAAGGCGCTTAGGCCCAAGCGCCGATGATGACTGGCAGAATACTGTGTCTCGGTTCGCCTGCACCTCGCTTGGCCCTCCCAACTACCGAGGATATGGAGGAGTAGACGACCGCCAGCGAGTCCCGACCTTTTGTTTTAGTAGCAAGATTTTTGTATTGTAATGCAAGTGTAACCATGAACCCTAAGTGGTCCGTGTACCACCGCATATTGTAAAATTATGTTCATTAATCTTTATGTTGTTTGCTTAATTATCGATATTTCGCCCGTGTTCAAAGCTTTCTCCGTCCCTTCGCCTCGCTCTTACCTTTTTCGTCCTATACTTGCCTTGAAAATTCAAATCTTACTTATCTACTCTTGGTTGCCAAAAATCGCTGCAAGGCTAATTCCCGCCCCAATTGATGATGAATCCGACACAAGACGGACAGACCAGCAAGGTGGTGCACCGCCACAGATCAAGCGACGCTTAGCCAAAGATAATAACAATGTTAGAGAAAACCGCCAGAAGGAGAATGAACATCCTACGAGTGCTTGATCGCAAGCCTGTATGCTTGAGCAGATAGCGCCTAGATCTCCGTGCCTTCGTGGTGGAGGCAATATCCCTGGATGGTGCACCGCCTCCTCCCGATGGGCGTACTTCGAAACCCGTCCGCCGACCTTTACCACCTCGGCCGACCCCTTAGTGGCCGAGGACCGGCCGGTAGACGTGGAAAGGAAGCTTCGCACCGCATGCATGGCGATGACAAAGAGAAGGTGTTTTATGCATCCCACCGCCAGTGGTCTCAGCTGCAACATGGTGGATCAACTACCAGCTGTACCCGAGAGACCGAGAGATTGATTGGGAAGAATTCTCCAAGGCTTTCCGCAAAGCCCATATTCCCGATGGCATTATGGAGGCAAAGCGCGAGAATTTTGGCGCCAAGCAAGGAGGTCGCACAATTATGGAATACCTACACCGCTCAACCATCTTTCCTGTCACCCGTAAGATGTTGATAAAGAAGAGAAGAAATGAGCAGATCTGTGGTCGGACTACAATGGGCCTTGAAATTCCACATTTCAACTTATCAAATTCCAAGACCGAATGACATGGTGGATAGCCTCATCACCGTAAGAAGCCCGTAGTGAGATGGAGGATTACGTAAAGCGAAGCAACGCACAAATCACAGCCCTCCTCCCACCAAGCCCAATAAGCAAGACTATGGGGTCGTCGTCTTTTCGATCCCAACCTTCTCGACAGCCAGATGTCGCCGAAAAGTCACCAGACAGCCCCAAGAATACAACTCCCCTTCACCTTTGGCAATCGATGCCCCACTTGTGGAGGAAACCACCTCGCCGCCAGCTTGTCCCCAGATCCAATGCTTGCTTCCACTGTGGCGAAATAGGGCACTACAGAGATCGTTGTCCCAAAAGAACTTGCCTCCGATGTCGCAAAGCTTCAAGTACGTAATCAACAGCAGCAGGAGTCAAAATCACAAGCAGCCCCAAGACCCCAAAGGAGGATACTTGCAGATCAAGGCAAATGGACCGCAATCACCGCGGAACCAAGAATTTCACCTCAGCAGAGGCGAGGCTGCCGTGCCTACATTTTATGCAAGGTGAATCACGACGCCAGAAGATGCAATGGAGCCGCCGATATCATTGCTTGTGATGTTCCCAATCAACTCCATACCGCATTGATTTTATTTGACCCCGAGCAACACATTCATTTATCTCAAGAGTTTTGTCTTGAAAATCGCCACCCCGCTTTTGCCAAGACCTTATGTGGTTGAAACCCCTGGTTAGAATGGAGTCCCACTTGGGTAAAGTGACTCAAGATAACCATCCAAGGGTAGAATTTAAGGCGATTTGTTGCAATTAGATATGTCGTTTAGATGTCATTTTGGGCATGAACTGCTAGCTAAAAACAAAGGCAAGGTAGACTGTGAGGACAAAACAAGATCTTTGGTCAATTTCAAGATCAAGGTGGTGATAAAAATGCATCGAGAAGTACTTGAAAAGTGCAAGAAAACACATGATCAACATGTTGGCAATACACTGAGCAAGTGCTTAGTACAAGACTATCCGGATGTGTTTCAAGAATTACCCAGAGCACTTCGACAGTGTGTAGAGCTTGCTATAGAATTGGTTCCAGCACAATAACCAATCGCCAAGCATCAATACCGGATGTCACCAAAGGAGCTAAAGGAACTCAAGAAACAACTAGATGAATTGCAAGAGAAAGAATTCATAAGACCAAGCGCTTTCACCTTGGTCGGCCCCAGCTTCTATTTGTGAAGAAGAAGAATGGAGAATTAAGAATGTGTAGATTACGAGGTTTGAATGTCGTCACCATCAAGAACAAGTACCCACCGCCTGTAATTGATGATTTGTTTGATCAACTCAAGGGTGCCAAAGTATTCTCCAAGATCGACTTGCGCCGTGTTATCATCAACTCAAAACCGAAAGCAAGATCGAGAGAAAACAAGATTCATCACCCGATATGGACTATACGAGTTCACGGTCGTGCTATTTGGTTTAACCAATGCACCACTTATTTCATGAACCTTATGAATCGTGCATATGGACCAACCGGACCGATTCGTGATAGTCTTTATCGATGATATTCGATATACTCAAAGAGTGAAGAAGAGCATAAAGAGCATTTGCACCGGCGTTGACTAGATTGAGAGAGCACCGGTTGTACGCCAAGTTCGACAAATGCGCTCGCTAAAAGAAGTGGCTTTCTTGGGTCACATTATATCCAAGATGGTGTCAAAGTTGATCCAAAAGATTGCCGCGGTTATGGAATGGCAACAAATTTCAAGACAAGAATGTAAATAAGGAGCTTCCTTGGATTGGCTATTACCGCCGATTCATAGAAGGATTCTCAAAATTTCTCGTCCACTTACTCAATTGTCAAGAAAGACAAACCTTTCCCGTGGATGATACATGTGAAGAGAACTTTCGCTGTCAAGACCAAGCTAACAACGACACCAAGGTCTGATTTTGCCAAACCCGAGAAAGAGTTTCAAGTCTATTGTGATGCATCAAAACAGGTTTGAGATGTGTACTCATGCAAGATGTAAAAGTGGTTGCTTATGCCTCAAGACACCGAAGTCGCACGAAGAAAATTATCCCACACACGATTTAGAGCTAGCACTGTGGTGCATGCCCTCAAAACTGGAGGCACCACCGCTAGGAAATCGATGTGAGATATTCTCGATCACAAGAGTTTAAAGTACCTCTTCACACGACCAGAGTTGAATATGAGACAACGAAGATGGCTAGAACCGATCAAAATTATGATGTTGATCTTCAATATCATCCCTAAGAAGGCCAATGTGGTTGTCGATGCCCTCACCGAAAGGTTCGACAAGGCGCACTAACTATCGCAGAATATCCGCCGAATGCGTAAAGATATACTACGACCGAATTTGGTGATCATCGAACAAGGCAACTGACAAGACTAGAACTTCACCGCTGTCGATGCATCGATTAAGGCACCCAAGATGACGATGAAGAGATTCAAAACCGAAAAGAAAGTTCAAGAAGAGGATTCATCGAGTATGCAATAGATTTAACATGGGATCCTTACTTTCGTAGTCGCTATTGCATACCCAACAAGAAAGAGTTGAGAGAATTGATTCTATCTCGAAGCTCATTCCTCTCAATTCTCGATCCATCCCGAGGCACAAAGATGTATCAAGATTTGAAGAAAAGTATTGGTGGAACCAGATGAAGAAAGAAGTGGCGTAATATGTAGCCAAATGTGACGCCCGCGAACAGATCAAAATTGACCACCGAAGCCCTCAGATCATATACCTTTACCGATTCCGAATGGAAATGGGATAGTATCGGCATGGACTTCATTACTGGACTTCCCAAAACTCGTGAAGGATATGATGCTATCTGGGTCATAGTCGACAGACTGACCAAGGTGGCTCATTTCCTCCCGATCAAGCAAACCTATGGGAAGGATAAACTTGCCGAACTATATTTGACACGAATTGTGACACTTCACGGAGTGCCCAAGAAGATTGTGTCAGATAGAGGAGCCCAATTCACATCCAAATTCTGGGAAAAGTTGCACAAGCAATGGGCACCGATCTCAATTTCAACAAAGATATCACCCATGCATGTATGGGCGCATGTAAAGAACAAATCGATTTTAGAAGATATGTTGAGAGCTTGCGCCATTGTGTATGGAGCAAGATGGAATACTTGCTCGCCATTTGCTCAATTCTCCTACAACAATGACTATCAAGCTAGCATTCAGATGGCCCCATTTGAAGCTTTATATGGCGTAGTGTAGAACACCTCGAATTGGTCGAGAGGGGAACGACTCGTTGGACCCCAAATTGCCCAAGATGCGTAAGCACATATCAAAATCATCGAGATGCACTAAAGATTGCACAAGACCGATGTAAGAGCTATGCAGATAACCGCAAAAAGACTTAAGCTTTGAAATCGAGATTTCGTATATCAAAGTCACACCTTTCAAGATCGCCAAGAGGTTTCAAGTCAAAGGCAAATTGGCTCCGAGATACGTGGGACCGCTTTCAAAATATCGGAGAATTGGATAAGTAGCTTATCAAGCATACCTACCGCCCAATTTATCCAGATTCACAATGTGTTCCACATATCCCAACTCAAAATGTTTACGCCACCTACGATGAAGTACCCTGCCGACGTCGAATCGCAAGATGACCGACCTACCTCAAGAACCTTTGCAAATACTTGAAACGTCGAAAAGGCAAATTAAAGTAAATGTCGATTTTGCAGAGTATGTTGGAGGAATCACACGCCACGAGGCCACTTGGGAAAGAGAATCTGATTGCATGAGATTTTCCCAACTTACTCCTCGACCAAGTTAATCTCGGTCTAGATTCTTTTAAGGGGTAGGTTGAAAGACCCCAAAATTTCAAACCAAATTTTTCCCGGATTTTCCCGAATTTTGGTGAATTTTTGAAAACTTTCCCACTGAAATCCCTACCGAAAGGCTTTCCTTTCTACGAGCGCCTTCCTTCTCCTCCGGCCGCCCATTTCCGCCTCCTCCCAGCGCCGCCCTCCTCTTTCCGCTTCCTCCCCGGCGCCGCCCGCCTCCTTCCTCCGCTGGCGCCGCCTCCCCGCTTCCTCCTCGCGACGCTTGCGCCTGCCTCCCGACCGCCTTTGCCCCTCGATTCGGACACCGCCCTCCGCGCGGTCCGGCCCGCCCGCCTCAGCGCCACGCTGCCGCCCTCCTTCCCTGTGGACCCCGCCACCTCTTCTCCTCCTTCCCCGCATGCCCGCGCCACCCATGCCGCCCACCGGGCCGCACGCGCTGGGCCCCACCGCCATTACTCCTCGCGGAGTGTGTCGTCACCCTAGCGGAGAAGACCCCCACCGGCCCCATCACCTCCGGTTGACTCCACGCGCGGCCGAGCCTTCTCCCCACGGCCACTCCTCTCCCGCGGTATAAAACCCCTTCGGCTCCGCCTTCCCTTGCTTCCCGAGCTCTCCACCGCCCATTCACTTCCTCCACTCCCTGCACCTCCCGGAGCACCGATTGGCTCCCATCGCCCCAGCCCGCCGCCTTCCCTCGGCCGACCCCGTGAGCCGATCTTCCTCCCTCTCCCTCATTCACAAATTCTTTGCTCCCGAGCACCCTTGCTACTCCCTAATTACAATGCCGCTTCTGCCGGTGATCGCTGTGGAGCTCCAAGACCAAGCTCACCACCTACAAACACCTCTCCGTGGCTGCCTCATCCGGGACCTCCGAGCTCGACCATCGCCACCAACGTGAGCCCTGTGACCCATCGACCATAAATCCACCGCCGACGGCTCGATCGCCGGAGACCTCCTCACCGGAAGCCATTTCTCCCCTTCGGTCTCCTCCTTCCCTAGTGATTCTCCGGCCCAAGGGTCCGAAATGGGTTCCCACGACGAGACCTACCCGGTGGTGCCTCCCTACCACGGAGACCTCGCCGTCACGGGAGCGAAGCTCCCTCTTTCCTCGCTTCACCGCCACGGAGGTTGAAGACGACGACGTGGCCGCATCGTCGCCGCCTTCCAACCGTTATCCTTTAAACTTCGGCCGTCGGATGGCGCCTTCTCACCGTCCGATCTTCTTAAACCCCACAGCCCCACCCGTCCGATCCCGCCTACCGCCGCCTACCCCACCTCTATTCTCACCGTCCGATCTTCATAAACCCAGAGATCCGAGCCGCCTACGCGCCATCTCCACCGGACGCCTGCCACGCGTCGACCATCCGCCTGGAGGGCGCACAGGCAGCAGGCAGCGCACACACATGATGGCCTTGCTACTGCCTTCTGGCCAGTGGCTGAGGCCAGTCAAGACTGCTATGTGGGTCGCCCAAGATCTGCTCATTCCGATTTTCCAGGTTTATTCTTTTCCAAAATCCGAAAATCCAAATAAATCCTAGAAAATCACAGAAAATCCCAAAAATTCCCAAATTTCACCACATTGCTCCTTTCATTATCCTGAACCCAGTGGTGAACTCCAATTTCAAAATTTTTCTCCAGCAAAATCTAAAATTCAAAGAACCCTTTCATTTGATATTTTATGCAATTTTATTTCTTTTAATTCTTTTAATAGATTATTTTTCCTTGCTTGATTATTATCAAGTCGATTTAATTATTCTATGTGTTTGCGCTAGTTTCGAGATCCCAAGCTCTGTGCAATCTCGTGATCCGAAGCGTCGACGCTCGAGCTCACCGAGATCATTCCAGCTCACTAAGTCGCAAATCCTTTGATCATATTATACCCTATGATGTTCACTTAAGTTATTACATTATTTGCATTATGCTAGTTGTGAAATGCTAGTTTAAAGTAAAATAAAAAGATTTAGAATGACATGTGATATAGATATGTCCTACCACCGAAAAATGCCATGCCCAATTTGTAGCCATGCCTTGTAGCCCTAGAAATAAATATCTGTTAATCTAGATCACTATAGGTTATTACTATCATGCAAAGTCTTTTATCGATAAGGTCGTGGTCGGGCAAGAGATTTGAAAACCCGACCCTAGGGTGGTGGTATGGGACACCGCATCCTAGGGCGGAGAGTGTCGGCAGTCCGGAAAGGGTAAGAGCGCTGGGAAACCGCGGCCTGGCCTTCGCCCACCGCTACCCTAGGTTGTGGTCGCGACCGGAGAGGTTGCGGCCATGTGAAAATATAAGGACCGAACCCTTATGCCGAGCGATCGTCATAGCAATCGCTCAACCACAGGAGTTGACTTGTCAACACTGGTTTAGTAGCTGCTCAACTCTTTTGAAACTCTACAGGTGTTGAGGAGGCCGGAGGTTGGTAGTTGAATTAGGTATGCCGCGTCATGGATACTAATAACTGTAGGGTTCACTCAAGCGACGGGAGTTTCCATGTGCCGACCCGAGTGAATTCTACACCTGCAGAGCCTATATAAAGATTTGAGCAAGTGAAACGACCGCTCTCTTAACTCGTCGCGGAGTTAAGGGATCGTGTGGTAAAGTTGAGCAAACTCGCAGAGTCAATTAAATGGTATTCGGATACGCGTGCTCCTGCTATTGAGTCGTGTCACTTGGGTGATTCCATCAAGAAAGCTTAAGTAGTTTTCAATGTTTTAATCTGTTAGATGGTTATTTAACTCTTCATGAAAACCCCCGTTGATTAAGGAGTAGTTTTATCAGCAAGTTTTACTAAAAGGTTTACAAATAAAACTGCATCCACTCAAGGATAATAAACCAAATATACTCCACTCCTTTGTTAATCCGTGCATATAGTAAGGAAGGGTTCCTTTGCGGTTTGCTGAGCTGGTTGTTGGCTCACGGCTTGCTAATCAATTCTTTAGAAGATAAAGACGAAGGTGAAGGTCTCCCTGCTGAAGAAGCCCCAGGGTCTCTTCTTCGACGAGGATCCGTGGTCGTAGGTCTTCGCCGCGCAAGCGGATTCTCGGGCTTTGTGATGTAATTATACTTTAGGCTTGCACGCCTATTGTCAAAACTCGGATGTTAATCCATATGTGAAATATATGTTGGTCTTTGTTGTAAGCATGCAATGGTATACTCTTCGCGACACTCCATAACCTGCTCATGCGTGAATAGTTGCGGGTTGCCGTGTCCGTCACGCCGCCTCGGAACGGGCGCTACATACATACCCTACTAAATATGTTGTAACCTGAGCTTTCACTCTTCTCTTCTTGTTTGTATGATTGATTCATTATTCTTTTACTCGAACAGTTGGACATCTCCATACTGTAAATCATTCTTCTTTGAGATGTTGTAAACCATTATTGGGGGAAATTGTAATGGTCATAGGATGACCGTATCTTTTTGTCTCACAATGTACTCTCTCGTCCCGTGATATAAGTTATCATCCTTGGAAAGCATCGTCCCATAATATAAGTCTATTGCAGAGGTCAAATGTGTAGTTATTGCAATATTCTCACTGTATACCTCTATTTTAATGTTGAAAAAGTGAATGAGTAGTTGTAATATGTACTTTTTCTTAGATTTACTATATACTTATCCCTGCGTATAGTGGGCTTTAGACTTATATTACGCGATGAGGAGAGTATTATGTTCTGCTCGTAAGATGACTTTGCACCAAGCAAGCAATGTGTTCTACAGAGAGACACATGTCACCTGCCATGCTACCCCACTGTGGCAAGAGGTGGCCACCATGGCACGTCGGTCTAGCGTGGTAGGTGGCAAGCGAGCGCAATAGTTGTGGGCTCCATCGACCGTCGTGCTGCCTGACTGCAGCACCATCTACTGTGGTGCCCAGGGGTGGCAGGAAGTGTTGCAGTACGGCTCTACGACAGCTTTGCTGCCGCCATTTAGTCTTTAATAATATTCGATGGTACCCCAGTTTTCGATAATCTTCAATACTAGACCTTTTAGAACTTTTGTAAATAACCCAACTCTATGGTTTGGTAGGTACACAAACTTAGAATTGCCCAAAGTACATAGATTTTTTATATTGTGTTCAAATGGACTAATATTTTACAAACTTCAGCTTAAGCAAGAATAGAGCAGTAAAGACAAGATTTAAAGCCTGACATAACAACTGATAATGAAGGTGTGAATTATATGGCATGTAGAGTTTGCTTAGGTGCATATATTTGCCTAACTATTTCTACGGTACAAACGGCAACATGCACGAACCATGGGCCCAAACTACAAATACGATACAAATACGCCTTTTGGAAAGGATAATACTTGATAGATGGAACTCAAGTCAGGCTTGTGGGCATACATCTTACTCCTCTCTACGGGCTCTCCTCAGCACTTCAAGGTATGCTTTGCATATCTTTCTCATGCGCTCCATGTATTCTTTCTTTTTCCTTTTGTGCTATTCATGTTTGTGCTCCTTCCATCTAGCAACAGATGAATGCAGGTACGTGATAAGGTCCATGTCCTCTCTAATTGGGCACCATTCTCATATTCACATTCTTCCTTACTAGCATTGGTGAAGAACTTAGTATTATTAAAAATAGGTAGAATAGAAATCTCGATAGAAGACTCACTGCCGCCACACCGTGGTGTATCCGTAGACGTAGCCACCTTGGTTTCCTATGCTGACAAGTTCATACTTAGCCTGCACACCACAATGGTAACATACGATTTTCTAATACATAGTCGTCATGCATCATCGGTGGAACATGGCTCTCATAGTTCTGCAGTTTGGGAATGACCATCCATTGGTCCCTTTCCCTTCCCTTCCCCACTCCCGGCTGATGGAGGTTTCCAACGTGTGAATGCTTCGGACGTAATCGCATAGTTCAGCATGTATTTCTATCTAATCAATGCCTCGTCATACTTGTCCGGGCCGATCGATCCACTGGAAGAAGTAGCGACGCTCCTCTGGTTGCGATACATGAATATAGTTAGCTATGTTTGAAATGCATGTGCAATGTGAATATGGACAGACATGACTCACACGGTAATCCCCGCATGTGTAGAAAGCCCAGGGCGGTGGTACTACGATGCGTGGATTGCTAGATCCATGTCGGCTTACCGCGGTCGCACTATGGATGTGGGAATTTCGATGGTATAGGAGCATCCTTGCAAGAACTATCTGGGTAGGTTGCTACCGTCTTGGCAACCTATTTTTGCTTTCGAGCATCTGCGCATTGCTGGACATCCTCCTCTACCTCTCTTCTCCCTACCTTTCTTCTTTGTGCCCTCTATGTGTTAATCAAATTAGCTCGAATGGAGTGTTGCCTGAAGTGGTCAAGGCTGCTGTGGCTTTACAGCCAGTAGAGGTGTAGAGCAGAGGCAATAAATTTTAGTGAATGCAAGTATACTTATGTCCGCTGGAAAGTATGTTTGCCTATAGTATAGCTCAACGAGTTGTTAGTTCACAAGGAAAACATGTCACTTATTGTCAATTTGGTTTGCAAGGGTGCCATGCTATGGTCACTTTGGCACGAAAAGGTGGAGGTGTAGCACTTTCACCATGCTGGAACCATAGTGTTGTCATATTGGTCCGAAAAGCATGTGGTAGAGTGTTGTCACATCAGTTTGAAAAGCTTTGTGCCCGAGTGTTATCACATCGGTCTGAGAAGCATATGGATGCGTGATGTCACGTTGGTCTAAAAAATAGGTGCCAGAGTATTGTCACATCGGTCTGAAAAGCAGGTCCGAGTTTTCTCACATCAGTCTAAAAGTCGGTGGCTAAGTGTTGTCACTTTGTTTTGAAAAGTAAGTGTGATGGTGCTGTCATTGTGGTCTAAATTGGAGATGGCCTAGTGTTGTCACTTGTCACGAGAGGCGGGTGTTGACATGCCAGTCTAAAAAGGAGGCAGCATTGGATTTCTCCAACACATCGTTGGTTCACTCTATCAATCGTTGTGTACAATATGTATACTACGTAGTTGTTAGACAATATATTCAAGCAACCGGTCTGTCCGCACCAGCATCTTCACCTACCTCATCTACACTGTTGTCTATCTTGACACCCCTGAGCATGCTTCCTTAAGTCTCTATCATCCCGACCGACACCAGGTTTCGCCGCACTATCACCATCCTCACCAACAATAGGTTCTACTTCACCACCACCATCCAACTACGGCACTTCCACATTGCCACTCCTACCGGCTCACCCCTACTCAATGATTCCTCCATCTCCATAAACTACACATATACCATCAGCCTCCCATATATCGTCATACCAGGATTGCTTGCAATCTCCATGTACTGCCCCCATACGGCACTACCTGTCACCTTTGCAAGCTCCCAAAAAATCTCCCATGAACCTTCAACAACTGCATCAGTCTCCCTATCAAATGCATTATGTACGCACCTTCGAGCTTAGGTAGACCCAGAGCCCGAACCACGATCCGTTCACAATTTGTTAGGTCCACCCCGTACGCCCATACGACATCCTTCCTATAGAATACAAATAAATCTTGTATACCCAATATCATGTACCTACCCCTACCACCAAGTACAAATGAAATCCACTTAATTCCGATAATGCTAAATAGAATTGTACATAACCAAAAATAATCATGTATAACTGAATAACTGAACCGATTTATCATATCTGCATATAGACATATATATATACATATACATGTGTGTGTATCCTAAATTACAATGTCATGCAAAATACTAAAAATAACAGTGCACATTTCTTTCATCATTTTCTACATTTTTTAATCTTACCAAAGCAGTACAAATAATATATATTGTCTGTAGTTCAATTAATTCATGCAGTTAAATAGTTTCAAAATAGAGAGATCTACTGCATCATTCAACATTATATTGTCGGCAATATGATAATTTCATCAAATAATATCATACACATCATTATCTCAACTAAGATGTAGTTACCACGGCTAATGAAACAATGTCATCCTAATGAGCTAAATATATACATCAACTAAGCATGGTTACCTAACACATTCAACACTATCAAAGCAACCATTATGCCGATTGCACGCTAATGATAAATTAAGTACACTACTTACATTCGAATGAAACATATCTCTTTTTGAAACTCTGCATCAAATTTACACTTTTCACAACTACCAAACTTTCTAAATTCCAGCAAAACGACCTCAAAAATCGATTTGAACCTTTGTTTTCCTCTCCTCTCTGTTGCTCTCTCGATCAACTGAACACAGCAGCAGCGAAAATGATAGGGGCGAGTGGAGGACGATAGCGAGCGACACGCGTGATCCCCTGGTGGCTCACTAAGCTACTGCACCCAGGCATTGCGGTAGGAGCTGCTGAGCTCAGGCAGAGCGACAAGCATCGTCATATCATGACACACGTGATCGCCTGCCACGCTTGCTTGCCGCCTACCATGCTGGACCAACATGCTGCAGTGGCCACATCCTGTCACGGTGGGGTAGCGCAACAGGTGATATGTATCTCCTACTGCTGTTGCGTGGTCGCGGAGGTGGTTATAAATGCAAATTTGAGGGCAGGGGGCTAGATTTTTTTTTAAGAAAAAAGAGTAGCTAACATGTTTAGCCAGTTTAACTGAACGCTTACTCGGGGTAATCAGGGTGGTTACCGCTTACAAGGTGATAAGATGGGTAACACGAATCTCAGCCCCTTTAGTGCCATATAAGTCAATGATTGGAGGTTGTAACTTGGAACCATATATAATCTGAATTATGTGCTTTACTTCATCTGATAATTTGCCTTGCCATCAATTTTGCTCAAGTTCTTATCCTTTGCAGTTCTCACTAATTTACGCACTTGCTAATTTACAATTGCATGATGAATTTATGACATCAATTTTGCTGTAGGTTTGATCTTTCTTCCTGATTTACAGTGCATAACTGATTACATCAATTTTGCTCAAGTTTTTATCCTTACTGCTTTCATTTGCCAATGTAAAATTTCATGATGAATCTCCATTTCTTCACGTTATGATTTCTCTTTTCATCCATCTAGCAACCAATATTGACATGTTTTGATGTTGGGAACGTATTATATGCAATCTAGCTTAGAGTGCAATCATAGTGTAATCCAACTATACATTGTCACGAAAAAATATGAAAAATTCTCAATGTAACCTATGCTTTACTCCACATATGTATAAAATTTTATGTTCAAATCCATTATACGTTAAAGAGTAAAAGAGAAAATTTTGACAAATTTGAACTCTTAAAATTTTGTTAGATTTTTCTCTTTTTTGATACTCTTAATATAGAGTGAATTTAAACTTTAAATTTTATAAATAGATAGAGTAAATTTAGAAGTATATATAGAATTTTTTTTAGATTTTTTCATAACAATATTTAGTTGGATCGCACCCTCAAGCTAGATCGAGTACAACACATCCCGTGTTAATATGCTATATAAATATACATATATAAATCAAAATTTTAAATAGAAAAACCGTATCCTCCCCTATTACGCCCGGGGGACTCTCCGCGCGGAGGGAACGCCAGCTCACCCCGCGCCAGCGCTCCACCCGCCGCGTGGCCGCCAAATTTGCGTATGGTCGGGTGAGCTGTTTTGCAAAAAAGTCCCTACATTTTCCCGAAATTACGTACAGGTCCTTGGTTCTCACGAAAAGGTCCCTGCCAGTTTTTTTAGCCCCTCCACTGTGCAGGATAGCCCCCCACGGTTTTTGAAATTGCGCACGGATCCTCGTTTGTTTACGTACAAGTTCTCATTTTTTTTACGAAAAACCCTTTACCTTTCTCGAATACTCCAAACTGCTCACCTGCTGGGAAATCGCTTGTCATACCTGAGTTCTATGAAGCTTTGTTGAGAAGCACGCTATCTATTTCCACATACTCCAAACTGCTCACATTTCATTACCGTGACGAGTTGCTAGTATTTACTATAAGGTGAGACGAAGGAGTGAATACTATTACCAGTTTAAGAACTTTGACCAAGTCTAGCCTTATTATCTACTATCCTTTTCCGTCTCTCTTCCAATTCACACACTACTTCCAATGTAACTCTTACAAGACATGAATGAGACATCAAGCAAGTTTTTATCACTATATGCAACTCAAAATATAGATTGATCCTATTCTTTTTAGCTTCTAAAAACTGTTTTTCGGTTTTCTACAGTAACTAGCTTTTAAACATAGTATCTTTTTAAGATAGAGTTTACTAATTAATTATAGTATATACTATATCGACTTCATTTATATCGGCAAAACCACACGTGAGTTTCTGTTACACTGTAATCTCTCGCACGAATGCATTAAAAGCTACAAGCCATGACCAAAAGTCACAAGTCAAGACAAAAAGAAACAGACCCATTATTTTCGACTTTACGGTCTTAGAAACTAAAGCTCCATTTAGAAAGTGGGATTTTTTTTATTAATGTAGGAATCAAACTGATTTACGTGAAAGCCAAAAGAAATTCGTACGTTTTCAAAAAACAGGGTATAATACCGAGGTTAAGGCTCCGCTCGAAATGGTTTTAATTTTTTAACTTCTAAATTTTTTTTATTTTTTGTTTTTGTGTTTTCTATACCTTTGCATTATCCTAAAGTATTTAGCGGTATTTTCTTTATTTCTTTATTTTATTTTTACGATAATAACAATGAAGCTTTTTGTTTCAAATAAATTGTGATAGACTTTTTATGTTATTTTTTAACTTATAAAAGATTAACGGTCGCTGCAGTAAAAATCTTACACAACGAAATGTGAAAATGGATGATACATACATGAGTACTACTACGTGCACAAATTCGAGGCTGCATACCGAGGGACAAATAGAACCTTTGACGGACAAGTCTCAATGGCCTAAGGTTAATCTAGATTTTGTCCTTCTACCACCACTTGCAAAAGGTCTTACGGGAGGCCTCGAAAATTAAGAATCAAGGGTGCTAGAGAATGGTGGAAAGGGTAAAACAAATGCAAGAGGTGTGGGAGCTAGGACATAGACAAGCAAGATGCCCTCTTAATGGCACCAAGAAGAGGTAATTAAAATGTAGTCATCCAATTTACTGTTTCCATTTTATGCAATTCATTTGGCTGTTGTTCTGTAACAGGAAAATAAAGCCTACAAAAGGAACACTAAGGTGGAAATCGACTTCTACTTCTCAAGCAAGCACACCTACTAGAGCAAATGTTTCCATTCCTCAACAAATCATTGATAGTCCGTGGGTGATGACAAGAAGGATGCTTGCACAAGCAATGGGAGAAGGGCCATCACGACTGCAATGACATCTTCTCGGTGAAGGCCTCCAAATCAACAAAGAAGATATCTCAGGAAGAAAAGAAGTAGAATTTTAGTGTAATTACATTATTTTAGATGAAAGCAATGGGATGGAACCACTTGTCTTTATGAATGTTACGAAGTAAAAAAGCCCCAAAAGTGAGTGCTTTCAGCCGTCTGAGCAGGGCCGTATACGGCCCCTTTCGAAGGCGTTACAAGGGGGAAAAACCCTCAAAACCATAATCCAATACCCTCCAGCGCCGCAATCATCCATGGCGGCTCCGCCGCCGTCTTCCGCGCCGCCGGCCACAGGCGCAAACACCAACGGCAACCCGAAGCGGAAGCCCAAGCCCAAAGCAGCCGGCCCTCTTGATTGGCACAACAAGTTTGCACTGCCCTAAACCCTAACTGGGCGCAGCTCCAGTCCAAGCTCCCCCGCCCCGCCGCCACCCTCCTCGGCAAGCGCAAGCGCCGCCCCGACCCTTCTCCTGGCCCCGCGCCTGCTGAACCGTATGCTACCTCGGAGGAGGCGGCGGCGGAGTTGGAGGTCAAGCTCGAGCCGACCTCCGACGACACCAGGTGAGCAGGCCCTGTCGGTTAGTTACCTCTCTTGGTATGCCGCTTTGAGGCGTTTGGGTTTTGATTTGGTTGGTTGGGCAATGGTGGTGGTGGTCAGCTTGACGAAGGCGCTGGCGGTAGACTGCGAGATGGTCGGGGTCGGTGCCGGCGGCAGCAAGAGCGCCCTCGGCAGGGTCACCTTGGTGAGCCACATTTTTTCTTTTATTTTTTCTCATCTATTTACTGTGTTGTAGTATAATATGCTTGCTTGCTAATTTGCGTTGTGCAAATAGTAAACGCTTGGGAGTTGGAGTAATGCCATTATGCCAGTGATGCCAGGACAATAGGTCTGGAATTTGTTGTTAAAATTGAATGGGAAGGGTGAGGAGGTGCCAGAAGCTGTGTGATCTTGAAACAACAGTTTAATGCTTCAAATTTGACGGGGAATGAGTTTTGCAACTGTTCTGTACCCAGAGTTCAATTTGGATACAATTATGTTAAGATGTTTGGCTTAGCTAATAGGTGTTGGTGGTAACTTTGTAACTCAGATGGATGCCACAATAATATGTTTGGGATTCTATAGCTTTTTTTATTGCAAGGAAGAGGTTGTTATTAGATCGAATCTGTCACTAGTAAGATAACAGTTAGTTTTTTTGTTTCAGTAACATGTGATAGCTTATGTTTGGCAATAGTGTACTGTGGTTTTCTTCCCTGGGGTTGTTGCATCTTGTTGTGTATTGTGCTCTTAGTCTAACATGTTGCTAGTGCTTAAATGCTTTACAATGGCTAAATTCCAGTGCAATGTCTTAGATTTTGATTATTTGTGATTGAAATTCAGGAGTTGAAATAATGCAATAAAATGGGCATGGCATGATTGATCTAAGCATTTAAGTGCTATAGTTTTTTGTCATATGTGTATCAACTTGCTTTTCTGTATCGAAGTTGGCTATGAGAGTGACTTAATGGTAATACTCACTCTGTGTCAGAGGGAACGAGGGGTTAGAATTGGGTAGCATTTAATTGTAGGCGTCCTATACTGAATTTAGGAAGCAGAAAAAAATACCATACCATTCTTTTTTTACTAATGGCAAGAGAAGCATGGTATTGTTCTTATATGAGGAGAGGAGCACAAAAATCGGTGGCCCCCTTTCTTTTCGATTTATGACTTATGGCTTCTCTCAAACAAACAAACAGGGCGGTTTCTCCGCTGCCGTTTTGAAGCGGCTTATCGGGACAACGTTTTTGAAGCGGCTTATCAACATTCGGTTCGTTCACACAAACGCTTGCGCTAAGGTCCAAAACCATAAGCCATAGTCGTAAGCCATAAACCGCAGCCGAAAAGGACCCACCTAGTGTCTGGATGCTTTCTGCTATCCTATTGTAATTTGGATGTGTATCTTTTCCAGTTTTGGGTGTGTTTAGACTCAGACTGTTGACTTGGTGCTAATGGTTCAAGCAGTGAAGGTTTTTCATGGAGATGGAGTTTGTAAATTATGGGATTAAGGGGAGATGGAGTTTGTAAATTATGGGATTAAGGGGTGGTTCTTTTAGGCTGTGGCCTTTGGCTTAAATTTTTGAATTCTGGTTCGCGATAGAGAGTACGGAGAGAGAGAAACTCGCATGCGATTTTGGTCGATGTAGATAAAGTTGGGATAGTGTCTATTACAATTGACTTGTAGACCCCGCGTTGAAAAGACATTCTATTTGAAAACCGGTTACTGTAGAAAGCCAAGCCATACGCCAAAAGAACCAACCCATGTTTGATGGAGATCTGACAAAAAACATAGACTACTTTTTGCTTATCATTTACATAGTGTTTGCTATGTAAATAATGTTCTAAATCAATTTTTGAAATGTCAAACTCAAAATACTTGAGCAATCTGTTTTAAATGTATTCCCTCCTTGTGAATATCACCCCTAATCTTATTGTGCTTTCTACTAGGTTAATTCCTGGGGCAACATTGTATATGATGAATATGTCCGACCAGTAGAGCGAATAGTGGACTACCGTACCCATATTAGTGGGATTAGACCTAAACACATGAATAAAGGTAAAGACATCACTACACTAGCATTGTATTTTATTTCTGTAGAGGATGCCGATCTATGTGGGTTATGCAAAACTGTTTTATGATTGTGCAGCCAAAGATTTCTGGATTGTTCAGAAGGATGTAGCAAACCTTATCAAAGGAAGGATTCTTGTTGGGCATGCCTTGCATCATGATCTTAAGGTTATTGGTGACCTTAACCCCATTTATTAAGCACTTTGTTATCATGTCTAATGCAGTAAACAATTTCCAGGTCTTGCTACTAAGCCACCCAAAAAAGGACATAAGGGATACCTCAGAATATGAGATTTTCCGAAGGTTAGATGGCGTAAACATCCATTCTGTCATTATAGTGCATATTCTTTTTAAGACTGCCCAGCACTGTATTAGCATATGTGTTTCAATTTAGGGAGGGAAAGCGGAGATCGTTGAAAGATCTTGCTGCTCAAGTACTTCGTGCTAAAATACAACAGAAGGAGCACTGCCCAGTATGTGTGATATTATATGCATAGCATGTTTTACACAATGTAGAGTTATTTATTATAACTTGTTTGTGATATGTTCATCCATTTCAAAATTTCTACTACTCTTCCACAATCTAAAACTCATTATCATTAGCCTAACACTTGTTAATATCAGTTCTGCACATAACTAGCTTGCATGTCCATTTTGGTACTCTTATAGATTGAGGATGCCCGTGCTGCAATGTTCATTTACAACAAGCAAAAGAAAGGATGGGAGAAGAACATGAAAGAACAATTTAGGTTCAAAAAGAAGCTCAAGAAGCGAGGGAAGAAGAAATCTGCTGAAGACAATGTGAAGGACCCCAATGTCCCCACAGTTCTTCTGTAGAAAAGATAGATATAGGCAGCTTGTGGCACGCAATGCCCTACTTGGCATTAATTTGACGATGCCAAACCCCGGAATCACTTCAACTGGACCATGAACTTCCATATAATACTTGATGGCAATGTGATGATTCCATCTGTTGATTCAGATTTCTCTACATAGCATTTGTTTCAGGGGATGCAATATTTATAATGAAAATTTTGTAGTTGAACATTCTTCACATGTAACGTAACTTCACACAAACTTTTTCTTCATCAAGTGAAAAATGTAACAGGTGATAAGATTGGGCTACTGATAATTGGATTTTGAGGACTTGGCTGCCTTGTAATAACCATAGATGCTAGAGCTCTCTGATCATGCCGTTTCCTAACTGTAAACTGGTGATTGTGCAGTGGCAGGGAGTTGCTGTCCAGCAGGTGCAGGATAAACACCATCAACACCGAGCAGACGAACATTGGTATCGGCCCGAAGATCCACATCAGCAGCGTTGTCGCAAAGTGGAGTGCTCGGAGTCCCATTGACCAGAAGTTGCCGCCTCGGATCACCGCATGCTGCATGTAGCTCGCCGGGATGTCGGAGTCCAGGGTGGTTATCAGGAAGCTGGCTTGCACATAGTACCTGAATTGCACAGCAACCAGGTTCTGAATCTGATGGCATGGTACTCCCAGAGATTGGTTCTTTCAGGAGGTAGCAGCAGCTGAAAGTTACCTTGCAGAGTGGATGAAGCAGGTGAAGGACGCCAGGAAGCAGACGAGGAGCGAGACGTACTTCACCGTGGCCGTCGCCTGGCTGCGGTCTCCGTAGACGAGCTCCGTCATGAACATCTTGGTCGTGCTGCTCACCCAGGCCCCGATGAGCGAGCCCAGCGCGATGGACAGTGAGGCCAGGTTCGTCGACGCCGAGATGTTGCTGGAGATGACGCTCAGCGCCAGCCCCGTCTCGTCCGGAGCCGCCTGCAGCAACAGCCAACCTCACCATGGTCACCACACTCCGTCCAGACTTGAGAACGCTGCTATATAAAACTTGACAGAAAGATCGAAGAGTGAACCGAAGAATTGTGGGAAAAAAAAACCAGAGATCATGGTTCCTTCCGCCGTTAGTGTTACCTGGACCATGCGGCGGACCCATGCCAGCTTGTTGTGGTTCTCGTAGCCGATGACGGTGGTGGCGGGGTGCCGGAGGATCCGGTAGAGCAGGAGGAGGTGGTAGCCGAGCATGATCACCAGCCCACAGGGGACCAGCACCAGGTCCAGGGAGCTCTCCTCCAGCAGCATCTCCTCTCCTTATCTCTCTTCTGGAGCTGCTTAATTGGGCCTGTTTGTGAATGTGCTGTGATCATGGTCTGTGAATTGCGTGTGTTTTTTTATCTCGATTTTGTGTGTGCTAGTGGCCGAGTGTTACGGCAAGCTGGTTGCTTATGGGTTTTGCATAGAGTAGTACCGACGGTGCTGGCTTGTCGCTTGGGGTGCAAGGTGTGAGGAAGGAGGAGGCAAAGCAAATTCTGCGAGCTTGCTTCGAAGCAAGCTAGGCGCAGAGATAGTTGCCTGTTGGGTTACTGGATCTGCTGGGCTCTTGGATCCAAACCCGGTGCAATGCTCCCCCGAATTCTCCCAACTTTTTTTGTTTCTTTAGAGCTACGGACACGAGTAATTTTGGTTCGAGTACTTGAACCCTTACCCCCAACCACTGCACGTAAGTACTCCATCATCACATCATATGGTATTTCTTAATTCGAGCCCTTAATTTAACATGATGTACCCTTTCGCTCTTTTTTACACGTTTTTCCACTTTTTACGGTCTACGGTGTGATTTTGATTGTTACTTTTTGTGGTTTTATATTAATATGTGCTAATAAAGTCATATTATTACGAAATTATTTTTAACGATAAAACTAATGATATATTAATGTGTATTAGGGGTTTTTCTTGTTATAGGGTTTAGTGATCAGATGGAGATATAAAAGGCTCTAATGGAATGGTTATCATGATAGTCATAGATTGTAGTATATAGATTGGTCTGTGAAGGACCGAAATGGCAACAGAGGGGGGTGAATGGTGCCCTAAAAAAAATTCTCCCACAATTAAACCTAATCTTTTTCTCCGATAGCTAAAGAGCTATGAAGAAGAAGATTGATTGCTTACCGAGGAACAGAGAGAACAAAGAGATCTCGCTTAAGACCAAGAAAAAAGCAAAGAAACCGTGGTCAAGCCGAGATAGAAAGAATCAACACCGTCGATCGAGAAATGAAAACAGGCGGTGAGAAACGCGACCATCGCGACCGAGACGACTAGCGACTGTAGTCGTAGCGAAGAAAATATACGTGGTCGATAAACCGAAAAACGGACCGCGATGAAGTGATTACTCGTTTTCAGGCGCACGACCGCAACTCGAGATTTTGAAGAACTTTTGCACGAGATCCAAAACGGATGAAACTTGAAACTTAGCTCGTACAAGATCTCGGAAGTAAAATACCAAGAACCTCCAAAGTCTTCACAATGTAAGAGGAGAAAACCAAAGTCTAAAATCTGAAACAATGAGCTCCAGCGCAGAACCACGTAACTCGGTTTTCTCGATTTCGCTTTTGCTCTGAATGATCTTAGCAAGCAGCCGTAAAACAACTTCCCAGTCCTGAGCAAGTGAAGCACAAGCCAACTCTCAGAGAAAACACATATGAACAAAAGAACACAGAGAGGGCAAATAGATCAAACAAATCATCTCAAGAACAAAAAGTGAGAAAGATACAGAGAGATGAATCCAATCTTTTCTATTGCACATGGAGGTTTCTACAGCCACTCCATCGGAGGTACACGAGCATCCATGCTCTACCCAGACAACTCACACAATAGAACAATAAGACTCGAGCACTGGGACAACCTCTCCTTCGCTCCCGAGACCTAACTCTCTATTTATAGTCTCACACGCTAACGGGTCTCAACAGACCACCTGTTCTGAGAGAGTCCAGCGCTTAGGTGCCTCCAAGTGCTTTGCCCATTACCCAGTGGCAACGGCTCCACTGCTTTGCCCAATAGCACCACCAACTCCAGTGCTTTCCCAGAGGACACAGCTTCCTTTGTAGGCTTTGGCATTTCTCCAAAATGCCCTTCAACAGCCTCCCGAAGCATCCTCCTCATGCCTTCTTGTCTTCGGTTACACCACTCGGGCAAGACCACGTCCTCTTCGGCTTCCACGCCGCTCGGACCTCAACATCTCCCATGTCTAGTCCCGACCTCTAAGCCTCACCAAGACATGTCTCCCAAGACCGCAACCATCACAGACAACAAAACCATCACATAGCACCGATCCATACTCGCGACAACACGAGCTCAAGTCTCTTTCCACGAAATTAGACTTTACCAAACCTTGTCAAAATGTAGAAAAACCACTACAAGGTCTAAAACATCACAAGGAACCCAACCGACTAAACCTCACCGTAATCGGACATGAAATGCACCCTCACGACCAACTTTAGTGATCCCGCACGACCACGGTCATCCAACCGATAACGTGGTCGAACGCGGTTTCGACCACGTTCAATTCTCGCGCTAACGTGGTCGTAGCTCTCCGAGCGCACAACGCGGTCGCACCACCGAGTGCCACAACGTAGTCGTGGCTCCTTTCCCACAACGTGGTCGAGACGCCCACCGACCACGGCCAAAGTGGTCGAACGCCCGACCGCCCAACTTGGTCGAGGCTCCGATCCCACAACGTGGTCGTAAACCCTTCCGACCACGGCCAAAGAACTCGACGTTGCTCTACTGAACCCGATACTCGCAACGTGTCGACGCCACCCGATATGCGCCAACATGGTCGTAACGCCCGACCACCGCCGCTTTGCGAGAACACCTCAACGTGGTCGACGCCTCGAACGAAATTCACCACGACCAAACGTGGTCATATGGCATCCTACAAGGTCGTACGAGCCAGGGACAAGTCGTACACGACTTTATTTCGACCAGAAATAAGACTTTGCAATAAAAGCCCAAAACAAACTCAATTTTCCTTCAACCAAGAGTTAAATACTCACTCAATTTTCCTTCAACCAAGAGTTAAATACTCATCACAAAGATAGGATCATCTCCACATGATCTCTCAGTCTGGGACACCAAAAACTAAATTGCTCCTTTTTTTGCCTTTGGGTTTTAAAGAATAATCTCAGGAATCAAAACCCAAAAGGGAGTTGCAGGAGTTATGATCAATCCTAACAAGATAAGAAATAGCATAGGTGAATAATATTTAAATGATTGCTTAGCTACATATATTGAACTTTCGTACTATTTCATTTAAACTTGTCTTAAAACAGATGTGTCTTAATTTCGCATCTCTATTGTCAGAATCCTGTCTCCGCCACTAATTATATAGGAAACAATTCAATTCCCATTTCTACAAAAATTGAGCTTTTTCTGTTAAATTTGTGCAAATTTCGTGTGTTCCAAACGGAACCTTAGTTCAGAACCAAGCTAACTTTCATGGAAAAACATAATGAGAATATGTCAGTGTCATAAAACCAATGTAACAGACCAAATGAGACGATTAATTGGTCTTTTGTTGATCTCGTTTCACGCTATATTGTTAGACCATGTGGCTTGCTCTAGGTGATTTTGGTGATGAATAATTGACAATGGTTAATTTGTGATGAATAATTGATGATGTTGCTTACTGTTACGAGACGTGTAACGTGTGCGCGTGGACTGATATTGGTCAAGTTGGGACGAACTTGTGCTGAAAAATATATTCTTTGGTCTTTGCATATGCACGTTGAGCATGGAGGCGATTTGATAGAAGCTCGAACTCGATAAGAAGTTCAAGCAAATTTGAGTTGGGGTCAGAGTCTGCATCTAGGTTCGAGCTCGACTCGAATAAACTCAATAACAATTAAATAATTAACATACACTAATTTTCAACCATAAAAAGCTCGAACTCGGCTAGAATAAACTCGATAATAGTAAAAAATAATTCAACATGCATTGATTTTCAACAGTAGAAAAGTTTGGGCTCGAGCTCAGTTTGGGTAAGCTTGGTAAGAATTAATATGCATCAATATTAAAGCTCGAATTGAACTCTAACGAGCTATTCGAGTTTGACTCGTTGAAATTCGTGAGCTCGAAATTAAACTCGAGCTTGACTCGTTTAGAGTTCGAACCAATCTTGAATTGAGTCTAGAGCAAGCCGAGCTCTAGTAGCTCGCAAGCTCAAAGTTTTTTACGGCCCTACTTACGACCTTGCTCTAGCTACTAGCTACAGTCCTTGGCAACCAAGCCCCCAACCTAGTACGCTAAGGTTATGTTTTTTTGGCTTTTAATTTCTCTAAAAGCCGTGTGTGTTATTTACATTAGCATATCTATTATACACTGCTGTCTAAAAAATATAGATAAAAGTTATCATTCGTAAAAGATATCAACCGTAGTCCGCACAAAAAAGACCTTAGTAGTGTGGCTAAAAATGAGATCCTCGTCGTTCTTTTTTTTTATTGATCCTCTCGCATTTTGGTCACTGTGCATGTTGCATGTGTTTCTCTCTCTCCAACTACTGCTGCCTGCCGGTAATTAGGGGTGAAAATGGATCGGATATTTCTCGACTGACCGACCGCGGAATCTGAATCGGATCGAATTCGGATAGTTATGTCGGATAATTCTCGGATTCGGAGTCGGATTCGGATAGTTATGTCGGATAATTATCGGACACGGATTCGAATTCGGAAAATAACTATCCGACGGATACGGATACTATCCGGATTTTATCGGATAATACCGGATATATTTTTCGGATATCCGGATTCGGTCGGATTCTGATTCGGATAGTCGGATTCTCGGATTCGGATAGTCGGATCCATCACAATTACTCTTTGGTGGTATTGTCCAGTTGGAGAAGCCTTTTGTATATGCCTTTTGTACCAGTCTATATATGCTTTTGTTACATTAGATTACATTACATTTTCTACCAGTCTATATATGTATAAACTTGCTGATCACCCTAAGGTGTTCCACAAAAAACTGCATGTTTGCATGTGGGGTTTGATAGTTTTTTCAACCAATTTATTACATTACATTTTCTACCCGTCTATATATGCCTTTTGTATTCCTACGTAATATCCGACGAGATATTCGTTATCGTGTTCGCATCTGCTCATTATTCGTTCCGTATCGTGGATCGATACTATCCGGATTCGTATTCAGTATCCGGCAGAATATTCGATTCGACTACGAATCGAGAAAAATATAATAGGATATGGAATAAGCAATATCCGACCGAATTCGACCCGTTTTCACCCCTACCGGTAATGGGCATGTTTTTTTTCTTTTTTTAGCTTACGGATTTTAGCTATGATATATGACTTTTAAATTGTTCGTATAAGAGAGTACGGGAACAGAAATCGCATATGATTTTATCCGATACAAATAAAATCACTACAATATATATTATAATAAATTTATAGACATCGTCTTGAAAAAGATACTTTAAAATTAATTACTATAGAAAAGACCAAAAGTAATTTTTAGAAGTTAATGTCCAGTAACTTCGCTTCAGGCTTGAGCTCTCGCTAGACACACACTCCACGACACCATTATATATAGGTACAGGCTATGTGTGCGTCGGTCATGCTAATCGCATGAGAATGCTTAGAAGCTGGTACAGGGAGCCTGGCCAACCACCTGGACGATTCAACCCCCTGTTTATTTGCGTTAATTGGACTAATATAAGTAGTAAGGCAGCTGGAACAACAGGAAATCAGAGAACTGTGAGATAAGTGCGCAAATCAGAGATCGATGTAACTAGTTGAATCGCCCTAGACAGGAATATCTGAAACTCTAATTAGTTCACTGTTATGCTACCAAGGGTAGAAGATAGAGTAACTCCATTACAAGGTCTCTCTCCGATCACAAAAACGCATTGTTTCAGGATAGGTGCAATCAAACTTCTAAACTTTATCTATCGATATCTTATTAAATATTTAAAATTGAATATATATAAAAATCATATGTATATATTTGTCTCATAAGTATTTTTATAATATTATAATTTCTTAGGGTTTAATAAATATATTAAATAGAAATTAGTGGTCAAAATTGTAGTTTTTTTAGATCACGAGTATAACAAAATGCACTCACTCAACACCATACATACCTACACACACTCATATAGATACATCCAATATACACGCTTGAGATTAGAGACGGAGATGCAAGACCTCCGAAAGCGTGGATATACATAGACTAGAGACGAAGATGCAAGATCTGAAAGTCACATGAACAGTACCAAAAGTGCACTGTTCATATATACAGTGCCCTCCTGAAAAATGTGCGGAGCCATGGCTCCAAATCGAGCGGGCGAGGCGCTCACTGGTTGCCTCCACCAACCGAGCAAGCGCTCGGCCCCTCAAAACTGCATTTTAAGATTGTGAAAATGACTTGTTTTGTGGCCGGATGAAGTAAAACTTTAAATTACTCCACTCAAGCCATGATCACTGCATATATGGGGACCTCCGGACCAGGTAGGGTTTAGAATAAGTTCTGAAATAAATGGGCACGGAGTGGAAATAGAATTTGTAACGTAAATGAACCCAAAATGGACCCCACCAAGAAATTGGCAATGGAATTACACTAATTAAGCTCGTGGGCATGAATAGGGTCCCCAAACAATGCAATTTTAGGGTCAAAATTGTTCCCATATTTTCAAACATCTGATCATCCCTCTTGATGTGCAAGTCGCTTTGCTTACTTACGCTAGAGCCATCTCTTATGTATAAATATATCTGCCAATGTTATTAAATATATAAGGCATATTCTTTTTGATTTTGTCTTATAGCTTTTAGACAGTTCATGAGAGAGTATAAATCACATGTGATTTTGACCGATATAAATGAAGTCGTTATAGTGTGTACTATGGTAAATTTGTAGATCTCATCTTAAAAGACACTTTGTTTAAAAGCTAATTACTATAAAAAAGACAAAAAAACAGCTTTTAAAATCTAAAAAAAGGCCCTGAAACAACATGAGATATCACCGTATTATTAAGAATAGCGAACGCACTATCTAAAGTTTCAACGGAGACACTACATAATCTATCTATTTCACTTTTTTCTATAGTATATTTCATAAAACTACACATATGTTGACTAAACTATATAATAAAAAACTACACCCTTAAGATGTTTCACAAAACTATAATCTTTACAGCAAATTTGATAAAAATAACTACACTCCGTCATCTCACCCGTTACCTGACATGCTTGCAGCCACACGTGCCTCCTTCCTCCGTTTCTCCCAGCTGACGAGGCACTCCACACCCGCCCGTGCTCGAACGCATGGATAAACTCCCCTGCTGCAGGCCCCACTGGTCAGAGACAAGGAGGAAGGAGAAACCAGCGGGGAAGGTAACGTGTCCTCGTCTCTGTTTGCGTGGCATGGCCAAACGGGAAGGAGAAACGAGAGGGCAGAGGAGGTGTGGCTGACCGGTGGTCCCAAACATGTCAGGTACCATTGGCTGTGACGGAGTGTAATTATTTGATCAAATTTGGCGCAGCGAGTGTAATTTTATGAAATGAAATTTCAAAGGTGTGTTTTTCATATAGTTTACCAATTTATACGTAGTTTTGCGAGATTTATTCTCTTTTCCAAGGTGAACCTCGTTTCCTTAGATAAATACTTGTTCCATCTTCCAAAACATCTCAAGAGATTCTAATATTTGCATTTAGGGATACTAATATTTGCATTTCCCCCTCTTCTTTAACGAAGTGGTGTTTCCACCAGTAAACTACTCCCTCGTCCTTTTTGTATTTTTATAATTTTATTTTAAAATATATTTATAAAATTGTAATATTTTAAAAGTAGTTTTAATGGTAAGTTTAATGATACACGACGTTTTTATTTTTTAGTCTTCAAGATGTAATTTTAATCGCTATTTTTATAATTTTATATTAAAATATATTTATAAAATTATAATATTCTGAAAGTAGTTTTAACGGTAAGTTTAATGATACAATAAATTTTTATATAGCCAAGCTAAATAGTGGAGTACAACATGGAACTTCGTTGAAAAGCTATCAAATCTCTCTCTAAATGGGAACAAAAGAATGGGCCCACCAGCCAGCCACCCGCGCTTTAAAACCCCAGCTCCTTAATAGCAGTTATGCCCCACCCCACCCCACTCCTCCACTCCACTGCGCTCTTCCCCATGTCTCCTCCTCCTCTGCCTCCTCCGATTCATCCCACCACCGCCGCCGCCTCTCAATAATGTCCTACATGTACCAAAGGCTAAGAAAAATCTTGTCTCTGTTCATCGTCTAGCAACTGACAATCAAGCCTTCCTTGAATTTCATCCAAATTTCTTTTTGATTAAGGATCAGACAACGAAGAAGGTTCTTCTTCGAGGAAGATGTGAAGGTGGCCTCTATCCGCTCAATCCAACTTCGTTAAACAAGCATACAATGTCGATCCTGTCAAAATGGCATAGTCGACTAGGACATCAACTTTACAAATAGTTCAACAAGTCATTAGTCAAAATAAACTTTCATGTTCCTTAGATTCCAATAAAACTTACATTTGTGGCGCTTGTCAACAAGCAAAGAGTTAATATGACAAGCGCAAACCTCGAATACACCCATGTCTACATCGAAAACTATCGACTCAAGGTGAACCTCTTGGTCCCGATGATTCTACAAGATATAGGAGTGTTGTTGGAGCTTTATAATACTTAACATTGACTAGACCGGATATTGCCTTTTCGGTAAATAAGGTCTATCAATATCTACACTCTCCTCTTGATCTACATTGAATGCCTCTTGCGTCTACTCTTGTTAGTGCTTTTAGGATGTAGATTGGGCTGCGAGAAGATCAACTGGGAGTGCTCGAAAACAAACAGATCTCCTCCTAGATCCGCCTCTCCTCTCCCCTATTTCATGCAGAACCAAACATATTGAGGTTGACTATCACTTTGTAAGAGAAAGAGTTAACCAAAAGCGTTAGATATCGCTTGTGCACAAATGATCGGATGCTGGGCCACTTCCATCCAACTCGCACAATCTCCTCTATACTTATAATGAATCCGATTCATATCTCGTGATTGCTATCTCGCTTATCTCATAATAAGTAGTTTCTATCTATTGTATCATGTATGTTTGGAAGTAGTAACTCCTCGATGACGACGATGGCCTCGCTGTCGCCTCCCTCATCCTCTCCAATCTCTCCCTGGCCGGCGCGTTCCCCACGCCGCTCTGCTCGCTGGCGTCGCTGTCCCGCCTCAACCTTTCCTACAATTCCCTCACCGGCCCCCTGCCCTCCTGCCTCGCCACGCTGCCGTCGCTAAGGCACCTCGACCTTGCGGGAAATGCGTTCTTCGGCGAGGTACCGAGGAGCTACGGAGCGGGTTCCTTTCGCTCGCAACGCTCAGCCTCGTCGGGAACGAGCTCTCCGGCGACTTCCCGGCGTTCTTGGCCAACTTTAGTGCCCTCGAGGAGCTCCTCCTCGCGTACAACCCCTTCACGCCGTCGCCGGTGCCGGAGGACATCGGAACCGGACTCCCGCGCCTACGTGTGCTGTGGCTCGCCGGCTGCGGCCTCATCGGGAAGATCCCGCCCTTGATCGGGAGCTTGAAGAGCCTCGTCAACCTCGACCTATCCACGAACAACCTCACCGGCGAGATCCCGAGGAGAGTCGGGGGCTTGAAGAACGTCGTGCAGATCGAGCTCTACACGAACGAGCTCTCCGGGAGCGTGCCGGAAGTGCTGGGCGCGCTCAAGAAGCTGCGGTTCTTGGACGCCGCCATGAACCGGCTCTCCGGGCAGATACCGGCGGACCTGTTCCTCGCGCCGAAGCTGGAGAACCTGCACCTGTACCAGAACGAGCTTTCCGGCCCCGTGCCGGCGACGCTGGGCCAGGCGGCAGCGTTAAACGACCTGAGGCTGTTCACTAACCGCCTGGTCGGGGAGTTGCCGCCGGAGTTCGGGAAGAACTGCCCGCTCGAGTTCCTGGACTTGTCGGACAACCGTATTTCAGGCCGGATTCCGGCTACGCTGTGCAGCGCTGGGAAGCTGGAGCAGCTCCTGATACTGAACAACGAGCTTGTCGGCCCAATTCCGCCGGAGCTCGGGCAATGCCGGACGCTGAGGCGGGTGCGGCTGCCGAACAACCGGCTGTCAGGCGCCGTGCCACCGGACATGTGGGGCCTGCCGCATCTGTACCTCCTGGAGCTTGCTGGGAACGCCCTGACCGGCACCGTGGGGCCAGCCATTGCCATGGCGCAGAACCTGTCACAGCTGCTGATATCCGACAACCACTTCGCCGGAGCGCTGCCGGCACAGCTCAGCAGCCTGCCCAGTCTGTTCGAGCTGTCGGCCGCGAACAATATGTTCTCCGGGCCGCTGCCGGCGTCGCTCGCTGAGGTTTCCAGTCTTGGCCGGCTTGATTTGAGGAACAATTCGCTCCTCGACGAGCTGCCACGAGGTGTTCGATTGTGGCAGAGGCTGACACAGCTCGACCTTGCCGATAACCGCCTCACCGGCAACATCCCCGCCGAGCTCGGGGAGCTCCCGGTGCTGAATTCGCTCGACCTGTCAAACAACGAGCTCACCGGCGACGTGCCGGTGCAACTGGAAAACCTTAAGCTCAGCCTATTCAACCTGTCCAACAACCAGCTCACCGGCGCTTTGCCTCCTCTGTTCTCCGGCGCCATGTACAGGGACAGCTTCCTGGGCAACCCGGCCCTGTGCCGCGGCTCGTGTCCGAGAGGTCGCAGAGCTAGCGCTGGCCGCCGCGGCCTCGTTGGGTGCGTCGCCTCCTGCCTCCATCCTCACCGTCGCCGGCGTCATCCTGCTCCTCGGCGTCACATGGTTCTACCTCAAGTACAGGAGCCACAGGAGGCGTGACGCGGAGACCGGCGGCTGCGGCGGCGACAAGTCGACGTGGGTGATCACATCGTTCCACAAGGTGGAATTCGATGAAGAGGACATCCTGAGCTGCCTCGACAACGAGGACAATGTGGTCGGCACGGGCGCGGCTGGCAAGGTGTACAAGGCCGTCCTCGGGCACGCCGTCGTGGCCGTCAAAGGCTATGGGTAAACGGCGGCGCTGCGAGGAAGGATCAGGACGGCAAGGCCGCCATGAAGGACACGTTCGAGGCGGAGGTGGCGACGCTGGGCCGAATCCGGCACAATAACATCGTCAAGCTGTCAAGCTGTGGTGCTGCCTCCGCAACGGCGACCGGCGGCTGCTCGTCTACGAGTACATGCCCAACGGCAGCCTAGGCGACCTCCTCCACGGCGGCAAGGGCGGCCTCCTGGACTGGCCCACGCGGTACAATATCATGGTCGACGCCGCCGAGGGGCTCTCCTACGTGCACCACAACTGCGCGCCGCCGATCGTGCACCGGGACGTCAAGTCCAACAACATCCTCCTAGACGCCGACTTCGGAGCCAAGGTCGCCGACTTCGGCGTCGCCAGGTTCATCGGCAACGGCCCCGCCACCGTGTCGGCCATCGCCGGATCATGCGGCTACATCGCTCCTGGTGAGCCACCAATGGACAGCTCCATCGACAAGCTTCGCATAAATAATTCAGTTGTTCTTTTTGATGCTGATGAACTGACGATTGCGATGAATCCAGAGCACTCCGAGCGATGTGTACAGCTTTGGCGTGGTGATGCTGGAGCTGGTCACCGGCAAGAGGCCCGTCGGGCCGGAGCTCGGCGACAAGGACCTCGTAAGGTGGGTGCGCGGCGGCATCGAGCGCGATGGGGTGGACTCCGTGCTCGACCTCAGGCTCACCGGCGAGTCCAGGGACGAGATGCGCAAGGTGATCAACGTCGCGCTGCTCTGCGCGTCGAGCCTCCCGATCAACCGCCCGTCGATGAGGTCCGTCGTGAAGCTCCTGCTCGAGATCCAGCCGAACAACAGCAAGCCGAAGGTTCGGGAGGAGAGACCTCTTGACGTCTGAAATTGCTGGACATGGCCAATGTCTCAGAGATCATGAACTTAGCATCGTCACATTTGTTTACAATGAAGAATAGCTCTGAAATTAGGCCCTGTTCTTTTCAGCTTCTAAAAGCTGTTTTTCGGTTTTTCTACAGTAACTAGCTTTTAAACAACGGTTTTGCTATTGCTAAGGTGACTGAATTTTTTTTGTCTCTCAGTCACTTGAAGTTGCACTCTCAATCAACTAAAATTGCAGCCCCCCCTAAAAAAAATAACTGCAACTTCAGGTGATTCAAAGTGCAACTAAATTTACACTTAGTTACACTCTCAATCAACTAAAATTGCAGCCCCCCTCCAAAAAGAACAACTACAATTTTAGTTAATTGAGAGTGCAATTTCAAGTGACTGAGAGACAAAAAAATTTCAGTCGTATGGGCAATAGTCACTCCCTTTAAACAAAGTATTTTTTCAAGATAGGGTCTACTAGTTAATTGTAGTACATACTTTACTGACTTCATTTATATCGGCAAAAACGGCACGTGAATTTCTGTTACTCTGTAATCTCTCGCACAAACAGCTCAAAATCACAAGTCATGCACCAAAAGCTACAAGTCATGACCAAAAGAATAGGCAACTTGTAGCAGCTTATAGTCAGTGTACTCAACAGCTAGGTTGCTTAGTGCAAGCTCGGACTGCTTAATTAAGTTAATTATTAAACATCCTCTATAGCTCATTATAGTATCTCCATGTACCACTTTGTTTAAGTATTAATGGCAACAAAGATTTGGTTTCGACTAGATGTCTAGATGATACCACCACTTTGACTCGTGGACCATCTGACCGTAGTGGCTACTAACCAAACAAGAAAGTAGGAGAGTAGTAGAACGGTTGAGATAAATAGACAAAGCTTGCTCCTTCTACATGTTCGTATGCGTATATATATATATATATATATATATATATATATATATATATATATATATATATATATATATATATATATATAGAAGCCTATTTACTACACCAGTGTAGTTACACCCATCATATCTACCATCAATCTTCATCGAAATACTACTTCATATTTTGGGTTATTGGGTTGTCTTTTACGGCATTCTTCTTGGATAGACCCGTTTACATGGCAATATAACCGTTTACTTGCACGTAATCTGGAGCAATTAATCTGTTTCGCGTGTGAATGATTTTATGGTATGTGCCGTGGATATCGCTTACGGTTGGTATGTATTAGGATAAAAATCACATGGATTATTTCTACCGTGGTTTGACGTTTGCACATACTCGTGATATCCGTGTTTCTTAACAATTTTTTCCAAAAGACTATAAAGTGGTAAGTTATTGAATGGATTTGGTAGTACGTGTCTGTTACGTATCCTTCGCCGTGTTATTCGGCGTTGATTAAGTTCTCGTGATTCATTTTTCCCTGTGTTACGTAGGTTGGTTTTTATCTGGTTACCCTGTTCGTGTGGGATGGTTAGAGCATTTGAGATACACATCGTAACTTCAATTGAATAGAGATACCATCGGGAACGCTAACCGAGAGTAATATCGAGTATTTGTGTAGATCCGCTGGTATTGGGGGGGAAGAACCTACACTAGGAGAAGATAGTGCACGTCGGAATGATGCGGATGGAGTTCTCGTACCCCTGGAGAGGTGGTATTTAATTTTTCGGAAAGTTGCATAGCTTGATGTTATTCTAAAGGTATGTGTTTGCAGTCATTGAATTTCTTTTGTGCTTTGCCAGGGTTGTCGCAGACAGTGAGGCTCTGAACATACTAGTTCCTAGTTCGTATTCGGACTCTGCGATCATGGTGTCCAAAATAGGACAACTTTTCAATCAAGAAACGGATACATATACATTCTATAATCTGTACGTACGGTGTAATGGTTTTGGCATTCGAAGGTTTAATAGTAGATTTAGGAAGGGAGGCGTTGTGAAGATCATGCAAGAGTTTTGTTGCCACCGACAGGTATGTATTTTCACTTTTCTTTGTGGGTAGAATCTTTGGGTATAGGTCCTGACAACTATTTGTTCAGAAAATCTGTTGTAATTTAATTGAAGGTTACACTTTACCTTTAATGTAGTATGCACGAGTATTTTTTTTTGCATAACTAGCATGATTGTAGCACTTGCAAAATGGTTTTTGAGAACATTCTGAAAATGCAAATGTTGATATTGTCTAATCACTGTGGTATCTGTGTATAAAAGGTAAAGAATATGTACATAGTTCATGGCTCCTTGAAGATGAAAAGTCCGTAGATGAGGAAATTTATTATGAGCTCGTATGGAGTATGTTTTAAGCTTAGGTCGCTGGGTTTAAAGTATGGTGTTTTTTTGTTATGCGGCTAGGATTTCGCATGAGACTGCAAAACCATAATTGTATAGATTATGAAAATTACCATGGTTTGGCAGCTGACGTATTGTGTTTATAATGTGTGATTCTTCCCATGGTTACGTTAGTAGTATTTACATTTAAAGATAAAACAATTAAACTACCAGTTATGACATACGTTACTGATGACATATGCAGGGTCACGATCCCAAGATAAAAGAAAATCCAACGAGGGTAGGATGTAAGGCTGTGATTAGGATTAATCGTTCTTCTGAGCTTCATGAATGGAAAACCACTGCTTTTGTGAGAGAGCATAACCATGGCATGAAAACGTGATTTAAGACATACTAAGCACTATAGGTCACATAATTTCATTGACGATGGGACAAAGAGTATCGTTGCAGAAATGGTCGATAAGGGAGTACCACCTACGTGCATGTATGGTTTGGTTGCAGGAATGCATGGTGGACCTTCGTTGGCACCATTCACTAGAAGATCTTTAAATGCAGTTATCGTATGCCATAAGGAGAGATGAGTGCGGACGATGTCCGAAAACATTAGATTACTTGAAAGAGCTACGAGTCGTAGCAAAGAATTCTTCTACACCGCTCGTGTTGATGGGCGTAGAATTAAAAATATATTCGGCACATGCATTTTCTTCGGGATGCTGTTATCGGCAGGGAGGAAAAATCACCATGCTGTTCTGGTTGATTGCGCTTTCTTCGGGATATTTCTGGATTGAGTATTCCTCATACAGCATCCAGGAAAAATCACCGGCTCGGATATGGATCGAGTACTCCTCAAATCCGTATGCGTTCAACTCCATTACGCTCTGACTGCAATACGAATCTCCAAACTCATCAACGGTGGATGTCTCGGGTGTAATTACACCTGGGAATAATAAGGATTTTCTGTGCTCATGTCTATCTGGCCCTGAAAAGGTGCCTCTCCCCCTCCTGTTGTACTTAACCTTGTGAGCTTGTAATTTCACATCTTCAATTATCACACAACTAATGTCAAAGCGTATAGGTACTGGATTTGATTGGATTCTGCATTTCAACTAACTAGTGAGATTCCTCAAAAAAAAAAGCTAACTAGTGAGTTCACATGAAACAGTTAAATTCCCGTGTTCCAAACGGGCCTCAACATTTCAACTAAACTAGTGATTAATTTTAGCCCTGCTGTAAGTTGCCATTTTGCTTCTCCATTTAGCTGCAGCTTTTGAGCTCTCCAGTTGGAAGCATCCAGCTGTGGTGGAAAAGGGCAACAAAAGAACAAGATGTTATACAGAAGCTGTGCTGGCCCTTGTCTTTCCCTCACCTTCCCTGCCTGCAGCGTTTGGATCCAAAGGGTTGGAGATTTTGTTGCTGTTGCGGTTGCTTTCAGCCTGCATCTGTCTTCATGTGCAACTGTGGACGCTGGACCATGGCCACGCAGTGCATGACTGCATGTACAATGATAGGTCTCATTAGTGGGTGAATTCCTCTGATGGTCCTGAAGATAAGTTACAAGAAACTGAACTCCAACTAACATTCATAGCCTCCACAAAGAATGTTTTACCGATTTTCAGTGGCGGATCTTGGTCAGGGCCATGGCCCCCCAGCTATTCAAAAAACTTCAGATTAACTCTGATTTTGTAGTAGTACTTTGGTGGCACATATAGTCATATACTGCTTACTCCATTAGATGGCCGCCCCTAAACCTCCCAAAAAAATGATTTAGCACTTCAATAGTATGCATTTGCATTAGACATTGGCCCCCTTGAGTTTTCGCTCAAGCTCCGCCACTGCTGATTTTTCCGTCCTTTTTTCTCGCGAACTGACGTAGATACGAATAGTCTGCTAGGACAGTTGTCCATGTATGCAATAGGCAAATGATGGCATTGCGCTTAGTTCCAACCAAGATGGCATGCTCATGGGAAAATGCTGGAGCAAGTTTTTTGATTCAGGGAAGAACTTGATGGTAGTGCTGATGTAGCTCAGAGAGGCAGTGGTTACTTCTGAAACTTAACTGGCAACAGGCCAGTATTAATTGGATGGTCAGAGCAAAGACTAGGGAAATTTACTCTTGGTTACTGGATGAAACAACAAACTGGTCCATGGTACTAACTATTAGGACCAGACCCTCCTCGTGGACATATACATCATCTCTCTATAGTATTTACTAGCCTCGTAGGTGCGACGCAACGCCGCACCAGCCACCGTATATACCAAAATAAAAGAGGCGATAATTCGTAAGTAGTTTTTTTAAAAAAACCGGGGCAAATACGTATTTTCGGAAAAGTTAAAGGGTTTTTCGCAAAAAACGAGGACCTTAAAAAACCGGGGGCAAATACGCATTTTTGAAAAAGGCAAAGGACTTTTCAAAACCGAGGACTCAGACGTAAAGCGCCAGGACCCGTGCGCAATTTCTAAAACCGCGGGGGGCCATCCTGCAAAGTGGAGGGGCTAAAAAAATTCCAGGGACCTTTTCGTGAGAACCAAGGACCTGCACGTAATTTCGGAAAAACACAAAGGCTTTTTTGCAAAATCGCTCCCCAGACCGTACCGAGATTCCTCGTGCATGCGTCGCGCGGACGGCCGGCGGGGGCGACGTGGATCGCGCGAGCGGCCGCGAATCCCCCGGGAGTAGTAGAAGTAAGATTCTTAGCTACTTTTAATTCTTAACGCCTACAGTAGATGCTAAGGAAAAGAGAGAAAGAAGGAGAGAGAAAGTTCACAACTTAGGATCGGCTGCAGAATGCGTCGTCACATACAGATCGGCCCTAGCAAAGATTGCCATATCCCTTGGCTTCCACGCCATTATTTTTCTCTTTCCTCTTGCTTCTCGCTAGCAGCGAGCAATGCCATAAGGACAACCTAGACAAACGATTATTCCTTGCAGATTCTCTGTGCAGAGCTTGGCAGGATTGTAGGGCTCTTCATGTTCAGTGCTGCTGCTCCCATCTTTCATGGCTCATGCTTATCTTCATGATAATGTTTTTTTTGTCTCGTCTTCTGTAGCTCGTCGGTAATTGCTGACCAGCTGTTAAGCTTTTGTGATTCAGCTTGCAGTATGCTAAATTAACAAAGCAAATGACAGAAAATCCAAATAAAGTTTTTTTTTTGTAAAAAATCGTAACAGTTACTGATGAAAAGACATCTTAACAAAATCCATTGGCACGCGCGGCAACGCTCGTTACCTAGCTGTCGATCAAACATTTATTCTTATGTTTTAGTCCAATCCATTCCGAATATAAATTCTGAAATTGGAATTGAAAGCAAGCTGGTATGATCTATAATGTTTTACATGAGACGGCAAATTATCGATCCCTCCAACCCATCGGCATTGCCAACTTTTCACCGGACAGGAGCAGAGTGGCGGCATGGCATGCGCCGAGGCTGAAACGGACAGCGAGAGCGCAGAGCGGATGGGACTACAGGTGCACGCCTGCCTGACCAAAGTGCTACTACTGAGAAATGCAGGACAATCTTTCTAGCTTCTGTTTCTAGTGCTACTGTCGTTTTCCTTCACAAGTGAACATCCATGTCGGAATCCCAAAGGCGCAGTGGTGTTGGCAAAGCTGAAAAGGAATAATGCCTAGGAGGAGCCAGGTTTTGGAGGTTTGCTGGGGATGACCCTTCTATTACGGAGATGCCATGCAACAATTGACAGTTTTTTTAGGAAAACAGTTGAATTTCTCGTCCTTTTCAAGTCCCGTTGGCGGGTTCTTCCTCTCCGGCAGCAAGTTACCATGGTAGTTTGCTAGATTAGGGTTAGAGCTCACCGAGTTAGGGATTTAGATTCATCAAAGCAAAGATTTAGAGGGGGGCCACAATGGTAGAGGCACGGCGGTGGACGGCGATGACAGCGGGGCAACAAGACGGTGGTGACGGGCCGCCACGGGCTTGGGAGGTGGAGGGTAGCAGGGGCGATGAGAACCAACTATCATTAGGAGGCGGAGGACACGGATCTGGCAGTGGTAGCCATCAGAGATAGGGAAGAAGGGTGGAGTGAGGTAGATGGAGTTGTGTGGCAGCAGCGGTGGGGAAGAAGGAGGCGAGCGGCTGTGCGAGGGTAGGAAGCAATGGTGTGGCCGAACTCGCCAATGGAGCCACCGGAGACAAGGAACAGAACAAGCAACGGCAGTGGAGGTGGCGGTGGCGGTGGAGGCGAGGCTCAGGAGGTTGTGGGGAATGACGGCGGGTGGGAAATGGAGTGAGGAGTTAGGGTTTGGTGTGGAAAGGGGTTTTTATATATTGTGGGTGGGATGATCTGGCCCTTAGTTTTTCATTCAATGGTTAGAAAAGTGATGATTTTAGAAAAAAAAGAAAGTTGTATAGACAGACTTTCTATTATGGGGATGTTCATATTGACTTATGCTTCTGGTTTCTATTTGGAGAAGCCAAAAGCCAATATAAATATCAGACTTCTTGAAGCGGTTTCTTTACTTCTCTCGCTCCGAGGATAAGGCGGGGTCACGGATGCATCACACACTCTACAACTCTCACACACGCATCTCTCACTTTTTCCATCGCTCATCTCCTCCTAAAACCACTTTTTTCAATCACTATTATTCATTTTCAAACAAAAACTATCTGTCGCGGTCAAAAAAATATCAATCGTAACTAATATGAACACCCCTTATCTCACCATGAGTGACATGCTTTGTGCCGTCCATTTTGTGTTGTCTCTGGAGTAATGGAAAGAGGAGGCGGCTTCTTTACCAAGGGAGGCGGTATACCTATCTGGTAGGAAACTAGATTATGACCTCCCCTAAAGATGGGAGAATGCTAGCTCATAGTTTGAGTCGCTAAATCAGCTTAGGATGGATTATCTCTATTCTATTATTAGATTATATATGCGACTCGTTCCTATGCCATCTAATCTCTACTACTTAAAAATTGGAGTTGGTGGCAGTCCGTCCATTCTCTCGCTCGCCACTCAGTTTATCCCCACGCAGTGGACGGTCGTCCCACCCACCTACTCTCTCCCCACGCGGCATGCTCGCAACTGCCTCATCACCCATGCTCCGAGCGCAACTGCCCCTCTTCCTCCTTCTCACCTCCCCACGCAGCCCCTGTCGCTTCCCCCACTCTGCTTCACCTCGGCGCCGCCGCTTCTACCGCTCTGCTTCACCTAGGTGCCATGACGCCCCAGGTCGTCGCCGCCACCACTCCACATCCCGACCCTATCTCCCTCTCGTGCCTCCCCCCCCTTGACCCTCCCTCGCAGGCTCCTTCTCCTGTCCACCATGGGCCACCGCTACCGGCTCATGCCAAGCCCAGCGCCACATACCTACATCGCCTCCCTCCCCGTGCGAGTCCCTCTCTGCTTCTCCTCCCATCCAACGCAAGCCTCCACCGCCGCCAGCTTGAGCTCACCGCTTCCTCACTCCACATCCCCTTTGCACCGGCAATGAGGGGAGGAGGTGGCGCAGCCCAAAATAGCGATGATGGATGTGTCGAAGGTGCACGGCGGCAGCTGAAGAAGACCCTACGGCATGGTCCAGATCCGCCCAGAATTAGACTCCGATGGCGTGGATCTAACTGGATCTGGCCGTAACGACCTGGCGGAAAGGAGAGGCTACAGGCGGCGCCATGTATGGGGATGGTTGGATTGGCCCTCCTCCACGCCTACATGGGCAACGATGTCGCTGCTTCCTTGTCACCCTCGCCTTCCTTGTCACATTTCCCCTTCCCGATCCCCATTGCCACCATGCCCTCTAACCACGTCGCCCTGCCTTCTCCTCCTTCCTCACGCTATTGTCTACCTTTGTCCACACTGCCATCACTGATCAAGGAGATGGCAGTGGCCGCGGCGTCACCGGTGGAGAGCATAGCGGTGGTGAGGAAGAGCAGTGGCGCTCTGCAGGCTCCACCACGGCGAGGCCATCACCATCACTCCCACCATCAGCAGCAATGTGGAGGAGGTCATTTTCAAGAAATCCGATTTGAGGTCTGCGTGTCTCTCTCCTTTCTTCTGCTATCTTTGCCTGAAATGCACTCTGCAGGCTCCACCGCGGCGAGTTCATCACCACAACGCCCACCATTAGAAGCAATATGGAGGAGGTCATCTTCAAGAAATCCAATTCGAGGTAAGCTACATCCTCACAATGGCAGGTACATACTCCATGACAAGGATGTATAACTTTATAAAATATTAAACTTGTCAATATATGAATAGAAGGAAAAATTTAGTAGAAGTTTCTTGTTTATTTCTTTTACCCCAACTTGGTAGAAATCACGGTTGGCGATAAGCTAGAAATATAATTTCAAGAACTGATTCTAATATTTGTGGCATATCAAATATTGCTTCTATAATTTACAAGGTTGTGCATATGTCGTGCCTATATTTTTAGTATTAAGAATGGAAGATTCAGCTATCTGCTCTGTTATTTTTGTATGCACAAAAGACAAAAAGAGTATCAATGTGATTGCCAAGTTGGTATTCAGGTACATCAAGTTTGATACGTTTAACCCCACATTGTACGAGAACCCATACTATGTGTCTCCCATCAGGTATTGTTTTCACCAGTTGATGTAGATTATAGTACTTGTCTTCCAATCATCTTTGTAGACCATCCAACATTTTGTAAAGAAAATATGGGTTTATTTCCTTTTCATCCCATCATCAAGGGGTAGGCATATTATGCATTGCTTGAGTTTCTTTGACTAAAACAAAAGTTGACTCTGAGAAAATTGATGGACATTTGATGATATTGTAATGCCATGTTATTTCTTTTGGGGAAAGAAATGCTCTGATGGAACCATTGGTGTGCATTAGTTTGATTGAGTATTCTAAAATGACATTTGATATCAATTGGTATAAACAAGTTGCACATATGTACATATGTTTGCTTCAGTACAAGGGATTATTCATTGTATGCCAACAATTATGCTTCTTTCAGATGCACTGCTTTGTATTACTATGCGATCTATTCTCCTTGTGTTGGAGCTAATTAAAACATTGGAATGTTTGATCTGCAAACCTCACATTGTCATGTTTGATCTACAAACCTCAATGAAGAGTAGTGTGGTATCTTCTTGCATTTCAGTTTGGTTCACTGGTAAAATAATTTGCTGCTCACCTGCTCTGTTCATCAAGGACTCGGTGTCATTCGGTATTTAATTTAGTTACAACAAATCATTTCCTGGCATGCTCATGTATACCTTCTTGCAGCTGAGCGATGGCTTCTAGTCACAAGGGTCATTATCCGCATGAAGCTGCAACAATTCTTGCTCATGCGGTTGGCGATGATGCTATATTGAATGATAGCCATGCTGTTGATTTTGTTGATGATGGTAACAAGCTGAATGATTAGTTGTCTTTTAGTGATCATCTCAGTAGAAAACTGGCTCAACATTTTATGAAAAATTCTAATGTAGTACCATTCGCTGGACAAGTGGAGGTTACTGCCATATTGGAGGATGAGTGAAAATTCGAAGGTGATCTTTTGGTTGGTGCCGATGGCATATTGTCAAAGGTAATATAATTAGTTGATCTATTGTTCAGAAACAGGACCAAAGGAGACCTGAATTGAGATTTTCTTCACAGAAGCAACTTATTCAGGCTACACTTCACTGAAATTGCAGACTTTGTACCTCCTGATATTAACACAGTTGAGCATGTAGCACGGATTCAGGAATGAGTACTGTTATTTACTCTATTAGGAAATGCTAACGCGCTCCTCTTTTTTCCTCTGTTTAAGGTACCGAGCATTTCTTGGTCACTTTAAGGTACTGAGTATATCTTGGTCACAAGCAACATTTCGTCTCTTCACATATCGGTGCTGGTAAAATGCAGTGGTATGCATTTCACAACAAACCAGCTGGTGGTATTGATCCTAAAAATGGTGAGTGCCTAGAATGAAGCTTTTGTGTTATGTTAGATAAATGAATTCTCCTTCATCATAAATTTTGATGCAAATGAGGGCCATATATTTGATATGCGCTACCCTTGTGCTTACCATCCGCTAATGCTTTTATACTGACAGGAAAAAAAGAAAAGATTGCTTGAGATATTTAGTGGTTGGTGCGATTATGCCGTAGATCTAATAAATGCAACTGAAGAAGAAGCAATTCTTCGTGTCACTTTGCTATGAACTGGGGAAAAGGCCGTGTCACTTTGCTTGGTGATTCTGTCCATTCTGATCTTGCTATCTCCCAAATTACGTAAAAGAAACCGCAAGCATGTAAGTGATCTGGTCTTTGCTTTCATAGGATGCCATACATAAATTTATCGTCTAATGGATTGATGCTTACCATCAATTATATGGGAATGACTGTGAATAAGAATCCATAAATAGTATCTATTGTTTCCTTTACAGTAAATGAAACTTAGTTTATAATGGCCCAAATGAATGTGAATTAGAATCCACGAATAATATCTACTATTACCTTGTTATGAGTTTGTGCGTTGATAGCATTTTTTTTGTTTAATGCAATGCAAATCTGAGATATGTTGAGATATTTTTGCTTGCAAACTCAAAGATAATCATTGAGTGTTATCCATTCCAGTATAATTCACAATTTAGAATCTAATTATTTTTCTCTAAATTTTAGCTTGAAATAAGTAGTAGCTTATGACAGTATGTGCTTACCTTCTTTATGGCTATACAAGACCTGACTACACATTTTTGAGGTTTCATTTCATTTTGTGACATTTGAGTGTGTTTCAAGATCCGACCACCTCCACATGTTATAAAAGGCTCAATTTGGTTGTGAGGATGGTGATGCAGATTGGACGTGATGGTGGACCAACCATAATAACGAAGGTGCAACATGGGTTATAGCGGAGCTCGGCCAGATATGGTACTAGAGTAAGGGCATGGTATAGGCCAAGTAAAACGACAAAATATCTTACGTGAGCTACAGAAGAGCTTTGCTGGCTACCGTGAGAGAGTCGAGGGCATAGTGTTAGCCAAGCCTGGTCACGGTGACTCGATATGTTGGAATAGTAGTATTCTTTTTATCCGTTGCAACGCACGGGCATGTAACTAGTGACTTTTAATATAAGAGTTCTCCACTGCTAAACTGAAATTGGTCCCTCTCCATTTTGCGAAGGTCTGGTTCATGCCCCTAAAGGCCTAAACCCCCCTTTTAAGCACAACTTCCATTCGTTAGATTTTGGAGAACTTCAAATTCAAAGCTTGATTCACGGACAGGCCCAGGCTTTTCCCCGAAAGCCGGGCGAAAATTGGAACACATGCTTTGTGGGCTCCATGAATCTCCTACCCAAAAAGCACCCACCACTACAAAGTTAGGATTTTCCTGAATGCCTGTGGAAAATCCTGCACTACCCACCCCCATGATGACTAAAGCCAACACAACACAAAACAACAGAAAAGCAACAAAGGCAATACTGTGATGTGAAGGGTGTTAACTGAGAAAAGGAGAAAGAAACCACATTTTTCTCTCTCTCTTTTTTTTTTGTTGAACACAGGATGCACATAAGCGTTTAAGCAGTGCTAGTATCTGCACAGACTCAAGAGAAGCACTAGCAATCTATTATTTACCATTTCTTGCCTGCTTTCTTCTCTTATTGCTTTTCTGTCTCCAGTTACATTGCCCATTCTAAACGCGCCACCTGCAAAAGTTCATCCGGTATGTTGGATCTCGTTGGTATTTCGGACACATCATGAAGCAAAACTAGTGCGATGGAGACTTGGGAAAGCCACACCATGTTTTGATTGTTGTAGCAAAAGATAAGGGATAGTGTAACATAAGATTGCAGCGAACGGTCAACCAGATTCCAGAAGCAATGGACCAATGCAGAATCAACAGGATCGGCAATATGAAAGGTGTTCAGAAACTTGCAGTTCTAATTGAACAATGCACTCAGCAGAAAGACCTGATTTTTACAAAGATATATCATCCAATTGCATTAGTGCAAGTCTTTGGTCACATCAATAGGGACAATTGGAGGTTACTCAGTCAGCATCAACATTTTTTTAAATGTTAATGTTATTACTGTATTATGTAAATAATTGCGCAGCGAATATAAATTATATAACAGCATATGATTTGTAATCCTTATAGATTCTACAACAATTTCTTGTGGTGTAGTCTGCTTTGACCTGTAAGCCCTCAACTGGTATATAATTGAAATCACGATGTAAGGATTTGTGTTTGGCAGATCCTGATCACGGGTCATGATGGCATTGAAGAATACTCCCTTGAGTACTTTGGCAAGTTGAATTGTACTCTTCGCTCAGCAAAGTCCGGTGGCCGCTGGTATACAATTGAAGCAGCATGGATCAGGATGCCGGCGGTCAGACCCCAGATTACGTACTTCTGGTTTGCTTTCTCATAATTGAAGTAATGAATTGTGAATTCCTGCCCCATCCATTCTCGCTCCTCGGATCTCCTGTTCTCATCCTGCAGCATTCAGCCAATGGACCGAAGAGTGAAATGGCACCGAGTACATTCCAAAACTTCAAGAAAAAAACAAAAGATGTTTCTTCTGCCTCTGGTTGCACACAACAATTGTTAGTTCAATATGTTAAATTATAATAGTTTGTGTCACGTGCAGCCCATTAGGATCCATCCGGCGGCACAATGAGCAGCAGCCGCACCTTCCTAGGGCCTGCTGCAGCATATTACTTAGCTATCAAACTATCGTTTGATTAGGGGTTACATTCTATCTTTAGTTATTGGTTTCTATCTATAAGCCTATCTATTAGATGTAATTGTTAGGACTGTCTTCTATATAAGGAGAGGTTGTGTGCTAGTCGACAATTAAGCAATAAGAAGAATGAATTACTCTCCCTCTCTCTTAAGGTTTTTCCTCCCCGTCTATGGTATCCTCCCTCTCATAAAGTTCCTTCCCTTCAGCGCGTAGCCCGTGCTGTCCCGGCCCTTGCTATTCTGGCTAAGCAGTTCAACATACATATTATCATGGCAGAGTAAATGACAGCAGTATGGTAGTTCATGCGGTTGGCCTTTTCATTTACGGAGTCAATTGCAAATAGCATAAACATGCAACCCAGGTTGTCACAATCACCATCACATAAAGCCTAAATGTAAATTGTATGTAGCCCTTTAATTTGCATGGTGGAAAGACAATAATAATACAAACCTTGAGGAACATCTCCATGGGTACATCAAAAATGTCATCCACCTCATCAACATTAAGAACATGTTTAAATTCTTGTATATCTGAGAGTATGCCGATAACAGGAACAACTACCAGAAGATGCTGCCAAAGACAGGGAGAATATTAATTTTGATGAATAATGACACTGTAAAAGTAATCTTCTTATTGAACGGAAGTCTACCACTTCAAACTACAACCAAAAATGGTAACTTCTACATACTCAAAACAGTGGGGCACATAAACTGTAATGGACTTGGATACACTCAGTGTTGAAGCGAAACAAAGGAGATTCCTAACCTACTGCTTAGACATTTTACTATTGCAAATTGTGCAACACAGTTACTTGGTTCACATAAGAAATAGTATTATGCTCTCTCTGCAGCAGTAGCAGCTGATATGCAATTTAATTTTAGGAGGTTAGCTTCTGCTCTATATCTTTATAATATGAATGGACATACCTGGCATGATATTTTCTATGAATTTTACATGAATCTCATGTGATGATATGACAAGCACCAAGGGAATCTTTAGAGACATTTGACAAATACAGTTCAGAGGTCAAATTCAAAAGCCTAGCCTGTATACTGTAATCAAATCCTAAACAAGACCACCAAGAATGTGAAAATGATCATGTGCACCATTCCTTTAAAAACAAAGATAATGTGCATCATCTGAACAAACTGCTTAGTCTCAAGGTAACAATGGCGGCACAATTTTGGTCCATTTCAAATTACAAAATCAATATTCCATCTTTCAGATTAGTATTTCACTTGCTATGCAACTCATCCAATAGGACACTGTTGTTAAGGATAAGATTAGGAAATAGATAAGGACTCTTATCTATTTCTTTATATGACTTGGATTCTATTCCATATATGCCTTATCTCTATATGGCATATCCTCTTGTACTCGCCTATATATATGACCCTTTGGATCTCATATCAATACACACAATATTCATAACATGGTATCAGAGCAAAGGTTCAAATCCTAACATTTGTCCTTCTTCCGCTGCCGCTGCCCCCAGGAGGATCAATCTCATGCTCCCGGGGGTGGCCACCTCCACGGCTACCGCCGCCACCGTAGCCGCCGCCGTTGCGGGTCATCTCCGCTTGATCGCCGCCTCGATTCTTTGTTGCTGGCCGCCGGTCGCCGCCTCTGCCCTCCTGCCTCCCGTGCCGGCTGCGTCCCGCCTCCCGCGCCACACGCCGGGCCGCCAGATCTGCCGCCCGCCGCCGATCCGTCGCCGCGCTCCCGTGCCTCCGTGCCGCCGCCCCGCGGATCCGCCCGCTCCTCACCGCCGTCGTCGACACCGGCTCCACCCGCCAGGTCACCGCCGCCGCCTCGCACTGGCCTCCCGACGCCGCCGAGTCTGGATCCGTAGTCTTCACTTGCCCGCCGATGGATCGGGCTTCCCGCGCGGATCGGGATGAGGCCGCGAAGATCCGGCCGACCGCCTCCGTGGTCGCCTCGTCGTCCGCACGCCGCCGCCTCCACCTCGGGCCGCTGGGCCGCTGACGACGGGCCGCCACCGCCGCCTCGGATCCAGCGCCGCTGAACGCCTCAAGGCGGATCCGCCACCTCCGGCCGGATCCGGCCACGCCTCGCCGCCGGGTCTCGGCGGCCCGCCGCAGACCTCCAGCCGCCGCCTCCCTCTCTCGCTGCCTCTCCGCCGGCCAGATCCGCCCTCACCGCGCCTGACGGCCAGCCGGCCGGCCCATGCCGCCGCTGCCGCTGAGTCTCAGCCTCGCCCGCCCGCACCGCCGGCCGCCGCGCCGCTGGGAAATCCTAGCCCCACCCGAGTAAAATAGCCAGCCGGATCGGGAGCTTGGGCCAAATGGGTCGCTGGCAGGGAAGCAAAATTGCGAAAAAGCCCTTTTATTTTCTGCTATTCTTTTTGAGTCAGTCTTTGCGTTATTTTCTCGTGAGTTTTTCATTGCGTCCATCCAAAACCCGTAGTCTTTGATTTTTTGGTCGTCTCAGCCGTGCGAGTCCACAAAATTTATTGCCAGACATAGAAGTGTAGGATTTTTTATTTTGCAAGGCAGCAACCGCCGCTCTACTCTCTGAGCCGCGTGCAGATCGTAGAAGTCGTCATGATGCCGCCGCTTCTCTAGCCGCCGCCCCGAGCTTTAAGGCCGCCGCGCGTCTTCTGCAACTTGTGCACAGCGCCGCCGCCTCTTGGGCTTCGATCTGCGCCGTCATGCATCTATCTATTCCTCTTCGGCTTGATTTGACAGTTTATTCCAAGGCTGCACGCAACGACGACCTCATCAAGACTCGAACTTCGGATTTATCTTATTTTAGTGTCAACTCTTTTCCAAATGCAATGCTATTGCATACGCTTTGCATTTGAGAGGGGGTGTTAAGGATAAGATTAGGAAATAGATAAGGACTCTTATCTATTTCTTTATATGACTTGGATTCTATTCCATATATGTCTTATCTCTATATGGCATATCCCCTTGTACTCGCCTATATATATGACCCTTTTGGTCTCATATCAATACACACAATATTCATAACAACTGTAATACCCGTAGGAAAGAAAAGCAAAGCAAAGCAAAGAAATTGCTGTCAGAGCCTTAGAGGTTAATTTCGGGCAGGGTAGTCCATTCACAGAGATACCTGACCGTCCGAGGACCAATCGACACCTCTCACAACTGTAGGGTCATCACTCGGCATTAAACAAACCTGAGATATATGCAAAATACCATAGCAATTGCCAATTGTCCCAAATATCCATAAACAGCCCACAGCCATAGAAAAAGGACAGCGTAGCAATGTGTGAAGCCCAGGCCGAAGCCAGCCAAGCAAAAGAGAGGCAAAGTTCTATTTGGTCACCGACAAAACAGCAAAGCCAAGCTATCGCCACAGTCAAAGACAGTACGGCACCCTCCAGAAAACACAGCACATCACTACAGTAAAGGGACAACATGACTCATCTAGAGAACATGGCTGCAAGCCAAAAAGGAGACGCAGCCAGCCGAAGAGAATAAGAAATACTGAGCACAATAGTAAGACCTTCACTCTTCTTTTTCCTTCCCCCGCCAAGTCTAAACCCTCACCACAAAGCCACAGAGTCGGCCACCGCAAGGCAGAATCAGGGCAAGCCGGCCAGGAGTAAGAAGTCGGCAAGAAACCATATCACAGGCCAGCAAGCCGTAGGAGGGGAAGGTCACCATCAGTCGGCACACGAGTGACCAAGAAAGTGACCACCACGAGCAATTCCCAATTCCTTCCCAAAGCAACACGACAAAGGTAGCCCACCAACCCTTCTCAGTATTAGCAGCAAGTTCTTAAGATGAAATCATGCAAACCCGTAGCCAACCAGCAATCAACAGAATGGCATAGCATCGCTAAGGCACCATGGAACCATCACATAGAGTACCAGCCGAGGGTAGAAAAAAATAGAAGAGAGGGAGCAAAGGTACTGAAGAGGCGAGCCAGCGTGTAGGGTGAACTCCGCGCACTCAACGGCCATTCCATGCTCCCCCGGTGCATAGAGTAACTTCGAGCCCCACCGTAGCCACCAAACCCCACCCCCCGGTTGAGTCCAAGAATCAAAAAGGGCAAATCAAAATTTAGCATGAACTCAAGTAGATCGAGAGAGAGAGAGAGAGGGAGGAGAGAATAGGGGTAAAGAGAGAGGATGAGGGGATTGGAGCCGACGGGCAATAGCCTCGAGCATAGGATCAACCTAGGGTTACCAATAAGGGCGCGAAGAGCTCGGCGGTGGAGGCAGACGGCGTGGGGGCCGTGCGCTAGCCGAGAGGCGACCACAGGGAGGAGGCGGCGGTGAGGCCGGGAGGAGACATGAGGACGGCGGAGCAACGGCTCGGCCGAGCCGGAGGAGGAGACGCCGGACCGAGAGTCGGCGATGGAGGTGCGAGCCGTGGAGGCCGAGAGGCCCCGAGGAGCCGGAGGCCAGGCCAAGAGGCGAGGGAAGAAGAAACGACCGAGTAGGTGAGGCCTCTCGGTCGACTGAATAGGAAAGACAGAAAAGAAAAGAAAAGAAAAGAAAGAGAGGAAGGAAAAAAAGAAAAGAAGAGAGAAAAGAAAAGAAAAGAGGAGAAAGATTAAAAGCATCCGAATAAGATTTATCTGCTAATATAGATGGTGCGATCCTTAAAGCATGTCATTTGAGCACCACGGAAGGTGTCAGACGAGGATCGGTTATGTCTAGAGATGGCAGCGGGCACAAACCCATTGGGAGAAACCCGTGCCCATGAAAGTTGGATGTGCCCACTAAAACCCATGCCGTGTACAAATTTTGCCCAAACCCATGCCCACTTGGTGCTGGTACCACGGTCGCCGTGCAGGCAACAACCGTAGAGATTGCGAATAGTCGGTGCTTAGAAAGTCAACAATAAGTTTAATCTATATGCTACTATGCATGAAACAAGCAACGACAAATCCACGTGCACATCACTAGTTCACTATCAATTCTCGGTTCATAGTTCAATAGTATATCATTCCAAGTTCACGGTTCATGATTAAAACCAAAGGAGACATCAAGCGCTTTGTACTTGACTAGTGGATAGGTTCGGTTTGCACAGGAGCTGGGTTTGTAACTCTTATGGATCGGGTTTATATTACCCATGGGTTTGCGGGTTTGGGTACTATAGAACGTCCGCTAGGGTTGGGTTTTGCCCATTAAGAGACCCATGGGTTAGTGCCCATGCCCTAATAGATAAAACCCACCGGGTATCGGGTTTCGTATTGCCATCTCTAGTTATGTCAGTTTCGTGCATAGAATTAATGTCGTCCCTAACTTTGCGTGTGTATCGCTATGGTATATTAAGGCGGGATGATGCTTGTTCAGGTGGAGGTTCAGGTCTGGTGCCGTCCACGCATCGTCCGCTAGGTTAACAGGCAAGTGCATGATAGAATAGTGGATTATGATGAATGCCTGGTATTGTTTTATGCCATTATTTATGCCAAGTCATGAAATGATATCTCTGCTTGTCTGTTGATTATACTGTGATGAGAGATACTTATGATCGAATGTCAACATTGGAAGAATGTTGTGTTTGCATGGCACCATGAGCATCATGAAAACCCTACGACGGTAGGCATCCCACACGATGGGAAGATCAAGACCTACCTCGGTAGGCACCTCCAGGGATAGAGGCAGAGGAGTTTAACCGACGGGTGAAGCAACTCAACTATACCGGTATAAACGGCATACAGAGGCGCATCATGCATTGTACTCATACGAAGGACCTACGACGGTAGGCCTTCCACGACGGTGGGGAAATCAAGACTGACTTCAGTAGGCACCTCCAGGGATAGAGGCAGAGGGGTTTCACCGACAGGTGAAACAACTCCACTATACCGGTATAAGCTGCATACAGAGGTGTATTGCATCGCATTGCATTTGCAGGAAACGAACAGGAGACAGGAAGGAAATCCAGAGATTTTGGGTTACAGTTCATAAATATGTGATTGAATAATTATTGTACCAACCCCATTGTTTTTTCGTGTGCTTGTTGAGTCTTCGGACTCACCCTTACTTTATTGTTGTTTTTAGGTATCTGTTGAAGGCGACATGTACGGGCGGGAGTAGCACAGTCGTTTCATGTGCAATAGTAATTCACATATTATCTATAGTTGACATATTTAGCCTTGAATAATCTGAGTATCTTTTTGGTAATTAGCAAATTTATACCTCTGCTGCGCTTAGTGTCAAGCGTATCGACTTTTGTCGTTTGGTTGATATTTAAATAAAGGAATTGCTTCACAAGACCAGCAACAAAAGTTGGAGTTGGTAGCATTATAGAGTAGGTGGTAGTACTTTAGGCTTAGGGAGAGGCGGGGTGTTACGGACATGTGACAGTAATTCATGATATTGGAGTGACAAATATATGACTTTCTATGGGATGCAAAATGATTGCTATCCAGCAAGAAAGGATTATTGAAAGAACAGCTTGCAATATGGTCCTCAAGACATCTATAAGCAGATGGTTTAGTTGCAAGCATGTGTTTGGTTCCAAAGTCTTTACAACAAAAAGATGAAGTTCCACACCCTTTCATTAATGAAGTTAAAAACAATTTCTCTGATGTAAGAAAATTTCAGCAGGGGTGTAAGCAAGAACCAGAAGGTATTGTACCTTGGACAAGAAGTGCTCAAGAGAGGCAACGACAGTGACCAGAGCTGAATCAAGCCCAATCTCCTCCTTTGCCTCCCTTAGTGCTGTTGCTGCATCATCAGCATCACCCTCCTCAGCCTTTCCTCCCGGCAATGCAACTTCCCCTGAAAACCCCAGATGGAGGAAACACAATCAACTTGCTTGCAGGAGCTGATTTGAGCAAAGCAAGCACTCTAGGGCAGCTAGAAAGATAGGATCGATCCAGCTCATGTCTGAGACAAAGCTATTAGCTTCAGGTCCATTTGTGAGGTTGATTCTCCAAAAACTATAGCAAGCCAAATCTGAGCAGAATAGAAAGCTACGTTGGCTGGACTCGGAATTAAGGTACCAACTTGGCTTAATTCGTTTCAGAAACAAACCCAAATTAAGTTAATTCCTGTTCTCAGACTTCCCCTGGACAGGGCGAAAAGAGCACCCAACTAGGGCTCAGCATTGATAAGAGGTCCAGCCCATACGCACCTTAAAACATGACATAGGGTAAGCCCACCCAATGTACTATTGGATAGTATCTGTAGAAGCAGCACCTGGAAGACTGAGAGAATTAAAAACAGAGAGAAACCTTTGCCCCTTTGTTCCTCCAGCCTTCAAGGGAAAAGATGCCACCTTTTTTCTTTTCCCAGGTGCTGACAGAATAATGAATGTAGGATTCCACCGTTAGGATTTCCATGATTATCAATCAAATTTCCACTATTTAATTCATTTAATTCTGGATGGTTTTTACTCGGCGACATGCCTGAAAGAACCATGGCCAACATGGTACAACATGTTTAGACATCCCACTTCATTTTTCTCGCCATTCATATTCCAAAAAAGAAGCAGAAATTTTCTTGTCACTTAAGTTTTTTTACCCTTTTTTTGTGGGTGGGAGTGGGGTGGAGGGAGGGGAGGGGGAGCAAAAACAATCTTGTTCTAAAGAAATGTCACAACAAAAACCAAATAGTTTGGCCATGTTATGATTTCACTGGGAAGGATATGCTGTAAAATATTGATGTTGATACCATGTGTTAGTAATTTGTAAGAATCCCAGGATCTTTGCAGTATATTATTGAACTTCTAACTTTTGTTGGCGAAAGCCTATTTATTTTGTAAATGTTTCATATAGTGACTACAAAATGTGTACAATGTAGAATGTATATTTAAGTAATAGATTTTAGTATGTATGTTTATTAAGGTCCTTTTGTTTCTAGCTCTCCCTGGGCGTGCCAAACCTCAGGACCAGCATGCCTGAGCTTAGCCGAAGTAGCTTACAAGTTGTAAGCATCTAGAGCACCATACTTATCTGGTCCAAGTAGACACCAAAGTAGGATATATTGTTATTATTCCTAGCATCCAACAAGGCGCTCAATTCCAGCCATTTGTACAAATCGTTGATTCCCAAAATTCCACATGTGCGCTGCTTGGGTTAGCCAAAACATGTGAACCATCAAAGAACAGAACAAATGTGTGGACCATTTCTGATCTACCACCACAAATCACCGACGCCTCCTATCACACTTATACCAAAACAAATACTTAATACCATTTCTGAATTACGATAAACGACACCAACACCTTGGAAGTCGTACTTTTTTTTTTAGAAAAAAGAGCATCAAAGGCCCAGACTGAAATCTGAAACAAGATACGATGATCCTGAACAGCACCCTGACAACCAATAGACTAACTGTACACAAGCTAAGATAAAAGCAGCAACTACTAGTCTAAACACTGCTAAAAACCCGAGCTTTCCACTCGATTCTGCTCCAAATTCCGCCTAGATACCCAATTATTCGCTTCATTTCCCGTTGCCAAAAAGTCAACCCACCGCATACATTGGCACATTCCCCTCAGAGATTCGGATCGATCACACCCAAAGGAGCCCTCACGGAAGCGTGAGCGGAGAAGCAAACAAGCAAGGGTGCTCACCGGAGTGGGTGGAGAGGGAGGAGGAGCGCTTGGTGAGGAGGACGCGGAGCTCGCCGGCGGCGCCCCGGAAGAGGCAGACCAGCACGGCGGCCCTCCGCGGCCGGAACAGCTCGGCGCCGCCGGCGGAGACGGCGGGGCAGGGGTTACCGCGGTGGGGGTCGCGGCCGGCGTACGGGGAGGGGCGGCTGGTGGAGCCTCAGCCGCCGGATGAGCGCCTCCATATTCGTGCCGGCTCCTCCCCTCCATGGTAATGGGGAGGAGATCGGAGGAGCTGGAAATGGTGGAGGAGGTTAGGCTTTTTTTTTTTTTGCTAGACAGCAAGAGGAGACGGCCTCTACCCCGCACAGACTGAGTTTCTGTTTTTATTTATATTATAATCATTATAATATATATATATATATATATATATATATATATATATATATATATATAGTTAGAGGCGTGCGTTGCAACATAGTCATAAAAATAATGAGACAGAACTTATTGCTAGCCAACTTCACACATCAAACATTGGAGAGCAAGCGACAGAGAGAGAATGGTGATCAGAATGCGCGAGAAGATAGGAAAAATAGAGGGGATAGACGGTTGTAGAGAGGAGGAGCGAGATGAATGATCCAGATTAAATTGGATGGTGAGAAGAGAGGAGGAGAATGGACCAACCACCAACTCACAATTTTATAATAGTATATATATATATATATATATATATATATATTCTACACAGGGTAGTTACACCCACTAATATACCACCTAAACAAATTTGAAATACTCATTTATCACTTTAGGTACATTTGTATACTAATTATAAGATACTTCAATGTGAACCACACGAAAAACTTGTAAAGGAGTTCATAGTTTTAGCGTATTTTGTAAATACCCTTATATACGCATATAAAAGGAGTATGTCGAAAAAATGTACATACCACTAAAAATTGTTCATACCACCTAGATGGTCTTAAATACTTGTATACTACATACATACCTCCAGTTACACGAGATACTCCCTACATTGTGAGATACGATATAGGGTGTAACTATGTATAAAGAGGCTTCCTATATATATATATATATATATATATATATATATATATATATATATATATATATATGTGTGTGTGTGTGTGTGTGTGTGTGTGTGTGTGTGTGTGTGTGTGTGTGTGTGTGTGTGTGTGTGTGTGTGTGTGTGTGTGTGTGTGTGTGTGTGTGTGTGTGTGTATATGTATATGTGTATATGCATATGTGTATATGTATATGTGTATATGTATATATATGTAATATGTGTGTGTGTGTGTATATATATATATATACCTTTTAAAAAAGCACATTGCTGAGTAGCCGTATGTTACAATCTAGGAATTGATGTAGACACGCATATATTCTCGAAGCAAGTGTAGAAAAAGAACATATGCTCCAATCTGAACCGTTCCTATACATAGGCTTCCAATGTTACCAAATGACTTCTAATGTAGGAGTTGAGTTCTCCTTCGGTGATGTTGGTGCTTTTGGAACACAGGAATTTCACGCAAATTCCGCAAAAATTTCACAAGAAACGATTCGACTCCCCTAACAAACGGGAAAAATTCCAGCGTTCTAAACAGGGGTTTGATTGTATTAAGGAAAAGAAAAGGAAGGTGTAACCAACGAAAACATTGCAGCAAACGGGCAACCAGATTCCAGAAGCAGTGGACCGATGCAGAACCAGCATGATAAGCAGAATGAAAGGTGTTCACAAACTTTCGAGTCCTAATTGAACAACGCACTCAGCAGAACGGCCTGATTTTTACATGTATATAATACAATTGCATTAGCGCAAATGTTTGGTCACATCAATGGGGACAATTGGGTGTGCAGTCAGATAACATCAACATTGTTTTAAATGCTATGAAAACTATTCCGAAACGAATGTGAAGTATATAAAAGCATATGATTTGGAATCCCTTTAGATTCTACAACAATTTCTTGTGGTGTAGTCTGATGTACGCCCCAACGGATAATTGAGACTGAATCATAAATACTAGTGTTTTGGCTAGCAGGTCCTGATCATGGCATCGAACAACACTTCTTTTAGTACTTTGGCAAGGTGAACTGTAGTCTTCGCTCAGTAAAGTCCGGTGGCCGCTGGTATACAATTGAAGCAGCAAGGATCAGGATGCGGGCAGTCAGACCCCAGATTACGTACTTCTGGTTTCCTTTGTCATAATTGAAGTACTGAATTGTGAATGGCTGCCCCATCCGTTCTAGCTCCTCGGATCTCCTGTTCTCGTCCTGCAGCATTCAGCACAAACGGAGGAATGACATATAGTACATTACAATATCTCAACCAGGTTCCTTTTGCTATTGTTTACACACAATAACTATTTGTTCTGTATGCTAACCCATCATATGATCCTAGCACAATGGTAATTCATGTGGTGACTTGTTTTTTGCAGTAGACTGGTCATTTGCGTGGTAACTTGCAAGTGTCGTAAATATGCAACCCAGGCTGTAACAATTACCACCCCATAAAATCCTAAATGGAAAATCATATGTAGCCTTCTAATTAGCATGGTGGGAAGACAAAGATACTAACCTTGAGGAACATCTCCAGGGGTACATCAAAAATGTCATCGACCTCATCAACGTTAAGAAGAGGTTTAAATGATGCTATATCTGAGAGTATGCCAACAATAGGAACAACTACCAGAAGATGCTGCCAAAGACAAGGATAGACATGGATAATATTAATCTCGATGAATCTTGAGACTAAAGAATAATCTTATGTGGAATGGAACTATAAAAGCCTACCAATTCAAAATTTCAAAACATAGTCAAAACAGCGGGGTACAATAATTTGTTGTGTTGGAGCAAAACAAAGGAAACTCCTAACCTACTGATTAGACATTTTACCAATGAAAACCGTGCAACACAATTACTTGGTTTACATAAAAAAATATTAGGCCCTCTCCACAGCAGCAACAGATATGCAACTCAGTTCTTCTGCTCTATATCTTTACAATATGGATAAAAATAATTGGCATAATCTTTTCTATGAATTTTAAATGAATCCCTGTGATGATATGACAAATACCAAAGTAATCTTCAGACATTTGATAGGTCTGGTTCAAAGGCCAAATTTACTACATGACGTCTGAAACAAAGCACGAATAGATTGGTTATAAGGCTAGCCTACCATAATCAAATCCTAAGAAACCAAGAATGCGATAATGATTGTGCACTATCTGAACGACATGCATGGCCCCCATGTGACAATGGCAGCATAATTTTTGGTCAATTTTAAATGCAAAAGCAACATTCCATCTGTAATACCTCGGCCCGTTAGTATAGTGACCCATGTGGCCCATGTGGAGTTGTGATGGTGGGATCAGTCCCACATTGTTTGTATAAAGTGAGTTGTAGTATAAGCGAGGTCGAAAGTGTAAGCGATGTGCTAGGTGTGCATGGGTCCGCCTCTTGGGTGGGCTAGGCATTAAGCAGATTTTGAGCTAGAGTGTGACAAATGGTATCAGAACATCAACCTTTACTGTAAATGCGCGTGTGGGACGGGAGCGCAGGCATATGGTGCTTGTGGGTCCAGAGTGGACACTCGGCGTGGCATATGCGCTGGCACTAGATGCACAGACGTGTACCAAGGGGTGGTTCTAGGCATTTACCATGTATACGGTGTGCTGCCGAGGGCGTCAGCCCTTAAGGGGTGAATGTAATACCTCGACCCGTTAGTGTGGTGGCCCATGTGGAGTTGTGGTGGTGGGATTAATCCCACATCGCTTGTCTAACGTGATTTGTAATAGCATAAAAAGCCTAATAGGTCCAAACATAGCATCTCTGGGTTAACTCTTTTACACAAAGTGAGAACGAAAGTGTAAGCAGGGCGCAATGCGTGTGTTGGTCCGCCCATTGGGTGGGTTAGGCATTGAGCAGATTTTTGGCCAGATTGTTACACCATCTCGTAGTGGTAAATTGCAAAATAGTGAATATCTCACTTGCTATGCAACTTTTCCAATAAAACTTCTGGTGGTAACCAAATATATGGAATAGACAAACATGATGCCTGGAAAGAACAGCCTGTGATATGATCCTCGGGAAATACATAGACAAATCACCTCACTTAAGTTTGTTTAGCTGCAAGAATGTGTTCAGTTTCATATTTGTAATGACTGAAAAGATGAAGTTCCACGCTTTTTCATTGATGCACTGCAACACAGTTTCTCCGACATAAGAAAATTTTCAGTTGGGATGTAAAAGAAGACCAGAAGGCATTGCACCTTTGACAAGAAGTGCTCAAGAGAGGCAACGACAGTGACCAGAGATGGATCTAGCCCAATCTCCTCATTTGCCTCCCTCAGTGCTGTTGCTGCATCGTCAGCATCACCCTCCTCAGCTTTCCCTCCTGGCAACGCAACCTCCCCTGAAAATGTCAAATGAAGCGAGAAAGTCGTTAAGAAAATTTATAGAAGCAGGCATCTATGAGCTTAATCAAGTTTTCACCCACACTTTTCAGTATGGTCGAAGCAGGGTGAGATCAAATGAGCTGGGCTAGGCTACACTTGGATCAGCTCACCTGCAGAAGCTGATTTGAGCCAAGTCAGCTCACCTGCAGAAGCTTATTTGAGCCAAGTCAGCTTTCTAGTTTCTAGTACAGCCAGAAATGTATGCTCGATTCGGCTCGTGTCTGATCCAAAGCTAGCTCGGGACCTATTTGTGAGCTTGATTCCCAAAACTCCAAAGCTATGGCAAGCCAAGTCTGAGCAGGCTGGGTTGGCTCAACTCAGAATTACGGTTCAAACTCAGCTGATTTCATTTCAGAACCAAACCCAAGCTGAGTTAACCATTCCTGAGCTGAGCCCAAGTTGCTTACAATCTAAAAGCTGCTTTTCTACGGTAAATGGTTTTTCTATAGTATCTAGCTTTTAAATGGAGTGTCTTTTTAAGACAGAGTCGACTAGTCGATTGTAGTAAACGCTGTAGTGACTTCATTTATATCGGCCAAAATCATACGCGAGTTTCTCTCTCTCCGTACGACTCTCTACAAGATGTTACTATTTATAAGCTAAAGACAAAAGCCATCAGCAAAATCTAATATGAACAGACCGACACCAAAGTATGTTATTCCTAGCGCCCAATTCAACAGGGCGCTAAATTCCAACCATTTGTACAAATTGTTGATTCCCAAATATTCACAAAAGTATGTTGCTCGGATTGGCTAAAATATCTGAGCTGAACAAGGGAAACAAATGCATGGACCATGCCTAAACTACCGTCACGAATCATCCAAACAAGGCCTAAAAGGTAAAACCCCCATCATATTTTATGTCAAAACAAATATTCATACGATTTTTGAACAGCAGAACTATCACCCACACCTTGGAAATCCTAGTAGTCTAGATGAAAGGGCATCAAAGCCCTTGCTTTCCTTTATTGAAAACTAAAACAACATTTTTGATACAAACCGCCCCTTTTCGACATATAGACGGAGCATTAGAACATCAAAAGCATCCATTACACCGTGGTATCACCCTCCTGAGGCTAACTGAACAAACCGTAAAGATGAAAAAAAAAAGACAGCTAGTAATCCTCTGAAACACTTCCGAAAATATGACCTTTTCGCTACATCACACTCCCAGAAATCCAATTCTTTGCTTAGTTTCCCATAGCCAAAATTCGCAGAACCAAAGAGCCGAAATGGCGCGATGGTTGATCGCTGCTAAACCCCAACCTACCGCGCACATCGACGCTTTCCCCGAAGATCCCACCTTGCGCCAACGCCAAGATTCGGCTCGATCGCACCCAAAAGAACCCCACGAAAGCGTCAACCAAAGCAAGCAAGCTACTCACCGGAGTGGGTAGAGAGGGAGGAGGAGCGCTTGGTGAGTAGGACGCGGAGCTCGCCGGCGCCGCCCTTGAAGAGGCAGATCAGCACGGCGGCTCTCCGCGGCCGAAACAACTCGCGGGCGGCGGAGGTAGCCGCTGTGGAGGGATCGCCGGCGTACGGGGAGGGAGGCGGCCGGTAGAGTCTCAGCCGTCGGATGAGCGCCTCGATGTTCGTGCCGGACGCCTCCCCCTCCATGGCGGTGGAAGCTGGGAGGGAGAGATCGGAGGAGTTGGGAATGGTGGAGACTGGAGAGGCTTGACACGAAAGCGTCAACCAAAGCAAGCTACTTGCACCGGAGCAAGTCTATCTTGCCTCCATCGATGAGATCGGGATCAATGTTTGCAAAATCATGCTCTAAATGGGACTTGCCCTTAGCTTCTTCCACAAGTGTGATGTCATGCTTGTCTAGAGCAAAGCAATATAAGTGTGAAAGAGAACCAAAATATTTAATAAGTTTTTCTTCCATTACAGCGACGGCATGGCTTAAAAGAGCATCGTCCTAGATTTAGCAATTCTATCGCAATTAACCAAATAAACTCTATAACTAAGCAAGAGGTAGGATAATAAATATCAGATAAAACATTTGTTGCTTTATAAAAAAGGTTTTAAAAACTCTCGAAAACGACTACCAATCTGTCAATCTGTATTAGTAACTATCAATTCAATATTTTGAGAGTTGACATTGACAAAAACGGATATGACATTTTCGTAACATTGTAACTTTTTTAACATAATATATGTTGAGTTCCACCTCACCTTCATGTCAAGACTAAATTTTCTTGGCTCTTTACCATTAGGCGCACGATTACTCGAGAACACGCTATCACTTGTGGAGAACTTGTGAGGTAACGAATAGCATCACGGATCTTGTGCGAGATATGGACCAATTACTTGTATACCATCTTGAACAACAAGATTCAAGATGTGGCATACACATCTCTGGTGGAGGACATAACCACCAATATATGTTTGTAATTGTGGGGTGAGAATATTCATAGCAATTGTGTTTGCCGATGCGTTATCAAGAGTTATAAAAGCAATTTTATTATCTATCTTAAAATCATCAAGTACATGTATTATACACTCGGCAATGGCCTCTCCCGTGTGTGATTCATTTATTACTTTAAATCATATGACTCTCTTGTTTAGGAGGAGCGCTTGGTGAGTAGGACGCGGAGCTCGCCGGCGCCGCCCTTGAAGAGGCAGATCAGCACGAGCAAGTCTATCTTGCCTCCAGAATGCGCTTGCCTTTATAACCACCAATATATGTTTGTAATTGTGGGGTGAAGAATTGCTCTCAAGGTGAAAATGGTGGAGCGCGGCCGAAACAACTTATTGGAGCGCCGGCGGCGGAGGTAGCCGCTGTGGAGGGATCGCCGGCGTACGGGCCTCCTCCCTCGGTTTCCTCGGAGGCGGCCGGTAGAGTCTCAGCCGTCGGATGAGCGCCTCGATGTTCGTGCCGGACGCCCGCCTCCTCCTCCATGGCGGTGGAACTGGAAGCTGTGAGGGAGAGATCGGTGCTCGGCGACCGTGGTGCCAATGATCGATGGAGTACCATATCTGGAGGAGTTGGGAATGGCGGAGACTGGAGAGTTTGCTTGACCCCATGCCAAGACTGCGTTCCTGTTTCATTTATATTATATAGCCTTCTTTAATCACATTTCTGATTTATTTATATAGCCTTCTTTAATCACATTTCTGATTATTTTACAGCCTAGGTATTAATCTAGAAAAGAATAAGCAGATAGATGCATTTAAAATGCGTCGAGTGTAATTTTTAAAACTTTAACCACTAATATACACATAAATATTTAGATTTTTCACGTACAAATGGTACCCGTAGATTTTTTGTCGTCAAAAGTAATTTAATATGATTATATTTTTCATAATTTTTACTAATTATTAGAAAATTAATGGTCAAATATGTGTATTCATTGGAGACCATAATAATATTGGAAATATCTATTTAGAAACACAATAATCTCAAAACATAAATAGAACTTAAATTAATTAATATGTTATTCGTTGTATATTGGGAAATATTTGGAGCCATACTGCCCACACATCACTTTGTAGTTCATTAGCTATATCTCCAGGTAGTTAGCAAGTATTTCTATAAATTCTATAAGTAAGGTAGGTGGAATGCCTGCCTTATAGTTATATGTAACCATCTAATTAACACAAGCAAAAGAAAAGGTCAGACCCAAAGATGACACACATGGTCGAATTTAGAGACCCACCAATCAGTGACTGTTTGCAAGAATTTCGTAAGATTTTGGTGGTAAGCACGGTCGATCCTTATGTTGACAATGACAGATTTTTTTGCTGTTTAGTTCCAGCAGAGGAATTCAGCCTTATAAGGCTCGGTTTTGTTCTTAATAAAACGAAAAAGGTCTCAGTTTGGTTCAGCAAGAGATGCTCAAGTAATCTTCAACTCTTGGCAATTGGAAAAATGAATCCACATCAATATTTCCTCCCGTCACAAATATATGACGTTTTGGATCTCAACATAGTCTCCAAAACATAACATTGATCACTAATTTATATTATAATATATTTATAAAATCCTATAAAATTATAATATTATGAAAACACTTTTCGAGACATATATGTATGTATGTATGTATGTATATATATATATATATATATATATATATATATATATATATATATATGATTTTATGTATCTAAAATAAATATTTAAAAGATATCGATAATCAAATTTTCAAAAGGTTGACTGCGTGCATCTATAAAAAGCGTACCGGAGGAGTATATAGCGAGTTATGCTCAATAATGACAAATGGTTGTAACGAAAACATAGGCTAGTTCTTGGTTGGTGTTTCTCAGACAAAGAAGAATCTCCGAGTCCTTTCCCCAAATCATCTGCTATTGCCATGTGACACTAGTAGGAAAGCAAAGAGACCGCTTCCTGTCCCCACTCCTGTTCCCCTCCTGTTCCTCATTGTTTTTATATTTTCACTATTTGCCATCCATCATAAATAATAAAAATACAGAAAAATAAAATAAAATTTATTTTTATTATAATTTTATTTTTCTGTACAAAATTATAATAAAAATACAGGAAAAATAAATTTTGTTTTTTTTCTGTATTTTTATTATTTATGATGGATGGGAAAATGGTGAAAATATAAAAAACTGGCCTTTGGATCATTAGAGTGGTGTACAGGAGGGAACAGGGAGTGGGGACAGGGAAGCCTCATTCGGGGGCATTGTTCAGCAGTTCGAGCTGCTAGAAGCACCTAATTTGTCTTCTTCCAAATCATTGCAAAGTTCACCGTCCAGTTCATCATTCCCAGGTTCAAAAGGTACAGAACAGATTTATTGTACATCTATAGCCCAATCTATGCTGTTACGAAACCCATGTGTAACTGTGTCAAACTTATATTGATTTTAAGTATTATACAACTTTTCAGTATTCAGGCAAAGTCTGACCAATACAAATAGTATAGGTGTACATTTCTTCCAAGTTCTTACTATTTGAACTGTTGAGTAGTTACAGCTATATGCATTCAAGAAAGAAGATCTATTTAAGTGCCAATGGCATAACTTAATGTTGCTTTTACATTTTCATGACTGATATGGGTATGTAACTACCAATATTTTGCCTAGTATACATACTACTTTTATGTTCATGACAAAGTCCCACCAAAAATGATCCGCATACATACTTGAAAAATCCAAATCGTTATGAGTTGCAGTCACAAGGACTCCAAAGTATAAACTAACGTGTCGTGACAGAAAATTGATGCATTAGGCCGTGGGTTGCTTACATAATAGTTGGAGAGAGGAAGTGTTGGTGAAAATAAGCACAGCTAGCTGACATTGCCCTCAAACAAGTTAATCAGCACCGGCAGTAGCAACCCCATAAACCAATGGAGATGTCAGAAGAGCACCTCAAGGTATTTTTCCTCATCTCCATCTCATGAGGTTGGACAGGGCTACGGTTGAGATCTCAAACTCCATCAATACAATTGAATTTGTTCCAAACGAGTAAGGTATAATGCAAGTGCATTGCACATGTGTAAACAAAAAGATGAGGTTGTTCTGGAGAATACTAATCTAGGAGAAACATCCAATTTTCTCCAAAATCTCACCTTTCATCAGGTTCCCAGATCTTCAGTGACCCATTCGGTGTTTGCCTCCCCCACCCCACCATACGGAAGTGCGCATTCAAGGCAATTTTTGTCAGATGCACCCAGTAGAGCTAGTTAACCAGTAGTAATATAGTGTTACATAGATATTGTTGTCCACATTGTGCTATAACCATATCAGATGTGCATTCCGAATCCCCAGCATAGTTATTAAGAGCTATGGTTTCAATACTGAATTAAACTACCTCTCCGTACTTATCAAATTATGTTCCTCGTAGAATATCATAAGTGGGCAGTTAAACTCGTGTGTATGCATCTTTCCCACCAAGTGATTCAATATCATAAACAATTGCCAACTATTATTTTCTCCATTATCATATCCTATTCTCCATGATTCAATGTTGCTTCAAGGAGGAACGTGGCACCACAAGCTGTTGCTCCTTCCATGCACAATTGTGTTTTGATAACAGGGACAACACATCTGATGGAGAAAGGACCGTCTTTGAGAACACCAATTCCTACGAACCTGACTTTAGCAAGAATGAGTGTCCACAACCAGGGACTCACCAGCCACCAACCATGAGGATATTTGCTGTGTAATGCTTGTATTTCGCAACAGCATCTATTCCAGGCTTACAACATTCCTCGCATCTATTCCAGGCTTACAACATTCCTCAGGGTGGATATGGGCATGCCAGCTTTCACCTAGCTCTTCAGTTAAAGAAATTAGCAGTATGGATTTGCTGATATGTCACTAGGACCACCATCTTGGTGGTACCTACCAGATGTGTTCACCCATAAAGGAAACAATTGGAATTTGTAAACCATTTTTAGACCAAAATGCATGGCTCATGAATGTCCAGAAAGCTTCTGTGGTGGCAGACCACTTGGGGCTGGGGCATCTGACAAACATGTTGAAGATGCTCATGCCAAGTTGTAGGTACCCTTTTCTGGGGACAACAAACAAGCAATATGTGAAAGAATTTTAATAACAATAAAAACTCAGAATAAAAGATGAAGGTTGTTAATTTTCCAAAGAAAAAAGATGAAGGCTGTTATTATTCACATTACATAATGTGCATAGGCACTAAATTTCATGGGGGTGCACCATACATTGTTGTCAAGCACAGATCACTTACCAATATACTCGAGCTAAATACTAAATATTTCTTCCATGAATTGGCTAAAAGCTCTTGAAATGACTATAATACTATTTGAATCTGTTAGATGCTAAGTAAATGCACAACTCTCTAGTTGAGTAAATATTCAGAGAAAGTAATACGGGCGGGGCTTCAATGCTCTATCTAAGAGTGAAAAGGCACAAATTTTAAAGCACTTTGATGGCATAGTGAAAAGGCACAACTTCAGGAAATTTCCCTAAATTCTATAGTTTCCTGAGCCTTGGTGCCAAACACTACCAAAAAAACAATGGTATAACACTATCTGGATAAGAATGAAACATACACAACAGGGTGTGCTAACTGCTAACAACCAGGTCATGTGTTACTGGTAATTGTCATGAGAATCTCTTCGTCTTCACAAGAAAATAGTATCTGTGCCACTTGAAGCAACACCCTTAACATCCCATAGATTTCATCTGACCTCAGGTGCGACCGATCTTCTGCATTGAAAGAGTGCACCTCATTCTTCACCTCGATCCAGCTCCACCCAGGGACTTTGTTTAATCCTCTATTCTTCATAACCTTCTGCACTTTTGCTCTGTCACTCCACATACCAAGACCAGAATACATGCTGGACAGGAGAACATAGGTGGAGTGCTGTCTAGGTTCTGCCAGAAATAGATGGCTGGCCACATCGCTTGCTAGTTCCATATTCCCATGGATTCTGCAAGCACCTAATAGGGCCATCCACACCATGGCATCTGGTTCGAATGGCATAGACTCAATAAGCTCCTTTGCTTTGTCAAGCTGCCCAGCCCTCCCATACAAATCAACACCACGTGCATAATGCTCCATCCGTAGAGGAACCCCATGCCTAGTTTCCATTGTATTGAGAATTTCTGACCCTTCATCTACAAGACCAGCATGACTGCAGGCAGTAATTAGGCCAACAAAGGTAATATGATCCAAAGGAACCTTAAGTTCCAGCATCTCATTAAAGAGGCTGTGCACAGTTTGCACTTGTCCATGTTGCGCATAACCGAATATCATAGAGTTCCAGGGCACAGAGCTACTCTTATCTGCCTCCTCAAAAGACTTCCTTGCATCATCAAGAATGCCACTCTTAGAATACATGAAGATCAGCGAGCTGGAAACAAAATCATTGGAAGCAAAGCCAGAATGGATGACTAAACTGTGTATTTGTCTACCTAGCTGAAGTACAGCAAGGTCTGAGCAGGAACGCAGAGCAGCAGAGAATGCATACTCATCGGTTCTAATATTTGCTGACCGCATACATCTGAAGAATCTCAAGGCATCAGCACTCAAACCGTGCTGTGAGTATCCAGTTAACATACAATTCCAGGAGACTGTATCCTTAAGCACCAGAGAATCAAAGCACTTATATGCATCTTCCATCATGCAGTTCTCACTGAACCTAGTGTACATGGAAATCAGAGCATTACAAACAGGCGTGACTCCTTCCAAACCATTCTTGATCACCAAACCGTGAATTACTCTACCTTGGTGAGCATCATGACCATGCTCTGAACACACACTTATAATACTTGTGAAACTATACATGTCAGGCTGAAATCCACTCTCTTGCATCATCCTAACAAAGAATCCCATTGCCTCGTCATCCATCCCATGGTAAGTGTAAGCTCCAAGCATCGCGTTCCATGAGATCAAATCCCTAGTATCCCCAATTCCATCTAAGATCCTTCTAGAGTCAGTAAGGGCCCCACATTGCAAGTATGCAGTAATAAGTAATTGATGCATTCAAAACTGTCAAGCCCAATGCTGATCCATACTTCACAATCTTACCATGCAACTGGTGCATCAAGAAACAACTCGGGCCCTCGACTGCTGTGAGCAATGCGGCGAATGTCGCCTCATCTGGAACCAACCCCTCCCTCTCCATCTCAAGAAACAGCTCAAGTGCTGGTTCCGCCTTCCCGAATTCCACGTACCCAGCAATGAGTGCATTCCAAGAAACGGTGTTCCGCTTCGGTATTCCATCAAACACTCGGCGAGCATCCCTCATGCGGCCACACTTTGCGTACACATCAAGCAATGCACTTGCTGGGAAGACGTTATCGGCAAGGCTAGATTTGAAAGCGAGCGACTGAAGCTGGGCGCCGAGGGAAGGGCAGCGCGCGGCGGCGGCGGAGCGGAGGGCGGAGCCGAGGGCGAAAGTGTTGGCAGCGAGGCCCCGCGCGTGCATGGCTCGGAGGAGGCGCCATGCGGCGGGGTGCGCGCCGGCGGCGACGTGGGCGGCGAGGAGGGCGTTCCATGAGACTGCGTCGGGGCGGCGGATTTCGTCGAACACTTGGCGCGCGGCATCGAGGCCGGGAAGGGAGAGGGAGTAGGCAGTGAAGAGCTTGTTCCAAGGCGTGGGAGAGATGACGCCGATCTTGAGGAGGGCGGCGTGGGACTTGGCGGCCGCGATGGTGAGGTGTTGGTGGCGGTGGCGCATGCGCGGCGGCGGCGGCGGCTGTGGCGCGCGATCATTTGCGGAGGCTTGTCTTGGGTTCAATGCTTTGTGCGAACCATCGATGAGTCTCGAGATTTGTACGAGCAATATCCTAAGAACAGCTCGCTCATTTGGACCGAAAAAAGCGGTTTATAACTAAATTATACTATAACTAGCTAAAAATATACCATAAATGATGGTAACTTATTTAATATAATTAAATTTAAAAAAAATAGAAAAAATAGGTAAACCAATCACAGACAATGTAAACGAATACGAAAAAAAAGAATCAGCAAAAATTTAGAAAAATATGAAATTTAGGAATAGTGAAAAATAAACCAAAAGCCGAAAACTCAAATCGAAATAAGCGGGACCTTGGTTGCAATGGCAATCGGATTAAGGGCTTGTTTGGATAGGCTGGGATCTGAGCCAATCCACATGGGTAGAATCCACGTGGGAGACTTCCTCAAGCCAACAAAAAAATGTATTTGAAAATGGACGTGGATGGAATTCCTTGACCCAAATCTCGTCCAATCCACGGGGAAACGAGCCACACATTCCACGTGAGATTTTTCCCCCCGACATCACGATCGCGTTCGCATCGCTACGCTCGATATACCAGTCCCTGTCGTCGCCATAGCCGTCCTCCCAGTCTTCCGCACGCCGTCGCTCCCTGCCCCCCACGAGCATCCCTGCCACTTACCACCTTTCCCCCTCGCTTCTGCGCCTTGCTCTCCTCCTCAGATCCAGTGACTTTGAAGCAATAGAAGCCTCTCATTTCTTCTCTCTCTACTCTCTCTCTCTCCACTGATTCCTCTCTCCCTCGCATCCAATGGACAAGAGGCGGTGAAACCGGCGAGTCGACGAAGCCGTCTAGTGGGCAGCGCGACGCTAGATCCAGCGATGGAAGAGTGTGACAACCCATGTCATTATCACTAAAAAAACGTCGGTCCATAGATTATTACTCCATAGAAATATTGTCTTATCGAATAATAAGTCATAACAGAGTTTACGCAGTAGAACAATAATTAGATACATGACAGTATTACAGTAACAACCACACAGGGCTAAAGTCTTTAATAGACTAATTACTAACTAACAATATCCCTAAAACACTAATACATAAATTTAATTCTAGGTCCTAATTATACAAATACTGGATAACAGATGGAGACGCAAGTTATTTATATATGTTGATTCTCTAAGACGGGGAACTAAAAGCAGTGGCGGACCCAGGATTTTAACAAAGGGTATACCGTACTAAAATTTGCATATGCAATTCGGTAAAACTATTTGCCAATTCGGTAAATAATTATAAATTTTGCATCGTAATTCAGTATACAGACACTAAATAATATGATAAATCTTAAATTCAAGGATTAAGTTGAAAACTTACACAAATTACAATATAACTAGTTCAAACACCATACTAATAGTCTCAAATATACATAAAAGAGACTTACAATACTACTTGTCTGACTTTTTTGGCCTACGTTTTCTAAAGGACATGAAAGTCTCGATTATATCTTCATCCACTTCAAAGAAAATATCCCGCTCAATGAATGTGACTAGACAATCATCCAAAAGACTATCACACATCTTATTTCTTAACTTTGTTTTCACTAAAACCATTGCAGAAAATACCCTTTCAACACTTGCGGTTGCCACTGGTAGAAGCAAAACCAATTTGAAAATCATGTAAACCATATCATACACTTTCTGCCTCTTTGTTTCAACAAGCTTAACTGAGAGATCAATAAGATTATCTAGATCTTTGAAGCTATCAGATACGACACCTTTCATACACTATCTGCAATCTTTCTATCCCATACGGCACCATGAATTAGAAGTGGATTGTTTTTTTAGAATCAAAGTGCATCAAGTGTACAACATCAATTGTCACTGATTCACTCCTAGTGCTAGTACAACGTCAACTGAAAAATCAAACATTCCTCTCAAAACAACTGTGAAACCATGTCAACAAAAACAATAACTAACTAAGATCTAACACCTACACCAATAGGAAACGGCCCGTTAATCCCGACCGATCCCAAGATCGAATCCGATTGGTACCGAATCCGATTGGTACCGAATCCGAGAAAAATATGGGTTAGGATATGGTAACAGAATATCCGTCCGAACTGATATCCGTCCAATCCGATACGCCTTCAAGTTTGATTTCGTGTTAGTGCTACTATTTGACGTTTCATTTTCTTTTGCAATGGTAAAATAAAATCTTCCACATCGCCTATTAAGTAGTAACATCAAGTTCTTGACAAGACGTCATCCTACTCTATTTGTTGTACCGCATGCATTCCTTACAAACAAGTAGGGTGCAAACGGCTCGGGTTAATCCCGACCGATCCCAAGACCGAATCCGATTGGTACCGAATCCGATTAGTACCGAATCCGGAGAAAAAATATGGGTTAGGATATGGTAACAGCAATATCCGACCGAATCCGACCCGTTTTCACCCCTATACACCAACACCAAAACCTCACCCAGATCCTCCTAATGGTCCAAAAAACTCTAATCTTTTGGAACTAACTTGTGATTTAGCACCTCCGCAATCACAATCACACCAATTGATGCCAGCCACGCGAAAGCTCCAAAATTTCGAGAACTGCAACCGAACAAGACATTAGCCATTCGGCAGGCGAGGGCGCGACTGCGCGAGGCGAAGGCGAACCGCCTAAGCCGAAGGCCGAAACGACAGGCAAGTGAAGCGCCAAAGCGGCAGGCGAAGCGGTAGAGGCGAGAGAAGAGGCAAAGCGGCGGCGGCAAGCGAGCGAACGGCGTGAAACGATAAAGAAGCAAACTAGTTAGTTTGACGAGGCCAGATTGCATAACAAAAAAAATCCATACACGGATACACCATGCACTTCAAACATGACAATATGGGTCCCACCGCCACAAGGTATGCCGGGGCCCACCCGGCATACCCTGTGGGTCCGCCACTGACTAAAAGGTGCCCACTCATCCCAACTATCGAATAGGGCGTTCATTTCATTCCCCCTAATCCTTCACACGATCACCCTCGTTCCACGTGACATCCTCTAGGCCTGTAAACCCTAGGCCTAATCTAAGGTAATCCCTAGGCCTAATCTAAGGTAATCCCTGACCAAATTACGATCTAACAAAGAAATTTAATAGCAAGCGTAAGCACAACGTACTCAACAAGCATTCTTAGCAACATATGCAAATTGTATGACAAATCTCTTCATAATCAATTTTCCTATTCCACTCTATCCTTAATCATAAAATAGGTTGTTAAGTTAAAAGAGAACATATATATTTATGTATTCCAAACACTACTAATCACTCTAGTGAAGAGAAAGACCCTCAGTCGGTCCTCGTAGCCTTCAGTCCAGGAGGCATGCATGAATTCATGGTTTAGTTAGTACTGCGTAGGCTTGTATTACTTTATCCATAGCTACTTTATGCTCCTTGCAACTGGTCATCCGTATATCCTTAAATACGATGTCGAGTCGGAATACATGCCGTGTTTCCCCTAATTCCGTTATTATATCTCCACCCAACTATAAATAGTCGTTGGTTGGGGACAGTCTACCCCTCACCTGACATTTCACGGTGCTAAATATAGGAGACAGGCTCGCTACTTCTGAGCTCTATACCGGTTCTAGGTCTATCTGTTTGAATCCACCATTTCTAGGTCTACCCCAGTTCTAGTATCTTCCAAATCACCTATTTATACTACATACCCTCATGGAGAATATAATAACGTTGTAGGGTAACATTTTTGCTCGTTGAAATAAGGCAATGGTTGATACGAAACATATGGCTCCCTACCTAAGTGCGAGTTATTTAGTCATTATATTATAATTATATGTAGAGGGTCCGAAACCTACCCAATTCTCTACCTGACCAAGGTATCATCTACGTTCCTATTATACATAACTTATAGTTTAACTGCTCCTTTAGTTGGATATATTCTCCTCTGAGCCATTTTTCTTTTCTTCTCTAACCACCATTTCTTTGAAAAAACATTTTAATGCAATAGGTAATAATACATATGTAAAAATATTTTTTTCTTAAGTAACACAAAACTACTAAGAATGATCAAAGACGAGCTTGCTTTGGTTTGTGTAGTATGCCTCTGTCTCAACTGCTGCTTGTAAAGTTTCCCCTTCTTGCCCTAACTCACCCTTTCTGATGTGACCATGCCACAAACGCATATGGCCATAGAACCCAATATCAAGATTGAACAAAAGGTGAATTCGTTTCTATCTATTACTACCAATGTTATTCATGAGAATAGAATACTATCTCATGGCACTATTTTATTCATTCTTAGGTTTGACAAATGGAATACTTTCAAATTGAGAGAGAGTCCGACGTCAAAGTAATGGAGAAAAACAAGGAAGAAGAAAGCCAAGGAAAAGCCATGCAGTGGGAGAGCAAAAGAGAAGAGATCTAAGAACTTAAAGCCCAAGTTGTGGATGGGGTTTCCAAGCCCAATTCGGAATTTCCTCAAGCCAACCGAAATCAAACTCAGAATCAACTCAGAACTCAATTCGATTCGGTTTGGGATAGCCCGATAGGCCTGTAATAAAATGGTCATAACTTTCATAAACGGAATCCGGTTTGGGTGTTCTTGGGATTGTTTAAAATTTTATTCCAAGGCTCATCCAATGGGTAAGGCTCCAGCTTCAGACCCCTTCTGTTCGTGCTGGAATATCCAAAACAATGTGACGGTGGAAAAAGCAGGGTTTCCTTTTTGTATGAGTTTGAGTCCAATACAATTGTACTCAGTTTGGGGACCTTATCGACGTCCTAAGGGGTTATACAAGTCTTATATTCGTAGCCTTTAGGGTTAGATTTTGTTTAGATCATTTTAGCCCCATGTGCAAACTCCACATTGTCTCTTGTGTCGACTAGACCAACAGATCCGTGTTACAGAACCTCAACTATCATTGTGCGACTTTTATATCTAGCAATTTTTAGATTGCTCTTTATCCTTGTTCTTTCTTGTTCTCAATTTCTTGTAAGAATTGATCTTCGTGATCAAGTCAACTGCATTCTTGGCACGGTTGATAACAACTCAGAGCGTGGTGTAGCGATTGTTGGATGGCTTGATCATGTTTCGATTAAGTAGCCTCGTCGTCAACGTCATTCTCTACCAATCAAATTATCATCCATCGGAAGATCAGGACCAACCCTCTCATGAAGTGGTATTAGAGCACAGATTGCCTAGTGAGATTTTATTGTTAGATTTGTTTTTCGTACTTATAACCAGAAAATTGCCCTAAAAAAGTTAATTTCCGCTGTCCAAACCCCGTTGTGCCTTTCAATATGTTAGTTTTGGTTTGCTAAATTGAATTTACATCCGTTTTAGCATTGTCTAGTTGTTGGTCATATTTTTGTTCCTATAAAAATCCAAACAAAAAAATCCCACCACAAACCCTAACTCCAACTTGGCTGATTTCTCCTTTCTCTATGCTGCCACCAGAAACACCATAACTTTTGATTCCGAGATCCTTTTTAAGTGAAACCACCCCCATTAGATAGATAATTTTGTTATCCATCCGCCCCTAAAAGGTCGCTTCAGTTCAATAAGGAAGTGAAAGATATGGGCGGTGAAAGTTGATCCAAATTTCTGAATTGAATCTGCAATAGTCGACACTTGTGAGTTTTATGCGAATTTTTCATACAGTTTTCAGAACTTTACCCCCAAAACAAAAGTTGTAGAAAAAGCCGTCAGGAAACAGAGAAAAAAGAATCATTGAAAAAAAAGGCAACTAACAAGAAGTTACGGTCAAAATACCGACATACTATCCAAAGGACAGAAATCTTCAGTTTTCATATTTGGGTCAATACTTGTGTTCTTCAATTCCAAATTGTATTATATGGAATTATCATGTGTCTATCACTCCTATACTTTGTTATACACTTATTTAGCCTTCATCCATCCTTATTCTAAGAAATTTCTAAAATTAACTGATTGTTCTCCATTGCTACATATCTAGAGCCTTCCAAGCTACACCTACTACTAATCGATACATGTCTTGACTTACCGGCAATCTCTATACACATCACTTGAATCAAGTTATCATGAACCAGCCACCGGTTGCACCACTTGTTTTGCATTGGTAAAAACTTGTAAGAGCTTGGTAAGAGTCTGAGAGTGTGTGACTTGTTAAGCTCCAGGTCCTAGTAGTTGATAGGAACATATACTTGTGATTTATCTTCTTGTTTTCTACTAACCATGGTATGTTCATGGGATGATTACGAGATAGATCCACATCTTCTTCGAGACATTGAACGGGAGCTCAAGAAAATTCGCGAGGAAGATGCACGCTTGAGAAAAGCTTCTTCACAACGGGAGGTATATTATCGTGACAGTCTTCCGGTAAAACTAACCTCACTGTGCCATCCTTTGCTAGTAAATTTGATTCTAATACCTATGTTCACTAGGAGATAGCTTTGGACAACAAATTTGAATGTTATGAATGATCTAATAGGAAAAAGATTAGAGCTGCCACTAGTGTTTTTGTTGAGCATGCAAAACTTTGGTGGAAGTACTTAAGTAGACATGAAAGAGTGCCTCAAACTTGGAATACATTAAAAAACTTATGAGAGATGAATTTATTCCTAAAAACCATGATGATTATTTGCTAGCTAGATTATAATGTTTAAAACAATGAAGTAGAACTGTAAGGCAATATTATCATGAATTAAAAACTCGTTTATTGCATTGTGGCTTAGAGGAACATGCTGAAATTACAGAGAATAGATTCTTATGTGGGCTTAATAAAGAAATTCAGGACCTTCTTATTCACAAAGAATACAATTATCTTCCTCATTTGTTTATACTTGCTTGTAAGGTTGAAAGTCAGATTGAGGACAAATTGAGAGTGCTTGATGATAAGAAACTTGAGAACAAACCCGTGTTTGTGCCTTTTTCTGTGACTAACAACTTGCAGGTAGTTGAGAACCATGCCGAAGAAGAGTGTGAGCTGATTGATCCACCGAATCCATTGGTTGAGAACGAAGATGTGGAGATGGATGCACTTACATCATTTGAGGAGTGCCAAAAAGGTAAAGAACATGGTGACATCATCACTCACGGTGAGTATGCTTGTGAAGAACTACAATTATCCACTGTTCATACTATTTTAGAGCAAAATTTAGTGGAAAACATTTTGACACACACATGTTTCAAGTAGAAAATTCAGACTGCATTGACTTGAGTGCACCATGTCATAAAATAAATAAATTGCATGTGTTTTGAGTGATTCATGTGATGAATTTATCATATATAATGATCATGTGGCTTTGGTTAGATATAAAGAAGTTTTGATTATAATTTCTCCTGCTAATTTGTTATGTTATATTATGTTGGATCTACCTATGAAATTGTCACATACTTTGGAGAAAGTTTTTGAACTCGCATGTTCAAAATCCTTGTTTAGTGTCTACACCCCTGGGTATAAGTTTAATTTGATTAGAGATTATTGTGTAAAAAATCAATTTCTTGTATATTGAATATGCATAACTTGTGATCACATGGATGAATTGAAGCTTGCTGTTTGGAAGAATAATTCTTATGTGCTGAATCTTGTTCAATATGGGAGGAAAGTAAAATTTAGTACTCATCCAATGCAATGTGTTCATCTCTTTTTGAACATCTAGTGTAGACAATCTGAATAAAGATGATGAATTATGGAAGAGCATACAAATTTGTTTACCCTTGCAAAATGAATTTGTTGTTGCTCGATTGAAATCTGATTATATGGATGAACTTTGCTTGATTCCAAAAGTTGTAGCATTGTCCATATGTACCACCACTGCAAGTTTACAACTTTAGAGATTTGAATTGCATAAATACTTGACTTCTTTATTATCATAGTTTCAGTTTATCAAAAGCCGATGACGACTTTGTTTTTAAGAAGGGAAGTATGATGGGAACATGTACCCTATGAATACAACCATATTTGCTATGCTTGCTGTTCCAATTACAAGAGCTCTGTTGTGGTTACAGACCAAACAAAGAGAAAGAGATGTGGTAGTAGAGAGTTAGGTGAGCAATGCTTAGGGTTTTCCATGGCCTAGACCGTGTATATATATAGTCACACGGGGAGTGTTTTACACCTGTACCCTTACACCCAAATACTCTTCCTGAGGGCATTTATGTCATTGTACATGCCCCATCTTTGGGCTTTGCAACCTCCTAACAGGCCAGCTGGGCTTAGGTGGGGCCCACCTCACAACAAGCTCCTATGTATCACTTAAATTGTCGGGTGACTTTGTTTCAAACAGGTTTCACTTTGTTTGATAAAGAACTTATGATATTATATAATGAGAGTTCATTGCATCTATTGTTATATACCGAGATTTATGGTCAAGATCATGCAATACGTGAGGCTACATATTTGTTAAAACCGATGACGGTTTTTTGTCCATTGCAATACGTGAGCAGCTCTTGTCCATTGCCCCCACCATGTGGATAATAGCAGTAGCAACAGATATCTGCAAAATTGCACGCAAGGAAGAATGAAAGGAAGATGCACAAGATGCACACAGGACATGTCATTCCCTGTTCCATTGAGCTTCAGCTTTTAGGTTCTTAATTTCATCTTTTTCTAGCCTTTTAGGTTTTGGAGGGCTTTTTTTTATCTTTTTCCCCTAATTCCTTTGCATTGTTCGTGATGACGTAACATTTTTTCCTTTTTAAATTTATTTACGGGAAAAGCTCACAATAGCTATAGTGCCAAAATAAACTCGGACCGGTGAGGAATAATGAAAAAAGCTCACAGCAGAAGCCGAATTGAGCGGGGCTTATATATATCTGCTTGTTTTGGTCTTACTGGTTTGGTAGGAGGAAAGATGAGCTGCTTGCTTGGCCACAAAGAATATTTTAAGTAAAAGTTGATGATGTGATGTAACAATTGCATATCCCTTGGTTATTTGAACACTTTTCATCTGAACTATAGTTGCATTGCAACATTTTCCATTTGAACTGGTACAATGTACACCATCGCCATAACATGGGTTGTTTTGGACTATAGCTTTTGGCTTAAAATTATATATTTTGGATGTTCGTGAGAGAGTACGGAGAGAGACACTCGCATATGATTTTGGTCGATATAGATAAAATTGGTACAGTGTTTACTATAATCAATTTGTAGATCCTACATTAAAAAGACACATCGTTTGAAAGTTAGTTACTGTAGATAATTCAAAAGCCATAAATCATAAGTCGAAAAGAAGGAAACCCATGTTGTGGCAATGCAAAGCGACAAATGAAAAGTTGTAGTTAATACTTAGTAGTATTAACTTTCTAAAATCAATGCAAGATTGTACTGGAACTTGTGAATTTGGTTGGGCAGGAAATTCAACACAAGCTTATAAAATAAAAAACTGTGGGGCTGACCCTAAATCGGGTCTATTCTTTTCAGCTTCTAAAAAGCTACCTTTTTTGGTTTTTTACATTAACTAGCTTTCAAACGGAGTGTTATTTCAAGACAAGGTCTATAAATTAATTGTAGTACATGCTGTAGTGATTTCATTTAAATTGGCAAAAATCGCACGCGAGTTTTATTACTCTGTACTATCTCTCACAAATAGCTCAAAAGCCATAAACCACAGTCAAAAACCAAAAACTGAAGCCAAAATGAATATGCCCATCAATGGAACATACTGCGTTCAGTCTGACTCAATGAAACATGCTCCATTTATTCAGGATAGTTCGAGCTGATGCAAGTAGAAGTAGCGGTTATTTTGGTTAGTCACTAAGGTGCATAAAGGTTACCCAAGCTGAAATAGTGAGATGGGGGATGTTGTTGGGCTAGATCTAGGAAGGGAGGCAAGAAAAAAAATTCTTGAAGTAAAACATATTATCAAAGCATATAAGATGACATGCCTTATTCCACCTCAATAAACCTCCTTGTATCCTAATACATGGCATGTTCATATTAGCTGCGGCTGGTAACATTTGGCTAAAAATAAATAGTGGTGACTAAAAAAATGCTTTTAGAAGGAGGGGGCAAGCGGTGGTGATGTAGGATTGTTCCCGATTTTCCGGTGGATGGTAATTCGATTGTAGATAGTGACTTTGATGACGAGGCTACTCGACCGAAACTCGATCAAACCATCCAACAATCGCTAAATCACGCTCTTATCATTATCAACCTCGCCAAGAACAACGATTAATCTGATCATAAGATTAATCCTTGTAAGCAATCGAAGAAAAAACAAGAATTCAAATAAAGAGCAATCCATAAATTGCTAGATATAAAAGTCGCACAAGGATAGTTGTGGTTCTATAACACGAATCTATTGGTCTAACCGACATAAGAGATAACGTGAAGTTTGCACACATGGGCTAAACTTATCTAAATAAAATCTAAGAAAGAGGGAGGTGTCTAGGGTTATTTAAGAGAGAAAGAGGGGCATGGGTTGCATCTATGGAGGTGGGCATTATACGGCCCATGGGTCCAAGTGGAGGTGGCGTATCACCTTTTGACTCGGTCTCAGAATCAACACCGGATTGTTTTGGCGATTGTAGAGTGCACAAAAGGAATTTTGAGATGGGGCTAGATCCGTTTGAAAAAGGACGAGATAAATTTTTCATCCTGTACTCCACAACTCAAATGGAGTCCGTATATGACTTCTATGCATGTTTAAAGTTAGTGCTATCTCCGGAGGCCGAATTAGATTCAAGAATATGTCCTACTAGAACTCTTACTTGACTTAGAACCAAATTGACGTGATGACCTTGAGGAAGAGTTGGGGGAAGTCGTCAACTTGGTCTTGATGTGTTGGTCAGCTTGCACTTGGTGTTGGGCTGCCCTCCTCGCTATGGTTCCTGAGCACAAAACATCGCAAGTCGTAGGTAGTAGAAAATGTTCAATAGAAAAATTATTCATTCCTGAGAACGAGCTTATCTGATAATTTAACCGTCGTGTTTGTGCCCTTGTAATTGACCCTTGTATAGCTTGAGATTGAGGAGTAGTGTTCGTATCCATAGAGGTGATGTTCGCATCGAGTGGAGAAAATGAGGGAGAGATGTGTATATGAAATGGAAGCGAGAGGAGTGGGTACATGATATGTCTTATATCTGGAGTAAGATGTGAGTAAGATGAGTGAAAAACTGCTTTAGAAAGTTAGATATTTATATTAGCTTTTGATTTTTTAGTGGAAGTCTGAAATACAAGACAAAATACCAGTAGAGAAAGGGGCTGGCGCCGTTGGAGCTGCACGGTAGAGGAGAGCGCCCCAATACCCAAGCAAGTACAAGATACTAAGGGCCTGTTAGAGAAAGGGGCTTTGGTGAAATTTTGAATTTTGGTGCTTACTGATGATTACGGAGATAAATACTCACTTGCGATTTTGGCGGTATAGATGTTGGGCTTTAACGCGATCGCTTAACCAACCCCATCTCGAGAAAATACTCCCAAGCAAGTAAAAGTCGTCGGTTTGGGAGAAGATACCAAAGCCAGCAAGGCAGCAACAGTACAAACGGGCGTAGGTCGTGTCCGTGCCCATGTCCGGGTGCGGTCCAGTGCCGCGAGTGCGACCCACGGGTGGTTGCCACCGCGCCTTCTGGCACGCACGCAACGTGAACGGAACACCTGACCCAGCTCATAACTCCTTCCCTGGCTTCTACTCCTCTTCCCACTCGGCGTTTCGAAACTTCGAGGCTTCCCCTCTCCTCTCCAGTCTCCACGCGCCCCCCCCTTCCCCTCCTCGGAGTCTAGACCAGATCCGCGCGGCGCGAGGAGGAAGGCTTCCTCCCCTCGGATCGCGTGCTCTTGTCGAGGCGGCGGCGGCGGGCGGTGGTGGAGGCTGATTAGAGATGGCGGTCGAGAAGGCGGTGTCGGGGGCGGGGCGGCGGGAGGACGGTGCTGGTGACGGGTGGGGCGGGCTACATCGGCAGCCACGCCGTGCTGCAGCTGCTGCTGGCCGGATTCCGCGCCGTCGTCGTCGACAACCTCAACAACTCCTCCGAGCTCGCCGTCCGCCGCGTCGCCGCGCTCGCCGGGGACCACTCGCGGAACCTATCCTTCCACAAGGTCAGAGAGGGAGGGAAAAATGTTGGCTACTACTACTCGTCCTGCTGGGTGTGGATCTCTCCCTTTCCACGCAATGTGGTGCTCTTGCTGCCCCTAGATCTCCGCGCCGTCTCTCGGGGATACATTTTTTGGAACAGGGGAGGGGTTTTCCCCCATTTTTGTTTGGGCTAATTTAAGCGCGAGGTTAACCGAGGAGGCAGTGCCGTCAAATGCGGAGGTGCTATTGGGTAAACGTGTATAGCGTGGTGGGTTTGTGTCGTGTGGTATGCCACGTCGCGTTGCAATTCTTCCTATGCCATTTGGTGTTTCGATCTGACCACTAACTAGGGTGGATTTTTGGGGAATCCGTAGCAAAATTGTCTCATTTCGCCGCAATAAACAGAATCAATTTGGTTTTGCGTGCATTACTGATGCTTGAACATTTCATTTGGTGGTAGATGATAAGGTTGTCTTCCCTTTTTTTTTTCTTTTACTGCAAGTTGGGATACCGTTGTACATTGGAGTTGGTTAGAGAGAAGCAAAACCTGCATCTTACCTCGTTTTACAGATTGCACAATTATGGATATTGGTTGTTATGAATTTAATGGAAATTTAATGCGTTGATGATGTATAAAAGCCGTTGGCGTCAATTTTTTTTGAAGTTGAGACTTGTCACATGTTGTGGTAAACTTTGTCTTTTTTTTTTGCAAACAGTAAACTTTTGATGTCTTGACGGATCTTGATTGGGAAATACTAGCCATTTGAGCTGTAATTGTTTGATCAGGACTTAGGAGTGCTTGTGTGATATCTGCAATTCATACTAGTATGTCTGGATTTCTATCTCTTGGCATTGCATCTTGATGAATTTTATCTGTGGTTGTCAAAGTTTACAGTTAACTGCAGGGATGGGATTGATAGAAGATTGGACTTGCATTGCATCTGTCAAACCGGGATCGTTTGCATGTTACCATCGTCTTCTCCGGCCGGTTTATTCAATTTTCCCTCGTTGGTACTACCAACTTTTCACAATTGGCATTGATTTGCTGTCCTCATTGTCACAGTGGGAGTGGTTGGCTAATTTTAAAAGGGGACAACTTGCCATCTAGTTACCTTTTTTTTAATTAAGAAAAATTGAGTTGTCTCTCACCTTTTTAAAGCTCATTCGTACCTTAGTCCTCCCACACATCCCCTATATCCAAGAAAATCCCCTGGAGGTAAGTGGTATAATAATACATATTTAAAAAAATCAGGGACACGATTTTAGCAATTTGCTTAAAACAAACATTTGACTTTGCCCCCTCGATGGTAGTGGGGAAATATGTGTAGATTTTGCTTCCACTGTCTATTCATTGACAGCTTAGTGAGTTGATTCAAGGTATTTGTATGTGTCACCACTAATCAGATTTGTGGAGAATTTTGTTGGTTTAAGAATGCATTAAATTGTCTCATGGATGCTGAAGATCTGTACTGAGGGATATAATGTATAAGGCTCAGTGCTTCAGTACTCCGCCTAAAGAAAAGTTTGTAAATCTTAAAGTAAAATCAGTTATTGTTTTTCAATGAGTTATGGGCAAATCTTTACCGCTCGCAGTTAACTTGACTTTGGTAAGTGAAGTGATATATCCTAGTCAAATGCAATTAAGAACTTGCCTTAAGGGATTCCACAGCACAAAGCACTGAAGTATTTTTTGCAACAGAAAATGAAGATCATGAAGATGAAAGAACACCTTTTTCTTTGTCTCTGATAGAAGTATAGAAGTATTGTTTGATAGTGGTTAGAGAATTGTTGATGCCTGGGTATTATCAAGAACAAGGGATATCCATAGACGGCGATTGGTGGATCGAGCATTCCATCCGAAGCCTTCTTTTATAAGGGAGAATATCTGAATCCTTTTTTTGGGGCATTTATAAGATCAGGTTCTAACCTAGGAACAACAATAATGTGAAATCAAACTAAGTATGATTGGTACAGATCTGCTCCTAACTATTACTAACTGTTTTAGTGCTTTTGCTTTAAGATTCATGAACTTTTCATTGGGTGGACACTGAAGCACTTTCCATGTTTAGCACCTTGTTCCGTTTTGTATCTCCGGGTGTAATTTGCTTACAGTTGTTTTAGATGCAGATATCCCTACCATGATTGTTGTTTGTGTTGGAGTCAATGTGATAATTGGAATCTTGTTGATTATTTGGTATATCCGTTGCCTTGTAAAGGTGCATAATGCATATGTGCAATAGTTTATGCTTGTAGGTTTTTCTTGTAATTTGCTGGGCCATGCTTTAATCATTTCTGTTACTATGATATGCGATGAAAAAGTATTTATGTGGTGAAATTGGTAATTTAAGAAAATTGATTCTGCAATCCTACAATTCTTGTTTAAAGTTGGACTTGGAATTTTCGAAGAAGCAAGATACTTTCCTTGCATCCAGAGCAATGTTAATAGTTGTTTGGCAGAGTTCGCTGTATATTAGAATCTTCCACACTTTGTTAGTGTTATGGGCGTGGGCCTTGGGCTCAGCCGGTTCATTATTAGGAAGTAGAGATTAGTTTCTATTTGAATTAGAGATTATATTCCTTTTGTTAGAGATATGGTTAGAGATATGATATTAGTTTCTATATTTGTTAGAGATATGATCGAGATTCGATTCTATCTGTTAGGTGGAGCTCATCTATATAAGGGGACAGCCGCATGCTATTGGAACCAAGCAGAGAAATAACAAAGTCATTCTCATCTATAGTCTCCTCTCTCTCCTTCCACGTCGACGTCGCCTGGCCATCCACTCGGTGGTGTTTACCCTCTATGAACTAAGATTCATGACAACTTGGTATCAGAGCAGTCGATCTCTTCATACGACTTCTACTACCATGGTTCCTGCTGCCAAGTCGTTGGCCACGATAAAGGCTAACACCAACAAGATGGCCAGCATCAACAAGGAGATGGCGGACGTCTTCCTCAACATGCATGCCATCTTGGAGAAGATGGTCGCGAATCAAGAGAAGGCGCAACAAGTGCGTGCTCGTAGAGCAGAGGCACATCCTGATACAACACCAAGGGTTCTTGGAGCCGTATCGCCGGCATCCAAGGCCAAGCCCTCCAACACCGCGTCCGAACCCAAGCCTTCAAAAACGGCAGACATCGACTTGCCTCCATCTAACGACGAGGAGGATGAGGCTGACCTTGCCCCCCTCGCCGAGATCGCCGGCCACGGCGAGGGCGCGTCCAACCTCTCCTTCTCCCGACTACCGGCCCTCGCCTCGCCTCCTCCCAAAACTCCTCCGCCGCCTCGTCCTGCACTGGTCCCCACCACCACGCCTCCCGACCCGAGCCGCTCCACCCATCGTAAGACCTTGCCGGATCCTCCTCATTGCCACGGCGGCAGCAGCTGCTCTGGTGGCCTCGACGCCGCGCGCACTGTGGATGCCGCTCACCTATGGGAGCTCGTCCCCTTCGCCGAGATCGACGCCGCTGCGCTCGTCCACCGCCTGCTCTGTTCTGCCGATGTACGCAGCCGATGTCGCCTGGATCCACGGCCGTCGCCGTCGCGTCCTCGGTCGCCGATCGCCATCCGCCTCCTGGATCCACGTAGGTCGTTGTCGACGTCGCCATCCCTGGTCGCCATCCATGCAGGTCGCAACTGACGTTGCTGTTCCCGGTCGCTGAGCTCCCGAGGCTACCAGAGTCGTCCTGCTTCAGCTTCTGTCGGCCACCGCCACTCATCGCCCGGTTGCCAACGCCGGTGAGGCCGGCCGCTGTCGGTGAGGCCAAATGTCGCGATTGGTTCGCGTGTGTTTGGTCGGTTCGTGTGTGGAGAAGTGAGAGGTCGGTGCCTTTTGTAAATGGTCGACCGATCGAAGTAAAAAGAAAAGAAAAGAACTTCTTTTGCAGGCACCGTATAGCTGAAAGCGCCACACTTCGTCGACGTGGAATTACAACCATGGCCGCCGCCTAGCAGCTCAAGGACGAGCTGCATGTCCGGGAGGGGTGTAATGTTATGGGCGTGGGCTTTAGGCCCAGTCGGTTCATTATTAGAAAGTAGAGATTAGTTTCTATTTGAGTTAAGAGATTAATTTCCTTTTGTTAGAGATATGATTAGAGATATGGTATTAGTTTCTATATTTGTTAGATATATGATTGATATTAGATTCTATCTGTTATGGGGAGCCCATCTATATAAGGGGGCTGCTGTATGCTATTAGTACCAAGCAGAGAAATAACAAAGTCATTCTCATCTATAATCTCCTTGCTTATTAAGGCGTCGCTAGGCGACGCTTAAGCGTCGCTAAGCGGTAAGGCGGCTCGGGGCCACATGCCGCCCGCCTTTGCCGCTCGTCCGCTTTAGGTTAGAGAAAACCAGATCCGAGACGGAACGGCGGCTAAACCATAGAGACAAGGCGAAGAGTACTCACCGCTCGAACCCTAGGCGGCGGACCTCCATCTCGCGTCCTCATGCGCCTTGGCCTCCAGGCGCTGCGTCCGGCCCCTCGGCTACCGAGAGGCGGGAGGAGGAGGAGGCGGCTAGAGGAGGAGGAGGAGGGCGGCGGCGCCGCTGGAATGAGGAGGCGGTTTGAGGAGGAGGCTACCGAGTGAGGAGGAGGAGGCGGTGGAATGAGGAGGAGGAGGGAGGCGGTGGGAGTGAGGAGGAGGGTGGCTATGAGGAGGAGGAGGCGCACGGTCGCTGGAATGAGGAGGCGGCGAGATCGAGTGAGGAGGGACCATCGCTGGAATGAGTGAGGGGAGGCGGCGGCTGGAGTGAGGGAGTAGGGTTAGGTTAGGGTTATAATGAAAATTTTACAATTTCGTCCTCAGAGGTTTACGAAATTACAATTAGATCCTTATAAGTCCTTTAAATCTTTAAATTCCTTCTAATTTAGTCCTCTGAACTTCGTTTTCTCCGCCTTATGATGCTTACTAAGGCGCCGCCGCCTCACGCCTCTTAAAAGGTGTGAGGGGTGGGTCGTCTTACCGCCTTACCGCCTTAATAACCTTGATAATCTCCTCTCTCTTCTTTTACGACGACGCCACCCGACCATCCTCTTAGTGGTGTTTACCCCCTATGAACTAAGATTCATGACAGTTAGTTGCAAGAAGGGAGGGTAGGCCTGTTCAGAGTAAAGTACACCCTATTACTCAGAAAATTTGCAGGAGCATGCCTTGTTCTTATCAACTTAACCTGATAATGACTAAGGTCAAGTACAGTACTACAGTGGTGATTGCTGGAGTATTTCAGTTGTTTTTTTTTATGATACAGTGATTTCATTCAGACAGAGCCTGTCCTCTTGCGATCTAGTTTTTCTTTTATCCTACAAGATGGCATGTCGCTTTTGTCCATGACTTTTGTTTCTCATTGTGTGAATGTGATTGTGTGCTACAAATATTACTTGCTGTCAAAGTCGCATTATATTTTTTTATCCCTTCTTAATATCACTCTTAACATTGTCAATAAAAGTTCATGGACATGATTGCTACATACCAATGTTACTACCTTTTGTGCTTTTGCAGATTGATCTCCGTGATAAGGGAGCACTGGAAAAGGTTTTTGCTTCAACAAGGTAAAGCATACTGGTCGTTTGGTTATACTATCTTTACTTCATTTGAATGCTTTTATGTTTTCCTATGTGCAAAGGCTGCCCAGCATCATTACTTGCTCTTTATTGTTAGACTCCTTGCTTTTCAGATTCGATGCTGTTGTTCACTTTGCTGGACTAAAAGCTGTGGGTGAAAGTGTGCAGAACCCATTGCTTTATTATGACAACAATGTTATTGGCACAATAAATCTTCTGGAAGTTATGTCTGCCCATGGATGTAAGAAGGTATTTATCTTTTGAACTTTATATACACAATACACTCCAACTGGAGCCATCGTTTTTGGAGTGCTTTGTTTGCAGAATTTATTTGCATTTATATGCTAAGCTGTTACTTGGGTGTAACTAAAGTTTCTAGATCATTTTATTCACTCTCTAGATTTTGTTATACCATGTGCATTGAAGAGTAATTACCAGAGCTCTTAAGTAATTGCTACATGCTCTGTTAAGATGTCTTTGTTTGTGAAAGAGCAAGTCTGTGTGCGTCTGAAATAGGTTAGGTTTAATTAGCAATTTTGCTTTAGTTTGTTGCTAAGCTTTACTTTTTGCTTTAGTTTGTTGCTAAGCTTTACTTTTGCTTTAAGTTGTTTGGTTGTTAAGATGCCCTCGCTTTTAAGCCTTTATAATGAATCAAGGCGGCGAGAAATGGTACCGCAAATCCTCACAACAAACCGAGTTTCCAAGTGCTCAAGGCTAACAGTTGGTATCAGAGCCTTGTTCCCTCGGTTGGAGATGTCTTCCTCGAGTCGGGGGTCGCTGCTTCGATCGCACTCGGTGAAGTAGCCGCCACAGAGAGGCCCCGGTAGCGCATCACCGCCGAGGCAACAACAGCAAGGCAATGGAGGTCGCCAGGCGACCATGGCGGCGGCGAGCCGCTGCTGCCGCCGCTTGCTCTCTCGTCGACGAGGAAGACCGGAGCGCCGCCTCGTCGCGGACCCCTCGCAGGGACCACGACCGTCGTGCCTCGCCATCTCCGCACCATCGCCGAGGTCGCCCGGAGACCGGCCGCCTGGTCATCCAACAAGTGATCCGGAAACCGTGGAGGTACCGTGGCCGATCTTGACCAAGACGAACTACAATGAGTGGGTTTGCCGATGAAAGTGAAGATGTGAGCTCGACGGCTCGGGAGGCCGTTGAGTTCGGTGACGCCGAGTTCCGGGAGGACCTACCGCACTCGACGCACTTCTTGCCTCCGCCCCACCGGAGATCTGCCGCCGCTCGCAGACAAGCCGACCGTGAAGGAAGCTCGACTCCATCGCGGCGGCAAGACGAATCGGAGCCGGCCGGTCCGCAAGTCCACGCCGCGAAGCCGCGGCGGACTGGACGGCTTGCTTCCTACTGGCGAAGACGTGAGCGACTTTGCTCTCCGTCTCGCCTACCTAGTCTGAAAGAATGACCCGACGGCGGACGACGACATCGACGAGCGGAAGGCGGTGGAGAAGTTCTTGCGCATCGTCCCCAAGAAGTACACTCAGATCGCCCTCTCGATTGAGACCCTTCTGGATCTCTCCACTCTGTCCATTGAGGAAGTGACGGGCAGGCTCAAGGCCGTCGACGACCGCGAGGAGGAGTCGTCGACCGAGCCAGTCGTCTTGGGGGGGAAGCTGCTCTTCACCGAGGAGCAATGGCTCGCCCGCCAGAAGGAGAGGAAGAAGGAGAAGGCTCGACCTCGACCAAGGATCGCCGTCGGCAATAGCGCAAGAAAGAAAGGGTGGCGGCGCAGAGAAAAAGAAAGGGGTGTGGCGGAGGCAGAGACCAAGAGCACACCGAGAAGATACTGCTCGAATCATGGCCGCCATTGGGCCGGGATCGCAGTGCCCCAAGCGCGTGGCGCGCCACATGGCCCAGCCGAGGAGGAGGAAGAGATCATGGCTATTTCGCCCACGCGAGTTTAGGCTACAGCTTCACAAAAGATAAAGGAATAGTGAAATACCGTTAAACTCCACGCCGCCACCCACTTCCTCCCTCTCGACCGAGTCCACCTCGTCCACATCGACCGGTAGTAGGCATGCGCCTTCCTGCGACGGCTCCGTGACGACAAGCTCGAAGGATGGTACCTCGACAGCGGCGCCACCCACCACATGACCGGACGTGTGGAGCACTTCGCCGATCTGGACCGAAGCATCCGAGGCACCGTCAAGTTCGGCGATGCATCTGCGGCAGAGATCAGCGGTGTCGGATCCGTGGTCTTCGTGGCCAATACCGGAGAGCACAAGCTGCTCCATGGCGTCTACTACATCCCGGCGCTCCAAAACTCCATCATGAGTCTCGGCCAGCTCGACGAGGGCGGCTCACGGGTGGAGATCGACCGAGGACGCCCGGATCGGGATCGACGCGTCTCCTTGCCAAGGTCGGTAGGGCGCACCCGCCTCAGACAGCCGCGCTTAGAGGTGGCCCACCCCTCCTCATGCCGCCTCGTGATGATGAGGCTGGAGATGGCACGAGCGGTTCGGACACCTCCATTTCGAGGCTCTGCGGAAGCTGGGGCGTGAAGAGATGGTGCGCGGGATGCCACGGATCGACCACGTTGAACAGCTGTGTGACACCTGCGTGGTGACCAAGCACAAGCGGCGTCCCTTCCCCCATCAGGCCATGTACCGAGCGCAGAAGCAACTTGAGCTCGTCCATGGCGATCTGTGTGGCCCCATCACACCGGTGACTCCAGGAGGCCGGCGCTACTTCTTGCTTCTAGTGGATGATGCGTCACGGCTCATGTGGACCGTTCTTCGCGACGAAATTCGGAGCCGCGACGCCATCAGCACGCCCGTGCCGCCGAGAAAGAATGCGCCATAAGCTCCGAGTCTTCGCGCGACGCACAATGGAAAGGAGTTCACCGCACCGAGGTTCGCCGCCATCGTGTCGATGAAGGGATCCACAGGTGGCACTACTCCGCGCCCCTACACGCCGCAGGCAGTAACGGAGTGGTCGGCGTCCGAACCGCACCGTGGTGGCAACCGCGTGCTCGCTCAAACAGAGGGCATGCCGCAACGCCTGGGGGGCAAGGATGACCGCTGTGCACCTCCTCAACCGATCGCCGACCAAGAGTCTAGCGAGGAAGACCCGTCGACGAGGCTCGGCACGGCGTCGCCGCGGGTCGGACATCTTCGCACGTCGTTTCGGCATACGCCAAGGAGTGAACCGAGCCGGCAAGTCGATGACCGAGCACGCTGAGTCTTCATCGGCTATGTTGAAGGTGTCAAGGGTATCGTATCCTCGACCCAACAACTTGGCGTATGCGCACGGCGCGCGACATCGTCTTCGATGAAGGACGTGGCTGGGACTGGACCAAGGAGACCAGCAGCGATGCAATGACTGCATTGGATGACTTTGTCATCGAGGATGTGCACCTTGGAGGAGCCGGGGGAGCAAGTGGCACTGCGCCAACGCCCGGCTCACCTGCTCCCACATTCCGGGCGCCATCGACACCGTCGAACTCGCCAACTCCAGACCAGGGAAGCATGCTGGGCACGCCGTCGGTCATCGCTACACCGACCGGAGCACCGACAACCACTCCAGCTCCCATCTTCTCCACTCCTTTGGAGAACGACGAGGAGCGATCGATGTCGCACATGATGACACCCCGCCGCTCCGCACCATCGACGATATACTCGGTGATCAAGCGGTGCTGTGGCACGCACAGCAAGCAACATTGATGCCGAGCCACCGACTCACACCGGGAGCCCCGCCGCTTGTGGAGGCCGAAGGTGATGCGGACTGGCGTCTTCGCAATGCAACATGAGATGGACTCGTCGAGCACAATCATATTTGGGAGCTCGTCGACCGCCACCCGGCCACCGACCAATCACATTGAAGTGGGTATACAAGCTCAAGAAGAATGAAGCTGGAGAGGTGACAAAGCACAAGGCAAGACTTGTTGCCCGCGCTTTGTCCAAAGAAGAAGGGATTGACTACGACGATGCATTTGCGCGATGGCTCGCATTGAGTCCATCCGTATCCTCCTTGCTTTGGTCGCCTGTGAGGTGTGCACGCTCATCATATGGACGTCAAGTCGGCCTTCCTAAACGGCGACTTGAAGGAGGAGGTGTACGTCCGGCAGCCCCCCGGCTTCGTCATTGCCGGCAAGGAGGGGAAGGTGTCATGACTACTGAAGGCACTCTGACTGCGACAAGCACCCCGAGCACGGAATGCCAAGTGGACAACACTCAAGGAGATGGGCTTCCAAAGAAAGCACTCACGGCGCAAGAATGTATCGGCGGCAATGGCCGCTCCATCCTGGCGGTGGGCGTCTCGTCGACGACCTTGTGATCACCCAAGACGGAAGAAGCGTAAGTAGAGGCATTCAAGGCTCAAATGAAGGCCACTTTCGGATGAGTGATCTTGGCCTCCTCAGCTTCTACCTCGGTATCGAGGTGCGCCAGGACAACTCAGGCATCTTCCTTCGCCAAGCTCACTACGCCAAGCAAATCGTCAAGATGGGTGGATTGGACGGATGCAACCCCGCCCATACTCCCATGGAAGAGCGACCAAGCTAAGCCACATTCTGATGAGGCTGGAGGAGGTTGATGCGACGCGATGATCGGTACACACGTTGGCGACTTGCGTTACACAGTAAACACCGACCTGACTTGGCATTCACTGTCTGGTATGTCGGTAGGTTTATGGAACACCGACAATGGAGCACCAGCAGCCATCAAGCGGATCATACGCTATGTGGCGGGCACCAAACTATGGTGCACTATGCAAGGAATCCGTGCAAAGACATTTCGGCTTGACATCGTGATAATGACCTTGCCCGGCGACGCCGACACGAGCAAGAGCACGAGCGGGCTCTGTTCTTCCCAAGAACAACCTCGTGAGTGGCAATCCCTCAAGCAACCAAAGGTGGCCTTGTCAAGTCGCTGGTGAATACATTGCCGCCACCTCCGCAACACAAGCACTTTGGTTGGCTCGACCGATGGGTGAACTCCTCGGCAAGAAAAGAGAAGCAGTCGAGCTTAAGGTAGATAGCAAGTCTGCGCTAGCACTGGCCAAGAATCCTGTATTCCACGAGAGGAGCAAGCACATTCGGACCAAGTATCATTTCATTAGAAGCTGTTTGGAAGAGGGAAGCGTGAAGGCAAACTACATCAACACCAAGGACCAACTCGCTGACATCCTTACCAAATCTCTTGGTCGCACAAAATTTCATGAACTGCGCGACCGAGTTGGACTGACTCACATCAGGTCGGGAACCACACACAAAGCCTTGGGGAGAAATGAAAGAGCAAGTCGTAAAAATCGAAATAGGTTAGGTTTAATTAGCAATTTTGCTTTAGTTTGTTGCTAAGCTTTACTTTTTGCTTTAGTTTGTTGCTAAGCTTTACTTTTGCTTTAAGTTGTTTGGTTGTTAAGATGCCCTCGGCTTTTAAGCCTTTATAATGAATCAAGAGGCAGCAGTAAATGGTACTGCAAATCCCTCACAACAAACCGAGTTTCCAAGTGCTCAAGGCTAACAGTTTGAATTATTATTACAATATATTAGATTACATTAATGCTTTCAAAACATAAATCTGAATATCTGATGATACAATATGGAGGCTGTTAATTATCTGATGCATCTTTGTGAACTATGTTGTTACAGAGTAATGCATCTTTTTAAATCATGCTATTGTACTTAGTGATGCGTCTATTTAAGTCATGCTATGACACAGGTGTGCTCTGTGTGCTCTGGCCAATGTGCAGTTACTCTGAATTTATGGTGGACAGTTTGGGCATTTCTTTGCGCTCATTAGGCATATGGTTTTTTGATGTAATGAACATGGACATGATATTGTTAGTTATTTCTCATTATACAATAAACTCTGTTGTCTTTTGTAGTTGAACTGTTTCGCTTCTTATTCTAATCTAACTGGCGAATTGTTTTTTTATCAGCGTAATTTCTAATCAACCCTGCTTAAACCATCTGGTCCATTCCAGTTTTTATTTCTATTAATTGCTGTCACCCACTAGACATGGTCACCACATCAAATCTGTATATTTGCACTTTGCAATAAGACCCATTTGGTTACTATTGCTTTGAACTGACAACAAATCCGTTGGCTGTTGCGCTTTGAATTTGTTGGTTCACTGTGTTAAGGGTATTAGAGATAGAGTAGGAATCAACATATTCCCCTGTAATATCCTTTTGTACTCCTTATATATATTGCCCATTGGGTCTCTTCAATATATATACAATATTCATAACATAGTATCAGAGTTTAGGTTAAAACCCTAACCTCGATCTACTTCCGCTCCAGCCGCCGCCGGGCACCACCGGCCGCCGCCGCCCCCGGGAGGAATGTGCTTCACTCCCGGGGGGTGGCGCCGCCACGCACGCTTCTCCGGCTGCCTCCTCCATCTAGATCCGGGCGGATCCACGCCGGATCCGCGTCGGCGCCCAGCGTTCGCCTCGGCGGCCATCTCCGACCGCTGATCGTCTCGCCGCACCGTCACCTCGGATCCGTGCCGCCGTCTTGGATCCGGCGTCACACGGCTCGCACCGCACGGATCCGGCCGCCGGCCCGATCCGGCCGTCTCCACCGCTGGCTTTGAGGCACCAGCCGCCCCGCCCGGATCCGCCCTCTTCCTTGGCGCCGCCTCGGATATGGCCGCCGCCGCTCGGATCCGGCCGCCTTGCCGCTTAAGTCCGGATCCGACCGCCCGGACGGATCCGCCTCTGCACTTATTCCCACCTCTTGGGCTGCTGCGCCAGCCGGATCTGAGGCTGCCACCGCCTAAGCCCGCGCCGTGTCGGCCCGCACTCCGCCACGCGAGCCTCTGTCTTGCTGCCGCCAACCCCGATCCAGCCTCTTGTGCCGGTTCGGTGCCCTCCGCTGCTGCTGCGTCTCCTTGAGCACTCGCCCGCGCTGCCTTGTGCTCGCAAGCGTCGGCCTCTGCTCCGGCTCCTCTTCGTCGCTGGCACTGTCGCCCGCCACCGCCTCTTCCCAGCCGCCAAGTGAGGCGATGAGAGAGAGAGAAAGAGGGAGGCGGAGATGCGAGGAAAGGAGTCGCGACGGCGCGAGGAGTGGCGTGCGTCGGGGAATGAGGAGGGTGAAGAGAGAGAAGGGAAGGTTTTGAGGGAGGGGATATTTTGTTTTCATCTAGCGATTTCTTTTAGTTAGTCTTTAGTTATTTTTCGTGAGTCTTCTGTTGTGTCCATCCAATGCTGTAGTTCTAATTTTTAGTTCGTCTAAGCCGTGCGAGCACAAATTTATTGTCAATTATAGAAGTGTAGGGATTTTTCTTTTGCATGGCAGCAGCCGCTGCTCTATTATCTGAGCCACGTGTAGATCGTAGAAGTTGTTATGATGCTGTCGTTTCTCTAGCCGTCGCTCCGAGCTTCTAAGGCGTCCGCGCATCTTCTGCACTTTGTGCATTACGTCACCGCCTTTTGGGCTTCGATCTGCGACGTCATGCTTCTATCTATTCCTCTTCGGCTTGATTTGACAGTTTATTCAAAAATCTGCACGCAACGACGACATTATCAAGACTCGGACGTCAGATATTTCTTGTTTTAGTATTAACCCTTTTTCAAATGCAATGCTATTGCATACGCCTTGCATTTGAGGGGGTGTTAAGGGTATTAGAGATAAGGGTATTAGAGATAAAATAGGAATCAACATAATCCCCTATAATATCCCTTTGCACTCCCTATATATATTGCCCATTGGGCCTCTTCAATATACACACAATATTCATAACACACTGATCATCTCTAGCATTGACATGCTGCACCGCTTTTCTTGTATATGTGTTCAAATGGTGTAGTTGGTGTTCTCATCATCAGCTGCAGTTTATGGATCACCCAAGAACTCACCCTGCACAGAAGAGTTTCCTCTGACTCCAAACAATCCATATGGCAAAACCAAGGTCTGATGCCTGTCATTTTTCTTTCAGTGTGTGAATCTGCTAACGTACATGAGTTCTCTAAATTGACTGCAATTTTACAAATGAATTGCAGCTTGTCGTTGAGGATATTTGCCGTGATATCTACCGTACAGATCCTGAATGGAAGATCATTTTACTTAGGTACTTCAATCCAGTTGGGGCTCATCCCAGTGGATACCTTGGTGAAGACCCATGTGGAATCCCCAACAATCTTATGCCCTTTGTTCAGCAAGTAGCTGTTGGCAGGAGGCGAGCTTTGACAATATTAGGAAATGATTATGCAACAAGAGATGGGACTGGGGTAATTTTCTTTGGCCATGCTATGTTCAATTGGTTGTCATTTACACCTCTTTTAATTTGATTAATCCATACTAGTGCTTTTTGAGATGTGGGTTCTGATCTTGTTTTGGTAATATTTGGTTTTACTTATAGCTTATAAGTGTACATCCTATAAAATAGCTTTTTATTTTCCTTTGAGTATATATGCTTTTGGGAAATGAGACTTTGAATATTTGGCAAATAGAGTGAGCTGTATCAGCTGCTTGATACTTGGTCTGTCTGTTGACTCTATTCTTCAATAAGACTGTAGCCAGTGTTTGTCGCAATGTACTATTTCCTAGAAAATGGAGCACTAAACAGATAAAGAATAATTGAATTGAGCAAAGTTATGTGTCAGGCCTGGGAGGTTTGGTCAAGTTTATGCTAGGAGGAACAGTGCCGTGCAGCCTGCTACGACAGGTGTGACGGCAGGCTCTGCAGGTGCTACGGCAGGTTCCTCAGGTTAGGTTATTGTATCCATATTCGATTCAGTTAGGCAGTTAAGTATTGGTTTCAGATTTGGTTAAGAGATAAGAGTTGTATTAGGAGAAAGAGTTATATGCGGAAGTCTGAATCCGGATTAGCCGAGATTGTTAGGGACTCTCCTCTGTTATATAAAGGGAAGGATATTTCAATAAAGGCAAGAGATATTTACCCAATTCTTGCTTCTTTCCCGTTTGATTCCTCGCGCTCTCTGGTGCGCCTCTTCTTCCTCTGCTTGAGGTATCCAAAGACGGCCTCCGAATCCACCAATTCCGGCCACCGCAGCAGTACGCGGTAATAACTGAGATCAAGATCAAGGCGTGACAACTTGGTATCAGAGCGCATGGCTGACGACCGAATTGACGCGATCTTGGAACAGATGGCAACCTTGATGGTCAACATGACCAAATAGATGGAAGAATTGAAGGAACGCTTTGATAAACAGCTAAGCAAGGGGGATGAACTTGGGGACAGGCTCACGGCGTTGGAAAAACGACCACTTGGAGATGGATTGCTACCGGTCCCCAAGTGAACCATGCCACCGCAAGCGTACCACTAAACGGGCTTGGGCGGCAATGAGAATCCTCCTCGCTTCCACATGCTGGAATTTCCATCCTACGACGGACAGGTGGACTCGTTAAGCTGGCAGAAAACACTTGAAAGCAAGAAAGTGTGGCTTGCATCCTATCACCTGATTGGGGTGGCGCAACAGTGGTACTTTCAGCTGGAGAGGGATGAAGGTGAACCTAATTGGCAGCGCTTCAAGGAGTACATTAATCTACGCTTTGGTTCGTCAATCCGTCACAACCCACTAGGCGAGCTCAAGGAGTTAATGCACCCAAGACGCTTGTGGAAGATTATCAACAGAAGTTTCTTGCGATCCTTTGCCGGACATACCATCTCCAGCCACGGCAGAAGTCCATTATTCACCCTGTGGTCTGTGTGAACCAATCCGCGACCGACGTGGAACTTCAAAACCTCGCAAGCCTCTGCAGATGGTGATGGCTCGCAAGAGCCTATGAGCGGCAAAGCAAGTTACTGTGCGGATACGGCCTCATCGCTCAAGAGACCGACGCTAACACCAGCTCTTGTAGCAGCAGCAACACCGGCGGCTACGACAAGGCAGACGCCACCAAGTAAACCCACCATGCCTACCCTCCCGCCTTCATCGACCAAGAACGCCGCAGGCTCACCCAAGGAGTTCGCCATGCTGGACTATTCAGCGTCGTTTTCTCACTCCAGAGGAGATGGAGCAGGGTGGCAGGATTGTGCTTCAACTGCGATGAGAAATTCACTCCCAGCCACCGCTGCAAGCGATTGTTCCTCCTTTTTGCTCCCAGCAGAGGTTCAGATGATGAGGCAGACTTTGATTCACTCTGTTGGATTCAGGCTCCACGCATAACTTCACCACTTCCGCGGCTGCTCAACGCGCCAACATATCTGTCCAGCCGCGCCATGGCTTGCGGGTGATGGTCGCTAATGGAGACAGAAAGGCGTAGTACGTGATTTTGTCAAGTATTGGACCCACGAATCAATCAAGAAGACTTCACCGTGGATTGCTATTCTCACCTACGGATGGTTTCATTAAGGGTGTTATGAGAGGATTAGGAAATAGATTAGGACTCTTATCTATTTCCTAATATGACTTGGATTCTATTCCATATACTCACTCTTGTACTCTCTATATATATTGCCCTTTGGGCCTCATATCAATACACAATATTCATAACATGGTATAAGAGCAAAGGTTCGAGCCTAACCTTTGTTTCTCCGCTCGCCTTCACTGTCACGCCCCGGAGAATCGATCTCTCCGGGCGCCATCTACTCTACCTTGACGCGCCGTCGCCGCCATCCTCCGGGTCGTCACGGCCGCTCTTGTGGCAGCCGTCGGCCTCCGCCCGCCGGATCCGGATGCCTCACGGCGGATCTGTCGCCCGCCTGCCACCGCGCCGCGCTCCAACCTCGTCGACCTCCTCTTCTTCCACCCCGCCCGACTGCGCCGTCCGGTCGCCGCGAGCCGCCGATCCGATCCGCGCCGCCGATCCCCGATCTGCGCCGCCGGGTCGCAGCGAACCGCCGCCTCCCGATCTATGCCGCCGCCTTGGTTCACCGGCCGAGCCGCCGCGCAGATCCGCCGCCGGCCGCCGCTGCTCCGAGCCGCCAGATTGGATGATCGGGCTCGCCATACCGCGCCGCTTGTTGTCGCCGCCGCCGCCTTCACCGGCCAAGCCGCCGGCCCGCTTCGCCGGCCCGGCCTTCCCTGCCGCCGAGCCGACGACGCCACAGATCCGACGCCGCCGACTCAAAGTCCGGATCCGACCGCCTGGGCCGGATCCGGCCGCTTCGCCGCCGTCTTGCGCATCCGACGCTGCCGCTTTGCCGCCGTGGTCGCCGCGAGCCTCGCCGCCGCCACCACCGTCTTTGGCTTCCCCTCCTCGACTTCCGCCCGCCACCGCCGAGCTCGCGCCTGCCTCGCTGCCCCCTGCCACAAGCACCGCCCGGCCACGGCCGGCCGCACGCGCCGCCGACCACTTCGAGTCGCCCACCACGCCGCCCGCCGACACGTGTCTCCTCCCCACCTCCACCACCTCCAGATCACCGGCCTCATCGCCATCCAAATTGCTTTTTCGGTGAAAGATCGGTGGAAGGGAGCGAGAGTGAGAGACGCGAGGCGAGGGACGAGCCATGAAAAGAATGAGGGGTCAAAGGGTGAAGTAAAGAGAGAGACTGCAAGGAGAAGTAAAGAGAGAGACTAAGGAGACCGGGAGTATTTTATTTTGTTCTACTGCTTTTTTTTCTTTTTTTAGTCGGCCTTTGAGTTATTTATTTTCCTCGTGAGTCTTCCGCGGCCCATCCAAAATCCGTAGTTTCTAATTTTGTTCGCTCAAGCCGTGTAGTCCACAAATTTATTGTCATCATAGAAGTGTAGGATTTTTATTTTGCTTGACAAAGCCCGCCTACTATTTGAGCCGCTGCAGACGGAGAAATCGTTATGATGTCCGCCGCTTCTCTAGCCGCCTGAAGCTTTAAAGGCCGCCTTCTATGCACCGCCTACCGCCTCTTGGGTTTCAATCACACATGCATCTATCTATTCCTCTTCTATTGATTTGACAGCTTATTCAAAACCGCACGCAACAACGACATCATCAAGACTCGGACTTCGGATTTTTCTTATTTTTAGTGTCAACTCTTTTCTAAATGCAACGCTATTGCATACGCCTTGCATTTGAGAGGGGTGTTATGGGAGGATTAGGACTCTTATCTATTTCCTAATATGACTTCTCCCTCTAGCCCCTGTTCCTCCTCGTCGCCCACGCCGCCTCCTCTCTCTCCTAGTCTCCTCCGTCACCCCTCACTTGTGGCCCTGGAAGAGCGGCAGGCATGGGCGACGAAGAGGAGCCGAGAGCAGAGGCGGCGTGGCACAGGCAGCGCGGCAGGCCGCCAAGGCGACGTGGCAATCATATGAGGGCCGAATCCCATGGAGAGGAGGCGAGATCCGCGCGGAGAGGCCGGATCCGGTTGGCAATGACGCAAGACAGAGGCTCGCGTGGCGGTCGTCCTCGATCGTGGAGACGGCGGCGCCTCGCAAAGGTGGCGGCCGAGCTACCGAGGTTAGGCAACGTCTGTGGCCGGATCCGGCGTGGAGGCTACGGATCCGACGTCAAGGTTGGCGGCTACGATCCGGACTGGTCATGGTGTGGCAACGAGGCGGGATCCGGTACAACGGCCCAACATGGGCGAGACGGTCATGGGCGACGACGGCACGGAGGCGCAGGCGACCTAGCGTGGCGGCGGCCGGATCCGGCGTGAGGCGGCTCGGATCGATGGATCCGGCGAGGCGGTGTGAGACTACGGACACAAGCGCGGGCACCAAACGGCGACGGTGTCGAGCCCCACGAGAAACGGACGGAGGCGGCCGGGAGTAGAGCATATTCCTCCCAAGGTTAGGGTTTTAACCTAAGCTCGATACCAAGTTATGAATATTGTGTGTATTGAAGAGGCCCAATGGGCAATATATATAGGAGTACAACGGATATTACAGGGATTATGTCGATTCCTATTCTATCGCTAATACCCTTAACAGCTTCTACTTGGTGCTCGGGTACAAGGGTTCAAGACTCTAGGGCCCATCCTTTGGGATTTTGAGACGCTAAGCATGACATTCGACGGGAGATAACAAAATCGGTGGTAGGGCTTACAGATTGCACTCGGCCAAAGCAGTTTGCTCCATCTCGTACCAAATTTGATGGAAGATCACCACATACACCTCTTGCCGGAACGGCTCCTATCTTCGCCCACCCTTATCGATATCCACAACTTCTCAAAGACGAGTCGAACGGCAATGTGGGAGATGTTGAAACAAGGAATTATTCGCCCAAGTACCTTGGCTTATTCTTCACCTGGCCTTGTCAAGAAGCACGATGGTATTGGCGCTTTGCGCCGACACGCCTCTCAAAAGCAAGACTAAGAAAAGACAAGTTTCCGATTCCCGGTGGATGAACTCTGGATGAATTGGGAGCCAAATTCTTCACTGTTGGACCTTCTACAAGTTATCACCAAGTGCGGATGTACCCTTGATATTACAAAGATGGCTTTTCGTACTCATGAAGGCTATCACAAAGTTCGGGGGTGGTCGAACCGCGCTTAGTTTGGACCCTTCGCGGATTCCTCGGATTGGCAGGCTATTACCGCAATTTCATCCATGGGTTTGGGGCTATTCTCGAACCGCTACCCGATCGCTTAAAAGGATGCCTTCTCACAGACGTAAGAGGTCAATGTGCATTCAAACCCCGAAGATGCTCTCACCATCGCTCCCAGATCGCAGCCTCCCAAACTTTGAGCTTGAGTTTGTGGTGGAATGTGATGCATCCGATCCCAGATCGGGCGTTTTACATCGTGGCCAAGGCCCCATTGCATATTCAGTGGGTGTTGGTCGCCGCCACTCTCATCCGGCAAAGATATGAGAGGAACTTATGGGTCTCGTGCTCGTAGTCAGGCATTGGAGACCATATCTGTGGGGGCGCCGGTTTGAGGTTCGGACTGATCATTATAGCCTCAAATTTTTACTTGATCAACGCCTTTACTCCATCCCTCAACATCGTTGGGTTAGCAAGCTATTTGGCTATGATTTTCATGTGGAATTCAAACCAGGCCGACTGAATATTGGGGCGGATGCATTGTCACGTTGTGCTGATGGAGATGGTTCAGTCTGTGCAATCTCCTTACCAAATTTCGCTCTCTTTGAAGATCTGCATATTGAAACTGCATCTGCACCGGATTTGGTAGCATTACGTACACAAATTGAGGATGGAACATTGGGTCTGCAATGGCAGATTTCAGATGGCTTGATTCTCTATAACAATCGAGTCCATGTGCTGCAGTCCTCGCCGTTCCTCCAATCCATTCTGCTTGTGTCTCATTCAGCGGGTCATGAGGGAGTCTAGAAGACTTTGCATCGTCTTCGGGCTGACTTCCATGTGCCACATGACCGCAAGCTAGTGGAGGATTTCGTCTGCTCTTGTCAGGTTTGCCAACGCAATAAGTCAGTCCAACTCCATCCAGCCGGCCTCTTGCAGCCTTTTGAGGGTTCCTGCGCAGATTTGGGATGATATCGCCATGGATTTCGTGGAAGGATTACCACGCCTTAATGGAAAATCGGTCATCCTCACGGTTATTGACCGCTTTTCTAAATATGCGCACTTCATTCCATTAGCTCATCCTTATACTGCCAATTCAGAGGCCAGAGTGTTCTTCGATGAGGTGGTATGTCTACATGGGGTTCCCTGTTCTATTGTCAATGACTGTGATCCGGTGTTCACAAGCAACTTTTGGTTAGAGCTATTTCGGTTGACGGGTACTAAACTCCATTTGAGCTCAGCTTTCCATCCGCAATCTGATGGCCAAACAGAGGTTACCAACAATTATTGCTATGTACCTCCGTTGCCTCACAGGGGATCGACCGCGACAGTGGGTTCGCTGGTTACCATGGGCCGAATATTGCTGCAATACGTCTTTCCAGATTTCGTTGCGAGACACCTTTTAAGGTAGTCTATGGCCGAGATCCTTCGACACTTCGGCCACATTCGCCCATGTCAACTTTCTTACAGGCTGTTGATCAGCTTCTTCTGGAGAGAGACCAATTGATTGTAGATATCAGAGACCGCCTTCTTGCTCAACAGCACCACAAACAAGCTTATGATGCCAAGCACAGAGAGCTATACTTCGATATTGGGCAATGGGTATGGCTTCGTCTTCACCAACGCCAAGCTTTATCCTTAGCTGACAATATTAATCGCAAATTGGCTCCTCACTATTATGGTATCAAATTTTGGACAGAGTTGGGGATGTGGTGTATCGCCTAATATTACCGCCTAGAGCTCGTATCCATGAGGTTTTCCATGTGAGTCTGCTGAAGCCATATTATGGCAATCCTCTGGCAGAACCGCCAGCTTTGCTCGAGCTTCACCATGGTCGCATTGCTCCAGCTCCACATCATGTTATTCATGCCAGACTAAGCAACGGGGTGCGTGAGATTTTAGTGCATTGGGATGGTTTGCCGGCCTCAGATGCTACCTGGGAGCCTCTGGAGCAATTTCGTCGCCAATATCCATTCTTCAAGCTCGAGGACGAGCTGTTTGTCAAGGAGGGGAGAAATGTCAGGCCTGGGAGGTTTGGTTGAGTTTATGCTAGAGGAACAAGGTCTTGCACCGCTACTACAGCGCGATCGCAGTGCTCTACAGGTGCTACGACAGGTTCCTCAGGTTAGTTTATTGTATCGATATTCTATTCAGTTAGGCAGTTAAGTATGTATTGGTTTCAGATTTGGTTAAGAGATAAGAGTTGTATTAGGAGTAAGAGTTATATGCGGAAGTTTGAATCCAGATTAGCCGAGATTGTTAGGGACTTTCCTCTGTTATATAAAGGGAAGAGATATTTCAATAAAGGCAGGAGATATTTACCAAATTCTTGCTTCTTTCCCGTCTAATTCTTGCGCCCTCTCTGGTGCGCCTCTTCTTCCTCTGCTTGAAGTATCCAAAGACGGCCTCCGAATCCACCAATTCCCTACCACCCACAAGGCACGCGATAATCCGAGATCAAGATCAAGGCGTGACATTATGTCTCCATTAAAAACTAGGGAAATTGAGGATTTGCCACTCCTAAGCGCCTTGATTTAGTATGTCACTTTTAAGTTTCTTCTTGATAATTTACCACTGCTAAGCACCAAATGCCTAAGATTTGCCACTATGGGCGTATGCCAGTATTTTTATTTTTTGTATCAAAATCCAGCATGAAAAGACCCAATTGCCCCTCCTATCCAATCAGTGGAGCCAGACCCGACCCTTTCCTTCCCGCACAACATTTGATTGATCCCAGTCGCATGAAGTGAGCCGACCACACTAGTCCCCATCTCTAGCCCAAACCTAACCCTACCATAGCGGCGAGTATGCATGTTGCGTACGTGGTACTACAACGTCTGGTACTGTTCATCCGCGCAAGGTTACTATTCATCCACGATTAGTTTCCTTTATTAGAGATTAGATTGTTTTTGTTAGTTAAGAAGCTTATCTTCAGTTTGTTTCTTTAAATTAGAGATTATTTCTTAGGAGTCAAGTTAACTTATCCCTATAAAAGGGATGTCATTGTATCTTCTTTAATCAAGCAAAGATGAATAAACAAGTGTCTAGTCCCTAAAGTTCAGCTGTGGTCGTTCCCTTGACCGACTACTCTATATCTATTCGTCCCTCAATCGGTGCCCTCCATCTAGCGCCGTTCTACTTCAAGTCGTCGCTGTCCGACCTCCCTCCGACAGATGATTATTCCTTTATTGTGTTAGTTCACAACAATTGGTATTAGAGCCACTCACCATGGCTTCCCGGTGCCGCACTACCTCTCTTGAAGAAGTTGAAAGCTAATAGCAAAGAGTAGAAGGTTTTCAACCATGGCCACCACTATAGCTCGAGGACGAGCTGTTTCACCGGGAGGGGTGTAATGTTACGTATGTGGTACTGCAACGCATGGAACTGTTCATCGCGAAGGTTACTATTCATCTACGATTAGTTTTCTTTATTAGAGATTATATTGATTTGTTAATTTGGAAGTTTATCTTCAGTTAGAGTTTGTTTTTTTAAATTAGAGATTATTTTTTGGGAGTCAAGTGAGTCAAGTTAACTTATCCCTATAAAAGGGATGTCATTGTATCTTCTTTAATCAAGCAAAGATGAATAAACAAGTCCCTAGTCTCTAAAGTCCAGCTATGGCCGTTCCCTTGATCGGCTATTCTAGATTTATTTCTCCCTCAATCGGTGTCCTCCTTCATCTAGCACCGTTTTACTTAAAGTCGTCGCCGTTCGACCTCCCTCCAACGGATGATTATCCGCTTGTTGTGCTAGTTCACAACAATGCGCCGGTGTGCCGGAGGTGTCATGGGCTTCTTGAACTGCTTGAGCTTCTCCAAAGGTGCATACATCTATCATCTCATGGCCAGTTATGTAGGTTGATGGCCAATCTGACTGAGCTTGCCTGTTTTTTTTATTCTGTTGTTCAGAGTAAGATTGACCGTGCCCTCGAAGGGCGGCCGGGCGTGCTTCAATTTTATTCTTTTTGAAACAGTGGGGGTTGACCGAAGGCATAGGCATAGCTGTAGTTGTGCTAGTTAATATGAACTAGATAAGATGTAGGCTGTGGTTGTGCCATAATTGTGTAAGTAAAATGTGAACAGTGAGTGCTGTGCTTTTGTAAATTCTAAATTGGAACTTGGAAGCGCAGCTGCTGCTCGGCATGGCATTGGGTCAAGCTTTGTGTGCGCCTGGGAGCAGATAGTTGTGGGAAATGGTCTGTCTCGACCACTTCATCTGTACGGCTCAGTCTAACCAGGAGGGCAATTGGGTCTTTTCACACTGGATTTTGGTGAAAAAATAATAAAAAAATACTGGAATACACCCACAGTGGCATATCTCAGGTATTTGGTGCTTAGTAGTGGCAAATTATCAAAAATAAACTAAATGCTAAATCAAGGTACTTAGGAGTGGCAAATCCTCAATTTTCCCTTAAAAACTTGAACAAGTATGTTAATAAAACTTGCTGTTTGGTACCTTGGTTAGATCTGGACTCACATTTTTATGAACTTGTTTGAAGCTTCCATGCTTACATGGGTATGTTCTTGATCTGTACTATGTGTCAGATTACTTGAGTTCTGAAACACTGCATTACCTACAATTTTCTCCTTTCAAAGCATCCCATTGAACTATTTAAAATTTAAAGGTATCCTTGCAATAGAACACATTATACCCATGCACTTCTTATGCGAGTGCTTGCTTTGTCATGCTTCAATAGATGTTTCTGTGTGTGACAATTCAAGTTGTCTCTTAACTTCTTGTTCCATAGTTGTTTAGAGCTGATTATTTTCTGTGATGAAGATAATCGAGTATATCGTTGTAACAACTGTGGTTCACATGTATTATGGACTATGGAGTCCATCTTTAATGACACTTTGCACGATTTGCAGGTCCGAGATTACATCCATGTGGTTGACCTTGCAGATGGACATATCGCCGCATTACAGAAGCTTTTTGAAAACTCTAGCATAGGTTCACACTTGACCTCAGATGTTTTCCAAACAATTTTTCACTAGTTCCTGTACCCCTTGTCATATGCGTTTACTGTATTTTCCTAGGCCACTGAGTTTTAGCTGGTCGAACACAAAACCCTTGATGTAAATGTACTTGCATAGTTGCATAAGAGATACTGTTTGGATAAACCGGGGTGGGGGGGTCGAAATGTGCAGCACCAATGTTCATTTTTTGAAATTTGCATTCAATCCTCGACTTTGGGAAACATGGATATCTATGTAGGGTTGTACTTCTCGGCCTCTTGGGGCACATGATACTTTAATCATTAGCCTTTTATTTTTGATCATGTTTGAAATTTAATTCTACTTGCAGGGTGTGAGGCATACAACCTTGGAACTGGAAGAGGGACATCAGTGTTGGAAATTGTTAAAGCATTCGAGAAGGCTTCTGGGAAGGTATGCCAGATTTGGTGCATATTTATATGGGAAAATATTTTGTGCTCCTACAAGCAGGTATTCCTACTACCTAGGTGTATTTTGTTTGAAGACACCATGGTTGTCACGGCGGAGTCGGCGATCACGGCGAGCGAGGGCGTCTAGACGCCACGGCGACGCCATAACTGTAGTGTACATGGCTACATGCATACGGTCACATACTCACATCTCTCGCCTAAAAGCCAACGCGATCCCTCCGCCTACTCCTCTTTCTCCCGATGTCTCCTGCCTTCCCAACCTCCTCTCTCCCGCCTCCCATACCACCTCATCTCCCCGCCGCCGCCTCCCCGTCCGCGCCTCCTCTCCTCGGCGCCTCCCCACCGCCGCCTCCTCGGTGCCTCCCAGCCTCCCTCCCGCCTCCTCCTCTGACCGCCGCCCACCCACACCTCCCCACAGCGCCAGCGAGTGTCCGTGGCATCCATCCAAAGACCGCCGTGGCGCTTAGGTGACGCCATGACAAGCATGAAAGACACCATACTTCTACATGGTATGGTAGGTATTTTCTAATAGAATTAAGTCCATTTGACCCCATAAACCGTCGTGTTTGTCTAATTTCAACCTTCAACTACAAAATCAGGTAACCAACACTCCTCAATTGTCAAAACCGGCATACTACCCCTAGGCCATTCCACCCCGCTTTTGGTCGTGCATGGTGGCGGTTTTAGACGTGACGTGGCATCCTAGGCAGCAAAGCAAATAAAAAAGGACTTCCTTTTAGGTGTATGTCCACGTTGGCGCCACCTCCTCTGTTTCTCTCTCAACCAGCACATAGAGGATGTGGTTGAGGCGACGTCGTCCCCTTGCCCGTGGGGTTGCTGCATCAGCCCACTAGAGCTGGCCCATGGGGTTGCCGCCACCGCCCATCGGAGCTCGCCCATGGTGTTCTTGCTGCCACCTTTTGGAGCTCGTTTGCAGGATTCTTGCCGCCATCCTCTGGAGTTCTACCTGCAAATATTGGGAAGCGGTGTATACTAGTGCAGATTGTAATTTGTTGTAGTGCAAGGCTGCAAGGAACTGAAAATGATAAGGGATTGTCTTGCGGTGACTTTACTTTAGAACTAGCGTAAATCAAGAAGAATGGAAAGGTAATAGGAAACAGACACCACAATGCTTAGTCAATTCGTAAGAGGATGCATCGATGTAGCTGTTATGAACCTTAGTTCATAACGGATAAACACCACCGAGAGGATAGCCAAGGTGGCGTCGGCCGAGGGAGAGGGAGACTAAAGACTAGAAAGACTTGTTATTTCCTTGATACCTCCAATAGCATGCGGTAGCCTCTTATATAGATGGCTCCCCCAACGAGATAGAGTCTAATTCTAATCTTATCTCTAATGATATAGTAACTAATATCATATCTCTAATTATATCTCTAATACAAGTAAACCAATCTCTAACTCAAATAGAAACCCATCTCTAATTCCTAATAATAACTGGTGGGCCCAAGGCCCACGCCTATAACACTACACCCTCTCGGACATGCACCGTCTCGAAGTCGCTAGACTACGATCAACTAAGACCTTTGACCGATGTAGAAGACAAACGGTGGCGAGTGTCTTAATGGATGGAGATGGCGGCGGATCCCGCGAACAAGGCTAGACGGCGTAACGCCTTAATGCCCGCAAAATAAGCTCTCTTTTCTCGATTTTTTTATTTTTTTGATTTTTTTGATTTTTTTGATTTTTTTTATTTTTGATTTTGATTTTGAATTTTTTTTTTTTTATGTTTTTTTTTTTTTGTCAGAACTCAACCTGTCGGTTTTAAACCGACCGACACCCCATGAGGCCCGACGCCTCGATCAAGCGGCGGCGGCTTTGGCCGACACAAAGGCGGAGCGGGCACGGCGCACTGGCGGAGGCGGGTCCAAGTGAGGCGGATCGGGCAAGACGGCGGAGACGGAGCGGTCGATGGAGCGGGGCATGGCATGGTCATGGTGGTCTGGGTTCACGGCCCAAGGCGGCCAAGTGAGGCGGAGATTGAGCTACCGACCACGGCGGTTTCAAGGGGCGGAGACGGAGCGGCCGTCGTGATGGAGCTGGCCATGGCGGTCCGGATCCGGCGGCGAACGCAGAGGCGAGCAAAGCACAGAAGGTGGCGGGCGGAGGCGCCTGAGCGCTTTCGGCGAACGTCTCGGCGGCGGCGGTTGCGATACGGGCAACCACGAGCCCAGCGGTGGCGGTCTGTCAGTGAGGCGGATCGAGAGCAGTGTCCATCTGGGCCAAAGCGGCGACGGAAGCTGCGACCACCGCAACTTCTCACGAACATGACAAAACAGATGGAAGAATTGAAGGAACGCTTTGATAAATAGCAAAGCAAGGGGGATGAACTTGGGGACAGGCTCACGGCGTTGGAAAAACGACCACTTGGAGATGGATTGCTACCGGTCCTGGCGGGAACCATGCCAGCGGCAAGCAGCCACGGAAACGGGGCTTGGGCGGCAATTGAGAATCCTCCTCGCTTCCACAGGCTGGAATTTCCATCCTACGACGGACAGGTGGACTCGTTAAGCTGGCAGAAAACACTTGAAAGCAAGAAAGTGTGGCTTGCATCCTATCACCTGATTGGGGTGGCGCAATAGTGGTACTTTCAGCTGGAGAGGGATGAAGGTGAACCTAATTGGCAGCGCTTCAAGGAGTACATTAATCTACGCTTTGGTTCGTTAATCCGTCACAACCCACTAGGCGAGCTCAAGGAGTTAATGCAGACCGATACTGTGGAAGATTATCAACAGAAGTTTCTTGCGATCCTTTGCCGGACATACCATCTCCAGCCACGGCAGGAAGTCCAGCTATTCACCCCAGGGCTGCGTGAACCAATCCGCACTGACGTGGAACTTCAAAACCTCGCAAGCCTGCAGATGGTGATGGCTCTGGCAAGAGCCTATGAGCGGCAGGCGCAAGTTACATGCAGGATACGGGCCTACTGCTCAAGAGACCGACGCTAACACCAGCTCTTGTAGCAGCAGCAACACCGGCGGCTACGACAAAGCAGACGCCACCAAGTAAACCCACCATGCCTACCTCCCGCCTTCATCGACCAAGAACGCCGCAGGCTCGCCCAAGCGCTTCGACCATGCCGGACTATTCAGTCGTTTTCACTCGGAGGAGATGGAGCGGTGGCGGATTGTGCTTCAACTGCGATGAGAAATTACCCCGACCACCGCCGCAGCGATCGCTCCTCCTTTTGCTCCCAGCAGAGGTTCAGATGATGAGGCGCACTTTGATTCACTCTGTTGGATTCAGGCTCCACGCATAACTTCACCACTTCCGCGGCTGCTCAACGCGCCAACATATCTGTCCAGCCGCGCCATGGCTTGCGGGTGATGGTCGCCAATGGAGACAGAGTGCGTAGCACAGGATTTTGTCAAGTATTGGACCTACGAATCAATCAAGAAGACTTCACCGTGGATTGCTATTCCCTACCTTTGGATGGTTTCTGTTAAGGGTGTTAAGGAGAGGATTAGGAAATAGATTAGGACTCTTATCTATTTCCTAATATGACTTGGATTCTATTCCATATACTCACTCTTGTACTCTATATATATTGCCCTTTGGGCCTCATATCAATACACAATATTCATAACACGCAGATCGAGCAAAGGTTGAGCCTAACCTTTGTTTCTCCGCTCGTCTTCACTGTCGCCGCCCGGAGAATCGATCTCTCCGGGCGGCCATCTACTCCGTCTGACGCCGCCGCCGCCGTCCTCCGTCGTCACTTCAGCTCTTGTGGCCGCCGTCGGCACTCGCGTCGGATCCGGATGCCTCACGGATCTCGTCTGCTCTGCCAGCCGCCGCGCGCCCAACCTCGCCGACCTCCTCTTCTTCCACCCCGCCCGACCGCAGCCGTCCGGTCGCTGCCAGCCGCCGCTGCCCCGACCGCGCGCCGATCCTCGATCTGCGCCGCTGGGTCGCAGCGAACCGCCGCCGCCTCCCGATCTATGCCGCCGCCTTGGGTTCACCGGCCGGAGTCGCTGTCGCCAGATCCCGGCCGCCGCCGCCGCTGCCGAGCCGCCACCGATTCGACGATTGCTCAGCCCGCCGCTGCTCGCCGCCTGTTGTCGCCGCCGCCTCCTCACCGGCCGCCCTGCCGGCCCGCCGCCGGTCCGGCCTTCCCTGCCGCCGCCGAGCCGACGACGCCACTCAGATCCGACGCCGCCGCCGCCTCCAAAGTCCGGATCCGACCGCCTCGGGCGGATCCGGCCGCTCGCTACCGCTTGCGCGTCTTCCGACGCTGTCGCTTTATCGCGTGGTCGCCAGCCTCGCCGCCGCCACTCTGCGGCTTCCTCCCGCCTCCTCGCCCCGCCCGCCACCGCTCGAGCTCTGCGCCTCAGCCTCGCCTTGCCCCGCACCGCCCGGCCGCGGCCGGCCAGACGCACGCCGACTACTTCGAGTCGCCCACCACGCCGCCCGCCGACACGTGCCTCCTCCCCACCTCCACTCGACCTCCGCATCACCGCCTCATCGCCATCCAGTGGTTTTTTCGGTGGAAAGAGATCGGTGGGAGGAGAGAGAAGAGACGCAGGCGAGGGATGAGCCAAAGAAAGAATGAGGGGTGGGGGTGAAGTAAAGAGAGAGACTAGCAAGGAGAAGTAAAGAGAGACTAAAAGGAGACCGGGAGTATTTTATTTTGTTCTCTCGCTTTTTTTTCTTTTTTAGTCGGTCTTTGAGTTATTTATTTTCCTCGTGAGTCTTCCGTCGTCCATCCAAAATCCGTAGTTTCTAATTTTGTTCGCTCAAGCCGCGCAGTCCACAAATTTATCGCGATCATAGAAGTGTAGGATTTTATTTTGCTTGACAACAGCCGCCGCCTACTATCCGAGCGTGCAGATCGGAGAAATCGTTATGATGCCGCCGCTTCTCAGGCCGCCTGAGCTTTAAAGGCCGCCCCTCTATGCACCGCGCACGCCTCTTGGGTTTCAATCACACTATGCATCTATCTATTCCTCTTGATTGATTTGACGGTTTATTCAAAACCGCACGCAACGCATTTACATCATCAAGACTCGGACTTGGATTTATCTTATTTTTAGTGTCAACTCTTTTCCAAATGCAACGCTATTGCATATGCCTTGCATTTGAGAGGGTGTTAGGAGAGGATTAGGAAATAGATTAGGACTCTTATCTATTTCCTAATATGACTTGGATTCTATTCCATATACTCACTCTTGTACTCTATATATATTGCCCTTTGGGCCTCATCAATACACACAATATTCATAACAAAGGGTATTAGAGATAAGGGTATCAGAGAGTAGAGCAGCGAATGATCACGCCATGCAAAAGAAAAATTCCTACACTTCTATGACTGACAATAAATTTGTGGACTCGTATGGCTTGGACGAACTAAAAAAATTAGAAATTACGAACTTAGATGGACGCAACGAAAGACTCAAAGAGAAAATAACACTAATACTTAGCAAATGAGTCACTCCCAAGAAACTAACGTTAGCAAAGACTCTGTCATTCCACTTCTCCCTCTAGCCCCCGTTCTCCCTGTCGCCTCGCCACGCCTCCTCTCTCCTAGTCTCCTCTCGTCACCCCTCACCTGTGGCCCCAGGAAGAGCGGCGGCATGGGCGACGAAGAGGAGCCGAGCAGAGGCCCATGCACGGGGCGGCGAGCCAACGACGTGGCATCATATGGAGGCCGAATCGGCGGCGGGAGGCCGATCCGCGGCGGAGAGGCCGGATCCGGAGTTGGCGGCGGCGACGACGAGGCTCATGGCGGTCGGCCTCGATCGTGGAGACAGCGGCGGCTCGAGCGGTGGCGGCTTCGAGCGGCCGAGGCGAGTGCTGCCGTCATGGCGGATCCGGCGTGAGGCGGCGGATCCGACACGTCAAGGTCGGCGGCCGATCCGACTGGTCGCGGTGTAACGAGGCGGCCGGATCCGGTGTACAACGGCGGCCAGCAGCAGGCGAGACGGTCGGGCGGCGGCGGCGGTGAGGAGGCGCAGGCAATTGGGCGGCGGTCGGATCCGGCGTGGGCGGTCGGATCGATGGATCCGGCGAGGCGGTGTAGGACGGCGGGACATCAAGCGCGGCACTAAACGGCGACGGTGTTTGAGCGCCGGAGAAACGGACGGAGGGGCAGCCGGAGTATAGCATATTCTCCCGGCGGGCGGCGGCGGCGGCAGGATCGGCATGCCGGAAGGAAGTAGATCGAGGTTAGGGTTTTAACCTAAGCTCTGATACCAAGTTATGAATATTGTGTGTATTGAAGAGGCCCAATGGGCAATATATATAGGGAGTACAACGGGATATTACAGGGGATTATGCTGATTCCTATTCTATCGCTAATACCCTTAACAGTTTCTACTTGGTGCTCGGGGTACAGTTGCTCCGCACTCTAGGGACCATCCTTTGGGATTTTGAGACGCTAAGCATGACATTCTGACGGGGAGATAACAAAAATCAGTGGTAGGGCTTACAGATTGCACCTCGGCCGCAGCAGGCTTGCTCCATCTCAGGGCCAAATTTGATGGAAGATCACCACATACACCTCTTGCCGGGAACGGCTCCTATCTTCGTCCACCCTTATCGATATCCACAACTTCTCAAAGACGAGCTGGAACGACAATGTGGGGAGATGTTGAAACAAGGAATTATTCGCCCAAGTACCTTGGCTTATTCTTCACCGGTCCTTGTTGCGTCGATTACCGCTCTCTCAACAGCAAGACGGTAAAAGACAAGTTTCCGATTCCGATGGTGGATGAACTCCTGGATGAATTGCGGGAGCCAAATTCTTCACCAAGTTGACCTTCGGTCAGGCTATCACCAAGTGCGGATGTACCCCCCGGATATTACAAAGATGGCTTTTCGTACTCATGAAGGCTATCACAAAGTTCGGGAGATTAGTTTTCTTTATTAGAGATTATATTGATTTGTTAATTTGGAAGTTTATCTTCAGTTAGAGTTTGTTTTTTTAAATTAGAGATTATTTTTTGGGAGTCAAGTTAACTTATCCCTATAAAAGGGATGTCATTGTATCTTCTTTAATCAAGCAAAGATGAATAAACAAGTCCCTAGTCTCTAAAGTCCAGCTATGCCCGTTCCCTTGATCGGCTATTCTAGATTTATTTCTCCTCAATCGGTGTCCTCCTTCATCTAGCACCGCTTACTTAAAGTCGTCGCGTTCGACCTCCCTCCAACGGATGATTACCCGCTTGTTGTGCTAGTTCACAACAATGCGCCGGTGTGCCGGAGGTGTCATGGGCTTCTTGAACTGCTTGAGCTTCTCCAAAGGTGCATACATCTATCATCTCATGGCCAGTTATGTAGGTTGATGGCCAATCTTACTGAGCTTGCCTGTTTTTTTTATTCTATTGTTCAGAGTACAGATTGACCGTGCCCTCGAAGGGCGGCCGGGCGTGCTTCAATTTTATTCTTTTTGAAACAGTGGGGGTTGACCGAAGGCATAGGCATAGCTGTAGTTGTGCTAGTTAATATGAACTAGATAAGATGTAAGCTGTGGTTGTGCCATATTTGTGTAAGTAAAATGTGAACAGTGAGTGCTGTGCTTTTGTAAATTCTAAATTGGAACTTGGAAGTGCAGCTGCTGCTCGGCATGGCATTGGGTCAAGCTTTGTGTGCGCCTGGGAGCAGATAGTTGTGGGAAATGGTCTGTCTCGACCACTTCATCTGTACGGCTCAGTCTAACCAGGAGGGCAATTGGGTCTTTTCACACTGGATTTTGGTGAAAAATAATAAAAATACTGGAATACACCCACAGTGGCATATCTCAGGTATTTGGTGCTTAGTAGTGGCAAATTATCAAAAATAAACTAAATGCTAAATCAAGGTACTTAGGAGTGGCAAATCCTCAATTTTCCCTTAAAAACTTGAACAAGTATGTTAATAAAACTTGCTGTTTGGTACCTTGGTTAGATCTGGACTCACATTTTTATGAACTTGTTTGAAGCTTCCATGCTTACATGGGTATGTTCTTGATCTGTACTATGTGTCAGATTACTTGAGTTCTGAAACACTGCATTACCTACAATTTTCTCCTTTCAAAGCATCCCATTGAACTATTTAAAATTTAAAGGTATCCTTGCAATAGAACACATTATACCCATGCACTTCTTATGCGAGTGCTTGCTTTGTCATGCTTCAATAGATGTTTCTGTGTGTGACAATTCAAGTTGTCTCTTAACTTCTTGTTCCATAGTTGTTTAGAGCTGATTATTTTCTGTGATGAAGATAATCGAGTATATTGTTGTAACAACTGTGGTTCACATGTATTATGGACTATGGAGTCCATCTTTAATGACACTTTTGCACGATTTGCAGGTCCGAGATTACATCCATGTGGTTGACCTTGCAGATGGACATATCGCCGCATTACAGAAGCTTTTTGAAAACTCTAGCATAGGTTCACACTTGACCTCAGATGTTTTCCAAACAATTTTTCACTAGTTCCTGTACCCCTTGTCATATGCGTTTACTGTATTTTCCTAGGCCACTGAGTTTTAGCTGGTCGAACACAAAACCCTTGATGTAAATGTACTTGCATAGTTGCATAAGAGATACTGTTTGGATAAACCGGGGTGGGGGTTTCAAATGTGCAGCACCAATGTTCATTTTTTTGAAATTTGCATTCAATCCTCGACTTTGGGAAACATGGATATCTATGTAGGGTTGTACTTCTCGGCCTCTTGGGGCACATGATACTTTAATCATTAGCCTTTTATTTTTTTGATCATGTTTGAAATTTAATTCTACTTGCAGGGTGTGAGGCATACAACCTTGGAACTGGAAGAGGGACATCAGTGTTGGAAATTGTTAAAGCATTCGAGAAGGCTTCTGGGAAGGTATGCCAGATTTGGTGTATATTTATATGGGAAAAATATTTTGTGCTCCTACAAGCAGGTATTCCTACTACCTAGGTGTATTTTGTTTGAAGACACCATGGTTGTCACGGCGGAGTCGGCGATCACGGCGAGTGAGGGGCGTCTAGACGCCATGGCGAGCGCCATAACCTGTAGTGTACATGGCTACATGCATACGGTCACATACTCACATCTCTCTCGTCTAAAAGCCAACGCGATCCCCTCCGCTCTACTCCTCTTTCTCCCCGATGTCTCCCGTCTTCCCCAACCTCCTCTCTCCTGCCTCCCATACCACCTCATCTCCCCGCCGCCGCCTCCCCGTCCGCCTCCTCTCCTCGGCGCCTCCTCCCCACCGCCTCACCCTCCTCGGTGCCTCCCCGCCTCCTCCCCAGCCTCCCTCCCGTTGCCTCCTCCCCCCGCCGCCGCCTCCACCCACGCCCCCCCAGTGCCGCGAGTGTCCGTGGCATCCATCCAGCACCGCCGTGACGCTTAGGTGACGCCGTGACAAGCATGAAAGACACCATACTTCTACATGGTATGGTAGGTATTTTTCTAATAGAATTAAGTCCATTTGACCCCCTAAACTGTCGTGTTTGTCTAATTTCAAGTTTTCAACCTTCAACTACAAAATCAGGTAACCAACACTCCTCAATTGTCAAAACCGGGCATACTACCCCCTAGGCCATTCCACCCCAGTTTTGGTCAGGCATGGTGGCGGTTTTAGACGTGACGTGGCATCCTAGTCAGCAAAAGCAAATAAAAAAAGGACTTCCCTTTTAGGTGTATGTCCACGTTGGCGCCACCTCCTCTGTTTCTCTCTCAACCAGCACATAGAGGATGTGGTTGAGGCAGAAGCGTCGTCCCCTTGCCCGTGGGGTTGCTGCATCAGCCCACTAGAGCTGGCCCATGGGGTTGCCGCCACCGCCCACTGGAGCTCGCCCATGGTGTTCTTGCTGCCACCTTTTGGAGCTCGTTTGCAGGATTCTTGCCGCCATCCTCTGGAGTTCTACCTGCAAATATTGGGAAGCGGTGTATACTAGTGCAGATTGTAATTTGTTGTAGCTGCAAGGCTGCAAGGAACTGAAAAATGATAAGGGATTGTCTTGCAGTGACTTTACTTTAGAACTAGCAGAAATCAAGAAGAATGGAAAGGTAATAGGAAACAGACACCACAATGCTTAGTCAATTCGTAAGAGGATGCATCAATGTAGCTGTGCACAGCATCACGGCGGACGGGAAAAAGGACTTATGTGCTATAGCGGCTGGCGAATGTCCTGTTGCGGTGGGTGGCAGCATGCCAGGGACAGAGGTGTCCTCCGCCATTGTTGAGGCTTAAGCTCGACGTTGCCGCTCTAGATATGCCAACTGGAGTCGCCTCCACAGCCCTCGCCTGCGTACCACCGGGGCCATGTGCCTCCTCTCTCTTTCCATCTCTCTGCTCTCTGTTCACCGGACGTGTCGGCAGCCGAACTCAGGTTGTATTTGGAGAGAAGAGGACGCATGGCTCACAGACGGGTCCCCATATATTTTTCTTCTGATTTTTACTGATCGGGCTGCCACGTGGGTAGAAAAATCAGTGACGTGGCAGTCTGCGTGGTAAAATCACCACTGAAAACAGCCTTGGGGGGAGGAACGCTATTGACAATTGAGGTGTGTTGGTTACCCGGTTTTGTAGTTGAAGATTGAATTTTTAGACCAATGCAATAGTTTAGGGGGGTCATATAGACTTATTCCTTTTCTAATCTATCTTATGAGCATGAAGACTTACCTGACAATCACAATGTATTGACTATTGGGAGTACCTAGTTCCTACTACTAGGGCTAGAGTTCAAAATATAATTTGTGTCTAGATGCTCTATTTTCTTGTGGTGAGCTGGTGATTTCTTTGATTCTTTCCTGTTTAGCATATCTGATGAATTTTCCACTGGTGCTACTTTGTTTCATATAACAATTAATGGGCAGTGTAGGCAGTAGGTCTTGCGCTACGACTACATGATAATTGAGAAATACAAATGCTTAAGCAAGTAGCCAAGTATGGAGTTTTTATTTTCAAAGATATAGCTATATAGAAATAACCAGTATTTGTGCTTAACTTCTTGGTTATTTAATCTATAGTTCAAGGAACATCTGGTATTGATACTGAAGTCCAGTACATGGAAGGTTCATATAATGCTTTTTTAATGAAACATCATTAACATATAACTCTCTTCCTCCATTTATTGAGCCTGTGTTTAATTTCCTTTATAGAAGCACAAACAATTTTTTATTAGGCCTGTGTTAAATTTTGTAGTAATGTCAGATACTTTTTCCATTCCTGTAACACAATTTGTTTATTCCTTTTAATATAGACCTGTGTTAACTCGTATACTTCTAACTATTGTATGATTTGTATGATGATGCGTAGTTATTGTCCGTTGAGACATCTAAGGACTCAGAGAAGCTTTTTTGCTTAGGTGATTTTTAGCGTTTGTTATAAATAAATCATTTCTTCAACCTGCCTGTGTTGCCATGATAGCTGTGTGCGCGCGCTTATTTTTTGTTCCTTTATTAGAAAATTCCTCTGATCATCGGTCCAAGACGCCCTGGTGATGCGGAGATTCTATTTTCGGCAACTGCTAAAGCAGAGAGGGAGCTCAACTGGAAGTAAGTCCCACAGCAACAGATAATTATGTCATGACGACACAATATCTTTCTTGGTTTTAAATCATCGATAATTCTATATTGTCTTTCTCCAGAGCGAAATGTGGCATCGAAGAAATGTGTCGGGATCAGTGGAACTGGGCTAGCAAGAACCCTTATGGATATGGCTCACCTGACTCTACCAAGCAGAACGGCCACCATGCATATGGATCAACTGACTCCACCAAGCAGAACGGCCACCACGTATATGGATCAGTTGACTCCAAGCAGGATGGCCACAACGGATATGGACCAGCTGAATACACCAAGCAGAACGGCAACAGTCACTTCCACTGACTAGCGTTAGTTGACCTGTGCACTCCTTGTACATGCGATGTATCACGAAACTATCATCTGATCTATGTAGATCAATGGACCGGAAAGTCACGCGGACACGTTGGAGCTTAGATAATATTCTTTCGTAGCTCATCGTTTGCTGAAGAATCCTACTTGTGGGTAGAAATCCATCTCCTACTTTGCGTGTTTTTCCCCCGTTTCAAGGTAAAAGTAAATAATCCATTTAATTCTTAATCTGAATTATCTAGTACTCAGTCTGTTATTTCTTTGTTTACCCCACAAATAATAAGTCCTAATATAAAACTTGGGAAACAAAAGGCAATATAATTATCTGTATCTAAAGAATTGGTTAGTGAATTAGCCAATAAATTAAATAACTTAAAGGTAAATAAAAATGTTAATCAAATCTCTGATGAAGAAAATAATGACATGATCAATAAGATCTTTAAACCTGCTACTTATACTGCTAAGAATGGCCTCAAATTAGTAATATGGCATATTTCAATGGCAAACAAATGGTGGAATAGAACATAGATGGATACACATAATATCAAATATTTACCCTTTGCCATCAAATGATCATGTATGCTAATGTTTGCATAGCTAGTGGTAACCCAGAAAGAGAAGCAGTCTCGATGATTGTTCTTGGATTCTCTGGTCAATTAAGAGGTTGGTGGGATCACTACTTGGATACTGCTCAGAAGCAAACAATAATTGATGCAGTCAAGATAGACGAACATGGAAATCCAATAGTCCAGGTAGGTGTGCATGGAAACCCAATCGGTAACATCTCGGATGCTCTGACTACTTTAGTTTATAATATAGTCTATCATTTTACTGGAAATTATTAAGACATTTATGAGAAAAATAGAGCAATTAATAAACCTAAGATGCAAGACTATGTCTGATTTTATGTGGTACAAAGATACATTCTTATCAAAATTATATACTTTACCTGATCCTAATCAAGACTTTTGGAAAGAAAAATATATATATTTGGACTACCTCCTTTATTTACTGAAAAGGTTAGAAACTCTTTAAGAAATGAAAGAAATGGCAGTATAAATTATCAATATTTGGACATAGGCAAAATCACCCAAAAGATACAATAGGTAGTTGCTGAACTGTGTAATGACCTTAAAATTAAATATCAACTTAAGAAACAAAAGGTCATTGGGAAAAAAGAAATGGGAGATTTTTGCTATCAATTTGGATTTCAAGATCCACATGAAAGTAGAAATAAGACAAAGTATGTTAAACGATTTAGAAAAAATCATGTTGAAAATAAGAAAGAGGCATACTATATCAAGAGAAAGCGTCATAGAAAACCTCTTAAAAAATATAATAAACCAAGGGAAATTGTATGCTTCAAATGTGGATTAAAAGGTTATATAGCAAGCAAATGCTTTAAATTCAAAATCAAAAAGGAAATCCAAGCCTTGCTAGAATCAGAGTCTAAAGACATTAAAGAAAAATTAGGAGAAATCCTAAATCATATTGATAATGAATCTAGCTCTGAAAATGAAGATAAATCAGAAATTAATCATTGTGAAAATAGCGAATGCTCATGTTGTGAGCAAGATGTCTCTGAGGATACCTCTGATGAAAATATTCTAGTCCTCAAAGACCTAGAACAATTTGTATTAGACACCTTTGATATGGTGTAAAATCCAAGAGAAAAAGAAGTTATCTTGGAAAGATTCTTATCAAGGATCAAAACTAACAAAGACAAGTTAGTAAAAGATATCCAACATAAAAAGTATTTCTCCATAGATGAAGTCTTTCAAAGAGTAGAAAATCACAGAAAGACAAAGAAATAGTTGGATCTAACTGATCTCCTTCAAGAACAAAACTATATAAAAGGAGAGCTACGAGATCTTAAAAGAAGAGTTCAAATTTTAAAAATCTAGGTAAAGGAAGAAACTCAAAGTGAATATGAAAAACAAAGTGAATCTGAAGAGGAAACAATCACACAAAGTAATCAAGAAATAGTGAGCTCCATAGAAACATATTTCAAACAAAAATGGTATGTAGAAATCTCATACAAATTTGACGATGGATTTCACTTCAGTTACAAAACATTGATTGACTCGGGAGCAGATGTGAATTGTATTCAATAAGGAATTATTCATTTCAAATATTTTGAAAAATCTATTCATAAAATTCATGGTGCTGACGGGAACCTTCTTAAAGTAAACTATAAAATCTCTGAGGTTCATATTTGCATTTCCGGTGTTTACATTAAGACATCCTTTCTGCTTGTTAAGAATCTAAAATAAGGAGTTATTCTGAGAACACCATTCTTATCATTGATTTGTCCTTTTCTTGTAACAAATGATAGTATCAAATTTGAAATCATGGACAAAGTAGTAGAATTAAAATTTTATTCCATACCTGAAGAAGCACTATTGAGTTAATTCATAGAAATTGCTTCAGGCAAAGATAATATTATCAATGAAATATCTATTGAACAAACCTTAATTAGCATTCAATGTGTTAGTAACATAGATTTATTGTAGCAGAAGAATGCTCACCTTTTTCCTACACATTGGCCTAAAAAAGACAAGCAAACTATATGCAAAAAGGTGTTCATGCAAAAGAAGACATTAAAGGATCATCATAAGTATTTTATAAATCTTCATGCTCATTCTATGAGTCTACTCACTAGTGATATGAGTCAAAAATGAAAATCTAGGCAGTCATATGCCTCCTATGCTAGCTTTCATGACATTCATGAGATTTCAATTGGCTTTGTCTACCTAGAGTAGCTTATATAATAAAGGAAAATTTACTTATGAATGATCAAGAGCACCCTATTAACCAGCAACTTTGCATACATGATGATCATAATAGTTGGGTGTTGCTCAAGAGTCACTATTAAATAGTTATGGCTCACAATATATTCATAAAGGCAGCATTTAAAAGGGTAAGATGCTGCTCAAACCACGCATATAATTGGTTATACTATGCAATGTCATGTTGTATTTTTATCAAATTATTGAATGAAAGAGATATGATCCATCATAAAAAGGTATTCAACATCATAGAAGGAAGGTAATATGTGAGAAAATATTTTATGACTACAAATAACCCAGTTAGTTGCCTCTTTGTCAAATTACAGGAAAATAATGTCCCAGCTGAAATATGAATGGATCACATTGATGAGCACTTGGAAATTACCCCAACTACGGGAGGGGAATTTCGAGCGCTTCAATAATAATTTTCCATCAATAGAATTGCAACAAGGCTTGCTTAATTTACTCTGGCAAGCAAAGAATACAAAAGAAAAAGCTCATGCATTGAATGAGCTGGCTTACTATTTCAATTATATGATGCCTAAAGATACATGAGCAAGATCATTAGATTATATGCCTTCAGGAGAGGCTCCTGATTCAAGATTTCAAGGTATTCCTCCCAAAAAGAAAGGAAGATTATCAAAAGTATTAGATATGGATGCTGGATCTCCAGGCAATTCAAAAGTATTAGATTTGGATGCTGGATCTCCAGGCAATTCAAATATATTGGATCTGGGTACCAGATCACATGAATCTTCAAAGATATTAGATTTGAATATCAGATCATCAAATAATTCAAAAATGAGTCTCGATATGAGACCACCAAAAGATTCAAAAATATCGGATTTGGGTGATATACCTCCAGATGATTCAAAAGTATCAAGTTTAAAAAATAAGTCACTATCAAGTGACTCAAAGATATCAGATCTCTATAAGAGATCTGTAGATTGGTCAAAGATACTGGATCTAGATACTAGATCATCTAACATTTCAAAAGTATTGAGCTTGAATACAAGCTCACCAAGCAATGGTTCCAATCACAAACAAACATATGCATCCACTACAACTACATTTCCAGTTTGCATAAATATCAAACAACTTCTCATGGCATTTCCACATATAAGAACTATTGCATCATCAAAATCAGATTGCCTTGATACAGAATATGAGATTGCATGTAGCCACAAAAGACAAGTGAGAAGAGAGAATTGTAGCCACAAAAATAAAATGAGAAGAGCGAGTATAGACTCAAAAGAACTCTTTAGCCCTACTACTCATGAGATTCTTATTTCTAGACTAAGTTTTAAAACCAAGCAAATACTGTCTTGCCTAGGGCCAAATATCCTAGAATTAATTTGGAAAAAATACCATGAGAGACAAATGAGAGTATTCTTAGAGCTCCAAAAATATTTTATTAGCCTGTACAAAGGGAGAGGAATTAACCCCAACATTAGAATCAATGTCCATACTTTCCACTCCTCCACTTTGATAAGAGAATCATTATCCAGCCATACCATAAATACATAATATTGAGAGCAGAGATATACCTCAAACTCTTCAAAGGCCTACAAACACATACCCATAAAGACGTTTCTCTCTAAAGTATCATAGATCAAGGTCTAGTCTATGCTATTTATGGCACACTAGATCAGATTCTTCAATCTGATCTTGGGACTGTAATAAAGAAAGCGTGCAAGAAAATGGCATTTCTTAGAGGAAGATACAAAATTATCTTCTATTCTACTCCTCCAAGGTTTACGCCACCAATCAGGCCGGCAATGCATGATGTTTATAATCTCAAGGGATGTTTCATCTTTCCTGCTAGAAGAACTGGTGTTCTGACTGAAGAACAAAAGAACTCTTATCTGAAAATACAAATCATGTTAAGTGGCGATGGTTTAAAGAAACTATGAAAATTGAAGATAGCATTTATCTAGACACCACATGCCAGATGGTTTTTAAAACCAAATAATGAAGATATTCTGTGGAGGAAATGGCATTATACACAAAGGTGTCGAGCACCTGATAAAATTCAATTATGGCGAGGACACGATAATTCGAAAGGAATATCGAAAAATGCTAAGCTGGTATGAATCACTCCAACCAGATGAAATTGAAGGCACAACCTCTGCACAAATGATAGTAGATGATGACAGCGAATGACAATAATTGTTCGCTCCCTAACAACAAGAATAGTTGCAAGGACAATTATATGGAGTACTATCTACTATTGCAGATGGAATATGAACCATTGTAGACGGAATAAAGTCTAGTCAAAAGTGTCATCATGACGAATATTCTTCACGGAGGTCTAAAGCTTCATCATGACTCCCTAAAGTCGAAAGCATTATCATGAAGAATAATATTGCTAGTCAAAAGACGTCATCATGGAGAATCTCTACCCATGCTTATCCTAGGGGTGGCAACCCCTATATAAATGGCACGAAGCCAAGCTTGAAGGGCATTGGAAAAATATTGGTCAAATCGGCGAAATCAACGAAATGGCCACAACACTCAAGGCACTTCACCTCCACCACCATTCCATCAAAGTCTCCACTACCACTCCACGACTTAGTGTAAATAAGTAGTATTTATCCTAAATAAAGACTCGATCCTCGAGTCAGTGTGTAAGCTTGTAAAATATATGTGTAGTTTGTATAATTAAGAACTTATATCTAGTTTTTGGTGTACTACACAGAAGGATCCACCTTCTGTCTATCAAGACATATGAATGAATGCTAGAATGATTTCTCTCTAAATCTCCTTATGTTTTAAGTTTGTTCTATTTTGAGTTCTTTATGTTACTTATATTCTTTATATTTTGTTCTTCATTTATGTTCTTTCTAATTTATGTTTTATCTTTTGTACTATATATGTTCTAAGTTTCTGTTCTAACATTCCGTATAATATTTTTCAGTTCTTTGTGTTGCATATGTTGTTTACTACTTACGTTCTTCTTTAGTGTTTATGTTCTTATTTACTTTTTATGTTCTTGTCCTTTTTTACCATTTGTTATTTCTGTTCATGTTTTAATATTAATTAAAATTTAAAAAATAAAAATATATCATCCTTCCAACCTGCATGACTCACTCTGTTTGATATCCATTCACCCGAAGCCATTCTCCACCATACATCGTAGCGACCAGTTCCCTGAGTCTACCTGAGTCATACCAAATGAGGACCTAAAATGACAAGTATTTGGTGCGGTTTTAATGAATTCAAAATTGGACCTTTTTTCAAACTACCGAGGTATAGATAATCATTGAAAAAATTCTCTACAACACACTTGGTCACACATTTTACTATGCAAACAACCTCTTATAATTCAATAAATCTATTTTTAAGATAGAACTAATCATTTCATTTCTCTGAAAAAAAAAGCAATTCCATCCATACAATGATGTAACCATGAAGGGCAGACGACGTGCTGCAGTCGTGCGTAGCAAAAACGCACAGAAACAGAAAAAAAAACAGAAAAAACCGAGAGGATAACATGCAAAAACCCAACCCTCCCAAGGACCTCTCCTCCCTCACATGGAGCTCCTCCTCCTCCCTCCCTCTCTCCTCCCCAAATCCCACCAGTTCCCACCCCAACCCCTCGAGGACACGCCACGGCCGCCTCCAAGAACCCATCATGGCATTCGCCCAAGCTCCTCCCCTCCCGCTCCCGCTTCAAGAAACGAGAAGCGCCCATGTCCCCCACCACACCCGGCCCGTCCAAGAGCCAAAAACCCAGCCACCGAGTTCTTCCGCTCGCAGAGAGCCCCAGTTTGTCTCGGAGACCAAACTCATCACGATGCATTCCTGCGCGGGCGTCTGGGCGACGCCCGCAAGGTGTTCGACGGAATGAGCCACAGGATCTGCTCGCCTGGTCGGCCATGATCGGCGCGTACGCCATCAGGGGCATGTACAGTGAGGTCCTTGCGCTTGCGGTGAGCATGGCCAGTAAAGGAGTGCTCCCGGACAGGTTCTTGATCACCCGGGTTTTCCAGGCGTGCGCGTACGCTGAGGACCTGGAGCTCGGGAGGGCGCTGCACTCCCTGGCTATCCGGATAGGGTATATGGGAAGGGTGAAGGACGTGCCGGTTGGGAACTCAGTGCTGGTGTTGTATGTCAAATGTGGAGAATTGGGGCTTGCGCGCAGGGTGTTTGAGAAGATGGGGCGCCGGGACTTGGGAACGTGGAACTCGATGATTTTTGGGTGTTGCAGGTCTTGTGAGTGGGAGGAGGCACGGAGGCTGCTCGATGCTATGAGGCGGGAAGGGACCGAGCCAGGGATTGTCACGTGGAATACATTGATTTCGAGCTATGCTAGGTCTGGGGAACTTGATGTGGCAATGGAGCTGCTGGAGGAGATGGAGGAGTCTGGAGTAGAACCAGATGTTGTCACGTGGACTAGCCTTGTGTCAGGTTTTGTTCATAGTGATAGAGGGGATGAGGCACTTCAATGCTTCATCCGGATGCGTCTTGCTAGAGTGGAACCAAATGGTATGACGATTGCAAGTGCCATCTCAGCTTGTGCAAGTTTGAAGTTACTAAGCCAGGGAAGAGAGCTCCATGGCCATGCCATTAAGGTTGGTAGTGTTAACAATGTGCTCGGGAACTCCTTGGTTGACATGTATGCAAAATGTGGAGAAATAGTTGCAGCTAGGAGAATATTTAACGAGGTAACTGAGAAGGATATCTTCTCCTGGAATTCAATGGTTGCAGGGTATGCACAAGCGGGCTATTGTGGCAAAGCATATGAACTCTTCTGTAAGATGGAAAACTATGGTGTTCAGCGCAATGTGATAACCTGGAATACGATGATTTCAGGATACATGCGATATGGGGACGATGAGAGAGCTTTTGAGCTGTTCCAGATGATGGAAAGCTATGGACTTAAAAGGGATACAGCTTCTTGGAACATACTCATTGCTGGATCAGTGCATAATGGTTTTTATGATAGAGCCTTAAGAATATTCCGGCAGATGCAATCACTTCTTATGAGGCCTGACTACATTACAATCCTAAGCATCATTCCAGCATTTGCAAACCTAGTTGCAGCATGGAAAGTACGGGAGATCCATGCCTGTATTTTTCACCACAATTTAGAAATGGATGGCAAAATTGCAAATGCACTCATAAATGCCTATTCAAAATCTGGCGATCTTGCTGGTGCTTGTGCTGTTTTTGACAGGCACTCATCAAGGAACATTATTTCCTGGAATTGTATCATTCTTGCACATTTGCTGCATGGTTCTCCAAATGAAGTGTTGCGTCTCTTCTGTCAAATGAAGCAAGAAGGTGTGCTACCAGATCATACAACTTTGACTGCTGTTATCAAGGCCTATGGTCTCAAGGGAAAGGTATCTGAAGGGAGAGAAATATTTCTCAATATGGTCAATGACTACAATATAACTCCAGATTTAGATCATTATGCAGCAATGGTATATCTTCTTGGCCGATCAGGGAGACTACAAGAAGCATACGAGCTTATTGATGAGATGCCACTCACCCCCAATTCAACAGTTTGGGAGGCATTTCTTACTGCTGCAATAATGCATGGATATGTAAGACTGGCACAGCTGGCAGCTAGAGAGCTGTCAGTGATTGAGCCTAGAGATCCTAGAGTTCAAAGGCTAGTTTATAGTCTGCAAGATCTAGCTGGAAAATCTGTTGATGTGTCAAAGTTAATGGTGCCCAACAAAGGAAGAATGTTGGATGATGGAGAGTTGTTCAACAGAAATCAGGAACAGGGTCTATTCGTTCTCAACTGGTGATAATGTTGGCTTAGAGCATATAATAACTGAACTAAAGTTGTTGATGATTCAGATGGGAGTCATGGGACTCTGTATGCTTGAGATTGGTAATGGGACGCTAGATGTGGAAGAAGAAAAGGAAGAAGTTGCTGAAATCCATTGCAGAAGCTAGCAATTGCTTTTGGGATTTCTAATTCCCACATTTCAGAAGCATACGGATAATGAAAACTGCAAGGATGTGTAACCATTGCCACACCTTTGCCAAGTTAGTTTCAAAGAAATATGAGCGGAAAATACTGATCAAGGATCCAAGTGTCTGCATAAGTTCAAGGGTGGAAAGTGCTCTTGTGAAGATTATTGGTGAATACAACTGGTACAAGTCTACTGGGCAAAAGATGTTGCCAAGTGACCATGCCTGAACAGTTTCCTGTACAGGAATACACACGGCTAACCTCTTAACAGGTGTTGTTCATTTTGTTTGATGTCAGTTGCGTGAGTAGTTGCCTTATCTTGGAATTTCACTGACATGACAGATCTCTTCAACGTTAGTATAAAAGTAGGTGTTTGTTGCAAACAATTGTTTTTCCACAAATCCTTCTGCTGCTTGCTGACAGTTTCTTGTTCTTGTAGAGTGCACAGTCGGAGGATAGCCTGTCCAAGAATTCTATCTCAACATAAAAAGTATTTACTATCCTGTGGTATCAGAAAAAGGTGAGGTTATTGTGGATGCATTGAGAGTGTAGATCACCCCATGTCGTTACTCAGTGCCATCGTTTCACGGAACAGTTTGGTACGCAAATATTCAGCACAACCTTTTTTTAGCTATTGTCCATTGTTCTAAGTGGTTAAGATCAAGGTTCCGAATACCGGCGGTAATCGGCGGTAACCGGTTTTACCGGTGTTTACCAGAGAAAAAAACCGTCGGTTTTTATTTAATTCAAATTTAAACTTTTGAATGTAAAAATTAGTTTCCCTAATGATATTTACATTGTTTAACACTAATAAAATGTATTAGGAAGATGCATGCACTTCACATGCTTGAATTCATACTTTTTTTTCATGAATGTATTAGGGATTTTCAAATTTTGAATGTAAAAGTTAGTTTCCCTAATGATGTTTATGTTGTTTAACACTAACAAAATCTATTAGGAAGATCTATGCATCTCCCGTACTTGATTTCATACTTTTTGCCATGAATGTGTTAGAAATTTTCAATTTCAAATTTGAAAAACCGGGTTTTAGCCGTTTTTCCGGTTTTTAGTGGTTTTTCTCTGGTTTTTTGGGCGGTTACCGCAAGTTTTTCCGACACCGATTTCAAATTCAAATTTTGACGGTGAAATTCGACCGTTTTTTCTCGTTACCGGCGGTTTTTCAAGCATCGCCGTGAACCCACTGCCCTCCTCGCGGATTTATCCCGTAGCGGTTTTGGAACCTTGGTTAAGATCATTTCAATCCTTTGGCGAATACTTCTATGCATATGATGAAAGGAATTCATTGATAATATTCAATAGATTAATTCTACCAATTATACAGGGCATGCTATTATTGGTTGGAACTTAAGTCATGGAATCTCTAAATTTTAATCAGAGTTAATAAGAACTTTAATTAGAGTCCTTGTTCAAATTGAAGTAGTAAATTGTGCTCCATTTTATGTTAAATTGTGCTCCATGTTATGTATTATGTTATGTCTCTAGCACACCTGTGAGTTAATAGCTTGTTTTCACATTAAGTGGGATATGATGTCAGAAAAGAAGGTTGACAAATGTGTGCTTATCTATAAATCCAGATAGATATAAAAAGTATCTTGTAAACTATCAGAGTGAAATCTCATAAATCCGACCAAAATTTATATTATGTGTTAGGATGGTTTTCTCTCCATCACATGCATGCATTATTTGAAAAGATTGCGCATAGGGCTACCAGAAGTAAACTTCCATAAAGTTCCAGCATTTTAGCAGTCTCAGGCAGCGACATGTCCTGTTTAAAATTAAAATTGAGTTATTTTGGTTTCTAAATTTTGCCAATATCATACATGCCCTATCTGATTTTCCTCTTTCTGGTTAAAAACTTATACCAATATCCTTTTGCAGGTTCATAAGCTCGAATGTGGCAATGTAACCTCACAGAGTTATTGGTTTCAATGGAGGATCCTTCAAGTGGTCTCCATTTTACACTGCTGTCTCAAATAGGAACAATGTAGATAGGTTTGCCTAGTACCATAAACCTTAGTGATATAGAGGCTACAAAGCTATTAGCTAGATTCATTCGATCCATCTAACACAGAACAAAATCCTTATGGTGCCCCTCATTTCACTCTCCATTTTGATGACACAATTTGGTAGAAATTTTGGGAATTCTGTTTGCCCCTTCGCAAAATGAGTTTTCAGGGGCGTCCTTTTAAACTGGCCTAAATTCAAGCTAAGGATTGTGCTCGACTGCTCACATCTCATATATGTAGTAATGATTGTAATTTTTAAAAAAGGAATAAAAGGAAAAGAGTGCACTTTCTCATATGACAAGTAGAATTCGACAATAAATATTTTGTGTGTATAAAATGTTCTTGCAGAATTTACGGTTCATTGAATCATCGCTGCGATAGATAAATGATCATCTGCTCGTGCTTGTTGCTTTGATTTTAATATTATTAATAACACGCCATTTGTTGTTCTTGAGTTGTATGGAGTGAAAGATCCGAGGGTCAACTTGTTCTCAAGCTCAGGACAATTTTCTTTTCTGCAAGCTGTGCTTGCTTTATGGGTGAAAGGATAAGGGAATAGGATTCTCTCCTGCTGAATGATGTGAGTTTCTTCTTTTTTTTTCCTTTTCTCAAATGTCAATTCAGGTAACAAAAGGAAAAGAAAGAGAATTATTCCGATTTGACTTTGAATATTTTTTGCTACCGTGCTTATTTTTTGGACATTCTGGACAAATTTTCCGAACATGGTTTGGGTTTATTGCCAGCTGATTACCACCTGTGTGGTGATCTAATTAGCAGATATTGGTACTAGATGATTTTCATCTTTTGACCTCTCTGGTACTTGCCAGAACGTATGAACGTCAAGTCTGAACTCGTGTCTTCTATAAAGTGCCCCCCTGTAACGCCCCGGTTCAATCTCCAAACCCGGAATGCTACCACTATTCACTATCTCTCTAAACACACCGCTATCACTATAAGATTTCGGTAGCTTCTCCTTTAGTTATATCTTAACAAAATGGTAAACAACATTGATTTAACAATAAGCATTAACCTAAAGGTAAACAAAGATATAAATTTGCTAACTTTCCAAAGAAAACACATGAGCCACACACAATTAAATATTTTCATTAAGACATAAAATTAACACTAACTAACTAAGCATGGCATTAACGTTTGAATATGGCCACTAAAGGTGATATATGAATTACTGTTTACACGTGGAATAAATGTGCTACTCACATCATGCATGTCGCCTTCAACATTCACCTAAACAATAACAAAGCAAATGCAAGTCCAAGACTTAGCAAGTACATTATAAAACAAAGGCATCACACATAGCAATTTAATAAATCATATATATGTAAATCAGAATTATAATATCTCAGAATCGTATCATTGTCTCATGTTTCTTTCATACAATACAATGCGATGCATCCGTAAATGCAACTTATATTAGTATAGTGGAGTGTTCACCCATCAATGAACCACTCTCGCCTGTCCTCTTTCATATAAGGTCTCGTGGTCTCGTTCTTTTGGTCATGGCTTATGGCTTTTGGTGAAATTTTGAATTTTGGTCACATTTACAGACAGATTACGGAGAGATCGATACTCACTTGCGATTTTGGCTGGTACAGATGTTAAGCTTTTAACGTGTACCACGTTTAAAAGTTAGGTCATCAGAAGGTCGTGAAAAGCCGGACGGCTTATAGCCCCGAACAGGCCCTCAAACTCTACTCTCGTGGAGTGCATACCAAAGTAGGTCTTTATCTTTCCATTCCTATGGGATGCCTACCTGTAGGTCCAAAGTATAAGTGTAATGTATGATGCAACATTCTTTAATGTTGACATTCAACTATAAGCTTCGCTCACCATGGTATGATCAACATGTAATCATGAATACCATATCATAAAACACTGTAAAAATAAGGCAGGAAAGAACAAGTATCAAACATCCATCAAAGTTCACTATTCTACTATACACTTGCCTATTTTAATCTTGTGGATGATGCGTGGATGGTACCAAACTAGAATCTCCACTTGAACAAGCATCGTCCAGTCTCAATATACCATAGCAATATATGCACATATTCGAACAACATCATTCCTACATGCAAAACCCTCCACAATAAACTATCCCTATACCGGACAATTCCCGTGCTGTCTCGGTGATCAAATGAGCACAACTCTCAAATCTAAAGCCCAAACACCATAATAACATTGGGCTGAAAACAAGGGTTTAGATAACTTAATCTTAAAATTGTGATAACTAGAATTATGTTGGAAAGTTTGTGTAAATCATATAACACTTATGGATTATGGTAGCAAAAATATCATTTCTAGAGACTAGAAGGAATTATCTAACTTTCTCTAGCTATGAATATAATTTAATTCGACCATCTTCTAGGCTCAAATAACAGATTACCACGACGACATCTAGTAGCATCCAAATCCTGGAAAACAACCTTCCTGAAATGATAACTTCTGAACTGCTCAACCAAATCTTGTGTTATTGCACTTTATGAAAACCTCAAACAACTATCTATAATATTCATATTATGGCAAAGATATAAAATAGGCCGTAGTTACCCTAAAACTTGTCTACAAAACAACAACACATCTTATCGGACCGTGGCTACAACAAAAAACTACAACACTACCCAACTATCATGATCTGGAATTTACATGACCACACAATGATCTATGCCATCAAAATAGCAGGAAACTAGATCCAGGGCTCTACCAATAACTGCAACAATTTTAACCGCAATATATTGCATCTAACAACACTAAACTAATCTCTAAAATCAATCTACGACATTAAAAGATGAGGAGTAAGAATTTTTGTCACTACCCTAGACGCCAACATCGAGGGTGGTGAGATTGGCGACTTTCTTCTTTTTCCTCCTTCTGGCCTTCCCCTTCTTATTCTTCCTTACAGCAGTAGCAACGCACGACTCAGCCTCCTCTCCTCCTCTCTCCTAGTCGGTCTCTTTCCCTCTCTCTTCTTCTTCATCGGGCTCCCATCCTTTCACCTTTCCCAGCTTCCCCTCTTTCCCTTGGTTGCGGCTGCGACGATGGCTTGGTAGCGGCGACGCACGAGGCTTATGTGGCACGCACAGAGGCGAGGGGTGGCAGTGGAGCAACAGCTCACGATTATGAGCGACAGAGCACAAAAAGCACGACGCAACTTGCTTAAAGATAGCGATGCAGGGGTGACGATGGCTACGATAAGGAGCAAGCTAAAACAGCCCCTCTTCTCTTATAAGGTGGAGCGGCTAGGCAGTTGCCCCTCTCCCCTCCCCGCCCTTCCCATGATATAAGGCGGCGACAACTGGATGGGCCAAGGCGGATTCGGCCCAAAATTCCCCCTTCTCTCTCTTTTTTCTGGAATATTACACCCTCCCTGTGCGCGTGCTCCGATGTCGACCCCATCCGTGACGGTGATCGCTGCCACCCAACTCCTTCGCCTTTGCCTCCGCCACAACGATTGCGCCGTTTCTAGGTTCTCGCGAAAGAGGCCCTCCATCCTTCTCGCTGTTTCTTGTTCTTGTTCATTAGTGGGTTTCTTGGTCGTGAATAAGGTGCTATTAGTCTTAGGCCTGTTGTTTCGGATCCTAGGCAAGCTAGCTACTTAGTAGCCAAAAGCTCTCCCAAATAGTCCACTTTTGGGCCACCATCGAGAATCTAAAAATCTAGGAAGGCACAATTGTCTGGGACCGAGAAGTCAAAAACCCGACTTCTCACAGATTCTCATGGACTAGTGCCATTAAAGTTCAAGTTATTTACCCGCAAAATGCCACTAGAATATTAGAATCACCTTCATGTGTGTTTACTGAACAATTTTATTAATTAATCCTTTCATTAACAATATTGAATCAGTAAAAAAGGAGTTAAGAAGTTAGAAGAAGTAAAAAAGGATGTAAATGAGATTGTGTCGAGCTGTTCTCTCTTTTGATGGTGATATGTGCGCCTTATATGCCTATGAACACCTTTTGTACATTCATTTTGTATGGAGACATGGTAGTTATCCATATTAATATCTAAAATTATGATTTGGAGTCAAATTTATTGTCATGAAATTTTAATATTAGTTTTTCAATGTTTGAACTAAGTACTACAAATTTACAAAGATGGATATCTCTTCTATCAATACATAACAGACATCAACTCACCTAAGCGCATTTCAACAATACATCTATCGGGATACCAATGCACAAACTAGAATCCAGGATGCCAAACATGCTAGCTACTCGCACCACTGCTACTCAGACTAGCCACTAGCTACTCGCACCACTAGCTTCTCAAAATCTGACTCCCCAAACAGGGCCTTAGTGCGCTCCTAGTTTTTTTTGGGCGATCACGCTTCTTGTGGTTGTTTATCTGTGTTGCTGAGCTTGGGAAAGTTGGTTCTTAGAGTAATATGTGGGGTGAGAAGAATTGAATCACCAGTCTATTATTCTCTGTTTAATCATCAATGGGGGGATTTTTTTTGTTTTTTGTTTTTGCACTCGTGAAGAAATGGGGAAAATGTTTTTAGTTCGTGTTGTTTGCTTGGTTTTAGTTTGTCATTGGGAGATTAAGAGGCTGTGGAGTGTAGAGCCAGCTTTCGTTGTGATGGCTGGATTGACCTCTTGAGGCTAGGGTTCTGGAACTGAAAATTGCTTGGTGCTTAGTATTTTCTAGTTTCGTTTGTCGGTTTATAAACCTCAGATTGTCTGGCTGGTGTCGTGTACAATAAGGGCTTATATAATTGGATGGATACTACAACAGTAAAGAACCGGAGAAGCTTTCTCAATTGAAACTATGTTGCAAGTACCAACCATCTGGAGCAAAAATACGGGATATGATGTTGTGCTCAAGTTAAAAATAAAATTTCTGCTGTGAACCTCGAAGTTCCGATTACTCGATCAGTCAATTGGCTGGTCTGGCCTCGTGAAGTTCGGTTTTATTTGTAGGTTGAAATAGTTTAATGTATGGACTGTTGTGTTTTGATTTCCCTTTGCGTTACTTTCTGTTTGGACCCAAGCACATTACTTGTGCGGCTGCCTAGGGCTAGGCCAATCATGATGGAGACATAAGGTGCAATTTGTTTCAATACGATAGGTAATTGGAGGGGAAGATGGATATGGTGATTCTGTTCCTTCCACGAATTGTTTTCTTTCCTTGTTCTTTTGTGTGTAGATAATATTTGTGTTCTGAGACTGATTTGCGTATTTACTGGGATTATTTCAATGTGTTATCTTCTTGCCACTAAATGCTCTTTTGTATGTTGAGTTTACCTGAACCGTTGGATTCATGATGTTCTGCAATTTTGCAGTTCCTTGTTGTACATATAAAGCATTTATATCAACAACTTTTAACAGCTGTGCCTCCTGTTTTTTGGGCATTATTATCTGGTCTGCCTGGAATTTTCTTTATACCATGCACTTAGAACTATTCAACTTTTAGAGGAAGCAATATAAATATTTTTTTATGCTTGCATAGTGAACTGTGCATGATCTGGCCCACATTGAAGAGGATAAGAAGAATAATTTAAGAAATATGTTACCTGTTCTTGTAATTACTAACATTATATATAATGTTCTTGAGCGATTCATTGCTATACATTGATTAGGATCCCTAACTCTAATAGGCTAATACAAATGAAGCTTCATGACATGCGTGAATTATGGAAGTCACTTGTTGATCCATTGCCTGTGCTGGTTAAATTTACTTGATTTTGAATAGATTCACAAGGGAATAATTACTGTAGGGGAAGATAATAGATTATTGTGTAATTGTTTCTAGCTAAAAAACCAACTGAACTGATTTGTGCTACACCCTGCCAAGTGCCCACTTCACCTATATAGAATTATTGTTGACCTATATTCTTCTGTTTGTCAGTTCTGTTTATGTTCTTGCAGCAAACCTGGTTTTTTTGGATGGTGTGTTCTTAGTTTTTCTTTTTTTTGCAGGAAAATGATAAACCTTTTCAAGATAAAGGATCAGAAGAAGGAAGATGCAGCAAATGCAAATGGAAAACCTCCTGCCAAGAAGCAAAGTCCAGGGGAGTTGTGTCTCCACAAAGGTTTGCCATCCTAGAAACAATGTAATTTTACACTTCGGTTATTGTTTGGCTTCTCACTTTCTTACATAAACATATGCATGTGATTATGTTTATCGAATGTTTTATTTTCCTTTTTTTAGTTTGCATTGACAAATCTCTACGTCATTTGACTCTCATTCTTATTTGTTGCACTGCACACTGTTGCAGTAGGCGGTTATTTACTGACACTTCACCTCTTTTTTTCTCTTTTGCAGATATGGCTGAACTTAACCTTCCCAAGACCACTAGAATTTGTTTTCCAAATGGCAAGGATGATCTGATGAACTTTGAAGCTACTATTTGACCTGATGAAGGATACTATTTGTAAGTGGTTCTGCAGATGCTTCATTTATATGTAATTTTCCTTTGGTGATTCTGTGAAATATTTTACCTGTGTTATCTTAATTTACGATTTTAAACCTAATTATCCACCGCGCATGTAAATTATAAAGAAACCTGCATCTGCCTCATATATGTTAGAGATAGGAAGTGGGATGTTTATAGTTAATGTTTTAATCATGGATAAACGCTTCCATAATGAGGTTGTTGGAATAAGGAACAAGTGGAGTCATGTATAGGCCAAATGCCAATAATTTCTTGTATTTGATAGGTTCCTAGTGTTATATTTTACACATAAATACAAGGAACTAGCAGCAAACATAAATTGCCTTTTCCTTTTCCTCTACAGTTTCGTATTTTTGCTTATAGTAGGATGGTAATTCCTATTTTCCTACCGAACTAGAGTGAAGATCCTCCCTTTCCTTTCGATCTTTTGTGTCCCCTGCCAGGTGGGGCATTATTTGATCTGGAAACATTGTTGCACTTGCACCTCAAAATTTCAAGTAAAAAGTGGGGGAGATGGAGCATGGACCATTGCTTATCTAGTATAGATAAATGATGTATATGTTGCCTTACTGAATATTATCATTGTTTTCATTTTTAGATTCTTCTTCTACATTCAATGCTTTTTGCAGAGGTGGTAAATTTGTTTACCGTCCAACTCCAAGTTCCTCCTGCTTACCCTCATGAATCACCGAAAGTCAAGTGCAAGACCAAGGTAGCAAGGCTTTTTTTCATTGATGTAGTATTTCTTAGTTCCTACCCAACTCCATCCCTTCCAGTAGTGAAGATTGGAAGCCTGTCCTGAATACCAACACCATCGTATATGGCTTGAATCTTTTCTCGGTGATTATGGCGTTTGGTTAGCTATTCTATCTATGGAGAAAAATCTAACAATACATGCTAATGAAAAGCTGATTTGTGTTTAGTTCTTCTATAATATTTATGACAACTTTGTTAGATGTATTATTACCTATGTATTTACCCTGTTGTATAAGGGTTATCTGCAATATGCCACACCTGTACTTGTATATATTGATTTATTAGCCTCATAATGAATACAAGTGGTATTTATAACATAGTATCAGAGCCATATCTAGGTTTTCGTCAGGCTGCTTGCCGTCGCTGGTTCGTCCTTCCAGATGCCACTGCTTGATTTTCCACCTGCCGCCACCTGGTTTTCTACCCAACACTGCCGGATCCTTTGCGTCTTTCTCTGTCGCCCGGATCCTCGTCGTCCTTGCCTGTTGTTTTCTGGCTCACCTCAATCTGGCTATGAGGCTGCCTCCCGCTGTGGCCGCCTTGATCCGACCACTTGTCACCCAGGTGGCGTCGTCCTTGCTTGCCGTCTTCCGCCTTGCCTCAATCCAGTTGTGAGGTCGCCTCCCGTTGTGGTCACCTCGATCTAGACCGCTCGTCACCCGGGAGGTCGCCCGCCACCCGGGAGCTTGTTGCCTGGGTGGCCGCCCGTCGCCCGCACCCGGGAGCTTGTCGCCTAGGAGGTCGCCGGTGTTGCCTCGATCTGCTGGCACCGCTTTGATCGGTCGTTGACCTGTCGACGTCTCACTCCGGGCCTTCTGCCTATGAGGCCATCGCCTGTCGTCCACTTTAATCAGGCCTTAGTTTCGGCCGTGAGTGATGCCCTTGTTTCGGCTGTGAGTGATAAGGTGTGTTAAGTAATTGTGGTATATAAAAAAGAAAAAAGAAAAAAAAAGAAAAATGTCATCCTTTTCGGGCACTGTTTCTGTTCCTCGCTGCACAGTAATCTTAAATGGTTTCAATTATTGGTACTGGTTTTAGCATATGCTTCTCCACATGTGTTGTCAACTCCTTTAGGAGTTTCTTACTGGTGAGTTGCCTTGTTCGCCTCGCCCTGCTCCACCGCCGAGTCTGCTTCCAAAGGATGCTCAAGACGCCGTACAAAGACATCTGAGGCTTTTGAGGATACCATGAAGACTTTTCGGACTTAGTATGCTGTCTACAAGGCATAGACCGATGAGGATGCTCATGCTTCTGCTATTCTGGTTGCTAGCATGGAGGTGCATCTTACTGGTGATATGGTTGGCTTGGCTTTCGCATAGGCGATGTGGGCACATCTGCACAACCTCTATGAACCATCTGGTTTTTCCTTGCTGTTGTGCGTTAGGAGCAGTCGTTGCAGTAGAGATGCCATTGTGGATGAGTTCTATGCTCAGCTGCATGAGGTATGGTGTCAGATTGATTCTTTGGGACCAGATGTTTGCCACACTTGTCAGTGCCAGTGTCAATAGTCTTACCTGGAGCCTCATTGTATTTACGACTTCTTGACATGTCTTTGGACAGAGTTAGCAGACTCGTGCTCAGTTGCTGGCTTGTCACCATCGTGTGACTCTATTGGAGGCCCTTGCACTGCTCAGATCGAGGAGATTCGTCTTTGTGGTGTAGGTCTGCTGCCGTCACCGTTGTTTCCTTCGGTTTTGGTAGCTCCTCTAGCTTCTATACCTGCTGTGCCTCCGCCACTTCTTCACCGCCATGCCTCCACCAAGGATGCCTATGGCCGTCCTCGTAAGGGCACTAGAGGTTCCTCCTCTTAGAGGAGCTCGTGCTTCGACACTCAGAGCTTCTCACATCTGCTAAGGTCAGATGACTACTTTTGCATCGTCCGGTTTCTTTGCACGCCTTCTAATGAGAGACCACCTTCTACTTCTCCTTTCTCAGGTATATCATGTTGGATTATTGACTCTGGTGTTTCCATTCATATGACATCTGATTCCACCAGTCTTACTTCTATTAGTCCTTTAGCTGCTCCTATCACTGTTCAGATAGCAGATGGTACCTTTCTTTTTGTTGCAGGATGAGGCACTATTTCAAATTCATCCTTTCATGTTTCTCGCCGGGCATCATTGTTTAGAATATCTTTGTGGGTCGTGGTCTGCCTTCATTAGTTCACCATGGTCTTTTAGGATTTGTCTCGGTGATGCTTCTCTAAATTGTCGATTGTAAACTTGGCAAACAACTCCAACTCCCTATCCTTCTAGTGAGTCGGTTTCAATGTTCTTTTGATCTTGTTCATTCGATGTATAGGGTCTAGCTCCTTTCGTTTGAAAAGGACGTCATTGATATTATATAATTTTTATTGATAATTTTTTTGACACATGGATATTGTTCTAGAGGTGGCCCCTACCTACATCCTTTCGGCCTGCTGGGCCAAGAGGCCCAATAAGGCATGTAAAAAGGAACATATGCCCTTGTTGTAGTAGGCCAATGTGGGGGTATGGTTGTAATCTAGCTTTATGGCCATGTATATATACAACATTGAGAAAGGAAGGAGCGAGACAACTCATTTTCTCTATACTCACACTACTAGTCCCCTGTTTACTATTTGGTCCATAACCACAACAATTGGTGCCATCTGTGGGGACGACGAGCAAGCTACAAGCTTAGGAGGAGCAATGGCGTCCAAGAAAGCAACGACGATAACCAAGCGAAAGAGAAGTACGGTGGCAGCGACCGCCAAGGCCAGTACGCAAGGGCTGGTGGTCCAAGGCCACCACGCCCATGGCAGCGACGCCCACCGCTGGGGGCGGCGAGTGGTCGGCACTGACGCGAGGAGCTAGCTCTGATGCCCACGCCGGCGTGACCGTCGGTGAGGCCGCCCACTTTGGCACGACCGACAATGATGCTCGCACCGGTACGACCGTCGACCACGACACTTGCACTGGTACGACCACTGACAACGACGCCCACGTGCGGTACGACCACTGACAACGAAGCCCACGCCGGTACGACCACTGACAACGACGCTCATGCCGGTATGACCGTCGACCATTATGTCCACGTCGGCACGATCGCTGACCTCGACGCCTGCGCTGGCTCGTCCGTTGGTCCCGACGCCCTCGCCGGCATGTCCGTCGGCCCTAACACTACTTTAGTTTTTTCATTTTGGAACCATTTCCAAAATCCTTTTATAATTAATTCTGTGCAAAACATAAGTTTAAAACTAAAACAAGATACCTTTTAGCTAGTTTTAGGCTAGAAAACTCGCTTTTTTCTATAGAATTAGTTTTTCTTGAACAAAAACCTTTGGAAAACTTTTATATACATTTTGCAGCTAGTTTTTCACAAGATTAGTAATAGTTACGAAAATTTGACTTTTGATTAAAAGGCTCAATTTTGAAAATCAATACTAGCACTTGGTCAATTTGGGCACAAATAGGGGTGTGATATACATTATTATGATTTAACACTCCCCCATAATATGCCACATCCAACTTGCTCAAGATTACAATTAAGGAATTTTTGAACGGGAGCAAAAACACCCTTTTGAGAAAAGATTTTAATGTAATGCAACCTACACATGGCAAGGACTAGATGTTTTAATTTAGGTACTTGTTACCGAAATAGCATTAGTTTATGATGTAAGATGATGATACTAAAGCTTGGTTCCACTTTTGCACATGGTGGAGTCCACCTCTTCATGAATAAAGCCAAGCTTACAATGCATCTCCTAGTACCTATTAGACATTTAAACACATTTTGGTGCCCACACTCGGTTGGGTCCTTGGATGTTAGTCACAATGGAATTGGGCACCCAAATGACCCTAGTAATAGACTTTGCTGAACTAACGTATCTAGTAAACACATTACCATTTTATCTTTTCTAAGCAAATAATGTTAGTTGAAAAGAGGGATTAGAAATGATACCTATAGGATAATCCTTACTAAAATATCCATTTTCTTGTTTTGTGTATTGCCAGCTTGCCTTTTCATTGATGACATATGCTTACCATTCATCTTGTTAGGGTACAACGAGGCAACCCTTCTTATTACACCGAGCAAAAGTAGTCAGGTGAATCTAGCCAACAAAGTAGCAAACTACAAAAGAGAATCAAATAAACCACCTACTAACCTGTGTTTGTAAGTAAACTTGCATAACATAACAATTTAGTTCAAGTTCAAAGCAGATCAAATTTGGCACTCAAACTGCACTCTCTTATGGCACAAAAGTGTAAGTACGACAACCAGAACACAACCAAAATTAAGCCACACAAATGACCACAAGTAAGCTCAGAGAGACCTCATAGAGCAACCCAATTATTAAACTAAAAGAAAGCCATGAACCAACTGCCCATGATCACAACTCGCAGTAAGAAACTCCAAAAGGCATAGACCATGTATGTAGAGGCGCATGTGTTGAAACATATCTTGATAATTGAGACCATTGAAGATCACCGGACAGCGAGGAACGGAAATGGCACCCGAAGTGGATGCTATTTTTCTTTCTTTCTTTTTCTTTTTTCTCTTTGCTTTCCTCCCTCTGGTCGATCAACAAAACCCCACCAGCGACAACGGCTCAGCTGCGACGGCCTACTGGTAGTGCATATCCGATAGATGGGTGGTGGAGTACCACACCAGATCGACGTAGATCGGCTCAGCGACGACATCCCAGTGGTGCAGATCCGTACCAGATCAGCGCAGATCGACAGAAAACCTACCATCACGGTCGACGGCGATGGTGTCGACCGACGCAGCAATGGCGGTACCGGAAGAGTGGAAGATGGCGACTCCGACCCATGCGACGACGGAGACTAGGCAAGCGGCAGTGACACCGGTCAAGTCGACGGCGATCAAGGTCGAGATGGAGAGCCACTTCGGAGAAGAGCAATGACGGTGGTGGGCAAGACCAGGCGGTAGCGGCTATCGAAGAAGATGAACCACTAGCAGCGGCGGCTTGACAAAGAAAAACCCTAGGTGCACTCTGATACCATGTTATGAATAGCGCTTGTATTCATCATAAAGCCAATGGGCCAGTATATATACACGTACATGTATGACATATATGCAGAAAATCCCTAACACAAAAGAGTAAATACACAGCTATATAATACATATATAACAATCACTTTCCTCACAAAAACAACTGTCCTAATATGCTGAGCCATACAAACAAAAATGAAATCAACACCATAGCTTTAATTATACTGCTCCCCATGATAATGAGAAATTGAGAATAGAGAGCTGCTGAATAGAGCTAGAGTCTAAACTAAATCAAATGATGACTCACCCTGAGGCACAAGCACATAACAAATGGAACCAAACCTACCAACTTATCCACTGCGAACGCACCCCTCTCATTCCACCAGTAACATAGCACACATGCATGGATAAACAAACACAAGCAAAAGCCAGATCAACAACACACATCGCACCATAGGCACAAACACCATATTTTCATTGTCTCGATGGTTTTGGTGATTAATAACTCTAAAGTATCAAGACTAACTTGTTCTTAGTGAAATTGCTATAAGTGATGTCTTGATGTCAAGTTTGGATCAATTTAGAAGTTGGTTCTTGTTTTTGCTTTGGCCGTACTATTAGGGGAGGGGGGTTCAATGCTAGTAACTACAAGGTTAAAATATTGGAATGGTTTTGTTCACCAAATTTCTTGAAATCAACACCATAGCTTTAATTATACTGCTCCCCATGATAATGAGAAAATTGAGAACAGAGAGCTGCTGAATAGAGCTAGAGTCTAAACTAAATCAAATGATGACTCACCCTGAGGCACAAGCACATAACTTATCCACTACGAACACACCCCTCTCATTCCACCAGTAACATAGCACACATGCATGGATAAACAAACACAAGCAAAAGCCAGATCAACAACACACACCGAACCATAGGCACAAACACCATATTTTCATTGTCTCGGTGGTTTTGGTGATTAATAACTCTAAAGTATCAAGACTAACTTGTTCTTAGTGAAATTGCTATAAGTGTGGTCTTGATGTCAAGTTTGGATCAATTTAGAAGTTGGTTCTTGTTTTTGCTTTGGCCGTACTATTAGGGGAGGGGGGTTCAAGGCTAGTAACTACAAGGTTAAAATATTGGAATGGTTTTGTTCACCAAATTTCTTGAAAGGGACTGATCAAATTAGATATAGTAAAACAAAAAAAAGATGGAGCCTAAACAAGTTGTGGTATAGTCTACAACATCAAATGATCATCTCTAGTCAACTTAAAGAGAGAGATGGTGCAGAAATATTGTACTTTGAAGGTGAGAGACCATGTGAGGGTCATCCCATGTGAGTGATGAGTAATTGACATCGATTTTCGTAAGTCGAGTTTGAGTCGGTTGGTTCGGACCCTGACGTTGCGTGGTGCAACGGGCTCGGTCGGACTTGGTCAAACCTGGTCAATATGTTTAGGATGTATATTCTATTGATGTGACAGGTTTGGATTTGATTATGCTTACATGTATCGAGCGGTGCTATTTGACGCTTGTGTGGCTGCAGAACGTCGAGGCGGTGTCGTGACGAGACACGGTGGACCGGACTAGGCGCAGGTGGCGCTGAGGTCGAACGGTCAGGATGTGTCGAAGACGGCGTGAACTCGAGGTGGTTGCGAGTCGTGGACAGCAAGGAGCGCGGAAGCTTCCCGGAAGGTGCAGGAGGGGCGAATCGGTAATTTCGCAAGGCTGCACAAGCGGGAAATGGCTCCGTTAGGTTTAGCCGCCAGAACGGGTTGGAGACCCGTTAGCCAAGGGCTATAAATAGAGGTGAGGGGCTGCATACCCCTTAGGACACTTGAGAGTGAGTTAGGGTTTTTAGAGCTTATTCATCCCTTTGTGTGGGTTGTGTTCCTCCCAAGAAGCATATGAGGCTCTTGGTGTTCTTGAGGATTGAGAGGGAGAGGATGTATTGGGTGACTTGTAATCATTCATCTTGATCTAATGTCCATGCGTATGGGGACTCATCTGTAATCTTTCATATCTCCGCTCATTTCTATCAGAAGCTTTGTTTGATGTTTTGCGTTGATTTCTTGTCTCTCTCTGTTCTTCTCTGCTGAAATCGTTTTTTGTTTTGGTATGATTTAAGAGTTTGTGTGTTTGCTTCTTGAAAACTCTGTGATGGAAAAGATTCATGGTCATATGACTATTCTATTTTCTAGAGTTGTTGGAAGATTTACCATTTTCTGTCATTTTTGAATCCATCGCCAATGCTTCCTCTGTCTTCAGAAAATCTAGGGTTCATTGTTCACAGAAAACAGGGAAATCATGTATTCTCGTTTTTCGGATGAAAAGTTAATTTGGTTTATGTGTTCCTGTTAAGAGTTGTGAGTTCTTGGCTGTTAGGGAGTTGGTGGAGGAAGCAGCAGAGGTTGTTCTGGGTATGGCTTCCTGTGTATGAATTGCGTATGGGACGGCAGGAGTCTCTGTTGTTGGCTTTGTATGCATGTGTGTGTTTCTGTGTACTCCCTTCATGATGGATGAGTGAGGTTGTATCACCTGTTTTCAGTTCAGTTCTTGGAGTGAGCAGTCCTCTGAATTGCCAAGAAATGTTGTTTCCTGTTTTGCCCAAGAATCTGAAGCTTAGCCCTTGCAGTTGATTTTGTCAGCCGAATCAGTTCTTTTGATCTAACTTAATCTTTCTTAGTTCACTTGTTATTTGAAGTTTAGATCCAATTCTTTTTGCTCAAAAAGAGGAGAAACCAATTGATCTCTAAGTTTGTGTTTCCTGTTCTAATTGAGTATTTACTGTACCAAATCTTCTGCAGGCACTTTGCTGCCATTTTTTTCAGACGCTTGTCTTTATCAGTCTCTTTTGGTTGGACAAGTTGCCTGTCTTTGTTCTTTCCAATTTTCAGCAAAGAGCTTTTTGCAGCAGTGAGTCGGTGGCATTTTGTTTCCTTTGACCCCTCGGTATTATGCCTTTGGCTGTTCTGCATTAATCGCTGTACAGCTGATTTCAGTTAGCTGCTATTGTCTACCGATTTCTAGTCTGGTTGGTTTGCATCTTTAGCTCTTGGTTACAGCTTTCCGTCAGCAGTATTTGTCTCGTTTCTTTTTCCTACGATCAGTATTATGCTTGTTATTCTGCTCTGTTAGTACTGCTTTTTGTCTCCTGGTTGAAAATTTGTGTCTCCTCTGTATGATCGGAAGACAGCAAGCATGTTCTCTTTCTTTTATTTCTTTTCCTGATCTTTAACCATTTTGCATGCGGATCAAACGACATTATTTTCAGCTGAAATATTTACTGATTACTCTCTGATTTATGCTGAATTTTTTAGTACCGCATGCTCCAGTTTCAACAGAATTAATTTTACGAGTGCCTCGCTCGCATATTTTGAAAAATCAGTGAACGAATTCTCGGGGGCAATTTTAAAAGAGAACGACATTCACCCCCTCTGTCGTCATTTTGGTCCTACAATTGGTATCAGAGCCGGTTAGCTCTTCTTGATAGATCTTTAATCGGTCTCAAGAGCCATGGCGACGGATTAGTACTCGACCAAGCCCCCGATCTTCGATGGGATGGATTTTCCATTCTGGAAGAGTCGGATGGAGACCTACATCCGTGCTCGAGGCTACGCCATCCGCGAAGGTCAAGGTCCAGCTTGTTGTTCCGCCCGATGAGAACATCAATGCCGTGAATATGGTCGATATTGAGGCAAACGCATGGGCGAGGAACATCATCATTCGTGGATTGAGCGGCGAATTTGATCGCATCTCTCACTTGACGTCGGCTGATATTTGGGTGACCTCAATGCTTACCATGAGGGCACCACCCAAATAAAGACGGTGCGACAAGACCGCCAAGCGAATATAGCAAATTCGAGATGCTTGTTGGTGAGTCCCTTGACGAGTGCTTTTCTCGCTTTCACAAGATTTTGAGCAACCTCCGAGCCGCCGGTCTCACATACTCGACTCGGATAACGCCGACAAATTCTTTCTCGCACTTGATCTTCGGGTTTGGGAGATGAAGTCGACTACCATCAAGGACACCACGGACCTCTCGACCACGACTCTTGACGCTTTACTCGCTACTCAAGACTCACGAGATTGACATAGTCTCTCGCCTCGGTCAAGTCTCATCGATGGCACTAGTCACCGATCCCACTTCGCTTTTGTTCTTCTACCGATTCTCTTTGCGGGTTCTCCTAGCTGCTCTCGTGATGAACCGATGATCGCTAGAGCAGCCTAGAGGATGAACAACCGCCTCCTAGCTCGGAAGTTCTCCCATGCTTACAAGAGGAGGAGGGACGGAAAAGAAGAGGACCAATGATTTGCTTTGAGTGTGGTGGCCCCAACCACATTTGAGCAAACCGCCTAAGCCGGGAAGGGCAAGGAGACTACGGCGGTTCGGGCAAGAACGACTACCCGACAAGAACCGCAACAAGAAGCCCCCACTGACGCAAGGCAAGAAGACGTTCGCGACCTTGGGAAGGCTAAGAAGCTCTTCCACCGTGTCCTCGCCGCCTTCGACCTCAGTGAGGTGGAGGGATGGAGCGACGACGACGGGACGGGTGACCAAGATCCCAAGAGCGGCGACGACTTCTCCGGCATGTGCTTCATGGCCCTCGAGGGCGAGATCAGCGACAGCGACCTCTACTCCGACTCCGATGAGGTATGTCCCTCCTATGACCAACTAAATGAAGCTTTTCTTAAGTTAGGAGGATTTTATGCTAGATCTAGAGCTAGATGTAGCGAGTTGGAGAAGGAAGTAGATAGATTGTCACGGGAGCTTACTTCACTTATATCTGCTCCCTCCCGTGATGACTGTGATACATGCTGTGCCTTGCATGGAGACATGGAGAAACTAATGACCTCTCATGCTAGTCTGTCCTCTGAGCTTGATGAGATTAAGGTGGAGAATGTTAGTCTACTTGCTGAGTTAGAGTTAAGTAGGATGGCTGTTACCCTTCTTACTACTAATGAGACTACCTCTCCCACCTCATGTGAGGTTAAGGACATTGCTACTAGAGGACCTTATGCCATGCTCCTTGATCTGCCCGAGTCTTGTAAAAACTGCAATAACTTGAAGATGAACTTAAACAGGCAGATCATAAAATTGTCAACTACAAGCCTCTTTACTTGAGCCAATTGATTCATGCTTGAACTGTCCTAAATTAATCACTGAACTTGAAGTCGTCTCCAAACAGCTTCAAGATATGATTGATCATGATAAGAAGTTGGCTCGGTTTGCTTCTAAGGACCTGTTAGCTCACCATGCATTAGTTGTAACAAACTAAAATCTAACTTGATTGCGTTGGATGAGAAATGTGAAGCTAACTAAGGACCTACTAGAGAAGCCACCTTGTGCTTGTAGTGTGGTTGTGGAGAAGGGGGAGAAGCCCCCGGGTAAGGTAGAGATGCCTAGCGACGCGAACCAACCTGCTAGCAGTGAGGATCGTCCTTTCTAAGTCGGTGTGCGTGCACAAGCCGCCTTCCTCTCGTTGTTGGTTGTTCTTCGCCCCTTACCTTCTGCTGCTTTTCTCCTCCTTGCTCCTCTTGCACCTCTCTCTTCGGAAGTGTCGCACTTTATGAACACTCTCGAGAAATTTGTAGGAGGCAAGAAGAAGCTCAATCTTATTCTAGACCAATCAAAGATTTGCAAGTTCAATCAGGGTCTAGGATATGATTTCCGTAAGGATGTGAGGAAGCATCCACCGTCGTGCTCGCACCAGAGTCAGTGTGTGATTGAGGTCAAGCCCAAGAACAAGAAAGTTCAATTTAAATCAGCGGCTTTGTCTAAGGGATTTACGACAAAAAGGTGATTTCACCGCAGCCTCGGCCTCTCGTATATGGTTATCTCATGCTACTTCACCCTCGGGCATGGTATCATTGCACCTTCGCCGGAAGGATGGGCATTTGTTTGACCATTGCTTCAAGCGCCAAGATCGCGCCAAGAGACCGTGTTGAGTCTCTTAGGCGTATTCGTGGTCGCCCTGCACCTTGAGTGCACCTAAGACCAACACGAGGTCTAGGCTTGCTACTATTGGTAGCTTTGGGCAGCACCGAGGACTTGGTTTTCTGAGTCTTAAGTTTTTCGTCCTCGTGCTCCTTCGGTCGTGACTTCCACCGTCCCGAGGGTAGATCTCGCTTTCCCATCGAGATGCCTACCATGGCGTGATCACTGTTGCGGTCGCCGACTCGCTCGTCAGAGGCGCCGGACCCAAGAATGCCTTCAGTCTCGCACAGACCTTCCGCTTTTTGAGTGACAGAGCGTAGGGTAGATAGAGGTCACCGTGCTTGACTACTTCATCTCGCCGACGTGTTACTCAAGATTGGGTGCCAAAATCACTCTTGATTTATCCCAATCACGAGACATTATTCTCTGCTTGACTCGTGTTCACGGGCGAGGGAAGGAAAGGTTTGGCTTGTAGACTCCGGTGTTCACGACACATGACCGGAGATTCCGCTGGTTTTCTTCCCTTGCCCGTGCTCCGGTGATGAGATGATCACCTTTGGAGATGCTTCATCCGGCGCGTCATCGCCAAAGGTACAAAGGCGCATTAATGATTCATTTATTTTAAAAGATGTTGCTTTGGTTAGTAAGTCTGCAGACAATTTGCTTTCGCCTCTCACCACCGATGATGATTTCGAGGTGAGTTTTAAGAAAACAACCGCAAAATTCTTGATTCTTCTGTAGTCCGGTTTATGGATTTCTCGCTTTGGGAGGATCTTTCGTGCTGATTTTTCCGAGTCCTCCGTGATCCTCTTCGTTGTTTGCTTGCTTCGAGTCCCGCGACCTCTCTTTCTCGCATAGGAGACTTGGTCATATTGATTTGACCATTTGACCCGAAAGTTAGCGCCACAATCTCATTCGTGGTCTCGCGAAACTCAAAATGGCCAAAGATCTTGTTTGCGCTCCATGCCTAAGACGGCAAGATGGTTGCCGCTTCATCCTCCCACACAGCACTATGACCGATGCATCAGACACCGCCCACATGGACACGCTTGGACTAGCTCAAGTGCGACAAGCAGGAGAGAAGTGGTATGTTCTCGCCGTGGTCGATGACTATTCGAGGTACTCTTGGGTGTTTTTCTTAGCCTCGAAGGATGAGACGTTTTCACTTTTCCGAGGTCTTTTCGGTAGGCTTTCTGTTGAGCTTCCAGGTGCCTTGCGAGCGATCCGCGGTGACCATGGCACGGAGTTCAAGAATTCCTACTTTGAAAGTTTCTGCGATGAGACAGGTGTAGAGCACCAGTTCTCTCTCCGCACGTCCCACAGCAGAATGGCGTCGTGGAGAGAAAGAACCGTACCTTGGTCGAGATGGCCAAGACGATGCTCGATGAATACTCTACACCGCTGAAGTTTTGGGTGAGGCTATAGCCACCGCGTGCCATATTTCTCAATGAGTTTTTCTCGTGGCACACTTGCACCGCACCTCTTACGAGTTGAGATATGGGCGAAAGCCTGTTTCTCATTTTCGTGTGTTTGGTCGCAAGTGCTTTATTCAAGTCCGGAACCTAGATAAGTTCGAGTCACGCTCTTGTGATGGACTTTTTAGGCTACTCGACTTCTTCGGGCTTATAGGGTCCGAACCATGAGTCTAGTAAAATGGTAGAAACCTGTGAGGTGACTTTCGTGAGGTCAGTCCGGGGACTAGGCCCGATATCTCAGGTTCTCTAGAGCAGTCCGAGACCATCTTTGTGGATGATGAGGATGATGGAGATGAGGGTTGTCTCACCGATCCAGCCCCTCATCCACCCCTTGAGGTGTCTTCTTCCACCGCACCTCAAGGTGATCACCCATGCCTTCGCTTCTTCCGAGCTAGTGGCCTGCTCCTACCTCATCACCACGAGGTAGAGGCCACTTCATCTCATCCTGCACCTCCCTGACATATCCAAAAATCTCATCCTTCGTACCATTGAGACCTTTTGAGCGAGTTACAAAACCGGCATGTCACTCTTTTGTCTCCATTCGCCTTTGTTGCCTCCTTCGAGCCCAAGGATGTTTGTCATGCTCTATCCTCTTGGGTCAATGCCATGCATGAGGAGCTAGAGAGTTTCAAGAAACAAGGTTTGTTGAGCCCCCCGTCACAATATCATTGGGACCAAATGGGTGTTCAAGAACAAGCAAAGTGAGGATGGGGTAGTCATTCGAAACAAGGCTAGACTGGTTGCTCAGGGGTACTCCCAGGTTGAGGGTCTAGATTTCGAGGAGACCTTTGCCACTGTAGCTAGACTTGAGGCCATTAGAATTCTGCTTGCCTTTGCAGCTTCTAAGGGTTTCAAGCTCTACCAGATGGATGTCAAGAGTGCCTTTCTCAATGGCTTTATTGAGGAAGAAGTCTTTGTGAGACAACCTCTAGGTTTCGAGAACCCCAAATACCCTAATCATGTCTACAAGCTTTCCAAAGCGTTGTATGGACTTAAGGAGGCCCCCAGAGCGTGGTATGAAAGGCTTAAGTCCTACCTGTTGAGTCATGGTTTTGAAATGGTCAAAGTAGACAAGACCTTGTTCATTCGCCGGCTTGGCAATGACCTTCTGCTCGTCCAAATTTATGTCGATGACATTATCTTTGGCGGCTCTTCTCATGCTCTAGTTTCACAGTTCTCGGATGTCATGAGCACCGAGTTTAAGATGAGCATGATGGGTGAGTTGACTTTCTTCTTTGGCTTCCGTGATCAAGTAGACTCGGAGGGTACCTTCTTGCATCAAGGCAAGTACACCGTGATCTTCCGAGACGCTTCGACATGAGTGATGGAAAGCGGTGTCAACTCCGATGGCTTCTACACCAAGACTTGACCCGTATGAGGACGGCGAGCCGCTTGATCAAAAGGAGTTCGAGGCATGATTGGCTCTCTCTTGTACCTCACTGCCTCGAGACCGGACATACACTTCTCCGTGTGTCTTTGTGCTCGGTTTCAGGCTTCTCCTCGCGTATCTCACCGCCAGGCGGTGAAACGCATCTTTCGGTACCTTCGAGCTACCATTGACTATGGTATATGGTACTCTTCCTCCTCCTGTCTATCCCTTAGAGCCTATTCGGATGCAGATTTTGCCGGCTGTAGGATAGATAGGAAGAGAACTCGGCACTTGCCGCTCATTGGCACTTCTCGCTTCCCGGTCTTCGAGGAAGCAATCCTGTTGCACACCCACCGCAGAGGCCGAGTATGTTGTCGCAGCGCTTGTCGTAGCTGTGTCCTTTGATGGTCTCGACTGCGGGACTTTGGGTTAGCTATCGACCGTGTTCCACTCTTTGCGATAACACGCCTGCGATTAGCATTGCTAAGAACCCAGCAGCACTCTCGGACCAAGCACATCAAATATCGATATCATTTTCTTCGAGACCATGTAGAGAAGGGTGACATCGTGCTTCGCCAGGATAGTGACCACCACCGGGCTGATATCTTCACCAAGCCTTTGATAGCACGAGGTTTTCAGCTCAAGGGAGAGCTTGGGGTGGTTTGTCCTTATTGTAGGATCGGATATGGCAACAGAGGGGGTGAATGGTGCCTTTTAAAAATCGACCCCCAAAGTAAGCACACAAATCTCAACTCCAATAGCTATAGAAGCTATGAAGTAGACAGATTCTAATTCACTAGTATTCAGAGAAGAAATACCAACCAAATCAACCAAAATAGCGAATCACTAAAACAGTAAACCAAGTCCTTAAATAGCAATTCAGCCGAGCCACTGGGAGCTGCCGAAAAAGAGAACAAGAAGGCAAACTGGACTGCTATGTCTGAACTGATTGCATTAATTTGTTTGACCTGTTTACTGCAGCAAGAACCAGAGAAAACAGAGAGCAGAAGGGAACTGAAACAGGATAAAACAGAAGGGGAAAAGGAAATGGATATGCTACTGCAGGCTGCTGTATGCCGGACTGAACTGAAGCTGCTGACAAAAGATATGCAGAAAATTCAGTTTACTGCAAGCTGTATTTTCTGCCGGCAGCAACAAGCAAAGAGAATGCAGTCCTGAGCACAAGCTCTCGCCTGGACAGTGAACAGAGAATGCAGCCGTAAAAAGGAAGAAACAACAGCTAATAGTAAACTGAACCTGTACATCTAATACTTCACACTGAAAATGAAAATAGCATTTACTACAGTCTGCAAATTGAGTGAAGATTGAGTATTCTGTTTGCTGACCGTAAATAGTAGAGGAAAAGGACAAATCAGCAGCAGCCAAAATACTAACTGAAGAAAGATTTCAAACTGCAGTTGGTAAGAAAAATTCAGAGAAAGAAGCTGCAGTCTTCGGCCCAGAACAGCAAGGAAGAAGAGCAAGAACTGCTAACTGAAATTGAGACTGCAAACCGAAAACCAAAAACCAAACTGCAGTTTACTAGCCGAAGGAATATTGAGAAAGAAGCCCCAAAGTTTTCAGATCTAGATACAATCAGTTTTTGGCTGATTTGAGATGACAACCGAACACAGTGAGTAGCTGAACAGCAGAAACTGAAATTTGTCGAAAGAAGATGTCTGCAGCCGAAAGCTCAGATATCAGTACCCTTTGCCGAAAATACTACTAGTCAATCTGAAAACTGAGACAAAAAGGATAAGATGTTTTTCTCATCAAGCCAAAAGGATGTGACTTCAAAATAAATAACAAGAGGAGCTTGGGAGACAAAAAAAAATTCAACTGAAAAATAGTAATTTCAGATTTGAGCCAAGAATCTGAAAATTACAGAGAGCTGCCCAAGAATTCGAATTACTCCCAAATACTTGATCCTTTGGCAATGAAAATTTGAGGGTATGTTAGCAATAGCCTCAGGACTCTACAACCCAAATTTCATGCCATTTCATAGAGGGAATCAGGAAAAACATCAAAACCCTAGAAATTTGAACCAACCGAACAGAGAAGACTCAAAATCCTAAAACTGAAATTAAACATGGATTCTTGGGATTTTAATTGATCAAAAGATCTTGAGGTGTTATCCCAACACAGAGCTATCCATTTTACACCTTACTAGCAAGAACCAAATCACAAAACACAAAGTCAAAAATCAACCAAACAGAAGAACGAAGAATGTGACACGAAGATAAATTTCAGAATTTCATTTCCATTCAATCAAGGATCCCATGGAGTCCCCATACGCGATTTAGAACAAGAGGAATGATCACATAGTGGCTCAACTCATCTTCTCCCACTCTCCCAAACTCAAGAACACATTTCGTGAGAGGGAGAAGGCCAAGAACAGAGCACACACACCAACTCAAAACGTTGCTCACGCAGAGACAAGGTCAGCACAAACAACCCTCCCGCTCCACTACCAACTCATACCAACTAAAGTCTAAAGCATAACCACTTGCAAAAGCCCCTCCAATCCTATTTATAGCCTTGGCTAACGGGTCTCACTGTTATGCCCGCTAAATCCAACGAGCCTCGCCTCCTGCTTTTGCGCTTTGCGAATTCCTGCTTCGCCCCCCGCACCTTCCGGAAGCTTCCGCCCTTGCCTCGCACGCCCGCAACCACCTCGAGTCCACGCCGCCTTCGACACATCACGACCGCTCGACCTCGCCACCGCGCCTAGTCCGGCCACCTCGTGTCTCGCCACGACTCCACCTCGACGCCCCGCAACACACGTACAAGAAACACGCCAAATAGCACCGCCGATACATGAAAGCGTAAATAGAGATCACACTGCCGAGTCATCGAATATGCAACCTAAACCCAAACGACTAGGTTCGACAAAGTCCGACCGAGCCCGCTACTCCACGCAACGCCTAGGTCCGAACCAACCGACTCAAACTCGACTTTTAGAACGATGTCAATTACTCATCATACACAACGGATGACCACCACATGGTCTCTCAATCTCCCTTGATGAGTATATTGACAAACCCGTAAAAGCATGAAGTTGAGTTTGAAGAGTCCAACATGGTCCAAAGAAAAGAATGAAACTCATGACCATGTCGACAGAAGAAATCACTAGAGCAACTCAAGAAAGAGTAAATTGTTCTCCAAGCTCTAGATTCCCAAAATACTTTTCTCCAATCTATTCTCCCTTTGGCAATAAACACATCAAGAATGCAAAAGAGAGAATAAGTCAAGATGATGGATGAAATGACTGAAGTTTGTTTATTCTAAGCATTTAGAGCCATGAGAATTATCCAAAATGATGTAATGTATTACACCAAGCCATAACTCAATGAACCGCTATCCGTATCATGACAGATATGTATAAGCTAGCTAGAAGCAATTAGATGACAATCAATTTTAGTGCATTTATGAGCATGTCAAGTCATCAATAAGTAAAGTCTAGCTAGAGATATCCAAGATGATGCAAGCCATGTCAATCAAGCTAAGCAGAACCAAGAATCTAATATCGAGCCCAAATAGAGTATTATATACTCAAGAGTGAAACAATGGTTCAAGTACTTGATTCTTTTGATAAATCAAGCAAATTGAGCACAAATGACATTTTTCTTTGAAGCTTATGGTTGTTTTCAACCAAATTTTTTATCATGTGCTAGATCTCAAGCCATGTCATGACTACTCCAAGCAAGAAGCTTAAGAAGATAGTCTAGGTCATCCAAAACTCTCCCAAGTTCATGCCTAGTGCAATGGCAAGTCGCCTCGTGAGAAAGAATTGGTGAGATCGCTTTTTCAGACAAAAGATATCTTTTGCTTTTTGACAAGTTGTACTAACTCATGTTACATCAAGAGTTTAAGACACTCAATCTAAGGCTCAACTAGAGATTCAACGCTCAACTCAAATTATTTGACATGGCATGAATCATAAATGATAGCTCAAGAAAGACTAATCTCAATTGCTAATCATGACAAGTTTTAGTTCAATTTGAGCAAGTTTAATTAATTCATCATGGCAAAAGCTAGTCTACACATATGAAGTCATGATAAATCTAGCAATTAAGCATAAATCATGGCAAGATGTAAATCATCATAAGCATGTCATAACCGGATAATAATCAAGGCTCAATGTATTTATATTATAATGCAGAAGACATGCATAAAAATCCAGCTCCCCCTCAACCTAAAATGCAGCTTTTAGTTCAAGTTGAGTTAGGTCAACATTAAGATCTAGAAGTTCCCAAATGAACTCCCCCTGAACCAAAGCAATAAAACGAGAAGTCGGTAAAGAAAATGCATGGTCCTTAAAGCATAGATAAGATATAGAGGATATTATGGCTCGATCGACCCTTATTCACCCCATATGACCTGTGACTAATAGCCGATCAGAAAACACACACTAGAGAGCAAACACGCACTCGCCTCACCCGGTGGCCCGACCGCTAGATCGCAAGAAGTGAGTGAGCTCAATCTAGTGAGATAAGAAACTAATAGAGCATCCCGAAGCATAAGATAAGAGTAAGACGTCTAAGCAACTAGACAAAAGAACCACTCTAACCTATGCTGGAAGGACTAAACCCAATGCACCCATATGCAATGCAATCAGAAAGGAGTAAGAGCATAATAAGTATAGTAAAGCAAGAAGCACAAGCTCCCTCACAACAAATTCATAAGGACAAACCACCCCAAGCTCTCCTCAGCAGAGCCGAAAACCTCGAGCCATCCAAAGGCTTGGTGAAGGTGTCACCAACCGTGGTCACCTCCACAAACCGGAGTACGATGTCACCCTTCCACATGGTCTCTAAGGAAGTGAAAGCGAATGTCGATATGCTTGGTCCGAGAATGTCGACCGGGTTCTTAGCAATGTTAATTGCGTATGTTATCACAAAGGAGTGGAACACCGTCGATAACTAACCCAAGTCCCGCAGGTCGAGACCATCCAGCACTTGGCTACAAAGAATCGGCCGCAAAGAACGCACTCGGCCTCTGCGCGTGGATCAGGTAACACCGACCGCTCTCGAGGACCGTGAACGAGAGAAGTGCCAATGAATTGGCGTGTGTCGGTGCTCTTCCCGCTCATCCTACACCCAAAGAAAGTCTCGCATCCGAGTAGGCTCTCGTGGAAAGACAGATGAGGAAGAGTACCGATACCATAGTCAATGTTAGCTCGGTACTGGCGATGCGCTTCACCACTCGGGCGGTGAGATACGCGAGAGAAGCTCAAACCGCACAAAGACACACGAGAAGTGTATGTCCGGCCTCGAGGCGTGAGGTACAAGAGAGAGCCAATCATACTTCAACTTTTTGATCAACTGCTCGCCGCCCTCATCTCGGGTCAAGTGTGGCCGAGAAGCCATCGGAGTTGACACCGCCACTCATGTCGAAACGCCTCAGAGGTCACGGTGTACTTGCCTTGATGCAAGAAGGTACCTCCCGAGTCTCGCTTGATCCGAAGCCAAGGAAGAATGTCAACTCACCCATCATGCTCATCTCAAACTCGGTGCTCATGACATCCGAGAACTGTGAAACTAGAGCATGAGAAGAGCCGCCAAAGATGATGTCATCGACATAGATTTGGGAGAAGAAAGTCATTGCCAAGCCGCCGAATGAACAAGGTCTTGTCAACTTTACCCATCTCAAAATCATGTCTCAATAGATAGGACTTAAGTTTCTCATACCAAGCTCTAGGAGCTTGCTTAAGTCCATACAACGCTTTGGAAAGCTTGAAGACATGACTAGGGTATTTGGGGTTCTCAAACCTCGAGGTCAGTTCGACATAGACTTCTTCCTCAATGAAGCCATTGAGAAAGGCACTCTTGACGTCCATCTGTAAAGCTTGAAACCCTTAGAAGCCGCAAAGGCAAGCGTAATTTAATGGCCTCAAGACGAGCTCTGTGGGCAAAGGTCTCCTCAAGTTCAGACCTCAACCCGGAGTACCCCTGCAACCGCCTAGCCTTGTTTCAATGACTACCCCATCCTCACTTTGCTTGTTCTTGAACACCCATTTGGTTCCAATGATATTGTGATCTCGAGGGGCTCAACAAGCGCCCGCACTTTGTTTCTCTCGAAACTCTAGCTCCTCATGCATGGCATTGACCCAAGACTCGCGACAGAGCATGACAAATGTCTTTGGGCTCAAGGAGGCAACAAAGGCGTAATGGAGACAAAAGTGATGTACCGATTTCAACGAGTGACTCGCCAAAGAGATCTCCAATAACCGCTCAAGGATGAGATTTTGTATATGTCTAGGAGGTCCCGATGAGATAAAGAAGTGGCCTCACCTCGTTACTCCGACGGGTAGGAACAGAGCCACTAGCTCCGTAATAGCGTATGTAAGGGCCGATCACCGAGATGCGTGGAAGAAGGCACCTCAAGGGGTGGATGAGGGACCGATCGTAGACAACCTCATCTCCATCATCCTCATCATCCACTAAGATGGTCTCGGATCGCTCTAGTGAACTCGAGATATCGGGCCTAGTCCCCTGACCGGCCTCATCGAACGTTACCTCGCTGTGTTTCTACCATTTTGCTAGACTCGTAGTTCCGCACCCTATAGGCCCACGAAGAGGTCGAGTAGCCTAGAAAGAGTCCATCACAAGAACGTGACTCAACTTATCTAGGTTCCTGCACTTTAATAAAACACTTGCAACCAAACACACGAAAATGAGAAATCCCGCAAACCGCATCACCAAGAATCAAGAATTTTGCAATTGTTTTTCTTAAACTCACCTCAAAGTCGCCATCGGTAAGTCGAGAAACGGAAAGCAAATTGTACCGCAGCCTACTAACTAAGGCAACATCTTTAAAATAAATGAATCATTAATGCGATCGCATTTTGGCGATGACTCGCCTGTAAGAGGCGCCTCCGAAAGTGATCGCCTCATCACCGGAGCACGGCAAGGAAGAAAACTAACGGAATCTCCTGGCCATGTGTCGTGAACACCCGAGTCTACAAGCCAAACCTTTCCTTCCTCGCCCGGCGAACCTCGCTTGAGTTTGAGTAGAGCTCACGTCACGATCTCACCCTCAAGGGCCATGAAGCACATGCCGAGAAGTCGCTACACCATCCTTGGGCTCTTGGTCCCCGTCTGCTCGTCGCCGCTCCATCCCTCCACCGCCGAGGTCGAGGTCGTCGGGCGGTGAGGACGCCAGGGAAGAGCTTGGCCTTCCCAAAGTTGCGGAACTTCTTCTTGCCTTGGACCGGTGCCGAGGGCTTCAATTGCGGTTCTTGTCGGTTGTAGTCGTTTTGCCCGAACCGTCAAGTCACCTTTAACCTTCCCAAGCTTGGGACGGTTGCTCGGATGTGGTTGGGGCCACCACACTCAAACAAATCACGGGTCCTCCTCTTTTCCATCCCTCCTCCTCTTGTAAGCATGAGAAAATCTCCGTGCTAGAGGGCTAGTCGTTCATCCGTAAGTCGCCTAACCGATCATCGCTATGTCACGAGAGCGCCGAGGAGAATCCGCACAAAGGCTCAGCAGAAGAAGATCCAGAAGCGGGATCGGTGACTAGCGCCATCGACTGTGACTTCGACCGACGAGAGACTATGTCAATCTCGTGAGTCTTGAGGCGCGAGTAAAGCGCGTCAAGAGTCAGGGTCGAGAGGTCCGTGGTGTCCTTGATGGTAGTCACCTTCATCTCCCAAACCCGAAGATCAAGTGCGAAGGATTTATCGAGCGCTATCCGAGCCGGAGTATGTGAGACCGACGGCTCTGAGGTCGCTCAAAATTTTGTGAAAACGCGAAGCACTCGCCAAGGGACTCGCCGACAAGCATCTCGAATTTCATCAGATTCACGCTTGAACCGGTCCCGCCGAACTGCCTTGATCTCGGTGGTGCCTCATGGTATGTATTGAGGGTCACCCATGTCGAGGTGGACGACGGTGAGAGATACGATCGAACTCGCTCGCTCAAACCTCGAATGATGATGTTCCTTGCCTTTGCATTCGCCTCAACATCGCCCATATTCCGACATTGATGTTCTCATCGGCAGAACAACAACCGAATCTTCACCTTCCGCCGATGGCATACCCCGAGCCTCGGATGTAAGTTTCCATTCGGCTTTTCCATGGTAATCCAGCCATCAAGATGGGCGGCCAGGAATACTTGTCTGTCGCCATGGCTCGCAGATCGTTAAGATCTATAGAAAAGAGCTAACCGCCTCGATACCAATTGTAGGATCGGATATGGCAACAGAGGGGGTGAATGGTGCCTTTAAAATCGACCTCAAAGTAAGCACACAAATCTCAACTCCAATAGCTATAGAAGCTATGAAGTAGACAGATTCTAATTCACCGTATTCGTGAGAAGAAATACCAACCAAATCAACCAAAATAGCGAAGCACTAAAACAAGAAACCAAGTCCTTAAATAGCAATTCACCGAGCCACTCGAGTCGCCGAAAAGAGAACAAGAAGGCAACCGGATCGCTATGTCTCGAACTGATTGCATTAATTTGTTTGACCTTTCTTCGCAAAGAAGAACCAGAGAAAACAGAGAGCGTAAGGAATCAAACAGATAAAACAAGGGGAAAAGGAAATGGATATGTCACGCAGTCAGTCAGATGCCTGACCGAATCAAGTCGCCGACAAAGATATGCGTAAAATTCGCCATCGCAAGTCGATTTTCACGACAAAGAACAAGCAAAGAGAATGCAGTCCCGAGCACAAGCTCGCCGGACAAGGAACAGAGAATGCACAGAAAAGGAAGAAACATCGCCTAATAGTAAACCGAACTCAGACATACTAATACTTCACACTTCTCCCAAACTCAAGAACACATTTCGTGAGAGGGAGAAGGCCAAGAACAGAGCACACACCAACTCAAAACGTTGCTCACGCAGGAGACAAGGTCAGCACAAAACAACCCTCCCGCTCCACTACCAACTCATACCAACTAAAGTCTAAACCATAACCACTTGCAAAAGACTCTTTGACTATTGAAACCCTAATCCTCTCTAGAAGGCTTAAGGGGTACGCAGCCCTCCAATCCTATTTATAGTTTTGGCTAACGGGTCTCCTCCTGCCACGCCCACTAAATCCAACCGAGCCCGCCTCCTGCTTTTGCGCTTTGCGAATTCCCGCCGCCCCCCCGCACCTTCCGGAAGCTTCCGCCCTTGCCTCGCACGCCCGCAACCACCTCGAGTCCACGCTGCCTTCGACACATCACGACTGCTCGACCTCGCCACCGCGCCTAGTCCAGCCACCTCGTGTCTCGCCACGACTCTACCTCGACGCCCCGCAACACACGTACAAGAAACACATCAAATAGCACCGCCGATACATGAAAGCGTAAATAGAGATCACACCGCCGAGTCATCAGAATATGCAACCTAAACCCAAACGACTAGGTTCGACAAAGTCCGATCGAGCCCGTTACTCCACGCAACGTCTAGGTCCGAACCAACCGACTCAAACTCGACTTTTCGTAAACGATGTCAATTACTCATCATACACAACGGGATAACCACCACATGGTCTCTCACTTATGGACTGTTGTGAGGGGGAGCTTTGGGCTTTACTGCTTTATCATATTATTTATGCTTTTGTCTCCTTACTATTGCACCGCATTTGTGGGTGCATTGGGTTTAGTCCTTCCAAAGATATGTTAGAGTATGTCTCTTCCCGAGTTGCTTAGACTTTTACTCTTATCTTGTGCTTTCGTGATAGCTGCTTTTATCTCACTAGGTTGAGCTCACTCACTTCTTGTAGGTTCTAGCGAGGGTTGGGCCACCCTGCAGACAGGCAGTGTGTTTGCTCTCTAGTGTGTGTTTTTCTCGACACTGTTCGTCCCGAGTCATATGGGGTAGATAAGAATCAGTCTGAGCCATTAGTATCCTCTACATCTTATCTATGCTTTAAGGACTGCCGGTTTATCTTTCTTTGCCAGCTTCTCATTTTTATTGCTTTGGTCTGTGGGGAGTTCATTTGGGAACTTCTAGATCTTAATGTTGACCTAACTCAACTTGAACTAAAAGTTGCATTTTATGTTGAGGGGAGCTGATTTTATGCATGTCTTTCTCGCATTGTAATATAACTACATGGAGCCTTGATTATTATCCTGTTATGACATGCTTAAAATGCTTTACATCTTGCCATAATTTATGCTTATTTGCTAGATTTATCATGACTTCATATATGTAGACTAGTTTTTGCCATGATGAGTTAATTAAACTTGCTCTATTTGAACTAAAAACTTGTCATGATTAGCAATTGAGATTAGTCTTTCTTGAGCTATCCTTTTATGATTCATGCCATGTCAAGTAGGTCGAGTTGAATGTTGAATCTCTTTAGAGCCTTAGATTGAGTCGTTTTAGTCTCTTGATGATGCACATGTCAGTACAATTATTTCAAAAGCAAAAAGATCTCTTTTGTGCGAAAAAACTGATCTCACCAATTCTTTCTCTTGAGACGGCTTGCCATTGCACTAGGCATGAACTCAGGGGGAGCTTTGGATGACCAAGACTATCTTCTTAAGCTTCTTGCTTGGAGTAGTCGATAAGGCTTGAGATCTAGCACATGATAAAATATAGATTGAAAACAACCATAAGTTGCAAAAGAAAAATATCATTTGTGCTCAATTTGCTTGTTATTAAAGAATCAAGTACTTGAACCAATGTTTCACTCTTGAGCGATAGCACTGCTTTTGGACTCAATATTAGATTCTTGGTTCCGCTTAGCTTGATTGACATGGCTTGCATCATCCTTGGATGTCTCTAGCTAGACTTTGCTTATTGATGACCTGACATGCTCATAAACTGCACTAAATTTCAGATTGTCATCCATTTGCTTCTAGTTGGTTTATACATATCCTGTCATGATCTAGACAACCTTTCATTAAATTATGGCTTGGTGTAATACATTATGGTCATTTTGGATAATTCTCATGGCTCTAAATGCTTAGAATAATCAAACTTCAGCCATTTTATCCATTTTCATGACTTTTTCTCCTTCTTGCATTCTTGATGTGTTTATTGCCAAAAGGGGGAGAATAGTGGTAGAAAAAGCCACTTTGGGAGCTTTGAGGAAAACTTGTTCCTTCTTTCTTTTGCTCCTTCTGTTGATATGGTCATTAGCTTCATTCTCCTTCTTTGGACCATGTTGGACTCTTCAAACTCAACTTCATATGCTTTTTTTCTGTTTGTCAATATACTCATCAAGGGGAGATTGAGAGACCATGTGAGGTCATCCCATGTGAGTGATGAGTAATTGACATCGGTTTTCGTAAGTCGAGTTTGAGTTTGTTGGTTCAGACCGACGCTTGCGTGGTGCAACGGCCTCGGTCGGACTTGGTCAAACCTGGTCAATATGTTTAGGATGTATATTCTATTGATGTGACAGGTTTGGATTTGATTATGCTTACATGTCTCGAGCGGTGCTATTTGACGTGTTTCTTGTCTGTGTGGCTGCAGGACGTCGAGGCGGTGTCGTGGCGAGACACGGTGGACCTGACTAGGCGCAGTGGCGCCGAGGTCGAACGGTCGATGTGTCAAGACGGCGTGAACTCGAGGTGGTTGCGAGTCGTGACAGCAAGGAGCGCGAAGCTTCCCGAAGGTGCGAGAGGGGCGAATCGGTACTCGCAAGGCCGCACAAGCGGAAACGGCTCCGTTAGGTTTAGCCACAGAACGGGTTGGAGACCCGTTAGCCAAGGGCTATAATAGAGGTGAGGGGCTGCATACCCTTAGGACACTTGAGAGTGAGTTAAGGTTTTTAGAGCTCATTCATCCCTTTGTGTGTGTTGTGTTCCTCCCAAGAAGCATGTGAGGCTCTTGGTGTTCTTGAGGATTGAGAGGGAGATGATGTATTGGGTGACTTGTAATCATTCATCTTGATCTAATGTCCATGCGTATGGGGACTCATCTCGTAATCTTTCATCTCTCCGCCATTTCTATCGTGCTTTGTTTGATGTTTTATGCTGATTTCTTGTCTCTCTCTTCTTCTCTCACGAAATCAATTTTTGTTTTCGTATGATTTAAGAGTTTGTGTGTTTGCTTCTTGAAAACTCTGTGATGGAAAAGATTCATGGTCATATGACTATTCTATTTTCTAGAGTTGTTGGAAGATTTACCATTTTCTGTGATTTTTGAATCCATCGCCAATGCTTCCTCTGTCTTCAGAAAATCTAGGGTTCATTGTTCACGTAAAAGTGGAAATCATGTATTCTCGCTTGGATGAAAAGTTAATTTGGTTTATGTGTTCTGTTAAGAGTTGTGAGTTCTTGGTCGTTAGGGAGTTGGTGGAGGAAGTAGCGAGGTTGTTCTGGTATGGCTTCCTGTGTATGAATTGCGTATGGGACTAGCAGGAGTCTCTGTTGTTGGCTTTGTATGCATGTGTGTGTTTCGTACTCCTTCATGATGGATGAGTGAGGTTGTATCACCTGCTTTCGCCCAGCTTCTTGGAGTGAGCAGTCCTCCGAATTGCCAAGAAATGGTGTTTCCTGTTTTGCCCAAGAATCTGAAGCTTAGCCCTTGCGCTGATTTTGTCACCGAATCAGCTCTTTTGATCTAACTTAATCTTTCTTAGTTCACTTGTTATTTGAAGTTTAGATCCAATTTTTTTGCTCAAAAAGAGGAGAAACCAATTGATCTCTATGTTTGTGTTTCCGCTCTAATTGAGTATTTATCGCACTAAATCTTCTCGCAGCACTTTGTCGGCATTTTTTCGTGACGCTTGTCTTTATCTGCCTCTTTGGTTGGACAAGTTGCCTGCCTTTGTTCTTTCCAATTTTCAGAAAGAGCTTTTTGCAGCAGTGAGTCGGTGGCATTTTGTTTCCTTTGACCCCTCAGTATTATGCCTTTGGTCGCTTACGCATTAATCGTCAGTACGCTTGATTTCGCTAGTCGCTATTGTCTCACCGATTTCTAGTCCGGTTGGTTTGCATCTTTAGCTCTTGGTTACTGCTTTCCGTCGCAAGATTTGTCTCGCTTTTTCCTATGATCAGATTATGCTTGTTATTCGCGCTCTGTTAGTACCGCTTTTGTCTCTGGTTGAAAATTTGTGTCTCCTCCGATGATCGGAAGACGTTAAGCATGTTCTCTTTCTTTATTTCTTTTCCCGATCTTTAACCATTTTGCATGCGATCAAACGACATTATTTTCAGCTGAAATATTTACCGATTACTCTCGATTTATGCTGAATTTTTAGTATCGCATGCTCCAGCTTTCAGAGATTAATTTTCTCGAAATGCCTCATTCTCGCATATTTTGAAAATCAGTGAACTAATTCTGGGCGATTTTAAAAGAGAACGACATTCACCCCCCTCTATCGTCATTTCGGTCCTACAGAAGGATATTAATATGAACCAGAAAGTTCAAGATCTTGGAACACTACTTTCTTTTTCTAGCAAAGATGACTCCACCGTAAGCATGAAATGAAAGGTGGTCTAAATAGCTTGTAGTAGTAATCAATTTGTGTGGATTGGGCTTGCTGTTTACTTGATTTCCTGAAACCGGACTAATTAGTTTAGAGATAGTAAAATCCAAAAAGAGAGCAAAAAGGATAATGAAATAATCTTTACTCCTTAAAAAGAAGGAGTTGGTGTTTGGTCCGGTCTCTTCCACCATTCTTCATAAAAGATCTATTGATTGACAAGGGCCTCTTCTATTCCCCCAACCCCACCCCACCAACTCCCCCATTATCCGCCTCCACCCACGCCTCCTCCCACGCCTCCTCCTCCCCCCCTGTCCGCCGCCCTCCCCGCCTCCGCCTCGCCTCCTCCTCCCCAACCCGCCGCCACCACCGCAGCCTCCTCCCCACCCTCCTCCTCCGCCTCCGCCCGCCTCCTCTCGCCGCTCCCACGCCTCTTCCTCCCCTGCTATTCACGCCGCTTCCCGCCCGCCTCGCCTTCTCCCCAACCCCGCCGCCTCCTCCCCCCCCCCGCCTCCTCCGCCTCCGCCCGCCTCCTCCTCCCGCCCCTCCCACGCCTCCTCACGCCTCCTCTCCTCCCCCGCCTATCCGCCTCCCCCCCGCCTCGCCTCCTCCCCAACCCCCCCACGCCATGCCGCCCGCCCGCCTCTCCCCTACCCCGCCCATCCTCTCGCCTCCCGCCCGCCTCCTCCTCCCATCTCCCCAACAGATGCTCGATATCACTCATCGGACCCGGATTTTTCAATCAAAATCCTTCAGGATTATTGCACTAATCCTCGGATCGAGAGTTAGTGCACACAAGACATTGTTGATTCATACATATATCGCATACATCAAATATTACAATTCAAAGTTTGAAATACGCCACGCCGGGCAATAGTTTACAAAAGGGCCCTACTGGCCAATTGTTATCACGTCAAAGTATCACAATGAACAAAAGTAAGCCAACGCCACAGGAAAGCGACTGGGGGAATATGTGTACATTGTATATCACCCAAACTTAGATGAAACACGTGCACACACAGCCTAGAGTCTAACTTGTCTGGACCAGAAACGCAAGCGACGCCCTAATTCTCGTCGTTGTTTCCTTCCTCCTTGACTGGGACATCTTCGTGATCATAATGACCCCTGCCTCGCCTCTGCTTTTGATATTGCGAGTGTAAGCACACTATCCACCATGCTCAGCAAGTTACCACACAGAATGCAGTAATTTACATGCTAGGCTAGATCAAGGGAAGGTCAGGGTTTGGTTGTTTGCCAAAATTGTATGTGAATAATATAATTAAAATCCCTATGATCTAGCAATTTTTAATAAAAGTAAAGTGAAGTACATCCTTTGTAATAGCGATAGATTTCATCCACCATTACATGGCATCTCGTGATCTTATTGCATCTTTCAAAGTTTATAGCCACTTAACTTACCACCGGGACAAAACCTGTGCCAATTCCAAACTAGGGCGCCCATCGCCTCTATTCTCCCATTCCTTCACAAACCATTTCAAATGTAACTATATCTAGTTATATCCCATGTTCGCCCATGACCGTAGGCACGGCTATTCGAATAGTTTTGACTCGCAGAGTGTGTAGACTTTAACCACAAGCGATAATCCACCTATTGCCCCACCCGATTCCTTGGTCGTGGTCAAATAGATTATCACATGACTGCTCGTAATATCTAGTTCCACTAGTCATCTCACCCTATGGGTCGCTCCCACTTGCGGTGGGTCCCATACGCTGCACGGATGTTCACCACGGCTACTAGCATTATGCGGGCTCCACTTCCCCAATACTAGTACGACCGGTGAACGCCACCTCCACTCGGTGTCCCTTTAGGCCTCCTCTCGCCTTGCATAACCACGCCTATCCACCACCGGTGAGATGAGTCTGGGAATTTCGACATCGCTACTTAGCTGTTGTATTTTATGACATGTGGTCGCATCGCTTTACACCTGCTAACATGACAAGATTCATCCTTAGAGCTATCTCGGTGGTTCTACCACATTCCATAATTTTTGTGCTCCCACCGCACCACATTCCAAATTTCAATTCATCCACCCGATACTAAGTAAGTTTGGAGATTTTGGGACATAAAATAATAGTTCCAAACTTTTCATCACCATTCCCACCATGACTGCCTAAATCAGTTTTTATATTGCATATGAGAGTTTTTGGGACAACTAAGTGTCCCCGTTTAACTAGCATGACTAAGCAATTCGCTACATTATACTCTATTTGGGAAATCTATTTTATACTAGTTTTACTACTGCTAAAAGGTTCACATATATCAAAATGTCTCAACGGTAATACTAGCAAGCATATTATTGGGTGTATAACTACATTCTGAAAATCAACATGATATAACACATGAAATAAAGCATGCACATGGATAATTTAAAAGGAAATAATTTGCATAAATGGGTTCAATATGGTCAAAGTGGTAACTCGCCTTGGTCACAAGGTTCTTGGAGGTGGGTGCTGTGGTCACCGCCTCTACTTCCTCTTCTTGTGCCTCGACGCTATTTTAACCGCAAGCAAAATTTGCATAAAAGAAAAGCAACAAATCAAACCAAATAACACCAGAAATTCAAATGAACTCTAAAATTATTATTTCGGTTCCATTGATAGATCTTGAATTTAGACTAATTTAGAAATTTGTCTCACCCGATTTGGAGTTAAATGAAGAAGTTATAACATTTCAAAGTTCTTAGTTTAAATAAATTCCTAAAATCATTAAACTCGACAGTGGGGCCCATCGACAATGAGCCACCCACGCAGCGCCGACGGTGGCGGTCGCCGACCCGTGGGGCTCGCGTGACAAGCGCGGGTTTTCTTGGCTCACGACGGGTGGGCTCACTAGTCGCCAGCCCACAGATTACCATGGCCGACAAAGTGGGCCCACCCACACCCCACGAATAAAAGAATGGCTCAACCCCGACGCGAGCCGGGGCTCGAACGCCACGGGGAGCCAAGGGGAAAGAGAGTTAGCGGCTAGCTGTGGAGCGCATGCGATCTTACCCATATAGGGCTAGTATACCTCTTATACCGCGGAGGAGGGCTAGGCGTAAGAACTTGGTACCGAGGGAGGCGGTGGTGCCACCGCGCGAGAGTGGTCAAGGGTCGGAGATGAGGGTCAAAATGAGATGCTGAGGTCGCAGTGAGGCTGGTGATAGAGTCAACGGAGACCGAGGGGCACTGGGCTAGACCGTGCAAGGCGGCGGCGATGGCTCGGGAGGCGCTCGGTGACGGCAAGTCAGAAGCGCTGGAAAGCCCGGGCGAGGCTGGGACGGCTTCGCGGCGGCCGGGATGGTGTGGTGCGAGGAATTGGGTCTTCCGGCGTGGATCAACGGGAGCTCGGTGGCGGCCACTGGAAGAAGAAGCCTCACCGGCGGCTCGTGGGCCTCGGGCTCGATTGCTCGGGTCGGGGGGGTGGGGTGCGAGGAGCTCAATGTGGGCCTCACCGGCTTTTATAGGTGGGGTGTAGGGTCAGGCAACGGGACGGCCCGTGGGTCCTTTCTGGGCGGCCATGGCAGGCGGGCTAATGAATAAAGTCGGCGCGCGATCCCCCTGGCAGCTTTTGCGCCAGACACGCGAGGGAGCGCTGCCAGCAAGGAGCAAGGCGGGAGCATGCGCGCCCACGAGGAGGAAAATGCTGAGCGGGCGTAGAGAAGTGAGGCGGGAGGAGGAGGGAGCAACAGGGCGAGGGTGAAACCGGGCGGGTGCTAGCGCCGCTCGTGCGATGCGACGGCTTAGGAAGACCGGAGGCCGAGGCACGCACATGGATGCCACGGGCGGAGGAAAGCCGGGCGCAAGGCGGAGGCGTGGCGGCGCGGGAAGGCGCTGGGCAGGCCGCGGCGCTTGGCGGACAAGACGGCCACGGGCCGTCCGGCGGGCAAAGATCCGCCTGTCTGCGCCGGCGCCGAGGCGAGCCGGGCCGGGCGGGCGAAGGCGGGGCGGCGCGTGTGAGGCGCGAGCGAGAGGAAGAAAAGGGAAGAAAACAAGCCACCGGGGCGCGTGTCGGTCAAGGCATGAGGCAATGCTTCGCCGAGGGGTTGGTTAATGACGCCAAGACGCTGGGTGGGTTGGTTTTACCGGGCCGAATTGGCCCCGCCTCGGTTTTTTTTATTCTTTTCTTTATTTTTCTTGTTTTATTTACCTTCTTTCTTATGATATATAATTATATATATATGTATATATATATTTTAATCCTAATTTTATGGAGAGCTTGTTTGCATCTATTTCTTCATTAAAACCCTTTATGTTATTTCTATTTTCCATAATCCATATCGATATATATATTTGCATATATATATATATATATATATATATATATATATATATATATATATATATATATATATATTTCCTCCTCTCATTTCTTTATCAAAACTTAACCATATTATTATTCTCAAAAATTTTAGGACCAACTATATTCATTTGGCAATCGATCATCTTTTCGATTCTTAATTTAAAATCTTTGTTTTCTAATACTTTATTTCTTTGGTCTTTTGGAACCCTAACCATAATTTAAGAATTGCTTTAAAAGTTGATTTCCAAAACAATTATAGGGCAATAAATACAGAAATATTCTTATTTCGAATTTCCAAATTTTTAGGATGTTACAAACCTACCCCCTTAAAGAGAATCTCGACCCCTAGATTCAAATTTAGTTGGTGAATAGTTCGGGTGGTCTCTCCTTAGCTGGTCTTCGCTCCTGTGGCCTCCTTCTTTGAGTGATGACCCATTGCACTCGCAGTGCGGATGGTTTGATTCCTGGTCTTCTTTTCCACGGTGTCCAAGATCTTAATTGACGCCTTGTAGGTCGTCGCTCTCGAGCTCCACCGCCCATCGGGTTTGATCCTCCGGTGCCAAGATATTTCTTGAGTTGGGACACATGGAAGACGTTGTGTACATCCGCTAGATTTGCGTGCAATTCAAGCTGATAAGCCACTTCTCCTTTCTTAGCTATGATCGGAAATGGTCCAACATCGCGAGGGAAGTTTGCATTTGACTTTAAATCGTCTCGATTCCTCGTAGGGTGACACCTTCAAGTAGACATGGTCTCCGATTTCAAAACTTACCGGCCTTCTCCTTTTATCTCGCATAACTCTTCCTCTAGACTGGCGGCCAATAACCGATCTCTCGATCAGCGAACTTTCTTCCGCTTGCTTCGTAGTATCGTGCCCAAATATATATCCTTCCCTACTTCGACCAATGTAAAGGGTGCGACACTTTCTTCCGCACAATGCCTCAAAAGGGACATCCAAGGCTGGTTTGGTAGTCTGTTGTTGTGTTTAACTCGCATACGGTGAGACACTTATCCCGGCCCTTGAGAAATCCAGGCACAAGCCAAGCATGTCTTCCAATATTTGATTTACTTTCTCCGTCTCGACCGTCCGTCTGGGGGTGGTAGGCGGTGCTAAAATTCGAGATGGGTGCCAAGGGCTTCATGTAGGCTAGCCTGTAAATGCGAGGTAAATCGGGACCCTCGATCCGAGACGATCCGCTTTGGCACACCGTAAGCACACGATGCGGGACATATATAGTTCGCCAATTTGTCTCCCTTGTGTTATCTTGATAGGGATAAATGGGCAACCTTGGTCACCTATCCACCACGACCCAAATGGAGTCGTATCCCGACCTTGTTCGGGAAACCCGTGATAAAATCCATCCCTACTTCTTCCCACTTCCACCGGGTACTTGTAATGGTCAGTAATAATCCCGCTGGTCTCGATGTTCACCTTCACCCTCGACATACATCACAGCAGGCTACATGTTCGGCGATGTCCCTCTTCATACGTGGCCACCAAAGACCACCGCTTCATGTCCCGATACATCTTTGTGCTCCTGTGATGGAGAGAATATGCCGAGCTATGAGCTTCCTTGAGTACCAGCTCCTTAAGGCCTTCCTGGTGAGGTACAAAGATACGTGTTCCGCACCTCAAAACCCCTTGTTGATCTACAAACATTTTAGGCGCCTTTCCTGTTTCCATTAATCTTCTCATTCTCAAAGCAATCGGGTCCTCTTGTTGTGCAGCGATGATTCTCTCTTCTATACTTGGCTGTATTTCCATTGCTGCTAGGGTGCCTTCTTCCACTATTTCCAAATTCAAGGCCCTCAATTCCTTGTATAGCTCCTACTGTTGCTCTTGCACCATAATGGTATTGCAATAAGCCTTTCGCTTAAGGCATCCGCCACCACGCTGGCCTTGCCTCGGGTGATAGTGGACACTTAGGTCATAATCTTTAATTAACTCTAGCCATCTCCTTTGCCTCAGATTAAGATGTGACTGGGTGAAGAAATACTTGAGGCTCTTGTGATCCAGATATATCACGGTGGTTGCCGATCGATAATGCCTCCAGATTTTTAACGCATGAACCACTGATGCTAATTCCAGATCATGGGTGGGATAGTTAGCCTCATGAGGGGGAAGCTGCCTAGATGCATATGCCACGACCTTGCCTCCTTGCATCAAGACGCACCCCAGTCCTTGATGGGAAGCATCACAAGATACTTCAAAATCTTTACAAGACATCGGTAGGACTAGCACGGGGTGGTAGTCAATCTTTCTTGAGCTCCCAAAGCTTCCTTCGCAGTGTTTTGGTCCATTCAACTTCATTCCTTCTTGAGTAGGCGGGTCAATGGCCTGCTACTCTAGAAAACCCCTCTATGAATCTTCTAGTATCCCGCCAATCCCGTAAAACTTCGCACTTCAAGAATCGGAGGAGGGTTGCTTCCATTCACCACCGCCGCAATCTTGGCGGATCAACTGATACTCCTTCTCAAGGACACTATATATCCTAGGAAGCTGATGTCACTTAGCCGAATTCACACTTGTTGTATTTAGCATATAGTCGATGTTCTCTTAGCTTCCCTAGCACTAGGCGAGATGCTCGCATGCTCGTCTGCCGCCTTGGAGTAGATATGGATGTCATCAATGAACACCACTACAAACTTATCCAAATACTCCATGAACACCTTGTTCATGAGGTTCATGAAGTAGGCTTGCATTTGTCGGATCAAGGACATGACCAGAACTCAGATAGTCCATATCTAGTGGTGAAAGCTGCCTTGGGTATGTCCTCACCCCTAATTCTCACCAGTGGTAACCCGATCTCGTGATCTATTTTAGAGAAGATGGTGGCTCCACCAAGTTGGTCAAATAGATCATCGATCCCGAAGGGGTACTTATTCTTGATGGTTACTTCATTTAATGCCCTAATCCACACACATCCCGGCCGTGTCTGTCCTTCTTCTTTACAAATAGTACCGGGATCCCCAAGGTGAGGAACTGGTCCGATGAATCCTTTCCTCAGCTTCCGGAGTTGGGTCTTTAGCTCTTCCACCGTCATCCTATATGGTCTCTTGGAAATGGGAGCGGCTCCTCGGTTTTAAGTTAATGACAAATTCTGTGTCTCGATGCTGGGGCATGCCGTAGGTCTTCGGGAATACTTCGATAATCTTGCACCACCATCATTCCCTCTAAGGGTACATCTTCACAATAATATATTGCACGCCCCAATGGTATGGTCGGTCCACTTTCACATCTATGGTCATTCCAAGGCATTTAGTCGCCTTTTATCGTCCCGGAGGCACAGCCTATAACTCCTTTATATCCGCTAACCACCATTCCTAGTATAATATCCGTAGTCCGGGAACTTAGCACTATCAGTCTCCGGAAAGTCGCACCTTTCCATGACGATTGTTACCCTGTGGCACACTAAGGTAGTCAGAATCATACCACCGGTGACTTAAGCACTCCGGCCTCTTTAGAGGATAGGTAGATAACCCTAGTTTGTCCGCATACCCTTGGATATAAATGAATGTGAAGCTCCGTAATCAAATAGAGTTTGTGCCGGTATGAACTTGACAGAGAACGCATCCATTAGGACTCAGCGCTTCCTCGCCTTCTTCCGCCGTGACATGGTTGACCCCCCACCACTGGGCATTGGGGCATTTCTACCGGCTTGAGATGTCTCGAGGTCCCTTGCCGGGCGCCGAGGCTTGATCATGAATGGGCATTCTGCTTGTGTGGGCATCTATTGGCAAAGTGCCTTTTCACCGCAAATGAAGCACTTATAGCTTGTGGTCTGACCTGAGCTAATATTTTGGCGTCATTGCATTGAACTGCCACTGGGACTAGGCGATGAGGCTGAGGGTTTGAACTGGTTCGGCCTTGAGGAGTTAGAGTTGTTGAAGAGCCTTTGGACAAACCTTCCTTGTGGCCACTGATCGCCATCTTGCGCTACTACCGGCCTCCAAGTTCTTCTTCTCGCTTTCCGTGATCGCTTTGTTCACCGCTTGATGAAAGCCGGAAAGTCTTGACGATCACCGCACCCTTAGCTCTTCATTCATACCCTCAAAGAATCACAATTTTCTCCTCCTCTACTACGCCCCTCGGGAAGGCGGGCAAGCAGGTGAACTTGGTAAGGTACTCGTTAACTGACATGTTCCCCTGTTTGAGAGTACGAAACTCGTTCTTCTTCATCCGCATTACTCCGGTCGGAATGAAGTTGGACTTGAATGCCGTCTTAAATTATGTCCATGGTATGGCCTCCATGTCGCTGTCCGTGGTGGTCTCTTCTTGTCCCCTGGCGGCAAGGTAGTTTTCCCACCAATTTGCCGCTGCTCCTTGAAGCTGATGGGCTGCGAATATCACTTTGTCTTCTTCCGCGCACTTGGCCAGCGCAGCTTCCTTCAAGATCCCGATGCCAATCCTCGGCCGAGAGGTTCGCCTACAGAGGAGAAGGTGAGAGGGTTCTCTCGAAAATCGGCCAGTCGCCCCTAGACCGCCGGAGCCACCGTCATTTATTAACAATGGCTTGCAAAGAATCGGGTTTGCGCGCCATGACACGTGCCATCGTGGGATTTGTCGGTGGGGTGGGAGGTCGGCCCTTGGTCTTGCACCGGTCAACGCCTTTGTTGGCGAGACCCCAGGGGTGGAGTCAACCTCCGCCTGGTTGTGGGTGGCATGAGTCTTGGCCCTAGTTACCCTCTGGCTGGCCATCTGCAGTTATATTTATACATACGATTGACTTAGCACTAATGCTAGGCAAAGCAAAAGAAGACTGCCAATTCAGCAAATAAAAGCCTACAAGATAAACGACAAAAGCAATTTTAAACACAAGGCCGGTTCCTTAGAATAAAACACCACATAGCCAGCTTCTAGGCTGGACTTACAATTACAACATAATTAATTAAGGTTCGACGGAATAGCTACTACGATATGAAGGTCTTGGACAACATGCTACGATACACCCTTAGTACTTGCGCCACGCCACGCAGTACCGCACCATCCGGCCTACTCCTTCATGAATCGGGCCCGGCCGAGGGGTCAGAAGTCGGCGATCGAGCGGATCGACCGCCGCTAAACTCGGAGGGGTCGGTCTCGAACGTGAGCGGCTGCGGCTGCGGTGTGACCCTCCGTGGCTAAGAGTCGACCGCGGTCCCGGAGGTCGCACGCCTGCGCTGGTAAACAAGGTGCGGGGCCAGCCGCGCCCGGGGCCGGCCAGTGCGGGGGCTGGAGTGGCGCAGGAGCTGGGACCTGCTGCGATCGTGCCTGCGCTGCAGCTGCCTCCGCCTTGGCTGCCGCCAAGGCCTGCTCGCACTGAGCAAGCTGCTCCCTGAGGGTCGCCATCTCCGTGTGCTGGGAGACAAGGTGTGCGCGGAGAGTGGTGATCTCCTCCAGGGCTTGTGTGAGCCGAGCCCATTGCTGCTGGTGAGATCAACCTCGATGCGTAAGCATCGGGTTGTCCTCGATAACCGGCAGTAGGTCTCAGACTGCGCACCTCCGGAGTGTGCCGCAGCTTGGTCTTGTATATGTCGTAGAGTCGGGCAACGGACGTCAGATCCTGGATGGCCGCTACCCGGTGCTCCCTGTGTGCTCGGTCCGGACGTGAGGGGATCCTGCTCGCTCTTGGCGAGATGAACACCTCAACCACCCAGCTCTCCACTCCACCGCCATGCCTTGCCGCCATGTACATGGGCTGGTCCTTATAGCCTGTGGTGCAAAGCTCATGGAGGAGGTGGCGAACTCCCGTGGGGAGGCCGTGAGACAGAAGTCCCGCTACCTTCACGATATCCCGCCATCTGTGGAAAGAATTACTAGTGTTAGTAACATTTTAAAATATTCAATGAAGATAGAATAGAGCAGAACTAAGGAGGATAGGAGAAGAAATAATACGCTATATTTTGGGAAACTCTTTTCATAAGTTTTGTAAGAGTATAATCCTATCCCTTGTCTAACGTCCATACTAAGGCTTTTACCCTACGGTCGATGCTCGATACCACTCTGTCGGACCCGGATTTTTCAATCCAAATCCTTCAGGATTATTGCACTAATCCTCGATCGATGTTAGTGCACAGACATTGCTGATTCATACATACATCGCATACATCAAATATTACATCAAAGTTTGAAATACGTCACGTCGGGCAATAGTTTACAAAAGGGGCCCTACGGCCAATTGTTATCAGTCGTCAAAGTATCACAGCGGAACAAAAGTAAGCCAACGCCACAGGCAAGCGACTGGGGGAATATGTGTACATTGTATATCACCCAAACTTAGATGATATACGCACACACGACTAGAGTCTAACTTGTCCGACCAGAAGCGCAAGCGACGCCCTAATTCTCGCCGTTGTTTCCTTCCTCGTTGACTGGGACATCTTCGTGATCATAATGACCATGCGTTCGCTCGCTTTGATATTGCGAGTGTGAGCACACTATCCACCGTGCTCAGCAAGTTACCACACGTATCGCAGAATTTACATGCTAGGCTAGATCAAGGGAAGGTCAGTTTGGTTGTTTGCCAAAATTGCATGTGAATAACATAATTAAAATCCCTATGATCTAGCAAATTTTTAATAAAAGTAAAGTGAAGTACAGCCTTTGTAATAGCGATCTGATTCCATCCACCATTACATGGCATCCGATCTTATTGCATCTTTCAAAGGTTATAGCCACTTAACTTACCACCGACAAAACCCGTGCCATTTCCATAAAGGATTGCGCGAAGGCTACGATAGCGAAAACAAAACTTTTCTACCGCGCACACAAGGACATCATGCTTAAGGAGGATCATGGATCGTTACCACTAGACGCCAGCCGCAATGAAGAAGAGTTGGAGAAGCCGATCCAACCACGCGTCGAGGTAGTAGTGGAAGTAGTCGATCGTCCCGAATCGATCGCTCCTCCACGCGATCAACCGCACCACGAGCGCATCCAATCAGAGGTTGTTGATGCCGATCAACGCCGCAACAAGCGCCGCCTCCACCGTATCCACACGTCCGGGTCGGAACGCCGATCACGAGTGTACCAAGACTCGAGCGGCTAGGGCTTGGCTCGAGGTGGCGGCGGTGGTTTAGCTCGGGATTATCGATGCGCCCTCGGCCCTCGCCTATATATAGACCTCCTCACTTGGGCCTCGTGGACCGAGGCCCAATAGGAGTCTATCCGGATCTCTATCCGAATTGAGCCCATATCCGAATCACATTCAATTAGTGTTCCAACCCGTTAAGTGTGCGACCAGAGGTTCACGTATACTTGGTCGCGACCCGTAAACACCTTTCCGGTCACCGTGTTAATAGCGGCCTCTAGTAAGACATATTAACCCCAAAGTATACGTAAAGATCATATCTACCAAACCTGTAATGTTCTCATGTACTAATCCTTTGCCTCACGATATAGATTAAGCTCAAGGCGAGACCGTGTCATCCTCTTAATAGCTCAATCACTCTCGATTCCGTGATGGATTATAAACTCGTGATTGACTCCTCAATCATCTTAGCATGGCCATGCACTTTCATAATCCATTACATCGAGGGGCCTGAGATATCTCTCCCATAAGGAGGGGCAAATTCTATCTTGATCATTCACATCCCACTACATGTTTCATGGCAAACCCAAAGACTACTTTTATGACTACCCGATTCACGAGTAGTATTTAGTAGTCCCAAAGTAAGCTACTACGCATGCTGGGAACCATGATGATCTCAAGTCTAAGGATTCCACATAAACACTACTTGAGACCAACCGATGACACATGGAATCTCTCAGTGTGTCTCATGGCGGTCTATCCAACATATGTTCACTAACACATGTCCATATTATTGATTTGGTATCTCCATACCATGATCCATGAGACATGATCATCAATCAATACATATGTTGATCTTTGAATCATATTTGTTCCTCATATGAAATATAATCAGGGATCATTTAGAAATAGCAACATTTTGGTATTAAGAGTCTCATGAATAAGTCACATACTCATTGATCAATAATGATAATGTCTATTTCAAGGAACAAAGCAATGTATCATAAACATAGTATGTGATATATTCAACATCTCCATGTTGCCTCTAGGGCATATCACCAACATTCCAAACTAGGGTAGTCCATCGCCCTCTATTCTCCCATTCCTTCACAAACCATTTCAAATGTAACTATATCTAGTTAAGTATCCCATGTTCGCCCATGACCGTGGGCACGGCTATTCGAATAGTTTTGACTCAGAGTGTGTACACTTTCACCACAAGCGATAATCCACCTATTGCCCCACCGATTCCTTGGTCGTGGTCAAATAGATTATCACATGACTGCTCGTAATATCTAGTTCCACTAGTCATCTCACCCTATGGGTCGCTCCCACTTGCGGTGGGTCCCATACGTTGCACGAGATGTTCACCACGGCTACTAGCATTATGCGGGCTCCACTTCCCCCAATACTAGTACGACTGGTGAACATCACCCTCCACTCGGTGTCCCTTTAAGCCTCCTCTGCCCTTGCATAACCACGTCTATCCACTACCGGTGAGATGAGTCGGGAATTTCGATCTCGCTACTTAGCCAAGTTGTATTTTACGAGACATGTGGTCAGTCTTGTTTTACACGGCTAACATGACAAGATTCAGATCCTTAGAGCTATCTGGGTGGTTCTACCACATTCCATAATTTTTGTGCTCCCACCGCACCACATTCCAGCCCCCAATTCATCCACCCAGATACTAAGCAAGTTTGGAGATTTTTGGGACATAAAATAATAGTTCCAAACTTTTCATCAGTCATTCCCACCATGACTGCCCAAATCAATTTTCATATTGCATGTGAGAGTTTTTGGGACAACTAAGTGTCCCCGTTTAACTAGCATGACTAAGCAATTCACTACATTATACTCTATTTGGGGAAATCTATTTTATACTAGTTTTACTACGGCGACAAGGTTCACATATATCAAAATGTCTCAACAGTAATACTAGCAAGCATATTATTGGGTGTATAACTACATTCAAAATCGAACATGATATAACACATGAAATAAAGCATGCACATGGATAATTTAAAAGGAAATAATTTGCATAACTGGGTTCAATATGGTCAAAGTGGTAACTCGCCTTGGTCACAAGGTTCTTGGAGGTGGGTGTCGGGTCACCGCTTGCCTCTGCTTCCTCTTCTTGTGCCTCAGACGCTATTTTAACCCAAGCAAAAATTTTCATAAAAGAAAAGCAACAAATCAAACTAAATAACACCAGAAATTCAAATGAACTCTAAAAATTATGATTTCGGTCCCATTGGATAGATCTTGAATTTAGACGAATTTAGAAATTTGTCTCACTCGATTTGGAGTTAAAATGAAGAAGTTATAACATTTCAAAGTTCTCGGTTTAAATAAATTCCTAAAATCATTAAACTCGACAGTGGGGCCATCGACAATGAGCCACCCACGCAGCGCCGACGGTGGCGGTCGCTGACCGTGGGGCCAGCGTGGCAAGCGCTGTTCTCTTGCGCTCGCGACGGGTGGGGCCCACTTGTCGCAGCCCACAGACCCGGCTGCGGCCGACAAAGGGGCCCACTGTCGACCCACGAATAAAAGAATGGCTCAACCCCTTGACGCGAGCCGGGGCTCGAACGCCGGGGGGAGCCAAGGGGGAAAGAGAGTTAGCGCGGCTAGCTGTGGAGCGCGATGCGTATCTTACCCATATAGGCTAGTATACCTCTTATCCCCGTGGTGGAGGGCTAGCGTAAGAACTTCTACGAGGGGAGGCGGCGGTGCCGCCGGCGACGAATGGCTGAAGGGTCGGAGATGAGGGTCAAAATGAGATGCTGAGGTCGTAGTGAGGCTGGTGAAAGAGTCAACGGAGACCGAGGGGCACCGGGGCTAGACCGTGCATCGGCGGCGATGGCTCGGGGAGGCGCTCGGTGATGGCGAGCAGGCGTCTTGGAAAGCCCAGGCGGGCTGGGGCGGCCGTGGCGGCCGGGATGGTGTGGGTGCGAGGAATTGGGTCTTCCCGGCGTGGATCAACGGGGAGCTCGGTGGCCGGCCGCGGGGAAGAAGAAGCCTCGCCGGCGGTTCAGGGGCTCGGGGCTCGATTGCTCGGGTCAGGGGGGAGTGTGGGGTGCGAGGAGCTCAATGTGGGCCTCGCTGGCTTTTATAGGTGGGGTGTATGGGCTGGCAACGGACGGCCGTGCGGTCCTTTCTGGCGGCCACCAAGGAGGCGGCATAAAGCATCCATCCCCCCTGCAAGCTTTTGCGCGCACACACGAGAGGGAGCGGCGGCGGCGCGTGGAAGCGGCGCATGCGCGCCACGAGGAGGAAAAATGCTTGCGGGCGAGAGAGGAGTGAGGCGGGAGGAGGAGGGAGCAACAAGGCGAGGTGAAACCGGGCGGTGTCTTGCGCGCTGCTCGTGCGATGCGACGGCTTAGGGAGACCGGAGGCCGAGGCACGCGCATGGATGCCACGGCGGAGGAAAGCCGGGCGCAAGGCGAATGGCGCGCGCTGGAAGGCGCGGGCGGCAGCCGGGCGCGGCACTTTGGACAAGACGGCAGACCTGCTTTGTCCGGCGGGGCAAAGATCCGCCGTCCGAAAGCGGGTAGCGCGGCCGAGGCGAGCTGGCGGGCGGCGAAGCGCGGGCGGCGCGCCCGTGTGAGCGAGCGAGAGGAAGAAAAGGGAAGAATAACAGGTGCCGGGGTGGTCGGTTTGGGTCAAGGTAGCAGGCGGTAGGGGCCGAGGGGGGTTAATGACAAGCACGCTGGGTTGGGTTGGTGGGCCTGGTTTTTATTCTTTTCTTTTATTTTTCTTGTTTTATTTACCTTCTTTCTTATGATATATAATTATATATATGTATATATATATATTTTTAATCCTAATTTTATGGAGAGCTTGTTTGCATCTATTTCTTCATTAAAAACCCTTTATGTTATTTCTATTTTCCATAATCCATATCGATATATATATTTGCATATAGATATATTTTATTTCCTCCTCTCATTTCTTTATCAAAACTTAACCATATTATTATTCTCAAAATTTTAGGACCAACTATATTCATTTGGCACTGGATCATCTTTTCAGATTCTTAATTTAAAATCTTTGTTTTGTAATACTTTATTTCTTTGGTCTTTTGGAACCCTAACCATAATTTAAGAATTGCTTTAAAAGTTGATTTCCAAAACAATTATAGGGCAATAAATACAGAAATATTCTTATTTCGAATTTCCAAATTTTTAGGGTGTTACAATGGACGAGGTGAACTTCGCGTTTGACGGGCTCCGTGCGACCGAGCCAAGGGGGGTGCGCCCGCCACCCTGCACCGCTCGGGATCTGCGCCTCCGCCACCGGCTGTCCTCGAGGCCCTAGGGTCGGTACACCAAATGAGCCTCCTTTTCATTTTTGCTCTGTAAATAATAGTAATCGGATTCTTGTTCTTGTTTCGGGGGCAATCTTGCCCAGAAAATCGGGAATCGGCGTGCTAGGTTTATAAAATTGGGCTTCTTATTCTTGTTTCTTAGGGGTAATCTTGGTTGAAAGGTTGTGATTTTGTGCGATTTGGGCTCAAGAAATTGGGGTTTCTTTGGGAAAGGAACCACCTTTTGGTCCTCAAACCACGAGTTCGCTTCGATTCTTTGGTGTTGCGATGGATAGCTTCTTGCAGCTAAGTCACAACAATTGGCATATAGTAGTGCAACAATTCGTGTTTGTTTGTTTAGCCTCAACTGTATGTTCGGTTTGTTTGCTTTTGTCAGGGTTATTGTTGAAGGTGACGTAGAATTAAGTGTTTGCCGATGCTAAGAAGCGTGACTAGCTAATTATCACTACCTTACTGTGTCTGGGATCTAATGTTATAGCTGGGTTTAAGAAGTATGCTCTTAAGTTGTCTATGAGCATTGTTAGGTTTTAGCAGATTTGGTATCTTTTTTTAGCCAAGACTCCTATCTCGCATGGTTTTAGAAAAGAAGGAAGCATGTTGAGTGATTGGGAATGCCTAGAAACAGTACTTTTTTATGAAGAATGTTGTTGGTAGAAATGCCATCTGTTATACTCTAGCTTAATATACTCTAGCTTAATATTTCTCCTGGGACCATGAGGGTATTCATTTTGTAATTTTTGGGAGGGTTTCCAATTGGTACTGAACTGTGGTGTCTTGTAAACCAGAATTGCAATATTGATGAAAATATGTGGAGTTGCTATCTAATTGAGCTGTGAACAACATCGAAGCTTTACTACTAAACTCAGTTCTATACTGACGTTTTGACACTTTACGAGCATTTTTAGTTGAAGATATACTGTCTTGATTTGCATAAGTTGAAGACGTATGATATCTCTGTTGCTGTCTGAATTGGGCTTCAATTCTTTAGTTCACCGGTTATTGTGCTGAAAGAAGTGCAGTTTTGGTTCCTTGACAATAGAATCACCACACTAGATTCTTGCAATGTTTTTACCCATTTCTACTTGTGTAGATGGATAAGATTGCTGAAAGTAAGTTCTCATCAAACATAATTATTGCAACATATGATCAGGCATCATGTAATCTTCATTTTTCTATTGAATTTCAGAACATCTTCAATTGCTAAAACACAATATTCCATTTCATTTTTCTGAAAATCTTACACCTATTTCCATTTTATTAGTCACAAGCCACAAGTGCCTCTTTTCTTATATCCTGTAGATTGGTTCAGCAAATTATCGATGCTGTTTTGGTTCTGAACATTGATGATCCTCCCTGCGCTATTGCTGCAACAGCTCTTTTATTTGTTTTGGCAGTTGATGTGAGTACCTCTTAATCCCAATTGATATGCTTCTGTGCATCCTGCATTCCATTATTTTATGCATATTAAATATATCTATCTCACAAGTCACAGAGATAACCACGTTGTGACAAAGTTATTCATATCTAATATATTGTTACTTTTTTTTCTTTGTAGAAGTATTCACCTTCTTTCAAAAGATTGACGTGTGATAAAGAAGATTAATTAAGCAACGTTATGCTTTTTTTTCATCATTTTCATTGAAAGTTGAATTAGAATTTAAGTGTGAATTTCAGGTAGTGTTGATGTTCAGCTTTTCATTAGCTTATATATATCTCGCTTGTTGAATGCCCATTTAATTGGCGAACAGTTGCTATTCTTTTAATGCCTTCGATGTTATGTTCCTGCAGTTTCAATGTTGCTTATTTTCAATCTCCCCTTTTCTTCTTGTTATTCAGGTCCAAGACAATCATTTTTCAATCCAGAGACTGAATGCGGTGTTGCCTAATCCACACTTAATCCTCTCTTTAGTTAGCCTCTCCGCTTAATAACTTCGCACTACAAGTTTAGGACCACTTATCTCCTCACTATAAGCCCCCGACCTCAAAGCTCATCGCAATTGCAACAGTTTCAATCTCTCTCGTTAAGAGAAGAGCAAACAGAGTAACTGCAAGTGATGTACAATTGTACACACACGTTCTGTAGTTTCAGTAACTTGCTCTGAAAATAGGCACTGGTACAATAAACCGTCTGGACACGAAGAGAGAGGAAAATCCACACCAACCCCTACAAGTCACTAGGTTTTTCAATCCCCACGTCTCATTTTTATTATTACTAAACTGAATGCCCGTTCGTTGCTACGGATTTTTAAAATCTATCTTACTACATGTTTTAAAACTCATTATCTTCTTAAATTAGTAAACCCTCCAATGAATGCTGTTGATGCCAAAGCGCCATCTATTGGTTCCAAACTTCTTGGAATCAGTAAAGTTCAAATGCTTAATGGCTCACATAAAGATTCCGATTTCAGTTCGGATGATAGCATTTCAAAAGTTTGATGCACCGTATGACCCTAAACCCTAAACATATAGGTTATGTATTTGCCTTTAAACTTTGATGCACCGTATGACCACGAGGTGTGATCAACGGCTTCCGACTTACTTGATGGATTTAAAAACTTTTAGAACATGTTTATATGCATATTCTAAAATTTTTTACCACCTGTGAGTTTTAAAATATGTAGTATGATAAATTTTAAAAATTCGTAGCAACGCACGGGCATTCAGCTAGTTTGATAAAAGAACAAGTTTAAGTGTAGTTCATCCCAGGGTTCAAAAAAAGACAGTTACCGGCCGATAACCACCGATAACTGGATTTACTAGTGGGAACCGGTAAAAAAACGTCCGAGTTACTTTTAGGTCTAATGCATTTCCTAGGTTGAGTTAGGGCCTTTTAGGCATTTTTGGTCCTAGATTACCTATTATATGAGCTAAATATGCTTCAATTATTATACTCCCAACTTTGTTTTTTCGTTTTTAGCGATTTTCCCGGTTTTTTTAGCGGTTTTCCCAGTTTTTAAGCGGGTTTTCTGGTTACCGGAACAGTTACCGATTTTCAAATTACCCAAATTCAAATTTTGATTCACGAATTTTGAATGATTTTTCTGGTTACTGATGTGCCGTGGCGAGATTCCCATCGGTTCCAGGTTTTTGAACCTTGGCTCAGCCAAATTAACCTCATTTGTTGAAATCAATTAAATAAAGAAGCAATGATATTTTAGTGGAAGTGAAGAGAATTCTTTTTGACATCAAGTAAAAAATGTTGTATAAATTATGTAATCAATTTTGTTGTTGACATATAGGGTCTCACATACTTATCAGCTACACCATTAGCACATTATGAATGAGAATCTAAGGCATGTTTTTTTTAGTATTTTATTCCTATTTTTAGATGGATATTTTCAGTATTGCATACCAACCTTTTACAGGATTAGGGCCAGCTGATGTTCTCCTTGAAAAAGTTTATAACAAAAAGGAAACCTAACAATGAAGCGTGTGTGTGAGTCCATACAACACCTCTGTAAATGTATGTAAAATACCCAGAATTAGCAACTTGCAATAGAAAAGAGATTGGGGAGTTCTTAGTGTCCATAAAGTGGTGAGCAGTCCGGACTCAGGACTTCATGCTGAGCTCAATAGTTAATATCATCTCAAAACTCTTGGTGCAAAAGTTGTATTTGTATTGTTTTCCTCAAAAAAAAGTTGTCTAATAGAGAATACATTTTCTAGTAAAAGCACTAGTACATCGCATCCTAAGTTAAGATAGTTGGAGTTGCCATTTCTCTTTACTAACCAAGAGCAGAAAAAAGAACAATAAAAATGGAGAAATAAAAATAGTCTTGACAAAATTATGTGATAGGATTTTCCCCCCAATGAGTTGCATATGCAGAAGTATACCTGGTCAACATCCTTGGGAACATGTTTTTCCTAGTTTCATAACACCGTGAATACATTTCAAATATGAAAAATTAACAAGAAGATAATAAGACATGTAATACATAATTAACAACAGAAGGCATCTCTCATCAAAGACCATACCACAAACCAATAATGAAGAATGATCATCTCGATTCAACTCATGACCAAATGCTACAGAGCACACTAGAAAGTTTAAGGTAGCAAAGTGTAATACCACCAAAAATGCAAAAGAGAAGAACTTCAAGGAATGAAAAAATCCAAGGGAGAATAAAAGAAATAAAGAAATGTTTTACTGTCAGAACCTTCGGCTTTAGAATTCCGAATAAAAGTAGCGCTCATAGGAGTTCCCAGACCGTCCAGGGCCGATCGGCGCCTCTCGCTATTATAGGCTTCGTCATCCGGTAAAAAAATTTAGCCAACGCCCACTTTTACCGACTTACCTACCGCAATTAGAACTCCCCCCCCAAAGCACAGCGCAAAGCCCCTTTAGACCAAAATGCCCTTGGGGCGACAACGATGACAACCGACGGTGACGGGCGGTGGTGCAGGCGCAGCGCCGAGGGCAGCTGTGTGACCGGATCGGCGGGCCCAAGCACCCAAGGCGACGGATGCTTGGGGCTAGATGCCAAAAGGAGGTGCCGCCAGAGACGGTGGTGGCTGGCGACACGGTAGTGGCACCCTACGTAGCGCGGATACTTCTCAAAAGTCGCGTATTAGTATCAGATACCATATCGGATACGAATACTCCTCCGATACGTACCCTGTCGTACTACGCCCGAGACCACCGTCGCCGACCCCCGCTCGGGACCTCCGTCCGACCCCCGCTTGGGACCGCCGTCCGCCGGCTCGCCAGAATCGATCCCGCCGAGGCCGTCGCTCCGCTCGCCTCTCGCCGCGGCGTTGAGTGGTGCGAGTGGTGATCGAGCGGCTTCGGTCGGTTTGTAAACCGACCAAACCGGAGAAAGAAAGAAAAGAAAAAGAAAAAAAAGAAAAAAGAGAAAAATGTCTTCTTTTGCGGACACCGTTTACATTCCTCGTTGCCCGGTGATCTTCGATGGTCTCAATTATCGGGACTGGTTTCAGCACATGCACCTCCACATGCGTGGTCAGCGCATTTGGGACTTTCTTACTGGCGAGTTGCATTGCCCGTCTCGTTCTACTCCACCTGCTGCGCCTGTACTCCCGAAGGATGCTTTTGAAGATGCCCGTACAAAGTCTTCTTAGACTTTTGAGGATGCCATGGAGACTTTTCAGACTCAGTATGCTGCTTACAAGACATGGATTGATGAAGATGCTCGTGCCTATGCTATTTTGGTTGCTAGCATGGAGGTGCATCTCACTGGTGATGTTGGATTGGCTTCCGCTTGCAGCGATGTGGACGATCTGCGCAACCGCTACGAGCCATCTGGTGATTCCTTATACCTTCTTGTTGTCGCGGCAGAGCGATCATTGCAGCAGGGAAATGCCACTATGGATGAATTTTATGCTCAGTTGTCTGCAATATGACGTCAGATCGACTCTTTGGGGCCAGATGTTTGCCGCACCTGTCAGTGTTGTCAGCGTCAGCAGTCTCACATGGAGCTTCACCGCATCTATGATTTTTTGACGTCTCCGATCTTAGTTTGAGCAGACTCCTGCTCAGTTGCTGGCTCATCACCCTCGTGTGACTTTGTTGGAGGCTCTTGCAGCTGTTCGTACTAAGGAGATTCGACTTTGTGGAGCGGGTCTGCTATCATCATCATCGCTTCCTTCGGTTTTGGTGACTTCTCCAGCTTCTACACTCGCTGTGCCTTTGATTACTCCTTCCTCAGTTGTACCTCCGCCAGTGATAGCTGTTGTTGGTAAGGGACTCCAATGCATTTATTGCAACAAGGATGGACATGTGGAACAGTTTTGCTATAAGGATCTTCGTCGTGGTGCTCGTCCTCCGAGGGGCAATGGAGTTTCCTCTTCTCAGCAGAGTTCTGGTACCTTTGACACTCACCAGCTTCTCGCATTGTTAGGACGCATGGTTGCTTCTGCTTCGTCTGGTTCTGCTGGTTTTGTTGCTCAGTCTTCTTCTTCTGGTGTGAGACCACCTTCTACTTCTCCTTCCTCAGGTACTTCGCCTTGGATTCTTGATTCTGGTGCTTCTTTTCATATGCCACCTGATTCCACCTGTCTTACTTCCATTAGTTCTTTATCTGCTCCTATCACTGTCCACACAGCAGATGGTACCTCTCATTCTGTCAGGACAAGGCACTCTTTCAAATTCCTCTTTTCATGTTTCTGCTATTTCTCATGTTCCAAAACTAACCATGCAGCTCATATCTGCTGGCCAACTCACTGATCATGGTTGTCGTGTTATTTTCAATTCTGATTCTTGTTGTGTTCAGGATCGTCGCACGGGGACTCTGGTTGGTACTGGCCCTGCCGCCGTGACTCACAACGGCTCTGGGAGCTTGACTGGCTTCACCTTCCTTCCGCTGCACGTTAGTCTTCTCGCCTCCACCACTGCCTCTACACCTGCTGCAGCCTCCACACACACCCTCACAAGCTCAATCTAGCCCTCATCAAAAGCATCTAGAACAGCAAGCCTAGAGCCACTCAATACTAGAAGGAGCTTGTGAGCTAACCATAGATCTCATGATATCTAAGCATAAGCACAAACTAACGCTACCAATATGTCATACAATTTATTTCATGTCATAACTGAAATGAATAAGATCAATGTATACATGCATCACAATGAATCACAACTATACACATAGCAGGTGACAAGGAAAAGTCACAGAAGTATATGCTAGCATGATATAAGCATGTACACAAGTAAAGATAAAAATGCATGAATAAACATAGCATCATGACATAGAAAAGCTATCCATGATATTAATCAAGCTCATAATGTCCATACTCAAGCATACATCATGACAGAACAAAATCATGGAAAAGTATGCTAACATGGATAAATAATGGTGAATGGACATAAGGAGCAAGATATAATCAATAAACCATGATAGATACTACAAGGCATAAGGTCATGATGATACTTGACTTCTAGTATATACTTTCTACTTATGCTCATGAAGTAAATCAAAGCTTAATCATCCAATTAACCAACATATATAATATAATATAAGGACACCTAAGCAACATACACATAAAGGCATGACAAGAATGTATCGAAAGAAAGTCATGCCAATATGGTACAAGTGAGCACAAAGACACGCGCAACATGCTAATTAAGACTATCATGGATATTTGAGCATGAGGGTATAGAATCGCTCACAAAGTAGGTGGAGACGTCAAATGTGAAAGCATATGCCTCATAGAGGCCATGTAGTGGAGAACCAACAAATGTTATAATCACGTGATCAAGAAAAAGATTAGAACCCAATCAAATCCATGTTCTTCATCCTGCGTCTTGACACCTACAAGAATAATGTGCCCAAGTCTTGGATCCCGAAGAGTTAGTAAGCATGTACTTGTGAATCCAAGACTTGACACATTTACACTAGAAGTATGCAAGTTAACATAATGCAATAGATGGTTCATGTAAGAAAATCGATCCTAGAGGCACACCACAAGTGGATAACTCGACAAGTGACAGAGGAGACTAAGTCACAAGATGCAGCACTCATATCATCGTGCTATCTCCTCAAAGCATTTACACCACCCCTTACAGAATCACACTATAAACCAGGGAAGAAAATGCAAATAAATTGGATCAACAAGAGCAACATGACTAGTACAAATATAAAACAAGAAAAGTTAGAACAGAAGAACATAGCCTTCTAATCTCAACCCTAGCAAATTCAAGCTCCTCTACACATGTGCAGTAAATCAATTTTAATTTCTCATTTTCAGTTTTTAGCATGCAAGAGAAATTAAATTTTCACCGTCTACAGGAAAAGACTCACAACTTACACAACATAAGGGAGATTCTAGCCTAGCATGATCAATCTAGCAATTTTAACACTAGGCATCTCACATTGTCTCTAAGAGGAAGTATCTTCATCTTAGACAAGGCCAAGGTCACGTTGAGATTTTACCTTGCTCATGATGAGTCATCGTTCGTCTTTCTTATCATCATCCGTGTGTTCTTCAAGACTTTTTTCTTCCTGACACTTGAACAATCAAAGGTAAATAATGTACCACAATGTTCATACTTGTGGTTTCTTGCAAGTAAAATCACCCTCTCGCCGAAATCAAGTCTCTTGTCACAAAGGACATCATTGGCAAAAACACCTCAACAAGATGCAAAGAGAAGCTCACAAGGTTCCCTACTAGTTGCCAAGCTCAAGATCGGTTAAGATCAAATTCCGAGCCAACCTTGCTTTGATACCAATTGTAGGATCGAAAATGGCAACAGAGGGGGGTGAATGGTGCCTTAAAAAATCACCTCGAAATATCCACAAAATCTTCGTCTCCGATAGCTATAGCAGCTATGAAGAAAGAAGAAGATAGCTCACTGAACGACGAAAACAATTTTGCCGATTGACTGAGGAAACTCAAAGGAGAAGCAAAACTAGACCGACCTAATCTTCAGAAAATAGATTTCACTTTCAAACAAGGAAACAGACCTCAAACTGCAATAACTGAACACGGGATCTAATGCAGTCCAAGTGCTGCGACAAAAAGCAAAACAGTGAGCAGCTAACCGAAAGGAGAGAGCACAGAGATTATCAAAGTGTCGAACTGAAAACAGAAGGAAACATGCAGAGAGACCGAACCAGAAAACAAACATCACTGACTCAATGGAGGAATGCTGATAGCAGGCAGAGAGCATAGCATTTTCAGTTGGCAAAAGAACACAGAAAATAGTCTCGGCTGAACAGAGAAATCACAGCAAAGAATAAAAGAGAAGGAATCGCAAGACTGCCGAACAGACTGAAAACACCAAAGACAAATACTGCAGGCAATGGAGACAAGCAAAACAGAAATAACACAAACAAAAGACTACAGCGTTTTGATCGGTCTGATTGCAGTATTTTAATTGGTCTGACTGCAGCATCACAACCGGTTTGACAGAAGAAAAGAAGATCCAACTGCAGTCTCAAAACCGGGAGCAGCAAGAACTGAAAAGGCAGATAAACCGAGAGCAGTCCAGAGAAGTAGCGACTCTGTTCAGCTGAGTGCAGTGAACTGCAGTTTCAGTTTTCATTTTTCAGTCTTTTGGTTTTTGGTCAGTTGCCCTCTGCAGTTTCTGAGTTCGGCATTTTAATTTTCAGTGCAGTTCAGGTTCTCTGTTTGGTTTTCGGCTTTTCAGTTTCCAGTGAGCATTGCTCTTCCACAGGGGACATAACTTAGCACAAAAACAGCAAATGAAAACAGAACAAGATTCACTGCTGAAACCTGAAAACAGGAATTGACTGCAGACCGAAAGCAGATTTTTAATTCTGTTTCACAAAACCAAACTGCAACTCTGTAGACTGAGACACAAATAATTGACAGCAGGAACTTAATATGGACTTCACTGAAAACTGGAGATAGTCGAAAGAATATGCAGAGCGGCAGCTGGCAGAAAAGAGACTGAAAACTCTGTAAATACTGCACACGAACAGTAAGTACACAAGAGCTGAGAGGCAAAGAAATTGCCAATCCAACATTGCTCCTTTCAGACTCAAAATACCAGGAAATCAAACCAAATGGCTGACCAGATTTCAGAGCAGTTCGGCAGGACAGTAGATGGACTGAAAACAAAGAACTGGAGCTACAGGAAAAACGAAAATACTGCTGATAGCCAGAAACTAAGAGATAACCCAATGAAAGCTGTTTCTATCAGATCAATTAACCTGGATTTTGTCTCAAATAGCAGGATGACCAAAAGGATCAAGAAAATACAAACAAAAGAGCATGTAACTGAAATCTGAGCCAAATACTAAAAACCAACAGAGAGTGAGTTGTTTTTCAAAATACTTGCCATTCTCTGCTCTTTAGCACAAGAGACTTTGAAATACATCAGGAGATGAACTCTTAGCAAGAACTCACAAACCTCAAGCCATCTTCTAAAAGGAAATCATGAGAACCAAGTGTCCTCTGTCTCCAAAACCCTAGCTACAGTGAAAACAGAGGAATTTTGCAATTGAGTTTATTCGGAAGAAATCTACACTAGAGTTCTTGTTCTTTTGGGAAATGCTGACCAAATGATCTTGAGATTAGTTCCCATCACAGAGCAATAAGAATTTGCAGCTTCTTGAAAACGCATTCAACTCAAATCACCATGAATAAAAAGGAGAACAACTGTGAACGGCAAGAGAAAGAACAAAGCAGTCATGGAGAATAACTAGAAGCCATAGCAAATCACAAAAGATCAACTCAAGGCTTGATGAGAAGACATGAATGATTACACAGGATTCATCTTACAGCCCATCTCATTCAACCTGAGAACAACTCACACGCAATAGCAGGCGCAAGAACTCACGCAGGAACACTACACACACAGGGAAGGAGGCAATCAGGGGTCTGCCCTCTCCCACCAACTAGACGAGCTCTAGGCGAGCAGATGCACACAGCACAGCAGAGAGTAGAATCATCAGATGTAGAGAGCAGAATCAGCAGATGCAGACAGCAGTACAGCACAGCAGAGAGCAGATGCAAACAGCAGTCACAGCACTACAGCAGTACAAACAGCAGTACAAACACAAGCACACTGCAGAGAGCAGCATACCTTGAAGAGTTGCAACCCTAAATTCTTGATCATCAGATCATGAACTCATCAGTATCACTTCCCTTGATAGAACATGCTATTGATTTGTAATTTGTTGTTTCCTGACTTCCTCACTTCCTGTATAAGTGTATATCATATCATATTACATGTACAGATATTGGTAAGATAGGGAAAACTTGTGTGATGTGAGTATGTGACTTCCTCACTTCCTTACCAAGTTCTCTGCCCCAGGAAGATTAACTCTTTTGGCAAGATTTACAGCTAGTCAGCTAGCTCAAGGTTGTTTAACTGCATGCAACAAAATGTGTTAAAGAATTATCTGGCACTTGCATCCGGCCATGAAATTGGCAAGAGCGCACAAGAAGAAGCATGCAATAATTTCAACCAGTAAATTTTTTCCATAGATTGCATGAGCCATTAACATTCATGTTGATGCTTTCCACAATATAAGACGAAGAATATTGCAATCTGCATAAAGGTGAGAATTAGAACCTGAGACATGGCAACTGGAAGGTTGTTTGAAGCAAATCTCCTAGAAATGCTTCCTCTAGGCTGTTGAACCCAGAGGATGGAAGGCTGTTAAGGGTATTAGAGATAAGGTATTAGAGATAGATTAGGATCAGCATATTCCCATGTAATATTCCTTTGTACTCCCTATATATATTGCCCATTGGGGCTCTTCAATATACACATAATATTCACAACATGGTATCAGAGTTTAGGTTGAAACCCTAACCTCATCTACTTCCGTTGTTGCTGCTGCCCCCGGGAGGTCGATCTCCTCTCCCGGGGGCGGTCGCCGCCGCTCCGCTTAGCGCCACCGCCCCCCCGGCGGATCCCGCTAGCCCGCGCTAGATCCGGAGGCATTCGGCCTCCTTGCGCCAGATCCAAGGCGTCGGCGCCATCGTCGATTTCATCGCCGCCTCCCACTGCAGCTCAATCGTGGGATCTCATGGCGGCGCTGGCTCCTCACTTCCCATGCGGCGTCGTCGAATCCGGGCTTCCCGCCGCCGGATCCGGCCTCTCCGCGACGATTTCTCGGGCCGCCGCCGCCCCTAGCCGGATCCGGCCTCTCCGCGCCGATTTCTCGGGCCGTCGCCGCCCCCCGCCAGCCCGCGCCAGATCTGGACACATCCAGCCTCTCCGCGCCGATTTCCACCTCAGTCGACATTGCCTCTCCTCCGTCGCTTCTAGCAGTCGACCTCCGGAGCCGGCCGCCCCAAGCCTCCGCGCCCGCGCCACCGCCTCCTTGCCCGCGCCACTTAGGATGCTGTAAATGGCCTCTCTGTTGAGTCTGGAAGATTTGATCCCGAACTGTTCAGGTTTGACTGCCAAGGCAAAAAGTATCAATTTATCAAGACAAATAATAAAACAGGCTATATGGGCAGTCATACTATTCTCAAGAGCAAAACCATGTTAAGTTAAACAGCAACTGTAAAAGAATATACAGTACCCAGTCAAACTACTTTTTTCACTACTAGTCTACTACAATAAAAGTTCATAATGTGAAGTACATGAACAACCTGATTTGGCAAGACCAGGTAATAGCATATCAAATCAATCAATGATAGATAGCAATAGCATTATGGCAATGAATTGTACATCAACTCATCAAGTCATCACATTATAGTTATACAGCAAGCATCCAAGCACAATGCCACAATTAGATCAAGATTACAAAAAACTAGAACATTCAAGGCAGTTTGGCACACGGATTAAGGATAAGTGGATAACAATCAAAATTTCTAATTTACGTGTATCAATCATCAATGCATGTATGACGAGGGTGATTTGATGAACAGTTGAACACCAAACAACAGAAATTTTCTGTTGTTTGGTGTTCAACTGTTCATCAAATCACCCTCGTCATACATGCATTGATGATTGATACATGTAAATAAGAATAATTAGTTGCATGCCAGTCTTGCAGACAAATCAATTGCAGTCAAAACACCACGCATTGCAGGCTTGCAGCTCTACCGCCTAAAACCCCATCAAAATCAAAGCTTTAGGAGCCTAAAACCCAACAAAAAATTTGCAATTTTGCTACTCAGTAAGTCAGTAGTTAGTACTCAAAATCCTCGGGATTTCTGCTATTTGGTGTTCAACTATTCATCAAATCACCCTCGTCATACATGCATTGATGATTGATACATGTAAATAAGAATAATTAGTTGCATTTCAGTCTTGCAAACAAATCAATTGCAGTCAAAACACCACGCATTGCAGGCTTGCAGCTCTGCCGCCTAAAACCCCATCAAAATCAAAGCTTTAGGAGCCTAAACCCAACAAAAAATTTGCAATTTTGCTACTCAGTAAGTCGGTAGTACTCAAAATTCTCCCGAGGTAGATCCTGGCCACACTAAGTTTCGGGTCCAAGTCCAACCTACCTGCCTCCCTCTTCTCCAGCTTTCTCTGGCCAGTCCGCTAGTGACCTTACCGAGCAAAGCAGCTCTGCCGGAAGACAGGAAGAACTGAGCAGAGCAGAGCATGAGAACGGAAAGAACTAAGAAGTGCAGAGTAAGAGAACCAGAACGAGGAAGAAGAAGTGGATAGGAACAAGAAAAACAAATGTGGGCATATGGCCTTGCCTGCGGAAGGGCTTCGATTCGTGGACTCGCGGAGAGAGTGCAAGAGGGGGATGCTCGTCGGACGGTCGGAGGGGTCTTCGACGAAGGCAGGTCGGTTGGCGGCCGTGGGGGGAATGCGGCGATCGGTAGGGTTAGGGTTTCGCCGCACTGTGTTGTCTAGCTTCGTTATACCGCTTCGGGTGTCGGCTTCGCTGCGTATAAAGTTATACCGCTTCGGCCTTTGGCTTCGTCGCAACAAGTCGTCGCCGTGCTACTCGCCTTGGACGACTAGGCAACGCCGCGGACGACCAGCCTCGCTAGACGCTCGCCTAGAACACCAAGGCGAGGCGAACTGTCGTGGCGTCCGCGCAGTTCCGCCTGGACGCCTAGGCGTCGCCGTAACATCCATGGCCTAAACATGTTGTGGTATAGTCTACAGCATCAAATGATCATCTCTAGTCAACTTAAAGAGAGATGGTGCAGAAATATTGTACTTTGAAGGATATTAATATGGACCACAAAGTTCAGCATCTTGGAACACTACTTTCTTTTTCTAGCAGCATGACTGCACTGTAAGCACGAAATGAATGGTGGTCTGAATCAGCTACACCATTAGCACATTATGAATGAGAATCTAAGGCATGTTTTTTTTAGTATTTTATTCCTATTTTTAGATGGATATTTCCAGTATTGCATACCAGCCTTTTACAGGATTAGGGCCAGCTGATGTTCTTCTTGAAAAAGTTTATAACAAAAAGGAAACCTAACAATGAAGCGTGTGTGTGAGTCTATACAACACCTCTGTAAATGTATGTAAAATACCCAGAATTAGCAACTTGCAATAGAAAAGAGATTGGGGAGTTCTTAGTGTCCATAAAGTGGTGAGCAGTCTGGACTCAGGACTTCACGCTGAGCTCAATAGTTAAGATAGTTGGAGTTGCCATTTCTCTTTACTAACCAAGAGCAGAAAAAGAACAATACAGACGTATACCTGGTCAACATCCTTGGGAACATGTTTTTTCCTAGTTTTATAACAATGTGAATACCTTTCAAATATGACAAATTAACAAGAAGATAATAAGACATGTAATACATAATTAACAACAGAAGGCATCTCTCACCAAAGACCATACCACAAACCAATAATGAAGAATGATCATCTCGATTCAACTCATGACCAAATGCTACAGAGCACACAAGAAAGTTTAAGGTAGCAAAGTGTAATACCACCAAAAATGCAAAAGAGAAGAACTTCAAGGAATGAAAAATCCAAGGGACAATAAAAGAAATAAAGAAAGGCTTTATCATTAGAACCCTTCGGCTTTAGAATTTCGAATAAAAGTAGCGCTCACAGGGGTTCCCAGACCGTCCCGGGCCGATCGGCGCCTCTCGCTATTATAGGCTTCGTCATCCGGCATAAAAATTTACCATCGCCCACTTTACTTACTTACCGCCGCAATTAGAAACACCCCCCAAAGCACAGTGCAAAGCCCTTTAGACCAAAATGCCCTTGGGGCAATCAGCCATATGAGGGAAGAATGGGAGTAAGGTGAAGGCATTCCAGTCTTTTCACAAAGCCAGAGGGCTGCCCTAAGGTGAAGGCATTCTAGTCTTTTCACAAAGCCAGAGGGCTGCCCCAACCATGCCCTTATAAGCCAGCATAGTACAAGCAAGCCCCCACACAAGCTCATTTCTTCTCCCAACCGAGAGTTCATCCTGGGAGCTAGCCAAAGACCAAGAGTAAAACCAGAGAAGGCAAACCTCATCTCAGTTCACCACATTTCCCAACCGAAAAATCAACCTCATTTTCGCTTGTCAAGAGACTAATGCCACCACAAAGCAAATGTAAGGGAAGACGGAGGAGAGGAGCAAGGACGCAGGAGGAGGTGCAAGGACGCGGCAACCAGGACAGCAAGAGGGGCCCAACTAAACCGCAACGCGGCCCTCGCCACCGTCGTCCACGAACCTCGCCATCCTCCACCCGACGTTCCAGTAGGCCTTTCTCTACATCTTACCTCTAATGCCTTTCTCTCCAGCGAGGCCGTGAGCACCACAACCGGATGGGCTCATGGCACTGGCAGCGAGCCCATAGAATCACCATGCGCCCTTAGTCGGAGGAACATGCTCCCCAACACATGCTCCCCGACGTATGTTCCCCGCCGGGAGTTCAAAGTCACGGCGATGCCGTAGGCCTTCCCAAACCTTTGCGCATAAGAGTAGGAGCAAACCAAAAACAGGAGCAAACAAAAATGCATGTAGAATAGAGAGGAAGAGAGAACTGTCCTAAGTAGTAGAAGGGGGTGGTAGGTCGAGGTAGAGTGGTCGAAGAGGAGGCAAGCGGCCAAGACTCGCGATCAGCTACAAGCTGTGGCCAGAGGACCCAAACCCATAGGGAGCGGTGCCAGAGCCAAGTAGCGGTATCATGCGGCCTAATCCAGGGGCGACAACGGTGACAACCGACGGTGACGGGCGGTGGTGCAGGCGCCGAGCGCCGAGGATAAGCAGCGGTGTGGCCGGATCGGCGGGCCCAAGCACCCAAGGAGGCGGATGCTTGGGGCTAGATCTTGGGAAGGAGGAGCCAGAGAGGCAGCCATTCATGGCGACTGGTAGTTTTCACCTCTCCAAACTTCATGTTGTTGATCCACCATAAATTTGAGGGGGGTGTTAGATATGTAGTACATAGCTATGTATTTACCCTATTGTATAAGGGGTTTCCTGCATATATACCAGACCTGTACATATATATATACTGGCCCATTGGCCTCATGATGAATACAAGCGCTATTCTAACGACATCGTCTTTGGTGCGGTCCGCAGGGCACGGAGGCGCGCGGATGTTTGGCCACATTGCCGGGCCTTTGCTCCCTCCAGCAGCGCCAGCCGCGAGTCATGGCGATCGAGTCGGCTTGTCAGGGTCGCCAGCTGAGCGATGATCTGATCGAGCTTTTTGTTGGTCGAGGTGTTCTCTTCGCCACCACCAGACATGGCGTCAAGGGCAGCGATGGGCTCTGATACAAAGTTGTTATGGTTTAATGTGGAGTGGCAAAGGTGGTAGGAGTGTCATGGCTGGATGGAACTTGAAGGGCTGACGACGAGGAGGCGCCAGCTGGCAAAGTAGCCATGTGCGCCTGGAGGTGCAGCAGAACCTGGACGGAAGAGGAAGAAAGGTAAATTACTTCTTTCTTAATTTTTCCAAAGGATGCGTCTGTCCCTAATATATGAGACCACCTAACAATTGTCTGCTAATAGCATATCTAAACTGACACGGAAGCCAACTCTATCTCATATGTATTACTAATCAAACTAGAAAAGCAAATCTCTTTTATTTGGAAGACTTCCGAAACAGCAAACTATTCCAAGTTGGCGCTAGCATCTGGCTGTAGCACGTCCGGCACGTTTGCCGCTGATGTGCGCATGCCTGGGCCTAGCTGCTCTGCTACTACTGTTTGGTCGCGGCGCCAACACATGTAGTGGCGTCCGACCGTAACAATTCTCCCATAAGCACTGTAACACCCTAGGGCCCAAAATCACTAAAGCCTGTCCCCAGGTGGAATAGGCATAAGCACGCATAGCACTAACCTTACTCTTATCCTTGCTTTGACAAAAATGATTAACCTCCCAATAAAAAATTGGTTAACCTGGTTGTGCTATGTTGATAACACTTCCTGTGTGGGACTAACTCACCAATATTACACACATGCGCCACACAGGCCACATCCAAATTGGGCTGGGGTGTAACATGCACAAAAATAACAGCAAATCAAACCGAACATAAAGCCAAATCAAGTCGTACTCATCATGGTAATAAAGCCAATTCCATACATAGAGCTTTGCTGTACAATCATAATCATATGGATAATTAAATCCATGAGTCAAACAACCGACAAATCCACACGATAAAAGGCACTCACCAAAATGCACTCATCAAAAAGTACAATTAAATTCATGAGTCAAACAATGTCAACTTCACTTGTCGTATATTACCATACAAGTATAACCATTTGGTCCAATCAAACCAAAACCATATTGAATAATCAAATCCACATCAAACCAAAGAAAAAATTTAATCCACACATCACAGTGCACTTCATGTGCACACTGGCACATTGCAATTAAACCAAAACAACCACATACAAGTTAAATTTATTGAAGACCTCCCCCACAACAAGCATTTGGATGAGCTAAACTCAAGCACGCCAAACTACGTTGCCCTCCCAAACACACAAGTACAAAACAATCCAAATATATTCGCATATTGTATAGCTTTGCACAAGCACAAACATGTGGTCTACTTAAACCAAAACCACAATAGGACAAATCAAGTTAAATCAAACAAATTCACCCAACAAGCAGTGCTCCCCAATAAACACAAGCACAAGTCCAAAGTAAATCAGCTCCTTCATGACAACTCAGCATTTATAGTAGACCCAACAAAGCAAAACAAAATCCATAATAGACAGCAGTACTCCGCAAAAACCATAAGCACGATTGAGTGAAATGAAACTAAACCAAATGCTGAATAAACTACTCCAAAGCGATCTTAAAGCAAGAGAGGTGCAGTGCAATGAAATGGAACTACAGTGATAGGTCAATCTCACTAGTTTGGAGACAGCTGTGTAGTGGTTAGTCCGATGCTGAGCAACAACTATGGCAGCTACAGAATACAACCCTCACTAAAAATGACAAAATATACATACCTGCTATTTGAATGCCAAGCATTGCCTCGATATATCTCCCTTGTAAAAGGCCTTATCTGCTGCCTATCTTTCTCGACTGGATGCCGTAGCATAAAGCCAAAAACAAATTCAAATCATGGGTGTGTTTCTCCACAGTATACACTTGCATTTGTGTACATGTAAAAATGACCGAGGTGAGGGGTGCAAATTTTGCTATGACAACTTTATAGACATTTTGATTGTACAAAAGCCTTTCCTTATTAGCCTACTAAATTAACATTTCGATTTGGAATGAGGTCCTTCAGCAGCAATTAATCTCTTCTAATACTAATCAAGAAAAAAACCAATCAAGGCAGTATGGAATCATAGTATGCATTACAGGTTTAGTTTGGTACAGGTATCAGTTTCAAATTGCATAAATCAAGTCGAGATAAGAGTGCAAACTGCAAAATAGTATGAATGTTGGACCATTTAGATACCTTATACATAGACAGGAACATACCTGTAATGTAGGGATAAGAACAATCATTAAACAAAACCGCAATGTATATGAACTTACATGTAAAATCACTAGATACGAATCTACAGTAAATAAATACTTACCTTCTATGTCCAACGAAGTGGTATGGCCATTAGAGATATAATCTCATCAACTACATCATCACAATCAGCAGCCTCTGAATTGAAATGAAAGGTGGCATTGTTAGAAAAACTAGCCTCTAGAAAATTGAGAAATGAAACAGATTAGTGTCACAGGGACATAGCTTTGGATTTAAGAAAAGGTAAGCTAATTTGGCACAACACAATCACATAAATCTGACACAAACAATGGTTTAGAGAAGATGAGGGCCATGAGGCAAGCACGCAACAGAACAGATTAAACAAAAGAAGTGAAGCAATACACACCTGGAGTTGTAGATTTGTGACTGTAAGCCAGGAACATTGCTCCTGAACACTTTTTGTCAAAAAGATAAAGCTAAAGTTAATCAACATCAGAGATTAGATGGGAATGTCAGTGCAACATGTAAATGAAAATATAAGGTATATCTCCGGTAAGTGATGTCATAAAACAATCCTTAAAACATAAACCTCCAGTAGCCTTGGCATATCAAGGTTGGAGGGCTGGATAAGGACTTGTGAGATCGGAAACACGATGATGTGGCCTAGGGAGTTTGTGGGAAGGGCACACAGCAACAGGAGGCGTACCGAAGCTACCAGGTCATGCACACGTTGAAAAATGTTCTCACATAAAACCTTCGCCAGCAATTCCTCCCTCTCCACGAAACAGGGCACACAAAGTCTGTGGAATCAAGATGCACGAATCAAGATGCAGGAGCATGCTACACCAAGAAACAGGTTGTCCACATGCACACGAGTCAATTGGAAGCCTAAAACACACCTACTCATGCAAGAACAACCCTATAAAGATGCTACTCCTAAGCAATCAGATCACAGAGCCCACTAGCTATTGTGCCTATAATGAGAACAACCATCCAGTTTCATAGATTATCTGGTTGAAAAAAATATCAAACCAGGCCAAACACCACTACATAAGCACCGAGACAACCCAGACCCCACCGAACCAGCATTAAAAAACATCAAACTCTCACAACAATGAAAAAAATTGTAAAATCGTCAAACAGGGCTGACTATGGGCCACAAAGTGCAAAAGATTATGAAGAGAAATTAGGAAAACAATGAATTTCTGCAAAAGACTTGGTGCATTACCTTCTTTTCAAACTGGTGGCGACTCCTTTATTAGCGTCAAAAAGAATGTTTGACATTGTCATCACTGTTAGCCTGTTACTCCACTAGTAATTAAGATCATAAATTGGGCAGGTTGTTTGCTTAATTCCCTCACACAGTAAGCAAGTAAAACAAAAAAAGAGCAACACGAAGACTGGAAATGAAGTAGTTTAATATCCACCAACCTATTCTATATCAAGTAGTGAGCGATGATATCTGAACAGAAATTAATTGAACTTTATTGACTGAAAGTAACAAATAAGGAAGTACATAACTACATATTATGTAAAAAAATTCGTTTAACTGTACTGTTGTGTCACCATCAACACAGGGATAAACATAAAAGCATAACTAATTCATCCACATTACGAATTGCAAGCACAACCAAACCAACCCAGTTAAACCATTTGAGTCTTGCTTCTCAAAACACACACCACGCTGTCAGCAAAGGTACCTAGCAATTCCATCCGACAAACTAAAATAAATCAAATTACCACTTAAATGTGTTCCTTGGTAGAAGTAAAAACCCAAAGCAGATCAAATTTTCTGCTCACATTGCATAGTCTTATATGCACAAAGTGACAGTAGATCAAACTTTAAGATATGAAGGTAGCTCAAAAATATTGCAATAGCCCTAGGGCTTATATAGTACATGAGACACATAAAGTGTTAGAGTACAATATATGGTAGGGTAGAGTCCATTGGGATTACTATCCCTTGTACCATCTTGCCCCCAAGTCTTGTACCTCTATATATACCGCCCGAGAGGCTCAATGAAATATCATCCAATTCTATTCTCTATCATGGTATCAGACGTCTAGGTTTAGATCCTAACCCTAGCCGCCGCTCGCTTCCGCATCGCGCGCCCCCGGGGAGATCTATCTCCATGGGGCGGCCTCCGTTAAGCGGCCGATCCTATTGATTAGGCCGCCATAGTTGTCGTCATCGTCATGCAGCAGATCGGGCCTCCCTCGTCGCGTTCCCCAGGCTCGTCGCTGGGCCGTCGCCGTCACCCCTTCCGGATCTTCGCCGCCCGTCTGCCCGCGGCCGGGCGGCGGGCTTGGCCGCCTTCCGACCACGAGTCGCCATGGTGGCGGCCGGGCGGGAGACGCACGCCCACGCCGCCGGCGGATCTGAGGCGGCGGTGGTTGACGACGGAAGCTGCGACGTGCGCGACCTCCACACCACGGCGCTCGAGCAGCCTTCCCCGTCGCCTCCCTCCTCCGCAGCTCCGACGCCGCCGTCTTCCGCCGCTGTCCGCAGCTCGGAGACCACCTCCCGTCGCCGGATCTTCCGCCGAGCCACCAGATCCGCCGCGGCCTCCTTCGCAGCTCTGCTGCCACCGCCGCTGCGGCTGCCGCCTCGTCGCGCTTATCCGCAGCAGCCCACCATTCGGATCTCTGGCGCCGGGGCGGAGCCGCGCCTCTTCTTCGTCGGATCCGCCGAGCCGCTGGAGAGGTCCGCCGGGCCGCCGCTGGACCTCCTCCCGGCCGCCTCTTGACCCGCTAGCCGGCCACCGACCAGACGCCAGCCAGAAGCCGCCGCCACCGCCGGTCGCTCGTCTCCGTACGTGCCGCCGGCCCCAAGCCGATCGGCCATGAGCCCAGATCTGGATGCACGAGTCAGATATGCCGTTATAAAGGTAACCAAAAACACACGGTGTTCCGTCCGGATCTGGCGTTCGTCAAGCTCCGATCCTCGACCATATCGAATCGGGCTAGGTGTACCTAGTGAATCGCACATGACGGATCCCACCGCCGCATTGTATCTTTTCTTTTTCCGATCATCGATCGGGTTGAGTCGCCAGCACCGTCGTTCTCGCACGTATCTACTCCGACATCGGCGTCGACTACACTAGCCTCTACCTCTTCGACTGTACGGCCAGGCTGGGCACGCGATGTCGAGGGGACGCCTTCGCTCGTCGCGTCTCGGTCATCTTGACCGCACGTCTTAATCGCCGGTTCGTCATCGCCACCACAGATCGGGACGTCTCCACCGACTTCTTCCATCGTCGTCCGCCGCGCGTACTTTCGATCGATCGACCGATTGTGCGCGATCCACCCGACTCCGTGGCGTCCATCGCCGAGTACTACGCGCATCTTCTCCGAGCAATGGGTCGCCGTTGTGTCGCCTCCTCGAACCAAAGACGCCGCACAAGTGTCCCCTCGCCGTTGCATCTACATCGCCGTCCGCTGTGCATCAACGACTGTGCTGCGTAACCTCTTGTGCGCCATTTGTCTGCACCTGGTCTTCGTCATGTTGATCGGGACCTCATCGCCGACATCGAGCGCTACCGCCGCCGCCGTACCTTGCGTCAGGACTGCTCGCCTTCGCGGCAGAGCGTCTGCCCGGACTACTCACCTTCGGGTAGGAGCGTCCGCTCCTATCGCTTCCTTCGCGTCGACAACCACTCTGGTTGGGGCCTCTACCTTGTACGCCCAATTGGCAACACCGGTGCGTGCTTTCATCCCCGACGCGTTGCCGGGTCTGGCAAACCTGGCACACGCCTCGGCTAAGGTGGCTTGACTGCATCGACTTCGGAATCGACCTTCCCGTTCCCGTCCCCGTCTGCCTCGATTGCATCGCCGTTTTTCTGATCTACATTCTCGACGGCCCTGACTGCGTCAACCTTGGCATCGCCCCCTTCCACTACAACTGCCTCGACGCGTCTCCGTCATCACCATGGCGCCTCTTTTGCGCCCGCGGCTTCATGAGCGACCGCCTCGACATCGGTAACCTAACCACGACTACGTCGACCACGGCCATCTCTAGCATGGCACCCTCGACCATGAGTACTCCGCCCTCGCGCTCGGCTACCTCGACATCGGCACAAAGGGCTACCGCCTTGCTTGAGCTACTCGTCGGTTCCTGCTCCAGTCACATCATACGTGACGCATCAACGGTCATGACTGCGGGGGGATGTTAGCTCTTCGGTTCTTCTCCAGTCTCACCGTCTGCGACGCTCCTGTTGTGACTGCGGGGGATGTTAGAGTACAATATATGGTAGGGTAGAGTCCATTGGGATTACTATCCCTTGTACCATCTTGCCCCCCAAGTCTTGTACCTCTATATATACCGCCCGAGAGGCTCAATGAAATATCATCCAATTCTATTCTCTATCATAAAGACTCAAACCCTAGACAATAGGAAATGACATAAATACCCTTAACACCCCCTTAAATGTAAGGCGTATGCAATAGCATTACATTTGAAAAAGGTTTAACACTAAAATAGGGGAAATCCAAAGTTTGAGTCCTGAAATTGTCATCATAGCGTGCGGCTCTTGAAAAATTGTGTCGAGTACCAACCATCTGGAATCGTGCAACAGCCTAAAAAGCACAAAGTGCAGGGGCGGAAAAAGTAGAGATAAGCGGGAGCAAAGTAGACCATGGTAACATGACGAAAAGAATGTGGAATGTGACACGGGTAGAGAGAGCTGTCAAATCAAGCGAAGACAAATAGATAGAAGCATAGCCGCGCAGATCAAAGCCCAAGACGGCGGCGCCGCAATGCCCAAGAAGCACAATGTAGGCACGGTGCAGAAGAAGCGCGGCGGTCTTAGAAGCTCAAGGCAGAGGCTCAAAGAGAAGCGATGGCATCAAAATGACTTCTACGGTTTCCAGCGGCTCAAAGAGAAGAGTGGCGGCTACGACTATGCGAAAGGAAGGAAAGGACCACACCCATCCGAGAGAATGAACCGTGGCTAGTAAAGCAGTCGGCTGACTGACAGAAATTTTGTGGATTCGCACGACTTTGATGATATGAAAGAGAAGCTACAGACTTGGGTGGATGCAATGGAAGACTCTAAGAAAAGGACTCAAAAGATACTAGCAGTAGAATGAAACTATGCATTCAAATTCCCTTCCTACTCTCTCTCTTCACCACCTCCTCCTCACTCCCCGCCTCCTCTACCCTCCTCTTTCTCTCTCTCCTCCACCACCTACGGGCAAGAGAGAGGTCTGCGCACGAGGCGGAAAGACCGAGACATCGCGGCCAAGGCGGCCGAGGTGGTGGAATTTGGCGCAGGCACGGAGGCGGCATCGGTGGCCAAATCCGAGCGCAGGCGGCCGGGAGGTTGCCGAGGCGACTTCGGTGGCCGGTGCATGGAGGCGTCGGGATCCAGCGGCTGAGGAGGCGGCGGCCACAGGAGAGGGAGTAGCAACCGAGCGCCTCCCCTCCAAATCCAGGCGAGGCAGCGTCAAGGCGGCAGCCGGATTCAGCTAGGCGACGCGGATGGAGACGACCGGATCCAGAGTAGGGACGGCTGGATCCGCGACGGTGCGAAAGAGGCACGGCTGGATCCGGGCAACGGCAGCCCGGCGTGGGCGAGCTCGGCCGGATTCGGGCGAGGTGAGGGCAGCGACCGCCAGATCCAGGTTGGCGACGGTTGGGAAGACTTCTAGCGGTGGCGCAGCGTAGAGGAGCGCGTGGGTGGGAGTGGGTGAGGCGACGCGCGACGATGGCAGGGAGATGGTCGTCCCGGGAGTGGAGCACACTCCTCCCGAGGGCGGCGGCGGCAGCGAGCAGCGGCTGGAGCTAGGTTGTAAAACCTGGGCTCTGATTTGTAAATGCAATTATAATTTATAAAATACATTACAATATTGACATATAACTGTACTCAAAATGTGTCATCCATTAATAAAAAATAAAAGTAAAACAAGAGACAGGGAAACCAGCTAAATTGTTTTTTCAGAGTTGTACAATCTACAAAAGTAGCTTGAAAGGTTTAGGCTGTCAGGAGTGAGGGCATAGAGGGCATGCATTAAAAATGATAACTTTAGAACCAATTTGAGTTGTGTCTTTCCAATGTTTTCAAGAGGTTATTTTAAAAGATTTCTTAGTGGGATAAAGTTGATTGCAGCATCTCAAAATGACATAAATAGTTAAAAATACAAAGGCAGAAAGAAGGAAGACTTCATACTGAGTACAAACTAGTAATCTAGTACAGAGGCATACCTTCTCAACATCCTATTGAATAGAACATTTTTCACGACAGCAAGGATGCCAGTTGAAGAAGAATATGTTGGCTGCAAGATGAAGAAGTCATGTGATACATCACTAGAACAAAAAAAATCTATATATCCCTATGATTTAAAGCATACCGCAATCTAATGTTGGACCATGGTTATCTCTAGTCAACTCATGGTCAAATGCTACACAGCATGGTAGAGAAGTTAGGACAATAAAGAATGCACTTCAAAGGATGAATGTGAGCATACATTTCATCAATCAACAAAGACTAAGAACTGTTCTTTTTCGAATTACCTTCTTTTTGTAGTAGCAGTGACTCCTTTGTCAGCAACAAATGAAAGTAGTTTTGACTTCTGACATTGTCTCAATTGCAACCCAACTCAACCAGTAATTAAGGTTGAAAACTGGATGTATTTACTTAATTTCCTCAAATGTACTGATAAAATAAAGTTGGTAAAAAAGCCAAAGAAACCAAATCTAACCAAATCTTATTAATACCACTCAACTATGTACCTCACCATACAAATAACTATACGGATAGACCAATCTAACCAAACCAAAAGCAAATCAAATCGGCAATTAAAATTGCACTCCTCCGTGCAAGGACAAAACAAGCAGAACCAGAAACGGGATATAATCGTATGCACATGTCGTCCTAAATCCCAACGCACAACTGCACAAAAAATTGAGCTTAAACAGAAGAAATATCAAAGCAGCCAAATTCAGCATTTCTAATGCCTCCTTTAGTTCAACCCGGTAACCACATGTGCATGGACAAACTAAGAGAAATCAAAGCTAAACCAATACTCACACCTCACCAATGGCACAAAGCCACAATAAACAGAACCGAAACAAATGCAAAACTAATTGGAAACAAACAACATGAACCAACTCCCAATTCTTCCACTTAAAATGCTCTCCTAACCAAATTGAAATAAACTAGCACTAAATTATCTTCAAGTTGTAAATCTTTCCTTGATATGACAAAACTCTCAAAAAATGAACCGAAGTGATTGAAAAGGTCCACCCAGTGATGAAAGTCCCCTACACAAGTTTAATAACACGAGAATAAAAGTCATCATTCACCCCATAGAAGATGTTATGCACAGTAGAGTGGTAGGATGTGCAGACCTTGTCAAACTGCCATACAAAATCTTTCAATGCCAACTCTACATTCTCAAGAGGAGTGGTAGTGACACTGTCGATGAAAGATTTTATACTTGGAGGCTGCAAATAAAACAATGTCATTGGTGAAAAAAAACGAAATATGAGAATTCGAGCAGTTCAGGAGTCAAATATATAAAGCACTAAACAAATGGAACTTATATGCAGGTGCTTCATACATTATCAGATCTCAATCAACTGTGATTAACTGATTCAAGTGAATATAAATTTGGTAAAAGAAACTCATTATCCAGTCATATATAGGAATTTAAATCTTGATGTAGCATAGAAGACAGGTTGCATTTGAATTTAGACTAGGCATGCCGTAAAAAATAATGTTAGCAAGGCAGATTGTACAAATCCAATTTGAACCAAACAGTGTGAGAACACACCTTATACTTTGTCTCCTACAAAGTTTATAACAATTTCTTGGTCCTGCACACTGGGCAAAGTATTTAGAATGTTGACAAGAACAAATAGTGATTACTCAAAACTCATTTCGTTATATTATTAAATGCATGTCCACATTTAATTTTGCAATTGCACTGTCTTTAATATAAATTTTTTATACATATAGGTTGCAAGGACATGGAAACCGAACACTACATGACATACACAAGTCAACACAGTGTTTCTCCAAAAGTACTGTGGAACAGGACATAGGGTATGATATATGTTCCTGTAACTTAAATATCCATAGCACTTGTTGGAAACATAAATTCAATACAAACAAAACAAAGTCGGTGCTCCATGCGACAAGAAAATGCACATCAACAAAAGACAATGCATATCTGGATTCATTTGTGCTTCCAACAAACACTGTGCACATGGCATTGACACAACATGCACATGACACTGATGATTTGATAGATCCTATACATGTGAGATGTGTAACAGAAAAAATGGTGCCCAATAGTTGTCACTCAAGGCACGTGCCACCCCACCTAGAAGTGTCAGTGCAACCTAGTACAGATATGCCCTCTTCACTCTGATTTATTTCATAAGTTTAGGCAGTGAAATAGAACTGTTTTATCTCAATATCCCTCAGATGCAAAACAAGGTACATGTGACCTTTTTAAAATTTGCAAGTTCCAAATCTAACTTAATTTGAAGGTTGTACCGAAATTACAAAGCTACAGTTGTTACAAGGGAAAATACGACTGACAAGCTATGTCACAGCAGAAATATGCCTCTCACAATAATAATTGCAAGATGGACTGGTAAATTCAGTAACACTTTTACTCTTTAGTTAAATAATCAACCATCTGAATGTATTCAAAGTCATGCACATGCAAACACCTACACATTATATATGAATCAGGCATTCAAAAAGAACATATAGACATAACTCTTTAGCAGGAAGGAAAGCATATAATTATAAATATGGCAAGGTTAATTTAATTTCTCCAAGTACTTCCAGGGAACTTTCACTTCTTTTGAAACGAGCAAAAACAATGATCAAGTAATAGCTTAACACAAGGGCCATCTTCATGGTCAAATGCTACACAGCATGGTAGAGAAGTTAGGACAATAAAGAATGCACTTCAAAGGATGAATGTGAGCATACATTTCATCAATCAACAAAGACTAAGAACTGTTCTTTTTCGAATTACCTTCTTTTTGTAGTAGCAGTGACTCCTTTGTCAGCAACAAATGAAAGTAGTTTTGACTTCTGACATTGTCTCAATTGCAACCTAACTCAACCAGTAATTAAGGTTGAAAACTGGATGTATTTACTTAATTTCCTCAAATGTACTGATAAAATAAAGTTGGTAAAAAAGCCAAAGAAACCAAATCTAACCAAATCTTATTAATACCACTCAACTATGTACCTCACCATACAAATAACTATACGGATAGACCAATCAAACCAAACCAAAAGCAAATCAAATCGGCAATTAAAATTGCACTCCTCCGTGCAAGGACAAAACAACCAGAACCAGAAACGGGATATAATCGTATGCACATGTCGTCCTCAATCCCAACGCACAACTGCACAAAAAATTGAGCTTAAACAGAAGAAATATCAAAGCAGCCAAATTCAGCATTTCTAATGCCTCCTTTTCGTTCAACCCGGTAACCACATGTGCATGGACAAACTAAGAGAAATCAAAGCTAAACCAATACTCACACCTCACCAATGGCACAAAGCCACAATAAACAGAACCGAAACAAATGCAAAACTAATTGGAAACAAACAACATGAACCAACTCCCAATTCTTCCACTTAAAATGCTCTCCTAACCAAATTGAAATAAACTAGCACTAAATTATCTTCAAGTTGTAAATCTTTCCTTGATATGACAAAACTCTCAAAAAATGAACCGAAGTGATTGAAAAGGTCCACCCAGTGATGAAAGTCCCCCTACACAAGTTTAATAACACGAGAATAAAAGTCATCATTCATGCACAGTAGAGTGGTAGGATGTGCAGACCTTGTCAAACTGCCATACAAAATCTTTCAATGCCAACTCTACATTCTCAAGAGGAGTGGTAGTGACACTGTCGATGAAAGATTTTATATTTGGAGGCTGCAAATAAAACAATGTCATTGGTGAAAAAAAACGAAATATGAGAATTCGAGCAGTTCAGGAGTCAAATATATAAAGCACTAAACAAATGGAACTTATATGCAGGTGCTTCATACATTATCAGATCTCAATCAACTGTGATTAACAGATTCAAGTGAATATAAATTTGGTAAAAGAAACTCATTATCCAGTCATATATAGGAATTTAAATCTTGATGTAGCATAGAAGACAGGTTGCATTTGAATTTAGACTAGGCATGCCGTAAAAAATAATGTTAGCAAGGCAGATTGTACAAATCCAATTTGAACCAAACAGTGTGAGAACATATCTTATACTTTGTCTCCTACAAAGTTTATAACAATTTCTTGGTCCTGCACACTGGGCATAGTATTTAGAATGTTGACAAGAACAAATAGTGATTACTCAAAACTCATTTCGTTATATTATTAAATGCATGTCCACATTTAATTTTGCAATTGCACTGTCTTTAATATAAATTTTTTATACATATAGGTTGCAAGGACATGGACACCGAACACTACATGACATACACAAGTCAACACAGTGTTTCTCCAAAAGTACTGTGGAACAGGACATAGGGTATGATATATGTTCCTGTAACTTAAATATCCATAGCACATGTTGGAAACATAAATTCAATACAAACAAAACAAAGTCGGTGCTCCATGCGACAAGAAAATGCACATCAACAAAAGACAATGCATATCTGGATTCATTTGTGCTTCCAACAAACACTGTGCACATGGCATTGACACAACATGCACAGGACACTGACGATTTGATAGATCCTATACATGTGAGATGTGTAACAGAAAAAATGGTGCCCAATAGTTGTCACTCAAGGCACGTGCCACCCCACCTAGAAGTGTCAGTGCAACCTAGTACAGATATGCCCTCTTCACTCTGATTTATTTCATAAGTTTAGGCAGTGAAATAGAACTGTTTTTCTCAATATCCCTCAGATGCAAAACAAGGTAAATGTGACCTTTTTAAAATTTGCAAGTTCCAAATCTAGCTTAATTTGAAGGTTGTACCGAAATTACAAAGCTACAGTTGTTACAAGGGAAAATATGACTGACAAGCTATGTCACAGCAGAAATATGCCTCTCACAATAATAATTGCAAGATGGACTGGTAAATTCAGTAGCACTTTTACTCTTTAGTTAAATAATCAACCATCTGAATGTATTCAAAGTCATGCACATGCAAACACCTACACATTATATATGAATCAGGCATTCAAAAAGAACATATAGACATAACTCTTTAGCAGGAAGGAAAGCATATAATTATAAATATGGCAAGGTTAATTTAATTTCTCCAAGTACTTCCAGGGAACTTTCACTTCTTTTGAAACGAGCAAAAACAATGATCAAGTAATAGCTTAACACAAGGGCCATCTTCATGGTCAAATGCTACACAGCATGGTAGAGAAGTTAGGACAATAAAGAATGCACTTCAAAGGATGAATGTGAGCATACATTTCATCAATCAACAAAGACTAAGAACTGTTCTTTTTCGAATTACCTTCTTTTTGTAGTAGCAGTGACTCCTTTGTCAGCAACAAATGAAAGTAGTTTTGACTTCTGACATTGTCTCAATTGCAACCCAACTCAACCAGTAATTAAGGTTGAAAACTGGATGTATTTACTTAATTTCCTCAAATGTACTGATAAAATAAAGTTGGTAAAAAAGCCAAAGAAACCAAATCTAACCAAATCTTATTAATACCACTCAACTATGTACCTCACCATACAAATAACTATACGGATAGACCAATCTAACCAAACCAAAAGCAAATCAAATCGGCAATTAAAATTGCACTCCTCCGTGCAAGGACAAAACAAGCAGAACCAGAAACGGGATATAATCGTATGCACATGTCGACCTAAATCCCAACGCACAACTGCACAAAAAATTGAGCTTAAACAGAAGAAATATCAAAGCAGCCAAATTCAGCATTTCAAATGCCTCCTTTTCGTTCAACCCGGTAACCACATGTGCATGGACAAACTAAGAGAAATAAAAGCTAAACCGATACTCACACCTCACCAATGGCACAAAGCCACAATAAACAGAACCGAAACAAATGCAAAACTAATTGGAAACAAACAACATGAACCAACTCCCAACTCTTCCACTTAAAATGCTCTCCTAACCAAATTGAAATAAACTAGCACTAAATTATCTTCAAGTTGTAAATCTTTCCTTGATATGACAAAACTCTCAAAAAATGAACCGAAGTGATTGAAAAGGTCCACCCAGTGATGAAAGTCCCCCTACACAAGTTTAATAACACGAGAATAAAAGTCATCATTCACCCCATAGAAGATGTTATGCACAGTAGAGTGGTAGGATGTGCAGACCTTGTCAAACTGCCATACAAAATCTTTCAATGCCAACTCTACATTCTCAAGAGGAGTGGTAGTGACACTGTCGATGAAAGATTTTATACTTGGAGGCTGCAAATAAAACAATGTCATTGGTGAAAAAAAACGAAATATGAGAATTCGAGCAGTTCAGGAGTCAAATATATAAAGCACTAAACAAATGGAACTTATATGCAGGTGCTTCATACATTATCAGATCTCAATCAACTGTGATTAACTGATTCAAGTGAATATAAATTTGGTAAAAGAAACTCATTATCCAGTCATATATAGGAATTTAAATCTTGATGTAGCATAGAAGACAGGTTGCATTTGAATTTAGACTAGGCATGCCGTAAAAAATAATGTTAGCAAGGCAGATTGTACAAATCCAATTTGAACCAAACAGTGTGAGAACATATCTTATACTTTGTCTCCTACAAAGTTTATAACAATTTCTTGGTCCTGCACACTGGGCAAAGTATTTAGAATGTTGACAAGAACAAATAGTGATTACTCAAAACTCATTTCGTTATATTATTAAATGCATGTCCACATTTAATTTTGCAATTGCACTGTCTTTAATATAAATTTTTTATACATATAGGTTGCAAGGACATGGACACCGAACACTACATGACATACACAAGTCAACACAGTGTTTCTCCAAAAGTACTGTGGAACAGGACATAGGGTATGATATATGTTCCTGTAACTTAAATATCCATAGCACATGTTGGAAACATAAATTCAATACAAACAAAACAAAGTCGGTGCTCCATGCGACAAGAAAATGCACATCAACAAAAGACAATGCATATCTGGATTCATTTGTGCTTCCAACAAACACTGTGCACATGGCATTGACACAACATGCACAGGACACTGACGATTTGATAGATCCTATACATGTGAGATGTGTAACAGAAAAAATGGTGCCCAGTAGTTGTCACTCAAGGCACGTGCCACCCCACCTAGAAGTGTCAGTGCAACCTAGTACAGATATGCCCTCTTCACTCTGATTTATTTCATAAGTTTAGGCAGTGAAATAGAACTGTTTTCTCAATATCCTCAGATGCAAAACAAGGTACATGTGACCTTTTTAAAATTTGCAAGTTCCAAATCTAACTTAATTTGAAGGTTGTACCGAAATTACAAAGCTACAGTTGTTACAAGGGAAAATATGACTGACAAGCTATGTCACAGCAGAAATATGCCTCTCACAATAATAATTGCAAGATGGACTGGTAAATTCAGTAACACTTATACTCTTTAGTTAAATAATCAACCATCTGAATGTATTCAAAGTCATGCACATGCAAACACCTACACATTATATATGAATCAGGCATTCAAAAAGAACATATAGACATAACTCTTTAGCAGGAAGGAAAGCATATAATTATAAATATGGCAAGGTTAATTTAATTTCTCCAAGTACTTCCAGGGAACTTTCACTTCTTTTGAAACGAGCAAAACAATGATCAAGTAATAGCTTAACACAAGGGCCATCTTCATGGTCAAATGCTACACAGCATGGTAGAGACGTTAGGACAATAAAGAATGCACTTCAAAGGATGAATGTGAGCATACATTTCATCAATCAACAAAGACTAAGAACTGTTCTTTTTGAATTACCTTCTTTTTGTAGTAGCAGTGACTCCTTTGTCAGCAACAAATGAAAGTAGTTTTGACTTCTGACATTGTCTCAATTGCAACCCAACTCAACCAGTAATTAAGGTTGAAAACTGGATGTATTTACTTAATTTCCTCAAATGTACTGATAAAATAAAGTTGGTAAAAAAGCCAAAGAAACCAAATCTTATTAATACCACTCAACTATGTACCTCACCATACAAATAACTATACGGATAGACCAATCTAACCAAACCAAAAGCAAATCAAATCGGCAATTAAAATTGCACTCCTCCGTGCAAGGACAAAACAAGCAGAACCAGAAACGGGATATAATCGTATGCACATGTCGTCCTAAATCCCAACGCACAACTGCACAAAAATTGAGCTTAAACAGAAGAAATATCAAAGCAGCCAAATTCAGCATTTCAAATGCCTCCTTTTCGTTCAACCCGGTAACCACATGTGCATGGACAAACTAAGAGAAATAAAAGCTAAACCGATACTCACACCTCACCAATGGCACAAAGCCACAATAAACAGAACCGAAACAAATGAAAAACTAATTGGAAACAAACAACATGAACCAACTCCCAACTCTTCCACTTAAAATGCTCTCCTAACCAAATTGAAATAAACTAGCACTAAATTATCTTCAAGTTGTAAATCTTTCCTTGATATGACAAAACTCTCAAAAAATGAACCGAAGTGATTGAAAAGGTCCACCCAGTGATGAAAGTCCCCCTACACAAGTTTAATAACACGAGAATAAAAGTCATCATTCACCCCATAGAAGATGTTATGCACAGTAGAGTGGTAGGATGTGCAGACCTTGTCAAACTGCCATACAAAATCTTTCAATGCCAACTCTACATTCTCAAGAGGAGTGGTAGTGACACTGTCGATGAAAGATTTTATATTTGGAGGCTGCAAATAAACAATGTCATTGGTGAAAAAAACGAAATATGAGAATTCGAGCAGTTCAGGAGTCAAATATATAAAGCACTAAACAAATGGAACTTATATGCAGGTGCTTCATACATTATCAGATCTCAATCAACTGTGATTAACTGATTCAAGTGAATATAAATTTGGTAAAAGAAACTCATTATCCAGTCATATATAGGAATTTAAATCTTGATGTAGCATAGAAGACAGGTTGCATTTGAATTTAGACTAGGCATGCCGTAAAAAATAATGTTAGCAAGGCAGATTGTACAAATCCAATTTGAACCAAACAGTGTGAGAACATATCTTATACTTTGTCTCCTACAAAGTTTATAACAATTTCTTGGTCCTGCACACTGGGCAAAGTATTTAGAATGTTGACAAGAACAAATAGTGATTACTCAAAACTCATTTCGTTATATTATTAAATGCATGTCCACATTTAATTTTGCAATTGCACTGTCTTTAATATAAATTTTTTATACATATAGGTTGCAAGGACATGGACACCGAACACTACATGACATACACAAGTCAACACAGTGTTTCTCCAAAAGTACTGTGGAACAGGACATAGGGTATGATATATGTTCCTGTAACTTAAATATCCATAGCACATGTTGGAAACATAAATTCAATACAAACAAAACAAAGTCGGTGCTCCATGCGACAAGAAAATGCACATCAACAAAAGACAATGCATATCTGGATTCATTTGTGCTTCCAACAAACACTGTGCACATGGCATTGACACAACATGCACAGGACACTGACGATTTGATAGATCCTATACATGTGAGATGTGTAACAGAAAAAATGGTGCCCAATAGTTGTCACTCAAGGCACGTGCCACCCCACCTAGAAGTGTCAGTGCAACCTAGTACAGATATGCCCTCTTCACTCTGATTTATTTCATAAGTTTAGGCAGTGAAATAGAACTGTTTTCTCAATATCCTCAGATGCAAAACAAGGTACATGTGACCTTTTAAAATTTGCAAGTTCCAAATCTAACTTAATTTGAAGGTTGTACGAAATTACAAAGCTACAGTTGTTACAAGGGAAAATATGACTGACAAGCTATGTCACAGCAGAAATATGCCTCTCACAATAATAATTGCAAGATGGACTGGTAAATTCAGTAACACTTTTACTCTTTAGTTAAATAATCAACCATCTGAATGTATTCAAAGTCATGCACATGCAAACACCTACACATTATATATGAATCAGGCATTCAAAAAGAACATATAGACATAACTCTTTAGCAGGAAGGAAAGCATATAATTATAAATATGGCAAGGTTAATTTAATTTCTCCAAGTACTTCCAGGGAACTTTCACTTCTTTTGAAACGAGCAAAAACAATGATCAAGTAATAGCTTAACACAAGGGCCATCTTCATGGTCAAATGCTACACTGCATGGTAGAGAAGTTAGGACAATAAAGAATGCACTTCAAAGGATGAATGTGAGCAACATTTCATCAATCAACAAAGACTAAGAACTGTTCTTTTTTCAATTACCTTCTTTTTGTAGTAGCAGTGACTCCTTTGTCAGCAACAAATGAAAGTAGTTTTCACTTCTGACATTGTCTCAATTGCAACCTAACTCAACCAGTAATTAAGGTTGAAAACTGGATGTATTTACTTAATTTCCTCAAATGTACTGATAAAATAAAGTTGGTAAAAAAGCCAAAGAAACCAAATCTTATTAATACCACTCAACTCTGTACCTCACCATACAAATAACTATACGGATAGACCAATCTAACCAAACCAAAAGCAAATCAAATCGGCAATTAAAATTGCACTCCTCCGTGCAAGGACAAAACAAGCAGAACCAGAAACGGGATATAATCGTATGCACATGTCGTCCTAAATCCCAACGCACAACTGCACAAAAAATTGAGCTTAAACAGAAGAAATATCAAAGCAGCCAAATTCAGCATTTCAAATGCCTCCTTTTCGTTCAACCCGGTAACCACATGTGCATGGACAAACTAAGAGAAATAAAAGCTAAACCGATACTCACACCTCACCAATGGCACAAAGCCACAATAAACAGAACCGAAACAAATGAAAAACTAATTGGAAACAAACAACATGAACCAACTCCCAACTCTTCCACTTAAAATGCTCTCCTAACCAAATTGAAATAAACTAGCACTAAATTATCTTCAAGTTGTAAATCTTTCCTTGATATTACAAAACTCTCAAAAATGAACCAAGTGATTGAAAAGGTCCACCCAGTGATGAAAGTCCCCCTACACAAGTTTAATAACACGAGAATAAAAGTCATCATTCACCCCATAGAAGATGTTATGCACAGTAGAGTGGTAGGATGTGCAGACCTTGTCAAACTGCCATACAAAATCTTTCAATGGCAACTCTACATTCTCAAGAGGAGTGGTAGTGACACTGTCGATGAAAGATTTTATATTTGGAGGCTGCAAATAAACAATGTCATTGGTGAAAAAAAACGAAATATGAGAATTCGAGCAGTTCAGGAGTCAAATATATAAAGCACTAAACGAATGGAACTTATACGCAGGTGCTTCATACAATATCAGATCTCAATCAACTGTGATTAACTGATTCAAGTGAATATAAATTTGGTAAAAGAAACTCATTATCCAGTCATATATAGGAATTTAAATCTTGATGTAGCATAGAAGACAGGTTGCATTTGAATTTAGACTAGGCATGCCGTAAAAAATAATGTTAGCAAGGCAGATTGTACAAATCCAATTTGAACCAAACAGTGTGAGAACATATCTTATACTTTGTCTCCTACAAAGTTTATAACAATTTCTTGGTCCTGCACACTGGGCAAAGTATTTAGAATGTTGACAAGAACAAATAGTGATTACTCAAAACTCATTTCGTTATATTATTAAATGCATGTCCACATTTAATTTTGCAATTGCACTGTCTTTAATATAAATTTTTTATACATATAGGTTGCAAGGACATGGACACCGAACACTACATGACATACACAAGTCAACACAGTGTTTCTCCAAAAGTACTGTGGAACAGGACATAGGGTATGATATATGTTCCTGTAACTTAAATATCCATAGCACATGTTGGAAACATAAATTCAATACAAACAAAACAAAGTCGGTGCTCCATGCGACAAGAAAATGCACATCAACAAAAGACAATGCATATCTGGATTCATTTGTGCTTCCAACAAACACTGTGCACATGGCATTGACACAACATGCACAGGACACTGACGATTTGATAGATCCTATACATGTGAGATGTGTAACAGAAAAAATGGTGCCCAATAGTTGTCACTCAAGGCACGTGCCACCCCACCTAGAAGTGTCAGTGCAACCTAGTACAGATATGCCCTCTTCACTCTGATTTATTTCATAAGTTTAGGCAGTGAAATAGAACTGTTTTATCTCAATATCCCTCAGATGCAAAACAAGGTACATGTGACCTTTTAAAATTTGCAAGTTCCAAATCTAGCTTAATTTGAAGGTTGTACCGAAATTACAAAGCTACAGTTGTTACAAGGGAAATATATGACTGACAAGCTATGTCACAGCAGAAATATGCCTCTCACAATAATAATTGCAAGATGGACTGGTAAATTCAGTAACACTTTTACTCTTTAGTTAAATAATCAACCATCTGAATGTATTCAAAGTCATGCACATGCAAACACCTACACATTATATATGAATCAGGCATTCAAAAAGAACATATAGACATAACTCTTTAGCAGGAAGGAAAGCATATAATTATAAATATGGCAAGGTTAATTTAATTTCTCCAAGTACTTCCAGGGAACTTTCACTTCTTTTGAAACGAGCAAAACAATGATCAAGTAATAGCTTAACACAAGGGCCATCTTCATGGTCAAATGCTACACAGCATGGTAGAGAAGTTAGGACAATAAAGAATGCACTTCAAAGGATGAATGTGAGCATACATTTCATCAATCAACAAAGACTAAGAACTGTTCTTTTTCGAATTACCTTCTTTTTGTAGTAGCAGTGACTCCTTTGTCAGCAACAAATGAAAGTAGTTTTGACTTCTGACATTGTCTCAATTGCAACCCAACTCAACCAGTAATTAAGGTTGAAAACTGGATGTATTTACTTAATTTCCTCAAATGTACTGATAAAATAAAGTTGGTAAAAAAGCCAAAGAAACCAAATCTAACCAAATCTTATTAATACCACTCAACTATGTACCTCACCATACAAATAACTATACGGATAGACCAATCTAACCAAACCAAAAGCAAATCAAATCGGCAATTAAAATTGCACTCCTCCGTGCAAGGACAAAACAAGCAGAACCAGAAGCGGGATATAATCGTATGCACATGTCGACCTAAATCCCAACGCACAACTGCACAAAAAATTGAGCTTAAACAGAAGAAATATCAAAGCAGCCAAATTCAGCATTTCAAATGCCGCCTTTACGTTCAACCCGGTAACCACATGTGCATGGACAAACTAAGAGAAATAAAAGCTAAACCGATACTCACACCTCACCAATGGCACAAAGCCACAATAAACAGAACCGAAACAAATGCAAAACTAATTGGAAACAAACAACATGAACCAACTCCCAAGTCTTCCACTTAAAATGCTCTCCTATCCAAATTGAAATAAACTAGCACTAAATTATCTTCAAGTTGTAAATCTTTCCTTGATATGACAAAACTCTCAAAAAATGAACCGAAGTGATTGAAAAGGTCCACCCAGTGATGAAAGTCCCCCTACACAAGTTTAATAACACGAGAATAAAAGTCATCATTCACCCTATAGAAGATGTTGTTATACACAGTAGAGTGGTAGGATGTGCAGACCTTGTCAAACTGCCATACAAAATCTTTCAATGCCAACTCTACATTCTCAAGAGGAGTGGTAGTGACACTGTCGATGAAAGATTTTATACTTGGAGGCTGCAAATAAAACAATGTCATTGGTGAAAAAAAACGAAATATGAGAATTCGAGCAGTTCAGGAGTCAAATATATAAAGCACTAAACAAATGGAACTTATATGCAGGTGCTTCATACATTATCAGATCTCAATCAACTGTGATTAACTGATTCAAGTGAATATAAATTTGGTAAAAGAAACTCATTATCCAGTCATATATAGGAATTTAAATCTTGATGTAGCATAGAAGACAGGTTGCATTTGAATTTAGACTAGGCATGCCGTAAAAAATAATGTTAGCAAGGCAGATTGTACAAATCCAATTTGAACCAAACAGTGTGAGAACATACCTTATACTTTGTCTCCTACAAAGTTTATAACAATTTCTTGGTCCTGCACACTGGGCAAAGTATTTAGAATGTTGACAAGAACAAATAGTGATTACTCAAAACTCATTTCGTTATATTATTAAATGCATGTCCACATTTAATTTTGCAATTGCACTGTCTTTAATATAAATTTTTTATACATATAGGTTGCAAGGACATGGACACCGAACACTACATGACATACACAAGTCAACACAGTGTTTCTCCAAAAGTACTGTGGAACAGGACATAGGGTATGATATATGTTCCTGTAACTTAAATATCTATAGCACATGTTGGAAACATAAATTCAATACAAACAAAACAAAGTCGGTGCTCCATGCGACAAGAAAATGCACATCAACAAAAGACAATGAATATCTGGATTCATTTGTGCTTCCAACAAACACTGTGCACATGGCATTGACACAACAACAAAGCTACAGTTGTTACAAGGGAAAATATGACTGACAAGCTATGTCACAGCAGAAATATGCCTCTCACAATAATAATTGCAAGATGGACTGGTAAATTCAGTAACACTTTTACTCTTTAGTTAAATAATCAACCATCTGAATGTATTCAAAGTCATGCACATGCAAACACCTACACATTATATATGAATCAGGCATTCAAAAAGAACATATAGACATAACTCTTTAGCAGGAAGGAAAGCATATAATTATAAATATGGCAAGGTTAATTTAATTTCTCCAAGTACTTCCAGGGAACTTTCACTTCTTTTGAAACGAGCAAAAACAATGATCAAGTAATAGCTTAACACAAGGGCCATCTTCATGGTCAAATGCTACACTGCATGGTAGAGAAGTTAGGACAATAAAGAATGCACTTCAAAGGATGAATGTGAGCAACATTTCATCAATCAACAAAGACTAAGAACTGTTCTTTTTGGAATTACCTTCTTTTTGTAGTAGCAGTGACTCCTTTGTCAGCAACAAATGAAAGTAGTTTTCACTTCTGACATTGTCTCAATTGCAACCTAACTCAACCAGTAATTAAGGTTGAAAACTGGATGTATTTACTTAATTTCCTCAAATGTACTGATAAAATAAAGTTGGTAAAAAAGCCAAAGAAACCAAATCTTATTAATACCACTCAACTCTGTACCTCACCATACAAATAACTATACGGATAGACCAATCTAACCAAACCAAAAGCAAATCAAATCGGCAATTAAAATTGCACTCCTCCGTGCAAGGACAAAACAAGCAGAACTAGAAACGGGATATAATCGTACGCACATGTCGTCCTAAATCCCAACGCACAACTGCACAAAAAATTGAGCTTAAACAGAAGAAATATCAAAGCAGCCAAATTCAGCATTTCAAATGCCTCCTTTTCGTTCAACCCGGTAACCACATGTGCATGGACAAACTAAGAGAAATAAAAGCTAAACCGATACTCACACCTCACCAATGGCACAAAGCCACAATAAACAGAACCGAAACAAATGAAAAACTAATTGGAAACAAACAACATGAACCAACTCCCAACTCTTCCACTAAAAATGCTCTCCTAACCAAATTGAAATAAACTAGCACTAAATTATCTTCAAGTTGTAAATCTTTCCTTGATATTACAAAACTCTCAAAAAATGAACCGAAGTGATTGAAAAGGTCCACCCAGTGATGAAAGTCCCCCTACACAAGTTTAATAACACGAGAATAAAAGTCATCATTCACCCCATAGAAGATGTTATGCACAGTAGAGTGGTAGGATGTGCAGACCTTGTCAAACTGCCATACAAAATCTTTCAATGCCAACTCTACATTCTCAAGAGGAGTGGTAGTGACACTGTCGATGAAAGATTTTATACTTGGAGGCTGCAAATAAAACAATGTCATTGGTGAAAAAAAAACGAAATATGAGAATTCGAGCAGTTCAGGAGTCAAATATATAAAGCACTAAACGAATGGAACTTATATGCAGGTGCTTCATACATTATCAGATCTCAATCAACTGTGATTAACTGATTCAAGTGAATATAAATTTGGTAAAAGAAACTCATTATCCAGTCATATATAGGAATTTAAATCTTGATGTAGCATAGAAGACAGGTTGCATTTGAATTTAGACTAGGCATGCCGTAAAAAATAATGTTAGCAAGGCAGATTGTACAAATCCAATTTGAACCAAACAGTGTGAGAACATACCTTATACTTTGTCTCCTACAAAGTTTATAACAATTTCTTGGTCCTGCACACTGGGCAAAGTATTTAGAATGTTGACAAGAACAAATAGTGATTACTCAAAACTCATTTCGTTATATTATTAAATGCATGTCCACATTTAATTTTGTAATTGCACTGTCTTTAATATAAATTTTTTTTACATATAGGTTGCAAGGACATGGAAACCGAACACTACATGACATACACAAGTCAACACAGTGTTTCTCCAAAAGTACTGTGGAACAGGACATAGGGTATGATATATGTTCCTGTAACTTAAATATCCATAGCACTTGTTGGAAACATAAATTCAATACAAACAAAACAAAGTCGGTGCTCCATGCGACAAGAAAATGCACATCAACAAAAGACAGTGCATATCTGGATTCATTTGTGCTTCCAACAAACACTGTGCACATGGCATTGACACAACATGCACATGACACTGATGATTTGATAGATCCTATACATGTGAGATGTGTAACAGAAAAAATGGTGCCCAATAGTTGTCACTCAAGGCACGTGCCACCCCACCTAGAAGTGTCAGTGCAACCTAGTACAGATATGCCCTCTTCACTCTGATTTATTTCATAAGTGTTCTTTAAAAAATTTTTTTTAATTAAGGGCAAGGAAAAAAAACAAAGAATAACAAAAAATTTTTTCCCAAAATGGGAACAAATATTTCTTTTTAATTAAATTCCCCTTTTTGGAAACAAAAAATAAAAAAAAAAGGGGAACAAAAAACAATCCAAAAAAAATTATTTTTCTTTTTTCCAAAAAACCTGGAAATTAACAAAGGGAATGAAATAACCTTTTAAAAAGTTAACAGGGGGTTTTTGACCAACAGGGAAAATGTCCAAACCTAGGTTGCCCCTTATTATTTAAAAGTTTGGCTGAAAAAATTTTATTCCAAATTCAATGAAAAAGGTCAACCTTTTAAAATTTGAATTCCAAATTAAAATTTGAATTTAAATTCAAACTAAGTTGTTACAAAAAATCATGGACAAGCAGAAAACCCCCAAATAATAAAAGGGTTTTTCAAACCTTTTTTTTTTAAATTAAAAATTGAATTATTCAAATCCAATGCAAACATACAATTAATTTAAAATTCAAAAAAATTAACTAATTTTGAGGGGAAAGATAAAATTTAAAATTGGAAGGAATTTAATTTCCCAAGTTTCCAAACCATTTTTAAAAAAAAACAAGAAAGTAAACCAAAAACCCTTTGGTAAACAACCAGAGGTAAAAAACAATAAAACCCAAAAAATGGACAACATTTCAAAAAAAAATAAGAATTTTTTTTTTTTAGAATATTTAAAAAAATAAAATTTTTGACTTCGACTTTCCTTAACCCAAAAAAATTTAAAAGTAATTTATTAAAAAATTTATTAAATTAAAAAAAAAAAAAACCAAAAAAAAAAACCAAATTTTTAAAAACAAAAACTAGAAACCCTCAAACCCCAAAGAAAAAACCCCAAAAAATAAATTTTAAAAAAACCCAAGAAAAAAAACCAGAATTGGGTTAAAACGAATGAAATTTAAAAAAAAAAAATTTAAAAAGAAAAAAAAATCGAAATCCTTTTTTCAACCCGGTAACCACCCAAAACATAAAAAACAAAAAACCAAACCAAATCAAAAAAAACAAAAAGACAAAAACAAAAACAAAGAAAAAAATAACAAACAATTTCCCCAACCCCCACAATTTAAAAAATTGTAAAAAAAATTAAAATTTTCCAATTTTAAATCTTTTTAAGAAAAATTAAAAGGCCCATAAAAGCCCCCAAAAGTTTAAACCAAAAAAATTTAATAAAACAAAAAAAGATCAAACAAATGCCCAAAAATTTAACCCAACCCTTTCCCCTTTAAAAATTTTAAAAATTAAATTTTGGGGGATAAAATTCAGGGAAAAAATTTTTTTGGAAGGGCAAAAAAAAATGCATTGGGAAAAAAATTAAAATCCCAACAAAATTTAAAACAAAAATAAAATTTTATCATTTCCAGTAAAATTGGGTTAAAATTAAATTAAAAAAAATTTTAACCATCTAAAAATTTAAAAGGGTGTAATTTAAAAAGTTTTATTTAATTTGCTCCCTTTAAAAAAATTTGGGGAAATGGGAAATTTAATTTAACAAAATTAAAAACATTTTAAAAATTTTTTTCAAAGTTTTTAAAAATTTTTCTAAGGGGAAAAACAAGAAAAATAAAATTTTAAAAATTTTAAAAAAATTAAATTTAATTTTAAAATGCACTTTAAATAAATTTTAAAAAAAAAGTTGCAAGGCAAAAAACCAATAAAAAATTAAAATTTTTCCAAAACTGTACAGGTTAAAAACTGCCGAACCAAAAAATTTTAAAAAATTTAAAAAAAAAAACAAACTCCCCCTTTGAAAAAATAAAAGAATTTTTTTTAATTTTGCTTTTTAAAAAATTTTTCAAAAGGTTGCCAAAAAAGGGCCAAAACCAATTTGAATAAAATTAAAACATGTTTAAAAATAACGAAAAACCAAAATAGGTTAAAAAAGGGGACTAAATTCTGCACTTTTAAAATAATCCCCAAAAACAAATTTTCCCTTTAAAAAAATAACGTTTCATATCGGGATTTTTTCCCAAAAAATTTTTTTCCAAAAAAAGAATGAATTTGTAAAATTTAAAAAAGTGAAAAAAAATGTAAAGTTGAAGGAAATACCCAAAAATTTCAATTGTAAACTACTTTTTTTTAAAAATTTAAAATTTAAAATTTTTTCAAATCAAGAAAAAGGGAAAATATTTTAAAATTTAATTAAATTGAAAATTTAAGGGGAAAACAAAAAACAAAAAAAATCCCAAAACCCCAATTTTAAAAAAAAAAATTTAAAGGAAAAGCCATTTTAAAAAAAAACAAATTTAAAAGAAAACCCAAAAAAAAAAAAAATTAGCAATTTCCAAAAACCCAAAACAAAACCTTTTGAAAAAATTTTAAAAGAAGGAAATTTTTCCCCAAATTAGATTTATTTCTTTTGAAAAAGCAAAACAAAAAGTAAAAATAAAAATTTTAAAACCCAAAAAGCGAAAAATAAAATTTAAAAAACCAAAGAAAAAATTAAAACTTTAACCAATAAAAAAGCCTAAAACCTTTCAATTAAACTTCGTAAAAAACCCAAAAAGAACAAATTAAAATGTTTAAAACAAAAAAACCCAAAAAAGTATTTTAAAAGGATACAAAATTTTCAAAATTAATAAAAAATTTTAAAAGCCCCCAATTAACCAAATAAATAAAAAATAAAACCTAAAAAACAAAAAAAAAAAAACAAAAAAAAAAAAGAAAACAAAGGGAAAAATTTATTAAAACCTCCCAAAAAAAACAAAAAACCCAAAATTTTAAATTAAAAATTTTAACCCAAAAATGGGAAAAAATTAAAGTTAAAAAGGAAAAAAAATTTCACCCAAATTTTCCATAAAATTTTCGGGTTTCCCAAAACCAAAATTTAAATCAACTTTTAAAAATTTAAAAAAGGGTTAACTCTAAAATTTTAAAAGGGCCCAAATAAAAACCAAAACAAATTTTTAAAAAACAAATTAAAACAAAGCAATTTAAACTTTTTAAAATTTTTTAAAACCAAAATAAATAAACTGAAAATTTTAAATTTAAAAAGTTTAAATTTTCCTAATAAAAAAATTAAAAAAAAAAGGGGCCCAAAAGAAATCCTAAAAAAAATTTTCAAGGAATTTTAAAAAATTTACACAAAAATTTTTTCCCCACAAATTTTAAAAATTTTGTGAATTTTTAAAATTTTAAAACAAATTTAACCCAAAATTTTCCCAAAAAAGTTTTAATTTTGATTTTTTTATAATTTTGGGGTGAAAAAACCCATTTAAAAAAACAAATAAAATTCAAACAGTTTTAAAGGGTAAAAAAAAGGGGAAAACAAAGGAAAATTAAAAACCCAAGGGAAAATAAAAATTACAAAACAAAACAAATTTTTTAAAAAATCCCAAATAAAAAAAATTTTGGTAAAAACTTAAAAACCGGCCAAAAGAAATTTAAACCCGAAGGAAAGCATTTAAAAAAAAGGGTTAATTTAATTTTCCCAAAGGCCAGGCCTAAAAATTGAGCAAAAATGTAAACCCTTTAACCAACATTTGGGTAAATTTTTAAAAGTTTAAAACAAAAAACCTTTTTTTAACCCGGGCTTTTTGAATTTTTTTAAAAAAAAAAAAATGAAATATTAAAAATTCGAATTTTAAATGCAAACCCTTTAATTTTTAATTAAATTTTTTATAATTTTAAAAAATAAATTTAAAAGGTAAAAACCAAAAAACCAAACAAAAACAAATTAAACAATTTTTTCCCAATACAAAAAGGAAAAATCCCAAAAAAACCAAGGCAAAAAGCTAAAAAAAAAACAAAAAAATGGCCTTCCCTTTAAAACAAAAATCAACAACAAAAGAAAGAATTTTTAAAATTTTTTGTTAAAACCTTTTCCCAAAAAATAAACCTTTGCATTTGCCAAATTGAAAATTTAAAAAAATTGAAAAGGGAAATAAACAAACCCCAAAAATAAATTGAAAAAAAGAAACCAAATTTCCCTTAAAACCCCCAAATTTTTAAAATTTCTAATTTAAACTTTAAAAACCCCCTTTTTTAAAAAACCCCTCCCAAGGAAAAACAAGAAAAAGCCCAAAATTTAAGCCAAATTTTAAATTTAAAAGGGAACAAAAATTTACAAACCCAAATTGAAAAATTCTAAAGTAAATTTGCAAAAACGAAAAAAATTAAAGGGATTAATAAAAAGGCACAAACCCAAAAAAATTAAAAATTTCCCAAACAAATTTCAATCCAATTTAAACTAAATTCTAAAAAAGGGAAAAAAAAACCCTTTAAATTTTAAATCTTTGGGAAAAAACTTAAAAAATTCCAATAATTTAAACCCCAGTTTCCCCCAAAAAATTTGAAAAAAAACAATTAAAAATAATTTAATTTTTCCCAAAATTTTAAAATTTTCCCCTACACGAGGGAGGAAGTAGAAAAAAGGAAACCAAAAAAATTTTTTTTAAAAAAAATTTAAAACAAACAAAATTTTCTTTTGGGAATTAACCCCTTTTCATACTTTCAGCCAAAAGGTTTTTATTTGAAAAATTTGGGTTAAAAATTTTCCCCAAAAAAATTTTTCCCAAAGGGTTAAATTTAATTAAAACAAAAAAAAAATTTTTCCTAAAAAATTAAACTATAAAATTTTTTAAAATTTTGGTTTAAAAAAACCAAAAACAAAATTTCCAAAACCATTTTAAAAACATACTTTATTTTCCCATCATTTTTTAAAAATTCCCAAAGGTTTCCCAAAAAAAACCCTGAAAACAAACAACCAAAGGCCCAAAATTAAAATTTATTTCAAATTTTTCAAATAAGAAAATTTTTAAACAAAAAACTTCCCAAAGAAAAAATCAAACAAAATTAATTAAAATGGTTTTCCCAAAAATTCACAGGCATGCACAAAGAAAAAGCCCAATAATAATTAAAGGAAATTTAAACAGAAAAAATTTCCCAAATTTAAATAACAAACCCACTGAAATCAATTCAAAATGCCCCCAAATTAAAAATAGGGAAAAAAATTTTTACCTGCCCTCACCGACCGACCGGCAGCATGAGCTCCTTGACGTTCCCTCTAGCTCCCGCGCCGCCAAAATCCTCCTCCATCACGGCCGACGCCTGCTCCACCTCACCGCCACCGCCTGCACGCCGCCTCTCACCTTGTCGCCGCTCCGGCCAGTGCGTCGCCACCCGTAGCATCGTCATCATCTGTGCGACCCATTTTCCCGGTTCTAGCAAGCTCCCCGGCCACCATCCGCCGTCGGCGACGTCGACACCGAGCGCCGGCGCGACTCCTCTGTGTTGACCTTGGTTGTAACTCGGTACAGGTAATTTCATTTCCATCCTTTGTCAGCCCAGGCCGAAGGCCCACTTGGCTAGCTCGGCGCTTGTAAGAATCCCATCGGAGGTCCCGAGTTCGATCCCCCCATCTCGCATACTCTAGTAGGTTAGGTTTTTAAATATTTTGCTAGAGATTCTAGTAAAGGAAAAATCTGAGAGTAATCCATAAAATGATACAAAATTCATTAAGATATAAATGAGCTTAATTAATGTTCAATCATGGATTAAACCTTATGTGCTAGTAACCAAGGTGCCTTTAACCTTTATTTTAAAGTTTAATTACTAATTAAAGGTATTGATAAAGAAAAACAACCTTGGTTAAACATCCAATTGTAATAAAGATTACCCTTAAGTAAAATATTTGCCCAATATTTAACATGCCGCTTTAAATAAATCTTAAAGGTAGATCTAGCTAAATAGCCATTATAAAAAAATATGACTTGGGTAAATATTCAAACTTAATAAAAATTTCATTTGATTATGATGTATACCCTAACATTTAACGTACTATCGTTAAACAAATCTCCATGGTAGATTTAATTAAGTAGCTATATTAATATGTGAACCCGTATGTCAAGCCTCGATGAATTCGAACTAAAGATAACGCTAAATTTAATAACAAAAAAGGGGTGGACAAAATGACAATGGTGCCAGTGACTAAATCTTAATATTAATAAAATCTTAACATTAAATTTAGTAAATAATAATATTGAGCATAAATGTATATAACAAGCTAAGACCCGTATAAATAGATTCTAAGTAAAATTAAACTAAGCCTAGTGATAACTAAGAATACATAAAATATCACACCATAAAGTGTTATAGACCCGGACGCTAGGATTAATTCGGTAAGCTAAAATTTGTATACATCGTGTATGTAGTGTATGCCCTGAATGTTAACGCTCGACAAAATAATGCATGGCTAGACTTGTACACCAACTCATAGGTCTAACCTACCTCATGGAACTTTCTTGATAAATATAAAAATAACAAAAGAAGGTTATTAACATAAAGACCGAGTCATTGTATTATACTGTCGAACTTGCCTCAAATCACCATTAACTCATAACAAAGATAAAAATAAATTTATTCGGATTTATTTGGATCTTTGGAGTTATTTGCTTTTATTCGTGTTCAGTCGTTTAACACGTAATTAGCAATTGGAGTCCTGAAGAATCAAGAGATCAAGCGTGATCAAGGGCTTAGTGAAGATAAAGACCGAAGCTCCGTAAGAAGCATTGTGTGAGTTTCAAGACCATGATAAACCGCGTCGTAGTCAATACTTTGATCATGTTGAACCTACATTTTCTGCAAATTACTTTTGTTTAAATTATCAAATTGCATGCTATTATTTTATATGCAACTACATGTGTAATTCAAGATTCTAGTTATATGCCTATTGTTTGCCTTGATTAATATTATACCCCCTTTTGAATATTGATTATGCGAACCTTGTCGCCCTAGCAAAAATTATAGTAATAATCTTTCGAAAATAAGTCCCTAATTATCGTCATGCCTAAGATCGATAGATACTCTGGCCAAACGCCCAAACATCCTCAACATTTTCAATCATGAGAAATCGTTTGGGCAATCATGGTGATAATGACCGTATTCGTGTTGGATATGATTATTTTATGCTCCCAAAACCTCAACTTGCTTGAATATCCGGGCGGATGATTTGGGGCGGTGTTGTGCGGTGGGAGCACAAATATGGAATGTGGTAGAACCGCCCGTAATACTAAGGACCAATCTTGTCATGATCTCCCACGTAAAAAAGTGCAACCACATGTCTCAGAAAATACAACTTGGCTAAGTAGTGGTATCGAAACTCCCGACTCATCTCACCCAGGTGGTGGATAGATGTGGTTATGCAAGGGCAGAGGAGGCTTAAAGGGACACCGAGGGGAGGGTGACGTTCACCAGTCGTACTAGCATTGGGGGAGTGGAGCCCGCATAATGCTAGTAGCCGTGGAGAACATCCCGTGCAACGTATGGGACCCACCGCAAGTGGGAACAACCCATAGGGTGAGATGACTAGTGGAACTAGATATCCCGAATGCCCTGTGATAATCTATTTGACCACCGACCAAGGAATCGTGGGGCAACATGTGGATTATCGCCAGGTGAAAGTGTACACACTCGCAGAGTCAAAACTATTCGAATAGCCGTGCCCACGGTCATGGGCGGACATGGGAACTTAACCAGATATAGTTCTATTTCAAAAACCTTGTGGGTGGGAATGGAAAAGTGGAGGGCAGTGTAAGGCCCTGATTTGTGTTGTCCTTGGTGTCGCCCCAGTGATAAGTTAAGCGGGTATAACGCTGAAGAATTAAGCATATGGTGCAGATGCCATGTAACGGTGGATGGAATCTGAATCGCTACTATTATTGCATTCTCACACATATTATGTTTTTGCTCAAACTGCTAAGTCTCAGGAGATTTCTATGTATTATATTTCAAAAGCAAAATAATGATAAAGCTTCTTCGTTTACACCACAAAATGACACGAAGAATAAATAGAGTCCTAAGAAACAAAGGTGGTTGTTGGTAGTAAGTACATAAAGGTATTGGTGGATTCAGATCGATCATAAAAAGGAAATGATAGCGTGGATTCTAGGAGGAATAAAATGGTGGAGCCTAAATGAATATATATAGGTTAGATAGATGATCTAAATGATTTTGGGAGAAATAGGAATATTAAAGGGAATTGCTGGATTACAATACTGCCGACGAATATAAATTCTTGGGTGATGTTAGCAATAATGGGATTATTAGGATTTAACCAAATACTAGAAGGATGAATTGAATTTTTGGGGAGTTTGGAGGAACAATAACAAAAACGGGAGTATAATCTTGATCAATGATAACATTGGTGGATGTATACTAGTGAGTCGTAGACTTGATCTAATGGGATTAAAAGGATTTGATCTTGATGGATGACTTGAATTAGTGGAAATTTGGAGATATGATAATTGGTGTATAAACTCGATTAATAATATTCATAGTGGAAAAATATTGATGAAATGGTTGGAGATAGATAATGGCCTACAAGGTTGATTATGGAAAGAGCAAATTATGGATTTGGATTATTAACAAAAGGATAGAATTGATAGAGTATTATGATACAAATGAGTTCGGTGGTTTAAAAAGTAATCATGTTAGAGAATCATTAGGATTCAGAGGTGAGGAGTTGGTGATTAGTGATTGCAAGATTGGATTATTAGGAATCCGAACTACAAATGTATTGATGGATTCGAATAGATATATGTATATAGAGAATATATGATCGGTGGACCCTGCTGTTTGGACTCTTAGACAGCAATCAAGTAAAGGAAGTGTGTCTTTGGTGGAGTAAGTCAAAGATGGCAAACGCCGTATGGAGTCCTAGGTTGTAACAATAACACTATGGTTTAATAATAACAATGCTACCAAAAGCGATTTCTGGTAAATAAAACAACCCGAGCCTTTCCTTTGATAAGCCTTGCATATTATTTATTTGCATTCTGTGTATTGGCTCGCGGAGCACGGTGGTTAGTGTGCTCACACTCGCTTCTCATAACAAATCCGTAATCAGAATCGCCTACTACGCCAAGAACACTATTGCTCACAATGACAAAGAAGATGAAGATGTCAAGGGCTAGGTCGCGAACCTCCAGCTGGTACGCACGGGCACGCCCCGAGGGTTTCCCATGTGTGCTTCGTTCTTCCGCTGCTGCAATTTGCTGATTTTCGGCCTAATCGGCCCATGAGTAAGTTTACTATTATATTTAAGCTTCCGCATGGTATGTATTTGATATACATTTTCTGTATCTGTGAGCACTATCTCATCGATCCGTGGAATAGTGCAATTAATCACGAGGATTCTCGGATGTTAAAATGGGGTCCCATGCGACGCACCTCTCTCATTCCACCAAGAATATAGCACACATGCATGGATAAACAAACACAAGCAAAAGCCGATCAACAACACACATCGCACCATAGGCACAAACACCATATTTTCATTGTCTCGATGGTTTTGGTGATTAATAACTCTAAAGTATCAAGACTAACTTGTTCTTAGTGAAATTGCTATAAGTGAGGTCTTGATGTCAAGTTTGGTGTCGGTTTTTTTAGGATCTGCTAGGCTTATGTCTGATCGTCCCCTGTCGTTGCCTGTAGGAATTTCTTTGGAGGATGCAGAGCATACGGTGGCCGTGTTCCTTGGGCCATACACGGATGGGGAGCATGACCTGTGCGCGGTGGCTATTACGGAGGCGGGGCTGGGTCGGCTAAATCGAGTGTGTGAGGTACTGGGCATTGAAGTGCCGGAGCGTACCATTCCGGCTCCGAGCCAGCCCCGCCGCCGAGATGGTGATGTCACGAAGGAGGCTCAGTCGCCCCACCGCATGATTCGGTCCTTTGTAGTCGCTTCTTTGCTGCGTTGGCGCTGCCTCGGAAGTGTCATGCGGATGACCCGGAGGCTTCACCGCCACTTCACCATCAAGCCGACGCCATCTGCGGAGGTTGCAGGCGTGGAGCCTTCGCCCGCAGTGGTTACCGAAGTGGGGTCCCCTTGCATCTTGAAGGCAAAGCGGCCACGCGTGCAATCACCTGTCCGATGCAGGGGAGGGTACGCTGTGGCGACCCGGGTCAGGCGCCTGTGGGACTCGGACTCCGACACTAAGGCCCACAGACTTAAGGTCTTGGGGGGCTCCGCGCGGGTTGCGGCGACCGGGGCCGAGGATTTGTCGGGGTCAGGCCCCAACTCGGGGGCTACCCTTCGCGGAGGGCCGGCTTCGTCTAAGGAGGCCGGAACCACTGTGATTGCCTCGAGGTCAGGGGTGCTGGTGGTGGTGCGCCTGCGTTCCTGAGTGGGGATGGGCAGTACCTCTGAAGTTGTCGTGGATGTTGCCCATCCTAGCCCAACGGCTGTGGTCCGTCGTCCAGAAGTGCCCAGGGCGGCGGAGGCTGGTGTTGATCCGGATCCCCGGGCACTGCTATCGGGCGGGTCGGAGTTCCTTGGAGGCGCGCTAGAGGCCTCGGAGTTGAGGGTGAGTGGCTGACTTCTTGGCAAAACGTGGTTTGTGGGAGTTTACTGACTGCTTTCTTGCAGACCCTTGCCCTGAGGCAGGCGTTGCGGGTAGCTCACGCCCGCGAGCGGGGCGCGTTGGAGGATCGCTATGTGTTACCGAGGAGGCCCTTCGCGTCCGAAAGCAGCGACCGTGAAGGACGATCGATCCAACGCTTGAAGGCGAGCTATGAGGTCGCCTCATCGCCGAGGCACTCGTAGCTACTGGCAGGCAAGCGGCCGCGAGGAACGAGACACCGCTTCCAGCGATTGGTGCGTTGGAGAGGGAGAAGGGCTGTCTCACTGCGTCGCTTGGGGAGCGGGATCAAGTCTTGGGCGACGCCTCTGCGGTCGCATGGGATGCCATGCTGGCTTTGAGGGCGCCCTTGAATATCTCATCGCCGAGGTGCCCCCGCACGTCGACCAAGAGTCACATCACGACGCCGTATGATTGGGGATGCGGCCAATCTCTCTCGCAATGCTATAGTATATTTTGGCAACCACTGCTCATACGTGACCTCGTGCCTAGTGTGTGCACTCATCGAGGCTTCGGGTCAGCATGTCGAGGAGTCGGTGACCCCACCGGAAATGCCGACCGGGGACGGGGTGATGTCAGGTGCTGTGCGCGTTGTTCGCCCTACTGTTCGTGTTTTTCACGAGCGGATCTAGGAGTACATTGGGGAGGCCACGTCAAAGGTGGAGCTGCGACGAACCATGTACGACAAGGGGAGCCTTGGGCGCTGGTTGGACGAGGTCCCACGGCGTGACGAAGGTGGTACCGGCGCTTCGGGATGCGACGCGGATCGAGAGGTGTGACATCGGGGTTTTTTTTGTGTGTTGGTGTGTGTTGTGATACTTGCACCTCGTTTTGGTAGAAAGTGTGAACTGGCCACTATCATGACTAACATGTTCTGCTTTGAGCATTGCCCGACAAAACCTACCGCTTGTTTCGCACCTTCTCGACCCGATAGCCTTCTTGGCGACGACAGTCAAGAGTCCCCTGATTTTGGGTCGTTCGGGTCCCTTCAAGCGAGGATTCTGTGAGGTCTGCCAAGGAGGAGCCACGAATAGCGGCCATGGTGTCTAGGAACGCTTGTGTGTTTGGTTTTGCCTATGTCCCCTTGTGGGCATCTTTCGACTGTTGTGGCTACAGGCCAAACAGAAAAAGAGATGGTTTGGACAAGGGTTTTGGTCTAGTTGTGCATGTTTGTCACCTTGTCGCGATCGTGTGTTGTGAGATTCGTGGGGCTTTCTTGCGCGCATATCGCGCGGCAGCGGAGGTGGTGCCTAGTCGAAGTAGACGCGCGAGCGCTTCGTCTCCTACCTTTCGAAGGGACAGCAGCGAAGGTGGCGCCTAGTCGAAGTAGACGCGCGAGCGCTCCGTCCCCTACCTTTTGAAGGGGCGGCGTGAGGTGGTGCCTCCACGTGACGTGGAGCGCCTGGCCGCCTCTGGCGACTTGTCACGCCCGGCTCAGGTTTGTGGGGGCGCTACAGTATCTTTGCGCAATGCACGCGGGGTGTAACGCCCAGTCTTTGGCCGATAAAGCTGGCACTTCGTGATGTCCTGGTCATGCGTTGGGACAACACCCGTGCCTTATTTAGACTCCGTAGAGTACGTGCGAAGGCGAACCTCAACGCTACGTCTTGTTTATACTCCGTAGAGTGCGCAGGGACAACATCCGCGTCTTATTTAGACTCTGTAGAGTGCGTGCGGAGGTGGACCTCGACGCTACGTCTTGTTTATACTCCATAGAGTGCACAGGGACAACATCCGCGTCTTATTTAGACTCCGTAGAGTGCGTGCGGAGGCGGACCTCGATGCTACGTCTTATTTATACTCCGTAGAGTGCGCAGGGACAACATCCGCGTCTTATTTAGACTCCGTAGAGTACGTGCAGAGGCGGATCTCGTCGCTACGTCTTATTTATACTACGTAGAGTGCGAGGGACAACATCCGCGTCTTATTTAGACTCCGTAGAGTGCGTGCGGAGGCGGACCTCGACGCTACGTTTTATTTATACTCCGTAGTGTACGTGCGGAGGCGGGCCTCGACGCTACGTTTTACGTATACTCCGTAGAGTACGCAGGAGGCGTCCCCCATGCGTGTTTATACTCATACCCGTGTTTTTGTTCACGGAGAGTGCGCGTGGACGCGTGTCTTTGTTTAGACTCATACCCGTGTTTTTGTTCACGGAGAGTGCGCGCGCGGACGCAGTGTCTTTGTTTAGACTCATACCGCATTTTTGTTCACGGAGAGTGCGCGCGTGGACGCGTGTCTTTGTTTAGACTCCGAGAAATGCGTGCAGGCGGACCTCGACGCCACGCTTTATTTATACTCCGTGAGCATGCGTGCGGGCGAACCTCGACGCTACGTTTTATTTATACTCCGTAGAGTGCGCAGGGACAACATCTGCGTCTTATTTATACTCCGTAGAGTACGCAGGGAGGCGTCCCCCCATGCGTGTTTATACTCATACCCGTGTTTTTTGTTCACGGAGAGTGTGCGCACGTACGTGGCTCAATTGAAAATGAAAATAGTCTTGTGAGTGGCAAACTTTATTGATTACCCGTTTGCATGGGTAAGCGATTACAAAGGATAAGGTGCTAACCAGTGATCATGCGAGAACCGCGAGACGGGGTGTAGGAGCAATTCGCGCGGGGGCCGAAGTGACTTTGTCCTGACCAGGTTGGCCTATAGGTCCGGCTGAGCTTCGCGATGTGGCCCTCGGGTACCGAGCACCAAGCGTCGGGCCATGTCCTGATCGCCGTGGGCGGTGATGATGGCTCGCGGGCGTAGGAGCTTCATGCATAGGATGCCATGATGCGGGACCGCCCCGAAGGTGTTGAGGGTTGGCCGCCCCAATATGCCATGACACAGAGCATATGACAGTTCCCACAAGCATCACTTTTCACAATAATCATCTAGTAACAACAGATCACAGAATGAATAGAGAAGACACTCACTGTGCCATGATATTCGAAATCACCTGAAGAAACCAAAAATGGCAAGGCACGATGAAATCGTTGTCCCAGAAAACCGATCAACCCACCGTGGCAAGCGGAAGATGGTTCACGGAGATACAATGCCGCTCTTCCTCTCCCACCAAGCTCTCACCAAGCCAAGAAGGAAGCCGAGGTACAAGGATGCCGCACAACACCACAACAGTTCGACCAAGAACCACTCACAAGCACGAGATAAACAAACAAACACCGTGAGTTCTTGATCTTGCCAAATGCCTAAATCAAAAAAACCCTAGAGGGGAATTTGAGCACCACGGTTGCTGGCGATGGGCTCGGGGAAGGCGGTTGGCGATGGGCTCGAGGATGGCGGCCGACGGCGAGTGCTTAGGGATGGCAAATCGATGGGACTGAGGCGCATGATGCTCGACGGGAGAGCGGCGACGCTATGTCTCTCGTGCTTTGGTTGGTATAGCGCTATAACGCAAAGGCACGCCAAAAACCCTAACTTGAGGGTATATATAGGAAGGCTTATTACAGACGGTTCTAGTTGAGAACCGTCTGTGATATAGCCATTTCCTTCCCACGCATTGTAGTTATTACCTACACCAACTAGTAGGCACTGTAATAAGACCTCACAGAGTGTATTTCTTTACAACAGCCCAATGAACATAGAGATACATATGTATGATTCATTCTTAAAATTCACCTATATATCACACATTTTCACATATACATAAATGCAAATTCACAAATACATCGCACACATGCTTTGTTATATACATAAATGCAAATTCACAAATACATCACACACATTCATTGTTATATACATAAATGCAAATTCACATTTACATCACACATTCATTGTTATATACATAAATGGAAATGCCCACATATATATCGCACATTCTCATTCCACCTGCTTATTTCCTTTAAAAATTAGTCCTTCATAATAATCAATGTGTATGTAACTAGTTTCGTCACGTTGTTCGTCATCAACCCTTATGCCATTTCTAAAAGGAGGTAACTTGTCAAATTGATTGTATTCATCCTCGTCCACTATATTCTCTACTCCGATAATTCGCCTTTTTCCATGAAGAACTACATGACCCTTCTTAATTGCCAGATCGGTTACATAGAAAACTTGAACATCTTGATTAGCGAGTACAAATGGTTTGTCTTTGTATCCGACATGTTGGAGGTCCACGGTAGTGATACCATACTTGTCAACCTTCACCTGTGGGAGATGCACCCAACGGCACCGAAATAAGGGGATCTTGAAAAAAATGTAGTCGAGCTCACAAATCTCTTCTATGAACCCATTGTACGAGTTTCTCAACCCATCGGTATTGAGCGCATCTATACGGACACCGTTGTTCTAGTTAGTGGTCTTTATATCCTGAGCCTGTGTATAGAATGTGTACCCATTTATGTCATATCATTGCCATATCACAACTGTAAATGTTGGCCCTTTTGCCAACCATGTAGGCATCTCACTTGGCGAGCTCTAGCGATTTGCTCCTTCAACCATTGGTTGAACCGACTGTTGTGTTGCCTCATGATCCAAACATTCGGTCGCTTCGGATTCTGTTGCCGAAGCACATCCTTGTGCTGGTCGACATAAGGCGCCACTTCAGTCATGTGTTGCAAGACCGTGAAATGGGCTTGAGCATATGCGTCCATATCTGGAGTGATTGCTTTCCTTCCGATAGTTCCGATACCTTTGAGCCTCCCTCATGACGATATTGAGGCACACCTATCGCTTAATCGAGCCATATAATCGACACAAAACTCAGTGACCTCTTCGCTTGCATAACCTTCGACGATGCTGCCCTCCGGTCGAGATCGATTCCGTACATAGGTGTAGGATCGAAATGGCAACAGAGGGGGGGTGAATGGTGCCTTAAAAAATCCTCTCATAAAGTTCAACCCTATCTTTCTCCAGTAGCTAAAGAGCTATGAAGAAGAAGATTGGTTGTTGACTGGAAAACTCAGAGAGAACAGAGAAATCTTTAGTTTAAGACCGAGAGGAAAAGGGTCAAAAGATCGTGGTCGAATCCAGAGAGAAGCGAACAACACGTGATCTATATCCGAATGATATTTGCAACTACGAACAACTCATCCGAAAAATGTAATCACCCGAGAACCGAAAATGACCAACAAGAATACCGAGATCGCGCTTGTCGACCCGTCCGACAAAGGATGACCGCGCGACCGACAAAGTATGGCCAACAAAGGAAGCGGCGCTGATCGAAGATGAGTCCTCGGAACCGCCGTGGTCGTAAGCCAATGACATAGTCGACGATCAATGTGGTCAAGACCGACTCGCACCTATAGCCGATCGCGGTCGCAGACACCTCATGAGACCGTAACACGATCACGAGATCTACGACCATCAAGCACTTGGAAACCAAAGCAAAAGAAAGCGGATGATCTATGTCTTATTGGTCGAACCAACCGACAGCGACAACAAAGTCGAACGTCCGTGATTGGACCAACGGCGAAGCGATGTGTTTGATGCAAATAGAACGTGGTCGATACTCGATCGAAAATGACGAGCAAACAAGAAGTATTACTTTTGCTCTGAGCGACGACCACGAGCAAATGAACAATAAACCGATTTCGATCACTAAGGAAGTGTTCAGACCGGTTGAGAAACTTGAGATAAACAAACCGAAACTTGTATTCTCAAGTCGACTTCCTTTCGATCGGTCTCCTCATGGCGGTCGAAGCTAAAGAAGACGCAAAGTCTAAATACCAGAAACCGAAAACAGAGCATCTTCGAGGCGGACGACCGCCAGAACGATTTTTCGAAGAACTTTCGATATAGAGATCCAGAGCACATGAAACTTCAAACTTAGCAAGAATATGATCTCTAGAAGTGAATTTACCAGGAAAACTAAAAGTCTTTGTTCCGGCCAAGGAGATTGAAGCAGTCGAAAAATAGAACAGAGACTCACCGGCAAGCAATCGAAGACACAGAAATTTTTCCAAATCAACTTTTGCTCTCTGAATGAACCGCCAACTAGCCTTGAGACATATTCCCGCCTCGAGCAAATCAAATATAAGCCAACTCTCAAAGGAAATACGTATGAACTAAGAATGAAGACATGGCAAATAAATCAATGAAAACATCTCAAGAACAGCCTCTCAACCCAGATCACAAACATAGACCCATCTCATAGATAAACTCTAATAAGTACAGAGAGATGGGTCCTCTCAAATCATAACACGGGAGGTTTCTGCAACCACTCCCCCTGGGAGGACAAGCTCTAACCCTAGAGCAAACACACACGATACACTCCCAAGGGAGGGAGGCGGTGCCTCCAAGGCCCAGCCGACCAACTCAACCCTAACTCTTGCCTCCCTCTCCCTTTATAGCCTCACATCCGAGACTAACCCTAATGGATCCATCCATTAGTCCACACTGGGATAACCCAGAAACCCCACCTAACACCGGTTTTAACACTCACTTTACTCGCTAACCAAAGTGCTTTGCCCGCCATCCCAACAGACCCGCACTTTGCCCGTTAGCGCCAATCGAATCCACTTTTTCTCGTGTGCTTTTCCAGGGACGGCTTCCTTGCGGCTTTGGCATTTCTCCAAATGCCCTCACGCCGCCATCCCGCCCACGCCAGCACCCACTTCGCACCTCGTTGTCTTGGCACCTCCCGGCCGTTCGGACCACGACACGGCGTGTCTCGCCCCAACCGCCCATGCCTTGCCACAACCGAGCTCGCCTTGATCGACCGACCACGGTAGATCGTGTTCTGTTCTCCGACCTACCGACTTCGACTTCTCCTAAGTCTAGTCCAGTCCATCTCGCCACACTGCATCGCACCCGACCTTCTCGACCATCTCGAACCTCGGCTCCTCCCCGAGCCTAGTCTCGTCCTCCACGTCGCACGTCGTGACCATCACGGTAGTTACAGACTGGTTCCTCGCCTCCCACCGCAACCACCTCACCACCTCGATCATCTTCGACGCCTCCGGACCGCCTAGACCTCAACACCTCCATGCCTAGTCCCGGTCCTTCCACGCTCACCATGAAATAGTTCAAGTCCCGCACCCACGCATAAGCAAACCATTACATAGCACCGCACTAAACAAGGCACCACACTGCATAGCTCAACAGAGCTCACACCTTTTCTCGTAAAATAGACATTGACAAACCCTATCAAGAAGATGAACCAACAAGTCCACAAGGTCCACAACATCACCAGGAACCCATACAATCAAGTCCCAACATAATCGGACATCACATGGGCTCATACGACCGGTTTGAATGAACTCAGCCGACCACGGTCATTCTGCCGATAACGTGGTCGAACGCGGTTTTGACCACGCTTGTCCTCGCTAACGTGGTCGATGCTCCGATCGCCAACGTGGTCGACACTCGAGCCACCGATCGCAACACGTGGTCGTGAAACCCCACCACGACTACCGACTACGACCAACGAAGTTGTAAACTCCCTACCGGCTTACGATTACCTTCAACGTGGTTGTACGCCACCCGACCACGGCCAAGGTGGTCTTAAACTCTTCCGACCACGCTCAATTTGCTCGCAGCGGGTCGTAACTCCTTTTGGTGCCCTCCCACCACGCCGAGTGGTCGCAAACCCTTCGTGACCTTTGACCATGCTCAAAATGGTCGAAAACAAGGCGCATGGCTTTCCACCATGACCAACGTGGTCGTAGGCCTTCCGACCACCGAAAATGCATCTACGAGGTTTCACCAAGGACAACGGTCGTAAACCAATCACCGACAATTTAAGGCTTACGACTTTGCAGTCACCAAACCTCAAAAACAAACTCAATCTTTCTAGATCAAGAGTCAATTACTCATCACAACCATAGGGTGACCTCCACATGGTCTCACAATCTCCCCCTTGATGAGTATATTGACAAACACTAAAAAAGACATGAAGAATGAAAAAGAAGAAAAAGGAAGGAGATGCAAAAGTCACACATAGTCTAAAAGAATGAAGAAGGAACTCATGACCATGTTGACACGTAATGAAATGGAGCGACAGAAAGATCAAATTTTCTACGAAGCTCCAAATCACACAAAAGTCCAATCTTACTCATGGTCCAAAAGCGTATGCTCACATGACCATTGTCATAGTAAGATGACCAAGCATTCTCCCACAATGCCTTTTTATCCTTCTCCCATACCTTAATGCATTCTCCCATTTTAATGCCTTTTGCACCCCTTAATGCCTTTTTATCTACCCTTCTCCCCCTTTTGGCAATAAAGTCATCAAGATGCAAGGAAGAAAAATAGAGCATGAAAGAAATGGGTGATCAAAATTAATTCATTTTAAGCAAAAGGAGCCATGAAGATTATCTAAAGTGACTTCACGTAAAATTATACCAAGCCATAAACGGTGACAATGTTATCTAGATCATAACAAACCATGTATTGCCAAGCTCAAGCCAAATAAGTCATGATCTTTAAATTAAATGGTTTGATTAGCATGTCGAGTCACTCAAGATTAAATGTATCCAATCGTGAGTCAAGCCATGTCAATATTCTAAGTGGAACCAAGAAGCTATCGTTGAGTCAATTTTAGAGTGCTATAAGTTCAAAAATGAGACATTTTGTTCAAGCACTAGATATCACAAGTAATTCACTACTTGTAGTACTTTGGATACCACTTGTAGAATACTTGTAATGAGCAAAATTAGCACTTTTTTTACTTTTTATAAATTAATGGTTGGCTCCAACCATTTTTCACAAAGATTTGTTTTCTTAACCATGTGCTAGATCTCAAGCCTTATGCGATCACCCAAGCAATAAGCTTAAAGAGGTGATCTTGGTCATCCAAACTCCACCGAGTTCATGCCTAGTGCAATGGCAAGCCATCTTATGAGAAAGAATTGGTGAGATCAGTTTTTTCGCACAAAAGAGATCTTTTTGCATTTACTTTAGTTAGTTCATGAACAAAGAGTTAAAACTTAACTCATGCATCACTAATGAACTAACTTAGCTCAATCTAAACCTCAAAAATAGATTCAAGACTCAACTTAGCCTATTCGACATGGCCTCGAATCAAGAGAGGATCACTAAAGCGGACTATTCACAAGATTGAACAAGACATGATTTGATTTAAGTTGTTCATATTTAATTAAGCTAGTATGGCAAGAGCTAAGCAACACATAGAAGGGCATGATAAATCAAGCTATCACAAGACATGGCAAGATATAAATCATGATATCATGTCACATAAAGATAATATTCTGTGGCTCCAAAGATCGTAAAGGCATTCATGTGAATGTTACGCACTATGGGACAAAAGAATGCACACGAGATGAACTCCCCCTGAAAAATAGCCCGATCGCATGTAAATGCTCCAACTCCCCTAGAGAAGGCAAAAAGAGAAGAACCGGAAATTTGGCACAAAATCCAGAAGAGAAGGTTCTAGCTCAAAGAGGTGATTCCCAAACACATCCTATCCTCATGGTCTCTAGTCTATAACCTCATACCACGGGCAAAAGCACACTATGTCAATGCAAAAGACTCTAGTGGCCAAGAAAAGTTCAACCTAGGTGAAGAGAACCTAGAGAACCAAAGCCCAAACTAGATAGTAAATAATCCTAGAGAACCATTTGAATGAGACGTGTGAATGAGATAACATCACCTAGAGTTGTTCATGTCTAACCAATCGGACCCTTCCTCCCACTAGAACAGATTATACTATGCAAAGCCAAGTGAAGGAAGCAAAATCTTCGAAGATCATAAGGATCAAACCTCTGCCTCCGCCGCTCGGTGAGCGAGGCGGCCGAGACCGATCGGGTCTCGGTGAGTGATCGTCGCGCTTGAGAATCGGTCGTAGTTGAGTCCGAGTCGTGGTAGAAGTTGAGTCCTGATCGTGAGTCGTGGTCGAATCCGGCTCACGGCCGTGTATGGGTTCACCGAGAGTCCATACTGTGGTTGTAGACACCACGACGTGGTCGCAAAGACCGATGAGCGGTCAGAACAATTGTACCACTCTCCCTCATTCATAACCTGCGGATTAAACATAGGGGAACAAATGGTGTCCTAGTACTGGGGTAAATAATATACAATATGGTACCAGACTTAATGGATCGCGAGTAGGCTACGAGAGCGTAAAACAAAATTTTTCTCCGCGCACACAAGAACATCATGCTTAAGGAGGATCATGGATCATTACCACTAGACGCCAGCAAGCAATGAAGAAGAGTTGGAGAAGCCGATCCAACCACGCCGTCGAAGTAGTAGTGGAAGTAGTCGATCGTCCCGAACCGATCGCTCTCCACGTGATCAACCACACCACGAGCGCATCCAATCATGGTTGTTGATGCCGATCAACGCCGCAACGAGCGCCGCCCACACCCGTATCCACACGTCCGGCCGGAACGCCGATCGCGAGTGTACCAAAGACTCGCGAGCGGCTAGGGTTTGGCTCGAGGTGGCGGCTACGGATTAGCTCGGGATTATCAGTGCGTTCCTCGGCCCCTCGCCTCCATATATAGACCTCCTCACTTGGGCCTCGTGGACCGAGGCCCAATAGGAGTCTATCCGGATCTCTATCCGACTGAGCCCATATCCCAATCACATTCAATTAGTGTTCCAACCCGCTAAGTGTGCGACCAGAGGTTCACGATACTTGGTCGCGACCGTAAACACCTTTCCGGTCACCCCATTAATAGCGGCCTCTAGCAAGACATATTAACCCCAAAGTATAACGTAAAGATCATATCTACCAACTCGTAATGTTCTCATGTACTAATCCCTTTGCCTCACGATATAGATTAAGCTCAAGGCGAGACCGTGTCATCCTCTTAATAGCTCAATCACTCTCTCGATTCCGTGATGGATTATAAACTCGTGATTGACTCCTCAATCACCTTGGCATGGCTATGCACTTTCATAATCCATTACATCGAGGGGCCCAGATATCTCTCCCATAAGGAGGGGCAAATTCTATCTTGATCATTCACATCCCACTACATGTTTCATGGCAAACCCAAAGACTACTTTTATGACTACCCGCCATTGAGTAGTGTTTAGTAGTCCCAAAGTAAGCTACTACGCATGCCGGGAACCATGATGATCTCAAGTCTAAGGATTCCACATAAACACTACTTGAGACCAACCGATGACACTTGGAATCTCTCGCAGTGTCTCATGGCGGGTCTATCCAACATATGTTCACTAACACATGTCCATATTATTGATTTGGTATTCCATACCATGATCCATGAGACATGATCATCAATCAATACATATGTCGATCTTTGAATCATATTTGTTCCTCATATGAAATATAATCGTGGATCATTTAGAAATAGCAACATTTTGGCATTAAGAGTCTCATGAATAAGTCACATACTCATTGATCAATAATGATAATGTCTATTTCAAGGAACAAAGCAATGTATCATAAACATAGTATGTGATATATTCAACATCTCCATGTTGCCTCTAGGGCATATCACCAACAGTACTGAGACAAATGATAACAATAGTAGCATCACTAATACTAATGACATAGAATACATGAGAACACACACCCACACAAGCTCAATCTAGCCCTCATCAAAAGCATCTAGAACCGCAAGCCTAGAGCCACCAAATACTAGAAGGAGCTTGTGACCCAACCACGATCTCATGATATCTAAGCATAAGCACAAACTAACGCTACCAAGATGTCATACGCTTTATTTCATGCCATAACATCAATAAGATCAAAGTATACAAGCATCACAATAAATCACAACCATACATAGCGAGATGACGAGAACGAACACGTACATATGCTATCATGGATAAAAGCATGTATAATAGAAAATATACAAAGGCATGAATAAACGCAAGATCATGACACGTAGAAACTATCCAAGATATACCCAAGCTCATACCGTCCATACATATGCATACATCATGTAGACATACAACATGGCAAATCAAAGATCATGAAAAGTATGCTAGCATGTATAAATAATGATGAATGAACATAAGGAGCAAGATGTGAACCATGATAGATACTACGAGCACAAGGTCATGATGATACTTGACTTCTAATGCACACATTCTACTTAGCTCATGAAGTCAAGTCAAAGCTTAAGTATCTAACAAATACAACAAGGTACATGGATACTTAAGCGACATACACATAAAGGCATGACATGAAAGCATTGAGAGAAAACATGCCAGTATGGTACAAGTGAGCACATGAACAAGCACAACATGCCAATATGGTCAAACATGAGTATGAAGGCATGAGGGTATAGAGTAGCTCACAAAGTAGGTGGAGACGCCAAACATGAAGGTACATGCCTCTTGGAGGCCATGAAGTGGAGAGCTAATGAATGTTCGGTCATATGATGAAATGTAAGACCAAACACAATCAAATCCATGTTCTCCAACAAGTGTCCGGATACCTACAAATGACAAGACCGAAATGCCCAAGTCTTGGATCCCAAGGGTTAGTAAACATGTACTTGGGAATTCAAGACTTGACACACACAGCCACTCAGCAGAAAAGGATTGGTCGAAGCGTGCTACGGCTGTAATCGAGAAGGAATGAACATGATCGTAGCACGGGAGGTGTGGTCTTGAAAGACTACAGCCGAGAGTCGTGATCGTAGGTCATTACGACCACGACTGAAAATTGCAATTGTAGTGTGTGGTCGTAAGCCCTGCGATTTGATCGTGATCGAAAACACACGTAACAACGGTGCGGTCATAAGCCCAAAACCACTCGAAACCGAAAAGAACTAAGAGCATGCACAAAATACCGTGGTCGTGAGGCATACGCACGTGGTCGAAAGCTCCGAGACCGTGGTCGATACTCTATTTCCCAAAGCCGACCAGTAGACGAAACAACAAACGAAACGCAAATAGAACAACGCTTATACGATCGCTGTGACACGGATAGAACGTGGTCGTGCGACGGCGACCATGGTCGTAAGAGCTGCCGCAAGCGCGTGCGACCGTGAGCCGAGCCGTGGTCGAAGACCGAAAACGCAGCAGAGCGGCCGCAACCCGAGAACGAGGTCAACAGAGAACGTGCCATGGTCGAGAAAATAGAGAAACAGAGGAGAGCGCACGACCATCCAAGGAGATTCTTGATAACTTTTGCCACAAATATCCAAATCTTATGAAATTTGAAACGAGCAAGAGCAAGATATCTAAAAGTGAATCTCCAAAGAAAATCCAAAGTCTTTGCTACAAACAGGAAGAACCGTGTGGTCGAATGTCTTACTGAGAAGAGTCACGCTACCGAAAACTGTAATCATCTGCTACGATCCGAGGACCGAGAAAATGGTAGAAAAAAATGGTGATCTCCTTGAGTCTAAGAAGTGAGACTTTGATCTAAATAGTACTAGGACTATAGCAGGAAAAAGGACTTTGATCTCCTTGGATTTGGACAAAAAAACCGAAAACTAACAGGATGACCCAAAAATCCAAATTACTGCCAATTCATTTATCCTCTGGCAATGAAACTTTGAGGGTAAGAAAATGATAGTCTTACGACTATAGAAATCAAATTTCATGCCATCTCTCAACCACTAAAGTCTAAGTCCTTTCCACGTGTTCTCTAAGGCTTTCTCCTTCCTTGCATTTGATCAATCAAGGGTAAAGAATGTACCACAAAGCTCATACTTGTGGTTTCTTGCAAATTAAAAACATCCTCTTAGTCTAAATCAAGCCTCTTGTCTCAAGAGACATCATTGGCAAGAACACCCCTACAAGATGCAGAGAAAAGATCACAAAAATCCCGACTAACTGCCAAGCTCCAGATCGATTAAGATCAAACACGGAGCCAACCTAGCTCTGATACCAATTGTAGGATCGAAATGGCAACAGAGGGGGGGTGAATGGTGCCTTAAAAAATCCTCTCATAAAGTTCAACCCTATCTTTCTCCAGTAGCTAAAGAGCTATGAAGAAGAAGATTGGTTGTTGACCGAAAACCTCGAGAGAACAGAAATCTTTAGTTTAAGACCGAGAGGAAAAGGGTCAAAAGATCGTGGTCGAAATCCAGAGAGAACGAACAACCATTGTGATCTATATCCGAATGATATTTGCAACGGTCGAACAACTCATCCGAAAAAGAATCACCCGAGAACCGAAAACGACCAACAAGAATACCGAGATCGTGCTTGTCGACCCGTCCGACAAAGGATGACCGCGCGATCGACAAAGTATGGCCAACAAAGTGAAGCGGCAATGATCGAAGATGAGTCCGTCCGGAACTGCCGTGGTCGTAAGCCAATGACATAGTCGACGATCAATGTGGTCAAGACCCACTCGCACCTATAGCCGATCGCGGTCGCAGACACCTCATGAGACCGTGGGGGCACCACGACTACGAGATCTCGACCATCAAGCACTTGGAAACCAAAAAAAGAAAGCAGATGATCTATGTCTTCTCGGTCGAACCAACCGACAAATGACAACAAAGTCGAACGTCGTGATTGGACCAACGGCGTAAGCGTTTCGGATGCAAATAGAACGTGGTCGATACTCGATCGAAAATGACGAGCAAGCGATAAGTATTACTTTTGCTCGAGCGACGACCACGGAGCAAATGACAAAACCGATTTCGATCACTAAGGAAGTGTTCGACCGGTGAGAAACTTGAGATAAACAAACCGAAACTTGTATTCTCAAGTCGACTTCCTTCGACCGGTCCTCCTCATGGCGGTCGAAGCTAAAGAAGACGCAAAGTCTAAATACTGAAAAAGCGAAAACAGAAAGATCTTCGAGGCGACGACCGCCGTAACGATTTTTCAAGAACTTTCGATATAGAGATCCGTGAGCACATGAAACTTCAAACTTAGCAAGAATATGATCTCTAGAAGTGAATTTACCAGAAAACTAAAAGTCTTTGTTCCGCCAAGGAGATTGAAGCAATCGAAAATAGAACAGAGACTCACCGGCAGATCGAAAGACACATGAATTTTTCCAAATCAACTTTTGTTTCCGGGAATGAACCGCTAACTAGCCTTGAGACATATTCCCAGCCGAGCAAATCAAATATAAGCCAACTCTCAAAGGAAATACAGAAGGAACTAAGAATGAAGACATGGCAAATAAATCAATGAAAACATCTCAAGAACAGCCTCTCAACCCAGATCACAAACATAGACCCATCTCATAGATAAACTCTAATAAGTACAGAGAGATGGGTCCTCTCAAATCATAACACGGAGGTTTTCGCAACCACCCCACAGGAGGACAAGCTCTAACCCTAGAGCAAACACACACGATACACTCCTAACACTGGTTTTAACACTCACTTTACTCGCTAACCAAAGTGCTTTGCCTACCATCCCAACAGACCCGACTTTGCCTGTTAGCGCCAACCGAATCCTTCTTTTCTCGTGTGCTTTTCGGAGGGACAACTTCCTTTGCAGCTTTGGCATTTCTCCAAAATGCCCTCACGCCGCCATCCCGCCCACGCCACACCACTTCGCACTCGTTGTCTTGGCACCTCCCGGTCGCTCGGACCCCGACACAACAGGTGTCTCGTTGTAACACCCCACCCCAACATAGGCCCGAAATGCTACTAACTATCCAAAATATAGCAACAACTAATATAAATCACCTAGAAATTTCGAAGACCTCCTTTGTTTAATAACGAAATAACGATTCCCGACAAACATGAATAGCACAAGTTCTAAATAATGAACGGAAGATAATATCAAAAGGTACTAAGTCTTTATTACATTTAATCGATGAAATATAAACCGAACCAATTAAGCTATCAAGCCAACAAGATTATCACGATCGCCTTTATTTCTTAATGAAGGAATTATGCACGTGAATCAACTAGCCATTCATGTCCCCATGTATGCCGATCTCACATTGGTACCTAAAATAGACAAACAACAACAAGAGTGAGTCCAACGACTCAAAAGTATAATCAGATCAAATGCAAGCATGAACATTAACTCTCAAGTTAAACATATTACATATGAAATTCATGCTATGCATTACGATCAAAACTCCTCTTTCTCATCTCTTTCGCATTTTACCGTGACGCGAGTGTGCATCCGTCAATGCACACCCATGCCTGCATTCTCCGGTACAGGGACCAATTGCCCACACTCCACAAGTGTGGGGCCCTCGATGCTTGATCACCACATGACCAAGACTTCAACAATTCTCAATATGATGCATATATGTGAATGTATCAACAAGATAAAATGCATTCACCATACCACGCATCAACAAATCTCATAAATACCATAATGTAAACAGAACATAAATAGCATTAACAACTCGAACATTACTCAAATTCATAAGTAAAGCATTCATAACTCAAACACCACTCATATCATCCAAATCACTCAATCACACGGATTAATCATAGCAAGGTTATACTTGCCTCAACCGCGAGAAAATGAAGAACGCGAGAAGGCACAACCCCTAATCCGCCTCCTCCTGAATATTTAATTAATAATTACTAACATGACAGTAGCGGGTTTCTAAATATAAAATAACAGCAACCCCAATTAACCCAACAATTTATCTCAATTAAATCCCCAACTCCCTCGGCCAAATCTGCCCAACCACAGACAGCCGACTTCCAAAATCATAACTTTCAGTACGTAACTCCAAATTAAGCGTTCTTGGACTCTCTGTAAAGATAATTAAATTATCTACAAAAACTTAGTTGGGGAGACTCTAATTCGGCCATTTACTAACCGATCCAAACCCTTTTCTAAAGCATCCAAATTCACGTCGGACTCTCTGGACAGCGCACTAAAACAGGCATAACTTTCGCCCAGAAACTCGAATCCGGACTTCTTGATCTTTATGGAAAGCTAAGAAAATTATATAAAACTTTCCTAACATGAAGAATTTCTGATTCGCCCGACACCCGTCGCACAAACCGATCTATTAAAATCTGTCCAGAACTACTCGATCTACAGAACAGCAGCACTAGAAAATTCATAACGTTTGCTACACAACTCGGAATAACGCTGTTCTAGCACTCCCTGGAAATATAATCAAGTCCTCTACAATTTTCTAGAAGAGGTCCAGACCTGAATCTGACGGATCTAACCCGAACAGCCGATTAACCCAAACTATCACGGCGGTCCGAAAAGACGAAATCCAACTTGATTAAAACTCATCTAGAGGACCAACGGAGTTACCCTTGACGACACGAGGGCTAACACGCCGACGAACACGACGACGAATCGACGGCGAACACGCTCGCGATCTCCTCCTCTCCTTCCTCCGGATCCACGCGGATAGCGGCGAACGTCGACGACGGCCCCCGGAACAAGACGACGGCCACGAAGGCGGCGACGAAGACGAAGGCACCACTGCGCGGCGAGGACGGCGACACGGCACGGAGAAGACGGCGTGGCAGGCGGGCGCGCCGGGCTGCGGCGCACGGCAGCGGCATGCGGCAAGGCAAGGCGGCGGCAGGCGCGGAGGCGGCTACTGCAGAGCAGGGCGCGAGGGGTGGAGGCGGGGTGGGGGGCGCCAGGTTTTAAGTGGTGGCCTCCCTCCCTCTTGGGCCTAGAAAATCCCACCGGCCAAGCCCAAGCCTGTGTTGTCTTAACTTTCCGTAAAACCCCCAAAACTCTTTTAATAAATCTTTCACTTAAGTCCCTCTCTATTAACTAAGCAATTAATAAACGCTTTCCGGTATTACATTCTACCTCCTTAAAATGTAATTCAACCCAATTCTAACCGCAACCACAACAGAAACAAAACAACCAACTAGAAAAACACGCACCGACGTGAACAACGCCGTGTAGCTGCTGATGCGAGACTCCAACTCCCAAGTTGCCTCCTCCTCTCGATGCGATGCACCAAAGCACTTTGACATACAAAGAAAGTCTTATTTCTCAACACTTTTTCGACCTTCCGAATCCGTGACCGGCTTGGACTCAAAGGATAGATCTTGCTCAATAATCAAAGGTTCTAGCTCGATGTGAACTCGGGTCTCGCAAGTACTTCCTCAACATGGACACGTGAAACACGTTATGCACTCGCGATAGCCTCGTGAAGATCCAAACGGTAAGCCAATTTCCCAATCCGCTAATATGGTGAAAGGTCCAACGCACTCGGCTAAGCTTCCTTTGGTACCAAACTCACCACACCCTTGGTAGGAGATACTCAAGAGCACCCGATCTCCCACCGCAAACTCCAAGTCCCTCCTTCTCACATCAAGATAACTCTTCGCCTACTGCAGGCGCCAACAAATTGCCTCACCAAAGCCACTCTCTCAACGGTCTTCGACCCAATCCGTCCTAAGATCGCCGCCCACCGCTTCAAAGAAAGGGGCGACCTGCACTCTGACCATACAACACTTCAAATGGAGCCGCTTGATACTAGAGTGATAATCATTATTATAGGCAAACTCGCCAGAGGTAATTGATCCTCCCAACTACCCTTCCAAGACAAAGACACAAGATCTCAACATGTCCTCCAAAGTTTGGATAGTCCGCCTCGATCGCCCATCGATCTGGGTGGAAAGCGGTTTCAACGAAGCCGAGTGCCCAAAGCACTCGCAAACTCTCCCAAAACTTGAAACAAACTTGGATCTCTCGTCGGAAATTATGGTCTTAGGCACCATGCACCTCACAATTTCCGAACATATATAGGAGCCAGATCATCACGAGTTGGTTGTACGGATAGGAATGAAGTGCGGACTTCTCGAACCGATCCACAACAACCCAAATTGCGCCCTGCCTCTCGGCGACCGAGGCAACGCGCCACAAAATCCATAGAAATATCATCCCACGGCCATTGAGGAACCTCCAATGGTCTGCAATAATCCTACGACCTCTTATGTTCAACTTTCACTTGTCGACAAATACCACACGAGGCCACATAATTGGCTATATCCACCTTCATCCTTTTCCACCGTAAATTTCGCTCAAATCACGATACATCTTAGTCTCTCCTGATGAATCAGATACGGAGTGCGATGAGCTTCTCTCAAATGTCATCCTTAACCCCGCTTCTGCACGCATAAACGCCTTTAAAGCGCAATGCACCGACATATCCAAGCCGAATCCCTTCTTTTCCCATCTCCAACCGCTTCATCACCCTCTCAAGCAACCGATCGGGCATCACAGCCTCCCGACTCGCTCTGTATAGCCGACTCTAGGATCAACTGGTCTCCACTGGCCGCACTCGCATAGCGATGATATCCCCATACGATCAAAATCAGCAATCAAACAATCCAGGGTAGCAGACGTCGCCTTGCGACTCAGAGCATCGGCCACCACATTGGCCTTACCCGGATGATACCGAATGGTTAGATCATAATCCTTGATCAACTCTAACCATCTCGCGCGCCTCAAATTCGCATCCTTCGGTAAAGATGTACTTGAGACTCTTGTGATCTCAGAACACGCCACAAGTCTCACCGCATGATAGTGCCTCCAAAGCTTCAATGCAAACACAATCGCACCCACTCTAAATCATGGGTAGGGTAATTGCTCATGCTTTTTCACCGCCTCGATGCGTAAGCCAAAACCTTACCATCTTGCATAAGCACACAACCCACCCCAACTCTTGATGCATCAGAGAAAACTGTGAATCGCTTCCCTGGCTCTGGAACGGTGAGAACAGGGGCGGTCACCAGCTTTTCCTTCAAAATCCGAAAATGCGCCACAATCATCGTCCCACCGAAACCTCATGTCCTTCTCGAGTAAGCTTCGACAAGGGCTTGGCGATGATGGAGAAATCTTGCACAAAGCGCCGATAATAACACGCCAACCGAGGAAGCTCCTCACCTCCTTGACATTTGTCGGCCTCCCAATCCACCACCAAGAAACTTTACTTGGATCAATCTGAGACTCCTTTATCACGATGATGTGACCCAAGAACCCCACCTGGGTCACCCAGAACTCACACTTCTTGAGCTTCGCATAAAACTTATGCTCTCTTAGTGTTGCCAACACTTGTCTCGATGTCGCTCATGATCCGCTTCGCTCTTGAATAAATCAAGATATCATCAATGAATACGACCACAAAGTCGTCCAAATATTCATGTAACATCCTGCTCATTGTCTCCATGAAAGCGGGGGCATTTGTTAGTCCAAAAGACATAACTTTAAATTCAAAATGCCCATACCTCGTGGAGAACGCTGCTTTTCTCAATGTCCTCCTCTCGGACAGAATTTGATTGTACCGATCGAGATCAATCTTTGAAAATACCTTAGCTCCCTCAACCGATCAAACAAATCCTCGATACGGGTAAAGGATACTTATTCTTGATGGTTAACTGATTGAGAGCACGGTAATCAATACACATGCGCCAACTCCCATCTTTCTTCTTGACAAATAACACCGGTGCTCCCCACTGAGACACACTCGGACGGATAAGATCCTTTGCCTTCGATCATCCAATTGCTTCTTTAACTCTTCTTGAACAGTCGAGCCAAACGGTGCGGAGTTATAGAAACCGGTCGTGCTCCCAAGACCAAGTCAATTTCAACTCCACGGACGCGGAGGTGGCATCCTCGGCAACTCTCTCGAAAAACGTCCACAATTCCGGGACCACCGAATCGCTCTGCAATCAAAGAGGAATTTGGCTTTTCCACAAGGGATAAAAGAAATCCACTTTATCGCTCTACTACCGGAAAAGACTAGCCAACACACTGGGTGTACTGGGAGGGTGCACTACGAAACACTAACTCTTGGCACGACGGCGATTGCAAAGTTACCGTCTTCCAAAACAAGATATGACAAGATCGGTAACTATGCAACCAATCCATTCCCAAAATAACATCAAACGCTCCATCCTCATAACCATCGATTAGCAACAAATGCTCTCCATCTATGGTAATCGTACAACCCGGACAGATCGTGGAACTAGAAAGAATTCCACCCTGAATGAACCAAAATAGACCGAGCTATAGATCGCAAACTCAACTCGCCCGACTAGCAAACTCTATGGAAGCAAAAGAGAAAGTAGCTCGGGAATCAAACAGAACATAAGCCTCCACCGAGTCCACCAAAAGCGCACTGCCACCACATCGGACGACTGCCGCCGGCCGCCAAGGCGGGAGATCGACGCTGAGTGCCGTCTTGGACCACCGGGTATGGCGAGCCGCCACCGTGGGAGGAGCCAAGGCGCCATCGCTGAAACAACGCCGGAGGAGGCGGCCAAAAGTACCGAGGCATCCCTCCGTGAGAAGGGTAGTGAGACCGGGTCGGCGCCTAAGTTCGAGTAGGGCATTGCTAGCATCCGTGACCGACCCCGGAAGAAGTCTTGCGCCGATCCGAGCCGCCTCGAACGGCTCCCACTTGATGATGGCGGGATTACGCTTACAGACCATTGCCTTGTGGCCTCCGCACCACAATGGCGACAAGCTCCCACCAAACACACTCTGCGCACGATGTCCTCACCACACTTGAAACATTTCATCCCTTACCCGGACCTGACGTACCATCGGAACACCAGCTGAAGGACGAAAAGTGGAAGACGCCTGGGACTTGTTGAACTTAGACTTGAAAGAATTCTGCGACCCCTTGAACTTCTTGTGAACCGCCCGCCACCACCCACCACCGCCAAAACTCTTCCTCTGGCTACTCTGCACCCTCGTGAGCCGTGATGACCACCGGTCCCATGCGCCCTCCCAAGCTGCATTTCTAACTCCATGCCTCTCGCTTGCTCCACCTGTGAGCTAAAGTCACTGAGCTCCAAAGCTCCCAATACCGTCGAAACTCCCCGCCTAAGTCCTCTCAAGGAACCTCTTGGCCTTCTCCACCTCATTGGTAGCCACAAAGGGTACGAAGCGGATTATGTTGTGGAATCCCACCTCATACTCTGACACTGACATCTTGCCCTGCTTGTAATCATTCAATGAAACCTCCATCCTCTCCACAAATGAGTCAGGATAGAACCTCTTCCTGAACTGCTCCGAGAACACCTCCCAAGTCGCTGGCCCTAAGGCGGATCTAGCCGACAGACTCCTTCCCACCGTGAGATCCGCCCGCCTTCAACCGAAGGCCACAAACCGAGCCTCGCCGCCGATGGTAGCCCCAACACCTCTAGATGTCTCTATGTGACGCAACCGCTTAGCGACATCAATCAAGGCCCCTAGTCCATCGAAGTATCCAACCTCAACGCATTTCACCGATGCGGACCCATCACACCCACCGCCGCAAGGTCATAGGAATGACCGCAGCGCGCTCGGGTGCAGGGGGGAGACGGTTTCCAACCGTGAAGCAACCTCTTCCTCTCGATCCCACCGACTCGCCTCTCAGGCGTGAGTAATTCAGCAATCAAGGGGCACACTGGCTTCGTCCGGCGCTCTGCCGGCCACGACCACGACCACGGCCTCTACCCCTTGCCATCTCTATATAACATAAATAAATATAGAGTCACACATGACACACAATTAATTATCGAAACAAGAAGAATGATACGGATGCGATGCAAAACCCATTCCATCTATCGTGCACAAGTGTCAAATTTAATATTTTCACTACCACGGACCTCACACCCGCTCGATACCAATCAGAATATCCCAAACTAACATAGGCCCTAAATGCTACTAACTATCCACAATATAGCAACAACTAATATAAATCACCTAGAAATTTCTAAGAAGACCTCCTTTGTTTAATAACGAAATAACAGCTCCGACAAACATGAATAGCACAAGTTCTAAATAATGAACGGAAAGATAATATCAAAAGGTACTAAGTCTTTATTACATTTAATCTGATGAAATATAAACTGAACCAATTAAGCTATCAAGCCAACAAGATTATCATGACTGTCTTTATTTCTTAATGAAGGAATTGTGCACGTGAATCTGAACTAGCCAAATCTGCCCAACCACAGACAGCCGACTTCCAAAAATCATAACTTTCAGTACGTAACTCCAAATTAAGCGTTCTTGGACTCTCTGTAAATATAATTAAATTATCTACAAAAACTTAGTTGGGGAGACTCTCTGATTCGCCATTTACTAACCGATCCAAACCCTTTTCAAAAGCATCCAAATTCACATCGGACTCTCTGGACAGCGCACTAAAACAGGCATAACTTTCGCCCAGAAACTGAATCCGGACTTCTTCATCTTTATGGAAAGCTAAGAAAATTATCTAAAACTTTCCTAACATGAAGAATTTCTGATTCACCCGATTACCCGCCGCACAAACCGATCTATTAAAATCTGTCCAGAACTACTCCGATCTACAGAACAGCAGCACTAGAAAATTCATAACTTTGCTACACAACTCGGAATAACGCGTTCTAGCACTCCTGGAAATATAATCAAGTCCTCTACAATTTTCTAGAAGAGGTCTAGACCTGAATCCTGACGGATCTAACCCAGAACAGCCGATTAACCCAAACTATCACGGCGGTCCGTAGAAATGCAGACTAAATCCAACTTGATTAAAACTCATCTAGAGGACCAACGGAGTTACCCTTGACGACACGAGGATGAACACGCCGACGAACACGACGACGAACACGCCGCGATCTCCTCCTCTCCTTCCTCCGATCCACGCGGTATAGCGACGAACGCCGACGACGGCGCTCGGGGAACAAGACGACGACGACGGGCGACGACGAAGACGAAGGCACCACGGCGCAGCGAGGACGGCGACACACGGCACGGAGAAGACGGCATGGCAGCAGGGCGCGCCGGCGGCCGGGGCGCCGGCGGTCGGCATGCCATGTGGCAAGGCAAGAAGATTCGGCGGGCAAGAAGAAGGCGCAGGAGGCGCGAGCAGGAGTAGGGGCAGGGGTGGAGGCGCAGGGGGGGGCTGCTGTGGTTTTAAGTGGTGGCCTCCCTCCCTCTTGGGCCTAGAAAATCCCACCGCCAAGCCCAAGCCCGTGTTGTCTTAACTTTCCGTAAAACCCCCAAAACTCTTTTAATAAATCTTTTCACTTAAGTCCTCTCTATTAACTAAGCAATTAATAAAACATTTTCCGGTATTACACTCGTCCCAACCGCCCATGCCTCGCCACAATCGAGCTCGCCTTCGATCGACCGACCACAACCGATCGCTGCCAGCCTCCGACCTACCGAACTTCGACTTCTCCTAAGTCTAGTCCAGTCCATCTCGCCACACACGATCGCACCCGACCTCGACCATCTCGAACCTCAACTCCTCCACGAGCCTAGTCTCGTCCTCCACGTCGTTGCGCGCCGTGACCATCACGAGTAGCTACGGCCGGTTCCTCGTCTCCCACTGCAATCACCTCACCACCTCGATCATCTTGGCGTTTCCGACCGTCGGACCTCAACACCTCCCGTGCCTAGTCCGGTCCTCCCACGCTTCACCATGAAATAGCTCAAAGTCCTGCACCACACGCACAAGCAAACCATTACATAGCACCACACTAAACAAGCGCACCACACTGCATAGCTCAACAGAGCTCACACCTTTTCCTCAGAAAATAGACATTGATAAACCCTGTCAAGAAGATGAACCAACAAGTCCACAAGGTCCACAACATCACCAGGAACCCATACGATCAAGTCCCAACATAATCGGACATCACATGGGCTCATACGACCGGTTTGAATGAACTCAGCCGACCATGGTCATTCTGCCGATAACGTGGTCGAACGCGGTTTTGACCACGTTCAGTCCTCGCGCTAACGTGGTCGATGCTCCGATCGGCCAACGTGGTCGAAACTCCAGCGCCACCGAGCGCAACGCGTGGTCGATCCATCGAGTACCCACAACGTGGTCGTACTCTGGCGTGGTCGAACCACCGAGTACCGAACCGCGCCAGCGTGGTCGGCGTCGATTGTCACAATCGTGGTCGAGCTTGAGCGCCACAACGTGGTTGACTTACCGAGCGCCGACTACCGACCATGACCACGTAGTCGTAAACACCAGCCACGACTACCGACTACGACCAACGTAGTCGTAAACTCCCCGGCTGGCTTCCGATTACCTTCAACGTGGTTGTACGCCACCCGACCACGGTCAAGGTGGTCTTAAACTCTTCCGACTACATTCAATTTGCTCTGCAGTGGTCGTAACTCCTTTTGGTGCCCTCCGACCACGGCCAGAGTGGTCGCAAACCTCTTCGGTGACCTTTGACCATGCCCAAAATGGTCGAAAATAGTGCGCATGGCTTTCCACCATGACCAACGTGGTCGTAGAGCCTTCCGACCACTCGAAAATGCATCTACGAGGTTTCGACCAAGGACAACGCGGTCGTAAACCAATCTGCTGACAATTCTTAAGGCTTACGACTTTGCAGAGTCAGCTCAAACCTCAAAAACCAAACTCAATCTTTCTAGATCAAGAGTCAATTACTCATCACAACCATGGGGTGACCTCCACATGGTCTCACAATAGGACTTGAGAATTCCCATGAACCTCTCAAATGGGTACATGCTATGTAGGAATACGGGCTCACATATTTTTATCTCACACACAACGTGAACAATGAGATAGGCCATGATATCAAAAAACGAAGGAAGAAAATACATATCAAGATGACATAGAGTCATCACCACCTCGTCCTAAAGAGCATCTAGTCCTTTGTGATCGATGACCTTCTGAGCAATTGTGTTAAAGAAATAATATAGCCTCATGTTTGTCTCTCGGACTTTGATCGGCAAAATATTTCTAATTGCAATAGGGAGCATCTATGTCATCAGCATATGACAATCATGAGACTTTATGCCGTTTAACTTCAAATCTTGCATCGAAACACGTTTCTTCATGTTACCGAAGTAACCAGACGGAACTTTGACACCATGCAAGCACTGGCACAGTTCTGTTCTCGACCTTGGACTGAGTGTAACACATAGGGGGAAGGTACGTTCGTCCATTATCTGTTTTTGTCGGTGCTAACTCAAGCCTGATGTCCATATCATCCAAGTCAAGTCGTGCGTTGACGCCGTCCTTTGTTTTATCACAAATGTTCTATAAGAGACCAATCAAACTATCACATACATTCTTTTCTACGTACATGATGTTGACGCAGTGTCAAACATCTAGATACTCCCAATAAGGTAGTCCCAAAATATTGATCTCTTCTTCCAGATGTTCTTCTCATGAGCCCTCAATTTACGTCCATTTCTGAGGACAACATCTAAATCCTTAACCATATTATAAACCTCTTTTCCGCTTAAAGAGGTTCATGGATGAGCCCTCCGAAGGAACCGGCGGTGACGCATGTACACGGTTTTACTGAGTGTTTCAGCCCCACACTCACGGTACCATCTAAACAGTGAGTACAAGCTTTGGCACCTTTTGTACTCTGGCCCGATAGGTTAGCAGCTTATGATGCAGAACAATAAGAAGCACAAAGTGAAGTTCTCTCGTTTGTATGCATCCCATACCTGTACCCCTTTGTTCCACAATACTTTTAGATCTTCCACCAACGGTGCTAGGTAAACATCAATATCATTCCTAGGTTGCTTTGGCCCTTGGATAAGTATCGACCGCAAAATATATTTTCGCTTCATACACAACCAAGGTGGAAGGTTATAGATGCAGAGAATCACGGGCCAAGTGCTATGCGGCTGCTCATGCTACCAAAAGGATTCATTCCATCTGTACTCAGTCCAAACCTTATATTCCTTGGTTTTGCACCGAAGTTTGCAAAACTCCTATCGATATTTCTCCACTGGCCGGAATCAGCAAGGTGTCTTAACATTCCATCCTTCTTGCGCTCCTCCGAGTGCCAACGCAGCAGTTTTGCCTCCTTTGGCTTTGTAAAAAACCGTTTCAAATGGGGAATTATAGGAAAATACCATGCCACCTTAGCAGAAAGTCCTTTCTTCACCTCTGTTCCCTCGTCATCATCAGATTGATTGTTACGTTTGTATCGGGGTGCGTTGCACACCGGACATACATGCATGTTTGCATACTCTTTACGGTAGAGGATACAGTTATTCGGGCATGCATGTATTCTTTCTACTTCCATTTCTAATGGACAAAGAAACTTCTCGGCTTTATACGTTGTTTTAGGCAACTCATTTCGCTCCGGAAGGATGTCCGTTAAAAGACCTAGCAACGCCGTGAAACTCTTGTCGGACCAACCGTTGCTTGCCTTCAATTTCAACAATTCAAGCACGACCGACAACCTCGTGTACTTTGACCTGCAGCACGTGAATAAAGGTTTCTCTGAGTCCTCCATCAAGCTCTGTAATTTAACATACTATCTCTCATTATAGTTCGCTTCTACATCGCGAAGCATTTGATCCAGATTGTCATCGTGCAACCTATCTGAATCTGAACAACAATCGATATCATCCGGCGGCATATCATTTACTTCACCGGCGATGTCATTCGGCGGTATATCATTGACTTCGCCATGACTGGTCCAACACGTATAACCCTTTTTGAAACCCCTCCGAATCAAGTGCTCTTCAATCTGCTCTTGGTTCTTAAATATCTTTAAATTCTCATAGTCAGTGCATGGATAGTACATATATTCCACTCCCTTATTCAACATATCCTCCTCGGCAACTCTTGTAAAAGCAGACACACCATTAATGTACTCTTCACTCACACGGTTCGCGGCATACATCCAGCTTCGGTCTTACGTTATGCATATATATAACAACTTAGTATTAAAAATTAAATTAATTAATTATTACTACGTATATACCACATGCATTGATGCTTTGCTAGCTTAATTCATATTATAAACACAACAGCTATTCCCCAGCGATCAACGAACCACTTATAACCAACAATTTTGACACATTTGGCCTCCCACATGACAGGAACTGATCGTGTATGGTCATATAGATGCAAACCATCTTCAATAACACTCATCAAAACTTAGATCTAAATTGTAATGTAAAGAAAAAAAATTTCATTACTAACTATATATAGGGCAACCAGGAACATATGAATCTTTAAAGCTCTCCTACCACCTCCCACCAAAATAACTGGCATGAAAGGCTTGCCTCCTCCAAAAGACCGCTAGATCCGGATCGAAATGGAGACAGACGGTTACGAAAGCGGCGAATAAATATATAGCGGATTATCACAGATGGTTTTAAAAACCGTGCGTGATAATTCAGATCACAGATTTTTAATAAAAATCGTCTGTGATAATCAACTTATCACAGATGGTTTTTAAAACCGTCGTGATAATTCACGATTATCGCTGCACGGTCTTCAAATTAAAACTATATGTGATAGTGTACGTTACAGACGGTTTGACATTTGGCGTCTGTTAATAGTATTTATGTAGTAGTGAATGGAAGTTGCAAATTTCAATTCAACTAGGCGAGTGGCCCGCCTAATTGCACAGTTAGTTCTACTACTCCCAATTAATCTTGAGTTGACTACGAAATATTATCTTACTCCAAATATTTTTTATGGTAGTCTTTTATAGACATATTATATTTTTAATACCTAGATAGTAGTGCAATGGTTGGCATGTAACCCAAACATATAATTAGTTTTCAAGTCATTTGCAAGTTCATAGTACACACGAATTTGCTTATAGTATCTCATGGCTCCATTTTTTGTTTTGTGACCAGGGCATGTACATACGGATGTTGATCTGTACCTTGTTGGGCCCAATTTGGGTCATGTTCAAATATTGGTTTGTGCTTGCTCGGTTTCTTGTTGATGAGTCCCGTGCATGGCTCAAACTACTTCAATTGCATGGCTTGCGGACATCATTTTCTCATGCATGTACAAACTACACTTCTCCGGTAGCTTCTATAATCTCTACTACTTAAAAAAGAAGTTTGTAATATGTACGTTCATTCTTCCACTCCCTTTGCAAAATTCACAAGCCGACGGGTAGGCAACCAACCCTATTGCACCATCACCTCCTAGGCATGCCATCTCTCCCGAATCCCACGCCCGTCTCCCTTGAACTCGGCACCTCTTGCCCCTCCTTCCCTCCCCGCTCCGCATCGCCTCCTCCCCATCTGGCACCGCCTCCTCCCTTCCCTCCTCTCTGTAGACACAACCTTCTCCTCCGTTCATCCCCTCCGTCCCCTTGCCTCCCCAATCCAAATCCATGCACCCACCTCCCCGCGTCCTCAGTAGTGATGGGCCTTGAGGCATCGGACCTCTAGGCACGGCTCGCCATGGCCGTGCACATGCTCAACCATGGCACGCATCCCTCCGCCCGTCTCGCGCCAACTAGTGGCTCCTTGGCCTGCAGCGCTCACCACAGGCGTGGGCCCTGGTGACCTCATTGCTAGCATCCCCGTACCCCACCCTGCCCGTCGACCTCCTCTTCTTCGTAGCCTAGATGCTCCGCCAAAAGATCCAGTCCCATGGCGCGTCCCTTCTCAACATGCTACTCCTTGCCATGCACCGGTTCTTCCTGGGAACCCTGCGGCTACTCACATAGATCTGCGTAGCCCTCGCGGTGCTCATGCTCTGTGCCGAGGGCGGCGTGGACGGGCTCTTCATGTGGATGCGGCACCTGCCCAACCCCGCCGTGCTGGAGCTACTCACCATGCTCCCTGAGGAGGTGACGCAGGACCTGAGCGTCAACATGTGGGTCGACACCGACGCACGGTGCAGGTTCACGCATGAACTGCTCGCGCCCGTGCCACTGTGCTCGAGTTCCTTCTCGCCTAGTCTGAGAAGGCAGCCACGGACGGTGTGGTCCCCCTCTACTGGCGCAACCGCATAATCCTGCAATGTGGATCTAGGCTGGTAAGCACCGATGGCAAGCACGGTAAAGTCCTTGAACTGCAAGAGATTTTCCAACAATGGCCAATAACACATTTTGGAAGCTAGTTTAAAGGGAAATATCATGAATCTATGATGCCATTGAAGTAGTCATTTTTGTTGGTTGTGCTAGAAAGAAGGCTACAATGAAAACTTGCGTTGGGCTAACAATTTTTGCAAGCGGATGTGGAGACCGATGAAGTGTACACAAATGATGCTACATCCACTGAACCCAGTAAGGCAACGAGGGTTGATTCGCACTACTTTGCTTCTAATGGTTTGATGGTATGAATTTTTATGGTGTCTTGATGGTTTTGGCTGTGTGTATTTGTGCAGCAAGAGCCAAGAGCAGAACGATACGTATTTGCCTTCGGAGATGGGATCGTAAGTTCCTCTGTTTCTATAATTACCACAAATGTGACCTTCATCATTCTCATGCTCATAAGTAACCTTTATGTTTTCTAACATTTATATTTTACTGCATAAGTATTGTGTTGGATATACTTGAAGAACATTGATTGTATTGTGTTGGTGATACCTAGAAGAATATTGACTTAACTGGATCTATTTTCCTGTCAAATGTATACCAAATTAGGTGCAACTTTGTTTGAGATCCACGAGATATTGGAGTACTAACCAAGTCCATTGCAATTGTCATAATAAAACCAAATATTTCTTTTCTTTTGATGTTGTATATATTCTGATCAATTCATGAATACCAAAAAGTTAAGATAGTAATATTTATCTATGCCTGATTGGCATATAATTCTCTATCTATTTTACATGCTTATGTTGAATGCCATGCGCATTCTGCAATCTATATTTGAAAATTTTCAGTTGTAGTAAAGTTTCTGTGCTGATGTACTATCTTTGTTGGCAGTCAAGGCAGAAGGCACAAGCAGATCTGCAAAAGGCAAAAAGGAAGAAGTAAGCATTTACATCATGTTATGGGCACTGCATTTAGTGCGCCAGATATAAGTTTTTTCTGTTTGCCATTGTTTCCTTTTTTTTGGACTTGGATGGCGCTAATTCTTTATTTCTCTTCTATGTGGTACAACTTGCAAAGTTAACTGATGTTTTTGGAATACCAGAGACCCAACTAAAGTTCATAACTTAAGCTTGGTCACAGGTTTGATATCATAGCTTTATGTCATGGTCTAAATGGGCTTCGTACTCTACAAATCGGCCTACATCTTATGCATGCACTGATCCACTGTATGGCAGATTATAGAATGTAGGCGAGTGCTGCATTGGACATATGCTTACGGCTATTATCTAGATGATAAGGTCAAGAGTGATTTTTTCAAGTACCTGCAAGGTTGTTATTTCATTACATTCCAAAAGTATATCCCAAAGTTTATCATGTGCTTACCAAAAATCCTGGATCATTTATAAATCATAAATCTTTTATATGTGAAGCTGAGTCTAGTTTGGAGTAACTTCATCGATATGCTAAGAAAGACCTGCTAGCATTTTTCCTTCTTTGAAACACGATAGTACGGAATCTCTGCCTTCATTGGTGAATTTGGTGATTTCGTGTGAAACTTTCTAGGCTGACAAGGTATTACAGTCATCATATCTTATATTATTTTGTCGCACATTTACTCTATATACTTTTAGTCCATCGTGTGGTAAGCTTTCGTCCTTGATTTTTTTTTCTTAATTCTATTTTTTGTGAGCACATTGTCTCCTTGAAAGTTGAACTGTGACTTAATTAATTATGCTAGTGTTCAAATGTCAAGCAAGAATTTTAAAGCCGGAGTTTGTATGATACTGATCTCAGCACTTATCCCATCAATTCTCTTGGTAATGATTTAGTATTAGTCTTATCTTATCGGATAACATAGTCAAAGTTAATCAAAGTGGTGGTGCACAAAAGCACTTGGAGTTAATAGGGCATATTGTTTGGAATAAAATTGCACATAGGTTTCAATTTTACTAGGATTGTAATTTACTTGTGAGGTTGGAAATGTTTTATGGATTCTTGTCAACACTATTCTCTTGCTTCTTCAAGCTTAAGCATTAATATGACCTCTTTTGTATGTTGTAACTTTTCATTATATGCTATTCTTGTAGGATAGCGGGTACTTAGTGCATTTTATCTTGGAAAGAGGATGGCCTTCAAGTTCTAACTACGACATGAGTTTGTTTGTCCTCATCAATTAGTTGCCTTGCCCTGGTGCGTTTGATCTGTGTTTCTAATCCGTGTTGTTTGTGTGGTTATGCCAAGAACGGGCTCCATGAAAAAGATTTCGGATTTAGGTGTTTGGTTAGTTGAGCTATTCAACTCATTCTGGGTATACATTTGGTTGTATGTTACATTAAAGGTAGGTCATATAGTCAAGCATAAACAAACGTCTTTCTTTTGAGCAACAATATATAACTGCAATATAATATTTACTTATTTTTAATTGATAAGTGTGACATACAAGAAATCGCCGTCATCACGGTTGTATCACTGGAGTCAAGCACCATAAATTTTATTGATTTACTATCTAATCCTAGGTATGTAGATGATATTGATATCGGTCATCACCATGTGTGAAATGCTTACTATGATTGGTGTGCACACATGTTCCATCTTTTTTTCAAATGAGTACAATAAAACACATTCACACCCACACACACACAACACCACACACTCGCACACCCACGTAGGTGCATCCAACGCATATGTGACAGAGACCCTAGAGTCCCGTGGAGTGGAGGCACACGCTTTGACCACTGAACACACCCATGTGCGCATGTACTCAAAGGACACTATTCATATGAACAATACTGGGAGAGTACTATTCACATGAACGGTACCCCCTGGGAAAAATGAGGCACCACAGGCTTGAGCCCAGGCAGGCCGCTACGCACCTGGCAGCCTTACCAACTGAGCTAAGCTCAGTCCTCCACACATGTTCCATCTTGTTGTTACTCGTATGCATGTCTTCTTGTTATATCTCTTTATGTTTCCAATGAGAAGCGTGTGGGTGTACATCCAGCTATGAGAAAGCATGTGGATGGAGTGGAGGAGCAAAGGCACAAGAGGAGAAGAGTGGTGTCTTTGTGACATCTTCAAAGACTTTCCCATTTCTGTGGGTGGATATTTCCATGGGGCGAGGCACCGTGGGAATTTCCCATCGGAGGTGGAGGTCGATCCCCCCACGTGAGAACTAGGGCGGGGGCTCACTACACTAGCGAGGCGGGGCGGGTTGCCCTCCCAGTGGGCCATGGAGACACAGTAAAATAAAAATATAAATACTTTTATAATAGATTATAGCTTTTTAATAGGGATATTGTATTCTTTTCTTATATATTTGGACTAAAACATGAATTTATATGTTAAAATACATATTTTGAAGCTATATTTTGAAAAGACAAAGTATGCCTAAATAATTACAAAGTAATAAATAAAGTCACATTATTATTTAAAAAAACTAATTTAGCCTTTTAAATCCCATGAGGGCTCCCTATGGGGGTCGGGTTTCCACGGGCACTAGTGATGGGGTGATCTCCCCTGCTTAGCCTAACATCCATGGTGGGAGCAAGTGAGAGACCATGTGAGAGGTGCTCCCATGTTTGTGATGAGTAATTAACACATGTTTTGAAAGTTTGAGTTAGATTTGTGTGGTTCGTGCGTGAGTTTGTGACTAATACAAATGTTGATTCCATTATCTCGAGCGCGCTATGTGATGTGTTTTCTTATCCGTAATGGTCAGAGGACTTTGAGGCGGAGTCGTGGCATGGCACGTAATGACCGGACTAGGCACAAAGCGGTCTTGGTCGGCGGTCGGGATGTGCCAAGACAATGCGAGACTCAAGTGGTTGCGAGGCTTGGGCGGAAGAAACGAGTAAGCTTCCCAGAAGGTGCGGCAGGGGTATTGTGGTAAATGCGCAAGGCTGCAAAAGCGGAAGCGGATTCGGTTCGAGTTAGTGGGAAAAAAAGAAGTTGTTGGCGCTAATGGGTAAAGTGTGCTTATGAACCCATTAATCGAGACTATAAAAGGAGAGGGAGGGCATGAGAGCAAAGTAGTAGTTAGGATTTTACTTTGTGCTTTCTCTTCTTTCTTCTTTACATTGTGTAGTAGTTGAGAAGAGCGGAGGTCTCGCTTCTTTTTATCTCTCTGTGAGCAAAGGGTTGGAGATGGGTGGTGAGCTCTTGCCCCTCTTTTCTTGTGTGTGTTCATCTCAGGATGGAGATGGATTGAGTTGGGTGTAGCAAGAATCTTTGTAATCATTCATCTCTCGAAATCCAACTGAGAAATCTTATTTCCGAGAAGTTTTGTGTTTTCCAGTTGCATTCTATTCTTCGTTGCTTTCTCAAGTTCTTGCTTGATTGTGATGATTTCTTGATCTTCCAGCTATTGAATCTTTATGATTTGAACTAGGAAGTTCCTCGAGATCACTTAAACATTCCATTTTTGAAAATAGAAGGAAGAATCAAGACCGGTTTTCTCTATCAAATCAAGCGCACGATTTGCACTATTCGTGCTGTTTTTAGGGTTAGAAGTCATGGGTTGTGTGCCTCTTTGATTTTCTAGAGGAAACTTGAAATTGGAGTTTGGTTCTACCTTTAGTGATTATCTTCTTGCTAACTACAAAGTGTCTTGAGCTAAGAATCCAAGAATCATGAGTATTTTGGATTTTAGTCACTATCTGCTGTATCCTTCAGTAAAATCCGAATTTCCTCTATTTATTTGATCTTTGTCTGATTTGTCTTCTCCTTGAGGTCAATATGCTGTTTAGGATGATGTCCTGTTCAATTGACCCAAGAAGAGCAGCAAAATGCGGTGAATTTCTTGATTTTTAGCAAGCTCTGCAGTTTCTATTCTTCACTCTGTAGCTTGCGGTACTACCGTTTTTCAACGTCGGTACTACCTCCCGACGGTACTACCGCGCCTCGACGGTACTACCGCTCAGTGACCGAGTTCATAGGCGGTACTACTGCTCGACTCAACAGTACTACCGGTTAGAGGTACTACCGCTCCTCACGGCGGTACTACCTCTTTCGGTCGACTGAATCTGAATCTTTTTCCCGTGATTGTCTCTCTCGACCGCTTTGGTCGATCGTCTTGACGGCCTCCAGTGAGTGTTTACCTTCTGTCTTCACAGCTTCTATTGCTTGGAGAAGAAGCGTAGGTGTGGATACTTGGAGCGGATTTGAAGGCACCATTCACCCCCTCTGTTGCCAATTCGGTCCTACAAGTGGTATCAGAGCCGGTTAGCTCTCTTCTATAGATCTTAACCGGTCTCTTGAGCCATGGCAACTGATGAGTATTCCACCAAGCCCTCGATCTTCGATGGGATCGACTATCCCTTTTGGAAGAGTCGGATGGAGACCTATATACAAGCTCAGGGCTATGCGATATGGCGGAAGGTGAAAACGCGCTATGTTGTTCCTGCCGATAAGAACATCAATGCCGGAAACATGGCTGATGTTGAGACGAATGCTAAGGCAAGGAACATCATAACCCAAGGTCTGAGCAGAAGCGAATTTGATCGCATCTCTCATCTCACATTGGCCTTCGACATCTGGGTGACCCTCGATGCATACCACGAGGGCACCACCCAGATCAAGATGGCATGACAAGACCAATTTAAGCGAGATTACAACAAGTTTGAAATGCTCGCTAGAGTGTCTTTGGATGAGTGTTTTGCGAGGTTTCACAAAATTTTGATCAACCTCCGAGCGATCGGTCTCACGCACTCGACTCGCATAACGCCGACACATACTTTCTGCTCTTGATTTGCGTGTTTGGGAAATGAATGTAACCACCATTAAAGACATGACCGTTCTTTCGACCCTGACTCTTGACGTGTTGTACTCACGCCTCAAGACTCACGAGATCGACATAGCCTCTCGTAGGTCGAAGTCGTAGTCGATGGCTCTAGTCACCGATCTCAGTCCTGCTTCTGGTGTTTTCTCCGATTGTGCTACTAGTTTTTCCTTAGCTGCTCTCTGTGACGTTACCGATGATCAATTAGAGCAACTACCAGAAGACCAGTTAGCTCTTCTTGCTAGAAAGTTCTCCCACACATACAAGAGAGTGAGGATGAAAGATAGGTGGACCGATAATCGCTTGAGTGTGGTGGCCCCAACCACATTCGGACGGTTGCCCCAAGTCGGAGAAGGGCAAGGGCGACTACGGCGGTTCGAGCAAGGACGTCTACACCAACAAGAACCATAATAAGAAGCCGCCAAGCAAAGAGAAGAAATTTCGCAGCCTTGGCAAAGCCAAGAAGCTCTTTCATCACGTCCTCACTGCCTTCGCGAGGTGGCGGGGTGGAACGACGATGACGGGTTGGACGAGCACGATCCCAAGGATGGCGAGGCTTCTCCGGCATGTGCTTCATGGCCCTTGAGGGCAACGTGAGCGATAACGAGCTCTACTCCGACTACGACGAGGTATACCCTTCCTATGACCAGCTTAATGATGCTTGTCTTAAGCTAGGAAGATTTCATGCTAGATCTAGACCTAGGTGTAGCGAGTTGGAGAAGGAAGTAGATAGAATATCACGGGAGCTTACTTCACTTATATCTGCTCCCTCCCGTGACGAATGTGATACATGCTGTGCTTTGCTTGGTGACATGGAGAAATTAAGGACCTCTCATGATAGTCTGTCCTCTGAGCTTCACATAATTAAGGTGTGGAATATTAGTCTTCTTGCTGAACTAGAGATGAGTAGGGTAGCTTCTCTTTCATCTGCTATTGTTGAGACTATTCCTTACACCTCATGTGAGGATGAGGATAATGCTTTTAGAGGTCTTTATACCATGTTTCTCGATCTGTCCGAGACTTGTGAAAGTTGCAATAATTTGAAGATGAATTTAAAAATGACAGATCATAAAATTGCTGAGTTACAAGCTTTTCTACTTGAGCCCATTGCTTCATGTATGAACTGTCCCAAGTTGACTGCTGAGCTTGAATCTGTTTCCAAACAGTTTCAAGAGATGATTGATAACAGTAATAAATTAGCCCAGTATGCTTCTAAGGATCCCGTTAGCTCACTATGCAACAACTGTGATAAACTAAAATTTGACTTGATTGCCTTGGATGACAAATTTGCGAAGCTAACTAATGACCTTCTAGAGAAGCCATCATTTGCTTGTAATGTATGTGCTGATGTTGGGAATGAGCCTAAGGGTAAGGTAGAGACGCTTAGCAACGTGAACCAAATGATTAGAAGTAGAACTGCCCCTTCGGAGGCGGCTGTGCGTGCACATACCTTACGTTCTTCTGCTGTTGGTTCTTTCTCTACTCCCTTACCTTGTGCTGTCTCTTCTTCCCCTGCACTTCTTGCACCTCTTTCTTCCGGGAGTATCAGTATCTTATGAACACCCTCGAGAGATTTGTAGGAGGTAAGAAGAAGTTTAATCTTATTCTAGACCAATCAAAGATTTGCAAATTCAATCAAAGACTAGGATACGATTTTTCTGAGGATGTTAGAAAGCATCCACATGCTGTTCTTAGACCCATAGCAGCAGGTGTGAAGGTTGAGCCCAGAACTAAGAAAGTTCAATTCAAGTCAGCGGGCTTTGTCCAAGGGATTTCTGACAGCAATGTGATTCCACCTGTTGCTTTGACTTCTCAGAAGCCGAAGCCTCATCGTGCTACATCTACCTCTCAAAATGTGAAGTATCACTGCACCTTCTATCTGAAGGATGGACACTTGGTCGAGCGATATTTCAGACGCGCCAAGATCACGCAGAGAGACCGTGTTCAGGCTATTAGGCATATTCAGGGTCATCCCCAGACCTTGAGTGCACCTAAGACCAATACGAGGTCTAGAGTTACTTCCGTTGATGGGTTGGGCGAGATCGAGGACTTGGTTTTTCTGAGTTTTCTGGTTTTCGTCCTCGATATACCTCCGATCGTGATTTTCGCCATTCTGAGGGTAGATCTCGCTTTCCCCGCCGAGATGACTACTGCGGTGAGATCGGCAGTTGTTGGTGCTCCACCGCCTCCCATAGCGCCGGATCCAAGAATGACCTGTGTCTGCTCATAGACCTTCTAGCTCTTTGAGCGACAGAGAACGTAGGGTAGTTAGAGGTCAGTCGTGTGTGGCTACTTCTTCTACTCGTCGTGTGACTCAGTATTGGGTTCCAAAATCTCTTCTGATTTATCCCAGTAATGAGTCATTTCTCTCTCGTTGACTCAGGTTCGCCGGGTAGGGAAGGGAGAGGTTTGGCTCGTAGACTCCGGGTGTTCTCGACACATGAACGGAGACTCTCGTTGGTTCTCTTCCCTAACCCGAGCTCCAGGTGATGAGATGATCACCTTCGGAGATGCCTCTTCTAGGCGTGTCATCGCTGAAGGTACAGTGCGTGTTAATGAGTCTTTCATTTTAAAAGATGTTGCCTTGGTGAGTAAGCTGCAATATAATTTGCTCTCGGTTTCTCAGCTTACCGATGACGGTTTCGAGGTGAGGTTTAAGAAAAATGCTTGTAAAATTTTTGATTCTTCGGGGAGTCTGGTTTGCGGGATTTCTAGATATGGGAGGATCTTTCGTGCTGATCTTGTTGAGTCTTCTAGTGATTCTCTTAGGTGTTTAGTTGCTTCTGAGTCCCGTGACCTCACCTTCTGGCATAGCTGACTTGGTCATATTGGATTTGACCATTTGACTCGAGTTACCGGCCACGATCTCATTCGTGGTCTGCCTAAACTCAAGATGGTCAAAGATCTTGTTTGCGCTCCTTGCTGGCACGACAAGATGGTTGCCGCTTCACATCCTCCAGTTACAGTGACTATGACCGACGCACCAGGATAGCTGCTCCATATGGACACTGTTGGACCAGCTAGAGTGCAGTCAACAGGATGAAAGTGGTATGTTCTTGTCGTGGTCGATGACTTCTCGAGGTACTCTTGGGTGTTTTTCTTAGCCTCGAAGGATGAGACATTTTCACATTTTCAGGGTCTTTTTAGTAGGCTTTCTATTTAGCTCCCAGGTGCCTTACGAGCGATTCGCAGTGACAATGGTACGGTGTTCAAGAATTCCTACTTTAAGAAGTTCTACGATGAGACAGGTGTAGAGCACCAGTTCTCTTCTCCGCACATCCCACAACAAAATGGCATCGTGGAGAGGAGGAACCGTACCTTGGTCGAGATGACCAGGACGATGCTTGATGAGTATTCTACACCTAGAAAGTTTTGGGCTGAGGCTATCGCCACCGCGTGCCATGTTTTGAACAGAGTTTTTCTGAGGGCACACTTGCATCACACTTCTTATGAGTTGAGATATGGGCGAAAGCCCAACGTCTCGCATTTTCGTGTGTTTGGTTGCAAGTGCTTTATTCTATAGTCTGGGAACCTAGATAAGTTCGAGTCGCGATCTTGTGATGGGAGTTTTTTGGGTTACTCAACTTCTTCACGGACGTATAGGGTCTGGAACTGTGAGTTTAGTAAAATGGTAGAAACTTGTGAAGTGACTTTCGATGAGGCCAGTCCAGCGACTAGGCCTGATATCTCAGGTTCTATTGTGCAGTCCGAGACCATCTTTGTGGATGATGAGGAGGATGGAGACGAGTGTTGTATACCTGATCCAGTTCTTCCTCCCCATGAGGAGCCTCCTTCCACAGTACCTCAGGGAGATCAGCACATTCCTTTCACATCTTCAAGAGCTAGTGGCTCTGTTCCTACCTCATCAGCTCATGAGGTAGATGCCACTTCTTCTTCTCATCCAGGACCTCCCCGACATATCCAAAAATACCATCCTTCAGAGTAGATAATAGGAGATCTCTTTGAGCGCGCCACACACTCAAAATCTGACTTTTCGCTCTTCTGTCTCCACTCTACCTTCATTGCCTCTTTCGAGCCCAAAGATGTTGACCATGCACTTTCTGACCAGTCTTGGGTCAATGCCATGCTTGAGGAGTTAGAAAACTTTGAGAGGAACAAGGTCTGGTCGCTTGTTGAGCCCCCTAGAGGTCATAATGTCATAGGTACCAAGTGGGTGTTCAAGAGCAAGCAGAGTGAGGATGGGGTTGTCATTTGAAACCAGGCTATAATGGTAGCTCAGGGCTTTTCCCAGGTTGAGGGTATAGATTTTGAGGAGACCGTTGCCCTTGTAGCTAGGCTAGAGGCCATTACGATCCTGCTTGCATTCGCAGCGTCTAAGGGTTTCAAGCTGTACCAGATGGATGTCAAAAGTGCCTTCCTCAATGGGTATATTGAGGAAGAAGTCTATGTCAGGTAGCCTCCAGGTTTCGAGAACCCCAAATACCCAAACCATGTCTACAAGCTTTCCAAAGCCCTGTATGGACTTAAGCAAGCCCCTAGAGCTTGGTATGAGAGGCTTAAATCCTATTTGTTGAGTCATGGGTTTGAGATAGGTAAGGTAAACAAGATATTGTTCATTCGTAGGCATGGCAATGACCTTCTACTCATCCAGATTTATGTGGATGACATCATCTTTGGCGGCACCTCTCATGCTCTTGTCTCCCAATTTTTCGATGTCATGAGTCCAGAGTTTGAGATGAGCAGACTCGGGAGGGTACCTTTTTGCATCAGGTTAAGTACACCCATGATCTCCTGAGACGATTTGACATGAGCGATGGCAAGCCAGTGTCAAGTCCTATACCTACCTCGGCTTCATCGATCCGATGAGGATGGCGAGCCGATTGATCGAAAGAGTATCGCAGCATGATTGGCTCCCTCTTGTATCTCACTGCCTCGAGACCGGACATACACTTCTCCGTGTGTTTGTGTGCTCGATTCCATTCTCCTCGCTTCTTCGCCAGCGGTGAAGCGCATCTTCTTCTAGTTTGTGGTATCTTGTACTCTTCCTCTTCCCTGTTTCCTTAGACCACCGACGCAGACTTTTTGTCTTTCCTCTTCTAGTTTGTGGATACCACCGCTCTTTTTACCAAGTCTTTGGATAGCTCTAGATTTTCACCTTGAGGAGAGCTTGGGGTGGTTTGTCCTTATGGATTCTTTGTGAGGGGAGCTTCGTACTCTATGCTCTATCTGTTGTGCTCCTATCTCCTTGTGATGCATTGCATAAGGGTGCATATGGGTTAGTCCTTCTAGCATAGGTTAGAGTGATTCTCTTGCTTAGTTGTTTAGATCACTTCCTCTCATCTAATGTTTCTAGGTTGTTGTTTCTAGCTGCTTCTCTTCTCACTAGGTTGAGTTCACTCACTTCTTGCGATCTAGCGAAGGTCGGGCCACCCTTGGGTAGACAGGGAACGTGTTTACTCCCTAGTGTGTTAGTAGATCAGCTATTAGACCTAAATACATATGGGTAGGTGAGAGCTAGTCTAAGTCATAGTCTTCTCTATATCTTGTCTATGCTTTAAGGACTGCCTTTTGATTTCTTTGCTAGCTTCTCGTATTTGATGTTTTGGTTCAGGGGGAGTACATTTGGGATTTTCTGGATCTTAATGTTGATATAACTCTAGTTGAACTAAAAGTGTTTCACATGTTGAGAGAGAGCTGGATTTTCTTGCATTTCATTCTGCATTGTAATATAACTACATAGAGCCTTGATTATTATTCTTTATGACATGTTTACAATGCATTACATCTTGCCATGATATGTTCTTAATTGCTAGATTTATCATGACTTTATATGTGTAGATTAGTCCTTGCCATGATAAGTTGATTAAATATGCACAACTTGAATTAATTTTTGTCATGATAGCTCTTGAGACTAGTCTATCTTTAGTTATCCTTTTATGATTCATGCTATGTCAAATAGGCTGAGTTGAGTCTTGAATCTTTATTGAGCCATAGAGTGAGCTATGTTAGTTCTTTTATGAAGTATGAGTTAGTTTTTAACTCTTTGTTCTTGAACTAAATTCAGCATAACCAAAAAGATCTCTTGTGTGCGAAAAAACTGATCTCACCAATTCCTTCTCATGAGGCTGCTTGCCTTTGCACTAAGTATGAACTCAGTGGGAGTTTTGGATGACCAAGATCATTTCCTTAAGTTTCTAGCTTGGAGTGGTCGCATATGGCTTGAGATCTAGCACACGACTAAACAAAAATTTGGTTGAAAACAACCATGAGTTTCTAAAAGAAAAAACAAGTCAATTGTGCTAAATTTGCTTAATTACAAAATGATCAAGTGCTTGAACAAATGATTCATTCCTGAACTTGTAGCACTCTAGGTTGGCTCAATTTTAGCTTCTCGGTTCCACTTAGAATATTGACATGGCTTGCATCATTCTTGGATACCTTTAGCTAGACTATGATCTTGGATAACTTGACATGCTAAGAAATTCGACAAATTCTCAGATTATGACTTATTTGGCTTAACTTGTCTATACGTACATTGTCGTGATCTAGATAGCATTCTATTGTGTTATGGCTTGGTGTAATACTTCAAAAGTCATTTTGGATAATCTTCATGGCTCTAATGTTTAATTTGAATAAAATAAAGCCATTTAATCCAAATCATGATTTATTTTCCTCCTTGTATCTTGATGATATTATTGCTAAAAGGGGGAGAATAATGGAGAAAAAGATAGTTTATGGGATTTTCTAGAGCTTTTGAGGAAAACTTGCTCTTCTGTTTTCGCCTAGTATTCTCTTTGTCTACAAGGTCATAAGCTTCTTTGCATTTCCTTTGGACCATGTATGACTTTCAAACTCAACTTTATATGTTTTTTTGGTATTTGTCAATATACTCATCAAGGGGAGATTGAGAGACCATGTGAGAGGTGCTCCCATATTTGTGATGAGTAATTGACACGTGTTCTGAAAGTTTGAGTTTGATTTGTGTGGTTCGTGCGTGAGTTTGCGACTAATGCAAATGTTAATTCCATTATCTCGAGCGGTGCTATGTGGTGTGTTTTCTTCTCTGTGATGGCTGCAGGACTTTGAGGCGGAGTTGTGGCGAGGCACGGGATGACCGGACTAGGCACAAAGCGGTCGAGGTCGAGCGGTCGGGATGTGTCAAGACTACGAGACTCGAAATGGTTGCGAGGCTTGGACGGCAAGAAATGAGGAAGTTTCCCGGATGGTGTAGCAGGGGCATTGTGGTAAATGCGCAAGGCTGCAAAAGCGGAAGCGGATTCGGTTCGAATTAGTGGATAAAGAACAGAAGTTGTTGGCGCTAATGGGTAAAGTGTGCTTGTGAACCCATTAGTGGAGACTATAAAAGGAGAGGGAGAGGCATGAGAGCAACGTAGTAGTTAGGGTTTTACTTTGTGCTTTCTCTTCTTTCTTCTTTCTGTTGTGTAGTAGTTGAGAAGAGCAGAGGGTCTGCCTTCTTTTTATCTCTGTGAGAAGAGGGTTGGAGATGGGTGGCTGAGTTCTTGCCCCCTCTTTTCTTGTGTGTGTTCATCTCAGGATGGAGATGGATTGAGTTGGGTGTGGCAAGAATCTTTGTAATCATTCATCTCTTGAAATTCAACTGAGAAATCTTGTTTCTGAGAAGTTTTGTGTTTTCCGTTGCATTACATTCTTCGTTGCTTTCTCAAGTTCTTGCTTGATTTTGATGATTTCTTGATCTTCCAGCTATTGAATCTTTATGCTTTGAACTAGGAAGTTCCTCGAGATCACTTAAACATTCCATTTTTGAAAATAGAAGGAAGAATCAAGACCGGTTTTTCTCTGTCAAATCTGGCGCATGATTTGCCCTGTTCGTGCTATTTTTATGGCTAGAAGTCAGGAGTTGTGTGCCCCTTTGATTTTCTAGAGGAAACTTCAAATTGGAGTTTGGTTCTACCTTCAGTGATTATCTTCTTGCTAACTACAAAGTTTCTTGAGCAAAAAATCTAAGAATCATGAGTATGTTGAATTTTGATCACCATCTGCTGCATCCTTCAGTAAAATCCGAATTTCCTCTGTTAATTTGATCTTTGTCTGATTTCTCCTCTCCTCTAGGTCGATATGCTGTTTAGGATGATGTCATGTTCAATTGACCCAAGAAGAGCAGCAAAACGCGGTGAATTTCTTGATTTTCGAGAAGCTCTGCGCTTCGTTCTTCAAGATGTAGCTTGCGGTACTACCATTTTTCAACGTCGGTACTACCTCCGGACGGTACTACCACGCCTCGACGGTACTACCGCTTAGTGACTGAGTTCATAGGAGGTACTACCGCTCGACTCAACGGTACTACCGATTATAGGTACTACCGCTCCTCACAGCGGTACTACCTCTTGCGGTCAGACAAGGTCTGAATCTTTTTTTCTGGATTGTCTCTCTCTGGCCCTGCTTGCTGATCTTCTTGACGGTCTCTAGTGAGCGTTTACCTTCTGTCTTCATAGCTTCTGTAGCTATTGGAGAACAAGTGTAGGTGTGGATACTTGGAGCGGATTGAAGGTACCATTCACCCCCCTCTATTGCCATTTCAGTCCTACAGCAAGTTAACGAGGATCAGGGTGGGGCCACGAGGGCATCCCCCATGACCCCCTAGCACCATTGCCACCCCTAATCCCTCCAACAGGTAAGTGTAATGATTTAAAGTTAATTTTTCATTCTTCATATGCTTAATTTTTCATTCTTCATATGCAGCCCTCTCCAGGGCAGAGCATAATTGGCTTGCCTAGTGTCATAGGGCATTAGGTCTAAAATTTTTTATTGGGATCAATACATCCAGTCTATGTGTGAATCCCCAGTCTAAACTCGATGGACCCGATCACTTCCTTGAAGTCCAACGAAGGGAGCACTAGTAGCCCAAATTTTCAGTAGCTAGTAGTAGTCTACCATGAGCTTCCGCTGTCTTTCAACCCATGAGGTAACTGCAACAGGTCAAGCCAGCCCAAGAGAGAGGACCGCAACAGGCCACGACGTCCATTTGATCAATCCCAAAGTGTGTCACCTCGCAACAGCCCTCAATGCTTATTCGGCCCTGTTCTTTTTAGCTTCTGATCTTTTAATATTTTTTTCAAGATAGGGTCTACTAGTTAATTGTAGTACATACTTTGTCGACTCTATTTATATCGCAATTACTCTGTAATCTCTCGTACAAACAGCCCAAAAGACACAAGCCAATGCTTACTTCATCTCCCACTGAAGATGAAGACGAAGGTGCTAGACTCTTCTTGGCAATTGGTGTTGTTGCATTATTCTCGCTTGGTGTAGCACATGTACTAAGAGGAAAACTTACACTAGATGTGTTTGCTTTAAAAGAATTGAAATGGGATGTGGGTTTACCTCCTGTAGGTGCTGAACGGGGCATGTAGGATAATGTTCTTGTTGCTCTCATATCGTGTTGCACATATCTTTCAGCCTTGGTTGCTTGATGTATCAATTCCATAATGTTGTTGTAAGACTGAAATTCAGTGATGCGCTTGATGGAAGGGTACAAACCAATAAGAAATCGAGCCATTGTTTGTTCTTCTTGTTCATATACATTAGCTCGAATCATGGCCATTTCCATCTCGTAGTAGTTTTTTGCTTCATTTGTTGCAATTTACTAAATAAATCACGTTTATAATGTTTGGGAACAAACCATGATCTCATGTGGTACTAAAGAAATCACGTTTATAATGTTTGGGAACACCTTGTCCACCTTGAGCTCCTAAGTGAGGTAATCCTCAGGGTCATGTGTACCTAAAAATATTGGCATAGTGAATTTAAGCTTACCAAACTTCTCCTCATTTAGTCGACCATCGCTGTAGCGGTTATGGCGGCGGTAGCCGTCGTCGTAGTGAAGAAAATCGCCATCGTCGCGGGATGCTCCTCCACCATGGCCTTCATATCCATGGCCCCTCGCCGGACCATAGAAGCCGCCCCCTTCACCTCTCCCAAGTAGGGTTGGATGAATGACATTTGCCACCACGTGGTCTCACCTTTGTTGAGCTTCTTGACCACTTCGGGCACCGGCCACTCTCATCACGTGGAGGAAGGGCAGCCACATGATAAACATTTCCTTCTTGTTGTGGTCAAAGTGCTCGCACAACGTCGTTCATAATGTTCTCACGTAACACATTCATCTGTTGCTTGAGCTCAATGCGGAGATCATGCATATCCGTTTTGAGTTCAATATAGAGATTCTGCATATCTGACTTAATTTGCCAATTGCAATAATGAGTATAAGGACACGACATTGCTCTAAGAAATTAAATACAACTCACCCAAATTCAGCCAATACTTCTCTCTCTTTTTTTCTTGCCGAAGTTTTTTTGCTGAGTTTTTTCTTTTCTTTTTTTAGCTATCTTCTTTTTTCTTTTCTTTTTCTTTTTTTCAATGGTCGAACTAGGTTTAGTTGTTTCTTGAATTTACACGTCCAAAAATTCAGCAATGCGTAAATAATTTTAGAGCAGCCCTAAGTACAATATCCAAAAGCTAGTCTCAAAGATGAATAAAATATGATATAAGTGAAGCTTACTTAGCAATGTTTCGACCAAAAAAATTATTCGGCCAAGCAGCGATTGGTCTGTAGCCCAAACCGTAGCAATTGTTCTCGGTTATAGGGGTTGTACCTAGACTTAGAGATGGCAGAAATACCCATCGGGTATTTTCCAGGTGTAAATTTACCGTCGGGTTACCCGTATCCACGCCGGTAGGAAAATTTACCCATACCGTACCCAGCGGGTATTACTACCCGACGGGTAACCCGCACTGCAAGCATACCCGTTCAACACATAAGAATATCATCAATTTAGACATTTATTAATCACACATGCCAAGCACAAAAGCGTCTAATGATCAAAATTAGTACATCACATAAACATACTTGACATGACCATATCAACATATGACAAACAAATAAACAATCAACAAGTAGATAATAAAATTAACATTTGAGTGGGATGTCTAGTTGTCTAATGCAGGTATTCATTACCCGCGGGTAGGCGGGTATGGGTAGTATATACCACACTTACCCGCCTACCCGGCGGTAGAGGATTTCGCCCAATAACATACCCATGGGTACATAAAATTTTCCATACCCGTCTTTTTATCGGGTAAAACCCATCGGGTATTCGGGTATCGGGTACCCATTGCCATCTCTACCTAGACTGCAGACCTTTTCCAAAAGGAATCAGGCGCTAGCTTTTGCAAGTGAAATTCATAATTGATTCCGCAAGCACTTGGATGGCAGAGTCACCAACCAAGTTCACCTGATAACCAGCCGATTCAGCCAACTAGTAAATTCATGCCAGCTAACTTCGGAATTCTATCGCCACTCTACAAACAAGCAAGAGTTCGGCGGAGCAAAGTTTGCATCACGTATACTATTCACGGCATGCTACTGTAACAGATCTAAATTATTGTATTTTTTCACTAGTTTGAGGAGTTTGGAACGAACGGATTTTATGGTTTAGATGAAACATAAAGATTAAGCTACGCAAAAAAACACGATGACTAGCACTTTAAACAAAACTTCTAATAGATTAGAACTTAACAAAACTCACGAGATTAACAAATGCAAAAACTAGGGTTTACATTTTTTTTGTCTTTTCAGTTTATGGACTATAGGATAGAAAAAAGATCAATCTAAAAACAAGGGTAAATAATCCTACCGAGTAAACCGTGCTCTGATACCAAGATGATATGGGATCGCCTGATCTTCTCGACGTAGGATCAAGATACTCATGTGTAGCCTCTCGAATCATAGCGATCCTCTATTGCCAATGCAAAAATAACGCTCTTTAATTCACAAGATCACACGCGCTGGACTTTCACGACTATTATGAATATTGTGTGTATATTCATGAGGCCCAAAGGGCAATATATATAGGGAGTAAAGGGAATAAACATAGGAATATGTCATATACAGATAAGAAAACTAAGGCATATAAGGAAACAAATAACAATCATATTCTATCCTTAACACCCTTCAAACTCATAGTGTATTACACATACTAAGTTTGGAGAGAAAATACAAATGTTGTGCTCTAGTTTGTCGCCTCGTGAAGAAGTGAAGGACCGAAAATGGCAACAGAGAGGGGGTGAATGATGCTTTTTAAAAACTATCCCTAAAGTATCCACAAAAATCTCTACTCTCTGATAGCTATTGAAGCTAAGAAGGAGTATGAAACATTACTGGAGAAAGAGCACAGAAAACAATTAAGAAAGGAAAGCAAAACCGACTAAAAATCAGAACTCTAGACACCGGTCAGATTGCAATTTAGTACCAGTCAGACTGAAGTTTAGGTGCTGTTCAAACTGCAGTTTAGGGCCGGCCAAACTGGAAATAAAGGAGAATGCAGACTAGACAGGTAGCATCATGAAGCAGAGCCAATCACAGAAACACAGGAACAAATCCTTGCCCGCAATGTAGAAGACCATAAGTCGCATCAGAACCAAAACCGAAATGGGAATGAAGACCGAGCAAGAATTAAAATAGGAGAATCAAATCGCACAAAGGCAAATCGAAACTGAATTTGATCAACTGCACACTTTTCTTCTCATGCCAAAATATTTTGAATTTTAATCCAAATACTAGAGTGAACTGAAAAAGGGAAATTCAGATCAAGCAAATGTTTCAGACTAGACAGATGCAAAACATGAGACTACAACCGAAGGCTTGATGAAATAAAACTGAAAACACTTTGCAGAAGACAGAAAGACTAATCTGGACTGAAATACCAAACTGCAAACAGGCTTACTGCCGACAAACTGGAGACCCACGAGCTATGAAAGAGCTTGGCCAACAGATGAAAAGAGCAGAGGCTCCAAAGCTGAAATCGAAAAACTAAGTAGACAAAACCTGCAGACAAGAACCGATTAAGTCACGAAAACAAAACAAGAATACTGATAAAACTAAACAAATGAGACAAGCCAAAGAATTTCTGCTCTTCTCTGACCAACACAACACAAAAGTTTATACAAAAAAAGCGAAATGATCAAGAGGAGAACAAAGAATTAGAGGGCGATCGCGCAAACAACAAAAAGACAACCAAATGCAAAAGAAGAAAAGGAAAACCGAAAGGCCAAAGCGTAACCAAAAGAATGAAAGCGCCAGGCAAAAGGAAACCGATTGCAAAGCAGAAAGATCGAAACAAGAATACTTACACTGCTGCCGAAAATAGAAAAAGAGTGCAATCCAAAAGGCTTTGAGTTTCTCAAATCCCTTGATCAAAAGATTCTTGATTTCTACAGGGTAACCACTACAGAACAAGAACTGAAACACTTCTTATCAAGAAACTCAAGAACACGAGGGTTCTCTGTTTTAAAGAAAATTAAACACTAAAATCTGAAAGCAGAGGAAGTTGGCAATCAAAATCTCGAGAGTAAACCGTGATTCAAATGATTCCTCTCGGGTATATGCTAGCCAAGGGCCTTGAAGTGACACCAGCTCAGAGGAGAGATTTTGCGACTACTCAAAACTTCATCTCTAAACAAAGGAATACGAGAATGACAACCGATAAAGAACGAGAAGATAGATGAACCTAAAGAGAAACTCAAACGCAGGAACAAACTAAACACATGATTTCTTGAAATCAATATGGAGACATACGCGATTAATAAGAGTGAATGAATACAAACAGATCATTTCATCTCTCACAGAGATCAACACACGCAAAGAAAGACACAAACAACTATTGCTGCCTACAACACACAGCTCATGCAGACAGGGAGAGCACAAAATGGTAAAATCTTTACACACCCTGTCAAATGGCTCTAGAGAACAACCTCTCTATATATAGCCTTCCACTAATGGGTTTCTTTTTTGCTTTATCCATTAGCTCTCAACAATTCTGCGCTTTATCCATTAGCGCCAACCGAATCCGCTTCCGCGAGCCTGAGTAACTTTTCCCGAATTGCCCCTCACGTTCCTTCCTTGAAGCTTCCTCATTCCTTGCTGTCTAACCCTCGTAACCACCTCGAGTCCTCGCCGTCTTCGGTACATCCCGACCGCTCTGACCTCAATACCACCTGCGCCTAGTCCGGTCATCCGTGCCTCACCACGACAACGCCTCGATGTCCTGCAACCATCACAGACAAGAAAACACATCACATAGCACCGCTCGACATAATGGAATTAACATTTGCATTAGTCGAACCACTCACACACAAACCACTCAAATCAAACTCAAACTTTTAGAACACGTGTCAATTACTCATCACAAACATGGGAGCACCTTTGACATGGTCTCTCAAGAAGTCAGCAAGTTATAACTCTGATGACACAAACTGTAGAGCAAGTATTCCCTCTTGCACCTATGAATGAGTATATAAAGCATCCACACCAATATGCTTGGTGAGCTCATGCTTCACTGGATCATGAGCAATACTGATAGCATATGTACTGTCAGACATAAGTGTTGTAGGTCCCCTCATAGGTACTCCAAAGTCTACAAGTAGCCACCTCAACCAAGTAATCCCTGTTGTCACTGTTGCCATAGCTCTCAACTTAGCCTCTCAGGCCGAATCGGAAACTAGCATCGCTTTTTGCCTTCCAGGCAATCAAGGAGGAGCCAAAAAAAACACAGTAAACAGAAAGATAACAACAATCAGAAGGATCACTAACTTAGGTCGCATCAGAGTACACTTGAAGTTGTAGTGAGATGGAGCTAAGGAAAAATAAGCGACGAGAGACTGTTCCATGCAAGTAGCGAAGAACATAAAAGAGGTGACTATAGTGAAGATGAGTAGGACGAGCCATAAACTGACTCAAGATATGAACAACATGGGCAATATCAGGACGAGTGCTTACAAGATAAACCAAATTCCCGACAAGATGGTGTAATAGGTAGGATCCTCAAGAAGATCACCATCAGTAGCACAAAGCTGAAGGGAGAGCTTTATAGGAGTCTCAGTAGTGTGTCGGTCAGACTAGACCGATCAAGAAGATCTTAGACATACTTCTGCTGTGAGAGGTAGTAACCCTCAGACGTGGAAGAAACCTCAATCCAAAGGAAGTATGTAAGCAAACCAAAATCAGTCATTGGAAACTGCTCATTGAGATGATTCTTCACGTATGTGATGAATGAGGAATCATCACTAATAATGAACATATCATCCACATATAGAAGTAGTGTTCTACCTCGAGGTGAGACATGGACAAAAAGAGCAGAATGGTAGGCACTAACAGTGAAACTGACAATGGTAATCATTGAGATGAAACGCGCAAACCAGGCACGAGGAGCCTATTTTAGGCCATAAAGAGCACAACGGAGATGATAGAACGAACATGCACAGGCGTCGGCACAATATACCAAGTCTCCGTATGTCTAAGAGCACCAAGCTCCTTTGCCATAGCGAGCTACCACTCAAAATGAGTAGCGGCCTTACGATAAGAACTAGGCTCAATGACAGAGAGCATGAGTGGTCAAAGTAAAACCAAGATGATCAGGAGGTCGAAAGGATGTCCGATCACAAAGGGCGTAACAAGAAGCATCATTAGAGGAATCAGACATCGATGTCGGCAAGATGCTAGAAGATGAGTCTGGTGAAGAATGAGGACATCTGGACTAGTGCACCTCAGAAACGAGATGGTGGTGCTGCAGGAGCAAGAGACAGTGCTGCAGAATGCAACACAGTAGGTGAAGGCACAGAAGGAACCACCAAGACAAAGGCTAGAGGAAGGCTATGAAAGGAGAGAAATGGGTAAAAGTCGAGAGACAACCGGAGATCGCCTCAATGGTGGAAGTAGGACGAGGAGCTAAATCTCGATAGAAGAAAGATCGAGATTCATCAAAACGTCTCGTGAGATCCTAATCCGTTAAGCAGAAGGATCATAGCAGCGATAACCCTTATGCTCAGAACTGTACCCAAGAAAAACACACTCAATTGATCGGGCTGACAGTTTGGTGCACTCAAGAGGCTGTAGCAGGACAAAATAAGTGCAACCAAAAATACGAAGGTGACTGTACTAGGGCTCTAGAGTAGAGACACTCTATCGGACTAACATCCTTAAGAGCAGTGCAAGGCTACATATTGATTAGATATGCAGCCCTAGAAACAACCTCCACCCGTAATTGTAGGAACATGAGAAGAAAGAAGAGTGTGAGTAGTCTAAAGCAGAAGACGATGCTCGTATTCAGCAACCCCATTCTGGGCATGGGCGCCAGGACAAGAGGACTAGTAAAAATGCCCCGCCGTAAAGAAATTTTCTGAAAACACTAGAATAGTACTCTCCAGCAGAATCACAACGAAAAGTACAAATAGAGAACTCAAACTGAGTACAAACCATCGTGGCAAAGCTATGATAGATCGCAAGCAATTGACCACGATTAGACATAGGGAAAAGCCAAGTGAAACGGGAATAATTATCAATGAAAATTACACAGAATTTGTGCCCGCCTATTGAGATAATAGGCGCAGGTTCCCATACATCTAAATGAACTAAATCAAAAGGACGGGAAGACATGGACTCACTATAATGATAAGAAAGTTATAGCTGCTTGCTCAACTTACAACCCTGATAAAAACATTGACGTGTCAACAATAACACGTCCAAGAACACCCTGACGAACTAATTAAGAAAGACAGGACCCACACAGGTGTCCTAAACGGTGAAGCCACTGCGCAAAAGCTCTAGAGGTGGTGACAGCAGTGGCGGTAGAGGCAGACGTAGTAGGAGCAACTGAAGTGGACGGAAGGTGAAGGTAGTTGAGAATGTAGACACCCTAACGATCTCTATGGCGCCGGCTAGTCCCAAGAACCGTCCCTGTCTGTCGATCCTGGACGAAACAGGTGAGTCAAAAACAACCCTACAACAAAGATCAGTGAGCTATCCCACCGAAAGAAGTCAGATGGTAAGTCGAGAACATAAGAAACAAATGGAATGTAAAAGTCGGTGGAAAAGTCATGGACAAATAGAATGGGGAGATTTGTCCCCAAAGAATAGACATATGTAAAACATGTGGGCTCGGACCCGCATGGTGAGACCATTTGATCAAGTGAGATGTGGGAGGTCCCATCAAGTGAGATCATGTGAAAAGAGGCACCGAATCTAGAACCCAAGTGGTACCGGAGAAGACGCCTAAGCTAAACCGCGTAACCCACCGAGCTATGAGAGAGCTGCTAAGTAGAGTTTGGCGTAGTCATGAGCGAGTCACCTTTCGAAAGCGTAACTCGATGAGTTGGTCTGTCCTCCTGTGAAGGGGCCTCCCTGCCCCCTTTGGTCGCCCACCCCCACGTGTCTTGTTCTACTTCTTCCACATTGCACATCTCTGGTAGTCATGCCCGAAGTTCTTGCAGTAGTTGCACTGAACTTCAGTTGGTGCAAAAACAGAAGAGAAGACAGGCACCTGGGAGAGGCCGTAGTTACAGACTGTGTTGCTGACCCGAGACGAATCTCTTCAGCTCAAAGCGTCAAAAGGGCCCCTATAACGGTCGGTCGTGGAGAGCGGCTCAGTAGCTGAGCTCTAACAGGCTCAAACTCTGGGTGAAGGCAGCAGACGAAGTTAGAAAGGCGAAGGTGATCATGATCCGCCTTCTGCACTTTGTGACACTCCTGACAAAGTGCAGAGACAAGTTCATCTAGCTGCGCTAGAGACTTGCCAAGGCCTGAACGAAGTCATCAACTAAGAATTTCCGCGGCGCGTCTCCAACTCACTCGCTTAAAAGAACTAAGCATCATCGCTTCATGGTATCACTCACGCAAGTACTCCTAGATCCGCTGGCAAACCATAGACCAACAATGTCTGGCTGGATGGAGTCATCGACGCTGACCACCAAATGGCACTAACACGGGCCTCGTCAGCACACCAGCACTCGAAAGCATTAATGGCATACTGAAAAGCCTCATCAACAGTGCCAACAACAGCCTTTGCCTCCTTCTTGGCAGTCTCATATGTTGCAGGAGGTGCAAAAGTAGACTGCCTAGGAGGAGGCTGAACCCGTGGTGGTGGAGAAGGACGTGCACCGGTGACATGTCCCCAAAGGTGGAGACCATCAAGCGTGATCTCCATGAGAGAAGACCATAACCTGTAGTTTGTTCCATCGAGTTTTATTCCCGAGAATGGGATCGCAGCAGATGGAATGGAAGCCATCGGTAGGCGCTGGACGACGCGGTGACCAAGGCAACGGTTCACGCAAAATGATAGCGCGGTTAGATCAACAATATAGATCAACAATATATATATATATATATTTTCTTTCTTTTTTTTCCTTTTTTCTTTGTTTTACAAAACTACAAAACTAAAAACATCGTGCTTCGCTTCGGTCGAAGAGACGGCCGACTCGCTCGGGCATCGCCGAGGTGACGAACTGGCGGACGGCAGAGCGATGGCCGACGGAGCAGCGACTGGTGGAGCGGCGGCCAGCAGAGTGTCGACTGGCAACTCAGGGGCTATCGGCAAAGCGGCTCCAAATCGAGCGAGGTAGTGCCGATCAGGCGACGACAACTGCTTGGGCGACGGTGGCCCAGGCGGCGGTGGCGGGTCGGGCGACAACCTCGACGCACTGACACGCCCGTCGACCTTGACGCCCGGGTTGACCCCGTCGTCAACCACCATGCTTATCGCACCAGCACGCCTACCGACTCCGATGTCCAACTATCATCGCTATCAACCTTGTGGCACGTGCATCCGCGCTGGCAGACCACGTTGCATGTGCAACGGAGGGCACTCTAATGGCGGCTCGGAACGTTGCAACACGAGCTAGCAGATCTTCATAGTGCCATGCGGGAGATGCAAGAGGACCGAAGTCAACAAACACCTATGGCAGCAGTGGTGAAGGTCACTGTCGAGAGGGCGGATAGCCGCAAGGCCCCTAAGCCCGGTCGCAGTACACTCCGGTGTGTGGATCCAGTATCTCTATTCGTCAGCCTGCAGCAGTCCACGTGGCCGGAAGATTTCAAGATGCTTACCGTCGAACCGTATAAGTGTGATGAGAACCCTGAGTACGTGACGCAGATATGAGATGGCCATCTAAGCGGCCACACGTGACAACTCGACAAAGGTGAAGGGATTGCTGCTCGCCATTCAAGGGATAGCGCTCTCCTAGGTCTTCACCATCGCACCGAAACTCTATATATGCGTGGGTGCAAATCTGGGACCATATGTACAACAATTTCCAAGGAAATCATGTCGAACGAGTGAATGCAAATCAGCTTTTTGCCATCAAGCAGAAGCCTTCGGAGAAGCTCAGGGAGTATTTCAAGTGCTTCGCTAAAGTCCATTGGCATGTCAAGGATGTAAACGAGACCACCATCATCAATGCAGTAATATGAGGTCTTCGTCCGGGGCCGTTGGTCGAATACAACGAGTGCAAGCCCATAAAGACGGTCACAAAGCTCTTCGACAAGATGGGAGTATGTAAGAGCAGAAGAGGATGCATAGCAACGCCGGGGCGACACTTCTGAGCGAAAGCAAGCGACCGATCCTTCGAAGGATGGCTCCGATGCATAGCGCGCGGCGCCAATGGCCCAAATACATCCTCGACATCGAGGGTGGTGGTGACATCAACAACGCCTCGGTTAGACAGGGGTGTGGCCGCAGAGGCATGGTTGCGGAAGAGGCCGCACCTATGAGGGCGAGGGACATGGTCGTGAGGATGAACAACAGCAGGGTTGTGGTGCAAGGTGCACGCCTACGGCGACCACCTCACTAGGCATTGCTTGACCATCACAATGCTCCGAGAGAGCGTCATCAGGGATAGAGCCCTCGAGGCAAGAGCGTCGGTGGTGGCACATGTGCAGCAGCCCCCGAAGAGCTAGCTAGTCCAGGCTCCCGATGGCGGATCACGCCGAGTCATCAATGTTATCACGGGCGGTTCGTCATTTGAATTTTTAATCTCGAACGGCGCAGGAAGGCCTATGACCATCGACTACACGTCGTCGCCTATCCCGCCCAAATGCCTCCGAGTTGGGCAATGGCCGACATGACTTTCATGATGGCTGATGCGACGGGGGGTCGATTTCCCTCACCAGGATCCCTTGGTGGTCCAGGCCAGTATCGCAGGATGCGACATCAAGCGCGTCCTAGTAGACGGAGGCAGCTCTGTGGACATCTTGTTCGCCAACGCCTTCAACCAGATGGGCATCCCCTAGAGCAGACTCGAGCCTCCAGGCGTCCCACTCCAGGGCTTCGGGGCCAAACCTTGAGGGCCCTAGGGCAGGTGAAACTCTAAGTGTCTTTCGGCCAGGGTAACTAAGAGAGAAACGAGGATGTAACCTTCGACATTGTCGATCATCCCTACCCATACAACACCATCCTTGGAAGGGTGACACTCAACACTTCTGGAGCAGTCCCTCATCATAACTTCCTATGCATGAAGCTGTCAGGTCCACAGGGGATCGTCACCATGTTCAGAGACTAGGATCTCGCTCGCCGGATAGAGCTCGGCGTTTGAGGTCCCCTCCATAAGGTGCACGCCGTCAGCGAGGCCCTCGCACACACCCACATCGTTGTCAAGCCCGAGGGGTCCCCCACGCATATCACAGATGCCACTCGGTAAGTCTCCATAGGTGAGGGCTCACCGGAGGCCAAGCGAGGACTCCTTTAGGTACTTTGCGGTAACGTGGATGTCTTCGCGTGGTCGCTGGCCGACATCATGGGAGTAGACCGCGCCATCATTGAGCACAAGCTCGCGGTGCGCCCTGACGCCAAGCCGATTAAGCGTGTCTAAGGCGCATGTCCGCCCTGTGAACCGCCAAGACGAAGGTCTTTGCACTCTGGCATCATTCGCGAGGTGCACCACTCGGAATGGCTCGCCAATCCTGTGCTAGTCAAGAAGTAAAACGACACGTGGTGCATGTGTGTCGACTTCACAAACCTCAAAAGGTGTGCCCGAGAGACAAGTACCCCCTCCCGCGAATTAACTAGTTAGTGGATGCCATGGCAAGGTGTGAATTGATGTGCTTCCTGCATGCATATTTTGGATACCACCAAATCCATATGGCCACGGAGGACAAGACCAAGACAAGTTTCATAACCCCGGGAGGCTACTATTGCTTCATCAGAATGCCCTTCGGCCTCAAAAACGTGGGGACCACATTCACCCGACTGGTGGCCCTCGCCCTGCCTGCCCAGCTCGGGAGGAACGTCGAAGTCTACATTGACAATGTGGTGGTCAAAGGCACGTGGGCTGTGTCCCATGGCCAAGACCTACAAGAAACCTTCGATAATCTCTAATGTGCTAGCATCAAGCTAAATCCAGACAAATGCGTCTTTTGAGTGTAGGTGGGGAAGTTACTTGGATTTTTGGTGTCGGGGCAAGGCATATTGGCGAACCCAGAGAAGGTGGATGCCATCCTCTTCATGGACCCGCACAAGATGACAAGGGAGGTCCAGAGGCTCATAGGCCACTTGGCCGCTCTGAGCCGCTTCCTCTCCACAGTGGCCGAGCGAGGTCTCCCATTTTTCAAAATGCTCCACAACTGCGATGGATTTCATTGGAACAACAACTGCGTTATGGCTTTCGACAAGCTAAAAAAGCGCCTCGCTAAGCTCCCAACTCTGATGTCCCTAGCACCAGAGGCTCTGCTGTTGCTTTATTTGGTGGTCGCACCAGCAGCAGTAAGTGCGGTCCTCGTCTTGGAGGAGGGGTACATCTAGCAGTCGGTGTACTTTGTCTTGGAGGCCCTTCAGGGAGCCAAGACAAGATACACTAAATTGAAGCTGCCCTATGTGCTCCTCATGGCCTCGTGAAAACTTCGACATTATTATCTGGCCCACCACATCACTGTGCCCTCAACGTTCCCCTTAGTTGAGATGCTGCAGAACAGGAGTCCACATGTCACATTGGCAAGTGGGCAGTCGAACTCGCGTCTCTCCCTGACCTACGTCTCCCGCACGACAATTAAATTGCAGATTCTTGCAAACTTCATCGCGGAATGGACCCCAATCGAACCACAGACTCAGCTATCCACTGAGCCAGTGTACCGACGGAGCCTATGGAGCCTCTGGGGTGGGTGTTGGAGCGGTCATCACTACTCCCAAAGGTTGTCGACTGCTCTACTCCGCGTGCCTCGAGTTCCCATCAACAAACAACACAGCCGAATATGATTCCTTGCTTTTGGGCCTCGGCAAGATGAAGGCTCTCTGCGTGCTGAGGGTGTTGGTGCATACCGACTTACGCCTACTCGTTGGACATGTTGACAAGTCCTACCAAGGCAAAGACCCTAACCTCGCCAAGTATCTGGCCGCTATTAGAGTGAAGGGGCACCACTTCTTGGGCATCACAGTTAAAGCTGTCCCACGGGCAGACAATGAGGAGGTTAATGCCCTTGCCAAGGCCGTGAGTCACCGGCGGGGGCATTGTTGAGACCCTCGCTGTCGCATCTATCCCACAGGACCAACGTGACCCTACCCTGATCCACCAAATTTCCATCGAAGGTGACTAGAGGGAGCCTATCTGCATATTTCTCCAAGGAACGGCCGAACCGGACGACCCTCTCGACCTAAGGAGGCTACAGCACATGCCAGGGCCTTTGATGTGCTCGATGGCGTACTTTACAAACATGGGGTGTGTGCCCCCGCTCCTGCAATGTCTTGCTTCGCGAGGACAACAGCCTCACCGAAATTCACGCAGATTGTGGCTCCCATATCGCTCCAAGAGCCCTCGCGGCAAGGCATTCGAGACAACGCTTCATCGCCCATTGCCGCCGCCGATTCTTAGGACCTCGTCAAGAGGTGTCAAGGGTGCCAGTGGATGAGACAGATGATTCACAAACCTCCCACCTATCTCCAACCTTTCCCATCGGTCTGGCTGTTGGCATGATGGGGAGTCGACATCGTCGATCCGTTGCCGTGCGCCCTGAGGGTCTACGATTTGCCGTGGTCGCATACGAGCACTTCTCCAAGTCGCCTGAGGCGGTCACCCTCGCCAAAGTCACCTCCGTAGCGATCCAGCGCTTCCTCTCGCAAAATATCATTTGTCGTTTCGGGGTCCCATGGGAAATAACCGTCGACAATGGCCTACAGTTTAACTCCGTGGCCTTCAAGGCATTCTACGAACACATGGGCATCAAGCTTTGCTACGCCTCTGTAGGACATCCACAGTATAATGGGGTAGTCGAGCGGGCTAACGGCACCATGTCCATGGGTGTCAAGAAGCACCTCGTAAGTCTCCGGCGGGCGATGACCGCACGAGCTATTGAGTGTGCTCGTCCATCTCGCACCACGACGACACGCCCCTGTGGGTTCACACCGCTCAAACTCCTCTTTGGAGATGAGCATGGATGTCACGGCCGCCTCCATGGCAAGACTCGATTATTCTAGTCTTCGCCTCTTTGAGTGTGTGCGCTATGTTCTTCTTGCACCCCTTGAGCATACAAAGCTGATCGCTCAGTCTGTGGAGTGTGTTTTTCTGAGCTATACCACTAAGCATAAGGGATATTGTTGTTGGGATACTATTGGCCGATGGATGGGGATTTCTCGGGATGTTACTTTTGATGAGTCTCTTCTTTCTATCATCGTCCTTCTCCGTCCTCCACTTTAGCATTTTTTGAGCCACTTTGTTTCTTGACTTTTCTTTTCACCCCCATAATCACCACTTCTCCACCATAGCCTTTGGTCACTCCGGTGCCTCCTTCACTGTTGACGTGCCACCAGCACTCTCTCCAGAGATTCCTTCCAGCCTTGTTCCTTCTTATCCTCTCCATTATTCTCGTCCGTGAGTTAAGGATTCTTCCGATGTGCCCTCCTTCTGATGGGTCCTCTTCGGCCTCTCCTCGATATGCTCTTCGTGATCGCTAGTCTATTCGGCCTCCTGAGCGCTTTGGTTTTGCTGCCACTGCTCTTGCTAAATCGACGTCCTATCGTGATGCTGCTATTCATCAGGAGTGGCAGCATGCGATGGCAGAGGAGATTGTTTCCCTTGAGTATACTAGCATATGGATCTTGTCCCCCTTCCTGCGCGTGTTACTCCTATCATGTGCAAGTGGGTTTATAAGATCAAGACCACTCTGATGGTTCTCTTGAGCGCTACAAGGCTCGTCTTGTGACACGTGGTTTTCAACAGGAGCATAGTTGTGATTATGATGAGACTTTTACTCCTATGGCTCACATGACCACTGTCCGTACTCTTCTTGCTGTGGCATCTGTTCATGTCTGGTCCATCTCTTAGCTTGATATCAAGAATACCTTTCTCAATGGTGAGCTGTGTGAGGAGGTTTATATGCAGCCACCACCAAGGTATTATGTTCATGAGGGTATGGTTTGCCATCTTCGCTGATCTCTTTACGGCTTCAAGAAAGCTCTTCGTGTCTGGTTTAATCATTTCTCTTCTGTTGTCATTACAACTGGTTTCTCTATCAGTGTTCATGATCATGCTTTTTTATTCACACTTCACCTTGTGGTTGGACGCTTCTCCTTTTATATGTTGATGATATAATCATTACTGAAAATGATTCTCAGTACATCAATTTTGTCGAGGAGTGTCTTAGTGAGCAGTTTCTCATGTTTGATCTGGGTCCTCTTTGATACTTTCTTGGGATTGAGATTATTTCTACTTCTAAGGGCTTCTATCTGTCCACAAAAAAAGTATATCCAAGATCTCTTACTGATCAACGCACATCTGAGACTTCTATGGAGCTTAAGGTTCATCTTCAGCCCACTAATGACGAGTCTTTTACTGATTCTACTCGCTATCATCATCTTGTTGGGAGTCTTATTTATCTTGGTGTCACTCGATCTGATATTTCGTATCCTGTGCATATCCTGAGTTAATTTGTTTCTGCTCTACTCAGCTCCACTATAGTTATTTTCTTCGTGTTCTACAATATCTTCATGGAATCATCTCTCACTATCTTTTTTCCCTCGCTTCAGTTCTTTACAGCTCTAGGCATATTCTGATGCCACATGGGTTAATGATTACTCTCATCGCCGGTCTCTTTGCCCATTGTGTTTTTCTTGGTGGTTCTCTCATCGCTTGGAAAACTAAAAGCAAATCGCAGTTTCTCGATCGAGTGCTGAGGCTGAATTGTGAGCTATGTCTTTATTGACTGTAGAAGATACTTGGCTACTGTTCGATGTATTATTACCAGTGTATTTACCCTGTTGTATAAGGGGTTACTTGTATATATGTCATCCTTGTACTTGTATATATTGGCTCATTGGTCTTATGATGGATACAAAGCGGTATTCATAACAAACTTTATCTTCACTTTGTTGGACATTATTTTACGTATAAAAGGTTGCGCATTAGTTTCATGACGCAGAAGTTACGATTTTGTTTCATCATTTGTTGTCTTACACGTACAGCAACCTAATGACCTGGACCCCGAAATCATCATGCAGAAGCCGTTCTTCGAGACAACCCGCAAAAGTTCGAGAAAAATGCTCAGAGGGCGATGGCTGGAGGCTATGTGCGTGAAATCCACTTCCCCAGGTGTACGTAAGACCTGAAGGTGGCGATCTGCATCTGACTTTTCTATTGCTGTTGTCCTACCAATGAGCTATGGGGAACATAGGATGCCCAAGAAAGCAGATACGTTTCTGTTACGAGTAATGGTGCATTCTTGAGACTTGAAAGTATTCAGGCCATGTAATGTCAGTCCTGGACAATCACTTGACATGTTTAGGTCCTGCGATCAGATGAAGACTATGCGATAAACTGTCGCGACAAATGTTTATTTTACCTCTTGCGCACCGTTCAGTCATTCGGATTGATAACAGTACCTGAGATGCTTCATCATACCTATATTACAGCCGGGGGAACTCCGGCCTCTCCCCGCGCTACATCACCTTTTTTTCCAAAAAAGTCTCTGGATTTTTCGAAATCACGTAAATGTCTTCCGTGGTCGCAAAAAGGTCACTACTAGGTTTTTTTCCTCGAAAACCCCCTTCATTTCACCGAAATTACGTATCCTTTACAGGATAGCACCCCGTGTTTTCCAAAATTACGTACGGGTCCTTATTTAGTTACGTATAGGCCCTTACGGGTCCTCGATTTTTTGCGATAAAGGCCTTTGATTTTCTCGAAATTACACATGTGTCCTCTATTTTTTTAGAAAAACTTTCCCGTGAATTGACGTCTCTTTTATTTTGGTACACACGGTAGCTAGCGGCGTGACGCCGCTCATGCTTGCTAGTCAAGATATTACGTACCGAGGGAACTCGGCCTCCCCGCGCCACGTCACCTTTTTCCCACAAAAGTCCTTGGATTTTTTTGAAATCACGTAATGGTCCTCCGTTCTTGCAAAAAGATCTCTACTAGGTTTTTTTCGAAAACCCCCTCTATTTCACCGAAATTACGTATCCTTTACAGGATAGCACCCCGTGTTTTCGAAAACTACGTACAGGTCCTTGTTTTGTTACATATAGGCCTTTACGGGTCCTCGGTTTTTTACGAAAAAGGTCTTCGATTTACTCAAACTTACACACGTGTCCTCGATTTTTTAAAAAAACTTTCCTGCGAATTGCCGTCTCTTTTACTTTGGTACATACGGTAGCTAGCGCGGTGTGACGCTGCGCTCATGCTGCTAGTTTGTGTATATGCCCCGGATAAAATGCTGGACAGGATGCATGACATGCACTGGCGGCTTGTCATGAGGTACCAGCAAGTTTGAATGAGATCACTGTAAGATTGGATTGTTCTAAATTCCAAACCTATTAAATAGAAAAGACCTTCATTCCCACCTAATTAAAGATAGCCCTTCATACTCGCTTCAACTGCGAAGGGTCACGCTAATGGATTGCGCGAAGGCTACGATAGCAGAAAACAAAACTTTTCTACCGCGCACACAAGAACATCATGCTTAAGGAGGATCATGGATCGTTACCACTAGACGCCAGCAAGCGAAGAAGAGTTGGAGAAGCCGATCCAACCACGCGCGTCGAGGTAGTAGTGGAAGTAGTCGATCGTCCCGAACCGATCGTCTCCTCCACGCGATCAACCACACAACGAGCGATCCAATCAGAGGTTGTTGATGCCGATCAATGCCGCAACGAGCGGCGCCCCGGTATCCCGGGATGGGCACGCCGATCGCGAGTGTACCAAAGACTCGCGAGCGCCTAGGGTTTGGCTCGGAGGTGGCGGCGTGGTTTAGCTCGGGATTATCGGATCGTTCCTCAGCCCCTCGCCTCCATATATATAGACCTCCTCACTTGGGCCTCGTGGACCGAGGCCCAATAGGAGTCTATCCGGATCTCTATCCGAATTGAGCCCATATCCGAATCACATTCAATTAGTGTTCCAACCCGTTAAGTGTGCGACCAGTAGGTTCACGATACTTGGTCGCGACCCGAAACACCTTTCCGGTCACCGTGTTAATAGCGGCCTCTAGTAAGACATATTAACCCCAAAGTATACGTAAAGATCATATCGGTGAACTCGTAATGTTCTCATGTACTAATCCCTTTGCCTCACGATATAGATTAAGCTCAAGGCGAGACCGTGTCATCCTCTTAATAGCTCAATCACTCTCTCGATTCCGTGATGGATTATAAACTCGTGATTGACTCCTCAATCACTTTGGCATGGCCATGCACTTTCATAATCCATTACATCGAGGGTCCCGAGATATCTCTCCCATAAGGAGGGGCAAATTCTATCTTGATCATTCACATCCCACTACATGTTTCATGGCAAACCCAAAGACTACTTTTATGACTACCCGCCACGGAGTAGTGTTTAGTAGTCCCAAAGTAAGCTACTACGCATGCCGGAACCATGATGATCTCAAGTCTAAGGATTCCACATAAACACTACTTGAGACCAACCGATGACACATGGAATCTCTGCGGTGTCTCATGGCGGGTCTATCCAACATATGTTCACTAACACATGTCCATATTATTGATTTGGTATCTCCATACCATGATCCATGAGACATGATCATCAATCAATACATATGTTGATCTTTGAATCATATTTGTTCCTCATATGAAATATAATCGGGTTCATTTAGAAATAGCAACATTTTGGCATTAAGAGTCTCATGAATAAGTCACATACTCATTGATCAATAATGATAATGTCTATTTCAAGGAACAAAGCAATGTATCATAAACATAGTATGTGATATATTCAACATCTCCATGTTGCCTCTAGGGCATATCACCAACAGCTCCCACTTGCACTAGAGTCAACCATGTAGGTATCTAATACCCATTGCCCTAGTGTGAGCCTCATGCTTTGGTCGGGAAGCGGCTTTGTCAACGGATCTGCAATGTTCAAACTGTGTACTTTGCATATCTTAACATCGCCTCTCCACAATCTCGCGGATGAGATGAAATCGCCGTGGAATGTGCTTGGACTTCAGTGCGATCTAGGCTCCTTGGCTTGCATGAATGGCTCCACCGTTGTCACAAGAGAGGTCCATTGGGTGGAGGCACTAGCCATCACACCAAGCTCGAAACAAATTTCTTGATCCAAACAACCTCTTTAGCGACTTGAGCCGCTATGTACTCGCTTCGTTGTAGAATCAAGAACCGCCTCTTGCTTGAACTCTTCCACCACCGCACCGCCATTCGTGTGTAACACAAATCCAGATTGCGATCTAAAATCATCTTTGTCAGTTTGGAAGCTAGCATCGGTGTAACCATTTACAACGAGCTCTTCCTCACCCCCATAGACGAGGAACACATCTTTAGTTCTTCTCAAGTACTTCAAGATGTTCTTTACTAATCCGTTGACTTTCACCGGATCTGACCGGTATCTACTTGTAGCACTTAAAGCATACGAGACATCGGACGTGTACAAAGCATGGCATACATAATGGATCCAATAGTCAAGCATATGGAATCGCATTCATTTTATCCCGCTCATCGGTGTACTAGGACACCGATTCTTGCTAAGATTTATACCATGTGACATAGGTAGGAAGCCTTTCTTGGAATCCTGCATGTTGAACCTTTTCAACACCTTGTCAATGTACGTATCTTGGCTTAATCCAATCACCTTTTGATCTATCTCTATAGATCTTGATGCTCAGAATATATGCCGCCTCCTAAGTCTTTCATAGAGAAACTATTTTCAATGAAGACTTATGATTCGAGCATAGGAATGTCATTTCCGATCAATAATATGTCATCCACATATAAGACCGTAAACACGAGTGCGCTCCCACTAGCCTTTTGTAAACACAAGGCTCTTCTTCATTCTTGATGAAACCAAACCCTTTGATTACTTCATCAAACGAATGTTCCAACTCCGAGATGCTCGCTTAATCCATAAATGGATCTTTGCAGCTTGCATATCTTTCTAGTCGATTGCGGATCAACAAAACCTGTGGGTGTGTCATGTACACATCCTCACTCGATTTCCATTAAGGAAAGCTGTTTTGACATCCATTTGCCATATTTCATAGTCGAAATAAGCAAGCAATCGCTAGAATGATCCGAATAGACTTTAGCATTGCGACGGTAAAAAGTTTCATCATAATCAACACCTTGAATTTGTTTGAAACCTTTGGCCACCAATCGCGCTTTATAGATGTGAACATTTCCATCTATGTCTATCTTTTCTTGAAAACCCATTTGCACTCAATGGTTTTAACACCATCGTGGATCAACCAAGTTCCAAACTTGATTACGTGCATGGATTCAATTTCGGATCTCATGGCTTCAAGCCATTTCTCAGTCCGGTCCCACCATCGCTTCTTCATAGGTCTTAGGCTCATCGTTGTCTAACAACAATATGTCCCGTTGTTGAGTAGTCAAGAACATGTACCTCTCGGTGCACGACGTGACCTCTCGACCTACGTGGTGCCGTGTGTCCACAACAGTTCTTCAACAGCTTGTTCATCCTGTTGTGGTTCAGAGGAGTCAAACGTTTTGTGTTTCTAATTTCTTCAAGTTGCACCATGCTCCCACTATCCCTTCTTGAGAGAAATTCTTTCTAAGAAGACACCATGCCAAGCGACAAACACTTTGCCTTCTTCTTGATTATAGAAGTAATATCCTTCGCTTCCTTAGGATACCCGATAAAGAAGCATTTATCGATTTAGGACCGAGCTTATCGATTGTAAACGTTTTACATAAGTCTCACATCCCCAAATCTTAAGAAAAGACAAGCTAGGACGTTGTCCCGTCCACATCTCATATGGTGTCTTTTCTCACGATTTTGATGGAACTCGTTTAGTGTGAAAGCGGTGCTTCAAGAGCGTGCACCAAAAAAGACAACGGAAGATCACGTGGCTCATCATGGAGCGCACCATATCTAATAAGGTGCGATTTCTCGCTCGATACCCCATTCCATTGAGGTGTTCCAAGTGAGTCAATTGTGGAACAATTCCACAATCCTTGAGATGATTACCAAACTCATGGCTCAAATACTCGCCTCCACGATCGGATCGTAGAAACTTGATTGTCTTGCCTAAATGATTTTGCACTTCATTTTGGAATTCTTTGAACTTTTCAAAGGATTCAGACTTATGCTTCATCAGGTAGATATATCCATATCTACTAAAGTCATCGAGAAAGTTATGAAGCATCGAAAACCACCTCGTCGTTGAGCTCATTGGTCCACATACATCGAATGTACGAGTGCCAATAAGTCACTTGCCTGCTCACCTTGACCGGTGAAAGGTGCTTTTGTCATCTTGCCAAGTAAACAAGATTCGCATGTCTCAAATGATTCAAAATCAAATGAGTGCGAATACCATCTCTATGGAGCTTCTCCATGCTTTCTCATTTATGTGACCTAAGCGGCAGTGCCAAATAAACGTGGATTCAAATCATTGGATCGTTGCCTCTTTGTATTAATGTTATAGACCGATGACTCTTCAAGAGTAAGAACATATAACCCATTCACCAATGGAGTATGACAATAGAACATATCTTTGAAATAAAGAGAACAACCATTGTTCACGATCTAAAGTCATAACCTTCGCTTGTAAACATGAAGCGAAATAATGTTCTTGGAAAGAGATGGAACACAATAACAATTATTCAATTCTAAAACTAATCCTCAAGGTAAAGACAATGGCATGGTGCCAACACCACCGCAGCAACTTTTGCTCCATTGCCAACGCGAAGATCCACTTCGCTCCTCCTCAAACTTCTACTTCTTCTTAGCCCCGCAACGATTTGCAATGTGAGCAACCGATCCGGATCAAATACCCAAGAATCAGTAGATGAAGTAGCAAGATTGATTTCTATAACATTTATACCGGAGCGGAAGTCGTACTTCCCTTCTTTTTCTCAAGATCCTCCAAGTACTTTGGGTAGTTCCTTTTCCAATGTCCCGATTGCTTACGAGTAGCAATCGCATCGAGCAGGCCCTTCTTGACTTGCTTGGCCTTAGAACCGCTCGCGATCTCATCGGGAGCTAACTTTCTTTTGACCGCCTTTCTTTACATAGGGCTTGCCTTGCCTTTCTGCATCATCATCACATGATGGCTGCTTTTCTTAATGCTTTCTTGGTGATTTTAGCATCCCATGCAACTCACCAAGGTCTTGTCCATGTTGTTCATGTGATAGTTCGAATGAATGGCTCAAAGCTCGAGGGGAGCGATCAAGAATCACATCGATAGCCAACTCTGGCTAAGGGAAAACCAAGCTTTTCCGGACTCTCAATGTAGCCAATCATCTTAATCACATGAGGGTCGACGGATTCCCTTCAAGAAGCTCGCACGCAAACAAGGACTTTGAAGTGTTGAACCTCTCACCCTTGCTTGGTTCTCAAACATACCACGCAACCCCACAATGATATTGTAGGCATCTGTGTTCTCATATTGCTTCAAGCTCAGAGGACATTGTGGCAAGCATGAGACGACTCACATCAAGGTAATCATTCGCTTGCTTCTCATAAGCTTTCCGTGCGCCACGTAGCATTATCGTGCAAGTCATTAGGATAAGGAGACTCAAGGACATACTCCTTGCGCTCTTGCTTGAGAACAATTCTCAAGTTGCGATACCAATCCAAAAGTTCGTTCCATTGAGTTTTTCTTTCTCAAGAATAGATCGCAAATTAAAAGAACTGGATGCGGCATTAGTTGACATGATCTACAACAAAGAATACGCAAAGTTTAGCACTATGTTTATGTTCATCTTTATTAAACTATTTAACAAAGACTCCCACTATGTGTTTTGCAACAAAACTCCCTCTAAGTTACATAGTGGGTCAAGATCCTCATTTCATTAGTTCCTAGTGAGCTTTGGCATCACGGCTAGAAGACTAGTGACATGGGTAAGCAACATCTTGCTAATCACATCCCTATGTGACTCTTGCTTGTTGGGTGACATCAATATGTCCCGGCCCCAACCTATGCCCCAAGGTCCAAAACTGTTTTGATAACCTTGTTAAGTAAACCAATACTATGCATGTGGATGTCCGACATCCACCCTATTAGATCAAGATAGTTGATGGTACTCTGCTTTGGTAGACCTACCAAACAATGATCATGATTCTTATAAGCGCAACAATTGGAAGGGCATCAAAACAAATTCTTAATTTTTCTTGAGAGAAGCTATTCTATCATGAAAACTAACCCTTAGTTGGTATGGCATGAAAGAATAGTATGACAAGAAATAAACATCACATGCATATAATCACATTATACTGTGAATGATATGGCATTTTGTATCGTAGTGGTCGCCATCGCCATGGTTCCACGGTGATATTCTTCGCCACACTTCTTGTCCTCTTTAGCAAAGAACTAAACTATTACAACTAATAGGTAGCAAATGAATTACATGAGGAGCTCAAGCATCACAAGTCGACACGCAGTCGTTATACAATTAAAGAACGACCTCAACCCTACTGTGATTAATACGACACACAGTCACAAAACACACATGCATCACATATGCATCTATGCCATACCATTCACATCATTCCTGCAAAAACAAGTTAGCGTAGAACATATTCTACCGCCGACATGAATGTGTTTCTATAACAATCTATGCGTATGCGCGGCGGAATTACATAGATCGCATCTATGAAATCGCTATGAAAATCTCATCGGGCGATCAAATCAACCCAAATCGAGCCATTCAAAATGTCTCAATTTTCATTAGATCAATCACATCCATCATCGCGATCGGTATGCTTGAGGAGACCGCAACACAAGACCTCGATCCGTTGGCTCAATCTCATCGATCGCGGCGCGCAGCTAGCCCCGATGGTGTTACCAAAGGTAGGGGCAAGTCGCAGCGTACATCAAAGAAGGAGCACGAACTAATCTTTTGGCCACATGATGCTATCAACTCATACATATTCCAACCCCTATGATCGATTGATCTAGTCCGTAATAGATCCAATCTATTACAACCGCATATCAACATATGCGCCGATCCGATCGCAAACTAAGCAAGATGGCTCGATACCACTAATGGATTGCGCGAAGGCTACGATAGCGTAAAACAAAACTTTTCTACCGCGCACACAAGAACATCATGCTTAAGGAGGATCATGGATCGTTACCACTAGACGCCGCAGCAGCAATGAAGAAGAGTTGGAGAAGCCGATCCAACCACGCGCGCCGAGGTAGTAGTGGAAGTAGTCGATCGTCCCGAACCGATCGTCTCCTCCACGCGATCAACCACACCACGAGAAGATCCAATCAGTAGGTTGTTGATGCCGATCAACGCCGCAACGAGCGCCGCCTCCACCGTATCCACACGTCCGGGATCGAACGCCGATCGCGAGTGTACCAAAGACTCGCGAGCCTAGGGTTTGGCTCGGAGGTGGCGGCTGGGTTTAGCTCGGGATTATCGATGCGTTCCTCACCCTCGCCTCCATATATAGACCTCCTCACTTGGGCCTCGTGGACCGAGGCCCAATAGGAGTCTATCCGGATCTCTATCCGAATTGAGCCCATATCCGAATCACATTCGAATTAGTGTTCCAACCCGTTAAGTGTGCGACCAGAGGTTCACGATACTTGGTCGCGACCCAAAACACATTTCCGGTCACCGTGTTAATAGCGGCCTCTAGTAAGACATATTAACCCCAAAGTATACGTAAAGATCATATCGGTTTGAACTCGTAATGTTCTCATGTACTAATCCTTTGCCTCACGATATAGATATGTTCACACCACCTGTAGGTGTTGCTTTTCTCCTCATATGAAATATAATCAAATCTGCGGTCTCAGTCCAAAATCTATGAGAAAAGTATAAAAGAAGATTCATAGTGATCTTATGTATCTATTGGGGTAGAGCTGCTAGATTTTGACAGATGTTCGGCATAAGCATAGACAGCCATTGCATTGATTAGTTGCAATTAAGAAGGAATAAATATATGAAGTAATGAATGGTTAATTAGTGACATACGAACTAATGGATGATGGTGCCTGTTAAAAGGCATTGGAATGAGAGGGCTAGAACACATGCTTATTGCTCCTTTCTTTGTTTATTTGTCCCTTTTGTTTTGCAAGATCTTTGTAGTACTCCAAAGATCAGATTCTGTACAGATATCAAACACAACTAGTACTTTGCTTTTAATCATTCCATAAGTTCCTTCTTAACGGTAGCTCAAAATCCCTCCTAGTCTTTGTACACATGCCTGAGCTTGAAGTTTTACATTGAAAAGATACGAGGAACTTTTTTTTAAAGAACAGTTTCAAGGAACTTCATGAACATAAGGTGTTGCTATAGCATAAGATTGAAAAGTGATATTTCTTTTTTTGAGAATGAAAAGGTGAAATCTTCATGTGGAGATTGTAAAGACTTGAAAGCAACATAAATATGTGTAAATGAGGCCCTATAATACTTCATATGACCTCATTCCCTGCATCAGATTTTCTTCTTTTTTCATGGACTAAAGATTTTACAGCCACATAAAGATGTATGTATGTTCCAAAGAGACTTTTCACTGACGCAGATGACATCGACACGCACTTCACATAATTTACCTGATTCTACATGCCCACAACAATCATTCATCATTGTTTGTGTTTATCTTGCTATTGTGGTGTTGGTTCTAGTGTTTTCGTAGCAGGCACATGATGTTGTTTTAAGTAGATTTGGAGATCCTTGATCGTTGATCCAAAATCCAATAGGAACATTCTTAATTCATTTGGACCATCCGGTCTAGGACCTTAGGGAGTCCTTTTTCATGTCAAAGCCAGCACAAAGAAATATTTAATGAGTATTGCTATACAACATTCGACTATTTTTAGAACAAAACAGTGATTGATCAAGATTTCCATCCAACGGATCTAATCATACAAGCCCCCCTCCAAAAAAAATTGACCCCCTCCAAAAAAAATGATCTAGGGGCGTTGGATCTCCATCTAACGGTTCAAAATCTGACTATTTTTATCCTCAAAAACAGTCGAATGTTGTATAGACACTCCCATATTTAATTTACTTCCTTGTTAAGACATGTAGGCCGTAGCCTTTGGTCATGGTGATGGACTGATGGTGGACTTCAAAACTTCAGCAGCAACCAATTACTCCACTGTGCATATCTGAGCTACCAAAATACAGCCTGAAATCTGTGAGGCAAATCGATTCCATCAGATCGATTCTTCGATAAAAGGATCCATGTTCCAGCCCCAATGTGGCAATCCTTGTCAAGGCAACATTTCAATATTTACAAGACGAACAGTCTCTGCAAGGACCATGCTGGCTGCCACTATATAAGACCAAGTGAATGACAGCAGCGACTAGAATTCAGCCATTAGGGGTGTGTGTGAGAGAGAGCAGAAAGGATGAAGAGCTTGCAAGGTGAGATCCAGCTGAACATTCCTGCAAGCAAGGGTTGGGAGATGTTCACCAACAATGAGATTTTGGGTAAGATCAACCCTGAGATGTTGTCCGGCGTCGAGTATCTGAAGGCGATGGCAGCCCTGGCAGCCTCAGGCTCTTCAGGCTAGGATCTGGTAAAATTTTCAGTACATGGTTAAAGAGTTTTCACTTGTAACGTACACCGTGATGTTCATAGTGTAGTTCTGACAATACTAGTATGCTGCATATCTGTCTGCCCTATATACAGTAACAGTTAAAATGTGTCCTTTTCCAAAAAAAAGAAAAAAAGATAAGAAGCTCTCCTAACGTTTAAAACACATGACCGACAAAAGCTTCTCAGGCATGTCCTATAACATGATACTGAATGCGCATATCTGACCATGCTGTCTGAAGTATGGATATTTGATCGTCCCTGTGAACTGCAGCACCGCATCACTTTGTGAAGGAATCAGTCCAGAAGATCGAGAAGGTTGAGTCGGGCCGGTGCCTCGGTTATGAAGTCATCCGCGGCGAGCTGAAGGAGATGTACGACCCCTACCATGTCACCTTCTCCTTTGTCCCCGTCCCGGGGAAAGAAGGCGAGCAGTGCATCGCCGGATGGAAGGCCGAGTTTGAGCCGATCTCCCGCACCGCCCCGCTGCCCGAGAAGGCCAAGGATGCCGCCCTCGGGTTCCTCAAGTTATTCGAAACGTTCGGTGCCTCCAACTAACTAGCACGTCAGAAATGTTTCTCATCGAAGAAAAATGTGATGAGATCTATGTGTCGTGTAGGACAGTAGTACTTGGCTTGAGATGTGTTACATGATACTGCTACCATGTCTGAAAAATGCATGTTCTATTTAAGTACTATGAAGTGAAAATGCAGTGCAATAAGCTTGTATTGTTCTCTGTTAGTTGTTGCTCATCTTACTGGTTATATTGTGGTCCATCTTACTGGTATATTTGATGGCGAGTGGCTACAACATATCTTTGGAATCAAATAGTACTAAATGTGTACCCCTTGTCAATTTTATTTTAATTCTGATCCTTTTAGCCATGCCTCCACCCGTGGCGTAGCAAGACAACGTTGTCACACAAGTCACCTTGGTATGGTCAAATCCCCAGGGGGTGGGCTGGGGAATATCCCATGGGGGCACGAATGGGACGGCCCCACAAGGACCCGATAAATATAAAAAATATTTTTTAAATAATGGATTATAGTTTTTAATATGAGATTGTATTCTTTTCTTGTATAATTGACTAAAATTTGAATCTATATATTGAAAAAATATGCCTACATAAGAACAAATTAACAAATAAAGTCATATTATTATTTTTAAAAATATATTTAACCTATTTTTTATCCCCTGTAGGGGACAGGTCCCCGCAGGAACCAAGGACAGGGGCCATCTCCCCTGGTAGCCTTAGTGGGGTAGTGCGGGAGGGCATGCTAGCTGGGGTTAGGATGGGCTACGGGGGCCTCTCTTGGGATCTTCGCCCCATTACCACCCCTAGCTAGTCACCACCAGTGGCGTGGTAAGAAGTGTCATTTAGCTAAAATTATCTATTGGCTTTGTAGTGTTGTCTTACCATGCAATAGGTGGTAACGTAGCTAAAAGGATCATATTTGAAAAAAAACAGTTAGCGATGGGTTAGTAATAAAAATAAATCTGAAAAGTGGTTAAATAATAAATATTGTTCCTATGCAGGCTACATGGTGAGTCCAACAAAATAATGCTTCAAATTTGTTAGTTGGCTTTATTTCTTTTTTAATTCGTTATTATCTTTATCTCATCTTTATAAATCTTTGTCGGATGGCAAATGGGCTACCGGAATGGCGCATATTGTGGCTTACGAATGCGACACGTCTCACAAAACACTAGTTACGCTTGAACCTATCTATCTATACCTATTTCTAAGAGCCTATTTGATAGAGCTGCAAATTATCATTTTTCAATTTCTGTTTTAGATTATCTGATAATCCATTTCTCTAAGAATTTAGAACTACATCTGAAAACCGTTATTAACTCTAGAAACATAAGAGGAGAGATTAGAGACGAATAAATCATGTTACCCCTAGTTATAACCCTTCATTTTTTTAGTAGTTTTGTCTTGCCTTCATTTTTCTGCTGTTATCATAAACAATTTCATGCTACCCCTAGTTGGGAAGCCAAACAACATGTTATCCATTTGTCATTAGTTCAAGAATCAACAGCGGTTGAGGATTTGCTAGCTGGCATGTAAACTGCAAGAGCATATTACAGGACCAAAACCTTGATAAAGAATATGTGGTAGGAAGCAACAAGTGAACAAAATACAGCCAAGGCCAAGCTAACCATATATGGTACACGCACGTTTAACAGAATACTCCCACTGTATTAAAAAGGTAGAAAACCAATACATTAGTTCACTAACTTCCAGTTCAAGGAGCACCATATGCTTTAGCATTTTGACCAGAGGTGTCTTCTGAGATCTTGTAAAGCTTTCCATGCATAACATAATCAAACTTGTCAGCCAGAGTTTTTCTGCCAGCCTGAAAAGGAGACAATTCAGTGTTAATTCTCAATACTAGGAGTTCAATCTATATGTCTCATCAGATGCAACTCCATGAAAAACATTGAAGAAATCTTATGAACCGAAAACACAATCCAACCTGCATTTGAGTCATTCAATATCATTACTACATTATTTCAAGGTCAACCTGTAAGATGCACAGCTCACAGAATGGCAAGGCCAAATCACCCGTGTATAGTAGCCAGTGTTTGGGTTGCCATCCAAATTCAGCGTAGAGGCTAAAACCATGGTAAATTTGTCCCCAGCGTGCATAGGATAGTCTTCTGTGACAACATCTAACTGCATGTACATATCGAACTGCTCGCTACGAGCTTCGATACGAGCAATGTTCACGAAGACACTAGACGCTAGGCGGGCAGCGAGGTAGGGCCTAGCGCCTAGGGTCCCTAGGTGGCCGAATTAAAAATGAGGGCAGCAGGCTGAAGATGAGCAATTATGCATATATATTTGATTTAAATGGCTAAATGCTTAATGTAAAATTGTAAAACCTGCAAATGTACGGGTCATCATGGACACGTAGAATCAAACTGCGAAGAAAATAGACTTTCAAAGGGTCCAAACAAAAGAAATTCAAGGAAGAAATGACTATTTTGCAATATCGAAGAACTCCGATGGCTAAATCACAAAATTGTCAATCCCCAATAAATTCTCACATCTCCATCCAAATCCCCAATTTTGTGCCCGCCTTCTCCTCTTCTCCCTCTACTCCGGTCAGTGGCGCCTCTCCTCCCTCTACTCCGGTCGGCGGTGAGGCTAGGCCATGTCGCCACCGCACCATCCGTAGCTCGCCGGTTAGTACCTCCTCTCATCGCCACGCCTCCCCACCAGTTTGGCGCGCCACCCCAACTCCACCGCGCCACACTGTCCTTCACCGCCTCCTCCAAATCCTATGCGGCCGCCCCCTCTACAGCTCCCTCTACACCACAGCGCCGCCGCCAAAGCCCAGGTTCTTCTTTTCCTCTTCTCTGACCTCCGATTGCTTCTCTTCCCCTCCTCTGACACCTCTTTTCTAGCTCTGGCAGCCGCCGTGGCCGAGCCAGACACGTCTCTGCACGGCGACGGCTCCGCATTTGACCACCGACGGCCGCCTTTGACTTCCTCAGGCCGCCTAGCCTACCGATTTTGGCCAAGGCGCGGTGGCGGGGCTCCGCCCAGCACCTAGGCCAACCTAGGCGGCCACCTAATGCTGCCTTTTAGAACACTAGATTCGAGAAACTGCACGCAAACAATACAAGGATAAAATAACATCATGTCATGTTTGAACAACACTGAGAACAGTACTTTTAAGTAGTACTTGTGAGATGAATATCAAAATCACACTAAGGGAAAAAAGTTATCAGATTATTTACAGTATCTATCGAAACAGAAATTCTGCATAGGAAAATTATATGGGGCAACATTTGACAGAAAAGAACATTCACATAATCGTCCAATGATGCAAGCATTTCATTTGGAAGTACAGCAGAAAAATGCTTAATCGTTGGAAAAAATGCTTAAAATCTGAAAGCAGGATTGCACCAATTACATCATGTGAACAGGGTGCTTCAAAATCACTTAAAAGAACTGAAAAGTGTCAAAGACAAGGATCCTGCCAAGGCAAGTAAAAAAATCAAATCCACCCTGATTGTGACTACACTTTCATTGCTTATTTGCTCAGGTCAGGGCATCCTTTTGCCCTGTAACAGAACCATGGACATAGTACTAAGGAAAAACATAGCATTGGCAATAGCTTCCCCCCTACAACATGAGCACCCACTGATATGAACAATGCTAAGAGAAACAAAATGTTATAGGGTATTCATGAAAGAATTATGACTGTTACAATCCTCAGTACGAACAAACTTGGTCACGTTTTTAAAAAGAAAACTGATGTCAGAGTATATACAAACCAATGTAAGTCAAGTTTACAGGACAAAAGGAAACAGCTATAACAACAGTAAAGATGTCTCCCTACACTCGATGAAATAGTGATATACGCAATCTGAAAGCCAACAAAAAATTTAACCAGCAATTTGACTTGTGTTCGTTGCTGGCTGGTCTAACTTAGCAAGAATTGGTAACACTGCCATTATGCCAACATTTCTACATATCACTTTAAATCGTCTATATTTTTAGGATACAAGATTACACTGTAAATTGAGCTACAAGAAACAATTGAACTCAATAGACCTCCCTCATTTCAATTGCATAAAAAATTAATGCCATCTGGTATGAATCATTCTATCACATGTATGAATGCAACAAGTAATACAACAGCAAGCAAAAAGCCACATACTCTATCCCCTGCCAATCTTCCTCATGTTCGAATCATTTCAGATCTGGTTCATGTCATACATTCGTAACCACAAGCTATATCTAACACTTGGAATCTCTATTCCCATGTTTGGAAGCAGCACGATGCATCTAATCACGCATTCATAAATTTGATCACAATTCTGCCGACAAAAACAGATCTGGGCCGGTCGCCTGCGTCGAACAGATAGAGGTGCGAATGGGGGAATGGGGCTGCGATGAAGGCCGAGGTCGCCGGTCGTCGTCGTGGATGCCGGTCGCCTGGGTCGGATGGATAGAGGTGCAAACGGGGGATTGGGGCTGCGATGAAGGCCGAGGTCGCCGGTCATGGTCGTGCATGCCAGTCGCCTGGTTACCTGGGTCGAACCGGTGAGACGCGAATGGGCAATGGGGGCTGCGTGAGATGGGGAGTGGTGGGGTCCTGGGGTACACTGGTGGCATTTTGCGGCACCAACTTGAAGGGGTATTTTCATTCGGTTTTGCTATTATACAGCTGATTAAAATTTTTATCTCTCAGTTATATGAAGTTACACTCTCAATTAACTGAATTTGCAGCTCTTCTCTAAAAAAACATCTGCAACTTCAGGTGATTCAGAGATCAACTGAAGTTGCGCCCCCTCCAAAAAACTCATCTGCAATTTTGGGTAATTGAGAGTATAACTTTAAGTAACTGAAAGATAAAAAAATTTCAGTCGTTTGTACAATAGTCACTTCCATTTTCATTAGAGTGAGATCTAGGGGTATACTAGTGGTATTTTGTGGCCACCAACTTCGAGAGGTATTTTCATTCGAGTGAGACGGCTCCTTACCAGAATCAGCCCGAAAGTCGCTCCTCAACTCTAAGTCATTGCTGCTCTGCTCCTGCCTGCATTCTAAAATCCAATTTTGAGAAGCTAGGGTGTGTTGAACTCCAGTTGCTCCTAGCGAGAATCCAAGAGCAGAGCCCTACCAAATACACCCTATTTAGGCACTCTGAGGCTCTCATGTTAACCAGAAAGATCAAGTCAACTATCAGGGACACAAGTTATAACGACTCAGATTAAAAGAAAGAGTCCATATCAAATACAATCTAAATTAATTAAAATTTGGAATAAAAAAGAAAAAATTAGTAACTTGATTTCCATACTACTTTTAAAGTCATGTTCATAAATAACTAAAATTTAAAGTAATAATTAAATGAAAATTAACAAATAAAAAAGAAGAGTTTATGTCAAGTACAAGGCGTATATTAATTAGGCACTCCGAGGAAACTCCCACATTAACTAGAAAGATCAGGCTATCTATCTGGCAAACTAAAGTTATAATGACTCAGATTAAAAGACAGAGTCCATGTTAAGTATAATGCAACATGAATGCATCATTTTCAAGCCAATCGAACCAATTCCCAAACATTACACCTACTTTCGGCCTCTAAAGTACCTTAGTCGGTCAGTCTACATTTCCCTTGCCAACTTGACCGCCGGCATTCTGACCGCCAACCACCGATCGGTCAAACCGCTCCCAATCACTATGACAGAAAGGGTCATCATAGATGATTCACAACTGTCATCACAGATGATTATCAAACCATTTGAATTTATGTGTTTGTGTTAATAGGTGGTTATCATAGACGGTTCTCAAACCGTCTATGATAATTATAACACAGACGATTTTTTAAAAACCGTTTATGATATATCAGGTATCACAAACGGTTCTTAAATATAGCCGTTTGTGATATGCTAATTATCACAGATGGTTAATGCCAAAAACCATCTATGATATATCGTATATCACAAACGGTTCTCAAACATAGCCGTCTGTGATATCTTACATATCATAGACGACTAATGCCAAAAACCGTTTGTGATATTCATAAAGCATAGATGGTTTGTTGCTACGAACCGTCTGTGATAGATATTTGAATATCTATATTATTTCTTGTTTTTCGGCTAGTCTCAGGAAATGCTAGCTATACCCTCTGAAAACAAGCAAACATATTACATATATAGCACACGACAATAATTACACAGGACTAACAAATGAATTAAACAACTAAATGAAGTACATTTCAATGAATTGTTTGATTAAGCACAATTGAGTTATTACAATTGTATCAAATGTTTCAACATCTAATCTTCATCGCGGGTAGAACTCTCCAGTCTTATTTATGACCTCTGCTATCAAGAATTGGAAGAGTTTTCCTTAAATTTCGGCAAGTTTGTCAAGATTGAATGTACTTACGTCGAACTCCACGCACTGTCGTTAGGAGTGTTAAAGTCGTTAGCATATATATATATATATATATATATATATATATATATATATATATATATATATATATATATATATATATATATATATATACGTATGTATACATACGTATATATATAGGACGACGTGAATAGGGCACCATGGTGCCCGGCACCATGATTTCAAATGCATCAATTCTATCTAAATTGAGTATATTTTTTGAAAATATTAGTTTTAGGGTATATACCCATTTATAACAATTCAAATGAAATGTATAAGTTTGAAAACATATACTCAAATTCAAAGTTTTGAATGAATTTAGATCACATACTTTATTGATTTATATATATAATCAGTATATAACTACAATCAAACTATCATAAAAAAGGCAACTACAATTCAAAATTTAGTTCAAACTTGTTTAAACTAGTTAAACTTGACATCCAAGAGATTTTAAAATTTTTCGCACATGATACATACCTATTTTAGACTATGGTGCCCGGGCACCAAGGAGCACTCATTATTTTTACTATATATATATACACACATATATATATATATATATATATATATATATATATAAATCGATAATCACAAAATAATTATTGGTAAGTTGACAAACCTCTAGATCATTCGTCTTAGTGGCCATGATGTCCTCCACATGGTGGCAAATGTAAAATCCACACACGTTGCCCTGTAGCTGCTGGTGGCACTACAAAAATAGAATTACGTACATAGGTATTATTAGTTCTATAGGCATTATTACAAAGTGTGATATAGCATTATTGTATTGTAGCAGGTACTGAAAATCATATCCTGTGTCGCAGTGTGGTGCTGGATTCTTTGTATGTCTCTCCTTGGGCAACGTAAGCGCTGAATGACTTACGTGATTCCAAAAAGTTAGCCTCAACCATTGCAAATGAAGGAAAAACTACAATAGAGTTATGTATGAATCAAGAGGAAATGAATTTACCTGTCAAGTGTTTATTGCATACGGGTGAAGTCATGGTTGCTCCTAAGTAGGAAATCAAGATATATTACCTTGCTCCACTTTGGTACAATTACAATCAGAATCCAGTGACCCCTAGTTATGTATATCACCATAGTGATTAATTCTAAGTTTATGTTGCGTATAAAGTACAAATGAAACTTGTATAGCAACTAGTGAAGCACTTACCCTTGGTTGAAAGGTACCATGATGTAGTCCTTGTCACTGTGAGCAAGTATCCCCTTGTTATGTAATTTGGACAAAGGGTCTGTTATCGATGATGGATTGCTCAGAGACCAAATGTGGGTCCACGAAACCCACTGGTTCTTGCCGTCGTCGAACTTATTGGATCATGGATCTATACATAAGCAATGAGTTATGACATTTATCGGTATTATGTGAATGTAGAACTTGATTGTACAGTACATTTATAGAGTCCAGGATCGTAGAAGTGAGGCCTCGAGTTTGTCAAGGTTAAATAGTAAGAATAAGTCTTCGAAAGTCACGATAAAGTAGCCCAAGTCATGGAGGAAATGCATCTCCGTATATCTCACGGTGAATCCACTATGCCGGTTTGGCTTCATGTTGGACCTCTACATGTACCAAGTATGCAAAGTATTGCAAACTAGGCTAAATTGTGACTCGGGGACCAACGACACTTCAAGCATGAACTTTCATTCCTTGGGAGGCGCATTAATCTTCTTCGATTGGGCCTTAGCACCTCATTTGCGATACATTTTCGGTGCCGCCTTCACGGGAGTTGATGCGCTGGCCTTTTGAAGAGAAGCTTGAGGTGGAGTTATAGAGCGTTATGTTTGATAGGCATGGTCGTGTGGAGATCGCGCACAAAAGAGTCTAGGGCGATGTCCCTCTTGGGCCATTAGAAGAATGAATAGATTGCATCTCTTAGTGTCATGATTTCTTTGTTTTGGGGCCTCTCAAACATGACAACCCTGAAAACGTCATTAATCATGTCCACCTAGACCTTCTTGAAACCGGTCCCTAATTGGGCACTGTGCACCAACATCTTTGATAGGCATGGATACGCCAACCCCCGCCCAGTGTCAATGGGAATGGAGCCAACAACCCTGATTCTGAAGATGCATAGGGTGGCCTCCTACATAACGATATATGATGAACTAAGACGTCTACCAAGTCTATCTATGTAGAATTTTAGAGATGTACACTACCAGGATGTCGTCGATAGGTGAGTGGGCGTTGCTATGTTTAGAAAACAGCGCGGACATGCAGCTACTCCAGCGTTGAGGGGGACTGAGTACCATAATAACAGGGGTGGCTTGTGACTGGTTGCGGACTTCTCTTAGCTTTTTTCTTAATGCATTTATCTCTCCTCAAAGTGAGGCAGTTATGTCCTCAAGTTTTGCATCAAAGTCCTGTTTCATACTTTCCCCGCGCTTGACATTGGATCTCTTCCTACTCCTATATGCCTCGAGTCGTTGGGAATACGTGCCTCCAAGATAGTAAACCCCTAGGCTTCGCGTGCGACCTAGGTGCTCCCTGTTTTCCATGGCCATGGACAGTATATGCCTTTCCCTGACTGCTTGGAAGGAGTCTTCGAAGATTCGGTCAATGTTTGCCACAAGAGACAATCATGTTATTTTGGGCCCCATGAAGTTATGGACCTATTAATATCTAGCTAGTTTAACATATCTTACCAGGCATTGGGACAATTCCTCATCTACAGGGTTTTTGAAAGAGGCGACACCCGATGACGTGGTTGATGACCTCTCTCTTAACTAGTTTTCGGTACACTCATTTGTGATCCTGACAAATGGTGTGTAACACCCCAGCCAAACAATGGCCTGGAATGCTACTAAACTAACAACATAATAAGACAAAGCTAAGGCATTCTATAAAATTTCGGCAGAGCCTTCTTTGTTTATTGTCTAATTCAGAGGTTCCAACGAGCGAAATCAAAGGATATAATTAATCATAAACAATAAAAGCTATACTAAGTAGAACAATTATACTACTTAATTAAAGAGCGGAAGCAAAATAAGCAAGTTCTAGTTCTTTATTACAATTTAACCTCTTAGTCATAAGCCAAATCTCACATGAGCTACTCAATGATATAATTAAATTTCTATATTTCTTTCACGGTGAATAATTGCAAGTGCAACAACTATAGTCCGCCTTTAATCCCATGCCCGCCAATCTCATGAAGGTACCTAAAACAAACAACAAACAACAACAACAACAACGAGAAGAGTGAGTCCAACGACTCAAAGAAATATAATAAATAATTACAAGAACCACCATGAACATCATCTCACAATTTAACCATCAATCATATAATGAACCATGCTATGCAATATGATCAAAATCTCTTTATCTCTTCTCTTTCGCATTTTACCGTGACGCGGTGTGCATCCGTCAATGCACACCCATGCTCGTACCATCCGATGCGGGGACCAATGCCCATACTCCACAAGTATGGGGACCTTTAGCCCGTCATGACATCAACATGACGGGGACCTCGACGCTGGTCATCTCATGACCAAGACTTCAATATATCGGCATGATGCATATATGTGAATGTCTCAACAAATAAAACTTGCATTCATCATATCTATGCATCATAACTTCTCATAAACAACTTCAATTGCAACATGATGCATATATGTGAATGTCTTAATGAATAAAAACTTGCATTCAACATATCCATGCATCATAAATTCTAATAAACAACTTCAATTGCAAACTACCATAAACAATACCAACATATCATTATCACAATCAAGATCACATACACTCATAATACCGATCAAACATCACAAACCACCACTCATCAACCATCATACTATAAAATTTCACCCATCATTATACTTGCCTTAACCACGCGAAAACGGAGGATGAGTAGAAGGTGCAGCCCGGAACCCGTCCTCCTCCTGAACATTAATATAATATTTTCTAAGACAACAGACATGGGTCTATGGATAAAATAAAAACACCCTTAAACTAACCCAACATATTTAACTTGACCCCAACTCAACTCTTCTCTCGGCCAACCCCTGCTTTCTACAGACAGCCACCTTGAAAAATTCGTAACTTTTGATACAAAGGTCCAAATGAGACGTTCTTAGATTCTCTAGAAATATAATTAAATTATCTAACTAAACCTATTTGGGGAGCCTTCCAGATTCGGCCATCTTCTACCCGATCCAACCAGTTTTCCTCAATCTGTATTTATCTCGGGACAGCGCACTAAAAACGCCGTAACTTCCACCACAAAAATTGGAATTTGGACTTCTTGACCTTTCTGGAAAGCTAAGAAAATTATCTACAAATTTCCTAATATGAAGATCCTCTGATTCGCCCGTTTACAAATTTCTAAAATCGATCTACCGGAACCCGTCGGGAAACCCTCCGAGATGCAAAAGAGTCAACTTAGAAAAATCATAACTTTTGCTACGCAACTCGGAATCACGCGTTCGAGGACTTCATGGAAAGATAATTTCGTCCTCTACAATTCTCTAGCAGGGGTCCAGACCTGAATCCCCACGGATATAACCCAAAACCGCCGTCTACCACATTCTGTCCTAGCAGTCCAGAGTGACATAAATTGCTATCAAGATCAAAGAATATTATTCTAATGGGAAACAAGGATTACCCCTTGACAAATGGATGAAGAACACGAAGATCTCCTCCCTAATTCCTCCTTTTCCCCTTCTCCTCCTTTTCTTCTATTGATCTTCTCCTCCTCCGGATCCGAATGTCTTGCGCGAACGATCTCCTCCTCCGCTTGATTGGCAGCACAAGAGAGCTTCTTCACCAACAATGGAGGGAGGGGAGGGAGGGTGCTGCTAGAGGAGGGGAGGCGCAAGAGAGGATGGGGAGGCGCAATGGAGGAAAAGAGGGAGGGAGGCGCAATGGAGGAAAAGAGGGAGGGTGGTCGCCAAGGGGAGGCGGCTAGGGTTAGGGAGGGGCGCCCCCTCCCCTTGGCTTAACTTCCCACCTGGGCCAAGGCCCGGCCCAGGTTGTCCTATTTTATTCAGAAAACCCTTCAGGAAAATACTATTTCATTCTTTTCTTTTAAAGGTCCTTCTCCCCGATTAACCGATTAATCGCAAAATCTTTTCCGGGGTATTACACAATTAATCGTTCAACTCTCGAATCGCTTTGGGTATTACATTCTACCCCTTAAACAGAATTCGACCCCGAATTCTTTCCGTGCTTACACTAAGGATTAATCACAACTAAAAACTTGACCATACTAACACGCATAAGTTGTGATTATCTTCGGATATTGCTCACGCTTGCGAGACTTCAATTCCTAGGTTGCCTTTCTCTCTGTCTGTTGCGACCAAATACCTTGACATACTTTAAAGTTTTATTCCTCCTTGCTTGCATCCCGTGCATAGATTCTAGAAGATCCAAGCGACATGCCCACTTCCCGATCCAAGCCATGATCGTGAGGGCCCGACGTATCTCGGCTGAACTTCCCTTTGGTATCGACCTCACCACTCCTTGGTGGGAGATACTCTCAAGCCCACTTCAAGTTCTAAATCCTTCTCCTCGCATCAAGATAACATGTTCGCCCGCTCTGGCGACAACGATTCTGTCTCACCAAGGCCACTCGTTTGGTCAACCTCCAAATCCTCGCAACTAATGAGCGATTAAATATACCTCGGGTTATTATTATTCCTTTGGTAACAACTAGCACAACGCATGTAACTCTTACTCCAACTATCAACCGATCTTTTCCTTAACAAGGAGCACCTCCTTTAACCCCGGACGCTGTGATTGCTCAAAGTAAACCAACTAACGAATGAAAATGAGGATTCAATGCAAAAACCTCTCCACCTTCAATTAGGTAGTTTGCAAATAAACAACATTTAAGTCTAAGGAGAATCATTCAAATGTCAAGATCAACCTTTATATATATACATATATACATTCCTAGGAATAAATTTTCTTTGATCCACAAGATTCCAAATCATCACATACTTCATCGACTCGGTTCTCTTAAATTGGCAACATCAACTCTATGCTCAAACCGAGTGCATCCACCACGCCTATGCAAAAGGACTCTACTATTCTCACAATAACATGCTCTAGTCAACCTCTCTATCCACATGTTACTTTAATGCATAATATCAAATGCACCTCATCGTTAGTTTCTCCCACATTCTCTTCACCACAATTCTTTAAGGATACACAATCATGAGATTCTCACCACACACTCATTTACTACACCCAAAGGATACTATCATGGTTCATCACACTATTTAGAATCCACCCATTCCATTATTCTCACACAACATCATTAGCCACCCGGTCCTAGTATTGATCACCAAACCAAATCTTCCATCTCCGTGGTTCCTATTCATGTACTTGACGTAATTGATACAAAAACTCTCGAATCGGTGACTAGAATCTTTCACAATCATCCATACTCAATCATTATCAACTATGTAAAACATATTCTCAACCCGATTATCTGTAGGAAGATTCTAACTCCTGGAGGGTTACTCACTGAATCCAAGTCATACATGGCAATAATTTCAACAATTTCTGCTGTCCCAAAAATTCCCATAACAGTCCAACTCTTCACAATTATAATATCATTACTACTCCATCATAATCCTCCTACTAACCCCTTACAAGTACCCAATCATGATACTCCAATAAAATTGATCAAGATTCTCATACTTTCAATAATTCTAATGTTCCATACAAACGATCGTAACACTCTTGAACCACAATTTACTATAGGTTCTTCTAGTTGCAACAAGATAACTAGTTAGCTCCAAAGACAACTTCTTTAAATCAAATCCTCACCGAGAATTATTCAATAGAACCAATTCATCACTCTAAGAATCTCATATAACTTGACACCCACGATCTCACCCAACCCAATCACACGCCACACCAACCAGTTGCCAAACATATCCTAAAAGGGCTTGCAACCCAAATCGGTTACCCCTTTCTTAGAACAGACATAAAAAGTAAATTTTCCGCACATGGGAAGATGCTACCAATTGCAATAGACACCAGACCAAGAGAAGTGGCAATGATCTTGGAAAATAAAACATAAAATCACAGTTGAAGGCACATGCCCCTCAAGAAGAGAAATATCCAATATCAACCAATACGAATACAACATTGTCATTTTAAACTCAAGAAACTCTTTTGCAGTGAAAAAAAAAGAAGTCACGCACACCTATAGAAGTTACACAACCTAACTCCACGACTCATAAATCTTTTAAGAGCTAATTAAACTTCTCAACGCGTTAGTTTGCTCAAAACAATTTTCACTTAGCATACGCAAATATCAAAACTTTTGATTCAAATAGTATCGTGGAAGTTATCAAATTCTTTTATTTATAGAACATTCAACATTATCATCACAACCACATAGTCCATCATACTAACATCAGAATCATACATTCTTAACAAACATCATCATACTCTCAAATCACGTCATAAACTTTTCCAAAAGAAACACAAGTAAACACTTCATCATGTTTCTATTATCTAGATAAGATTGCAACTATATAATCTAGGAAATCCTAGTGCATAAGTCATCATATTAAAACAAAGCTCTTAAACAAGATGATACTAGAACATGGCAATCTCACAAAACATGCTAGTATAAATCTCTTATTAGATTTCATATATTCAATTCATATTGATGCTCCACTCTAATTTAGCACAAATTGATTGTACTCTAGTCATTACTTAGCAATAATTGATTATTATTGTATTATAGCAACAATCATGATCCTAACTCCGGTTTACAATCATAAAACAATCATGAGCATAGATTCAGATTTCATCTTATGTTCAACAATTAGAACGAAATAACTTTAAACTTCAATAAAATCGACTTTGTAAGACAAGATTCTACAAGTCAATACATCAACCTTCATCTATTTCTTTATACATATTTCAACAACTCGGCATGATGAAAGATTTATGAAACTAGCAATGAACATGCTCATACAAGATCTAAATAAATGACAGATTAAAGGTTAATATTTCCAAGACAATATCCCAACACCTCCTTACTAATCATTCCAAATGGTCAGATTAATTACTAAAGAAAGACATAATTCAATTCATCCAACATGATAGAAATTTAAACAGTCATGATAATCACTCTAATTCTCTTTTGCACACTCCTCAATAACTCCATGAATTCCAATCATGAATAGGCAAGTTATTAATCATAGTTCTTCTAAAAACTATTACAAGGCAATATCAAATTAATCAATTACACTTCAAAGATGCTAGTGAAATTAATTATGCACTACGCTAACATATCCACTTGATAATTTATACTTTATGAATTAGTTTATATGATTACCACCTTTCACTTAAGCATAGCAAAACACCATAAATATTTTTAACACTCTCTTTCAGAAAGAAAAGGAAAAAAATAAACTTCAACACTCGAAATAATCTAACAGAAAAACGTAGATCCAAGACTTTCACATGTCAATGAGTGTTGCAACTCAAAACTTGCATCACTAAAAGAAAATACTAAGCGAACCAATAAGACATGAATCACAACAAGACAAAACTCCTACGAAGGACCAACCTTGCAAATCAACGAAGAAGCTTGGTAGCAAAAGTATCTCATTAGTCCGGAAGAAACAATAGTCGCTTCAAGGAACAGGTAGAGACCAATTGCATACCCTCAACTGCAAGAACCACAAACTCAAAAGAAATTCAAGATCGCAGCAGGCCAAGAATTGGCGAAATCAACTTAAGGATAATAGCAACTTTTCTAAGAAACTCACCCGCAACATCTGCAATTAAGTTACTTGAGGTAACTACATTGCTAATCCCCATACTACAAACAGTGGTATAATCTGGCAAAGCCAAGGCAGCACAAACAACATCTACATCTTAACAATGATTATCCTCACTCATAACAGTCATAGGAGCAAAACATAATCATACAAGATTATCAATAAGCGTACAAGATTATCTCCTAATGTAAATCATCAATACAACATGTCAAAATCATAAATGCAATGCTTGACCCATCCCATCCTCTGTGCAAGTGTGTCAATTTAATAGTTTAATTACCACGGACCTAAAGCCCGCTCGATACACCAGTAACACCCGACCAAACAATGGCACGGAATGCTACTAAACTAACAACATAATAAGACAAAGCTAAGGCATTCTATAAAATTTCTACAGAGCCTTCTTTGTTTATTGTCTAATTCGAGAGGTTCCAACGAGCGAAATCAAAGGATATAATTAATCATAAACAATAAAAGCTATACTAAGTAGAACAATTATACTACTTAATTAAAGAGCGGAAGCAAAATAAGCAAGTTCTAGTTCTTTATTACAATTTAACCTCTTAGTCATAAGCCAAATCTCACATGAGCTACTCAACAGATATAATTAAATTTCTATATTTCTTTCACGGTGAATAATTCGTGCAAGTGCAACAACTATAGTCTGCCTTTAATCCCATGCCTGCCAATCTCATGAAGGTACCTAAAACAAACAACAAACAACAACAACAATAAGAAGAGTGAGTCCAACGACTCAAGCAAATATAATAAATAATTACAAGAACCACCATGAACATCATCTCACAATTTAACCATCAATCATATAATGAACCATGCTATGCAATATGATCAAAAATCTCTTTATCTCTTCTCTTCGCATTTTACCAAGACGCGGAGTGTGCATCCGTCAATGCACACCCATGCTCGCACCATCCGTACAGGACCAATTGCCCATACTCCACAAGTATGGGGACCTTTAGCCCGTCATGACATCAACATGACGGGGACCTCGACGCTTGGTCATCTCATGACCAAGACTTCAATATATCGGCATGATGCATATATGTGAATGTCTCAACAAATAAAACTTGCATTCATCATATCTATGCATCATAACGTCTCATAAACAACTTCAATTGCAGCATGATGCATATATGTGAATGTCTTAATGAATAAAAACTTGCATTCAACATATCCATGCATCATAAATTCTCATAAACAACTTCAATTGCAAACTACCATAAACAATACCAACATATCATTATCACAATCAAGATCGCATACACTCATAATACCGATCAAACATCACAAACCATCACTCATCAACCATCGTACTATAAAATTTCACCCATCATTATACTTGCCTTAACCACGCGAAAACGGAGGATGAGTAGAAGGTGCAGCCCCGGGAACCCGTCCTCCTCCTGAACATTAATATAATATTTTCTAAGACAACAGACATGGGTCTATGGATAAAATAAAAACACCCTTAAACTAACCCAACATATTTAACTTGACCCCAACTCAACTCTTCTCTCGGCCAACCCCTGCTTTCTACAGACAGTCACCTTGAAAAATTCGTAACTTTTGATACAAAGGTCCAAATGAGGCGTTCTTAGATTATCTAGAAATATAATTAAATTATCTAACTAAATCTATTTGGGGAGCCTTCCAGATTCGGCCATCTTCTACCCGATCCAACCAGTTTTCCTCAATCTGTATTTATCTCGGGACAGCGCACTAAAAACGCCGTAACTTCCACCACAAAAATTGGAATTTGGACTTCTTGACCTTTCTGGAAAGCTAAGAAAATTATCTACAAATTTCCTAATATGAAGATCCTCTGATTCGCCCGTTTACAAATTTCTAAAATCGATCTACCGGAACCCGTCGGGAAACCCTCCGAGATGCAAAAGAGTCAACTTAGAAAAATCATAACTTTTGCTACGCAACTCGGAATCACGCGTTCGAGGACTTCATGGAAAGATAATTTCGTCCTCTACAATTCTCTAGCAGGAGTCCAGACCTGAATCCCCACGGATCTAACCCAAAACCGCCGTTTACCACATTCTGTCCTAGCAGTCCAGAGTGACATAAATTGCTATCAAGATCAAAGAATATTATTCTAATGGGAAACAAGGATTACCCCTTGACAAATGGATGAAGAACACGAAGATCTCCTCCCTAATTCCTCCTTTTCCCTTCTCCTCCTTTTCTTCTATTGATCTTCTCCTCCTCCGGATCCGAATGTCTTGCTGACGATCTCCTCCTCCGCTTGATTGGCGGCAAGAGAGCTTCTTCACCAACAATGGAGGGAGGGAGGGAGGGTGCTGCTAGAGGAGGGCGCAAGAGAGGATGGGGAGGCGCAATGGAGGAAAAGAGGGGAGTGGGAGGCGCAATGGAGGAAAAGAGGGAAGGGGGTGGCTGCCAAGGGGGGAGGCGGCTAGGGTTAGGGAGGGAGGCGCCTCCCTTCCCCCCTTGGGCTTAACTTCCCACCGGCCAAGGCCCGGCCCAGTTGTCCTATTTTATTCGAAAACCCTTGAGAAAATACTATTTCATTCTTTTCTTTTAAGGTCCTTCTCCCCGATTAACCGATTAATCGCAAAATCTTTTCCGCGGTATTACACAATTAATCGTTCAACTCTCGAATCGCTTTTGGGGTATTACATGGTGGGGAGGCCTCCAATCAGATTGCGATCTCATCCTGCATCCTCTAGTGTGGGATTTTACCCGTGTACCCAGCGGTGCCATGTTTGTGGGGTGAGTGTTTTGTGCTGGATAGCCTTGTGTACCGCACTTTTCTGTTGAAATTCGGTCATTGTTTTCATCTGCACAAAGACCTCTCATGTTTTCAGTGACACGAAAGGATACCTCATGAAGGGCGTGTGATCCTTGGTCATGTACTGTGTGACAAGCGTGCTCTTGAAGGTCTTCCACGTTTTTCCCATCACGAGGAGCATATGTCGTTGCACATGTTCCTAGACTTCTATTGGGATCTCGAACGAGTTTAAAATTTTCGTCCACAACACTTTTCGCTCATCTTCTGTCAAACCATTCCAGTTTGTTACAGTAATGTCGTATCCTTGATATGTCATAATTGTAAATTTTGGCCTTTTTGCCAACCATTGCAGTGTTTCACTTGACGACCTCCCAGTGAATCACACTCTCAATCATTCATTGAACCGATGGTTGTACTGTCTCATGATCCAAACCTCTGATTGGCCTGGATTATCCTGGCGTAGCATGTTCTTATGCTTTTAAATATGTGGGGACACTTCAGTCATGTGTTGCAAGACCGTGAAATGGGTTTGAGTGTACGTATCTAGATCGGGAGTTATTGCTTTCCTTCCGATGGTCCCGATACCCTCTAGCATCCCCCTGTGATGAGATACAGGCACACCTATCAGTTCGACTTGAAGCATGTAATCGACGTAGAACTCCATGACCTCTTTGGACTTTGACATAGTTTACCTCTCTCGGACTTTCACAGTGTAACAAGCTAGGAAAAGGTACGTTCAACCTTTATCGGTTTCTATTTGTGCTAACTCGGTCCTAATGATCATAGCGACCAAGTCACGCTGTGCATTGACACCATCCTTTGTTTTGTCAAGAATGTTCAGTAAGAGACCAATCAAGCTATCATATACATTCTTCTCTACATGCATGGCATTGATGTAATTACGAACTTCTAAGTGCTCCCAGTAAGGCAAGTTTCAAAATACTGACCTCTTCTTTCACAAGTTCTTCTGACGGGTCCTCAACTTGCATCCCTTTCCAAGCACAACATCGATATCTTTGACCATATCATAGACCTCTTTTCTGCTAAAAAGCCTTGATGCTGAGTCATCCTCTTTTTCTATCAAATTGTTTCTTCATCTTGCGGTATGGGTGATACCGTGGAAGGAACCTACGGTGACGCGTACACAGTTTTGCGCGAGTTGTTCAACCACACATTCTCGGTATAATCTAAGCAGTGCGGACACGCTTTGGCTCCTTTCGTACTCAATCCTAACATGTTACCAAGGACAGGAAAATCATTGATGGTTCAGAACAACATAGCGTGCAGGAGTGAAGTTCTCTCGTTTATCCGTATCCCATACCTGTACCCCTTCGTTCCACAGTGTTATAAGATCTTCCACCAATAGTGCTAGATACACATCGATATCGTTCCCATGTTGCTTCAGCCCTTGGATAAGTGTGACATCAAAATATATTGTAGATTTATACACAGCCAAGAGGGAAGATTGTACATGCATACATTGACGGGCCAAGTGCTATGCCTGGCTACTCATGTTACCGAAAGGATTCATTCTATATGAACTCAACCTAAACCTTATATTCCTTGGTTCCGCAATGAAGTCTACAAATATCCTATCGATGTTCCTACACTGGCAGAATCAGCAACGTGTCTTATCATTTCATCTTTCTGATTCACCTCGATGCCTTCGTTGTCATCGGAGTCATTCTTATGCTTGTATAGGGATACTTTGCACACCGGACAAACATGTTATTTTGCATATTCTTTATGGTAGAGGATACAATCATTCGAATATGTATGTTTTCTTTCTACTTTCATTCCCAATGGACAAAAAAACTTCTTGGCTTGGTAGGTGGTTCTCAGCAATACATTTTCCTCTGGAAGGATGTTTGCTAGGTTACCTAACATCGCCGTGAAACTCTTGTCGGACCAACCATTGCTTGCCTTCAATTTTAGCAGTTCAAAAATAGATGACAAATGTGTATTGCAGCTTGCAGCCCGGGAACAAAGGTTTCTCCGGGTCCTCCATCAAGTCATCGAATTTACCAAACACTTAGTCATTATAGTTTCCTTCTGCATCACGTAGCACTAATCCAGATTGTCATCATACGATCTATTCTCATCGAACATACAGTATACAACCTGCATATCATTGTCTACCTCGACACCTTCCTGTATAATCTTCTCTTCACTGTGACTAGTCCAATATGTATACCCCTTTTTGAAACCCCTTCGAATCAGGTGAGCTTCGATCTGCGCTGAGTTGGTAAACATCTTCGGATTATCGTAATCAATACATGGATAGTACATATATTCCATCCCCTTCTTCAACATATCATGTGTAATATCCGGACGTCGTTACGACGTAAGTTCTTAAAACAATCGCGGAATCGCTGGTTTTTCGGCAAACCGCGGGAAGGGAAAAATATAAATTGTAGAACATTGGGAAATAAATAAAATATATTAAAAATTAAAACAATTAATTTAGATATTTTAGCTCGTCTGGATGGGTGGGCGGTACCGATTTGGGCCACCGGTAACAAGGGCCCGTACCCCTCCTAAACCCGAACACCCACTTTATAAACCCTCTCCTTGGACCTCACCCTCCCCACCCCTTGGCCACCTCCCAGATTTTGCCCCAACATCCCCAAAACAGCTGCTGCCATTGGTGCCAAGGAGAAAGGTGAAGGAAGGAGAAGAAAGGGAAGAGAAGGAAGAAGAAGAGAAGCAAGGAGAAGAAGAAGTGGAGGAAAAAAGTGGGGGTAATTCAACATCTAGGTAATTTTTCCCATCCCAAACCCTCTATTTTTATGAACAATTAGTGTTCTTGGCATGGATTTTGTTGGTAGTTAATAGATTAATTGCCTGATTAGAGATTAGTCTAGCATCATACTGTTGATTGATTCGCATGGCGCGTCTGTCCTCATGGGTTTGACCTAGTAAACGAATTTTCCTATGGACTCTCCCGAAAGGAAAGTTGTAGAGGACTTCCAGATACGTCTCTTGTAATTTTTTAGTAATTTTTGACCATGGGATCTGGGAGATACGGGGTCGGGAATACCACTCTTCGCCAGGCGAGCACATTGGTACAGACCGATGGTAATTCGGGAATTTGAGGTAGTAAATGATTTTTATGTTCATGGCCGTAATTTAGAAAATTGCAGAGAATATGGTAATATAGCTTGTGTAGAAATTTCATAATTTTTGAACCTCTGTAGTGTTGCTGGGACACGATTGAACACTGCTGACCAATCTGCCAGAACAAAGTTCTTCCTCTATTTTGGGCATTAAATTACCCCTAGCTGTGATCAAAATAAAATTATGTGTTCTACATGAAAATTGTATGCTTTTAAGTCATGAATCCAGAGAGGTATCATTTGCTGTATTTGGATCATTCTTTTTAAAGATGCAGCGCTGCTGCAGAGGGTAATTTGCTGAATTATTATAAGGTGGAACATGAAAATAACATGTGGTGGATGTTGATGTGTTGAGAGCATGATAATGCTCCTTGTGGATGAATTAATGAGATTTATGAATTATCATATCATTCATATCATATCATGTCATTTACATATGTGGATGTCGCCGCACTTACCGCGATCGTACCGGTACATCATCGTATATTGCCGTAATATGATGCACCCCTTCACCCGCGAAAGCATCGTATATTGCCGTAATACGATGAACTACAATTCCTACCCTGGCAAGAGTGATGTGGAGCATAGCATAAAGTATTCATATGCATTGCATTGTGGAAAGATTCATTTGCATACATATGCAATATATATTGTGGTGATGTTATTTTGTGGAATATACAACTTTCTAGTTGTAATGTAGAATTGGCTTATGTGAGCTACTTGTGGCATGAGGATTGTGGATGTGGTCGTTGAATAGGGTTCGTCCCTTGTGTATGGTAAGTGTTGTGGTGATGGTATGAAATTATTTTCTCATATATATTAATTGCTGATAGCAAATGTGCATGTGAGAAATAATAATGTATTGAAGTAAACCATACATTTGTTTTATTGCCTTTGATAGTGGTAGTGGGTTTTAAAGTAGTCAAACAAGATTTATTTGCTAATACTTTACCATCATTGATAGTGTTTGAGGTTGAGGATATAAACATTGTTAATTAGGAAAGATTAAATGTTGATGATTAATCAATTGTGGTTATGGAAGATTAAATGTTTCTTTTGCATTTAATAGAGGATAAATTGACTGCACTCGTATGCTAATTAAATCTGAAATTGAAGAGGTATGATTAATAGAAGTTTGTGGTGATTTATTAACTGTGACATGAATTGTAGTTGTGGTTGTATGGAATTATAAATGATGATGTATAATTGTTTGTAGTTTGAATAGCTTGTTAAACTGTTTGCTTGCTGAGATTTTTATCTCACCCTTGTTTCCCCCTCCCTACAGGTGGACTTTGAGCATGCATTAGGAAGGGTAGAGCAGTACCACATTGATGCACTTGGATTTTGTTGTAATACTGAAATAAAGTCGAAAGAACTCTAGTCTTTGCTTAGTTATCCTGTGGATGATTGTTTCATCTTATTAATGTTAATTTGGAACTGTTTCTTTGGTTATTATTGTTTAAGTTGATTATGAATATTAAATTGTTCTCATAATTCTGTTATTTCCTAGTTGTTTATGCTTCCGCCTATATTATCCTGATAATTAAATGTTGCCAGTTTAATTTATCTTGTAAGTTGGCTAGTTGTAGAGCAGTTTTAGTAGCATCCCAGGGTAATGTGGGTCCTGGAGTGTTACAGTTGGTACCAGAGCGGGCTTTAGGTCCGTGGTAATTAAATTATTAAATTGACACACTGGTGCATAGTAGGATGGGATGGGTCAAGCATTGCATTTATGTTTTTGACATGTTGTATTGATGATTTACATTATGATATAATCTTGTATGATTATGATTTGCTCCTACTACTGTATGAGTGAGAATTGTCAATGATAAGACATAGAGATTGTATTTGCTGCCTTGGCATTGCCAGGTTATACCACTGTTTGTAGCATGGGGATTAGCAATGCAGCTATCTTCCTTGAGTGAGTTTCTGTAGAAAAGTTGTTATCTTCCTTGAGTTGATTTTGGCCAATTCTTTGCCTATTGCAGTTATTAAATTTCTCTTGAGATTGTGGTTCATTGCAGTTAAGGGTTTGCAATTGGTCTGTACCTGTTCTTTGAAACAATTATTGTTTCTTCTCGGAACATTTGAGACACTTCTGCTCCTTGTGAATATTGTTGATTTGTAAGGATGTTCCTTCGGGAGTTTTGTCTTGTTGTGAATCATGACTCATTGGTTCGCTTGGTATTTTTATTAATGAAAGTTTTATGTTGCAAACTCATTAATATGTGAAAGCCTTATATCTATGTATTTCTTTTAGATTATTTTGAGTTGAAGTTTATTTCCTCTCCTTTCTGAAAGAGAGTGTTAAACCCTTTGTGGTGTTTTGCTCTGCTTAAGTGGAAGGTGGTAATCATATAAACTAATTCATAAGGTATGAATTATCAAGTTGAGTTGTTAGCGTGGTGCATAATTAATTTTAACTAGCATCCTTGGAAGTGTAGTTGATTAATTTGATATTGCCTTGTAATAGTTTCTAGAAGAACTGTGAATTAGAATTTGTCTATATATGATTGGAACTCATGGAGTTATTGAGGAGTGTGCAAAAAGAATTAGAATGATTATTGTGATTGCTTAAATTTCTATCATGTTGGATAAATTGAATTATTTTTGTCTCTAGTAATTAATCTGACTATTTGGAATTATTAAGGAGGTGTTGGAATATTGCCTTGGTAATATTGATCTTTAATCTATCCTTTATTAGATACTGTATGAGCATGTACAATTGCTAGTTTCATCTATCTTTCATCATGCTAGATTGTTGAAACTTGTATAAAGAAATATAGGAAGATTGATGTATAGACTTGTGAAACCTTGTCTTATAGAGCTTATAATAATATTGAAGTTTGAAGATATTTCGTTCTAATTACTTAACATAAGATGAAATGTTGAATCTATGCTCATGATTATTTTATGATTGTAAAATAGAGTTAGGATCATGAATGTTGTTATGATATAATAACAACCAATTATTGCCAGTAATGACTAGAGTACAATCAATTTGTGCTAAATTAGAGTTGAGCATCAACTAGAATTGAATATATGGAATCTAATAAGAGATTTGTACTAGCATGTTTTGCGAGATTGTCATATTCTAGTACCATCTTGTTTAAGAGCTTTGTTCTAATGTGGCTGCAAGGTTTTCCTAGATTAAGTAGCTATCTTATTTAAATAATAGAAACATGATGGAATGATTTCTTGTGTTTCTATTGGAAAAGCTTCTTGTTAAGAATGTATTAATCTTATGTTAGCATGATGGTCAGTACGTGGTTGTGATGATAATGTTGAATATTCTATAAATAAAAGAATTTGATAACTTCCATGATACTATGTAAATCAAAAGTTTTGAGAATTATGTACGTGATCTTTTTGATCTCATGACTTATGTGGTAGCTGAAATTGTTTTAAGCAAAGTGTCATGTTAAGAGGTTTTATTAGTTCTTAAAGAATTAATGTGTTGAGGTCTTCGATTCTCTTTTGTTGGAATTGTCAAGGTGATACCAAAATCAAAGAAGGTTGCTCTCTTGGTTAAAAGAAAGAGTGTGATAAAAATATTGGATGTTGAAGTCAAGTTATGCATTTTTCGAGGTGTGTTTGACTTCTGATTTTCGCCGCATAAGAGCTTCTTGAGCTCGAATGGCAATACTGTATTCTTATTTGTTGTGATTTGATATTGTTCTTCTTGAGGAGGCATGTGCCTTCAGTTGTGATCTTATCTTTTGTTGTCCAAGATTTATTGCTATTTCTTCTAGTTTTGTGTTTATTGCAGATGGTAACATCTTTTTTGTGCTGAAATTTATTTCTTTTTGCCTCTCCAAGAAAGGGGTAATTAATTTGGGTTGCAAAGTCTTTTAAGAGGTGTATGGCAACTAGTTTGTGTGTTGGGCGATGATTTGGAAATCCTTGGTTCAAGGAAGTTAATTTTTAAGGGAATGGATTGAGAAATTAATAATATCTCAAGTAGTAATATGCTCTCTTGATTCTTGTTTAAGCTATGTGTTTTTGGCAGAGGTCATCTGCAAATTGAGTTGTTATATGTTGTGGTGTATTCTTTTTCAGTTAGGAAAAGAAAATGATTGATTTGGTCTGTCGAGTGATTTTCACTCTTAGCTTGTGCAGCGTGGATTCTCCAAATGTCTATTTGGAGAGTGTAAATAGTTTTGTTGTGAATCCTTTGACTTAGACCGTGGTACTTTGAAGGAAAGCTGGTTGCTAGTGTGTTGCTTGAGAATGCTTCTTTCTTCTTGTGGTTGTGTTACATTTGTAACAGTTATTGTTTGTGCTTCAAGTAATGTTAAGAGTGGAATCTGTGGTTGAATTCTTTAAAAAAAGGGTACAATGTATTATCCCGATTATAATATATAGAGGAAAATATTCTAAGAAGGAGGATGGTATTAGATAGTGGCTTGATAGTTGTGGCGGAAAATTTCGCAAGAACGGCAGGATCTGTTGGCCGCTCAGAGCCGACAAAAGAATTGTGGGCGCTCGGCGTTGACCGGCGCGTGTCGTGGACCCGTCAGAGTTGGACATGAGGAAGAGAGCCACCGGATATGCGGAGGCACTCTTGACGAATCAGTCCGAGCAGGAGGTGACGTGGAGCTTGAAGTTCAAATGTAGAAGAAGGATCCGAGTTCTTCGAGGGCGGGTGAGAACCCGTAGTTGTTGTTCCCTCGTGATGTTCTATCCTTGGGATGCTCTATTCTTTGGTTGTTCTTTCCTTGATTGTTCTTTTTGTCTCGTGGGTTGAGGAGCGAGATTCGTGGATGAATCCTTTTTAGGTGGGGAGAATGTAATATCCCGAACGTCGTTACGGTGTAAGTTCTTGAAATAATCGCGGAATCACCGGTTTTTTGGCAAATCACGGGAAGAGAAAAATATAAATTGTAGAACATTGGAAAATGAATAAAATATATTAATAATTAAAACAATTAATTTGGATATTTTGGGCTATCCAGAGGGTGGGCCAAATTGATTTGGGCCAACCGACCAACAGGGGCCGTACTTTTATAAACCCTATCCAAACCCTAACACCCCTTTATAAACCCTATCCCTTGGCCCCTCACCCCTCCCTCACCCCTTGGCCGCCCCCTCCCAGATTTTGCCCCCAACATCCCCAAAACAGCTGCTGCCATTGGTGCCAAGGAGAAAGGTGAAGGAAGGAGAAGAAAGGGAAGAGAAGAAAGAAGAAGAGAAGGAAGGAGAAGAAGAAGAGGAGGAAAAAGTGGGGTAATTCATCATCTAGGTAATTGTTTTCCATCCCAAACCCTCTATTTTTATGAACAATTAGTGTTCTTGGCACGGATTTTGATGGTAGTTAATAGATTAATTGCCCGATTAGAGATTAGCTGTTGTCTGTCTGTAGATTGATTCGCGCAGCGCGTCTGTCCTCGTGAGTTTGACCTAGTAAACGAATTTTCCTACAGACTCTCCCAAAAGGAAAGTTGTAGAGGACTTCTAGATACGTCTCCTGTAATTATTTTGTAATTTTTTGCCGTGGGATCTGGGAGATACGGGGTCGGGAATACCGCTGTTCGCCAGACGAGCAGATTGGTACAGATCGACGATAATTCAGGAATTTGAGGTAGTAAATGATTTTTATATTCATAGCCGTAATTGAGAAAATTGTAGAGAATCTGATAATCTAGTTTGTGTAGAAATTTCATAATTGTTGGACCTCTGTAGTTTTGCTGGGACGCGATTGAACACTGCTGAACAATCTGCCAGAACAGAGTTCCTCCTCTGTTTTGGGCATTAAATTACCCCTAGCTGTGATCAAAATAAAATTACGTGTTCTACATGAAAATTGTAGGATTTTAAGTCATGAATCCAGAGAGGTATTATTTTATTTATTGGATCATTATTTTTAAAGATACAAAATTGTGAAGCAGCGCTGCTGTAGAGGGTAATTTTCTGAATTGTTGAGCGGAGAGGAGTTTGTGCGGGTTCGGTGTTCTAGCGACGTCTTAATTATTTTAGTCGTGTTTGTATGCTGTGGTTGTGTGCTGAGAGTTGTCTTTTGGACAGGTGGTCTTGTCCCTGAGCGCTCTTGATTTTACTTCGCTTCATCGGATTGAGGCAAGTGAATGTAGCGGTGGTTGCTACCGTTTAACTTGTTATTCCTTCTACTTGCAATTTACATTATTATCTCAATTTGATACATGATGCCATGATTGCATGATATTTTAATTGTGGAGATGGTAGCAAATATTTATCCATTGATATGTTGATAATATGCTAGAAGACATGTGGAATTCTTGCTTAATGTTATAAGGTGGAATATGAAAAATAACATGTGGTGGATGTGGATGTGTTGAGAGCATGATAATGCTCCTTGTGGATGAATTAATGAGATTTATGAATTATCATATCATTCATGTCATATCATGTCATTTGCATATGTGGATGTCACCGCACTTAGCCGCGACCGTACTGGTACAACATCGTATATTGCCGTAATACGATGCACCTCTTCGCCCTGGAAGCATCGTATATTACCGTAATACGATGAACTACAATTCCTGCCCTAGCAAGAGTGATATGGAGCATAGCATGAAGCATTCATATGCATTGCATTGTGGAAAGATTTATTTGCATACATATGCAATATATATTGTGGTGATGTTATTTTGTGGAATATACAACTTTCTAGTTGTAATGTGGAATTGGCTCATGTGAGCTACTTGTGGTATGAGGATTGTGGATGTGGTCGTGGAATAGGGTTCGTCCCTTGTGTATGGTAAGGATTGTGGTGATGGCATGAAATTCTTTTCTCATATATATTAATTGCTGATAGCAAATGTGCATGTGAGAAATAATAATGTATTGAAGTAAACCATACATATATTTTATTGCCTTTGGTAGTGGTAGTGAGTTTTAAAGTAGTGAAACAAGATTTATTTGCTAATACTTTACCATCATTGATAGTGTTTGAGGTTGAGGATATAAATATTGTTAATTGGGAAAGATTAAATGTTGATGATTAATCTATTGTGGTTATGGAAGATTAAATGTTTCTTTTGCATTTAATAGAGGATAAATTGACTGCACTCATATGCTAATTAAATCTGAAATTGAAGAGGTATGATTCATAGAGATTTGTGGTGATTTATTAACTGTGACATGAATTGTAGTTGTGGTTGTATGGAATTATAAATGATGATGTATAATTGTTTGTAGTTTGAATAGTTTGTTAAACTGTTTGCTTGCTGAGATTTTTATCTCACCCTTGTTTCTCCCTCCTTACAGGTGGACTTTGAGCATGCATTGGGAAGGGTAGAGCAGCACCACATTGATGCATATGGATTTTGTTGTAATACTGAAATAAAGTCGAAAGAACTCTAGTCTTTGCTTAGTTATCACGTGGATGATTGTTTCATCTTATTAATGTTAATTTGGAACCGTTCCTTTGGTTATTATTGTTTAAGTTGATTATAAATATTAAATTGTTCTCATAATTCTGTTATTTCCTAGTTGTTTATGCTTCCGCCTATATTATCCTGATAATTGAATGTTGCCAGTTTAATTTATCTTGTAAGGTAGCTAGTTGTAGAGCAGTTTTAGTAGCATCTCAGGGTAATGTGGGTCCTAGGGTGTTACATCCTGCTCGGCCACTCTTCTAAAAGCAGACACGCTATTAATGTACTCTTCACTCACACGGTTCTGAATGTACATCCAGTTTCGGTCCATCTATACTACATATGTAACAAATTAGTGTCAAATTAGATTATTAATGCTACTATATATGGCTAGCCAGCTACGTACTATTCATGAAGCAATATATCAAGCAAGAATTAATATGTTGAAGTAAACTAGAAGTACTGACCCATTTTTAAATTGTAGCAAACTACCAATTAAGCTAGATCTAAATATAGTTATCATATATCTTTATTACAAGGCATATAAAATAGAAACAAATACTAACCTCTAATCACCAAGTTAGAATAAATTGATCTACAAGCAGCTCGATTTACAATCGGAATGCTTCTCCAAAGTTGGTCGCCTCCTTCAATGCAGCGCAATGAAGATAGATCAGAACCGGTCTGGTTTGGTATTAATTAATAACATAGCATATTCTAGACACGTCTAGGGGTGAAAACGGATCGGATAGTTTCCGCCGGATCCGGACGGATACGGATACGGATTGTGTCGGATCGGATTTTTTCGGATAGTTCTCGGATGGGATACGGATGCGGTTTTTTTATCGGATACGGATACGAATACGATAAGCCTAGTATCCGTCGAATACGGATACGGATACGGATTATCGGATAATACAAAACGGATATCCGAGGGAGGAGGACTTTAATTTTTATTTTGATATTTGGATTTCGAAAAGCACTGGAAATTCATTTAAGCTCAAAAATATGAAATAAACTCCAAAAATTCTAGGAAAATTCACAGAAGTTCATGGTGACATTTTGGACTTAATAAAAATATTTCCAACTAATGTTGGTATTTAATTTTCATACTTAAAAATACTTTTTAATTTCAAAAGTTGACCTTTAAACTCCAGAAAATCCAGGAAACCAAATAAAAGACAAATAACGCAAATAATTAATTTAAAATAAGATTTTATAGAAAATCAAAATATCATTTTATTTAATATCTATTTTTTGGTTTTCACTTAATTTACTTTTCAAATCGGGCTTTTCAAAAGCAGAAAATCCGGTCAAAACCCAAAAATAAAATTTAGGCAACAAAATACTTATTTTAATTTTAATTTTAATTTAATTAATTTCTATTTATTTATTTATTTTATTTAAAAAACCTGGACTGTTACAACTTGATGGATGAAATGGAGGAATGAAATATTCTTATGTTTGTTCAAATTGCTATTATATCATCATGTGTATTCCATGAATTGCACGTTGTTGTTACTTATGTAGTTATGTTGTGATCGACTATTGGGTATATTTTTATTGTGGATGAAAAGACTATGCTTGATTATATTTCATGAATGTTTTGACAAGATGAACTATTTACATACTTTCGTTAATTTTGGATGTATAGTTTAAGAGGTTTTCATGTTCGATAAATATTCAGTAACAGTATTCGTTTCGATTCAGTATTCGATCCGTATCGTATTCGATATTATTCGTATTTGTATTCAGTATTCGAGTTATCCGTATTCGTATCCGTATCCGAAAAAAAATATGAAAACAAATATGGTAGAGGTATTATCCGTCTGTATCCGATCCGTTTTCACCCCTAGACACGTCCAACCACAAACTATCTGTAATAGATAATTATCACAGATGATTCGTGTTCACAACCGTCTGTGATAGTTCATAGATGGTTCGTATTAAAAAATGTTTGTGATGTGTGCAAATATCACAGACGGTTCGTATTAATAACTGTCTATGAACTATCACTGACAATTTTTAATAGAACTGTCTGTGATGTCTTCAACTATCACAGATGGTTCGTCTTAATAACCGTCTATGAATTGGGTCATCACAGTTGGCAAACGGTCACTTTTGTAAAATCGTCTGTGATAATAGTAGCACAGACGGTTTTCCATAAATCGTCTGTAATGAGACGTCTAGAATGGTTTATTTTGTTGTAGTGAATTTTGCTCTCCAATTTCTCTCGATAATAAGACACAAATATGACTGCACATACCTTGATGGTCATACCACAACGGTCCAATCGCCAACCATTTGCCAATCGGACCGCAAGGTAACTCAACTTAGTCGGAAGTTCTCTCTCGGGGAAAAAAAGCTACCGTCAACTAGCTATTGGTCTAGCCGCCTTGGACTGGTCTGACCGTATGACCAATACCGGTTAGACTGTCCTAGACAAACTTTGCCCTGAAAATGAAGTCATCGGTGCAACCACTCTTCACACCACCCAAGCACAACAGTCTGATCGTGTCCACATACCGGTCAGACCGGCTAAACCTGAAACTACCGGAAATTTGCAAAACTGCAACTTCGACAATGCACAAACAAGCCCAATGATTGTCACATATACGTCACAGGGTATGGAGTGACCACCAAATGATCTCATAGAAACTTTATTTGAATAATCAACTCTCGATGATACACAAGTTGTAGATTCATAGTTTAATTCTTAATTGGGAGGATATATAAACTCCATAAGACACAATCACAAGGTTTATTTCTTGATGATGTCATATATACTTTGCTTGAAACAAGGTTATGTTGATTAGATCTTCACAGTGTCGATAACTCTTCTTCCTTGGGAGAAATGCTCATAGAGCCCCGCGACGTAGTCCTTGATTTTCACCTTCTTGTACAGCGCCGGCCGCTTGTCGTCTATCAGCTCATCTGCTGGCCCGATCTCCTTATCAAAATCCAACGCATATAACATCACCACCGACATCCTCTCTTTCTCGGCGTTCGTCACGACCCTATGCACCGAGCTCTTGAAAATCCCATTGCTCATTATCTTTCCCAAAAACGAAAAGAAAAATGTTCAGTTCTTCAGTGAATCAAGAACATGGAGTTGTGTCATGTTCATGGATAGATATGTACCTCCGTTGAGTCTCCTATGTTGATCAGCAGGGCGTGACGCCTTGTTGGGACGTCGTACCAGACACCATCTCTGACAACTTGCAGCCCACTGACGTCGTTGTCGACCATAAGAACCGTGACAACGGTTGCATCGGAGTGAGGCTTGATGCCAAAGACGAGATCAGGTCTCGGGCACCGAGGGTAGTAGATGAGTCTAGCATAAATGTCTGCCTTGTCGCCGATCTGTCTGATGAAGTAATCCTCTTTAAGCCCCAAGAGCTTGGCCATTGCCGGAAGGAGTCTGTTCTTCACTCCGTTGCACTGTTTGGTGTACTCATGCAGAACATCCCTGCAGGAAAAAAGTCCAGATTTACATGATAAGATGCAGGATCTGCGCTGTTCTTCAAAACGGTGAAATTTTTAGAGCTTTGTGATATACATGCTGCAACCGCAAACTGGACCTAAATCACTGGCGGATCCCATGTAGTTCATGGGTGTTCAATCGAACACTAAAATTTTTAGGCGAAATACCCTCTATTTAGTAAATATATTTGGCATATATATTAGTAATTGGTCTACATATTTTATATTTATACCCCCAATAGATTTCAGCCTACTCAGACACCTCCCCCTCTCAATTCATCTCAAAAACTACAACCCAGTTGAAGGTTCAAGAATGTTAATTAGAGGGGGGCGGGTGAATTGACAATTTAAAATTCTTTTGATTAAAACTAAGTTTTATATAGAATTTAAATTCAAGGTAGCAAGCGAGCCACAACGAGCGCCAAGTGTGGCTTAGCCGGATCGTCTACAGCCAGGGTCCCGGGAGAGAGCGTGTGGTGGCGGTTGTGCCGTCGGGGCCAATAAGGCAGATCGTGCACGTCGACAACAGCATAAGTGCATCCCTATTTTCAGGTTCTCAATCCCATATTCTCAATTCAACAAATTTTTCTAAATTATCTGAGAAGTTGTTTTACTACAAATAATTTATACTTTAATTTTGCTACTGTAGATCTCTACTTTAACTCTGAATATCCATCCTAAAAATTCTGGATCCGTCACTGGCCTAAATGGTCGATGCATTCAATTCTACGGCACCGCCTGCAAGATTGATTGCTTACCTGAAAGGTTTGGGGTGTTGGGGCCAAAGGGGGAGGTTTCTCTCCTCTTCCGGTTCCACTTTGAGGTACAACCGATCGGACCAGTCGAGGATTTGGTCCTCGGATTTCACCTCCTCGTTGCCGTACCCTTCGTGCTGGAAATGCTTGCCTTCTATCAGGTTGGAATACCTTTGCTTCTCTTCAAGAGGCAGCCGGAAAAATTCCCTCGACGCTTCCATCATGTCATCCATCAGAGAGGCCTCCATGCCATGGTTAATAACCTGGAAACGAAACACACACACGCACGATTCAGCTGCAGCTACGTGTCAGCAAAGAACAAGTAGCTGTACGTAGCCAAGATTGTTCGGGCAAGGTTACCAGGAAGAGGCCCCAAGACTCGAGCGCCGACCGGAGTTTCGCCGCCTCCTCGGCGCCGTCTTGTCGGGACAGGCGGTCGAGGTCGATGACGGGGATCGGCGCGGCGGCTGCGTTGACCGTCGGGTGATCGTGCTGCGGCACGACGTACTGGGCTGGAACGTCGACTGTGCTCGTGGCGGCGAGCTCCTGCACGAGCAGCGTCGGCCCCGGTTCTTCCCTGCGGGTCCCTTCCATGCTGCACGTTGCCACGTTTCTGTGATGTCAAGACTGCGAGAGGCGCACTTAGCTTTGAGCCTTTAAATAGGAATTTTTTACTATTCATTCTACTACTAGTAGTAAAAATTAAATCTAATCATTGATTCATGAGAATAGTTTTTTTTATAAATCTAATTTTTTTGTAAGGATATTGTTGACTTTTGCTCTGAACCTATTATTAATCTAATTTTTTTGCAAGGATATTATTGACTTTTCTTCTGAACCTATTATTAATCTTGTCTGTCGCCGTTGTTGCCGCCTCTCACTTGTTCCTTGTGCTGGTGCCGGCGTCGCGGCGTTTGCGGAAATTGCTCTTACACTATATATTTTCTTTATAATTTTATCTCTCAGGATTTACTACTAATAGTATAATCAAATCCTAACTAATTTGATCTATTGAATTAAAAAGAATGGCATTCATTTTTGGTACCATAAAAGAGCCCAAATAGTAAACTAAAATGTTAATATTTCTAATGTGATGTTGTACTAAAAAGAATAAGTCTACTTTAACCCTTCAACACTTTAGTTGGTCTAACTTTCAATCTTTAAGTATGAAGCCGGTCAACTTACAACATTGAAGTCCTGAAACTAAGTATATGACCTTTGCGCCCAATCCACCCTGGTTTTGAGCCACATTGGATGCCACATCGACCCATGCATGTGCATGTGCTGCCACTTGACGTTGAATTCAGCGAGCAGGCACGGCGCCATCGGGCTGGCGCTCGAGCTTACGGAAGGTGTCGAGCGCAAATTCAGTTGGGTTCTCATTGTCCGAGATGGGCGCACCAAACTTGGAGAAGAAGGGCTTGAGGCCTAATGGCATGCCGGCGTACATGGTGCGGCCGTGGGAGAGGAAAAGGAGGCAGTCAAGGATGCCAAGGATCTACGTGTTGGGCTGGTGATTGGTCATGATGACAAAGCTACCGCTTTGGGCGATGCGGCGGAGCACCTGCACCATGATGAAGGTGCTAGCCGAGTCCAGCCCGGAGGTGGGCTCACCGAGGAATAGTAGGATTGGGTCGTGGATGATGTTAGTGCCGATGGAGACGTGGTGGCACTCGCCTCCAGACACATTGCGCGCAGTGGCCCTTGTTGGTGTTGGCGGCATGGGAGAGGCCAAGCTAGTCGATAAGCATGTTGACGCGGTTGCACTTCTTGGCCAGAGAGAGCACACGCATGTGGTGGAAGTCAGCAGCGAAGAGTAGCATCTCGCGCACGGCGAGCATCGGGTACAACAGATCGTGCTACATGACATAGGCGGAGATGGCTGGAGGCGACGGCCGTGGAGAGGCTCACCGTTGAGCGTGACATGGCTGGTGAGCACATCCACCAATGTAGTCTTGCCCGACCCACTAGCTGTTGGTTTTTGTGAGGGCTTTTTGGTAATTTCCCAATTGAGAAAAGAAAAAAATAATAAGAGAAGGTGGGGGCCCACCTGTTAGTGGGCCGAATGAAGAGGTAAGGGGGAGGAGACACAGTCTCCTCCCGTGTGTGTGCGCTTCGCTCGGATCTGGCTTTGCCTCGGCGTCTCTTCGGTTGGCGATTTGAGCGGCGAGAGGGGAGGCACGACTGGAGAGGCGGTGCGGAGGCGCAGGCTAGCCCAGGCTCCTCGGAGCTGGCTTCTCACATCACCACGCCGCAGCTCCTTGCCTCCTCTACTGAAGGCCACCATTTCTTCCTCCATGAGCACATCTCTTCTGATCTCGATCTGCTCCTCTTTGGTTTTCTTCCTCTCTGAACTTCGGGTTGTGAGGAGTTTTGGTGTTTCTACGCCATCTCCGGTTGGAGCTTTTGCTTTGTGATTCCCGAGTGAACCCTATCGTTTGGTGGGTTGTGAGGGGAAATCAAAGGTGGAAGGTTGACCTGAGGTAGGAAGAAGGCCGTGATGATCCTCTGTTGCTTTTGAGTGCATTCGACCGGTGCACTCTAGTGGTCTTGTGCGGCATCTACCCTGACCTTCAACTCCTGCTTCGGCTACTCGAGGTTGGAGTGTGGCATTGTATCTCCATCTACCTCGCTTCTCTCTTGCAGCGGCACAGAGGAGCGCTAAGTTTTCTGGGACAGCACCCTTAGGTGTGCCTTGCTCGGTTCTTGTTGGTAATTTTTCCTTTACCGGCTTGATTCACTTCTAGACGACTTTGAGTGCTGTCTGCACCGTGAGTTTTTTTTGCTCCTCTTACTGCAAACTTTGTGAGCTGTGCTAGTTCATTAATCTCTGTTACATGCTCTAGTACTGGGAGATATTGTTTGCTTATGGCTCGGTTTAAGCTCGATGATGATAAATATGGTCTAATACTGAAATTGAACGTTCAAACTTGACCTCTAGATCTTTGTTGCTATTGATAATTAGATCTCTGTCTTGTAGTTAGATTCTTTCGAAATATATATACTGTAATCTTGATTCGTATACCTCTGTTAGCCGATTCGGCTTGTTGCATAACTTGTTAAATTTGTAATCCTCTCTCTAAGAGTATATCAAGTTATTTGGCTAATTTAGGTATTGTTTGGTAATTACTTTGGCTTCTTGATAGTTTGAAATTAAGATTGTCAAAGTGTTCTTAAGAGCTAAAAGTTTGATTCCCACTTGTTATATTCAATTAGTGAAGAGTATAGACCATAGTAGTGGGACGGACAAGATTATATCTTGTGTAACCCTACATCTAAGAGCACTAATCAATAATTAAATTTTGCAATATGCTAGTTGTTTTCTTGTTCATGAGAATGTTTTACATGGTCATTCTGGCTGTGATTTTGGTTCATATGGTGAATATATGTTTTTGTATAAATGACATGATAGAATTACATGTTTTTATGTAATTTATGTTATTTATATTCTGCTGAAAATATTTTTTAATTATACTTTATTTTATTAGAATTAAATCTAAATATATATACTTATATCGTATTATTTACAACACTAGCAACCATGACCGGCGTAAAGGACAGCACAGCGGCGTCACGATTACAGCTGAAAATAAAAAATGCAGCTGAAAAGTCCAACTTATAACGCATGACGATTACGCGTAGCGGCGTGCTGCCATTATCACTGTGGGCGTTTGGATCGCAAAAGAACGCGTGAGATTTACCCTGACACTGTAGCATTAGCTGTAGCTACTGATCCGGTGCGTTGAACTAATGGCTGCCATTGCAGGAAGCGCATCCACAGGCTGGTTTGTCCCCTACCAAACCGTGTGTTTCTCAGACCATACACACAACAAAAAGAAAGTACTATGTAAACAAAACAACATCATTGCGAGTTTTCACAACGACCAAAAACAGCTGCCACACCAAGTGAATCAATTTTATAAATTTGAGACCAAAACTCTTCAACCAATTATTGAAAAGCTGCGGGACATTGAGAGGGGTATTAACGAATCCCGAAGCACACCTAACAACATTCAAGGATAATATTGCCAGTTGCTATAAAAAAGAAACATTACGATCCAACGTTTCAAACATGCACAAACCAATCAACCGCACCAACTAATAACATTCAAGAAAAATCTGGCCAGTGGGCATAAAAAAGAATGTGATGCAAGGTTTCAACTAACCCACAGAATTGACAAGCTATAGCATGCACAAACGAATCAATCGCAACGACTAACAATATTCAAGAAAGATCTGGCCAGTGGGCATAAAAAAGAATGTGATGCAAGGTTTCAACTAACCCACAGAATTAATAAGCTATTGCATGCACAAACGAATCAACCGCACCGACTACTAACATTCAATAAAAAATTTGCCAGTGGGCATAAAAAAAAAATATGATCAAAGGTTTCAACTAACCCACAGCGATGGCAAGTCAAACCGGGGGATCACAAGATGAAGGGGAGAAAGGGGGTAGATTGATGTCGCTAATCATGATGGAGGGGCACTGCAGTGAGCTATCAATAGTAGCCAACGTGAAAGGTGGAAGGTGGCCACGGCGAGGAATGTACAAACATAGTGTAACATCCTAAAATTTTCAAAATCAGTATAATTATTTTCAAAATCATAATTTATGTTTTTTTGGGGTTTTTCAAGATTTCTAGCATTCATTTAAAATGTTTTTTTATTAATTTTTAGTAGATAAAAATGAATTTCTAAAATTAACTAAAACTTGACCCAAGCTTGGAAATAATTTAATTGGATTCTAAATATTCTAAAGTGTCTGTCCAAAATTTTTCATAATTTTTAGAGTTGGGTTACTAATTTCAAAAATTCAAACTTAATTTCTAAAATTAAATCAATTAGAAAATGATTTTAAAATCCTACTCCATCCGTAGGCCGAATCATTCCCTCCCGGGATGACCCATCTCTTGTTTTGGCCCAGTTCCTGACCTATTGCAGTCCTCCCGGTGAAAAGCCATCTTCCGTACTGTGATTTTCCACCTTTCTGGCATGAAAGTGCATTCTTCCGTTTTGCACTTTCTCTCATGCCGTCTCCCTCTCTCTCACTAACCAGTGGACCCAGGACCCACCTGGCAGTCGTCTTCATCCACCTCTTGCCATTTGAATCTTGACTATGCTAGCCTCTAAGAGCTCCGCCTTGAGCTTCCTAACACCAGTGTGTGTCCCATCCTAGAGGGTCGCTATCTTCTCCTCTTTCGCCCCATGAGGAGTAGAGAGCACACCACCGCTAAACATCTTTTCATGCCACACATTTTCTCGCATTATCTCCCTCACCATGGCTTCTTCCTTAAGCCACTCCGATCGTGTCATTTCTCTCAGCTCGCCGTTCCTAGCTTACCTGTTAAGCACCGAAGTCTCTAGCCTTGTGGATTGCTAGGAACAATGTTATCTTTCTCAACGCCAGTGAGCATGCCACTACATCCCCACCGCTCCAGTGAGCTTTGAGCCCCCTTTTTTCACATCGTCTAGCCCCTCAATTATTTGGTTTTGGTGCAGTGAGTTGCTGGGATATCATCTTTGTCCTTAACTCCTGTCGTCATCACCGTCACGCTCGATTTCCTCTCTCCGATAAGCCTTAGACCATGCCACGGTTGTTTTCACCAATGCCTCACCTTCTTGAATCCATTCCCACACTCCCTTGTAGCCATCCTCTTTGAGGAGCACTATCACCGTGAAACTCATCGCTGCCACCTCCACTCACCGTCGTCTAACCATCACAGACCTTCTCCACTATCATCAAGCTCACCATCGTGATCATGGTAAGCTCTTGATCCTTTTGTGCCATTTAATTCGAGTCGGAGTAGTGCTTGTCGTTGTCGCTGGCATAGCCACCCATGGTGCCACTGCGGAACTCATCACCACCGCCACTTTGATAGCCATTGGTCCCTGTGTCATCGCTGTTAGCACCGCTCCAGACCCAGGAAGATATCGCAGTGTTCCTTCGCCCTACTCTCACTCTTTCTCCTTTGTCATCATTTGTTGGACTTCGCTGTTGCTTCGTGTTGCTGTGAGCTCACCTCCAACCACCTCTCCGGCCATTGTCACCACTGATGGACTCGCCATGAGACCCTCTACCTGTCCCCGACCTCACCATAGCCTCTCTAGCCCTCCCTTCACCTCTCGTGAGCACACCGATGAGCTAGGCCAAGAGCGCCATCGTGCCCTTGTCCTGTGTCACCAACAAGTATGCCACATGTCATTTAGATTAGTTTAGCGCTAATGACTTTGCTTAAGGCTAATTATTCACTGACTAGTAGGCTCCACGGATTAATTAGTCGATTTTATTTTTACAACTGAGTTTAAAATTTTGTTTCACTGACATGCAGGACCCATTAGTTAGTATTCATGTCCATGAGCTGAGTTCATTGTGGACCGGTCCAAACCGTCAGCCAAATGATGCAATAAATCTAGATTTTGCATAGAAAGAAAAATATAAATTAAAATATAAAAGAGACCTTCAATTTTAAAGAAATACACTTTCTCTAGAAGGAAGAGTATATTGGTAAAATATGCTTTCGACATATAACTTTTGCATACGAACTCCAAATTGAGTGAAACTTATTTCTATATTTTTATAAAATTATAATATTTCATAATATAAAAAACATTTGAGTTTTTCTCTATTTTAATATTTTGGTATTTATTTGCGTTATTTGGCTTTATGCGATAGATTCCGACGTGGCGAAAATGCTTCAAAGTTGACCCAAAGCAAGAGTCAAGTGTTCATCAGCAAGGTGAGCATCTTTCTTTGACCATGTTGATCCCATAATTCAATATTATATATTTTATTTGCTTAAATTATTTTGCATGCTTGTATTTTTTTTAGTAAAATCACTATGTTGGTAAGGTTATAGTTGTACATATTTCTTGCATTGATCCCACGTGGAAAAGTAGCTATACTCACTTTTGTCATCTTAGTAATGATATCCATAGCTTCTATGATTAATTATGGAATTTTATAATAAGTATAAGGTATAGTTGCTTAGCCATGCATAGCTTGTCTGTATATTAGATGACGGATGGTTACACTTTGAAAATATGGGTTGTTGGTATATTAGATAATGGATCGGTTACACTTTCAAAATATGGGTTGGTTATATTGCTGGACCAGTGTGGTCACCCTAGACACTTCACTTAGATAATAAAACTGAAAAACTATAGCTTTGACTTGGACAAGATATTTATATAACTTATGGTGTGAGAGAGAACTTGCAAGTAGTGATGGTTGTTGGAGACTCTCACCCGAGTTGGTTAAGGATTGTGAACTTATGCGTTGTCGATATAAGCCTTTTGTACAACCACAACCACAACGTCTTTGTGGGAAGGCTTTGGCTTAATAAGTTATTTGGGTCTAATCTTGTACCCGTGGTAGATCAGAGTTGTGTGAGCACCAGGATGGTGGATCAAGATGGTTCCTATCATAGTCGTGTATGGGGCCAAAACCGTCAACACAATAGTGGATTCCTTGGGGTTCAATGTTGTTCTAACTACTAGGGGCTAAAATTCATCGGGCGGGCAAGGTTGGAGTTGAGCAATATAAAGGCTTTGTTATGATCTAGCATTGGTCATGCTGTTTGGATCTTGTGAGTAAAGTGTACAACCTCTACTAGGTGTAAAATCTATTCGAATAGTAGTGCCTCGGTTATGGGCAAAGCTTAGTGATGTCGCTAAGGTTAGTATTATATTTTCAAAAATTGGTTGGGAGTAGAAGCTATCCACTTATTTGAAATATGGTCAAGAATATGTGAATGAGTTGCTCATGGCTATGAAGAGCCATTTATGATTTATGCTTATGTCACCTGCTTGTTACTTTGTATCAAATGTCAAATGTTTTTTGAACTTCTAATTGCAATCTATTACTTATTATTACAAATGAAAGCTTACTTTATACAACATAGAAAACTTGGTAGGACAGCCATCTCTCTTGAAACAACCGTGCATACTGTAACTTTGCTATAAAGTCTTATGGAATACATGTTTGTAGTCATAATTGCTTGTTGAATATTATCAGAGCAAGAAAAAAGAGATCTCCAGATCGGTTATTTTAATGCCGCGGGTATTGGCGATGATGACGTCTTTTGCTAAGGTTTAATTCTAGTTAGTTGCCTATCGTGGGCTATGGCATGCTTGCTGAAATTGTTGTCTCGTTATCGTTTATTTCGCTGCTATTTACTTATTATGTGAACTATTTGGCTAGTCAACCTTTTTGTTAAAACCTTAGTTGTATAAGTCTATGTTCGTATATTTATTATTATATGGTACTTTGTTTATTCTTACTTGTATGGATGTAATATTAATGATATTGAATATGTGTGTACTAGCCATTGGTTATGTGACTAATACGGTATACACATAAGGGTTTGGAATGCAAATTTTAGGTTCTGACACATAGGTAGGTAGGGTGGAGACTCTTGGACAAGGGGATGATGAAAGCAGTCCGTGGCGGTGGTCACGAACAGCGCAGATTTAAGATGGCCACGGACGACAAGCTCTCAAGGGAATGCCCCTTCCCAATGGAGGTAAAAAACTAAGAAATTCCCATATTAATGGAGAAAAAAAGCTAGAAAATCTCGCATTAATTTGAGAATTGTTTAATATAGACGCTATGATGTCTCAGATTTACTTTCATAGTATATATATTTAAGAAAAGTCAAGACTCCCCCCTGCTGTGACGGGTTTGACTAGAATTCTTCTTTGGTAATACTTAGAGCTCCAAGTTATTTGCCTGTATTCCGTGCCTTCACCGCATGTTCAGGGCACTACTACAGAAAAGGTCATCACAGATGGTTCAAAAACGTCATCACAGACGGTTTTGTGAACCGTCTGAATTTATGGGTCAGTGATAATTGAAGGTTATCACAGACAGTTGTCGAACAACCATCTGTGATATTTCAATATCACAGATGGTTTGTAGCTACAAACCGTCTGTGATATTGAAACATCACAGACGGTTTGTAGCTACAAACCGTCTGTGATATTGAAATATCACAGACGGTTTTTAGTTACAAACCGTCTGTGATGTTCCTTTCTACCCCTAAATCTACTTCTGTTTATTGGCTAGCCTCAGGAAATGCTAGCCATGCCCTCTGAAACAAGCAGATGAACATGTATATGTATACATACAATTCAGATCTCAATTCATTTGACAAACATATCACACTTCATTCACATCACATTTCATTCACAAACATAAGGCATCCATTTCGCAAATGAATTAATTGAAATGATATTAATATCCATTAGCAAATTCACAATTACGATTGTGCAAGGAACTCTCCATCGATCGATGACTTTCTTGCACAAAACCAAGCGAACTCTCCTCGAATTTTTGCAAAGTCCGGCTGTTTCAATGCACATGTAGAGATGGGCGCAGCCTGTCGATAGGAAAATCAACGCGCTTACATATATAACGTGACAAGTATGAAATGAATGTGGGAAGATTGACAAACCTTAGAAATGCTGATCTTCGAGGAATCGAGGAGTAGTCTCATATGGTGGCACACGTAGTATCCACATGTGTTGCTCGCTACCGCTTTGGTGGCACCGCAAAAATAGAATGTGTTAAATCAAAAGGCATTATCGCTAAGTGTTGTATAGGATTAATTAATGTGTAGCTAGTGAATACCGAAAATTGCGAGAATGTTTCAAGGGCTTGGCCCTGTCGTCGAAACTACGTGTTTGTTGAATGTATGCGGCGAACGACCTTCGTTATTCGAAAAAGTTAGATTAGTCATTCGGAAGGAAAAAAGAGTACAATGTACAATGTACTTACCTATCGAGTATTTCGGCGATAGCTGTGTACTTGGATTTGTTCTTACTTAAAGAATCAAGGTATATAGCCTTGTTCCATTTTGGTATAATTACAATTAAAATCCAATGGAAGTGCTCATTGTATGGCATAAGAACAAATTCCTTATCGCGGTGAACCAAAGTTGTTGTTGTAATATAGCTCTCAACGAAGGATGCATCCTCGTTGATGGTATCAATGGCGACCAAGCGTGGGTCCAGGAAACCAATTGGTAATTTCGATGATCTAGCTTTGGTCAGCATGAATCTATATATATACACAGAAAAGCAACAAATTGTGACATATATCGGTATGACGTGAACAGAGACTGTAATTGTACAGACTTACAGCGTCCAGCATCGAACGAGTGAGGCGTCGAGAGCGTTGAGCGTGAAAAGATCAAATATATCGTCAAAGGTCACCACGAAGACACAATCCTGAACTTCGTGCTGGAAATGTTCCCGCTTGAATTTGACAGTGATACCTGAGCGCCGTTCGGCCTCTGGCCTATTGGACTGTTGCATATACCAATTGTGTAATGTTGGCAACCAAGTCCTAGGGTTACGAGTTGCTCTTGCAGGAATATCATCGGCTCGCCTAGCACGAATTTGCGGGCCAATGGCAGGTACAGGGTATCATCATCATCCTTCATCTTTGATTTGCCCTTACCACTGCCTCGACTGTAGGTCGACTTTATGGTAGATGACCGTAATGGTTTAGACGCTGCAAGTTGCTTTGGCGAGAATAACACCTGTGGAGATAGCACCGGCTAGCTACGGTTCGTCTTTGCCGTTGTGGAGATAGCACCATCGCTAGCTCGTTCGTCTTTGCTTGTGGAGATAGCACCATCGCTAGCTCGGTTCGTCTTTGCCATTGTGGAGATAGCACCATCGCTAGCTCGGTTCGTCTTCCGCTGTGGAGATAGCACCATCGCTAGCTCGTTTCGTCTTGCCATTGTGGAGATAGCACCATCGCTAGCTCGGTTCGTGCTACTTGTGGAGATAACACCGGCGCTTGTAGCTCGGTTCGTCTTGCCCTTCCGGTCCGGCCACCGGTGAAGAAGCCTCGTGGAGATGTCGCATTTGGGCCATTTGGATGAATGTTCCAATGGCCTCGCCCTAGAGTCACGATCTCGCGTTGGGGCCTTCAAGGCGGGATGACCTCAAAATTGGCATGCACACCATCCACATTAACTTTGCGTAGCTGGCGCTAAGGTTGACCGTGCACCCTAGCCCCGATACTGCATCGATATGCACGGCCCCAAGCAACAGACAAGGAACGGAGGCACATCTCACTTGGAGCCCGCACTTGTAGGCTCCTACATAACGATATAAAATTAGCTACTCCAATAGGTCTATGAATGGAGCAAGCATTGGAGAGATAATAATTTTTACCTGGATGTTGTCCATAGGAAATCTGGCCACGCTTTCCGTCGGATTGGACGTGCAACTACTCGGACGGTTATGCGGGCTAGCTACCACGGAGCGATGGGTCACGACTTTCTGCTTGTTTCCACACCTCATCTCGATTACATCACCACCACCCATTATCTCCTCTCTAAGAGTTGCCTTGAACTCTTCTCGTAGCCGCCCTCACGCTCGGCTTTGGTTTTCTTCCTCGCCGATACATTTGAGTCATCCGAAACCATGTTTCCAAGGAACGAAGCCAAGGCCTCTCGTACGGCCCGGGTGCTCCTTGTTTTCCAGGGCCACAGAGAGCATATTATTCTCCCTTGTTCCATGGAATGATCCCAAGGTAGATTCAAAACTCAGCTCTTCTTGCAAGAGCACGACATGTCATTTCAATTCGTACGAAGTTCTGGAGTAATTACAAGCTACGTACTTCGATTGATATCTTACCAGACACAGGGACACTTGCTGGTCTGCAGAGTTTCGAAAGGAGACGTCCCTCAATGTCGTTGTAGATGACCTTGCTCTAGTCCAATTTCGAGCGCGCTCATCCGGGATATTGGAAAATGGCGGGGCGATGTCCTATTGGGCTGCCAAGTCATCCTCCATCCTCCATCATGGATTTTACCCGCATACCCACCGTGCCAAGTCTGTGGGGTGTGTTTTTGCTTGGAGGGCCTTATCGCCACACTTGTACTTTTAAAATCTTCAGTTGTCTTCATCGCCTTGAACTCTTCCCATTGTGGTTCCAGGAATGGGTATTTCTTAACAAGCGTGCTCTTAAAGTTCTTCCATGCTTTGCACGCCGCTAGGTAGGTTTGTCGTTGCACGGCGTCTCGGTGTTCTTCTGGGATCTCGAACGATGCCAAAATTTCGGTCCACAGCTCACGTTTCCGAGTCTCAGGAACGTTCTTCCACGAATTGAATGTGATCTCAATTCGCTCTCGTGCAACTATTCCGATCAATGTTCGAATACGCCATCGCTTTGTGAGGAAGGAGAGGGACCCCGGATGCATCGACCGTGTGATGGTAAATCGCCCTCGTGCTTCTTTGATAGCTCTCTTCCTTGGCGTCTTGATGTTGGAGCGGGCGCCCCGTGATGGTGTTGAAGAATGCGCGGATGACATGTTGCTCAATTGGTGGGTCTATAAGGATAAAATAAGTGATCATATTGAATTGGAAGAGAGAGAGGAGTAGAGGGAGGGAGGCGGCGGCGAGGGTTATGAAGCAAATGGCACAAACCAAAGTATCAAGTTCATTGAATCCGATGCACCGGAGTGTACCACTTGCTTCATGCCCTTTGAAGGTCTATCCGCATATATTATTACTATAATGTCTCTAAACAAAGTTCTATGTGGCCATACAGGAAACACCTTGCTTTTAGTTATGAGCAAATCATAGTATCATATGAGCAAGCCATGTACTCATCGACTAGTTGAAAAATAAGTTGAATAGGAGCACATGAACCGACATTTGCACGGTGAGTAGTTCCTAGTGTGTTTTCTAACATTTGCGGGATTTGGAGTTCTAACATGAAGCAAATCATAGCATCACAAGGTTACCTTAGTACTTATCGTCGGGGAGGCGATGGTCGGCGAGGGCTCGGGAGGCGGCCGGGGCGCGGCGGCGGGCGTGAGGGCGGCCGAGGACGGCGGGCGTGGAGGCGAGCCGAGGATGGCTAGGCGTGGAGGCGAGCCGAGCGACGGTCTTCGAATGTGGACGGCTCGGGAGGCGGCGGCGAGGGCTCGGGAGGCGGGCGGCGGAGGCGCCGGGCGTGGGCGAGCCGAGCGTCGGTCTTCGAATGCGGAGGGCTCGGGGAGGCGGCGGCGAGGGCTCGGGGTGGCGGAGGCGACGAGACATATCGGGATTTAGATGTAGAATATAACTGCAACATACGGCGCGAAAAACCCTAGCCGGGGATAATTATAGGGAGGATTATCGTAGACGGTTCTACACGTAGAACCGACTGTGATATCAATATCACAGACGGTTATAAATGTCGAACCGTCTGTGATATTGTACTATCACAGACGGTTATAAATTTAGAACCGTCTGTGATATGTATACTATCACAGACAGTTATAAGTGTAGAACCGTCTGTGATATTGATATCACAGACGGTTATAAGTGTAGAACCGTCTGCGATAAGCCGACTGTATTTCTTCAGACAAATACCAACCAGCTGCATTCATGATCAACCACCAACAGCTTGCGCGCATTCATATACAACACCATCCAGCTGCATTCATATACAACACCAACCAACGTCATTCATACAATATATTTCTTTACATATTTTCTCATTCTCAAAATTGACTACATCACACATGTTCACTATACATCACACAAATGCGTTGTTATATACATATATGCAAATGCCCACATATATGAAGCTCATTCTCATTGTACTTGCTTATTTCCTTTAAAAATGAGCCCTTCATGATGATCAATGTGTACGTAACTAGTTTCGTCACGTTGTTCGTCGTCGACCCTTATGCTATTTCCAAAAGGAGGTAACTCGTCAAATTGATTGTATTCTTCCTCGTCCACTACATTCTCTACTCTGCTAATTCTCCTTTTTCCATGAAGAACTACATGGCGTTTCTTATTTGCCGGGTCGGTTACATAGAAAACATGAACAACTTGGTTGGCGAGCACGAATGGTTCGTCTTTGTACCCGACACGTTGGAGGTCCACGGTAGTGACACCGCACTTGTCAACCTTCACCTGTGGGAGATGCACTCAACGGCAGCGAAATAAGGGGATCTTGAAAACCACGTAGTCGAGCTCCCAAATCTCTTCTATGAACCCATAGTACGAGTTTCTCGACCCATCGGTACTGAACGCATCTATGCAGACACCGCTGTTCTGGTTTGTGCTCTTTACATCCTGAGACTGCTTATAGAATGTGTACCCATTTATGTCATATTCTTGCCATGTCACAACTGTAAATGTTGGCCCTTTTGCCAACCATGTCAGCGTCTCACTTGGCAAGCTCCTAGCGATTTGCTTCTTCAACCAATGGTTGAACTGACTGTTATGTTGCCTCGTGATCCAAACATCCGGCCGCTCCGGATTTTGTTGCCGAAGCACATTCTTGTGCTGGTCGACATAAGGTGCCACTTCAGTCATGTGTTGCAAGTATACGTGTCCATATCTGCAGTGATTGCTTTCCTTCCGATAGTTCCGATACCCTTCAGCCTCCCCTCATGACGAGATTGAGGAATACCTATCGGTTGAGTCTGAGCCATATAATCGACACAAAATATACTTTCGCTTCATACACAACCAAGGAGGAAGGTTATAGATGCAGAGAGTCACGGGCCATGTGCTATGTCAGCTGCTCATGCTACTGAAAGGATTCATTCCATCTGTACTCAGTCCAAACCTTATATTCCTTAGTTCTGCACCAAAGTCTGCGAAACTCCTATCGATGTTTCTCCAGTGGACGGAATCAGCAATGTGTCTTAGCATTCCATCCTTCTTTCGCTCCTCCGAGTACCAACGCAGCAGTTTTGCTTCCTTTGGATTTGCAAAAAACCCTTTCAAACGGGAATTATAGGAAAATACCATGCCACCTTAGCAGAGGTCCTTTCTTCGCCTGCCTCGCCGTCATCGATTGATTGTTACGTTTGTATCGGCATGCGTTACATCGGACATACATGTATGTTTGCATACTCTTTACGGTATAGGATACGATCGTTCGGACATGCATGTATTCTTTCTACTTCCATTCCCAACGGACAAAGAACCTTCTTGGCTTTATACGTGGTTTTAGGCAGCTCATTTCCTCCCAAGCATGTCCGCTAAAAGACCTAGCAGGCCGTGAAACTCTTGTCGGACCAACCGTTGCTCGCCTTCAATTTCAACAGTTCAAGCACGGCCGACAACCTCGTGTACTTGCAAAGACGTGAACAAAGGTTTCTCCGAGTCCTCCATCAAGCCCCGAAATTTCACATACTCTCTCGATCATAGTTCTCTTCTACATCGCGAAGCATCCGATCCAGATTATCATCGTGCAACCTATCGATCATCATCCGTGGCATGTCATTCACTTCACCGGCGATGTCATCCGCGACATATCATTCACTTCACCGGCGATGTCATCCGTGACATATGATCATTCACTTCGCCATGACTGGTCCAACACGTATAACCCTTTTTGAAACCCCTCCGAATCAAGTGCGCTTCAATTTGCCATCGGTTCTTAAACATCTTTAAATTCTCGCATTCAGCGGATGGACGGTACATATATTCCACCCCTTATTCAACATATCCTCCTCGGCGGCTCTTGTAAAAGGACACGCCATTAATATACTCTTCACTCACACGGCTCATGACATACATCCAACTTCGTTCTACGTTACGTACATATATAACAACTCAGTATTAAAAATTAGATTAACTAATTATTACTAAATATATATACAGGCCACATGTATTATATTGAGGCTTAATTTGCTAGCTCAATTCATATTATAAACACAACAGCTATTATATAACCAACAATTTTGCAAATTAACCATCTTCAATAACACTCACCAATTACTTAGATCTAAATTGTAATGCAATTAAAGAAAAAACAAATTAAGCACCAAGCAACACTCGCCAGTGTAATAGCGATGTTAGAACAAAATCGCTATCAAGGGGAACAGAACATTTTATAGGCACTTGATCAGCAGGCCCGAATGCTGGAACAGATAGCAGCCAGATCCCCAGGTGTTCAGGGTGGTGGCAACGCCACTCGGGATGGTGCGCCAATTTCCACAAGATGGGCAGATTTTCTGAAAACCCGTCCACCGACCTTTTCCACCTCGGCTGACCCCATAGTAGCTGAGGATTGGCTGGTGGACGTAGAAAGGAAGCTTCATACTGTGCAGTGTGATGACAAAGAGAAGGTGCTATATGCATCCCACCAGTTACAAGGTGCTGCTGCAACGTGGTGGATCAACTACCAACGCACCCAAAGAGACCGAGAAATCGACTGGGAAGAATTCTCAAAAGCTTTTCGCAAGGCCCATATTCCTGACGGTATCATGGAAGCCAAGCGCCGGGAATTCTTGGCGCTCAAACAAGTTGGACGCACCGTTATGGAATATCTACATCAATTCAACCACCTTTCCCGATTTGCCCCAGAAGATGTTGATAAAGAAGAAAAGAAAATGAGCAGGTTCCGGGCTGGATTACAGCAATCCTTAAAGTTTCACATCTCAGCTATAAAGTTCAAAGATCTGCATGACATGGTGGACAGTCTCATTAACTCAGAAGAGGCCCGTGGTGAGATGGAAGACTTCAGAAAACGCAAAGCGGCACATAAATCTCAGTCTTCCTCACACCATGCTCAGCGAAGCAAGACTACAGGGTCGTCATCATTCCGGTCCCAACCATCTCGCCAGTTTGTCATGCTACCGAAGAATCAGTCAGGGCAGTCACAGCAGTACAATTCCCCTTCCCCGTTGGCTATTAAATGCCCCACTTGTGGGGGAAACCACCTTGCCAGTAGCTGCCCCCGAAGGTCAAATGCTTGCTTCCACTGTGGAGAAATTGGGCATTACAGAGATCAATGCCCCAAGAAGAACTTGCCCTCGGACGCTGCAAAACTTCAAGTTCAGAATCAACAACAGCAAGAGCCAAAATCGCAGGCGGCCAAAGACTCCCAAAGGAGGTTATCTTCAGATCAAGGCAGCCGGACCGCAATCACCTGCGGGAACGGCAAATTTCACTTCTGCAGGCAGAGGCAGAGGCCGTGCCAGACCCACCTTTTATGCAAGGGTGAACCACGATCCATGAAGATGCAATGGAGCCGGTGATATCATTGCCAGTATGTTCCCAATCAACTCCATACCGCACCGATTTTATTTGACCTCGAGCAATGCATTCGCTTATCTCAAGAGTTTTGTCTCGAAAAACCAGCTACCTTCAGTTTCCTTGCCAAGACCCTATGTGGTCGAAACCCCTGGGGTTAGAATGGAGTCCCACGGTGGGTGTGTCGGACTCAGTATAAACATCCAAGGGGTAGATTTTAAAGCAGATTTGCTACAATTAGACATGTCAGGATTAGATGCCATTTTGGGCATGAACTTGCTAGCCAAGAACAAATGCAAGGTAGATTGTGAGACCAAGACAGTGTCGATGCTCAACTCTGAAAGCCAGAGAGTGGAGATAAAAACAGATCGAGAGGTGTTGAAAAATGCAAGAAAGCGCATGATCAATATGTTGGCAGTCACACCTGATCAAGTGCCAGTGGTGCAAGAGTATCCAGATGTATTTCGAGAAGAATTGCCAGCGGACCCCACACAGTGGTGTAGAGCTGCTATAGAATTGGTTCCAGGCACAAAACCAATCGCCAAGCATCAGTACCGGATGTCAGCCAGCGAGCTAAAAGAACTCAAGAAACAACTAGATAAACTACAAGAGAAGGAATTCATAAGACCAAGTGTTTCACCTTGGTCGGCTCCAATCTTATTTGTGAAAAAGAAGAATGGAGAACTAAGAATGTGTGTAGATTACAGAGGTCTGAATGCTGTCACCATCAAAAACAAATACCCATTGCCAAGAATTGATGATCTGTTTGATCAACTCAAGGGTGCCAAAGTGTTCTCCAAGATCGACTTGCGCTCAGGTTATCATCAACTCAAAATCCGAGAGCAAGATCGAGAAAAAACAGCCTTCATCACTCGATATGAGTTATATGAGTTCACGGTCGTGCCATTTGGTTTAACCAATGCACCGGCTTATTTCATGAACCTTATGAATCTGGTGCATATGGACCAACTGGACCGATTCGTGATAGTCTTCATTGACGATATTCTGATATACTCCAAGAATGAAGAAGAGCACAAAGAGCATTTGCACAGGGCATTGACCAGATTGAGAGAGCATCAGTTGTATGCCAAGTTCGACAAATGCAGTTTCTGGCTAAAAGAAGTCGCTTTCTTGGGTCACATTATATCAGAAGATGGAGTCAAAGTTGATCCAGAAAAGATCGCCGCAGTTATGGAATGGCAACAGCCCAAGACCGTAACAGAAGTAAGGAGTTTCCTTGGATTGGCGGGCTATTATCGCCGATTCATAGAAGGATTCTCAAAGATCTCTCGTCCACTTACTCAACTCTATCAAGAAGGACAAGCCTTTCACGTGACGATGCTGCGAAGAGAACTTTCAGTTACTAAAGACCAAGCTAACAACGACACCAGTGTTGATTCTACCGAACCCAGAGAAAGAATTTCAAGTCTATTGTGATGCCTCAAAACAGGGTTTGGGATGTGTACTCATGCAAGATAGAAAAGTGGTTGCTTATGCCTCAAGACAGTTGAAGCCACACGAAGAAAATTATCCCACACATGATTTAGAGCTAGCGGCTGTGGTGCATGCACTCAAAATTTGGAGGCACTACCTGCTAGGAAATCGTTGTGAGAAATTCTCAGATCATAAGAGCTTGAAGTACCTCATCACACAGCCAGAGTTGAATATGAGACAACGAAGATGGCTAGAACTGATCAAAGATTATGATGTTGATCTTCAATATCATCCAGGCAAGGCCAACGTGGTTGCCGATGCCCTCAGTCGAAAGATTCGGCAAGGCAAGCCAGATACCACAGAATGTCCGCGACTGCGTAAAGAGATATCATGATCGAATTTGGTGATCACCGAACAAGGCAGTATGACAGCTTTGGAACTTCAGCCGATGCTAACAGATCAGATAAAGGCAGCCCAAGATGAAGATGAAGAGATTCAAAAACTGAAAAAGAGAACTTTAGAAGGAGATACATCAGAATATGCAATAGACGAACATGGAATCCTTACCTTCCGTGGTCGCTATTGCATACCCAACAAGAAAGAGTTGAGAGAGTTGATCTTATCCGAGGCTCACTCTTCTCAATTCTCGATCCATCCAGGAGGCACAAAGATGTACCAAGACTTGAAGAAAAAGTATTGGTGGAACCAGATGAAGAAAGAAGTGGCAGAATATGTGGCCAAATGTGATGTCTGCCAGCAGATCAAGATCGACCACCAAAAACCATCAGGGTTGTTACAACCTTTACCGATTCCCGAATGGAAATGGGATAGTATCGGCATGGACTTCATTACTGGACTTCTCAAAACTCGTGAGGGATATGATGCTATCTGGGTCATAGTTGACAGACTGACCAAGGTGGCTCACTTCCTCCCGATCAAGCAAACCTATGGGAAGGATAAACTTGCAGAACTATATTTGACACGAATTGTGACACTTCATGGAGTGTCCAAGAAGATTGTGTCAGATAGAGGAGCCCAGTTAACATCCAAGTTCTGGGAAAAGTTACATGAAGCAATGGGCACCGACCTCAACTTCAGCTCAGCATACCACCCACAGACAGACGGGCAGACAGAAAGGACAAATCAGATTTTAGAGGATATGCTGAGAGCCTGTGCAATCGTGTATGGAGCAGCATGGAACACTTGCCTGCCATTTGCTCAATTCTCCTACAACAACAGCTACCAAGCTAGCATTCAGATGGCCCCATTTGAAGCTTTATATGGCAGAAAATGCAGGACACCTCTGAATTGGTCAGAAACAGGAGAACGACCACTCATTGGACCCCAAATTGCTCAAGATGCCGAGGCACATGTCAAAATCATCAGAGACAAAAGAGCTATGCAGACAACCGCAGAAAGGACTTAAGCTTTGACATCGGAGATTTCGTGTATATCAAAGTCACCCCTTTCAAAGTCGTCAAAAGATTTCAAGTCAAAGGCAAGCTGGCCCCGAGATATGTAGGACCGTTTCAAATTATCGGAAGAATTGGAGAGGTAGCTTACCAAATACAGCTACCGCCCAATCTATCAAGAATCCACAACGTGTTCCACATATCCTAACTCCGAAAATGTCTACGCCAGCCTACAGATGAAGTGCCACTGTCAGACGTTCAATTGCAAGATGACTGGACTTACCTGAAGAACCCCTACAGATACTTGAAACGTCAGAAAGGCAGCTCCGGAACAAGAATGTCAGATTTCGCAGAGTGCAGTGGAAGAATCACACGCCAGACGAGGCCACCGGAAGAGAATCGGATTTGTGAGATTTTCCCAACTTACTCCCTGGACCAAGTTAATCTCGGGGTCGAGATTCTTTTAAGTGGGGTAGGTTGAAAGACCGCAAAATTTCAAACCAAATTTTTCCTGGATTTTTCCTGAATTTACTCGATCAATCTCTCAATACTAATTCTCTAATGATCACAAATAATCCCTTCAACAAAAATCATGTTTTACATCTAATTGCACCTTTCAATCCTAGATAATAAATCCAAGGCAAAGTTTAGACTTTTCTCATGATCTAATTATCTCCACCAAGTTGAACTTTGTATTTATTCTCTAGTCAATCCACAAAAATGACACTCTATAATCAATTGGTATCCACAAATATACCTTTTTATCTCAATCCTCTCGAATATTATCCAATCTTGACAATTCTACATCCAATATATCACGCTAGCAATAATTCTCCAAATTACCTAACTTGACATCCACTGATTATGACAGCTTTCCCGACAAGAGTACTTTCCATAAATTTGTTGTCTTTCATATACTCTGGGTCTCCAAAAATTCTCCAAACTTGGATTGCAGTGAAAGAATTGGAACTTGCAATCTATGATGGCAAGTTAGCACAAGGTAAGAGGAAGTAGCATAGATAAGAGATCGGGAACAACTAAACACCGCTTTAGACGAAACTTAGCTTGAAATTAAAATAGTTTTAAGGATGACTGTACTACAAGTATACAAAGACTTGGTACAAGGCATCTAGCACACAAACAAGTAGTATATAAGCGTTCTAAAATCGTAGGACTTTACTTGGTACTACAACTAAAGAACTATTCATCGCTCCTTCACGATGACGCTTCTCCAAGTGCAACCTTATTGAGCCATCTATAGAAAACACGAGGCAAGGGATACAATTACCATTCAAAAGGAGATAAACAGATAGAGAAGGAAGAATACCATGACAAACTGGCCTGCCAGCGTCCGCACCGCCTTGCCCCCCCCTCCGGACAGCCTCGCGCCCGTGCCACGCTGTCGTCGCTTCCCTCCCCTTGGTCCCACCCGCCCGCCGCCTCCTTCTCCCGCCATGACGCCCCGCCCATGCCGCCACCGCCAGCACTACCCGCCTTCCTCCACTGCAGGGTGGGCGTCACCCCTGCGTGGAGGAGACGCCCACCACCCCCCATCCACTCGGTTGACTTCCCCGTCGCGGGCTTCTCCCCACGGCTCCCCTCCCTCATGGTATAAACCCCCCTTCGCACCCCTCTCTTCTTTGCTTCTGAGCCCCTACCACCTCCATTCACTTCCCGCCACTCCTAGCAACCTCCCTGAGCAGCCGATCGAAGCCCCATCGCCTCCCTCGCCGTCGCCGCTCTCCCCTGCGCCGGCGACACCCGTGAGCTGTTTTTCCCCTCTCCTCCCTCATTCTTCAATTGCTTTCGCCCAGAGGACCCTCACTACCCACTAATCACTGTGGCATCCTTGCCTGGCCAGGAGAGATCCCGAGGAGCCCCAGCGTCGAAGCTCGTCGCCGGCCAAACCACCTCTCCGTGGCCAGCTCACCTCGAAGCTCCCCAGCTAGCGCCACCGCCATTGTGAGCCCCACGCCCAACGACCGTGAAACCGCCGCCGGATCGGCTTGATCGCCGCCGGCATCCCTCCCTCGCCGATCGATCCGAGGCCCTCTCTCTTCCTCCCGCCTCCCGATGACCCTCACACTCCCGGAACCGAAAATGGTTTCCCGTGTCAAACACTACCCGGATGCCCTCTCCGCCGCCGGCGAGCCTGTCTTGCGCGCCCGCCGCCGCCGCCATTGCCCACTCCCGGGCATCAGAGCGACCGGAGGAGGAAGACGACTCCTCCCGCGACGTGGCCCCTCCTCCCCGCCCATCGCCCCATCCTTTCTTAATCTCGGCCGCCCATCCGCCGTGCAGCGCCGTCCGTCCCCTTCCACGGCCGTCGGATCCCACTTAACGCCGCCCATCCGAGCCGCCCACCCCCTCACATCGCAGCCTTTGCCCTGCGCCACGCGTCGGCCATCGGCCGGGCGAGCCTAGCCAGCTGGGCATTGGCCTTGCTGCATGTACGCTGGCTATGCAGGTCACACAGTAGCCACCGGGCCGCCCAGTCTTGTTCATCGATTTTCGAGATTTATCAATCTTCAAAATTCGAAAACCCAAATAAATCCTAGAAAATCACAGAAAATCCCAAAAATTCCCAAATTTCACCACTTTGCTCCAAATAATATCCTGAACCCAGTGGTGACCTCCTTTTTCCCAAATTCATCCCAGAAAAATTCTAAAAATTCACCAATTGGTTATTTTATGCATTTTATTTCTTTTCTTTCTTTTAATAGTTTGTTTTCCCTTGCTTGATTATTCTCAAGCTAGAATTTAATTATTTTATGTGTTTACGCTAGTGTCGGAGTTCCCGGAGGCTCAGGTGCAGTCCCAGGATCCCGGAGTTTCTACGTTCGAGATCGTCCCTGTTCACGGCAAGTCGCAAAGCCTTTGATCATGTTGAATCTCATGCTTTAATTTATGTTATTATGCTATTTGCATTATGATAGTTGTGAAATGCTAGTTTAAAGTAAAATAAAATGTTTAGAAAGACTTGTTAGGTAGCTAAACCTACCACCGACAAAATGCCATGTCCGACTTGTAGCCATGCCCTTGTAACCCTAGATTTAAATATCGATAATCTAGATAACTATAGATTACTATTATCATGCAAAGTCTTACACTAATAAGGTTGTGGCTGTGGGCCAATAGACTTGAAAACCCGACCCTAGGGTGGGGTGGTATGGGACACCGTACCCTAGGGCGGAGAGCGTCGGTGTGCTGGGAAGGGTAAGGGTGTTGTCGGAAACCGCGAGTCGGTCGACGCCCACCGCTTATCCTAGGTTATGGTCGCGGACCTGGAGAGGTTGCGGGCCATGTGAAAATATAAGGACTAAACCCTTACGCTGAGCAAATGTCACAGTGATCGCTCAACCACAGGAGTTGACTTGTCAACACTGGTTTGGTAGCTGCTCAACTCGATTGAAACTCTACAGGTGTTGAGAAGTCGGGAGGTTGGGAAGTAGATTAGGTATGCCGTGCTGCGGATACCTAATAACGGTAGGGTTCACTCGAAGCGGACGGAAGCTTCATTGTGCCAGACCCGAGTGAATCCTACCGGGTAGAGCCTATATAAAGAATTGAGCAGTGAAACGACACGGCTTTCTTAACTCATCGCGGGAGTTAAGAGATCGTGTGGTAAAGTTGAGCAAACTCTGCAGAGTCAAATAAATGGTATTCGGATCGCGTGCTCCGGTTAATGGAGTGTGTCACTTGGTGATCCCATCAAGAAAGCTTAAGTAGTTTTGTGAATGTTTTAATCTGAGTAGATGGTTAATTAACTCTTCATGAAAACCCCTGTTGATTAAGAAGTAGTTTTGTCGGCAAGTTTTACAAAAAGGTTTACAAACAAAACTGCATCCACTCAAAGATAATAAACCAAGTATACTCAATTCCTTTGTTAATCCGTGCATATAGTAAAGTAGGGTCCCTTTGCGATTTGCTGAGCTGGTTGTTGGCTCACGGCTTGCTAAATCCCCTCTTTAGAGGATCAAGACGAAGGTGAAGGTCTCCCCGTTGAGGAAGTCCCCGAGGGCCTCTTCTTCGACGAGGATCCGTGGCTTTAGGTCTTCGCCGCTCAAGCGGATCTTGGAGCTTTGTGATGTAATTATACTTTGGGCTTGCCTTACCGTGTCAAAAACTGGATGTTAATCCTTATGTGAAATATATGCTGGACTTTTGTTGTAAGCATGCAATGGTATACTCTTGCGCGACACTCCATAACTGTTCATGCGTGAATAGTTGCGGATTGCCGTGTCCGTACGCGCCCTCGGAAATGGGGGCGTTACACATACAACGGAGAAGATTGTGGCCATCAGGAAAAATCAAGGAAATAAAAGTTTTCAAGCATGCATAATGTAATAAGTTGAGGAAAATTGTTCTTTGATCTAACATGAGGAAAATTGTTCTTTGATCTAACATGCATACACGCACCGGATCACATCGAGTGCTTGGCCAATCTGCCCCCTAGCGGCACGAGATGTTCGGAAATGGCCTCTCTCCGCACGCTTTTCCCGTTCTAGCCCCTTGACACGCTCCACATGCACACGAGCTTTGGTGATGTAGTGCTCGACCGCACGAGGAGATGGCGCGGCACCTGGCCGCCCGAGGTGTGCAGACCAGCATGAGCTCGGTGGAGGGGGCGTCCATCATCTGGCCGCTCTCGTTAGTGATCTCCGGTGAGAAGGCCAACGCCGACGTGTTCGTCACCATGAACTGCTCCAGCATGCGCTACACGTAGTCCATGTCGTAGAGCATCTCTGCAGAGTAGCCGATGTTGGTGATTAGGATGCCCTCCAGTGCCGCCTCCTCCAGCATGCACAGGGAGTCTTTCCAGTTGTCGAGCACGTCATGGAGGAAAGCTTCAGCTTGCTTGATGAGGTTGCCCTCGCCGTGGTCCTCGGTCCCGCAAAGGTGCTCGGCCGCGCAACGCAGCGGGACGACGTTTGCGGCATTGAGCTCCATCCTGACACCATGTGTGGCCGGGCACTGCGCCATCTACTCACGTGGTCGGGTGTAACATCTTAAAATTCGGATATTAAAAAAAATGAAAATTTTAAAACTTTTTCTTGCAAATTGCTGGCATTCAAATTTCTTCTGGATATTTATCTTTTGGGTTTTGTGTCATGCAAATGAATATAATGAGAAATAACATCCAAATAAATAATAATAATAATAATAATAATGGTGTTAATAAAAGAAATGGAAAATCCAAGGATTTACACACAAATTAAAATTAAAGTATTAAATAATGGAAATAAAATTTGAAATTCAATTTACCTAGATAAAGAAAATCAATAGCCAAAGGAATATTAAAAGCTCGCGTTTAAATGACTAAACTGAGAATTTAAAATTTTGAACATCATGCAAAATTAGAAATTAGTAAATCCTGTGACTACATGTGGGCCCCACTTCTTTTCCTCTTCTCCTCGCTCTCTGTTTGCCCTAGCCACACCATCGCCTCTTCTAATTTGATTCCCCATCTAGTCACAAGTGGGCGGCTACTCAGTTGGTCAGCCGAGGTTTTTTGAATAGTTAATGTGATGGTCTACTTAACCGCATGACTAAGGAATCATGTAGAGCAACGAGCGGGTCGTCTCTTGTGGGTAAAGTGTACAAACTCTACAGAGTCAAAACTATTTGAATAGCCGTACCCATGGTCAAGGGCGGACATGGGAACTTAACCAGATATAGTTTTATTTCAAAAACTTTGTGGGTGGAATTAGAAAAGTAGAGGGCAGTGGAAAGCCCTGATTTGTGTTGCCCTAGGTATCGCCCCAATGATAAGGTAAGCGGTTATAATGCTGAAAAGTTAGCATATGGTGCAGAAACTATGTAATGGTGGATAGAATCTAGATCGCTATTATTATTGCATTCTTTCACATATTATGTTTTAGTTCAAACTGCTAGGTCTCAGGAAATTTCTATGTATCATATTTCAAAAACAATTTATAGCAAATAAAATAACCCAAGCCTTTCCTTGATAAGCTACGCATATTATCTATTTGCATCATGTGTATTGGCTCATAGAGCACAGTGGTTTGTGCTCACCCTCGCTCTCACAATTAGTCCAGAATTAGGAGTCAGATCGCTACGCTACAGCAATATACAAGGTCATGATGGTGAAGAAGACGAAGATGTCAAGAACTACGTCACGTACCCCCAGTTGGCTGCCTGTGGGCATTTCCTGAGAGTCCCACTTGTGTGCTTCATTTCCACTGCTGCATTTTATTGATTTCGGCCTGATCGGCCCATGAGTATGTCTATTAATATATTGCGCTTCCGCGTGATATGTATTTTGATGTTCAGTACTGTATCTGTGAGAACTATCTACTGATCCATGGAATAGTGCGGTGGAATCACAGAGGATTCTGGATTGTAAAATCCGGGTCCGACATCTGGCGACACGCTACCAAAGCTCACGTGCCTGCGGAGCTCGTCAGGGGGTTAGAACGGGAAAAGCATGCAGGTGAGGCTATTTCAAAAAAACTTGCATTGCTAGGGGGCAGATTGGCCACTATGTCGAGCACATCCTACCCGTGGCCATCAAAAACAGCTATTGGGACCTGGAACTTGTATTCCGAACCTAATATGTTTACTGTACTAGTCTTATAACTAGTGGCTAGCACACATATTCCACAACATTTATATCGCATCCACACACGATAAATTTAAAATAAAGTGGTGCATTTAGGTAGCAAATAAGTCTATATGATGGAGTTTACAACACTAGGGCCGATTGGTCAAATAAAACATATAATAACATAGTTTAGCGGAACGAAAGATAAATGAGACGCCAAAAACCAGCAAGTATGCCTCACCCCAACTATAGGCAACTGACTAGGGCAGAACCCTAGAAATTAGCATCTTCATTGCCCAAACCTATTGCGTTATAATACTCACAAGATGTATCTTCTCCTCATCATCTGAATATATTCAACAAGCAATGGTTAAGACTTTTAAGCAAAGATATATTGCATGCAGGCTGAGTCAAAAATAGTTGTCTATAGTCTAGTTTAATTTGTTTATAAAGAAAAGTTGTAATAATATTTAAATTTGATAAGTAAATAATGGTAAAGAATAAATTGCATAATTTAGAATACGAGGCTTACTACCCTAGAATCTCAAAACAACGGCATAACCTTGCCAAACCAAACTATGCATGTATATCCTATCCACACCTTCCCAAAACCATTTTGTAAAATATAGATCTACTTATTGTGGGATTTCACCAAGGTTTGCCCATAACCGAGGATACGGCTATTCTAATAGATTTACACTATGTAGAGATTGCACACTTTACCTATGTGACATAAACATACTACCATGTTATACATATCACGTGATACCATTGGTACTCGATGTAAGAGTTCATGATGAAGCTTTTACATTACTGGTACTAACAACCACATTACGTAGTGGTCTTTAGTTCATTTAAATTGTGGGGTGTGCAAAATTACATATGTTAGTGTTACCATTAAATATGTTCTCCAGTGCATGGGGTAGATATGGAAAACCAAGTTGGTAATTGGTAATGGTAATTGGTGATTCCTTAGTGGAGGTTGGTCAAAGTTTATCCATGATAACTGTCTGCGAGTTGATGATATCTGAAGTAGAAAAATAATTTTACATAGCACATACCAAGTATATATGACAGAATAAGGAATGAATTAATACGGACCATGAATCTAGAGTGGTACAAAGCATTTAAACAAGATGGTACCTCTAAAACAATAGCAGATCTACAGGAATCACACAACTTTTTGTGCCTGAATGGATGCCTAGAGATGGCCTACAAGTGAAACCTAGTAATCTCAATCGCATAAGATAAATAAACAAGTTCTTTATGGGCCTGTTCTTTTTAGATTCTAAAAGTTGCTTTTCGACTTTTCTACAGTAACTAGCTTTTAAACGTAGTATCTTTTCAAGATAGGGTCTACTAGTTAATTGTAGTACATACTGTACTGACTTCATTTATATCGGCAAAAACCACACATGAGTTTTTGTTACTCTGTAATCTCTCGCATGAATAGCCCAAAAACCACAAGCCGTAGCCAAAAGCCATAAGTTTCAGCCAAAAAGAACAGGCCCTATATCAAGAAGTTCTTGTTGAATCTTTACAGAAGCTTTATATCTCAAACAAATAATATAAATTCTAGTAGATGTGCAATGACTTGCTGTAGGTTTAGTCACCTCAATCTTCTCAAATAACTACAAGTGGGTACATTTGATACATCAATGAAATACCTAGATCAAATAGGTGTATATCGGCATGTTTGCAGTGGAGAAAATATTTTTACATTAACACTTGTCTTGCGAAACAAATACATTATACTCAATTACTTATAGGAGGAACTATCACAGACGGTTCCATAATATAACCGTCTGCGATAATGGGAGACTTTATAGATGATTATTTATTAGAACCATCTATGATAATTCATAGACAATTCTTAATAAGAACCGTCTGTGATAAGTATGTATCACAGGCAGTTCTATCCATCGCTACTAACATAGATGGTCATGCATGTAAAATCATCTGTAAAAAATTTGCAACACTAACGAATTCAGGGAACCATCTGTGATGAGACGTCCAGTATAGCCTTCTCTATAGTACTTTGCTATGGTGACAATAGTAAGGTAATAATTGGGTATAACTATTGCCTATACCAAAATAGCGGTTTTTGAACATAATATACATAACATTGAAATATGAGATCAATATAATCAAAGGGGTGCTTGTCTTGTTTGTTAAACTATTGGTCTTGCTCGGGTTCGTTGGCGAAGTTCTCTAGAACATCGGTATCGAGGAGGCTCGTCAACGGCAACCCAAAGTGGTAGAGGTGGGCGCTCGTGGTGGCGGTGAACTAGTGAAGCAAAGCGATGTCGTGGATCGTCTTTAGCTTAGGTGCAGCTAGGGCTGAGGAAGAAGAGGTTGTCATGGCTGATTCATCGCTCCGGTGTGGGAAGGGAGGATGAGGGAAGGACGAGGAGTGGGATAGGTGCAGGATTGAGGCTAAGGATCGGCCTATATAGGCGAGAGAGGTGGGCTTGAGCAAAGGACAAAGGCGTGGCCAAGACGGCTTTACAAAGACGTGGCCGATCAGGCCGAAACCTTTAAAGAGCAGCAGCGGAAATAAAAACTTTACATAGGTGAGACCCTTAGGACATGCCCACATGCAGCCAACTAGGGATTCATGACCTAGTTCTTGGCCTCATCGTCTTGCCATCTTGTTGACACCCTTAGATGATCACATGGCTTTGTATTTCTCCTACTGACTTACTAAATAATAGTATTTGAGTAACAGTGAGTACAAAGGTAATCAACAAGCCTTCATACAGAATGCATCAATAATAGATGAAAGGCTGAAAAAAAGGGAGGCTTATGATTCTTTCATTTGCGAAATGCCACCATTTTGAGATATAGACATAGGAGATTCGTAAGACTTAGCAATTTTCACTAAAACAGATTTCTAAAGTGTCTGAAAGATTGTAATAGTAGTAGTACAGATCTCATCCACCGTTACATGGTTAACCGTACCATATCCTAATTTTTCAGTGTTACATCCACTCCTTACTACACTGGGATCGACTGCCCAGGGCAACACAAATCAGGGCTTTTACTACCCTAACACTTCTCCATTCCACCCATAAAGTTTTTGAAATAGAAATATATCAAGGTAAGTTCACATGCCCTGTCCATGACCTTGGACACAACTGTTCGAATAGTTTACAGTCTGTAGAGGTTGTACACTTTACTCCTTGGTCATGTAGATCGAGTAGATCATCACGCAGCCTTTTAGAAATATCTCGCCGCATTGTCATCTCACCTACATAGGCTTCTTCCACACACAGTGGGTACCATATGATGTGTAGGATATTCACCACAATGACTAACGCGGATGGCAAACTTCACCTTACTCGGTGCCCTATTCATGCCGGATCTTTGTCTGCACATGCACTACCTCACTCACCCACCAGCGAGATGACTCTGGCGTCTAGTAAATTTACTAAGCCCAGTTGTACTTTTACAGATTTGTGGTTGTACTATTTTACATTAGAAGGTCATGACAAGATTCAATCCTTAGGGTTGTTTGGGTGGTTCCACCACAATCCACTCATTCTCGTACTTTCAACAGCACCAGCTCCTCTTACCATCTGCCCAAATAATTAAGCAAGTTGGGGCTTTTGGGAAGCATAAAATAATCATTTTACAACATACCAGGCAATTTCCACTTACGATATGTTTCCCGCCTTGCAATTCTCCAAAATTTTATAATTTCCCGCCTGAGTCCGAGTAGGATTCGGTTTTGAGACACCTTCAGTAAAACGGGCATAACTTTTGCATTCGGTGTCCGTTTTCGACGTTCTTGTACTCGTTGGAAAGCTAACGACAAGGCCGATCCAAAAAACAACCAGCTTGTGCTAGTAACTCTCCAAGACCCCCAAAATTGGCCATCTTTGGATCTAAACCTGCGTCGCAAGTTTTTGGTGTCTGGTTTTGCCCTTTTTCTTGGTCTTCCTTTCGGAATTTGGATTTTGGTTCAACTGAAAAGTTGTAGATTTCATCGATACCTTTTAAATGAGTATATATAAGCCATATAAAACTTTGCTATTTTATCTTTTCAAACTAGTTGTTTATATTGCATCGGTATATAAAATTTTGTGCTCTAATTCACAGACGGTTCTAGCTATAGAACCGTCTGTGATATTCATTCATCACAGATGGTTCTAGCTATAGAACCGTCTGTGATATTCATTCATCACAGACGGTTTTAGATACGAACCGTCTGTGATAATCTGACCGCTGGGCCCGTCGATCCTCCTCAACCCAATTCTAGCCAATAGAAATCCAGCAATCATCACCCTACGGATCGTAGCTCTGCCTCTCCATCCCCTATAAATAATCACTAGAACCTAGCCTCTTTTCTGTTCTCCTCCTTGCTGTTCTCCTCCTCTTTGTTGTTCTCCTCCTCCTTGTTGTTCTCCTCCTCCTCCTTGACCCATACCATAATAGCCCCACGAAGCAGATGATGCACAAGGCATTGCTCAATCAACACCGACGATGGTGGGCGTCAAAGACATTCAGCTCATGCGCTGCATCAGGGGCGAGAAGGCCTAGGCATAGAGGATCTTTGCTTTTCTCGGTTCTTGTTGTGTTAGTTAGATGGGCAACCTGTTTGTTGTTTTGGGACATTGTTTTGCGAAATGGATGTTTTATATTTGTGAAATGAATTGAGATGTGAATTGGATGTATACATGTACATGTTGATCTGCTTGTTTCAGAGAGCATGGCTAGCATTTCCTAAGGCTAGCTGTGAGACCATGTGGAGGTCACCCCATGGTTGTGATGAGTAATTGACTCTTGATCTAGAAAGATTGAGTTTGGTTTTTGAGGTTTGAGTGACTCGCAAAGTCGTAAGCCTTAACAATTGTCGCAGACCGCCACGACTCACGTTGTCCTTAGTTGAAAACCGAGTGAGGCTTTGAACAGTGGTCTGAAGGCTATACGACCACGCCGTGGAGATCTACGATCACGCCAGGCCTTCTCGACAAGATTAGCCGTGGTCGAAAGTCTCTCGGATGGAGTACGACCACGTTGCGGAGCCCTCGGAATGTTTGGCCATGATCGAAGGTCACCCCGGCCATTTACGACCACGTTTGGTCGTGGTCGAAACCAGTCGAGTAGCGTACGACCACGCTGAGGAGTCTACGACTACGTTGGCCGTGGTCGGAGGCCACCAGGACCAGTTACGACCACGTTGCAGCATCCTCGGTGAATTTGGACGTGATCGAAGTCGGTTGGACTGCGTGAGGACCACGCGGTATCTTACTCAATGAAAATAACCGTGGTCGGAGGTCTCTAGGGCCATCTACGACCACGTTGTGAAGTTTCGACCGCGTTTGTCGTGATCGGTAGTCGGCGCCAGGGTTTACGACCACGTTGGGAGATCGGGCGTTCGACCACGTTGGGCACTCGGAGCCACGACCACGTTGGGGGCTCGGTGGTTCGACCTCGTTGGGCGCTGGCGCCGACCACGCCAGGCGCCGAGCTTTCGACCACGCCAGGCGCCGAGCCGACCACGCTGGGCGATCGGTGCTCACCACATTAGCGAGAGTGAACGTGGTTCGAACGGGTTCGACCACGTTAGCGAGGAAATGACCGTGGTCGAATGGAGTTCATTCAAACTGGTCGTATGAGCCCATGTGTTGTCTGATTATGTTGGGACTTGATCGTATGGGTTCTGCGGTGTCATGGACCTTGTGGACTTATTGGTTCATCATTTTGATGGTCTTGTTGCAATCTATTTTCTGTTGGGCTCGAGTGTCTCGGTTGGTGCAACAGAGTGCTCGATGAGGTCTAGACTTTGTGCGATAAAGTCATAGCGGCTAGTGATGGTCGTAGCTTGTGTCTCGCATGGTCGTAACGAGCTTTGAGATGATCGTGATGACTTCTTTGTGTGGTCGAAGGAAGCAGGAAGTCTTCCGTGGCTTCACCACTTCTTGTCTTGTGTTTTTGAGTGGTCGTAGGGAATTTACGACCAGGTGTTGTGCTGTGATACTTGTGCCGATTGATGGTCTGTGTGTATTGGGCGGTGCTATGTGACGGTTTGCTTGTCCGTGGTGGTCAGCAGGACTTGAGCTATTTCATGGTGAGGCGTGGGAGGATCGGGACTAGGCACGGGAGGTGTTGAGGTCCGACGGCCTGAGACGCCAAGATGATCGAGGTCAGTGAGGTGGTTGCAGCCGGAGACGAGGAACTGGGCCGAACTGCCAGAGCCGAGCACGACGGCAACGACGTGGAGGACCGTGACTAGGCTCGTGGAGGAGCCGAGGTTCGATGGTCGAGGTCGGTTGCGATCGTGGTGGCGAGATGGACCGGACTAGACTTAGGAGAAGTCAAGTCCAGTAGGTCGGAGACTGGCGTGGTCGGTGGGTCCGCTTGATCGGAAGGCAGGCGCAGTTGTGGCGAGGCATGGACGGTTGGGACGAGACACGGGCGTGTCGGGGTCCGTAACGACCGGGAGGTGCCAAGACAACGAGGTCTGCAGTAGGTGCAAGCGTGGGCAGGAAGGCGGTGAGAGGGCATTTTGGAGAAATGCCAAAGCGCAAGGAAGCTGTCCCTCCGGTAAAGCACCGAGAAAAGAAGTGGATTCTTGGCGCTAACGGGCAAAGTGCGGTCTCATAGGATAGCGTGCAAAGCATTTGAGTTAGCGGGCAAAGTGAGTGATAAAACCCGTGTTAGGTGGGGTTTACGGGTTATCCCAGTGTGGACTAATGGATGGATCCATTAGGGTTAGTCTCGTGTGAGGCTATAAAAGGGAGAGGGAGGCAAGTGTTATGAGTGAGTTGGTCGGCTAGGCCTTGGAGGCGCCCGCCTCTCCCTCCTTGGGAGTGTATCTGTGTGTGTGCTCTAGGGCTAGAGCTTGTCCTCCTGTGGGGAGTGGTTGCAAACCTCCCGTGTTATGATTTGAGAGGACTCATCTCTCGTACTTGTTAGAGTTTATCTATGAGATGGGTCTGTGTTTGTGATCCGGGTTGAGAGGTCGTTTTGAGATGTTTTCATTGATTTATTTGCCATCTCTTCATTCTTAGTTCCTTCAGTATTTCCTTTGAGAGTTGGCTTATATTTGTTTTGCTCGAACGGGAATCTGTCTCAAGGCTAGTTGGTCAGCTCATTCCCGAGAGCGTGTTGATTTGGAAAAATCCTGTGTCTTCGATCACGCCGCCAGTCTCTGTTCTATTTTTCGATCGCATCAATTTTCTTTGGCGAAACAAAGACTTTCCTTTTCTTGGTAAATTCACTTCTAGAGATCATATACAAGTTAGAGTTCAAGTCTCGGTTGGTTTCGACCTCTGCAAAAGATTCCTCAAATTTTGCTCTGCGTCGTCGTGTTGACAAAATAGAGTATTCATCGTCGTCATCCGATTTTCGGTTTTACGACCAAGGTCGTTGAATCGAGTCTTTCGGTTGTGTGGTCGAGCGACGGTCGGATTCGATCGCAGATATTTTCTCGGCTTTGGTTATCGACCACAAGTTGGCGATCGGCCACGCTAAGACCTCACGACCGATTCATTTCGATTCTCTGTTGTCAAGTGACTCGGTCCCTCGGTATCGATCACGGAAAAGACTTAGTGTGAAGTCTTTGGTCTTCTCGGGTTTCATCGGTCGACCGGCTTTCCTTTGGAGATTTGACCACGACTTGCGATCACGAAGTCTTGGCCTTCGCTCCTCTCTCGATTTTCGACCGGCCAAGACATAGATCATCCGCTTTTGCACCGGTTTCGAGTGCTTGATGGTCGAGATCTCGTAGTCGTGTGCCCCACGGTCTCATGAGGTGTCTGCGACGCGATCGGTTATAGGTGCAAGTCGGTCTTCGACCATGTTGATCGTCGACCATGCCATTGGCTTACGATCACGACGGTTCCGACCGCACTCATCTTACGATCTTGTCGGTCTTGTTTTGGTGGCTATCGACTTCATTGAATTCGCTTGATCATCGATTGCCTACCAAGATGCTCTTCGGCCGAGTGGTCAAAGTTACGACCACCGCATGCTATCAACCAAGTTGTCGGTTTCGACCATGGTGTCGGTCAGACCATGTTGTCTTCCCAACAAGCGTCGCCTGCTACCGGCAGCACCTGCCTCTCTGGAGTGGATGTATTCGACTACGCTTGAGCTTCCGCCAAGTGGTTGTAATCTAACCACACAAAGGCTCGATTTGGTCATTAGATAGTCTCAATTCCTCATCTTCTACTAGACCTCATATCTTGGATCTTCATAGCTTTGTAGCTATTGGAGAATAAGGAATATGTGAATATTTAGAGGAAAAATTTATGGGCACCATTCACCCCCTCTGTTGCCTCATCCGTCCTACAATTGGTATCGAGCAAGGTTGGCTCAGATCGATCTTAATCGATCCGGAGCTTGGCAACTAGTAGGGAATCTTGTAAACTTTCCTTTGAATCTTATTGGGGTGTTTTGCCAATGATGTCCTTTGAGACAAGAGGCTTGATTTCGCTAGAGGATGATTTTATTTGCAAGAAACCACAAGTGTGAGCTTTGTGGTACATTCTTGTCCTTTGCTTAATCAAGTGGCGGGAAGGAGAAAGCCTTGGAGAACACACGGATGATAATGATAAGGACGAGCTTGACTTATCATGAGCAAGGTAAAACTTATTATGACCTTGGCCTTGTCCAAGATGAATATACTTGCTCTTGGGGATATTGTGAGGTGCCTAGATTATAAATTGCTAGATTGTTCTTGCTAGGTTGAAATCTCATTTCTCATGTGTAGGTTGTGAGTCTTTCTCTGTGAGCGGTGAAAATTTAATTTCTCTACTTGAATGTTAAAATCTGCAAATGAGAAATTAAAACTTTGACTCACCGCACTTGTGTAGAGGAGTATGAGCTTACTAGAGTGCAAGAAACCGAGTTCCTCTGTTTGTGTCGTCGTTATAGTCGTAATGCCTTACGACCACAACTTGACTTCTCGACATAGTCGTAGCTGCATACGACCATGTCCGCCGGCGGACACTTCCGCTTGTTACCGTGGTCGAAAGTCCCTACGATCACGATCGCCGGTTCGAGCACGCCGCTCGATTGTCGTGGTCATAATCGACTTACGACCACACCGCAATTCCCATCGTGGTTGTAATGACCAACGATCACATCTCTCGGTGTAGTCATTCAAAACTACGCCTCTGGGCTACGACCACGCTCATTTCTTCTTGACCGTAGTCGAGTGCGTAACGACCACTCTTTTTTTTTCTCGAGTGGCCGTGTGTCAAGTCTTGGGTTCAAGCATCCGCTTTCTAACCACTTGGGATCCAAGACTTGGGCACTTTGTTCTTGTTTTTGTAGGTGTCCGACGCTGGATGGAGAACATGGGATCGAATGGATTTTAGTCTTCTGCTTCATCACGTGACTAGAATATTTGTTGGTTCTCCACTTCATGGCCTCCAAGAGGTATGTACCTTCACGCTTGGCGTCTCCACCTACTTTGTGAGCTACTCTATACCTTCATGCCCTTATACTCATGTTTGACCATATTGGCATGTTGTTCTTGTTCATGTGCTCACTTGTACCATACTTGGCATGTTTTCTCTCAATGCTTTCATGTCATGCCTTTATGTGTATGTTTGCTAAGTATCCATGTACCTTGTTGTATTTGTTACATGCTTAAGCTTTGACTTGACTTCATGAGCTAAGTAGAATGTGTGCATTAGAAGTCAAGTATCATCATGACCTTGTGCTCTGTAGTATCTATCATGGTTCACATCTTGCTCCTTATGTTCATTCATCATTATTTATACATGTTAGCATACTTTTCATGATGTTGATTTGCCATGTTGTATGTCTACATGATGTATGCATATGTATGGACAAGATGAGCTTGAGTATATCTTGGATAGTTTCTCGTGTCATGATAGTGCTTTATTCATGCCTTTGTATCTTTTCTAGTATACATGCTTTTATCCATACTAGCATATGCTTCGTGACTGCTCTCGCCATCTCGCTATGTATGGTTGTGATTTATTGTGATGCTTGTATACTTTGATCTTATTGATGTTATGGCATGAAATAAATTGTATGACATCTTGGTAGCATTAGTCTGCTTATGCTTAGATATCATGAGATTTGTGGTTAGGTCACAAGCTTCTTCTAGTATTAGGTGGCTCTAGACTTGCTGTTCTAGATGCTTTTGATGAGGGCTAGATTGAGCTTGTGGCGGTGCGTGTTCTCATACATTTGTAATGCTACCGATTGTGGTCATTTGTCTTAGTACCGATCCATGCACGTGTATTATTTACCCCAAGATTAGGACACCACTGTTCCCCTATGTTTAATCCGCAGTTATGAATGAGGGAGAGTGGTACAATTGTTCTGACCGCTCCACTGGTCTTTATGACCACGCCGTAGTTTCTACGACCACGGTATGGACTCTCGACTGAACCCATACACGACCATGAGCCGGATTCGACCACGACTACGATCCGGACTCAACTTCGCCATGACTCGGACTCAACTACGACCGATCCTCGACACCGACTTCGATCACTCAACTAAGACCCGATCGGTCTCACGATCACATCGCTCATGAGCAACCGCTACAAAGGTTGGTTCTCCTTATGATTTTCGGTGCTCGCTTCCGCCACTTGGCTTTGCATAGTATATGTCTTCTAGTGGTAGGAAGGGTCTTTTGGACGAGAGGAGCCAACTCTAGGTGATGTTGTCTCATTCACACCTCTCATCCAAATGGTACTCTAGGATTATTTACTACCTAGTTTGGGCTTTGGTTCTCTAGGATTCTCTTCTACCTAGGTTGAACTTTTCTTGGCCACTAGAGTCTTTTGCATTGACATAGTGTGCTTTTTGCCCGTGGTATGAGGTTATAGACTAGAGACCATGAGGATAGGATGTGTTTGGGAATCACCTCTTTGAGCTAGAACCTTCTCTTTCTGGATTTTGTGCCAAATTTCTTGGTTCTTCTCTTTTTGCCTTCTCTAGGGGAGTTGGATCCTTCTGCCTTTTCGGCTATGTTTGGGGGAGTTCATCTCATGTGCATTCTTTTGTTCAATAGTGCGTAACATTCACATGAATGCCTGTACGATCTTGGAGCCCCGAATATTATCTTTATGTGACATGATATCATGATTTATATCTTGCCATGTCTTGTGATAGCTTGATTTATCATGCCCTTCTATGTGTTGCTTAGCTCTTGCCATACTAGCTTAATTAAATGTGAACAACTTGAATCAAATCATGTCTTGTTCAATCTTATGAATAGTCTGGCTTTAGTGATCCTCTCTTGATTCAGGCCATGTCGAATAGGCTAAGTTGAGTCTTGAATCTGTTTTTGAGGTTTAGATTGAGCTAAGTTAGTTCATTAATGATGCATGAGTTAAGTCTTAACTCTTTGTTCATGAACTAATTCAAGTAAATGCAAAAGATCTCTTTGTGCGAAAAACCGATCTCACCAATTCTTTCTCATGAGACGGCTTGCCATTGCACTCGGCATGAACTCGGGGGAGTTTTGATGACCAAGATCACCTCTTTAAGCTTATTGCTTAGAGTGATCGCATAAGGCTTGAGATCTAGCACATGGCTATGAAAACAAAAATTCTTGTGAAGAATGGTTGAAACCAACCATGAATTTCGATAAAAGCCAATTGTGCTAATTTTGCTCACCACAAGTATTCTACAAGTGGTATCCAAAGTACTACAAGTAGTGAATTACTTGTGATATCTAGTGCTTGAACAAAGTGTCTCATTTTGAACTTATAGCACTCTAAAATTGACTCAACTATAGCTTCGTGGTTCCACTTAGAATATTGACATGGCTTGACTCACGCTTGGATACCTTCTTCTAGACTATAATCTTGAGTGACTAGACATGCTAATCAAACCATTTAATTTAAAGATCATAACTTATTTGGCTTGAGCTTGGCAATACATAGTTTGTTATGATCTAGATAGCATTGTCACCTTTATGGCTTGATATAATTTTCTCGTGAAGTCACTTTCGATAATTTCATGGCTCCTTTGCTTAAAATGAATTAATTGTAGTCACCCCATTTCTTTCATGCTCTATGTTTCTTCCTTGCATCTTGATGACTTTATTGCCAAAAGGGGAGAAGGATAGAGAAAAGGCTTTAAGGGTGCAAAAGGCATTAAATGGGAGAATGCATCAAGGGATGGGAGAAGGATAAAAGGCATTAAGGGGAGAATGCTTGGTCATCTTGCTATGACAATGGTCATGTGCTTCTTGGACCATGAGCAAGATTGTACTTTCGTGTGATTTGGAGTTTCAGAGAAATTTTGATCTTTCTCTGCTGCTCCATTTCATTACGTGTCAACATGGTCTTGAGTCACTTCTTCATTCTTCTAGACCATGTGTGGCTTTTGCATCTCCATCCTTTCTTCCGCTCAAAACCAACTCTTCCTCATGCTTTTTCGTGTTTGTCAATATACTCATCAAGGGAGATTGTGAGACCATGTGGAGGTCACCCCATGGTTGTGATGAGTAATTGACTCTTGATCTAGAAAGATTGAGTTTGGTTTTGAGGTTTGAGTGACTCGCAAAGTCGTAAGCCTTAACAATTGTCGCCAGATCGCTTACGACTACGTTGTCCTTAGTTGAAAACCGAGTGAGGCTTTGAACGAGTGGTGGGAAGGCTATACGACCACGGCGGAGATCTACGATCACGCCAGGCCTTCTCGACAAGATTAGCCGTGGTCGAAAGTCTCTGGATGGAGTACGACCACGCTATGGAGCCCTCGGAATGTTTGGCCATGATCGAAGGTCACCCGGCCATTTACGACCACGCTTGGTCGTGGTCGAAACCGATCGAGTAGCGTGCGACCACGCCGAGGAGTCTCACGACCACGCTGGCGTGGTCGAGGCCACCAGACCGCCACGACCACGCTGCAAGCATCCTCGGTGAATTTGGACGTGATCGAAGTCGGTTGGACTGCGTAGGACCACGCGGTATCTTACTCAGCGAAAATAACCGTGGTCGGAGGTCTCTAGGGCCATCTACGACCACGTTGTGAAGTTTCGACCGCTTGTCGTGATCGGTAGTCGGCGCCGTGGTTTACGACCACGCTGGGAGATCGGGCGTTCGACCACGTTGGGCACTTTCGAGCCACGACCACGTTGGGGCTCGGTGGTTCGACCTCGTTGGGCGCTGGCCGACCACGTTGTGGCGCCGAGCCGACCACGCCAGTGGCGCCGAGCCGACCACGCGTTGGGCGATCGGTGCTTCACCACATTAGCGAGAGTGAACGTGGTGCGAACGGGTTCGACCACGTTAGCGAGGAAATGACCGTGGTCGAATGGAGTTCATTCAAACTGGTCGTATGAGCCCATGTGTTGTCTGATTATGTTGGGACTTGATCGTATGGGTTCCTGCGGCTGTCATGGACCTTGTGGACTTATTGGTTCATCATTTTGACAGGTCTTGTTGCAATCTATTTTCTGTTGGGCTCGAGTGTCTCTGGTTGGTGCAACAGAGTGCTCGTATGAGGTCTAGACTTTGTGCGATAAAGTCATAGCGGCTAGTGATGGTCGTAGCTTGTGTCTGCATGGTCGTAACGAGCTTTGAGATGATCGTGATGACTTGCTGTGTGGTCGAAGGAAGCAGGGAAGTCTTCCAGGGCTTCGACCACTTCTTGTCTTGTGTTTTTGAGTGGTCGAGGGAATTTACGACCGGTGTTGTCCGTGATACTTGTGCCGATTGATGGTCTCAGTGTATTGGGCGGTGCTATGTGACGGTTTGCTTGTCTGTGTGGCTGCAGGACTTGAGCTATTTCATGGTGAGGCGTGGGAGGATCGGGACTAGGCACGGGAGGTGTTGAGGTCCGACGGTCGGAGACGCCAAGATGATCGAGGTGGTGAGGTGGTTGCAGCCGGGAGACGAGGAACTGAGCTGAACTGCAGAGCTGAGCACGACGGCAACGACGTGGAGGACCGTGACTAGGCTCAGGGAGGAGCTGAGGTTCAGATGGTCAGGAGGTCGGTTGCAGTCGTGTGTGGCGAGATGGACCGGGACTAGACTTAGGAGAAGTCAAGTCCACCCCGGCCGGAGACCGGGCGAGTCGGTGTGGTCCGCTTGATCGGAAGGCGGCGCGCAGCTTGTGGCGAGGCATGGACGGTTGGGACGAGACACGGGCGTGTCGGGTCCGTAACGACCGGAGGTGCCAAGACAACGAGGTGCAAGTAGGTGCAAGCGTGGACAGGAAGGCAGTGTGAGGGCATTTTGGAGAAATGCCAAAGCTGCAAAGGAAGCTGTCCCTCTGGTAAAGCACCTGAGAAAAGAAGTGGATTCTGTTGGCGCTAACGGGCAAAGTGCGGGTCTGTTAGGATAGCAGGCAAAGCATTTGAGTTAGCGGGCAAAGTGAGTGATAAAACCCGGTGTTAGGTGGGGTTTACGGGTTATCCCCAGTGTGGACTAATGGATGGATCCATTAGGGTTAGTCTCAGGTGTGAGGCTATAAAAGGGAGAGGGGAGGCAAGTGTTATGAGTGAGTTGGTCGGCTAGGCCTTGGAGGCGCCCGCCTCCCCTCCCTTGGGAGTGTATCTGTGTGTGTGCTCTAGGGCTAGAGCTTGTCCTCCTGTGGGGAGTGGTTGCGAAACCTCCGTGTTATGATTTGAGAGGACTCATCTCTCTGTACTTGTTAGAGTTTATCTATGAGATGGGTCTATGTTTGTGATCTGGGTTGAGAGGCTGTTCTTGAGATGTTTTCATTGATTTATTTGCCATCTCTTCATTCTTAGTTCCTTCTGTATTTCCTTTGAGAGTTGGCTTATATTTGTTTTGCTCAGAACTGGGAATCTGTCTCAAGGCTAGTTGGTCAGTTCATTCCCGAGAGCGTGTTGATTTGGAAAAATCCTCGTGTCTTTCGATTCTGCCGCCGCCAAGGAGTCTCTGTTCTATTTTTCGATCGCATCAATTTTCTTTGGCGAAACAAAGACTTTCCTTTTCTTGGTAAATTCACTTCTAGAGATCATATACAAGTTAGAGTTCAAGTCTCGGTTGGTTTCGACCTCGTGCAAAAGATTCCTCAAATTTTGCTCTGCATCGTCTACCGACAAAATAGAGTATTCATTCGTCATCCGATTTTCGGTTTTACGACCAAGGTCATGAATCGAGTCTTTCGGTTGTGTGGTCGAGCGACAGTCGGATTCGACTGCAGATATTTTCTCGGCTTTGGTTATCGACCACAAGTTGGCGATCGGCCACCGCTAAGACCTCACGACCGATTACATTTTCGATTCTCTGTTGTCAAGTGACTCGGTCCCGGTCGGTGTCGATCACGGAAAAGACTTAGTGTGAAGTCTGCGGTCTTCTCGGGTTTCATCGGTCGACTGGCTTTCCTTTGGAGATTTGACCACAGCTTGCGATCACGAAGTCTTGGCCTTCTGCTCCTCTCTGATTTTCGACCAGCCAAGACATAGATCATCGCTTTCTTTTGCACTTTGTTTCCGAGTGCTTGATGGTCGAGATCTCGTGATCGGTGCCCCACGGTCTCATGAGGTGTCTGCGACCGCGATCGGTTATAGGTGCAAGTCGGTCTCGACCATGTTGATCGTGCGACCATGCCATTGGCTTACGATCACGACGGTTCCGACCGCACTCATCTTACGATCTTGTCGGTCTTGTTTTGGTGGCTATCGACTTCATTGAATTCGCTTGATCATCGATTGCCTACCAAGATGCTCTTCGATCGAGTGGTCAAAGTTACGACCACTGTACAGGCTATCAACCAAGTTGTCGGTTTCGACCATGGTGTCGGTCTAGACCATGTTGTCTTCCCAACAAACGTCGCTGCTACCGGCGACCTGCCTCATGGAGTGGATGTATTCGACTACGCTTGAGCTTCCGCCAAGTGGTTGTAATCTAACCACACAAAGGCTCGATTTGGTCATTAGATAGTCTCAATTCCTCCGCCTTCTACTAGACCTCATATCTTGGATCTTCATAGCTTTGTAGCTATTGGAGAATAAGGAATATGTGAATATTTAGAGGAAAAATTTATGGGCACCATTCACCCCCCCCTCTGTTGCCTCATCCGGTCCTACACTAGCCAATAAACAAAAATTGATTTAGGGGTAGAAGAGAATAACACAGACGGTTTTTAACTAAAAAATATCTGTGATATATCAATATCACAGACGATTTTTCACTAAAACCGCTCGTGATAGTCGATAATAACTAAAACCGCTCGTGATTATCACCTATCACGCATGCTTTTACTTATAAACTGTCTGTGATTATTAGCTATCACAGACGGTTTTTAGTTACAAACCGTCTGTGATATTTACACCACAGACGATTCGAAAACCGTATGTGATAACCTTCGTTATCACTGACCCATAAATTCAGACGGTTCAGAAAACCGTCTGTAATAGGGTTTTCTGTAGTAGTGAATGGTAATTCTTGTCACTAGCCAGCTATTGTAGTTTTAAATTCTCAATGCCTAACTTCGTGCATTGTCTCGCTCAAACGCAGATCGATGTGTGTATATATATATATATATATATATATATATATATATATATATATATATATATATATATATATATATATATATATATATATATATATATATATATATATATATATATATATATACCTTTACACCGGGTGTAATTACTCTCACCTCTAATCAGTGACGAATCCAGGAAAAAAATCTAGGTAGGGGAAGTCTAGTGGCGGACTCAGGAAAAAAAACTAGATAGGCTAAAGTCGGAAGCGTGAAGTAAACAGTAGTACCTAAAAGCAAAACAATCCATGATCAAACTATGTTGCAATCACACTAATAAAAGTATGTGATACGAAATAGAAACAATAACTACAATTCGCATATTAACATATGTAGATAACGGAAGGACAATGAAAAATATCTCACTAATGAAGCTTAATCCACAATTGTAGATGAGCTATAAAAGAAATAATCTGTCAATTGTGAAAATAGATAAATCAGTAGTGTCACAATTCGATAATAGAATATAAAAGATGCAATAAAAAAGAAGACAAAAAATATATCAGTAAATAACTAAGTACGTCTAGGAGAACGAGGCATTTTCATTCTTCGAGTTTTCATGTCTTGAAATCGTTTCTTGATTTTTTTCACCATCAAATCCTTTGAATGCCACGCCTGTGCACGATCTCCGCTCCCTCTGTGCCCATTGCCCTCCATTCCCCCCCCCCAAGTCGAGCATGGCAGAGTGAAAGCATCTAGGCCCCTAAAAATGATTTTGGTAATTAATGAGTTTATATGAATATGGGACTAACCATTTAGTGAGTGTTTAAAGGTTAAGTCTAGATTATGATTGACAAATGCAAGCCAAAGGACAAGGTTGAAGATCACACATGGCTCAAGATAAAGGTATATGTAGAATATGATCCCTTTTTCCATTTTACCGGTCTTAGGAGAATGGTGAAAGATCGGATTATAGGTTAAATAATCGTACCATAAAGAGGGATCATGGCAAGTAGCTTGATAGCATTTCTTAAGTGTCCATGGATCAACTAGGATAATGCATTCTTGAAAAATCTGTTTTAAAAGCCAAAACTGTGCTCTGTCTGGACGTGCGGTAGTTCCGCAGTTTTCAACGTCGGTACTACCGTCGAGCGATAGTACCGCTGAAAAAATCGGAACTACCGGCGATCGGAAGTACCGAACCTCAAGCGGACCCATTTTTCAAGAGAGCACCCTCCGGATGCGATTTCAAAATTTGAGGCGCGTAGTTCCACTGCCGAGCTGCACTCACCGCCACGTGTAGTTCCGAGAGGAGCGGACCCTTTTCTCCAGAGAGCACCCTCCGGACGTCCTTTGAGTTTTTAAGAGAGCGGTAGTTCATTGCCGAGCGGTACTACCACCTACTGTGTAGTTCCGAGGGGAACCGAGCCTTTTTCCGAGAGTGACTTTTGAGCTCGGCTCAAGCGGTAGTACCGCACCGACTTTACAGATACTACGGTGAGCGGTAGTACCGGACTTTACAACGCTCGGTAGTACCGCCCGACGGACCAACGGTCACCGCAGAGCTCGACATAGCCGTTCTGCTGCGTCAGATAGGGGAGCGGTACTACCGGCCTCATATCGGCGGTAGTTCCGCTCGCCCTGATTTTTCTGGAATTTATTCCAAACGGCTAGTTTTGGTAGGTGGAAGGTATAAATACCGCACCAACGCTCATAGACGAAGCAAGAGACTCTATTGACCATTCTTGAGCATTGGGCATTCACTCCACACCTACTTTCACTCTTGAGCATTCATTTGAGGTGTTTGAGCAAAAAGTGCATAGCATTCACTAGTTTGATCCTTGGCACTAGTTTGCAATCAAGCGAAGCTCGTGATTTGTTACTCTTGGTGCTTGCCGGCACCTGGACGATTGGGAGAAGCTTGATCGGTGATCTTCTCAAAGAAGCTTGTGAGAAGACCCGGTTTTCTTGTGAAGGTTGGAGCTCGCCTACCCGGAGCGGGGAAGAGCTACCTCTAGTGATCGAGGTGCTTCGGCTTAATTTGTGGAGCCGGTTCAATTGCTCGAGCTAACCTCAACGTGGACTAGTGGGAACCGCAAGTTTCGATACCACGGTAAAAACATCGAAGTGTGCACATCTCTCTTTTGCTTTCTAATAGCTCTAAGTTTACTTGCTTAGTACTTTGTTTTGCCCTTGTTAGAATTAGTATTGTTATTTGCTTGACTAGTATTGTGTAGGTTTAAATTATCTTTCATTCTTGTTCTTAGAATTAAAGAAATTTAATCTAGTTAAAAAGAAAAATTTAAAAACCGCCTATTCACCCCCCTCTAGTCGGTATCCTTGATCCTACACAGAGCCGCCCCTGCGCTTACACCGGCCGCCACCTCTCCCCTGCCTTTCTTATTCAAGAAAATGTACCTACAGAAATAGAATTGACAAAGGTTGTTAGTTATTACCTACGTGGGTGTTGATTTCCAATTTGTAAAGTAAAAAAGGAATCTTATTTTTCAGTTAATCGTCTGATTAAGCTTTGCCAAAGCTTGTTCTTCTCTTTATTTCTTCAAATATCAAATCATACATATTTATAACTGATCTTGGTTCCTCCTGTGATGCTGCCAATGCTTTGCTCCTAAGTCCTAACAAAATAACAAATTGAGGATCTGCAACTGTAATTCTGCTGTCCATAGTAGCATAAGGTTGGAAAGTGTACAAACAGAACGTTCTGTGATTTATGAAAAAAATGTGTCGGTGAATGGTTTTTGAATCCACAGGAAGCCATAGACTAGGTAAGTTTTCTTCAATTTCATTATCAATAGATTCTATATGTAAGTAGGCTTCAGATTGATGACCGATCTAAGAAAATAGTTGGCTTCAGTCTTTGCTATTTTGAGCTAGACACATCTCAGTATCTCACCAGGAAATCTCTCATCCAATTCTTCGCAGGAACTGGAATAATTTGCTTCAGTCTTTTCTATTGTCTCTATTATAGTCGAACTGCAATTGAAACACACTACAAGACTGCGATTCCCTTTTGTATAACAAATCATCCATGTTACTCTTCACTCACTAATAAAAGTGATTAACTCAAGATGATTCCCAGGCTCACATCCCAGGCTCTGGAGGAGGACTGGAGTCTGGAGGAGGAGGGGAGGTCCGCCGGCGACCGGAGGTCGGGCGGCCGCCCGACCTCGCCTGAAGGGTAGGTCCGCTACTGCCTCTAATATACCACCTAAATAAACTTAAAATACTCAGTTATCACTTTAGGTGTACTCGTATACTAATTATTAGATACTCTAGTGTGAACTACAAGAAAGAATTACAAGGGGGACCATAGTTTTTACCACATTTTGTAAATACCTTCATATACACACATAAAAAGGAGTATGTCTAAAAAAATTTACATACCACATCTGAAAAATTGTTCATACCACCTAAGTGGTCTTAAATACTCGTATACTACATGTACATACCCTCCGTTACGCGAGATACACCCTACGTTGTGAGATACGACATATGGTGTAATTACACCCGAGAGTAGAAAATAGGTTTCATATATATATAGGAAGCCTACTTACTACACCCAGGTGTAGTTACACCCATCATATCTACCGTCAATCTTCATCAAGATACTACTTCATATTTTGGGTTATTGGGTTGATCTTTACGGTATTCTTATCGGATAAACCCGTTTACCTGACATTATAACCGTTTATTTGCACATAATCTGGCGCAAATTAGTACTGTTTCTGCGGGTGAATGATTAGTTAGTATTAGCCGTGGATATCGTCGGCAGTTGGTATGTAGTAGTTCAATAATCAACGCGCAGATAAATTCTTCCGTGGTTTGACTGTGGTTTTTTGAAGATATACATGCAGGGGAGTTTGGTCGCCTCATGTTAGGGATAGCTCAATATGTATCTAGTATTAATATAATAACAGTTGAGTAGTATATTCATGGGGATAATATACGCACCATTTAACAAGATTAGTAACAGACTATTATCAGAGAAATTTTTTGAAGAAAACAGATTGTAATGGTGTTTATCTATTGTGCATACTCCGCATAATCATGCACGAAATGTTTTGTTTCAGATTGTATCTATAGTCTGACTGCCATACGTTATACTTGAATGGAGTATCAGGGGATATTGTTGTCTAGACTGAAATCTGGAGGCGAGTCATCGTGATGCAAAACGACCGGAAAAGTTTATCTCTGGTAACTACTCGGGGCTTCTGAAGAATAGTTTTTCCGCAAGATGAAAAAAGTGGTTAATTATTGTATAGATTTGGTAGTACGTAACAGATGCGTATACTGTGCCGTGTTAATCGGCGTTGCTTTAGTTCTCGTGATTAACCTGTACTCTACGATACGAAGGTTGGATTTTATCTGGTTGTCCTGTTCGGGTGGGATGGTTGGAGCATCTGAGACATACACCATAACTTCAATCGAGTAGAGAGACCATTGGGAACGCTAACCGAGATTAATATCGAGTATTTGTGTAGAGCCGCCGGTGTTGGGGGAGGAAGAACCTACACCGGTAGAAGGTTGTTCCCGTCGGAATGATGCGGATGGAGTTCTCATACCCCTGGAGAGGTGGTATTTATTTTTGTTTTTGGAAAATTTTATAGCTTGATGTTTTTATGCAATTCATCTTCGAAAATTTATTGTACATCAACATTGAATGTTTCGTCGTGCATTTCAACATCAAATCTTAGTGCTTGACGTATTTGATGCAAGTTCAGTGTAAGGGGGACCGGGTTTGAAATGTGTACCCAAATTTTGCTGATAAATGAAGTTTCATACGTAGGTGAATGTATTAAAAAGACGATAGTACGAGAACTAGCATGATATATGCAAAGCTTACTTGAGGGTAGCTTCATCACTCTGTGTAACTGTGTAGACATACAAGTCATCAACCTTGAGGGTACACGTATTCCCTGCAGATAGTGTGAAATAATTAAATTGAGGCAATAGGTATTGCATATAAAACTGAATATGATAATGTAGTAAACACAAATTTTTTGCAAAGAAATCTTGTTGTAGGTATGCAGACCTTGCCCTGATTCCGGAGTATTTGTGACAACATAATTACGGGATTCATCTTGTGTAGGAACATGTAGATCTGTTTGATGTTTGTAGTAAATTAGTACACAAGTGTTACAAAGGAGTATTTAGTAACAGGACAAGAAGTTCATTTGTTGTAATGTATAAAAATATGAATTTATAACCTGAATGACAGATGTCCACATGATTGTACTCCGAATTCGTAAATTGTGCCTCATAAATGGATACATTGTTGAAATCTTGCATCAGATTAGATGCCTTACCTTTTGTTGGTGTAGACAAGGCTTCAGTGTATTCGGAAGGAGTTTGCGTGATTCCCAAATCAAAACTTGGGGCATCGATGTCAATATGTGTACGTTGTACAATCTGATACTAGTGATGTTTTGCATGAATAATCGATTATCTTACTTGCAGTATACCACAAATGGATGTATTTAACGTAATACATTGTAAAACAAGATATACCTTATAGTTTGGAGTATATCCGCAGCGTCCGTAGCAGACAGTTTTACGATCACGAAGCTGCACACATTAGCAAAAGTTTGTATGTGTAGAGTCAGTATGAGAATGAAACATAACGCTTTTGAAAAGTAAAATGTAGTACAATACCTTGAGCTTTCCATATGAAGGTAGTGGTGTTCGGTTTTTCATAATAATGTCCCTCTCTACGAATTCTGCCAACTTCTTGTCATCGTAATCACCGATGCGAGGTAAATTGGTATGAGCAAAATTGTCCTTTCCGAAATCAAGATTGTCTATGTAATAAATCTGAAACAAAAGTAGTATCAAGTTAGACAAACTAATCTGAAATAAAATGTCCTGAAACTGAATATACAATAACGGTGGTACCAGAATTAGAGATACTGCCAGCAACAGTTTTTGATCATATTAGTGTTACCATATTTGTTAGTGAATGATTTGGATGATTAGCACGAAGTATTATCAAGTATGTTGTTAATTGGTGGTACAAATGTAATGTAAACAAAATGGTCATAAATGAATGTAGGTATGTATACTGCATTAGCGGTTGGAGTGTTAAATGCATTTGAGGCATGTTAATACATTTAAATGGTGGGAATGCTAATGTCAATGTAACAGTTTTGCAAGGAAATGAAATGAAGAACTACCATTAAGGATTGTTAATTGGGAGAAAAATAAGAGTGTCTATGTAGTAAATCTGACACAAAAGTAGTATCAAGGTTTGTAGAACTTACATACAGTGCAATGCAGTAAATAGGACAAACAGTCATAGGAAAAAAGATCAAACTGAGTGTAGGCCTAGTGCAACCATTACCTGAAGTAAGATGATGCATCCGTTGATATACCCTGGACTCTTTCTGTTTTTGATTTTACTTTGCAACGCAGCGGCAGAATTCTTCAATTCTTCGGCAATGAAATCAGCCCAATTGTAATTACTAACATTATCAATATCAACCACAGCCTTGAGGTACCGTGTTGATATGTAAGTGTTATATGACTGCGGAGCCAAGAATTTTGTGACAATGTATATTACAAATGCCATCTTGAATTTGATAACTTCGTCAGCATCCATAGGTCCATCAGAACGACTTGTCAGCAATCGCTCGAGGAAGGGGATAGTTAAATCATCCCAAGATGACTTGCCAAAGATGAAACATAAATAGGCTTTTAGATCTGAGGCTTCTTTTTGACTTGCAGGTAGTATTTTCTTGCCTTTGCAAGGTACGCCGAGTACACAGTTAATATCATCGCAAGTCATAGTGAGTTCTCCTTGTACCAACAAAAAATACTCCAGAGTGAGGATCAAATTTGCTTAGCAGCCACGCACCAAATTGGCGGTTCAGCCTACATAGTTTTAAACTGACTAATCCTTGAAAGCCCATCTGATTAACTAATTCCAACTTATGATTGTCTAGATCTTCAAATAAGTCAACAATGAAAGAGGGAGAACACCTAGAGTATATCTTGTTCTGCCAAGCCTTTCTCAACTTTGTAACACTTCTTTCTTTTGATTGGAAACCCTCAGCACCACTGCTCTTTTGTTGATCACATTTTTTTTTGGAGCGCACCAGAGACAGGGCCCTGTTAAAAGCAGAATTTGAGCTATTGCCCGCAAGTGGTTTGATAATATTCTTTGATTTGGCCATGGCCTACAATAGAAAAATGTAAAGTCAGTACATACATCACAAAAAAGCAGTGGGACAACTACTATGAATTGAACAACTAGCATGAAAAATTATGATGTACCCGGTAGAAATTATTGAGACAACTAATCTGAAACAAAATGTCCTGAAACTGAATATACAATACGGCGATACCAATAATTAGAGATACTGCCAGCAATAGTTTTGATCATATTATATGTACCATATTTGCAAGTGAATGATTTGGATGATTAGCACGAAGTATTGCCAAGTAGGTAGTCAATTAGTGGTACAAATGTAATGTAAACAAAATGGTCATAAATGTATGGAGGTATGTACACATTTTTTCCATTGGAGTGTTAAATGCATTTGAAGCCTGTAAATACATTTAAATGATGGGAATGGTAATGTCAATTTAACAGTTTTGCAAGGAAATGAAATGAAGAACTACCATTAAGTATTGTCAATTGGGAGAAAAATAAGTGGGACACTTTTTCTGAAACAAAATGGTCTAAATCTGAAATGCGATGTGATCTATCTTATACCGGTGGACATATCTATCTTACAACACCGGTCAGGCATAATGTGCCTAGCGTTCTAATACCACATCACAACCTATATGTACTACCAGATACAATTCACTTCGAATTATAGTGCAATTTGTCATTGGGAACATTTGATCATTGGGGGCACATCTGAAAGGAGTAAAATCATCTATATCAGTAGTATTAACCATGTACATACCACAACTAGCCCAGTTTGCGGAGCGTTCTGTACTGCCTCAAATATTTGGTCAGATATTGGAGTAGTATATGCAGGGATTATTCTCCATAATATTGACAAAAATGTAATAACGGACCATTATCGAAGAAACAGTACATCAAATCTGAACTACAAACCCTAATAAGTACATAACATCAGAAATCAGCATAATAAAAAAAGATGACATACCAATCAAATATGGCGAATCTCTTCTCCCCACAGCTTGGCAAGACGACGCTCCAATCAAATCTGTAGATTGGAGGTATGGGGGATCTGGTATCTTCAGGGAGTCAATTCCTCAAGCGCCGGCAAGCAAACATAATCCAGGCCACCAGCGAATGGAGGTATGGGGGATCTGGTATCTTCAGGGAGGAAAAATCGCCCTGAGATTTCGGTAGATTGCGCTATCAACGGGATATTTCTGGACAAACAGCATCCAGGCCACCAGCGACGGAGGTATGGGCGATCTGGTTGCAGATGGGAGGAAAAATCGCATTGCTGTTTCTGTATATTGTCCTATCATCGGGATATTTCTCGACCGTCTACCGAAGCTGATGAAAACTGCGCTTGGATGTGGATCTATAACTCCTCCAACCCGTATGCTTTCAACACCGTTACGATATTACTGCAGCACCAATCTCTAAACACCATCAAACGGTGGATGACCCGGGTGTAACTACACCCGGAGTATATATATATATATTTTATATATATATATATATATATATATATATATATGGATGGAAAGTTTTAAAAGAAGGTTTTAATAAGTATAAAAATGTAGAGAAAACATTTAAATATTAAGAGTCAACAAAAAAGGTCATATTGACAGGTGAAATAACTCATGGTAAAATCACTAGTCACCTACTTCTTCTGTTCATAAATATAGGTTGCCGCGGGTTCCGTGCGGTTAAGATTTTCAAGATTTGACCATTAATATATGCTAAAGTATATATATTAATTTCATGAAAATAATACAATTGGATTTATCTTTGAAAATTCTTTCATAATATATATTTTTTTATTATTTTTGCTAGTATATTATGATTATAAATTATAGTCAAAGTCTTATATTAGAGAATATAAAAAATAAAAAACAACATATATTTATGGACAGAGAGAGTATTGTTTAGTAACATAATCCAAATTTCCCCATAAGGAAGCCAAAAAAAGAAGATATGAGTAATCTTTGGAGGCTTACGGTTACATGGTTGCTCCAATGTTTCCTGAATGAATTTCTTCTTAATGAAGTTTTAATTTTTGAGTAATCTTTGACCATTAATATATGCTAACTTAATGAAGTTTTAATTTCTTCTTCCAAATGTAGGTACAACATTATCATGGATATGCCACTTAACCTCAGCCCAAGTAGGATTCTACAAGGAGCTCCGTAAGTACATATAATAGACTTAAACATGGTCGACAATAATTTTCTCAAGTTCCAAATGTATTCATCACATACCACACGTAGGTTGGTTGATTACGAGAAGGAAAGCTATGCAAGAATTGGGGTCATGCCCCGTTACGGAGATGCAGAGTCAGTAATATGGTTTGATGTAGAACCATTCTTGTCAACTGCATCTTGTCAAGTGCTTTGAGGAAGGTGATGAGGTAGATTATCATAATTCACAAGTGTAGCTGCATTGCGATCTTGAAAGACTACAGTGCAGGGTTACAACTTTTCGTCCGATATTTTGCGAAATGTACAAAATTTCATCCCTTTTGATACCCTCCAAAACAGTTTTATTCGGCTAAAATTTGGCTGAATTTGGTCATATTTAAAATTTGTTCAAATTTTGGTTAAATTTCATCAAAAATGATTTTTTTGTCCAAATTTTCAAATGAAATGAACAAAATTTCGTTCATTCGTCCTTTCCCTGGTGTCCGAAAATTTTTCGCATCCGAAAGTTTTAACACTGCTACAGTGAATATGCAGTTCCAAAAAGTTATTCGTTGTGGGAATAAAATGGCCTACATAGAGGTCAGATTGGGAATTGCCTTTCTCAAGAAAAATTCAATGCCAGTTTCTCACACTCAAGGAACAAACTATCTAAAGTCATCATCATTCTTTGAGCAAATGACCCTTCAGCATACAATTGCTGATCGGCCGTTGAATGATGGCAAAATATTTATGTCCATGCTCAACGCTATGTATAACTAATAATTCAAAGATCTCCACACTCTAATTTGCCACTGATGATGACACTGTTATGGGCCCAACGCTTGAGCGCACGGCTGATGATGACACTGGAAATCAAGGACTGATTGAGGAATACTTCTCGCGCCTGTACGAGTGGAGATTGAACTTGAAAAGCAGGGCTGTCACAGGAAAATACTTAACCGGGACAGATGTTGCTCTGGAATTCCCGGTTATCAGCGCCGCAGTCGCAGCGACGTCTCTACCGAAGTCCACACGTCCGGATGGAGCACCATGCGTCGATGTGCTAGCACCAGTGCGCACGGCAAGGGATACGAGAGGTGGCGGCTAGGGTTTCGACAGGTGTGTTTTGGGATACCTCATCAGCCCTCGCACTTCTCTTTATATAGCCTCCAATTGGATCCATATCCGATACGAGTAGATATCGAATCCTACTCGGAAACTATCATTCGACCCCTTATCATTTCAGCCCATTAAGTGTGTGACCCTGTAGATTCATGTGTATTTGGCTATGGGCCGAAAAAGTCATTTCCGACCCATAAGTCAGTAGCGGTCCCTAGCAGGACATAATGACTCACAAACACACATAAAGATCATATCGGACGAACCTATATAGTGCTTATGTATCAATTCCTTTGCCTCATGATACCAGATCGAACTCAAGGCGAGAAACGCGCCATCCTATAATAGCTCGATCCTTCACTCGAACCTGTTGTGGATTACTAGTTGTGATTGACTCCTCAACCACATTTGGCATGGCCATGCACTTTCTTAATCCAACCACATCGAGGGGCCCAAATATATCTCTCCTGTTATATAGCAGGGGCAAATTCCATCTTGATCGCTCATATTCCTCCGCATATTTCATAGCAAACCCGAAAGCTACCTTTATTACCACCCAATTACGGAGTAGTGTTTGGTAACCCCTAAGCAAATTATTACACATGTAGGAAACAATGACGACCTCAGATCTAAGGATTCTACATACACTATGTATGAGACCAACTGATGACACTTAAGAATATAACAATTCTCGCAGTGTCTCATGATGGGTCAACCTAACATTATGTTCTCTAACATGAGTCCACATTATTGATTTGATATCTCATATCCATGATCCATGAAACATGATCATCAATCAATACATATGTTGATCTATAAATCATAATTGTCCCATACAATAATATAAGATCAAGGATAATTTAGAATAACATCAAAACATGAATAAAGAGTTTCACGAACAAGTCACATACTTGTTGATCAATATAAAAAATATTTATTCAAGGAACAAAATAACATTTTATTCAAACATTCATAAACATAGAAGTGATACAATCATCTCTATGATTGCCTCTAGGGCATATCACTAACATAGTTTAGAATTAGTTAGGATTTTTAAACTGATAAGGTAAGCCATAACACTTGCTAAAATGAGTTTTCTTCAGGTTATAGAACACACGACATGTTCATGTAATGCCTTTTTTCTGCTACTGATGCTTAGAGAGCGAAAAAAAAGAGAGTACTTCATAACACCTCATTGGGAAGAAAGGGCCTAGCTTTATCTTGTTAATTATTACCAGGACTCTAAATTGCTTCAAGCAAGGAAGTATATATATATTTAGTATGACCCGTAACGCTTCATTCTTTGATGTTTCAGGCACAGATCATTGATACACGAAGATTTGAGTGTGGACCAATTGCTAAAATAAAATTGCCACATAGAGTACCCTATGGTTTTCATGGAGCATTCGCCTCAAAAGATACATGAGAGCGGACATAATTCCTGTAAGTGTAAAAATTACTGCACACTTACAGACATATATACTGATAGTTTAATATGATACGAATATTCGGCCATGTTCTTTTCAGCTTCTAAAAGCTGCTTTTCGGCTTTTCTACAGTAATTAGCTTTTAAACGGAGTATTTTTTTAAGATAGGATCTACTAGTTAATTGTAGTACATACTTTACTGATTTTATTTATATTAGCAAAAATCGCACGTGAGTTTCTGTTACTCTGTAATCTCTTGTACAAACAGTCCAAAAATCACAAGCCGCACCCAAAAGCCACAAGCCGTAGCAAAAAAGAACAAGCCCAATAACATAAATACTGTGATTGATCATGTGCCATCTTTACTTCCTTTGTCAAATTGCAGTTGATGGCAATAAATTAGTATTATTAAGCCATTCCTGATTGCACTGATCTTACAGTACTATTTTGAGAATATTGCTGGTACCGTTGCCTATGTGCTAGCTCTCATTTTGTTGTTAATATTCGATAAGTATATTTATTCTCAGTAAATATAAAACGAAACAGCTTCCTAAAGTTAAAGACTGTAAAAATAAGAATGTAGCTAACAAAAGCGAATTTTCCAGGAATGTTCAGAGTGGCGAATGCTTACAGACTTGTGTGCAACCATCGTAAAATTGTCCAGCGTCCTGAGGGCGGCTCCTGCTAGTGGTATGCCCTAGGACGATAGATGGTTATATCTTTTTATATTTATAATCTTTTAAATAATATTTTATTTTATTACTTGAATAAATGTCATTCATATTGGTCAATAAGTATGTGACTTATTCGTAGAATTCTTTATTTGTATTTTGATGTTATTCTAATTTATCCCTGATCTTATATCATTATGTAAGATAATTATGATTTATAGATCAACACATATATTGATTGATGATCAAGTTCTACAGAGCATAGATATAGAGATATCAAATCAATAATATGGATACATGTTAGAGAACATGGTGTTGTATTACCATGAGACACAATGAGAATTATTATATCTTAATTGCCATTAATTGGTCTTATACATAGTATATGTAGGATCTTTAGACATGAAATCATCATAGTTTTCTATATTTGTAATAGTTTACTTAGCTATTACCAAACACTACTCCGTAACTGGGTGGTTATAAAGGTAACTTTTGGGTTTATTATGAAACACACAGATAAATATGAACGATTAAAATGGAATTTGCCCCTTATATATAATGGAAGATATATCTATGGGCCTCTCGATGTGGTTGGATTAAGGAAATACATGGACATGCCAAATGTGGTTGATGAGTCAGTCACAATTGAATAATTTACTATAGATTTGACTGAAGTATTGAGCTATTATAGGATGTTATGCTTCTCACTTTGAGTATGATCTGGTATCGTGAGGCAAAGGAATCAGTACATAAGTATTATTGTCAGACCTAGAAATAACACCTCTGGATCCTCTACGTCAATCGCACTAGTCTAGAAAAATCTAGTGCACACAATGGTAATAGAAATACATACCAAGCATAATCACAAACTTTTTATTACATAAAAAGAAATAACAGCAAAAACAAGTAAATAAAGGGGTAAAGCCAAACACCTGTCCATAGGCAAACAACAGTAAGACATGGCCTACTCATCCTGATCCTCACCATAGTCAAAGTCAACATCCTCTAAGCAACAAAATTAAACAAGGCTGAGCACATAGAATGTACTATATAAGTTACACGAAAAATACAATAGTAATGTAATGGCAACAAGTGAGGGCACATAGCGTTATTTGAGCATAAAACAGAATTTTAAAAAATACAATAAATAGATAAACATTATTGAATTTAATACAATAACTAAAAGTAGTAATTTAATCAAAATATTATAGTTAGTGTAGGCACCGATCTGACACTAATCTAACCATGGGTATCCCACCAAGACTATCTTTCTCCAAAAGATTCGAACATTTTCACTTAATCCAGTTTTAGAAAATAAAGTCTAATCCGTGAAAAACTTTACTCAGCATTCCTATATCCATGGGCACAACTATCCAAGATACTTTATACATTCTATAGAGATGGTATAACTTTACCCACAAGATATGGTTAACTCATGATGTCGACCATTACATACTTTTGTAGGTTTGCTACTAAGAAATCATAACAAGGCCTTTATAATGCAAAGTTGTCAACCTAGTCACGCCTCCGTTAATGTTTCATCCCAAGAAAGAATACACTAAATCAGGGCCCTCTCTTGTGTCGTGTGAAACTTCTCGTGGCCTACACCACGTTCACATACACCCTATAGCGAGACTTGGGCTGGGACCAAAAAAGCCGGTCTTGTGGTACTATGATAGGGTTTTGTAGCAGTAGCTCATAGACCGGTCCTTAATTGACTTAGACAGACTTTCCATATACCCCTTGTGTCTTGTACCCACGTTGAGCCACCGAGCAGCAACGTATGCTAGCAAGCACCCACCACCTAATTATTTTCCCAAGTCTAAACTATGTTTTTATATTTTATTTTGAAATATTGTAATTACCTTCTTGACTCACCAAAATCAAGAATACATTTTAAAAACATCATTTCATGTGAAAAAGTTATCCTAAGCCTAAAGTTATTTCTAGGCATGTCTAAGCATTTGCTACCAAAGTTCTCTAGTCCATACTAGTGTACTAGCTAGAGTTTTATTCTAGCGTAATAAGGTATTCGGGAATCAATATCAAACGAGATATTAACAAGTAGGCATTAACCAAGCCATAGTGGACCTACCTTACGGCTGAGGTGGTGCGGTGGCCGGTGTGGCACCTACATGGCACCACTTGGCTGCCACGCATACCTATGTGCTGATGTGGCATCGGCGATGAGTGGTGGCCAGTGGTGGGGTGGTCAGCGGTCGACGACGAGCATCACAAAAGCAATAGAGGAGTGAAAGGAGCTATTTTAGGCAAGGTTGGAGGCGACCGGCATTGTGGAAGATGGTGGTGGTGGCATTGCTTGTTGGAGAGCTCGACGACATTTGAACATGGTGACACATGGTGTGATGAGAGAGGGCTAATTGGTGGGCCCGAAGCAGTCATGAGAGGGGGAAGCTGGTAGTGCGAGCATGCCTGACAGGGACAAAGGCACGCTGACAGACGGGGTCCTCTTGGCAGAGAGAAAGAAGGTGCGGGCATAAGGTGATGCTGCCTTGTGCCAGCGGGGTAGAAATCCAGACCAGACACTTGTTGGCTATAACATTCCAAAATTTTAATTGCATTTAATTGGATTTTATTTGGATTTTATTATAAAGCCTAGAGCAAGAAAACTTAATTTGTCATTTTTTATAAGCCAAAAATAGTTGATTTTATTTCTCCTGAGTTCCCCTAGATTTATAGTATTTTTGTGATTTTTCTTGGAGTTTTTGGGATTCATTTGCTATTTTCTAAGTGTTTTAAAGCTTTCTAGCTTTTCTGAAAATTAAAAGTTAATTTAAAACTTCAACTTCCTCCCGAGCCGACACGTGTCTAGCTCGGATTACCTCCTCACCGAGCGGACGCATCCCATGCATTCGTTCGTAGTTATCCTCCCTCTCTTCAGTCGACGGTTTGAATCTTTTCCTATTGCTACGCGGCACTCATCCGTGCGCCCTCTCTATTCTCCTCTCTCCCGCTGTCAAGCGGGACCCACCCATCATGTTCTTCATCCCCCTTCTTCTACCTCCTTCATCTAAATTGATGCCTCCTCCTAAGCTCATAAAGTCGACCGTTACTTCCCGTAACCCTCATCATTCTCGACTTCTTCCGTCGGTTTTCCCCCACCACAAAATCTCATCATCAACCGTGTTCCTGTGCCACTACGCCAGCCATAAATCCTATGAGCCACCTCTCGGCCATTCCTTTCCCCCGAGGCCTATAAAGACCTCTCTAAGCTTCTCCTACTCATGCCACACCACGCTCACCTCTCATTTCTTTCTCCCCCCGCAGCATGTTCCTCCTCCGTCGGCCTTAAGTTGAGCTCTAACAAGCAATTCTAGTGAGCCCGGGTCGCCTCACGCCTCACCGATGTCATCTTCATCTTCCCTATCGCTGTGCGAACCTCCTCCGCCCCTTCGCCATCAAAGACCGCCACGAAACCCCCTCGTCGTTGATGCATGTACATCGTCGCCACTTTCTCCTCACCGCCGGCCATCTCAGGGCTTCCCTGAGCACCGCGCTAAGGTGAGATGGCAGCCTCGTCACCTTCTCTGTCGGTGTGGGCCTCGTCGGCGGCCGCCGAGCGCTGGAGCTCCGGTGACCCTTGGATCCTGAGCACCACCTTGGTCGGCCAGGCCACATCAACGGCAGAGGTGATGTGGTGGCCGTATGGCAACCACGTGGCATGCCACGTCAGCTCTGGTTGCCCTGTCAGCCATCATTCCCCATGTCATCTTTTTCTATGGATTTCCATCACAAAAATAATCCGGCTAAAAATTATAAATTAAGTGTTGACATCATTATCTGGTTTTTCAGTATAAAAACAATTCCAGAAATTCTTAATTTTCTTTTTTCTTTAGTTACAAACTTTCGAAAGCTCGTATTTCTTCATCCTAACTTCAATTAAGCTTGTTCAAATTTGTAAATTCTTCTAAAATCCTAACCTATTCATTTCTGCCCTCTTTTTGAACTTTTGAATACTATTTGGTTTTTTTGTATTTATTTTTGCTTTGGTATTATGTGTATAGATTGCAACGATTCCAGAGAGTACTTTTTCGATGATTTGCAGCACTAAGACTTTGAGCAAGGCAAATTACACCTTTGATCATGTTGATCTTAGTAATTTAAATTACTTATATTATTTTTAAATTATATGCATGCATACTTTTATTCAAAGTTAGTTTAAATTCAATTTAAATTCTACATTTTAAATTCAATTTAAATTCTACTTAGACAAATTCCTTTGTATATGGCCAAATTTGACATTACACACAAACATGCCTTGTCACCTTAGATAAAAACCTAGTCAGTACAATAGTATTAATTAGAAATTTTATATATTTGCTTAACCACGCTTAGAATAATTCTAGGAGAATATTGTTTCACATAAAATGATGGTTTCTAAAATTTATTCTTGACTTTGGTAAGTCAAGAAAATTTATGAAATTTGGTAAAATAAAATTATAAAATCTAGTTTAGACTTAGGCATTGGTATGGTGGTGGGTGCTTATTGGTTCTTATTGTTGTTTGGTCACACAATACTGATACTAGGCACAAGGGGTATGTGGGTGGCGCCTAAGTCAAATTAAGGACCGACCTGTGAGCTACTATTACAAAGTCATACCGTACTACCACAAGTCTGGTTTGGGACTAACCTAGCTATGTAATTTGTGAAGTTTCAACTTGGGTTTCGCTAGAGGCTGAATGTGAGCGTGGCATAGTCCACGAGAACTCTCACATGGCACAAGAGGGGGTACCCAACTTGTGGATTCATGTTGTGGTAAAACCTTAGTGGCGACATGACCAAGTTGGCAACTGAACTCTCTGCCGCACACCTAAGGCCGTGTGCTGATTGCATGGTAAAACGAGAGGACATGTCTTGTGGGTAAAGTTGTACACTTTTACAGAGTAACAAGCTATCTTAGATAGCTATGTCCACGGTCATAGACATGATGAGTATGGTTTTTCACAGATTAAACTTTGCCTTAACAAAAACTTGTTTAATAAAAATGAGAAAGTCTTTTTAGAGAAAGATGGTCTGGGTGGGATATCCGTGGTTAGGTTAGTGATAGGTTGGTGCCTACACTAATGGTATTATTTTAATTAAAATATTATTTCTACATATTGTATTAAATTTAGCTTTCGTACTTATTTTATAGTATTTACTTCAATATTGCTTTTTTGCACAATTAACCTTACTATGTCTTCCTTTGACAATATCCATGCATACATCACATCTGTTAATTCTCCTGATGTAACTTGTAGAGTACATTATATACTTACCTTGCTTAAATCTATTGCCAAAGAATGACTTCATCGGCTACGATGAGTATTGCGACGAGTAGGCTACGTATTACAGTCATTCGACTATGTTCAGGCCGGATGGGCTGCTGCTTTATTTATCTTCCACTGGTTTTACATTTATCTTTGGCTTATGTGCCATGATGATGTAATCTTGGCCATAAGGCCCGCACACTTTTGGTTTATAATAAAGTTTGTCATTATGCGTGATATGTATCCCTGTTAACCCTGTGTGCACTAATTTTTCCTCGACTAGTGTGATTCACACAGAGGGTTTTGGATTGTTGTTTTGGGATTTGACATCATCCTAGGAGAGAAATGGGAATTTAAATTCGTTTTCTTTTTAATTAAAAGCTTATTAGATGAGAAATGGCTTAGAAAATAGCAAAAAAATTCAAAAATTCCAAAAAAAATCCTCAACAATTCTACAGCTCAAGAGGAACTCACAAAAACAAAGTCCACTCAAATTAGCTACAAATGACCACAAGTTTCAAGAAATATTTCTCTAGGCTAAAATAAAAGAATATGGAAAAATGGAAAAGAAAATATAACAAAAATTTAATTAAACCCAACTAAATAAATTCTAGAAATTTGGGATATCATAAACCTACCCCTTAAGAGAAATCTCGAACTCGAGATTTGGACTACTGGCAAAGATATGGGGATGGTTGACCTTCAGATCTTCCTCTCATTCCCAGGTGACTTCATCCACTGAATGGTTGCTCCATTGCACTTTGTAGAAACAGATGGCCTTCCTCCTAGTCTGACGCTCAACTATCACAAGAATCTTAATTTGTTACTCCTTGTAGGTTAGATCTTCTTGAAGATTAAGGGTCTCTAGTGCTGCCTGCTCTGTGGGTACTTAAAGACACATCTTTAATTGGGACACATGAAAGATGTCATGTACTCCCATCATGGTTGATGGGAACTCCAACTGGTAAGCGACTTGTCCTCTACAGTTCAAGATCTTGAATGGTCCCACGAACACCCAATAAGGTAAGTCCCAAAATATTGATCTCTTCTTCCAGATGTTCTTCTCATGAGCTCTCAATTTACGTCCCTTTCCGAGGACAACATCTAAATCCTTAACCGTATTATAAACCTCTTTTCCGCTTAAATGCTTTGGAGCTGAACCGTCATTCTTCTCTTCGTCAAATTGTTTTTTCATCTTGCGGTATGTGTTAGCCCTCTGAAGGAACCGGCGGTGACGCATGTACACGGTTTTACATGAGTGTTTCAGTCACACACTCTCGGTACCATCTAAATAGTGAGTACAAGCTTTGGCACCTTTTATACTCTGGCCCGACAGGTTAGACAGGGCAGTGTAATTAAATTTTAAAAAAATTAAAAATAGAAAACGAATACGGGAAAAAAGAACTGACAAAAAAGCTTAAAAAAACTAAAATTTCAGAAAAAGTCAAAATTTATGAATAGTCCCATAGTCAGTTACTCAGTATGATTCATGGCCACCGTCACCTAAGGAAAACTTTGAAATACCTAATATTCTCTAGCGGACTCGCATTGCTTCAACATCGTCCATGGGCCCTAGTTGCCTCCAGTGTGATCAAGGGAAATATTCCAACGTGCCCTGGTGTTGATTTGTCCATTATTCCTGACTAGGCAAACAGTTCAGATTCTATGTAACTGAACGAAGACGACGCAGAGCAAATATTGGCCACCATTGCAAACCCCAATGAGGTTGCTTTTTATGATTAACATATATTCTCACAAGTCATGTTGTCTGTCGCCCAGCCCTTTGTGCCATAAATTGTCATAATCAAGTAAATGATGAGCTTAGTGGAAAAAATGTAAATTACTCATACATCATGTAAATTGCTTTTAGTTACTCAATCAGCAATCCGCAGCCACAACTTCCCCTTCCGTTCCGGTTGTCGGCCCTACAAAAGATGATTTCAATAAACGGCACACGTATCTTCTAAGCACCGGAGAAAATCTCTAATCGGATTTTATGTAACGAACGGCAATCGTGACTCCCAACTAATACCAGAAGTTTCTCACCATTGCACATATTGCAGGCCCGAACCCTCCCTTTGGAGCCCTCCACTCGGTGAGCTCCATCTTCGGGCAGTCTGAAGACATTTGGGTCGAGGGAGAAGGCATGCTGCACGCCCTCTACTTCACCAAGAGCAGCAACGGCAATACCTGGTCCGTCTCATACACCAACCGCTACGTGCAATCAGACACCTTCAGGATTGAGAAAGCTCGTCAGAGACCATGTTTTTTGTCGGTCATCAGAGGCGACCCTCTCGCCATGCTTGCCGCCTGCATTTTAAACATGGTGTGTGAATTAAGGTTTCTCTCTCTTTCTTTTTAGCTGCTGATGTGTAATGTTCCAATGATTCTGAACATGCTGAGAATTCATGTTATGCAGCTGAGGTTTGGCAAGGTGATTAGGAACATGAGCAATACCGGTGTGTTTGAGCATGCAGGGAGAGTTTTCTCGGCTGCAGAGAATGACATTCCCCATGAGATTGACTTGCACCACCTTGGCACGCTGGGCAGCTGGGGCGTCGGTGGTGACTGGAACATGCCGTTCACAGCACACCCCAAGGTTGGTCCTTCTGCTTAGCTCTTGAACATGTAACCTAAATGCACGTGGAAAGATCGTGCATCAGCTGTTTGGAACCTATCTGATAACGTGTCATCTTCATCAGATTTTCAAAAGAAGGTTTTAAAAAGTATAAAAATGAAGAGAAAACATTTAAATATTAAGAGTCAACGAAAAAGGTCAGATGGACAGGTGAAATAACTCATGGTAAAATCACTAGTCACCTACTTCCTCTGTTCATAAATATAGGTTGTTGTGAGTTCCGTGCTGTTAAGATTTTCAAGATTTGACTATTAATATATGCTATATATATATATATATATATATATATATATATATATATATATATATATATATATATATATATATATATATATATATATATATATATATATATATATATATATATATATATATATATATATATATATATATATATATATATATATATATATATATGTACATATATATAATATATATATATATATATATATATATATATATATATATATATATATATATATATATGTATATATATATATGTATATATATATTATATATATATATATATATATCTTTATATATATATATATGTATATATATATATATACATATATACGATTACATGAAAATAATACAATTGGATTTATCTTTTAAAATTCTTTCATAATATATATTTTTATTATTTTACTATTATATTATGATAATAAATTATAGTCAAAGTCTTACATTAGAGAATATAAAAAATAAAAAACCATTTATATTTATGGCCGGATAGAGTATTGTTTTGTAACATAATCCAAATTTCCCCATAAGGAAGCCAAAAAAAGAAGATATGAGTAATATTTGGAGGCTTACGGTTACATGGTTGTCCAATGTTTCCTGAATGAATTTCATTAGCTCCCTTCTTCTTTGAGTTCTCTCATGCCTTGCAACTTCTCTATCGAATCAGGTAGCCCCTGGGTCAGGAGAGTTGGTCATATATGGGTTCAACATTATGAAGCCCTTCCTAGTGGTTGGAGTTGTCTCAGATTTTCTAATTTTGCAATCTCAACTTTTTTCTGTTATATATTCTTAACAAAAAAAATTGATACTGAACATTTAATTCCACTAAACCTATTGCAGTGGATGGAAAGAAGCTTAAACGGAAGGTTGATCTCAAGCTAGACAGATCTACAGATTAGTTTTGTTTGAAAACATTTGAGTGGTTTTGGATATTTGTGAGAATTGGTTATGGGTTGAGTTTTTGAGTCCTGAGTCATTGCATTCATGGTGTATGAAGTATATTGGACTAGCGTGAGTTATGTTATGAAGAACTTATGTCTAGAAATAATTTCTTGATTTTTGATGTGTAGGAAGCTTGGGGCAACTATGGTTGATAGCGTGGACCGAAACTATGCTTAGGGATGAGCTGAAACACGGCTAAGGAAGCCGGGCCAGATGGTTGAGCTCGAGCAAAGCATAAGAAATATAAGGGATGTTGAAGGGAATGTTCGAGTAATGTTTCATCGAATGGTACGACTGGTGCAAGTGAGGCGTAGTCAGGAGAAACTAACACAGAGAGACTTGCCAATGCATGAATTATTGGTAAACCTACACGTTGTAGGTATGGGCATTGCTTGCAAAGAAGGAGATGACCATAGATTATGCTTGGGGAAGAGGTGAGGTCCACTGTCAAAGCGAAGGTGTTTTGGCGGGAAGCAAAAATACCAGAAACTACGAAGGACCAAAACTGCAGCGTTTGGAGGACGTTGGGAGAGCGGTTTCGGTCAAAGAGACACTAAGGAGGCTAAGTGGATAGAAAGATTACTCCTTAATGGGTTTGAGTTTATGCGCTTTGAGGAGCATGCATAAGTCATGTATAAGTGTAAAACCTAGTGTGTGGGAGGTTAACGGGTTTTTCCCGATTAAACTAATGAATAGTACCTATTAGGGTTAGATGTAGACTGGTTGCTCCATCTATATATGAGTGGGAGAAGTTTGAGGCATATGGCCAAGGAGAAAAGAACCAACTATCTATTTATTAAGGTTTTCTTATAGTGAAGATTTTGGGAGAGTATTCTTGTGAGAGTTCTGTTCTTCATAATAGATTGGCTGTAAAACTTTCATCTATAGCTTAAAATACATCAATCATGATTATCCTACATAGTGTGTTTTGGTTCTTATTAATTTTGTATTTGTTTTGCTTAGAGTTTTGCCCTCTCTGCCCTTTCTAAAATAGCTAGGAAAGTATGTGATTGTAACAAAAAAAATAAATTATATCCATGATACGGGTTAAAGCATTGGTGCCAACAAGTGTGGAGCACAAACGAGCACACTGCTCGAGCATAGATAAGTTGAAATAAAGTGCTCGCATAACCTGATGTTTCAGCAGAATTCTTAGTGTTAGAGATATGATTGCATTGTATTAGGATAGTTTAGATTCTTTCCATACATGTACTCTTTCCATATTTGTCATCCTGTACTCGTGTATATATATCGGCCCATTGGCCTCATATGAATACAAGCGCTATTCATAACATGGTATCGAGCCTAGGTTCCATACCTAGCCTCCGCCCCGTCGGCGTCGCTCGTCCGCCCTCGCCGCCCGCCTCGGTCGCTTGTCGGCCTCCCTCGTCGCCCGCCGGCCTCCCGGTCCGGCCTACCCGTCGTCGTCGGCCGCCGCACGCCGGCATCCGGCCGCGCCTCCGCCGCCCGGGCCGTCGCGCCTCCACCGGACCACAGCCGCACGCTGGCCTCCTCCCGCCCGGGCGCCGACGCTCTCCATCCGGACCGCCGCCGGGCGCAGCGCCGCCGCTCTGGGCCGCCGCCCACCGCCCGCCGCCGCGCTGCCCGGCCGCCTCTCGCTCCGCCGCCGCCGCCTCGCCGCCCGGGCCGACGCTGCCCGCCGCCGCTCTCCACCCGGCCGCACGTATACCCGGGCCGCCACCGCTTCCACTCGGGCCGCCAGCAGCTCGCCGCCGCCGCCACCGCTTAGGCCGCCGGCCGCCGCTCCGGGCCGCCGGGCTCCTCCCGCCCGGCCGTCTTCCATCCGGCGCCGCTTTCCACCCGCTACCGCCTCGCTCCTCCGCCACCTCGGCCGCGGATTGCCCGCCGCTGCCGCGCCCGCCGACCGGGACCGCCTCACTTTGAAGTGCGCGCCTCTCACGGGGAACCTAGTTCCCCGCCTCCCGTGCGTCGGCACTTTATAGGATAGTTGGGCCGGCCCAACAAGAAAAGAAAAGAAGTAAAAAGTAAAAAAACTCCGCCGCCGCCTGCGCCTCCGCACTAGAGCGGTTCCGACCTGCTTTTCCGGGCGGTTGGCGCTTTATTAAAACAGATCGGTTCAAAAACGTCGATCTAACCGCCGCGCCGTCCAGCGCCGCCTGTTAGACTTCGTTGCCTTGGTCGCCGCGCCGTCCAGCGCCGCCTACCGATGGCTTCCGTTCGACTGAGTGGTGCTGGTCTGCTACCACTTCCCTCTGTGCTCGCCGCTCGTCCACCTGCTACACCGACTGCTCCATGTTTCCGCACACCGCCACCTCCAAGCACCGCCACGGTGGTGGTGGCCATCCTCACTGCTCCTACTGCGACAAGGTCGGCCACATTGAGTCCCGTGCTATAAGAAGCAAAGGCATCCTTACGCCGTTCTTCTACTAGCACCGCATCGGTGCTTCTACGCCGACGCTCGCATCGACTCCTTCAGCAGCTCTCACCGAGCGGTGAGATAGCCGACTTCGACGCTTGCTTGCGCTTCTACATTAACGCTCTACATCGACTCCTTCAGCCAGCTTTCTCTCCGAGCGAGAGATAGCCAGACTTCGCCATTTGCTTGCCGCCTGTGTTCTCCTCGGCGTGTTCTCGCCAGTTACACATCGACTCTTCTGCACCGCGAAACCACCACATCCACAGTCAGGCACCTCCCCATGGATTCTTGATTCTGGAGCATCTTTTCATATGACTCCCGATTCCTCTACTCTATCCTTCATTACACCTCTTGATTCCCCTGTCAGTGTTCTTACTGCTGATGGTACCTCTCTCTCTGTCTCTGGTCGAGGACCTCTTAGCAACTCATCTTTTCATGTTCCCTCTGTTGCTCATGTTCCTCGCCTTACCATGCGCCTTTTTTCTCTAGGCGACATCGATCTTGGTTGTCGAGTCATTCTCGATTCGACTCTTGTTGTGTTCAGACCGCCGCACGGAGCCCCGATTGGTTCTCGGCCCTCGGCGTCTTGACTCACAACGCCTTTGGGAGCTTGACCGGCTTCACCTTCCTTCCGCCGCCACCGTCGCCGCCAGCTCTCCGCTTCTTCCACTCCGCTCATCGGCTCTTTCCAGCGGTGGCATCATCGCCTTCGCCATCCGTGTGGATCTCGGTTGTCATCCCTAGTTCGTCGTGGCCTTCGGGGTCCGCCTCAGAGACGTGTCTTTAGATTGTCGTACGTAAGTTAGGCAAACAGATTCAGCTTCCTTATCCTCATAGTGAGTCAGTGTCTCAGCGTCCTTTCGATCTTGTTCATTCTGATGTTTGGGGTCCGGCCCCCTTTGTTTCGAAAGGAGGTCATCGATACTATATCATATTTATAGATGATTTCTCTCGCCACACTTGGATATATTTCATGTCTTCTCGTGGTGAGGCCTTGTCTATCTATAAACAGTTTGCCACTATGGTTCGCACTCGCCTCCACTCCTATTCGTGTCTTCGTGTCGACTCTGGGCGAGTACCTCTCTCATCACCTGCGCAGCTTCCTTGCTGAGCAGGGCACTCTCGCCCAGTTCTCTTGTCCTGGTGCTCATGCTCAGAATGGTGTTGCTGAGCGCAAGCATCGTCACCTCCTTGAGTCGGCTCGCACTCGATGATTGCCGCCTATTCCACCTCACTTTTGGGCCGAGGTCGTTTCCACCGCCACCTCTCGTCAACATCCGCCTTCTTCCGCTCTTCGTGGTGCAATACCGCTGAGCGTCTCGTGGTCTCCTTCCCGACTACTCGCCTTCGTCTGCTTTGGCTGCGTTTGCTACGTTCTTCTCGCCCCTCGGGAACGCACCAAACTAACTGCTCAGTCTGTTGAGTGTGTTTTTCTGGGATACAGTGCCGAGCACAAGGGCTATCGGTGCTGGGATCCTGTTGGTCGACGGATGCGGATCTCTCGGGATGTGACTTTCGACGAGTCTCGTCCCTTCTACCCACGTCCTACCTCTCCTTCGACTTCCTCTGTGGAGTCTCTGCTTTTTGACCTTTCCAGATACACCTATCTCTGTCTTGCCCTCGTCCACCCGTCCCACTGAGTCCACCCGTCCCCACCGAGTCCCCACATATTTCTCCTGTGGCCTCTCCGCCGTTGTCGCCTCCTGCGGCTCCTCGTGCTCCCCACTACACTAGTCTACACTCGCCGACCTCGTGTTGAGGATCTTCCAGATGAGCCATCTTCTTCTGATGATTCATCTTCTGATGCACCATCTTCCCCTGATGGGTCATCTTCTCCTCCTCGCTCGCCTCCGCGATCGCCCCGCTTGCCCCCGCCTGCTTTGCCTTTGCCGGGCGCAGCTACTGTGAGCTTTGCTTTCACCGGGATGTCGCTACTCACCCCGAGTGGCGCATGCCATGGCCGAGGAGATTGCGCTCTTGAGCGCATCGGTACTTGGGATCTTGTTCCTTTCCATCTCACTCTTGTCCCATCACGTGTAAGTGGGTCTATAAGATTAAGACTCGCTCGATGGTTCTCTTGAGTGCTATAAGGCGCGCCTTGTTGCCCGTGGTTTCAAAGAAGAGCATGGTCGTGACTACGACGAGACTTTTGCTCCCGTGGCTCACATGACCACTGTCCGCACTCTTCTTTCGGTGGCGCCTGTCGCCATCGGTCTGCTTTCTCCTTGATGTCAAGAATGCCTTTCTTAATGGCGAGCTACGTGAGGAGGTCTACATGCATCCGCCACCGGGTATTCTGCCTCGAGGGCATGGTCCGCCTTCGCCGCCTCTCTATGGCCTTAAGCAAGCCCCTCGTGCTTGGTTTGAGCGCTTCTCTGGTGGTCACTGCTGGTTTTTTTCAACAGTGATCATCCCGCGCTTTTGTCCACACTTCGTCTCGTGGTCGGACTCTTCTTCTCTATGTTGATGATATGATCATTCACGGAGATGACTCGAGTACATTGCCTTTGTCAAGGCTCGTCTTAGTGAGCAGTTCCTTATGTCGGATCTTGGTCCCTTCGTTACTTCCTTGGGATTGAGGTTACGCCCACCCGGATGGTTTCTTTATGTCCCAAGAGAAGTATATTCAGATCTTCTTGATCGCGCTTCCTCATCGATCAACAGATCGCTGAGACTCCCATGGAGCTCAATGTTCATCTCCGACCCTCGATGGCGAGCCTCTTTCTCGATCCGACTCGCTATCGCCATCTTGTTGGGAGTCTTGTCTACCTTGTCATTACTCGTCCGGATATCACTTATCCAGCTCACATTCGAGTCGGTTTGTTTCGCCCCACTCAGTCCACTACACCCACCTTCTTCGAGTTCTCGCGATACCTTCGGGACTATCTCTCATCGCCTCTTCTTTCCACGCCCAGCTCTTTACGACTTGAGCTTATTCGGATGCTACTTGGGCGTTGATCCATCCGATCGCGGTCTATCTCTGCCATCGTGTTTTTCTTGGTGGTTCGCTTATTGCCTAGAAGACGAAGAAACAGACTGCAGTGTCCCGTTCGAGTGCAGAGGCTGAGTTGCGAGCTATGGCTCTCTTGTCAGCAGAGATTACTTGGCTACGGTGGTTACTTGAGGATTTTGGTGTTTCGTCACTACACCGACTCTCTCTTGTCGACAAGACAGTGCTATCGATTGCTCGTGATCCCGTGAAGCATGAACTCACCAAGCATATTGGTGTTGATGCTTCCTTCATGAGGTCTTGTGTGCATGATCGATGGTTGCTCTTCAAGACGTGCCTTGAGCTTGGATAGCGGATTTCTTCACGAAGGCCTGCACCGAGCACAAGATGGCTTACCTCTCCAAACTCAGTGTTGTTGATCCACCATGAGTTTGAGGGGGGGTGTTAGAGATATGATAGAGATATGATTGCATTGTATTAGGATAGTTTAGATTCTTTCCATACATGTACTCTTTCCATATTTGTCATCCTGTACTCGTGTATATATATCGGCCCGTTGGCCTCATATGAATACAAGCGCTATTCATAACACTTAGGACACGTAAAATTCAGCAAAATTGAAGTTGCACATTGTCACCTTATGTTGGGAGCCTGGGACTTGCTCCACTCTGGGAAATTTTGCACCAGTCGAAGAGTTCGGTGAGATAACACAGATATTAGAGATTGTAGGCGATATTCCGACAGATTTCCCAGAGGGAGTTTATATTAGAAATGGTATTTCCCATTGGCCGCTGCTGTCCTAGTCACCATCAAAGAACAAAATCAGAAGTTCTGCCCATTGTGTAAATGCAGGTTCAAACCCTCTCTTCGGAGCCCTGCACTCGTGGAACTCCATCTTCGGCGAGTCCCACGACATCTGGGTCGAAGAAGCCATGCTCCACGCCTTGTACTTCTCCAAGCTAGTGCAGCAACAGCACATGGTCAATCTCGTACACCAGCCGCTACATGCAATCCGACGGTGACCCTCTCGCGATGCTCATCGCCAGTGTCCTGAACTTTTATACATAATTAGCTTGTTGCTGTTACTAGGCCACTTCTTCTTGTAATTTTTGAGCTAATAATAGTTTTTGAAATGCTGATATGCACGAATGTGCAGCTAGCTGAGGTTTGGAAAGGTGTTCAGGAACATGAGCAACAGCAGTGTGTTTGAGCATGCTGGGATAGTTTTTGCGTCTGCAGAGAATGACAGTCCTCATGAGATTGACTTGCATAGCCTTGGCACACTGGGTAGCTGGGATGCTGCTGTCCTCGTGAGATTGACTTGCATAGCCTTGGCACACTGGGTAGCTGGGATGCTGCTGTCCTCGTGAGATTGACTTGCATAGCCTTGGCACACTGGGTAGCTGGGATGTTGCTGGTGGATGGAAGATGTCGTTCAGCCACAGCACACCCCAAGGTTTGTCCTCTTGCCTGGTTCTTGAAAGCATAGGTGGTTCTTTTAGATGATGGTTTATGGCTGAACTTTTGAATTATGTATTGTTCATAAGAGATAGTACACAGATAAAAATAGTTGCATACAATTTTAGTCGATCTAGCTAAATTCAGTATAATTTGTATTACAATTTACCTATAGATCTCGTCTTGAAAAACGCACCATTTAAAAGAAGTTACTGTAGCAAATGACATAAGCAAGTGGAAGTGCAAATGATCCAGCCTGTAGTTGTCAATTTCATTCCAAAGGCCATTCCGGTGTACTGTTTTAGATTTTAAAATATTAATATAATAATATATATTTATTCATAAGTATATATGTAATGATATGCACACATTATTTTACTTAAAATCTCATTTTAAATATGTAACATAGCATAAAAATGAGTTGTCACTTCAATTATGCCCAGTACTGGAATGGATGGAATGATAAATCCTATAAATTTCCAATGCAATCCTCTCGTTCAGACACATACCAAGAGTAAATTATCAAGACATCAGGTATTACAATACAAGTTGACCTAGTGCAAGCCCATTATCTAGCAGGCCCGATATCATTTTGGATGTCATTGTGGTTGTGGAACATTGCTTCATATATCATTTAGATGTCACCATGTGGATCCACATTGCCTTATGTCACCATTTGGATGTGACGGCACAATATCATATCGGTCTCCCCTAGATGGCCAAAACCAAGGGATTGGTTCAGCTCAGTTGCAGCCTACATTGCACAGCACGATGCCAAACCACTAAAATCAAATAACTAGGCATGACCGGTACCGAAATGAATGGGACGGAATGGTCCGGTATTGGCTGGTATTGATCAGTATTGTGTTGGTATGAGATTGAGGTTATTGTGTGCTATTTTAGGTGCCAGCATGGCATGTTTTGGCCATTCCATCTGGTACCAAAATAGAATTGATAAGTATGCTTGAAAGTGGCCAAACTAAACATATGTGGAATTATGGTAAGATCTATTGTTAAATTGATATTGATTTTAAAGGTCGATTTTGGCTAAATAAATATTAACCGGCTAGCTAACTTGCCGTCCATGCTAACCAAAGGAAAGTAGTTAATGCAATTGATTGCCTAGAGAGCCAGCCTGCCTAATGCTACGGTGATAGACTGGACCATGATTATTCTTACTAAATCCGCATTCGTAGAGATTAAACTACGTCAAATCTAATTTGCATAGTAGAGGCAATTGAGTTCAAAAATGGCATTGATTCAAAAGCTAATGGAATGATTGCATATGAAATTTTTATATATCTTGTTCAACTCAGATTAGGGAATCGAGCTATTGGTGAAGAAAAAATTGCATACACTCTAAATGATGTTGTTTTTTAAACTTTTTACCCATTTGTCTGTTTCAAAGTAATGTAAATTTGTAATACACATTCATGTCATACAAAGAAATTCACCTTCAAAAAAAAATCACCATCCATTTATGATTTAGACAATTTGCTTCGTTCCAAATGTGTACTTTCCTTTAATACTAAAATTATCTATTTAATGGTCCTATTACCTCCTATATGGTAATAGATCGCCAAGTTAAGCTTCAGCCGTCAGATCAAAAGTAAATGGACTGTCTACATGAAGTTGGTGTACTGTAAAAAAATCCTTATTAGTCAGCTCCTGCTTTAACTTTGCCTATGTAGTTTTTACGTAGCCTATGTACTTTTCTACATAGCATGTCCTAAACCAGGAAAAAGGAGGAGGGTTTTGTTAGGCTTGGTAAGCCAACGTAAAAATCATGCCATCTTTTCATGGAATAAAATCCAAATTAAAAGTTTCATTGGGGCGTAACTCTCTTAGCGACACGCCATATCGGAACCCGGGTGTGATGGTAAATGAGCAAGGGCGGGACGTCGCTCTCTTAGTGACGCGCTACGTCGGCGCCCGGATGTAGTGGAAAATGGGCAAGGTCTTCGCACTTTACTCGACGAAGCGTAGGGCAAGGAAGCTAGTCGAGGAGAGTAGGATTCGTATGGGTAGTTGGAATGTAGGGTCCTTAACAAGTAAGTTAAGAGAGATAGTTGATACAGCGATTAGAAGACGTATAGATATCTTGTACATTTAAGAGACTAAATGGGTGGGTCAGAAGGCAAAGGAGGTGGAGCATACTGAATTCAAACTGTGGTATACTAGAATAGAACGAAACAAGAATGGAGTGGGCATCTTAATCAATAAGCGGCTCAAGAGTGGAGTTGTTAATGTGAGGAGGCAGGGGATAGGATTATTCTAGTCAAGCTAATCTTTGGTGACTTTGTTTTGAATGTTGTTAGTGCATATGCTCCATAAGTAGGGTTGGATGAGACCGCTAAGAGGCAATTTTGGGAAGATCTAGATGACATGGTTAGAAGTGTGTCTATCATTGAAAAGATTTTCTTAGAAGGCGATTTCAATGGTTATGTCGGTACAAATAGTGAAGGGTTTCAAAGGGTGCATGGGGTTTTGATTATGGTGATAGAAATAAAGAGGGAGAAGATATCTTAAACTTTACCGTAGCCTATGATCTCATGATAGCTAACACCTTCTTTAGAAAGAAACATCCCCATTTGGTTACCTTTAGCAGTGGTCAGCATTCTAGCCAAATCGATTTTGTGCTTGTTAGGAGGAAGGGCAAACAAGTCTGCAAAGATTGTAAGGTTATACTTGGAGAGTGTGTTGTCCAACAATATAAGTTGATAGTCTCCGACTTTCGTTTTAGGTTACGGGTCCGACAAGCTAAGGTCACCAGAGTCATGAGGACGAAGTGGTGGAAACGTAAAGGAGATACCGCACAGGCGTTTAAGGAGAGGATGGTCACGGAAGAGACGTGGGACGTGGGAGAAGCGAATAGCGAAGCGAATAGTATGTGGACATAAATGTCAACTCGCATTAGGAAGGTGGCTACAGAGGTGCTTGGATTGACCCAAGGGACAAGAGGAGAACCAAAAGACACATGGTGGTGGAACGAGGAAGTGCAAAAGGCTATTAAGGAGAAGAAGTTATGCTACAAGCACATGTATCATGATAGGAGCGATGACAACGTACAGAATTACAAAGCAGCAAAAAAGAATGCGAAGAAAGCGGTGAGTGAGGCACGAGGCAAGGCATATGAGGAAATTTATCAGAAACTAAGTACAAAGGAGGGAGAGAAGGATGTCTACAAGATGGCTAAAATTCGAGAAAGGAAGACAAGAGATTTCAACCAAGTTAAATGCATCAAAGACGACACTAATAGACTTTTGATGAAAGACGAGGAGATCAAGGATAGGTGAAGAGATTACTTCGATAAGTTGTTCAATCACGATAATGATTATAGTATGATTGAACTGGATATTGTTTTTGACGACACCGATAAGTAGTTTGTTCGAAGAATCCAGGAGTCAGAAGTGAGAGATACCTTAAAAAGGATGAAGGTGGGTAAGGCGTTGGGGCCTGATAACATCCCTATTGAGGTGTTAAAATGCCTAGGAGAAGTGGTAATTTTTTGGCTAAGTTGTTTAATAGCATTTTTAGGTTAAACAAAATGTCAAACGAGTGGCGGAGGAACACATTAGTACCAATTTTCAAAAATAAAGGAGACATTCAAAGTTGTACTAATTATAGAGGAATTAAACTCATGAGCCATACAATGAAGCTTTGGGAACGAGTGATTGAGCGTCGTTTAAGAAAAGTGACTAGCGTGACGACAAACCAATTTGATTTTATGCCTGGGAGGTCGACCACGGAGGTGATTTTATTGCTATGACAGTTGATGTAGAGGTATAGGGAGCAAAAGAAGGACATTCACATGATATTTATTGATTGGAGAAAGCTTATGACAAAGTGCCAAGAAATGCATGTGGTGTGCGCTTCAAAAGAAAAGAGTCCCAATAAAATATATTACCCTAATTAAGGATATGTACGAAAATGTTGTGACTAATGTCAGAACGTGTGGTAGTGTTACTGATGACTTTCCTATTAAGATAGGACTACACCAAAGGTCAGCGTTGAGTCCATACATTTTTGCCCTAGTGTTGGACGAGGTCACACGGGACATACAAGGAGATACCCTTGGTGTATGCTTTTCGCTGATGATGTGGTGCTGGTTGATGAGAGTAGGATACGTGTTGATAGGAAGCTCGAGTTTTGGAGGAAGACCTTAGAATTGAAGGGCTTTAGACTTAGTAGGACTAAAATTGAGTATATGAGGTGCGATTTCAGTGGTGCTAGGGTAGATAATGGAGATGTTAGATTGAATGGACAAGTAGTGCCTAAGAATGACATGTTTTGTTATTTGGGATCGATGATACAGTGGGACGGTGATATTGATGAAGACGTGAGCCACAGGATAAGAGCGGGGTGGGTGAAATGGCGCCAAGCATCTAGTGTCCTGTGTGACAAAAAAGTCCCTCAAAAATTAAAGGGTAAGTTCTATAGGATGGCGATCAGACCCGCAATGCTATATGGAGCAGAATGTTGGGCAACTAAAAGATAACACATACAGAAAATGAGTGTAGCGGAGATGAGGATGCTGCGGTGGATCTATGGTCATACAAGGCGGGATCGCATCCGCAATGATGATATACGTGATAGGTTGGGGTGGCACCAATTGAATAGAAGCTTGTCCAACATCGTTTGAGATGGTTTGGACATCTTCAACGACGGCCTCCTGAGGCACGGGTACGTAGTGGAATTTTAAGACGTACTAAAAATGAAAGAAGTGGCAGAGGTCGATCAAAACTGACGTGGAGGAAGCAGTTAAAAGCGACTTGAGAGATTGTAATGTATGTAAAGAATTAGCTTTGGATAGGAGCGCATGGAAGTTAGTGATCCACATACCGGAACCATAAGAAAGTTAGGGGCAATGTTTAGGCTCTTGGCTCAGATAGTAGGTTGTACGACTTAGGATTTTAGCATTGTACGTTTTTTTTCAAGACTCATATCTCTTCGATCTTGATAAGGTTTCATTCCTAGCCTACTCCAACTTGTTTGAGACAAAAGACTTTGTTGTTATTGTAGTTAGCTCCTGCTTTTCATGAAAAAATGGCATGTGTAGGAGGCATACATATTAGAACAATAAAAATATTATTTACAACAAAAGATCTTCTAAACTAGGAACAAGACCAACAAACTGACACAATTCATCCATAGTGTTCAACCATGTCTATAAGCCACAGAAGGACATGTAGGGATGGCAATTTCCCCACGGGGTGGGGCCCCATGGGGAATTTCCCCATCGAGGCCCAAGGAGGGGGGGCGGGGCACAGGGAATAGGGTAGAGCCTTGCTAGGCTAGCGGTGGTGAGAACGGGTTGTCCTCCCTCATGGGCCCCATGGAGACCCGATAAAATTGAAACATATTTTAAATAATATATTATAGTTTTAAAATATGAAGATTATTATTTTTTGTATATTTAGAATAAAACTTGAATCAATATGTTAAAAAATATATTTTGAAACTATATTTTGCAAAAACGTATGTCTACATAATTATAAATTAGTAAACAAAATCATATTATTATTTTCAAAATATTTTAACCTATTTTTAAATTCCCTGCGGGGATCCTTGTAGGGGTCGGGTCTCTGCGAGCTGGGGGGGGCAAGCGTCCCGTGAAGGCTAATGAGGCCGGGGTTGAGGGGGGGCTAGCGAGGATCGGGGTGAGGCCAGGGGCCTCCCCTAGGACCTCATGGCCGATTGCCACCCATAAGGACATAGAAGTCATGTGTAAGTCATACCATGGGATTCATATCATCGACAGTTTGGGGGCAGGGGCATATTTCATGTGTTTTTCGTAAAGAAAAAAAGGGAGAAATATCAGATGAGTGTCAAATCATAGGTATTTTGTGTTTAGACTGGCATTTCATCAAATAAAATATTTAGAGTGAAAAATCTTCGAATCAATTTTTTTACGATGAAAAATGATCAATTTTCTCAACAATAAAGAATTCCAACAGAAAGTTCCTGAAAACATAGGCTAGGTTTGGCCCGGCTTTGGCTTTAGCCTTTTGCTACCATAGCTAGTTTCAAACAGTGCGTCTTTTCAATGTGAGATCTATAAGTCAATTGTAGTAGACATTATACCAGGTTCAGTTATACCGATCAAAAATCACATGTAACTGTTTTTCTCTTTATACTATTTCTCACAAATAAACATAATTTAAAAATTATAATTTAAAAGTCATAAACAATAGTCAAAATAACCACAAAGTCCAAACAAAGAAGTACAAGCATGTACAGAAGTGAGTTGTCATGTCAGCATCGGCAAAGGACGGTTCCTCGGACGGGAATGGGAGGGGCGGAAGGAAGCCACTCCAGTGTCCCACAGTACGTGTGGCTAATATTCTCTTGTGACATTGTATCACAAGTTTCATGTGACGCTACAGAGCTTTGTTTCTCTTCTCAATTCTCACGGTGAAGATTTTCCCATACGGGTATGTCTAATGCACAGCCGTGCGATAGAAATAGTACGGAGCGGTTGCTCCTGCATGTTACTATAGCAAATAGTCTCCCGCATGTAGCTTTGTCGGAGAAGTACACCTCGTGGGCCCCATTTCCCTGTCCTTGTCCCCCAAAAATCGCATGTGCTAAACTCTAAAGTTTTCGGCTAGTGTTAGCGCAGTAATATCTCCGCAAGAAAAACCCTCCCCTGGTTGGGTTGAACCGTTCGCTAAGCTGGATAACTTTCACCTAGAGGTTGAAAGCCTTCGATCGAACTAATTTCAACTAGTGTTCCAAAATTTTCATCTAGAAATTTTGCAACGTCTAACGGAAGCCTCTTCACAAAATAAAAAAATAGCAAGAATATATATTTTTCGGGTACTACAGCAAACAATGTAAGCATATGTAGCAATTAGAAAATGCGGATACTGTTCCATCTATCCATCAGCCGCCGCAATCGATTTTTCCTTTTCCGTTCGCACACCATCGGCCGGCGCCGCACGCATATCTATTTATATATGCAGCCCACTAAAATACATATTCAATCTCTATTTAAAACACTAAGGGCCTGTTTGGGATCTCTCGCATTTTTTTCAATGAAATTTTTGTTGCCAATTGAAATATGATGTAAAATATTATAATCGCAATTAATTTATTGGAGAAAACAAAAAACAAATATTTTGGTCAAATAATTCGTACTTTTGTCCCAAAAATTACAACGTGCTTGATAGATAATTAACAAAGTCCATAATTCAATACAAATAATGTCCATAGACTAATGATAGATAATTAACAAAGCCCATCATTCGAATACAAATAATTGTCCATAGATAACTAGAGTATTGGCCAATACATAATTCTAGTTCAAGCTAGAAAAGAGTCTTGCATTTCCTTTTCCTGCTCCATAAGCCCTTCCTTTCTCATCAACTTGTCTTACACGTGCCTTAGCAATTTCCTCTTGCTTTTGGTGTTCTACTTCAGCCCCGCTTGTCGTTGCACTCCATTTACGGATAGCTTTATCTTGTATTTCGGGGAGGCAATCACGGAATGCCCCGACGTCCTTCAAGAGGATCAAACTATCGATCATATCCTCTCAGAATCCCAGAGGCCGCAATGAGATCACCAAATGCACGATTTGTACCGCAACCGAAAATGAAGTTTTTTGGCACGTTACTTACATCCGCATGCACCGTCGGGTTAGAGTTCTCAATAAGATCCTACTCATAACGGAAATAAAAATTTGTAAATCGACATCAAAGGCAACTAAGATCATACCATATACTCTAATCGGTCATGAAGTGGGACACACGAGACATCATGCTTGGTAAATAAACAATCTGGACAATTCCATGTTGCCTCATTGTATTGGACGATTTACAACATGAATGAATGGCCTCACCAAGCACATACTATCAGAGACCAACATTTACATATCAACTTCATCACGAGACAACCTTAAGTGCATTGAAATGGATGACATCTTAAAATACTCAAAATGTACCATAGCTCACAAGCTCTCGATCAAGTATCTGAGACCAAGCTCATCCCTATACTAGTAAACAACATCTAACCGATATTTGCGTTTCCATTTCAAATGCAGGAATCTAGTAGGTGTATGAATGTGATCCTATAGATTAAACTACGGTACTCGATTAGTTACCTAACTAATCCTCGCACATAAACACAACCACCTCATCTTGCCAAATTCCGTTACTACACTACCAAGAAATCAAAATATGAGACACATGGGCACTTCTAGATCACCTTTGAGAGTCTCCATCGCCTCACCGCTCTCGCCTTGTTCTCCTGCCCGCCGCCTCGCATCTTCGTCTCCCCGCATCGAGCTCAACGAGCCCACCATCCTCACCTCCGATCCCTCAATCCCTCCTCAAGCACGGCCAGCGGCGAAAGGATCATCCTCTCTCCTCCACACCCAGGCGTCCACGGCTCGTCGTCGCCGGCCGGTGCCGCCTTTCCCGGCAGGGCGGACGCCGCCTCCTTGTAAATCTCCTCGAACAGTCAACCTTCGCCATCCTCAAGACGGAAGCCCTTCCCCACGGGTCCTCGGCGGCTCTCGATCCTAGTGGCGCCTCGCCGTGGTGGTGTCGGCGTCTTCATTGGCGAAGGGTCCGATCGCCGATTCGTCGTAAGGCCCATGGCTTGTTGGTGTCGTCGTCGCGGCCGGAGGTGGAGAGGAGCCGCGCGGAGGAGGCGGAGGTGAGGCGGGGGGAGGCGGCGAAATGGAAGAGGCGGAGACGAGAGGAGGAGGCGGTGGCGGTGGTGGCGGCGGTGGTTGTTGTAGCTAGGGTTTGGAGACCGTGGCCGAGGTGGCGGGAGGAGTGGAAGAGGCGGCGGAGCAGCATGGTGGTGCGCGGAGGGAGGCGGCGACCATTCGTGGAGGACTCGCGGTGGGTGGGGAGAGAAAACAGATGAAGCGAATCGGTACGGAGGGGAACTGTGTAATGGCATTGGTGGGTAATTTCTCATCAACTTCACGAGGAGGTACATAAGCCTTGTTTCGAGTACCCTTGAGGAGCTCCACAAAAAGCGTGGAGTTGGCCTTAGCTCTACCTTTTTCACAGGTGGGTTTGTGGAGTTCGTGTTTGGCTAGCAAAGTTGGGAGCGGAGCTAAAAAGCTGGAGCGTAGGCGTTCCCAAGCAGGCCCTAATACAACTCGTTCAACTAGGTCTAGGCCTTTTTTTATCTCAACTAGACTTTTGGCCCACTAATTTTTAAGGAATCCGAAACCCTTCGTAACACGGGATTTTCACACTTCTGACTTTTCAACTCGTCACGTGTCAAAGCCTACAGGACCGCACCTCCCGTAACTTCTCCATGCACCATCCACCACGTGCCGCAACCTCCGGATCGCACATCCGTAGCTCCAACACGTATCATCCATCTCTAATCTCCATGCACCCCAAGCATCGGTTCGATCATCTCGTGACCTCCTTGACCGTCTCAATCTCGGATCTCTCCATCCTATTTTTGCGGTGCCACCGGCCCGTAGGGCAACACATGTGGATTCTATGTTTGCCACTATATGGACATACTCCTCGATTCCTCGAGGATCACCAATTCAAGGTTTATCAATCTTTCCATATTTACTTCATACTTATCACGTTACATATATCGCACATTGATATCCCTATCGACAGTGCGTACATCCCGTCAAGCGCATTGGAACAACCCGATATTTCACGAATTCGAGGAGAGTTGACGTACTTTTGGTGGCTCAAGTCATAAAGTCGGAAGAGACAGTTCACACGTGCACCATGAATTTTATTGCATTGTATCTTTGTGTAATGGATATTTTATTTCAATTCAATTGATTCATTTGCAAGTGGATACTTTATGTTTGTGAATGAAATGTGATGTGTATTGGATGTTTATGGATGCCTTATATACTTGTTCATCGCTTGTTTGAGAGGGCATGGCTAGCATTTCTGAGGCTAGCCAATAAATAGGAATAGATTTAGGGTAGAAGGAATATCACGACGGTTTTAGTTAAAAAGCGTCAGGATACTGATAATCCCGAGCGGTTTTAATTAAAACCGTGCGTGATTATCATGTAACGAGCGGTTTTAACTAAAACCGTCGTGATATCGATAATCTCGAGCGGTTTTAGTTAAAACCGTCGAGATTATCGTATCCGCGAGCGGTTTTAGTTAAAACCGTCGTGATTATCACCATATCATGACGGTTTTAACTAAAACCGCTCGTGATTATCGCCTATCGCGGGCGGTTGAAATACCATCCGTGATGACCTCGTATTATCATCGACCCATAAATTGAGCGGTTGGTAAAACCGTCTGTGATGATGTTTTCAAACCGTCTGTGATGACCTTTCCTGTAGTAGTGGGAAACACATTTTTCCCTCAATCTAGTAATCGATTTTTAATTAAAACTAATTCATAAATATAAGCAAAAAATATATAGATAGAGATCAATGCACGAAGAATCCCTAGAGATAAAAAAATCAGAAAAAGGATAATTCATTGCGAATTAAAAATTCACGAACTTTTATTAGAAAATGCGGATATTGTTCCTTCTATCCATCAGCCGCCGCAATCGATTTTTCCTTTTCCGTTCGCACACCATCGGCCGGCGCCGCACGCATATCTATTTATATATGCAGCCCACTAAAATACATATTCAATCTCTATTTAAAACCCTAATACAACTCGTTCAACTAGATCTAGACCTTTTTTTATCTCAACTAGACTTTTGGCCCACTAATTTTTAAGGAATCCGAAACCCTTCGTAACACGGGTTTTTCACACTTCTGACTTTTCAACTCGTCACGTGTCAAAGCCTACAGGACCGCACCTCCCGTAACTTCTCCATGCACCATCCACCACGTGCCGCAACCTCCGGATCGCACCTCCGTAGCTCCAACACGTATCATCCATCTCTAATCTCCATGCACCCCAAGCATCAGTTCGATCATCTCGTGACCTCCTTGACCGTCTGAATCTCGGATCTCTCCATCCTAGTTCCGGTTCACCTCATCACCGATCATGATCACCTCCATGCTCTGCACATGCAAAAACCAAAGAACATTCTTCCAGTACAAGTTCGTCCAAACTTGACCAACATCAATTCACACATACGCAACACAACTCGCATAATGCTAAACAAAATTACCAATTATTCATCATCACAAATTAACTATTGTCAATTATTCATCACCAAAATATTCTACACCTAGCCACATGGTCTAACAAATTTTTTTTAAAAAAACAGACATCTAAAAGTCAAAATTTAAAAAAAACACTACTACAGTGCCACATACGAAGGTGCTTCTTGGTCCTGTCGCTGAAGCCGCGTGTATAAATTAATGCAAGCCGCCCAGAACTGCAACAAGTGTGTGTGTAGAAAGTAAACGCACGAGAAGAAAGCTTAAGCTCTAAAAATGGTGTCTTCCATATATGCCTCTCTTCAGCCACTCATGTGCACTGACCGAAGGCGCTCTCCCATCTCCACAAACGTGACTCGTCTCTCTCGTCACATGACATCCGTTCATTCCGTTGCAAAGGTTCTTTCTGTCTCTGAACTCTGCTAAAAAACGATGGTCGGTGAGGGAGATCTTAATCAATATGGTTTATGTCCTGTTTCAGCCATACTTCGAGGAGCTTCAGCAGCAGCTTACTTCCAGGATTGGGGGTGCATCAAACGCTGTAAACAGTGCCTCACAAAGGTTGCTGGATGCATTTGCGGACGCCACCTTCACATTCAGACGTCAACATTTGCGTCCGTCCGAGGTGAAAAAGTACTTTTTGGGGGTATGGGATGTAAATTTAGGAGAATTGCAAGTTGTTTCCTTGTGCTGAAACTTCCTCCTTGCAGGGCAATTTTGCACCAGTCGAGGAGATCGGCGAGATAGCACAGATATTAGAGATCGAAGGCGAGATTCCAACAGATTTTCCAGAGGGCGTTTATATAAGAAACGGTAATCTAGGAGACTCCGCCGCAATAAGATGCCGAGCTATGCCTACCGGGCATGGCACCTGTGTTACAGCCTTGTGGTTTCCCTCCTTGTGGGAGCAAGCAACAGGAGACAGGATAAGCATTAGAGTTCTAGATGACCGGATGAATCCACTCTGTACTAGTTTACCTTTTATCATCTAATTTGATAAGCTAATAAAATTACCTACCTACCTTCAACAATTATTAAGTACCTTCCCAAAATACCTTTAATTACGGAGGCTTTCTTCGGTGCTTGGAGGGTACCTTCTTTCAAAAAAGATCAACCGTTAATTTGCAACGGGTAACTTAAGGAGAGGAAATTTTATAAATGTAGGTAATTTAGTAATTGGTCTTTGACTTAACCACGTACATTCAACCTAACCCTCATCTTTTCTGTCTATCGCCGTGTTCTATCTGCTACCTAGGCACTTCTATGTCAAGTTTAGTCCAATAGTCAGTTACTCAGTCCGATTTATGGCCGCCATCACCCGAGAAAAACTTTGAAATACCTAATTGGCTCTAGCAGACTCGCCTTGCTTCAACATCCATGGTCCCTAGTTGCCTCCAGCGTGCTTGGGGAAGTTGCTCTAGCATGCCTTGATGTTGATTCGTCTATTATTCCTATGTAAACTTTTCAGGTTCTATGTTACTGAACGTAGACGATGCGGAGCAAATATTGGCCGCCATTGCAAACCCTAATGAGGTTGCTTCGTATGCCTAACATATCTTCCCACAAGTCATGTCGTCCGTCGCCAAGCCCTTTGTGCCATAGATTGTCGTAATCAGTTAAATGAGCTTAGTGAAAAAAACCATGTAAATTACTCATACACCATGTAAATTGCTTTTAGTTGCTCAAGCTGAATCAGCAATTTGCTGCCACAACTTCTCCCCTTCCCTTCCGGCAGCCAGCCATACAAAAGAAGATTTCAATTTGAAAATGATAACTACCAAGGTTTTTACAATTAGAGAGACATGTGCTTTTACCAGCTTACCCTTCTTTTGATTTGACAAGGATATGGAATTATTTATCTAACCTTTCACCTAATGTTTAAGCTAATACCTAGCCTGCACTTTAAGTAACTTTAATTGTAGATCATTGGATTGCAACTAATAAACGGCTCATGTATCTTCCAAGCACCGAAGAAAATCTCTAATCGGATTCTATGTAACGAACGGCTATCGTGACTCCCAGTTAATACAAGTACGTAGTTTCTCACCATTGCACGTAATGCAGGCCCGAACCCTCTCTTTGGAGCCCTCCACTCATCGAACTCCATCTTCGGCAAGTCTCACGACATTTGGCTCGAAGGAGAAGGCATGCTCCACGCCTTGTACTTCACCAAGAGCAGCAACAACACATGGTCCACCTCGTACACCAACCGCTACGTGCAGTCCGATACATTCAGGCTCGAGAAAGAACTGCAGAAACCACGCTTTCTCCCTGCCAACGACGGTGACCCTCCCGCGATGCTCGTCGCCAGTGTTCTGAACACCGTAAGTACAAAATTAGCTTGCTGATGCTGCCACTAGGCCACATTGTTTTTTGTAATTTTTGTACTAATTGTTTTTGAAATGCTGAATTTAACTGCATCGTATGCAGCTGAGGTTCGGAAAGGTGCTCAGGAACATGAGCAACACCAGCGTGTTTGAGCACGCTGGCAGAGTCTTCGCAGCCGCTGAGAACGACATCCCCCATGAGATTGATGTACATAGCCTTGGCACACTGGGTAGCTGGGATGTTGGTGGTGAATGGAAGATGCCATTCACATCGCACCCCAAGGTTTGTCGTCCTTCTGCGAACAATTTTTAACCCCTTTTAATTTATTTTTATTAATAATCTCTTGTCTAATTTATTTTTAAATCTGACTCTTTCCATCACACTAACACCCATGGCATGGGAAACAAGGCTACCACACTAGGCTTAAGTCTAGCTCTAAGCAAAAAAATGTCCTTTTAGCTACGAGGCTGTCCATAGCGTGGCCAAACAACAGAATCACGGTAAAAATGGTGATGTGGCAAATTTTGGTCACACCATATTAACTGACGTAACGGTATTGTTTGCGACACCATTGGCGCTCTTCTTCTCTCCTACCTTGACGTAACAGTGTTCTTCTCAAATCCCCTTGGGAGCACCCGGCGGGAGCACAAGAAGAAGCAAGCCAGTGTGTTATTTGTCGAACGGAAGATGCACCAATTGGTTCTCCGGTTTAGGCCCAAATTGAACTCGTTTTCCTTCGCGCTTGGCCCGTTAAGACCAATTCTCACTGAATAAAATTCTGGGATGTTAATGGATAAGGTCACACGGGACATATAAGGAGATATCTTTTGATGTATGCTTTTCGCTGATGATGTGGTGCTGGTTGATTAGAGTAGGATATGTGTTGATAGGAAGCTCGAGTTACGGAGAAAGATCTTAGAATTGAAAGGCTTTAGACTTAGTAGGACTAAAACTGAGTATATGAGGTGTGATTTCAGTGGTGCAAGGGTAGATGATGGAGATGTTAGATTGGATGGACAAGTAGTGCCTAAGAAGAACACGTTTCGTTATTTGGGATCGATGCTGCAATGGGACGGTGAGATTAATGAAGATGTGAGCCACAGGATAAGAGCGGGGTGGGTGAAATGGCGTCAAGCATCTAGTGTCCTGTGTGACAAAAAAGTCCCTCAAAAGTTAAAGGGTAAGTTCTACAGGATGGCGATCAGACCCGCAATGCTATATGGAGCAGAATGTTGGGTGAATAAAAGACAACATATACAGAAAATGAGTAGCGGAGATGAGGATACTACGGTGGATTTGTGGTCATACAAGGCGGGATCGCATCCGTAATGATGATATACGTGATAGGGTGGGGGTGGTACCAATTGAAGAGAAGCTTGTACAACATCGTTTGAGATAGTTCGGACATCTTCAATGACGGCCTCCTGAGGCACCGGTACGTAGTGGAATTTTAAGACGTACTGAAAATGAAAGAAGAGGAAGAGGCAAAGGTCGACCAAAACTGACGTGAGAGGAAGCAGTTAAAAGAGACTTGAGGGATTGGAATGTATCTAAATAATTAGCTTTGGATAGGAGCGTATGGAAGTTAGCAATCCATGTACCGGAACAATAAGAAAGTTAGGGGCAGTGTTTAGACTCTTGGCTCAGATAGCAGGTTGTACGGCTTAGGGTTTTAGTATTGTAGGTTTTATTTCATGACTCATATCTCTTTGATCTTGAAAATGTTTCATTCCTAGCCTATCCTAATTTGTTTGGAACAAAAAACTTTATTGTTGTTGTTGTACAGTACAAACAAAACCAAAATAGAGCCGGATGCAGTCAAGACTGAGACACTTCTAAGTAGCAGCCATGTTAAGCTTCCAAAATTTTCCATGAACTCGTCAACTCTTAATTGAACGCACTAGCTTTTGTACTTCTATGAATTAGGATTGATGTTCTCTTCTTCTTCTTCTTCTTTTTTGAGGAATTAGGATAGCTGTTATGAGTATATTTATTATTTCTCATGTTTTGTTAAGCCACGCAAGTTATGTATGGGAGCAGGTAGCCCCTGGATCAGGAGAGTTGGTCATCTTCGGGTTCAAGGTGGTCGAACCTTTTCTAACAGTTGGAGTTGTCTCAGGTCTTTCTATTTTCACAATTTCATTTCTCTATTATGTATTATTGTTAACATAAAATAGTTCAAAACTTGGTTCCATACTGCACCCTGCAGCTGATGGAAAGAAACTAAAACAAAAGGTTGATCTCGGGCTAGATAGATGCGCATTTTGTCATGAAATAGGAGTCACTAAAATGTAAGTTCTCACGTACTACAAGCTGTGTTTATTTTGTCAATTGTTAGTGAATTTTTATTTGATTCAGACAGAAATTTCCCTTATTTCTGTATAACATTTTAAATTTTAATTTAATCAAGCAAAATGCTGTCACTAGCAAACTAAAATAGCAAATTGTGAACTTCACCAGAAGCTATTGCACAGGAAAACATTCCAACCAACTAAACTAGTACTGATATCAGTTCTGAACGGTGCAGGAATGAATCATAATTTGGCCTGCAAAGCTCTCTCTCTCTATATATATATATATATATGATTCACATTGGAGTATCTTATAATTAATATACAAATATACCTAAAGTGATAAAGGAGTATTTTAAATTTATTTAGGTGGTATATTAGAGATGGGTGTATATATATATATTCCAGTGCATAAATCAGATTGTCATAAAATTAAACAAGTCAAGGGTTTCCAATACTGGTGGCAACCATCTTTTTACCGTGGGACCGAGAACCCTCATTGTAGTTTTTCTAATACAGTGCTCGCAATTAGTCAGCCGAATCCTTTTTTTTGTTGCAGATTTTTAAACTGTACATATTTACAGAAGGTGGATAAATTCCCCTGTTGTAGGGGTGGCCCCCACTAAGCTCATCCGGTCTGCTAAAGAGTTGTAAACCCCAAAATGAAATATGTGTAATGACATAGATACCCCTATGGGGCACATGAGTGTAAGGGTAGGATTGTAAAATACGCTTCATGGACATATATATATACAGGCCCTGGACATAAGGAAGGGGCAAGCATTGTTCATCCATCATCTCCACTCCAGTACTCTCCTACTTTACTGTTTGGTCAATAGCCACAACAGTTGGCGGCGTCCGTGGAGACGACAGGGAGCAAGCCTTGAAATTTGAAGAAGTGATGGGACCCAAGAAAGCTTCATCGGCAGCAAGGGAGAATAGGAGTACCAGGGCCACCACATCAGCAACGGCCGCAGATGGAAACGTTGGTGTCGCGACCGCTGACGTCGACATCCATGCCACGGTGGCTGACCCCACCGCTGGCGCGGCGGTTGGCCTCGGTGATGCCGCCCGGGTTGGCGGGAGCCGTGACGCCGGTGCCCACGCTGGCATGGCCAGCGACCCAGCACCGAATGTGGGAGCGGCAGGTGGCTCCGGCGGCAACACCGGCCTCTTTACCGACCTCGGGGCCCATCGCATTGGCGCGTTGAGCAGCTCCGGAGAACAAGCCGTAGTCGCCGCCAACGCCCAGGCTGGTGCAACCACCTCGACGGTGGAAAACGCCTTGCTGGCGGCCCTCGGTACGTTGCAGCGTGAGCTTGCAGACCTCCGAGGGGCCGTACGGGAGATGCAAGAGGCTCGGAGCCACCAAATCCCGCCGGCAATGGCGATGGAGCCCACACCAGATCGGGCGGACAGCCGCGATGTTCCCACCTCCAGCTGCGTCCCGCTTCGACGTGTCGACCCGGAGTCCCCCCTCTCCGCAGGCCTGCAGCAATCAGCGTGGCCGGAGGACTTCTAGTTCCCCACTATCGAGCTGTACAACGGCGACACGGACCCTAGGGAGTTCGTGCGCGTGTACGAAACTTCCATCGAAGCTGCTGGCGGGGATGACTCCACCAAGGCGAAGGGGCTGCCCCTAGTGTTGCAAGGAGTGGCGCTCTCTAGATTTTTACCATAGAACCAAATTCCATCTACGCGTGGGAGCAGATCCATGATCTCCGATACAACAACTTCCAAGGAAATTACATCGAGCACGTCGACGTGGATCAACCCTTCGCTATCAAGCAGAAGCCCTCGATTCAAGGCTCTGCGTTGTTCAAGGTGTTTTGCGACCGCATGGGCATCACACTTTGATACGCTTTGGTTGGGCACTCGCAGTCCAATAGAGCGGTCAAGCGGGCAAACGGCGCCATTTCCGCCTAGGTCAAAAAGCGCATCGTCCGCGTACCGAAGGGCAAATGGCCAGAGGAACTTCCCAGTGTGCTTTGGTCCCTCCGCACGATGGTAACACATCCGGCAGGGTTCACACCATTCAAGCTTCTCTTCGGCGATGAGGCAGTCACGCCTGAAGAAATCAAGGCCAGTTCGAGGAGGGTCCTCGCACAGGCCTCGGTGGAAGAGCGTGAGTTGTCTCTCGATCTCCTTGATGGTGATCGGGTGAGCACCCAACATGTCACGAAGTATGCACACCAAGTAGCGCATGCTCACGACCGCACCGTGTATTCACGGGAATTCCAGCCAGGAGACGTTGTCCTCAAAATGGCGCTCCACGCAGCGATGGTAGGCAAGCTGGAATCCAAATGGAGGCCCTTACATCATCGTTATGGCTTTGCAGCGTGAAGCGTACCGCCTCGCGATGTTGGAGGGGCAAACTCTCCGTCACACATGGAATGCAGACCGACTGTGGCGATACTATGCATAAAGCTGAAGCGGTGCTCGCAACATAGCTAACGCTCTACCCTTTGTAAAAGCTCACCCGTGCAAACGGGAAACCAATAAAGGGCACCTTTTGCAAAACTGGTCTCATCAAATCGTGTGACGGCCTCGAGCCTCCGCGTACTCTACGGTGTATAAAGCATCGGGAACTTTATCATCCCGAGCCACTCTATAGAGTATAAAAAATCGCGTGATGGCCTCAAGCCTCCGCGTACTCTGCGGAGTATAAAGTGTCGAGAACTTTGTCATCCCGAGCCACTCTACGGACTATAAAAAATCGCGTGACGGCCTCGAGCCTCCACGTACTCTGTGGAGTATAAAGCGTTGGGAGCTTTGTCATCCCGAGCCACTCTACGGAGTATAAAAAATCATGTGACGGCCTCCAGCCTTCGTGTACTATGCGGAGTATAAAGCGTCGGGAACTTTGTCGTCCCGAGCCACTCTACAAAGTATAAAAAATTGCGTGACGGAATTGATCCTCCGCGTACTCTACGGAGTATAAAGCGTCGGGAACCTCGTCGTCCCAGGAAACTCTTCGGAGTATAAATAATCTCATAGGGACCCTTTGCGTGTACCTTGCCGAGTAAACGACGCGTCGATATCCCGCCACTTCGAAAGGTAAGGGATGGAGCGATCGTGCGTCTACTTCGGCTAGTCGTCGACTCATGCCACCACTTGAAGGTAGGGGCGGGCGCTCGAATGTCTACATCGGCTAGTCACCGGCTCATTGCCGTCACTTCAAAGGTAGGGGACAGAGCGCTCAAGCGTCTACTTCGGCTAGTCACTAGCTCCGTTGCTGCCACTTCGAAAGGTAGGGGATGGAGCGCTCGAGCGTCTAAAGTCTACGTCTAGCTAGGGAGGGCCGGGCCGGGCCGGGAGCATAGTCACGGAAAAATGGTGAGGGCACAAAGTTGCTTCGGTCATTGCTTGTATTGCATTTGCGAGGAGTAATGTTTACAGATACATCTGGTTATTACATTTGCAAGTAATGTTTACAAATACATTCGGTAATCAAGATTACTACTCGTCCGGCTCTTCTATCTTAACATTCTCCCACTTCGAGGTCTCCCCCGTCGAACAACGAGTTTCCCAGAAGCGCAGGGAGTCCTCCGCCCACTCCCAATGCCGAAGGCACCGCTGGACCATGAGGTCCGAAACTAGCAATGACCCTTATCAAGCACCTGCCGCAGTAAACAGCACACATGAGCAAAACACTTGAGCAATTTTTCATTTCATTTCTAAAAGGAGGGGCCGTGTGGCGTCGTTTTACATAGCTAGGGGTTACATGGAAACGCACACCTACAACCCTAGGACTTGACATCACACCTGCGTGTCGACGCCGCGCTACAAACCGTGGCACCATCTTCGTCGTGTTGTGGAACTTCGTCGACCCACACCCTGAAATCCATCGCTGCCCCACAAGCTTTGCCGCATCGCCACCTTCACCGCGGCTTCACCGATGTAGTCCATATCCTTTGGTGGAAGGCTCAGGCAGATCGATGAATGGTGTGCACGGCACCTGACATTACCGGTCCGTGGCGGCTCGATCGGGGTGGCGGTTCGCCCATGCGGATTCCCGGTGATGGAGGAGGGCGAGGATGATGCGCGTCGTCACCATGGAGTAGTGGTCACCGAAGGACCGCGCGGCGCTGAGAGCGAGGCTGGAAGCTTCTCTGATCCGATAAAGTGTGCGCGATAGGTCTTTGGGGCCGAAGGTGCGGGGCGGCACGATGATGGAGAGGTCAAAGAGGGTGCTCTCCAGATCCTCCATCGAGTTCCACGCCACCATTGAGGCATCGCCCAATGCCTAGTCCTTCTTCCCAAGCGACGTAGTCAACCGGGCCTTCTCCTCCTCTAGCATCGCGATCTGCTGGAGCAACCCGCGTGCTCCTCGAAGGCCGTCCGTTGCGTTTGCTCCACGAGCGCCCAAGCGTCCACGATCACCTTCGCGCCCTCCATCTCGAGGAAGTGGATGCACTCGTCCTTAGCAGCGTTGGCCTCTTCGGCGGTGCGAAGTCGGTCATCCAACTTCTCTCGCTCACAAGCGCGGGCCGCTTGCAGAGCGTAAGCGAGGGCAAGATCCTGCACAAAGCAGTTGTCAGCGAAGTCTCAAACGCAAATGTAATTCAAGAATGAGAACACTTACCCTCATCTCCGCGGCCTCGGCGCGCCCTCTAGGAGCTTCGAGGCGCACGACGATAGCGCCCGCCAGTCCAATCCGGCGTCTACACAGTCGGCGGCCGCTTGCAGAACCGTAGAGTCTCTGGTCAAGGGACGAAGTTGGAGACGGTCAATTGCCGAGTCTCCACGCTGATGACTTTCAGGGTGGCGGGGGTCGATGTCACTCCGAGGTAGGTACGCCGACGACTTCACGGCCACTCCCGAAGATCGTGTTTCGGCTGATGTCGACGATGGTATCAGGGAGAAGATCGGAGAGAGCTTCGCGAAGTCATGGGGAGAAAAGGAGTTGCGCCTACCTTCGTCGTAGAGCGGTGAAGACCGTCGGGGTGTCTGGTCTGCCTCTGACCGAACCGCGGTCACGCCGCCCGCATCTTGGCGGCGAGGTCCTCTTCGGGCCTGGTAGCTTCCATGTTGGAATCTGACTTCGACATAGCCCCAACCGCCAGTTCGAACTCCCCCTCCAGCCTTGTAGGTGAACTTGTCCGAGCGCGCTTCACGCTCGGTGCCTTCGGGGATGAAGTTTCGCCCTCCAGAACGTCCACGTCGCGCCCCCTATTACTCGTGCCGCATAATGGCTCCTTATCGCCAGGTGTCGGGTGATCCGCCTCCGCTTCCAAGTCCAATTGGCGTACTCCGCCAAATCGAAGCCGGTGACATTGTAGCCTCGGCTACGGCAGGGTCTCTAAGAGGGGCGACCACCGGGCATGATGCTGTGTTAGGTGACCGGGCCCTCCGGTGAAGGGGAGAGGCCTCCCCTTATCATCGCCGTCGCAGGGTCGAGCCCGGCTGGCGGTCGGCGTGGCACGCTCCGGCACAGGGATGCCCAAAGCTTCGTAGACTCGGTTTATCTGTCCAATCTTTGTCGTTACGGACTCGTGAAGGCTATGCTCCTTGGCCACGTACGGCCCAAGGAATACAACCGCAACGCGCTCCGCGTCCTCAAGAAGGAGTTCTACCCATAAATAAAGAGAGAAGGAAGGTTACAACAAAGTACAAAAGGTTATTTTGGGCGCAGTATGCGGTTGAAGAACTTACCAGGATTCGAGGGCTTTGGCAGCGAAGAAATGGATGGACGAACCCGTCAGGGCGGACAGGGCCAGGCTGGATGTGCCATTGTCGGGCAACCAGGGCCATGCTGTACATTATGTACTCTTCCGCAAGGTCCCTTTGTTCATCGTCGCGGTCAAGGGGCATTGAGGGCGACATGTTGAATGCTATGGGCCGGCCCGTCCACCGAAGATTGCTGCCGCTCACCACGTGATGGTAAAACCAACGCCGCATCTAGTTCGACTCCCACTTGGCTTGAGTCTAATTCGCGGGGAAGATCTTCATGCATGGCGACCGCGGCACGAAGTTGACGCTACCGAAGTTGGAGTACTCCTCTCCGTCCAGCTTTTTCAGTTGGCACTGCGCATCGTGGAGGAACGTGAACAGAGAGGCACTGGCCCAGGCCCCCTCTGTCCACGACGCCCATCTGTATACAGCTAGATGTGCCAATGCATTTGGAGTCATCTACGCCAACTCCAGCCGTATGTCCGAAGAATGTCGCCAACGAGCATCGTTGGCGGGATTCGGAGTCCGACTTCGAAATATGCGACGAAGACGACTGCCTCCGACTCCTCCGGGTGCGGCTCTGTCTCATCACCGGCGGGCAGACGAACCGTGCTGCGGTCCGCCAGCTTCCCCTCGCGCAGAAAAGACCGGATGGTCTCCTCCGTCGTGAGGCTCTACCCCAACATGTTCGAGCAGACGCCGTTGAGCTTCTTCTCAGCGCTCCACCGTTTGTTAGCCAGCGACGGGTCACGTCCCGCCAAGGGCGTACTCCACCTATGTCGTCGACAAGCTACGTCGGTGGGACAAGATGTCGTGGCTGGACGAGGCACCACCACTTGGACAGTGGGATGGTCTTCACAGCGGGCCATCTCCTCAAAATGCACGATGAGGTGTAGGGGCACGGTGGCAAGTGGCGGCGACAACGGCGAGGCGGAAGCAGTGCGCGCAGAAGCAAGGAACAAGAAAGCATTCTGGCGACAGTGAGTGAATGGGGAGGGTTGACGGTATGACAGTGACAACGTATATAAAGCCCCTTCGCCTCCCCCATGATCTCAAAGCCCAACCGACAGAAACCGAAGCCACACGGCCGACCAATAGTGTGCGCACACGTGTCCCACAACCTCGAGAACCGGCGCACGACCGCAGTCAACCCGTCGCTGACATCCCATGGCGCGCCAGTCACGTCCTGCCGCGTGTCCTATTTCGCGCCAGCGCACGGGGCAACTCCCCTTGCGCACCAGCGGCCGACACAACTCTCGGTGCCATCAAACACCATTATGGACCGCGGGCGTGCGACTAGCCTACAACGACAAAATCATCTCCGCCCAACGATACAAAACATCACAGGCCACAGGGACGGAGGGGGCCAAATGACTCGGCGACACGGCTCTGGCCCGTGAAGCCCTTCACCATGAGAGGCTCCTGTTGTAGGGGTAGCCCCCACCTAAGCCCATCCGGCCTGCTAAAGGGTTGTAAAACCCAAAGTGGGATGTGTGTAATGACATAGATACCCCTATGGGGGCACATGAGTGTAAGGGTAGGATTGTAAAATATGTTTCATGGAAATATATATACAGGCCCTGGACACAGGGAATGGGCAAGCATTGTTCATCCATCATCTCCACTACACTACTCTCCTACTTTACTGTTTGGTCAGTAGTCACAACATCTCTATTTTATTTTTTATATAGAACAAATTTATTTACTTTAAATCAAATTATTCTTTTAAAGTGTATCTCCAGTCTTTACTTACACATACATAAAGAAATTGATGAAATTAAATATCCTCTTGTGAGTGTAGGTACAACATTATCTTAGATACTCCACTTACCATCAACCCAAAAAGGATGCTAAGAGGTGCTCTGTAAGTACTAACAAACTTTGATTTCAAATTCATTATCAAATGTCCAATTTATCCATTCTATGCCCCTCATGTAGGCCGATTGAATTTGACAAGGAAAGCTATGCAAGAATTGGGGTCATGCCCCGTTACGGCGACGCAAACTCGATAATATGGTTTTATGTAGAGCCATTCTGCACAATCCATCTTGTGAACAGCTTTGAGGAAGATGATGAGGTAGAAATATAAACAATCACAACATATTCTGCACAATCCATTGGTCTGCTGCAGTCTTCAATGACTAGTCAAATAACTCGGTATACATTTCCATGTAGTTAAATCGGGTAACTGAATGGTCCAGATAAAAGTTGGATAAGAAATTACCAGTTTCTCTTCCAAAATTAAATGCCAATTTCTCACCCAGAAGGAACACTCAATTTTGATCCCTACCCTAAGTGTTGCTAAAATCATTAATGGTTGCGACAAATCTCCATGAGCAAACCTATGTTTATCTACCTGTTCTTGAGTTCTTCATCCATGTTCTAATTTGCCCATCCCTAATGATTTATTAGGTTGTTGTAAGGGGATTTCACGTGCCGGCTTCTGTCATTGTGGGCCCAAAGCTTGAGTATATGAGTACTGAGTCATCTAATCAGGGACTGAATGAGGAATACTTTTCTCGATTGTACGAATGGAGATTGAACTTGAAAACAAGGACTGTTGCAGGCAAATACTTAACTGGCACAGATATTGCCCTGGAATTCCCGGTGATCAACAACAAATATGTTGGCTTGTGCCACAGATACGCATATGCGCAAGTGGTGGATTCTCCAGCAAGCCTGGCTGGTGGTCATGGAATAGGTATTGCTAGCTAATCATACATTATTACATTCTATTATATATGCGCCCTGAGTTTGAACAAGAAAAAGTGGACCATAAAACCTTGGCTATTGTCCAAACCTTAGAGCAGTGCATCGCCTAGCCATACATCGCTTGTCCTATCTATGCTTGTGCAGATACTCTTCCAAGATCTCGTACCAGTTTGGATTTGTCATGTGGGTCCAATAGGCAGCGTACACTTTTCCTCACAAAATTTAGAAAGAGAGGACGAACCGAACATACGATTTCTTACAAAATATTGAATGGTTCTAACTAGGGGTGAAAAATAGATATGAATTATCTGTATTATCCGGTTATCGTATTCGATAGGATATAAATATGGTAGAAATTTTTCCATCTGATTAACAATTTCTCTCCTATTCATATTCGAATTCGAATTCGCATAAAAAATATAGATACGAATATGGTATGGACTTTTATCATCCGAAATATTATTTTATCTGGACTATTTGTATCCGTATTAGTATAGGCAAAGCAATATACATATTTTATTGCAATATGACTAATTAGTTGGACAAGTTTTTTAATTCAATGTGAATTCGTATTTCTTTAAGTGAAGTAAATTAATTAAAATGATTAAGCATGACTGTACAAGGATAATGTAGGACCAGACAGGCAACAAAGGGGGTGAATATTGCCTTCAATTTTTTTCTAAGTATTCACTCAACCTTTTTTTCTTTGATATCTACATAGCTATAACGATTAGAGTTAAAATCCCACAAAGAATCGAAGAGACTGAACGAACCGAGCAAGAAAAGCAAGGTGGTCGAAATCTGTCGATGTGGTCGAAACATACAATGTGGTCGTAAGTTTTAACAACGTAGTCGATAACTGACAGAGTGATCATAAGTCTGACTACTCGACAGAAGTACAAAGTGGTTGGAAATCGACTACCAAACAGAAGTCACTATAGTCGATAACCACCGAGACCAGAAACAATGTGATCAGAAATAGTTGCAGCCGAAACCGACGTAGTCGTAGACAACATGATCGAATGCCAATAAGTGGTGGAACAATCAACATTGTCGTAACCAATCGGCACCGTGGTCGTAACCAACGTGGTCGTAAGCCAACGAGTGGTCGAACAACCAACATGGTCGGAACTAGTCTGCAACCTAAATGATCAGCGTGGTCAAAACCTAGGCGGTCATAAACCAACAGGTGGTCGAACAACCAACGTGGTCAAAAACATGCAAAGCAATTGAAAGACAGGATGTGATCGAAGACAGAGCAATGCGATCTAAGACTCGATCGTGGTCAAAACAAACTTGATCGTAAAGGTGATCAGACTTCAAACAGTAAACATCGCGACTATTTTAGATCAGAATGAAAACCAAAGATCTCGCAGCGACCAGAATCTTGAACGTGGTCGAAAAGCAAAGCAATGCAGTCGAAAACTCGACTATAGTCAAAACTAGATGTGGTCATAAATGAATTAGAAGAACAGAGATAGAACAGAGCAGCGCACGACCACAAGATCCAAACTCGACATAACTTTTGATTAAACAATCATCTGGTGATGAGACTTTGTACACAACAAGGTTAAGGTCTTACGATGCTGCTCTACTCTTTGATTGAAAACTTAGCAAGCAAATAGAGAACTTTATGAGATTTCACCAAGAGCGCTCAAAACCAAAGTTGAGGATCAAAAGACAATCACACCTTGCTCAAGGGAATAGAATAGCTAAGATGGTTTTGAGTATGATTCCCTAACACACAGCAAGTCAGATCATCAACAAAACAAGAAAGAACATGCTCTTAGATTAAGAAAGAGAAGAGGGAATCAAAGAAACAGAAACAAAACAGGCGAAACGACCCAAGCCAACTCAACACCAAACAAACAACAATACACAAATAGTAGATCGAAGATTGATGTATTGCTCTGAGGATTGAGTCTATAGCTACTCCATCCAACAGGACTAAGAGCACAAGTGCTCCACACAAAACACTAACCCTAATCCAGAAAGAACGTACGCAAGAGAGACACCGGGATGGGTAGCCCTCTATCCCCTTTTATAGGATCTCCAAACTGGGGATAACCCGTTAACCCCTACCTAATACCGGGTTTTCTCATGCATGCTTCTCAAAGTAGCTTATATCCATCAACCCGTTAGTGAATCAACACTTGATCCACTTCACACTTTCAGCACATACAAGACCTAAACCACTTAGGCCAACACCACGGTTTCACACACCGCCTCCTTTCCCAATATTGGTCAATTTACCAAAATGCCCCTCTATCGCCTTCCTTTAAGTTTCCCTCTTCCTTGTCGTCCTGACTTGCAACCACCTTGCAAGCCACAATCATCTTCGGTATCTCACTGATCGTTCTAGACCTCAACACCTCCATGTGCCTAGTCATGATCCTTCCACGCCTCACCATGACCTAGATCCAAAGTCCTGCAATCAACACCAACAAACAAAACATCACGCGGCACTACACAATACACAAGGATCATCAATTTGCATAATCAGAATGTATCCCAGTGAACAATCTCAGCAAACCAACTGGTCTAATACAACTTATGACTACTCTGATGTACAAGATATGAGGTACTCATAGCCCATGAGGTCCTACCAGCAGTCTACGACCACTCAGCAAGTCTTTACGACCATCACATAGGTCGCTACGACCATAAAACAGATGCTACAACCATGTAGCAGTCGCTACGATCATGGAGAACACAGGCTACAACTACCGCACAGAATGCTACGACTATCGCTCACAGAGGCAGAGCCTACGGCCACTACACACATCGAGTCTTAAGAGCACTTACCGACCACAAGTCATAGGAACTTCTGCCGACCACTAAGTCGTAGGAACTCCTGCCGACCACCAAGTCGTAAGAACTCCTATCGACCACCAAGTCGTACAACAGAAGTCATAGAGCCTAAAGTCGTAGAAAGCAAACTTCTGCACAAACCTCAAAAACTAAACTCAACCTCTACACAAACTCTAATCCAAAGATCAATTACTTATCACAACCATGGGGTGACCTCCACGTGATCTCACAGATAAAATGTCATTAATATCTTTATATTGCATAAGTTATGATGATATCCACATCCGACCAAATTGAGTAGATATTCGATTTGCATTCATATTTGTTATAATACTTGATTCATATTCAAGAATATTCAAATTTGTATCTGTATTTGTTTACAAAATTAAATACGAATATGGTAAAGACATTATTCGATCCGTTTCCACCCCTAGTTCTAACTGTTGACTGGCTTATCTCATGATTCATGATAGGCCACAGCTTCAACAATGGTGGATCATGGTACTAAAATTATTTCTTCCTGATTTTTCTTTGATACTCCCTCCGTTCCTAAACAATGCCTTACAGTATACAGCAATTAAACTTTTGTCAAGTTTCACCACAAATACTTTAACTGAGAATATTTATATTCTCTGTATCTTACATGTAGATTTATAGCTCTACTAAAATAAGAAAATATACCATATGAGTATATGACTGCCCTTCCATAGTTCCATATACAGGATACAGTCAACATCGAATACCAGTATCAGTGCTACATTATCCTATGGAAATGTTCATCACATGCAAACTGTATGCAGTATAATTAATACAATTCTCATCTCGCAGTACGACCAAAATTTGGAGGTCTTGCAAAAATTTGCCTTGAAGAAAGAAAGGATCTAACTACCAAGGTAATTACCATCTGTAAACAAGTATTTCACTTTGGTCCATCAATTGTAAATACCGAGATCTTCAAATTAATGATCTTGACTTCCGATCTGGAATTTTTAAAGCAGACAGACAGACAAGATCTAGTAAAGGTTGAGTATCATCACCTTGATAGAAATCAGTTCTGCTCGGGAGCAACTTTTGTGCCAAAGGTCAATGGTGCAGGCGAACATGATGGCTGGATGGTCTCCTTCGTGCACGATGAGGCAACAAATATATCGAAAGTAAGTTTTCACCAAATCCATCCTTCTTGCACAATGCATGTCTCGTATAATGGCTCTGTAATAACCAATACAAATTGGAGTTTCATGGAAACCATCACTTCATAATGCTTTCTAACGATCAGCATCAGATCATCAAACGACCATACAGTTTACAGCTGTTTTCCTAAATGTATAGCCTATTTCTTCTCCATTGTTGCTTATGATCACATACAAGTTATTTCCAAGAGTTTTCTTATCTAAAGATGGGACCGAAGGACATACCGTATTAATCAAATTTCAAATGATTTAACCATGACAGGTATATTTCTATGCTACCTTCAGGGTGTCATAGTAGTCATCTTTTAAGGATTCATCTTCTCATGTTGCAGGTGCATATTATCGACACCCAAAGATTTGAGTGTGGGCCTATTGCCAAGATAACATTGCCACAAAGAGTACCCTATGGCTTTCATGGAGCATTCGTCTCAAAAAGTACATGACAGAGGAGAGATGATTCCTATAAGCACGATATTTACTACTAACTTTTCAAGTGCTCAGTACTTGTTAAGAGTGATCCGTGCTAATAATTCTGAAATATATGAAGATTGAGACAATATGCTGCAATTAATCATTTATATTGTTCAATGGAGAGAGTGTGATGATGGGGTGATGGCACAAAATTAGTACCATGTTATCTCCTAAAAACGCTTTGTCCCTTACAATTTTGAGAAAATTCTGGTACCGTTGCCCTTAAGGCTTCAAAGTTATCGGTAGTTCAACTATCTTGCAAAAGAATAATGACGGTTTAAATTTTGTCCGAGAAGAACCTGTCTTTTTCTCACCACACCTCTGTCATTTCACTAATAATTATGTCAGACCCAGATTTAGCAAACCCAGAATTCTCTATGAAACTACTGCACTACTCCCTAGATCAGTAGATAGTGCTTATAGATATATTGCTAATTCATCTTATACAAGATACAGACCATACCATTCATTAATATTACAATACCAGAATTCAAATATTCTACATCGGGATAAGTTGTACAAAAGGGGAGCGTCAGGCCAAATGAGTTCATTACAGAAATACGATAGCGATAGCGGAAGCAAAAGGAGGGGCTCATCTCTTCATAGGCAAGCGACCGGGACGACCTAGGTGCAGTTAATATTACCCAGAGGCCTGGTTAATATTAAACTCACCACCAGTTAGCTTGGTCGGCTAAACTATAAGGAGATGCTGGAACACTAGGTCATATTCTAATTGCCACCGTCTTCACCGCCCTCATCACCTTGGTCCTGGTAGTAGGCATACTGGTCTTGATTCGTGAACACTGAAGGGGGTTGAGAGCGAGAGTGGTGAGCACACACAACCGTGCTCCACGAGCCAATACATAGAATGCAGATAATATATGCAAGGCTTAACACAAGGGTGGCTCAGCTTATTTTAATTGCGTAAAGCGACGGTTGCAAATATTATAAGTACAATTCCTATGACCTAGCATTTTAACAAGACATGCTTCAAAGAATTTAAATTGTGTAATATGTATAGTGGTGCAAGTTCCATCCACCAGTTACATGGTTTCGTCCACCTATACTAGATTTTTGACCAGTAGGTTACATCCACCATAATAATAACACTGAAGTACTTCCACCCAGGGAAAGGTCAAAGTTGGAGTACTTCCCCTACAAGTTTTTCATCCCTCTCATAAAGTTTTAGAAATAGAACTAACTCGAGGAAGGTCATATGTCCGCCCTTGATCATAAGCACGGCTATTCGAACAGTTTATACTCTGAAGAAATTGTATACTTTATCCACAAGAAACAATCAGCTCGATAGGCCCACATGATTCCTTGATTATGTAGATCAAGAGATCATCACGAGACCTTTACACTACCTCACCCTATCGTTACACACCCATATGGGCTTATCCCTCACGTAGAAGGTTTCATAAGTTGTGCGGGATGTTCTCCACAACGTCTAGCACAGCTGGACTCCATTTTCCACAACGTTTAGCACAGCTGGTGATCCTCACCTTTACTCGGTGTCCCATTCAAGTCGGATTTTTATTTCTCTTACACAATTACTCCTTTCTCATTTTTGTGAGATGACTTAAAGGGTCTAGTAAATTATTCAGCCAAGTCTGTAGTTTGCCAACTTGTGGTTGTACTATTTTACATGAGGTGGTCATCACAGGATTAAGTCCTTATTGTGTCCGGACGGTGCCTACCACAAACTACATATTATCGTGCTCCATCCGCACCAACCACTCTTATCATCCGCCCAGATGGGTATAGCAAGTTTTTAGGGTTTTGAGAAGCATAAAATTCGTAGTTTCAAACTATCAGCCACTTACATTCCTGACTGTCCCAAATCAAGGTTTCATGTTTTAAGATTGATGAATAGGGCATGCTAGTGCTCTAGGACGTGACAGAACTAGCATGGTATTTATTTAAGGCATATAGCTAAAGTCATCTTATTATTATTAACTAAGGTGATAACAGTCAGGGTCCTCGAGTGTTCAAGGGTGGTGTACATATATTAATAACACAGCAAATGGGTAATAGCTACCTTACAAGTAACACAAGCTTGTACATAAAATAAAACATGCATGACTCACTAGATTAAATAAACATAATCTGTATGAAATATAGGAGCAAAATGATTAAAGTGTTGACTTGCCTGAGTCACAGTCGGTGAGTCTTACGATTGCTGAGAGGCGTCAACTTGAGGTTCGGTTGTGTCCTCAAACTCTACTCGAATGAACGCACTGAAAGTAAATGATAGACAATGAGAGCAAATAAATTCCGAAACAAAAATTCAAACAAACTCGAAATTGAAAAAAACAAAACCATCAAAAAGAGCTTGAATTTAGAAAATTTTAGAAACAAGTTTTGCTAAATTCGGAGCTATAATGAGGGAGAACAAACTTTCCAAAGTTTATTTCCAGGAAAAATCCCAAAAAATAAACAGAGGAGAGAGAGTTCTCTCTATGATAGGTGGGTCCCACCATTTTTAATTGTTTTCAAAATATTTTAAAATTTTAAAGGTTCAGTGCATGACATGTGGGGCCACGGTTTAATTAATTAAAGAAAATTTATTTTCTTTTCTAGAAATGGCCAGAGGCTGACATGTGGGGCCTCAATACTGTGTAAACAGTGTTTTGGGTCCATATGTCAGTGGCCCAGATTTATAATCCGGTTTTAAATAGATTTTTAACTGAGGTGGGGCCCATGTGTGAGTCTAATGAAAGATTTAAACCGGCCCGCGGGCCCATCAGTCAACAGTTCATTAACAAATGCTAAGCAAGCTCATTAACTATTAATGATATGACTTAATTTAATTACATGGGAACAATGTTCTTCCTTGGCTAAGCGGCAGTGAGGCTTTCCAACGGGGAGAGACCATGGAGGCACGGGTGCATTTCCAAAATGGAGTGCTCGGCTCCGTGCGCACCTCTCGGCGGGTTGAATTGGGCTGGAGGGGCGCCGGCGCTGGCGAAAACAGGGGATGGTTGCGGTGCCAAGCTACTCAACTAGAGCTAAATTAAAAAGGAAGGAAGCAACTAGGAGTGATTGGGAGCTCACCGAGAAAGGAAGGGGAGCTTGGGAAGGCTGGGGGTGAGTTGTTGATGGAGAGCTCGAACGATGGAGGTAGGTGATCGGCGTCGAAGGAGATGAGGTGGTGAAGCTTAAAATCGACATCGTAGATGGCTTCACGGAGTTGTTGATGGAGAGCTCGAACGATGGAGGTAGGTGATCGGCGTCGAAGGAGATGAGGTGGTGAAGCTTAAAATCGACATCGTAGATGGCTTCACGGAGTGGGGAGGATGCTCCAATCGGGAGGAATCGGATGGTGGAGAATGGAGTCACTGGTGAGGAGAGGTGGCCGAAGTTGGAGAAGAACGAATCGTCGGTGAGCTGCAGAGGAGGAGAAGCCAATTAGGATTATTGGGAGCATTAGGGGGGTAAGAGAAACTTAAGGAAAGGGGCAACGCTGAGGATGGTTCTCCGAGAGGAGCTGGTGATGATGGTGCCGAAGGAACTTCCAGCGGCAGTGATTCTAAGCTCTGCGAGTTAGAGCGTGGAATTGGAGGTGGATGAGGGGAAATTGGGGAATCAACTGGGATTTTATAGCTAGGGAAGGGAGTGGGGAGTGTTGGGCGAGTTAAGGCGCTCAGTAGTGATTCCTCTGTCGCACTTGAGTGGAGGGAGGGTGAGGCCGAGGATAGTATCGAGATAGGGCAGAGAGGAGGTGTAGTACCGAACAAGCAACAGAGGGAGGGTGAATGGTGCCTTCAAAATCTCTCCAAGTATTCACTTAATAGTCGAGAGACCAGAACAGCAGAGAAAACACAGCAGAGAACAGACTGTGGTCGGAGACCAGTAATGTGGTCAAAATATGACAATGTGGTCGTAAACACAACAACTTGGTCAAAAGCAGACAACGTGGTTGTAAACTCAACAATGTGGTCGAGAATAGACAACATGGTCGGAAGCAGACAACGTGGTCGTAAACCCAACAATGTGGTCGTAAATTGACTACTGAACAGATGTCAATGTGGTCGATAACCACCGAGACCAAAAGTAATATGATCAGAAATGGCAGTAGTAGTTGTAGACAACATGATCGTAAGCCAACGATTGATCGAACAATCAACGTTGTCGTAACCAGTTAGCACCTTGATCGTAACCAATGTGGTCGTAAGCCAACGAGTGGTCGAACAACCAACGTGGACGAAACCAGTCTGCAACCAAAAAGATCAACGTGGTCAAAATCAGTGTTGTGTAGTATGGAACTTGACCTTGGTCAAAACCAACATCTTGCTACCGGGGATAACCCGTTAACCCCCTACCAGAGAGACGTCGGGAAGGGTAGCTGTCAGACCCGGATTTTTCAATCTAGAATCCCCTGTGATTCACTGCACTATTCCCTGGATCAGTAGATAGTGCACATAGGTACATTGCTGCATCAACTCATACATCACATGAAGCAAGATAATTTACAAGATTACATAACTGGGTTTGAAATATGCCGCTTGAGCAATTGTTTTACATCAGGGCCGAACAGGCCCAATGTTTACATTACATGGACAACAGCGGAAGCAAAAGCAATAGTAAGACCATAATCCATAGGAAAGCGACTGGGGGTAAATTTGTGCATTATATATTACCTAAACTTAGGTAATATATGAGCACACAACTCCATGGGTCAACCTGTCTAGGACCAAAATGTAAAAAGCGCCCTAATTTCCTTCGTTGTTTACTCCATCACCGATAGGTATATCTTCATGAGCATAGTGGTCCTGGGTCCCTGTTTCTGATTTTGGTAATACGAGTGTGAGCACAAATCCACTGTGCTCAGCGAGCCAATACATAGAATGCAGTAATTAACATGCATGGCTTATCAAGAGAAGACTCGGGTTATTTTATTTGCCAGAAATTGCTTTTAAATATATTATTTAGAGAATGTCCTATGACCTAGCAGTTTGAACTAAAGCATAGTGTGTGAAAGAATGCTTTACTAGTGGTTATCCAGATACCATCCACCATTACATGGTCTCTGCACCGTATGCTAGTTCTTCAATGTTATAGTCGCTTACATTATCACTGGGACGACACCCAGGCAACACCAATCAGGGTTTTCCACTGCCCTTCACTTTTTCCATTCCACCCATAATGTTTTTGAAATAGAACTATATCTGGTTAAGTTTCCATGTCCGCCCTTGACCGTGGGCATGGCTATTCGAATAATTTTGGCTCTGCAGAATTTGCACACTTTACCCACAAGAGACAGTTCGCTCGTTGCCCACATGATTCCTTAGTCATGCGGTTGAGTAAACCATCACAGTAACCATTCAAAATACCTCGCCCTTTCCATCATCTCACCCCTATGGGCTTGGCCCGCTTGCGGCAGGTCCCATAGGTTGTGCGGGATGTTCTTCCTCTGAACGGCTAGAAGCTGGCTACCCACACTACTAGCACGCCACGAAATCTTTACCCTCTACGAGTGTCTCATTCAAGCCGTCACACAGACAGCCGCTTGCACTACCTCACCTCCTCCACCTATGACGATGACTTTCAAGGTCTGGTAAATCTACTAAGCCAAGTTGTATTTTACAGACTTGTGGTTGCACTTGTTTTACACAGGGAGGTCATGACAAGATTCAGTCCTTAGGGTTATCTGGGCGGTTCTATCACTAACCATACTCTCGTGCACCACTGCACCATACCCCCGAACTATCCGCCCAGATAGATAAGCAATTTGAGATTTTTGGGAGCATAAAATAATCGTATCAAAAATATACCAATCATTTCTACCATGACTTCCCGAACCAGTTTTCCATGATTAAAAAATGATGCTTGGGCATTTTGATGCCCCCGATTATCTAAGCAGTACTAAGCGGTGGTGTATATTTACGGACTTATTTTGAAGGTTACCATTATAATTTCTGCTATGTTGACAAGGCTCAGACATTCAAGTGTTCCAAAGGAGTGTAATACTAGCAAGGTTAATAATAGACATATAACTAGAATTCATAAAGCAAACATAATTGGCATATGAAATAACGGCATGCACCTTGATAATTTAAAACGGAAATAATTTGCAGAAACGTAGGTTCAATATGATCAAACTATTGACTTGCCTTGGCCACAGTGAACATGGTCTTGATCGTCGAGAGTCGCATACCTTGACTTCTTCTTCTTGAGCCTCGTATGCTATTTTCACGTGCGCGAAAATTTGGATAAAATCAGCAAATCAAACAAATCCTCATAAGAAAATTCAAACGAACTCTAAAGATTTTGATTTTAGATGAATTTAGAAATTTGTTTCACTTAATTCAGAGTTAAAACAAATTAGTTATGATTATTTGAAGTTCTCTGTTTGAATAAATTTGAGAAATAACTAAAGATCTGACAGGTGGGACCCCTAACCGATGGTCAGGACGACAACGTGGTCGGTACAACTACGTGGTCGTAAAGCCGACCGCATGGTCGTGGGTTCGATCGCACGGTCATAAACGACTATGTGGTCGTAGCTTCGACTGCGTGGTCGTAATTTCGACCGCGTGGTCGTAAACGGCTGCGTGGTCGAGAGTTTGACCGTGTGGTCGTATCTTCGACCGCATGGTCGTATCTTCGACCACGTGGTCGTAAATGAGTCTGAGCGGTCGAAAATGGCACGGAGCGGTCGTAAATGAGTCTGAGCGGCCGTAAATGACACAGAGCGGTCGTAAACGGTACGGAGGTGTCGTAAATGAGTCTGAGCGGTCGTAAATGAGTATGAGTGGTTGTAAATGACATAGAGCGATCAGAACAAAGACGGGGCGATCATAAACAGTCGGCGGTCATAAATGGCACAGAGCGATCGTAAACAACATAGAGCGGTCGTAAACGACCCTGAGTGGTCGTAAATGACTATGGAGTGGTCGTAAGTGTTTTTGAGCGGTCGTAAATGACTTTGAGTGGTCGTGGACAACACGGAGTGGTTGTAAATAGCTTTGTCCACGGCCAAGTATTCCCGGACGTGGTCGTATGGAGTTACGACCACGTTGGGGAGGAGTGAATGTGGTCGGAGAGTGCTTCGACCACGTTGTGAGTGGTCGGAGGGTGCTTCGACCACGTGGTGAGTGGTCGGAGGGGGTTATGACCATGGTGAGCAGTGATCGGGAGCATCACTGTGCGGTCGTGGGGAGCTACGACTATGAAAATTAAACATGGTCGAGTGTTCTACCGCATGGTTGTAAATGATGACGTGGTTGTGGCTTCAACCACGCGCGGGCGGCGGCGAGGCGGACGGCGGCGGTAGAATAGTGGACGATGGGCTATGGCGACTCACAGCACCAGAGACTAAATAATCGAGAGGGAAGCAATCTAGGTGAGCTGGGGAACTTACTTCGGCGGTGGGTACTGCTCGAGAGTGGCGGTGGGGAGCTGGCGGCGTGCGTTGGTGGCGGTTGAAGGGTTGCACGGAGCAGGCTCAGTTCAGGCGACGGCAGGTCCGGGCGAGGGCGGGGACGGCATCGTGATGCTCTCGGGGTGCCTCGGTGGGAGGGAATCAAACTCTGGTGGCGTCAATCGATCGATTACTCGCCGGCCGGTGTTGGAGAAGATGAGACCGCCGGCGGGCTGTGGTGCTCGGGAGACCAATTCGTTGAAGTGGGAGGCTCAGTGGAGTGGTGCGATGCGATCAGATGCCCGGGCGAGGCTTTATAGCCGCGAAAAGTGGCGATCGACAAAAGGGCGGTTGGGCGGTCGTCTCGGTGGCATGGCGGTGGAGCTGCTACTGCGCTCGGGATTCGACCTCGGGGTAGGGCGTGGGCGACGAGCGACGTGCGCGCAGAGCATGGGTGCCGAGGTGATGGGAGCAGGAGTGCACTGCAGCTGATAGAGGCGGTCAGGCGAGCTGGTGGCGATGGGAAAGTGGCACCCGTGATGTTGTAAGGCGATGTGACGGCTCGGTCAATGAGTCAGCCACAGCGGCAGAGCGACGAGACGGTGTGAGGTCGCCGGGCAATTGGCAGTGACACGTGGTCGTGGGGAGTACGAGGGATGGGTCCCGGTGACGCAAGCGTGGGGCAGGACTTTGACCGTTGGTCCAGAGGGGGTGTGGTCGTAAAGGCGGGCTACTGTGGCGGGATGGGCTGCGGCTACAATGGCGAGGGATGGCTTCGGCCTTGGCCAAAGCTAGGGGAAAAGGGGAAGTGATGGGCTTGCTTGGGCCAGCTAAGCCTGACCGAGAATTGGCCCAAAACTTCTTTTTATTATTTTCCATTAGTTTTATTTGTTGTAATTCATTTTCAATTGTTGGAACCTTAATCATAAACCAAAGAAAGTCCACAAAACTTGCAAATATTGACAAAGTATATTTCTAAACAATTCAAGGGGAACATGATTTCCAGCTTCAAATTTTTAGGACGTTACAGAAGCCCTCCATCTCCTTTTATAGCCTCTTGCTATCGGGGATAACCCGTTAACCCCCTACCTACCACCGGGTTTTCTCACGCACACCACTAACATCAACCCATTAGCTCATATAGCATAAAAACCCTTTAACAGAACAGCCTCCTTTTTAGGTCTTGAGCAATTTACCAAAATACCCTTCCACCACCTTCCAGAAAGCTTCCTGCTTTTCTTGCCGACCACGCTTGCAACCACCTTGCCTGTGTCCTGACCATTCTAGACCTCAATACTTCCCTGTGTCTAGTCTCGATCCTTCCACGCCTCACCATGACCTAGCTCCAAAGTTTTGCAACCATCATAAACAAGCAAAGCAACACATAGCACCACACTATAAATAAGGTTCATCAATTTGTATATATCAGAATGAATTCCAGAGAGATATCTCAGCAAACCACTGGTCTTAAAACAACTTACAACTACTCTGATGCATAATACAGAAGTACTCGTAGCCCATGATGTCCTACCTGAGGTATACGACCACTCAGAGGTCGTTACGACCATCGCAAATATTGCTACGACCATGAAACATGTGCTATGACCACGTAGTAGAGGCTACGACCATCGCTCTTAGTAGCTACGACTTTAACAGACCTGGTCGGTACGATTTACGATCACACAGACAGAGTGCTATGACCATCGACTACATCCAGGCATAGCTACGACCACCGACCACGTCTAGGCATAGCTATGACCATCAACCATGTCCAGACATAGCTATGACCATCGACCGCATGCTACGACTATTGATTACACGAAGGCAACACTATGACTATCGACCAGTAGAAGCTACCACTATCGAACATGACCAGACAAAGCTACGACTATCGACCATGGCCAGACAGGGCTATAACTATCGACCATGGCCAAACAGAGCTACGACTATCGATCACGAAATTGTAAATGCCTCCGCCTACCACCAAGTCGTAAAACCGACTGTCGACCACCAAGTCATAAAACCTACTGCCTACCACTAAGTTGTAAAACCTGCTGCCGACCACCAAGTCGTAAAAACAACAACCGACTTCAAAGTCGTAAGACAGGCTGCCAATCATAAAGTCGTAAAATCGTCTACCGACCACAAAGTCATAAAACCAATTGTCGACAACTAAGTCGTAAAATCAACTGTCGACCACATGGTCGTAAATGCCACTGCCGACCACATGGTCGTAAATGCTACTACCGACCACAAAGTCATAAGGATAACTGTCGACCACATAAACACATGGCAGTGGTCATAAAGAGCAAGTCATAGATGGTAAACTTCTGCACAAACTTCAAAAACCTAACTCAATCTCTCTAAACCAAGGGTCAATTACTCATCACAAATATGGGGTGACCTCCACATTGTCTCACAATCTCCCCCTTGATGAGTATATTGACAAACACAGAAAAAGCTTTGAAGATGAGTTTTGTTTTTGAAAAGGAAAGCAAGAAGTTGCAAAAGTCACACACGGTCTAAAAGAATTGAAGAAGAAACTCATGACCATGTTGACAAAGATTGAAATGGAGCAATCAACAAGAAAGTGCATGTTTTCTACAAAGGCTCTAAATCATCTTCCTTTAAAACCTTTCTCTCTATCATTTTTCTCCCCCTTTTGGCAATAGAATCATCAAGATGTATGGGAGAAAATAGATGTCAGACCCGGATTTTTCAATCCAGGATCTCCTGTGAAACCACCACACTATTCCCTGGATCAGTAGATAGTGCTCACAGGTACATTGCTACATCATTTCATACATCGCATGAATCACATCAACTCATAATAATATTACATAATTGAGTTTAAATTTTGCCGCATCGGGCAGCAGTTTTACATAAGGGCCGGTCATGCCAAATGTTCACACTACAAAAACATAATAGCGGAAGCAAAAGTAAAGCAAGGCCTTTAATCCACAGGCAAGTGACTGGGTGTAAGTATGTGCCATATGATTATTACCTAAGCTTAAGTAGTAATTGTAGGCACACAACACCATAGTCTAATTGCCTAGGACCCCAAAAGCGCAGTAGTCGTCCTAAGACTCGGCGTTGTTCCCTCCATCTGTAGCAGGGGTTTCTTCATATGCGTAATGATCTTGGGCTCCTAAATCCGATTTTGGTAATGCGAGTGTGAGCATACAAACCACCATGCTCAGTGAGCCAACACACAAGATGCAATAGGTAATATGCATGTCTTATCAAATGTAGGCTCGGGTTATTTTATTTCCCAGAAATGATTTTAAATACCATACTTAACAATTACCTATGACCTAGCATTTTGAACTAAAAACATGTTGCATAAAAAGTATACTTTACAATTAACAATTCAGAGACCATTCACCATTACATGGTCTCTGCTTTGTATGCTATACCTTCAGCGTTATAGCCGCTTACAATATCACTAGGATGACACCCAGGGCAACACAAATTAGGGCATTTCTCTGCCCTCAACTTTACCAATTCCACCCACAATGTTTTTGAAATAGAATTATATCTAGTCAAGTTCCAATATCCGCCCTTGACCGTGGGCACGGCTATTCGAATAGTTTTCGACTCTGCAGAGTTTGTACACTTTACCCACAAGAGATAAATCTGCTCGTTGCCCCACATGATTCCTTAGCCATGCAGTTGAGTAGATTATCACAAGACTGTTACAATGCATAATCCTACTTGTGGTTACGCCTGCTAAGGTTTATCTTCTGTAGGATGCGTACATCCCTTGAGAAGGGTCCCTTGTGAGCCATCACGAGCAAAGGCGGGGATGAGACCATCCATCCCTTTACTCGTGTTCACACCTTCACGTAACCACACTAGAGTTATGCAAATTAGTTAGCCCTGCCTACAATTTGTCAGCGTGTGGTTGTACTGTTGTACCTTAGGAGGTCATCACAAGATTCGGTTCTTAGGGTTATATGGGTGGTGCTACCACTAACCACACTCTCGTGCACCGCTGCACCACACCCCCGATCCATCCACCCTAGATATTTAAGCAATTGGGGCTTTTGGGAACGGAAAATATCCTTGTCCAAATACACTAGCCATTTTCACCATGACTTCCCAAATCAGTTTCTCATAATTTAAAGTGATGCTTGGGGCATTTTGGTGCCCCCAAATGTCTAAGCACAACTAAGCATGGCATATAATTACGGACTTATCTTCGAAAGGTTATTACTATAGTTTTACTAGGGTGACAAGGCTCACATGATCGATTATTCCAAAGGAATGTATTATTAACAAGCTAATTACTGGGTACGTAACTAGGGTATTGGACATCATCATATACTTAGCACATAAAATAACAGCATGCAGTTGATATTTTAAACAAAAGTAAATTACAAAAATGTTGGTTCAATATGATCAAAGTATTGACTCGCCTTGGTCACAGTGGGTTTGGTCTTGAGCATCGGGGTTTGCTTGACTTCGACTTCCTCTTCCTGAGCCTTGTACGCTATTTTTACACGCGCGAAAATTTGGATAAAAATCAACAACCAAACAAAATATCACTAAAAATTCAAATGAGCTTTAAAATTCATGATTTCGGTTCCATTGGATAGATCTTGAATTTAGATGAATTTAGAAATTTGTTTCATTCAATTTGGAGTTAAAAGGAATAAGTTATGCCCATTTAAATTCCCTAGTTCAAATAAATCTGGAAAATAATAAATCCTGACACATGGGCCTACTTTCAGTTCTTAATTCATTCTTTTATTTTTATTTTCTATGTACTGTGTATATGACAAGTGGAACCGGCTATTATTTAAATAATGGGCCATGACCCACATGTCAGTGAGAGATTCTTATTAATGACATGTTATTTATTAGGAAGCTCATTTATATCCTAATAAATTTTTGTTTCACTCATTGATTAATTCTTGATTTTCCCCTGATTTTTCTTTATTAGTATCACTTACCAAAATAATTAATAAAACGTAATCTAATGTTACGGTACAGGGGAGTCGAACCCGGGCGGCCGAGCTGAGTGCGGGCGTTGCTAGCCGGGCGAGCTGGGGATGTTACCTGTCTGGTAAGGGAAGTGTTGCTAATGAACCGAGCGGCCTAGGCCAGAGGAGGTCAGGGCGGTGTGCGGGCGGCGGTGACAGTGGCGAGGGGCGGTTGGAGAGGAGCCGGGGAGGGCCAAAATGGAACGCCAGGGCTGAGGGGATGCCGAAGGAGGTGGCGACGGTGACCGGGAAGCTCCGAGGCGGACCGGCGGTGAGCGGCGGCGGCGACTTGGGGAGGACTCCGGCGCCGGTGAAGTATAGACCAAGGGAGACTTGGGGGAGGCCGGGAGTGGATTCGCGGCGCTCCGGAGATGGCTCGAGAGAAGGAATTGGGTTGTCTCGGTGGAAATCAAGGGAAAGGCTCGGTGGCCAGAGTTGGGGAAGGAGAGTGGTGCCAGCGGCGAAGAGAGCGTGAAAACTCGATTGCTATGAGGTGGAGGGAGTGTGGGGTGTGGGGAGTCCGTGGGAGGCCTCGGTTGCTCTTTATAGGCGAGCGGGCGGAGCTGGCATCGGGACTCCGCCCATGCGGTCGCATCGGCAAGTGGCGGTGATAGGCGGCGATGGCAGGTGGCAGGTGCAGGCGGCGTAGCAGAGCAGTGGAAAAGACCGGACAGGCTGCAAAATCTTAGGGGCGATTCGGCATGATAGCCTGCGGCCTGGGCGTCGCGCGTGCCGAGTGGCAGAGAGATGGCGCGCACGCGCGTGATGCGATGGAGCGGAGTGAGGCGGGGAAAAAGAGAGTTGTCGGAACGGCGGTGGGCCCTGTAGGCGCGTTTGGAGGCTACGGGGACAGAATGATTTGCGCCTACCTTCACCCTGAATCGATGAAGATGACTGGCCCACCTCCGGACGAACCACGGGGGCACCACCCATGTCTCGAGTGGCCAAGTCCGCTGCGGGCCTAGCGGCTTCAGCCTCGGAGTCTGACTCCGACATCGCACCCACCGCCACCTCGAAGTCCTCCGCCAGCCTCGTAGGTGAACTTGTCCGAGAGCACTTCGCGCTCGGTGCCTTTGGGGACGCCTCGTCGACATCTGCAGCAGGCGCGAGCGATGAGGCTTCGCCTTTAAGGGCATCCGCGTCAGGCCCGGGGGGTTCGCGCCCTTGGTTCCCCATGTCACTCATGGGCTTCTTGTCGCCAGGCGCGTGGAGGTCCGCTTCTGCCTCCAAATCAGAGTTGGCGTACTCCGCCAAGTCGGGCCGGTCACCGTCATAACCTCGGCTCCGGCGGGTTCTCCAGGAGGGGCAACCATAGGGCTGGATCCGGTGGCGGGTGACTGGGCCCTCCGGCGAGGGGGAGAGGCCTCCCCCTTATCGTCGCCATCTCGAGGATGAGCCCAGCTAGCGATCGGCGTGGCGCGCTCCGGCACTGCGATGCCTAAAGCTTCGCACACGTGGTTTATTCGCCCGAGCTTCGCCGTCACAGACTCGCGAAGGCTGTGCTCCTTGGCCACATATGGCCCAAGGAATACCACCACCGCGTGCTCCACATCCTTGAGGAGGAATCCTGCCAACAATAATAATAAAAAAAAGAGAGGAGAAGAAGAAGATTATAACAGAATACAATGGTTACTTTCTGCGCACAATGTGCGGTTGAAGAACTTACGATGATTGGAGGGCTTCAAGAGCGAAGATACTGACGAGCGAACCCCATCAGTACGGGCTCGGTCGAACTTGCCGTTGCTGGGCAAGAGGGGACACACCGTACGTTATGTACTCCTCCGCAAGGTCCCGCATGTTGAAGCGGAGGGTAATCCCCACAAGCCTCTACGCCCGGTGTTTGTCATCACGGTGAAGGGGCATCGAGGACGACGTGTTGAACTCAATGGGCCAACCCGTCCACCGAAGGTTGATACCGCTCGCCACGCAGTGATAGAACCAACGATGCATCCAGTTCGACTCCCACTTGACCCGAGTCGAATTCGTGTGGAAGATCTTCATGCACGGCGATCGCAGCACGAAGTTGACGCTGCCAAGGTTCGAGTACTCCCCCAATCCAGCTTCTTCGGCAGGCACCGCGCGTCGTGGAGGAAGGAGAACAGAGAGGCGCTGGGCCATCCCCCCTCTGTCCGCGACGCCCAGCTGTACACATCCAGGCGTGCTAGCGCATTCGGAGTCAACTGCGCCAGCTTCAGCCCGTACGTCCGAAGAACATCGCCGACGAGCATGGTTGATAGAAATTGAAGTCCGGCTTTGAAGTACGCGACGAAGACAACCGCCTCCAACTCCTCCAGATGCGGCTCCGTCTCATCGCCGACGGTAGACGAACCACGCTATGGTCCGACAGCTTCCCCTCACGCAGTAGAGACTGGATGGTCTCCTCCGTCACGGGTCGCGCCCCACCAGAGCGTAGTCCATCTCTGTTGTCGACGAGCTGCGCTGGTGAGAGGAGGCACCGTGGCTGGACGAGGCGCCATCGCTGGACCAGTGAGAGCGGTCATCACAGCGGGACATCTTCTCAAGGTGCACGGGGAGTCGTACGAGTGCGGCGACGAGCGGTGGTAACAATAACGCGGAGTAGTGCGCACGGAAGCGAGGAGCAAAAGGGCGACCTTGTGGCAGCTAGTGAGCGGGGAGCGACAATGGTATGGTGGTGGCTCAGCTTATAAAGCCCCTTCGCCTCCCCCACGATTGGGAAGCTCAACCGGCAGAAGTCGAAGCCGCACGACCGCCCAACAGCGTGCGCACACGTGTCCCACAACCTCGGGAACCGATGTCTGACCGCGGTCAACCTCACATCTCACGTTGCACGACGCGCCGCGTGTCCCGCCGCCTGTCCCATTGCGCACCAGCTGACGGTACGACTCCCGGTGCCATCACGTGCCACTGTGGGGTGTGGGCCACTGGGTCGTCCCATCGGCCAACAGCATCATCCTGTCCGCCCAACCGCGTAAAAGATCATAGGGCGTAGGGACAGAGGATGCCAAAGGGCTCGGGAACATGACTTCGCCATGTGAAGCCCGTCACTATGAGAGACTCCTGTTATAGGGGGCCCCACCTAAGTCTATCTGACCTGCCAGTGAGTTGTAAAGTCCAAAATAGGATATGTACAATGGCATAGCTACCCCTATAGAGGGCACATAAATGTAATGGTAGGATTGTAAAATACACTTCATAGAAATATATATATATACATTGGGCGTAGGGAAAAGACAGTTATTGTTCATCCATCGCTTTCACTACACTACGTTTTTACTTTATTATTTGATCAGTAATCACAACACCTATGATTTTCAAGAGCGCCGCTGCAGGAGGCGGTACAGCTCCGGCGAGGACAACAAGCTTCGACACGGCGAGCTCCGTCATCATCTTGTTTGCGTCTCGTCTTCAAATTCAGGAGTTGGGTGTACTTTTGTTTTCGGAGGTCCTTTCTGTAAAATGGGGATGTACTTGACGACTCCAATGCTGTAAATGAAACTAGAGTCTAGGCCCTTCTCGGGCCGGATGCCATCAAAAAACATCTTCCTCCAGGTTTCTCCATAAAATAAAAAGGACATCCACCTACCAGGCCATGCAAATTAGTCACTTCAGCTAACAACTGTTCGTTAACACTCTAAGGTGGCCTATTTTCAAAGCTTAAGGTTTTAATTGGCTGGAACCGATTGCCTTCTGTTTTAATTAGCTGGAACCGATTACCTTATGCAAGAGTTGATGTCTTTTGATTGAAATAGAATAGTAATATGCCAAAGATAGATATTAGAATAAAAATCTAAAAAATGGTTATTGACAGACGTGAATACGAAGAAGGCGACGGATGCCAACTGATGATTTTTGAAAGTGGTTTGGAGAAATCGTTTTTAAAAACAAAACTAGTTTGAATAAGTCATTTTTAAAAATTAAAGTATTCAAATTGATTTGAGATGAAACCAATTTAAACACCACTAGATCTGTTAGCTGCCATTGGGTCGAGGACTATGGGGAAGCCGCCACCACCATTGGCTTCAGTTTTGTCCTGGACTCCTGGGGAAACCGCCACCATTGGCTTCAGTTTTGTCGTGCCTCGCGGTACTTCTTGTCCTGCTAGGCAATCGCCGTACCATCATTTTCACGTCGCGATCCCGCTCATTGCAGCTGCCGGCTGCGGGCTGTGGTTTTTTTCACTGTTTTGTACTGTGCAATATTGTTCTAGAGTTATTTTGATGTTGTAACTACTGTAAGTTTTTTCATATAAATAAATTTAGAAAAAGAAAAAAATACTACATCATTCTTAACAATGCAAAAGAATAAAAAGAAAAAATCCTAAAAAATTAAAATGCGGAAAAAATGAAATTAAAAATATAAAAACTAGTAGTTAGATGAAGCTCAATTGCGCGGGGCCGTGGCAGCGCAAGTTTCCTACCGTTTTTCACGTGGAGATCCGTGGCAGCGCAAGTTTCCTGCCGCTTTTCACGTGGAGATCAACGTGTGCGCGGGGCCGTGGCAGCGCAAGTTTCCTGCCGTTTTTCACGTGGAGATCAATGTGAGTTTGCTGCATTGTACTAACAAGCACATGCATGTCCAAATCTATGATCAAATCTGGGCCTATTTGATACGACGGTTTATGATTTTTGGCTAAATTTTTAAATTTTAACTATTTATAACAAAGATTATAGAGAGAGACATACACATTTGCGATTTTGGTTGATACAGATGTTAGACTTTTAACGTGTACTATAATTAAGTTGTAGACCCCGTCTTGAGAAAATACCCTGTTTAAAAGTTAGGTATTGTAACAAAAACTAAAAACCGCTTCTAGAAACCATAAAGAACAGCATCGCTAAAAATCTCGTCGGGGGCCGGGAGGTACAGGAGATGTCGATGTGAGGTAATTTTGCTGCTATGTTAACATCACTCCCTCCAATCAAAAAATAAGTGGTATTTTAGACATTTGATACAGTTTACAATACATAACTTTAACCCCTACTACAGGAGCCTCTTATGGTAAAGGACTTCTCACGGGCTGAAACAATGCCGTCGAGCCCTTTGGCCCCCTCCGCCCCATCGGCCTTTGATGCAATCCGTCTCGGGCATTACATGCCAAAGTGGTGGTGTTGCCTGACCGAAGTCGTACCGCCTCTTCGCGCGTAGTGGGACACGCGGCCGAATGCTGCCGGCACGTCGTGCGTTGCCGGTTGGAGTTTAACCGTGGTCGCAGTCGTTTGTGGTGTCGTAGCATACGTGTGCGTGCGCGGTTGTGGGTCGTGTGGTGTCAGTTTTCGCCGATTGGGTTTCCCGATCGTGGGGCAGCCGAACGGGTTTTAAAGCTGCAGTCACTGTCGCGTTGCTGTCCTTCACACTTTGACTTGCTGCGACAGCGTTGCCTTTTCCACCACCGCTCCCGTGCACACTGCTGCCATATATGCTGCTCCTTGCCGCCGTCCCCCACCACCATATCTCCCTTTCGCCGGCCCCATTTGGTAGACGGTGCCGTGACTAGGCTAGCCGGAAGCTCCCCATCGTGTGCCGCTGTCCATGTCGTGAAGACCTGTGACATCCCAAAAATCTAAATTTGAAAATATGAAGCTTTTGAATTATTTTGCCGTATATTTTATTTGAATTTGGATTTTTATAGTGTTTCTTAAAACTTTGGTTGAGGTTCTGATGATTAAAGAAATTCATGAAAAACAAAACAAACATTAGTAATGCTATGAAAGAAAATATGCAAATAATAGAAAACTAAAATTTTAAATGCGAATCTGAAAAGATGATCCAGCATGAGGAGGGAGAAACACGAGTTAAAATATAAAATCTCATTTTGGAAATAATATATATATATATATATATATAAACTAGAATTTGGACATTAAAGAATTTATAAATACAATTTGTAACAAAGGTTAAATAAAATCAATAATTCTAAATATGAATTAGAAATTCAAATTCAAATTCCAAAGTTTCCAAAGCTTCTCATTCTTTTTCTATTTTTCCTCACCTCCATGTGGACCCCACCTATTTTTTTTTCTTCCCTCCTTTCTTTTCTTCTTTTCTCCCCCCTCTCTCTTTCCTCCTTTCCCTCCCTCTGCCCGGTGGGCCGACTCCTGCGCCCCCTTTCTGCGCGTGCGCTCTGCTCCCTCCTCCCTTCTTTCTTCCTTTTCCTCTCTGCGCCGAGCGGCCTCTGCTCTCTTCTTCCCGTGGCGACCATGCACGCAAACCGCCGCCCGCCGCGGTTTCTTCTGCGCCGCCACCATTTTGCCTTTTCCGCCTTCAGCGAGCTATGAGAGCATCCGCCATCCCCATTTCCCCATGAGCCTTCCTCTTCCGCTCCCGCTCGCCATCGCCCGGTTCGGTCAGCCGGTCGTCGCGCCTCACCCCGTCCCCGCCCGGCGGTGATGTCCCCCGGTCCGACCGCGTCATGGTGCGCCCAAGTGGCCTTCTCCTCCTCCTCGGTAATTGGACTCGGCGTCCCGGCTCGCCGCGACGGCCGACCTTCCTCGCCGCCCAAAACCGCCATTTCGCCACCGCCGCCCCTCGGTCGGTCCCGGGCCGATTCATCGCGGTGGAAGCCCTCCTCGGCACCGTGAAGCATCCCCGCCACCGGCCGGAGCTGCCGTCCACCCCAGCTCGCCGGCGACGCGAGCCCTTCCGCGCCACCGCAGGCCAACGTCGCTGGCTCGCTGTGGTTCCCCTCCGGCTCGGCCGTTGGCTCGGTAAGATCCCCCTCCCATCCCTACAGCTCGCGCGCGCCTCAGTTTTTCTTCTCCTCCGCGCCGGCACCGCCGCCCCACTCCACCTCCGCCTCCGGCCGCAAAACCTCGGCGCTGGCCTGCCTCGGGGATCCCCGACTCACGCCGCAACCTACCCAGACCTTCTCACTTCGGGGACAACCCATTTTGCCCGCTTGCTGCCCCTCCGGCCGCCGGACTCGCCGGCAAGCCCACTTGCCCGACCGCCGTGCATCTCCTCTGTTTCGGCCGGCTAGCCCCCTGTCTTAGTTCCCTGTTACCACTCGCTTCTTCATATTTGTTTCCCCCTTCCCTTTCAGGTAATACCGAGTGAACGAGCTGGTTAGCCGGGGTGGTAATCAATTCGGCCACCTGTGTTCGATTCCCTCCCGCAGTATTAGGAGTAGGGTTTTTAATCTTTTTTTTATGGCTTCCAGTAAAGAAAAACTACAAAAATTTATGAAATTAATCCATAAAAGATGCTAGGATTAACCAGAGTAAAAGTGAGTTTAATACAGATTTAACCATGGATTAAATATTATATAACAGTGACTAATGCGCCTCTAATCTTTACTTTAAAGCTTAAGTTGCTAGATGAAGGCATAGTGAGATATTGATTAGGAATGTTGCTTAGAGATATGCTCTCATGAAATGATAACTTAGTAAATAAAAATTTACTAAACAATAAATCATAAACTTTTGCGTACTAGTAAATATTGTAAGATTAGCCACCACATAGTTAAAACATAAGTGTTAACCCTATGCCCAAGCAATGGTGGGAATTCTTGCCAACTATAATACTCCAATTAAATGGGAGAATAATTTAGGGAACCTAATAAAAACTAACCAGGATGTAAATGAGATTAATTAATATTTATATTTGAACTAGTTCATGTATGCATAATAAATATGGCTCTGGTTAAATACTCAAAAAGATTACCCTTCATTGTAATATATGTGCTAACATTTAACATACCATCGTCAAACAAATCTCTTTGGTGGATTTAATTAAGTAACTATATTAATATGTGAATCTGATTGATAAGTCTTGCAAGATAAATGAATTTAAGCTAAAAATAAAGCTAAACCTAATAATAATAACTAAAGTATAGACAAAATATCAATGGTATTATTAATTAAATTTTAATGTAGATTTGGCAATAATGGCCGACATAACTGAATATAGCAAGTTAGGACTCGAGCAAGCGGATCCTAATCCAAAATAAATTATGTCTAGTGACAACTAAGTGCACATAAAATATCATACCACAAAATGCTAAAGCATAAACTATGAGATTAACTCGATAAGCTAAAATTTGCAAACATTACTTATGTATATATATCATATGCCCTGAACATTAGCACCCGACAAAATACACCAGTCTATAGGTCTAACCTGACTCATGGAATTTCCTTGATAAATATAAGAATAATAAAAGGAGCTATTAATAGAAAGATCGAGTTATCGTATTCCTCCACCGATCCTGCCTCGAATCACCAGTTAACTCATAACAAAGATAAAAATGAATTTATTTGGATTTATTTGGGTCTTTTGAGTTATTTGCTTTTATTCATGTTCAGTCGTTTAGCACGTAATTAGAAATTGGAGTCCTGAAGAATTAAAAGATCAGGCGTGATCAAGAGTGAAGAGAAGAAAAGGACCAGAAGCTCCAGAGAGAGCATCGTGTGAGCTCAAGACCGCGGTAAAACCGCGCCAGGCGAGTCAATACTTTGATCATGTTGAACCTACATTTTCTGCAAATTACTTTTGTTTAAATTATCAAATTGCATGCTATTATTTTATATGCAAATACATGTTCAATTCAAGATTCTAGTTATATGCCTATTGTTTACCTTGATTAATATTATACACCCTTTTGAATATTGATTATGCGAACCTTGTCGCCCTAGCAAAAATTATAATAGTAACCTTTCGAAAATAAGTCCCTAACTATACGCCATGCTTAGTACTGCATAGATACTCGGGGGCGCTGAAATGCCCCAATCATCAGCAATATTTTCAATCATGAGAAACTGGTTTGGGCAGTCATGGTGATAATGACTGGTATATGTGTTGGATATGATTATTTTATGCTCCCAAAAACCCCAACTTGCTTGAATATCTGGGCGGAAGGTTTGGGGGCTGGTATGTGGTGCGGTGGGAGCACAAGTTATGAAGTGTGGTAGAACCGCCCAGGTAATACTAAGGACTGAATCTTGTCATGATCTCCCACGTAAAATAGTGCAACCACATGTCTGTAAATTACAACTTGGCTAAGTAGCGGTATCGAAACTCCCCGACTCATCTCACCGGTAGTGGATAGACGTGGGTATGCAAGGCGAGGAGGCCTAAAGGGACAGGGGAGGTGGCGTTCACCGGTCGTACTAGCATTGGGGAGTGGAGCCCGCATAATGCTAGTAGCCGTGGTGAACATCCCGCAACGTATGGGACCCACCGCAGTGGGAACGACCCATAGGGTGAGATGACTAGAGGAACTAGATATTCTGAACGGTCATGTGATAATCTATTCGACCACCTAGCTAAGGAATCAGGTGGGGCAACGGGTTGATTATCGCTTGTGGTGAAAGTGTACAAACTCTGCAGAGTCAAAACTATTCGAATAGCCGTGCCCACGGTCATGGACGGACATGGGATCTTAACCAGATATAGTTCTATTTCAAAAACTTTGTGGGCGGGAATGGAAAAATGGAGGGCAGTGAAAGGCCCTGAATTGTGTTGTCCTGGGTGTCGCCCCAGTGATAAGTTAAGCGGCTATAACGCTGAAAGGATTAAGCATATGGTGCAGATACCATGTAACGGTGGATGGAATCTGAATCGCTATTGTTATTGCATTCTCTTACACATTATGTTTTTGTTCAAACTACTAGGTCTCAGGAAATTTCTATATATTATATTTTTAAATGATGATAATACTTCTCACCAAACCAAAGGTCAGGAAAAATAAACAGAGGTGTAGAGAAGGAGATAGTTGCTATGATAAAAATATAAAAGATGCTGGTGGATTCATGTCGATCATAGAGGGGAAACGATAGTGTGGATTCTGGGAGTAAATTGGTGGAGTCTAAATGAATATACAAGATAGGTAGATGAATTAAATGAATTTTGGAGAATTAGAGAGTGAAGAGGTAGTTGTTGGATTACGCCACTGATATAAATTCCTAGGAGATGTTGGTAATAATGGGATTATTAGGATTTACCCAAATACTAGAGGGATGATTTGAATCTTGTAAGTTTGGAGGGATAATAACGAATACGGAAGTATAATCTTGATCAATAATAACATTGGTGGATATATACCAATAAGTCGTAGCCTTGACCTAATGGGATTGAAAGGATTTGATCTTGATGGTTGACTTGAATTAGTGGAAATTTAGAGATAAGATAATTGGAGTATAAACTCGATTAGTAATATTCTTGGTGGAGAAATATTAATGAATGGGTTGGAGATAGGTAATGGAAAAATAAGGTGGAGTATGGGAAGAGCAAATTATGGATTTGGATTATTAACAAAAAGGATAGAATTGATAGAGTATTCTGATACAAATGATTTCGGTGGTTTAAAAAGTAATCATGTTAGAGAATCATTAGAATTTAAAAGTGAGGAGTTGGTGATTAGTGATTGCAAGATTGGAATATTAGGAATCCGAAATACAAATGTATTGATGGATTCGAATAGATATATGTATATAGGGAATATATGATCGGTGAACCCTGCTGTTTGGACTCTTAGTCAGTAATCAGTAAAGAAAATATATGAGGAGCTGGTGGATAGCGATTATAAGATTGGATTATTAAGAAATTTGGAATACAAAAATATTGGTGGATTCAAAATAAATATATAGAAAGTATATGATCAGTGGGTTAACTAAATGATGTCACTCACTGTTTGGAGTCTTAGACAACAATTAGTAAAGGAATTGCGTCTTTGGTGGACTAAGTCAATTATGGCAATCGCCGTGTGGAGTCCTAGGTGGCAACTATAACACTAGGGTTCAATAACGATAATGCTACCAAAAGCGATTTCTGGCAAATAAAATAACCCGAGCCTTTCCTTTGATAAGCCATGCATACTATATATTTGCATTCTGTGTATTGGCTCGCGGAGCACGGTGGTTAGTGTGCTCACACTCGCTCTCATAACAAAATCCAGAATCAGGAATCAGATCACTACGCCTCGGCAATACTTGGGACTTGAAGGCAAAGAAGGTGAAGACGTCAAGGGCTAGGTCGCGAACCTCCAGTTGGCTGCCTGTGGGCATGTCCTGAAGGTCTCACCTATGTGCTTCGTTCTTCCGCTGCTACAATTTAGTGATTTCGGCCTAATCGGCCCATGTGTAAGTTTACTATTATATTTACGCTTCCGCATGGTATGTATTTGATATTCATTTTACAGATCCGTGAGCACTATCTATCGATCCGTGGAATAGTGCAATTAATCACAAAGGATTCCGGATGTTAAAATCTGGGGTCCGACTAGACCCATAGTGACGTCGACGAACTGGCTACTCCGCGCTTGGAGCTACCTGCTGGGAGCGGAGTCATGTTCGGAGCCGTGAGCAATCTGGTGTTCCACGCATGCCTTCCATCAACGCATATGGGACTACATCGGCGAGGCCGCGACGAAGGTAGCCATGAGGCGAAGCCTGCAGGGTGGTGGAAACCTCGGGACCTGGCTTGATGAAGTGCCGCGACAGGATGAAGGTGGTGCGGCCGGCTTCGAGCACAACGTCGATCCGCGGGTGTGATGTCGAAGCCCTAAGCCCGCGCATGTAGCCCACAGTGTATCCCCCATCGACGTTATGTAAAAACGGCGCTACATGGCTAAGTCTTTTTGGCAATATATGTTGAATGAAAACTTGCCCGAAGCCGTGTCCTTATGTTTGATGTTTGTGGCAAGCAGGTGCTTGACAGAGGTCGCTTGCTAGTTTCGGACCTTATGGTCCGGTGACGCCTTCGACACTGGGGCTGGGCGGAGGATTCTCTGCGCTTTTGGGAGGAGTAGTGCTCGACGGGAGAGACCTCGACGCGGGAGTATATTAAAGTACAGGACGAATCGGACGAATAATGTACCTGGCTAAGTCTGACATGTAAACATTATCCCTCGTGCGTTATTATTAAAGTATCACCTAAGGCAAAGATTTGCCCCGCACATCCACTTCGTTACCTTATACACTTTCCGACAATGCCTTTGGCATGGCGAGAAATGTTTAGAGAGGTCGGCAATAGGTACATGTTGTGGGGGTGGCCCAACCCCCCGTGACAGGGCCTTGTAACTGGCCCAATATGTAATAGACCCAATGGTATAGAGGAATGTACCAATTTACCCTCATCCTTTGTAATTATCAAGGAGTAGGATGAGAATTTCCCATCCTACCCCATTGATGTATATAAATCCCTAAGAGGGTCGGGAGGAGGGAGATCTTCTCATTCTCACCCACTCACTTTTCACATACGATCTCTGTGTTGGCTCGCCTCTTCTTCTGCTAGTCTCCTTGTTTACTGTTTGGCATGTAGCCACAACAGTAGGCGCCATCTGTGGGGACCGGGCAAGAAGTCGCGCAAATAAGAGTCGCCATCGCAAGGAAGATTGGCTCCATGGCCGGGCCGGGATACATCTTGGCATGCTGGATCCCATTCGGTTGGAACAAAAACACTGCCAAAGCAGTACATGTTCGTTGAGCCTGGTTAGAGAACCACCACCTACAAGTACTACTCCAACCCAAGCTTGATAGCGATGGAGATTAAGCGCAAGCCATCGATCGTGGGATCCGTGCTGCTGAAGACTAGCTCCGGCCTTCGCTCGCCTCCCCACTGCCGAAGACGGGCTTCGGCCTCCGCTCGCCTCCGCGCTGCCGAAGACGGGCTCCAGCCTCCGCTCGCCTCCGCGCTGCCGAAGACCGGCTCTGGCCTACACTCGCCTTCACGATACCGAAGATCGGCTCTGGCCTCCGCTCGTCTCTGTGCTGCCGAAGATCGGCTCCAGCCTCTGCTCCGGAAGCGATGCCGTGCGGTCCCGGAACGATGTCGTGCGGTCCCGGAAGCTTCATGCAGAGGAAGTTATGATGCAAGACTGCTCCGAAGGCATTGAGGGTCAGGCATCCCAAGGTTGCATTGTATGGGTAGGGAAGATCGATGACGTCGAAGGTGATGTCCTCACTTCTCGCGTGATCTCCCTGCCTGAAGGAGACCTGTAACCATATTTGTCCCAGGGCTTTTAGTGGTCGGCCCCCAAAACCCTAGAGTGGGATCCCCTGAGGCCCTAGCCTACTTCAGGGGATTCCCATCTGGTCGAAAGCTACCACGAATAAAATATTGGCGGAGCTGCCCCCGTCGACCAGAACACGCTTAACATCGCACCCTGCAATGGCAGCCTGGATCACCAGAGGGTCCTGGTGAGGGAAGTCAACTCCGTCTACATCGGCGGCTGTGAAAGTGATGTCGTTTTGTGTCCAGGTCGGCAGCACCTAGGCAGGGTACACCGCCACGTAATGCAATCGACGAGTATAAGCCCTCTATTGTTGTGTAGATGAAAATTTGAGCGCTGAACCTCCGGATCTGACGTTTATGACGTGGCGCTGGCCTCCCTCAACAGCCTGTATCTGTAGAAGGCCCTCGGGGAGCTGATGCACGTGGGCCACCGCTAGGGTCCCCACTTCCAAGGCTATGTCCCTACCGACACTCTGGCAAATTGTCGCGATGGTGGAGCATGTTCGAGTGAGGTGGTCGTCGCGGCCATGCACCTCACACCAAAGCTCGTGTTCTTGGTGCTCCCCTTCGCCATGCAATCCATCTTCATGGCCCCGGCCTCACTCGCGCCCATGACCTTTGCGACCCCGTCCTCGGCCAGCGGGGGCACTATCGTCGGAGCCAGCTTCGATGTCGAAGACATACCTAGCCCTTTGGGCCTTGCGTTGCTTGCGATTAGAGGTGTCCTTCGAGGAGTCCTGTGCTTGCTTGGTGTCGGAGGTGTCTCTCCTGTATCGTTGCATGTCTTCTTCTACCTTTGCATACTCCTCCATCTTGTCGAAGAGCTTGGCAGTCATTTTTATCGGCTTGCACACGTTGTACTCGGCCAGCAACCCCGAGCGAAGGCCTTGAATCGCTGCATTGATTATCATAGTCTCATTGACATCCTTGACTTGGCAGCGGACTTTGGCGAAGCATTTGAAGTACTCTTGAAGCGTTTCCAAGGGCTTCTGCTTGATGGGGAATAGCTGATCCCCATCGACTCCCTCAACGTAGTTACCCTGAAAGTTGTTGTACAGGCGGTTGCGGATCTGCTCCCATGCGTAAATGGAGTTCGGCTCTATCTTAAAGAACCAGGAGAGTGCTACTCCCTGCAGAATAAGCGGCAATCCCTTCACCTTAGTGGATTCATCCCCATCGGTGGCCTTGATGGATGTCTCGTACACGCGAATGAACTCTCTAGGGTCCGTATCGCCCTTGTACGGCTCGATAGTGGGGAACTTGAAGTCCTCTAGCCACACCGACTGCTGCAGGCCGACGAAGAGTGCGGACTCCGGATCTACCCGCTGGAATGTAGCGCGACCGGAGGTGGGAGCATCGCGGCTGTCCTCCCGGCTAGGTGTGACTTCCACCGTCGCTGCTAGCGGCGTTTGCTGGCTCCAAACCTCTTGCATCTCCCGCATGGCCCCTTGGAGGTCTGCTAGCTCGCATGCAATGTCCCGAGGGCCGCCAACAAAGCGTTTTCCACCGTCAGGGTGGTCGCACCTGCCGGAGCAGTGCTACGCATAGCAAGGTTGCTGGCGATTATAGCCTGCTCGCTGGAGCCGTTCGGCGCACCGGAGCAACTGGTCTCACGATCGACAATGAGACCGACGCGACCGTCGGCACCACCTGCCGCCCGTGTTGGATCCCGGGTCACTGGGCATGCCGGCGTGAACGTTGGTGTCGGTGCTCCCGCTGACCCGGGCGCCACTGACGAGGTCAGCCACTACACCACCGGTAGGGCCGGCCGTTGCGCCACGGTGATCCTCATGATGGCCGACCGTACCGTCACGAATGTCGATGTCGGCATTCGCCATACCAACGTCGCCTTCAGCACCAGTACCCAATGTCGGCGCATGCGGCCCACCAATCGAGGCCTTGGCGTTCGTAACCGCCACCGTCGTGCTCCGCATCCTTTTCGTCGCCGACGATGCTTTCTTGGGCGCCATTACTTCTCGAATTCCGTGGCTTGCTCTCTGTCGTCCCCACGGACAGCGCCAAACTATTGTGGCTACAGTCATGTGTCTTCCATAAGGGTACACATGTTATTACATATACCATATTGGGCCTTACAATCCCCAACAGGCCGGATGGGCTCAGGTGGGTGCCACCCCTACTACAGTTATGATTTTTTGCAACAAACATATCCATATCATGTTCAATCTAAATATTCATAAAAATATTGTAACCAAAGTTTAAAATATTTGAATATTCATCGAAACTAAACGAAGGTAAAGATACTTCAAGATTGAAGTAGTTAATGATTTTGATTGGATAAATTCTCTCCTTGCTCTGCATGTTTTCTTCAAGGGATATTTGCTTTCATACCATCGAGGGAAGTCAAAAGTTTGGGATATTGTGCCTGTTTGATATGGCTGTGGTTTATGGTTTTGGTTAAAATTTTGAATTTTGGATGTTTGCTATAGAGATTACGGAGAGATATACTCATTTGCGATTTTGATTGATACAGATATTAGGCTTTTAGCGTGTACTATAATTAACTTGTATACCCCGTTTTAAGAAAATACTCCGTTTAAAAGTTAAGTACTATAGCAAAAATCAAAAATCATTTTTAGAAGACGTTAAAGAACAAGCCCACTATCGAGTGCGTTGGCACCCTGAGGGATATAAATGCTTTCAATTTGTCCAAATATAATGTATGTATGTATGTATAATTGGTGCTGTATGGATTGTAATCCTGTCCTGAGTATCCTTGCTGTAGTTACATTTCTCTTCTCGGCTGGGGATATGACAACCACTTGTCATTATCATAGGCCGTGGTATTTTTGACCGCATGCATTCTGGCTGCTCTCTCTCTCTACCTGCGTTCGCCTATAATAGAAACCCAGTGCTGCAATAATAATGCATGCAGGAAGACGAAAATGGTGGCTTCCATTTACGCCTCTCTTCAACCACGCATGTGCACAACTCCCAAGAGGCCATCCATCTCCCCTAATGCTACTCGTCTATCTCATCAGACGACATCCACTGCAAAGGCTGGCTCTCCCCTCCCTATAATCCGTATGTAACCCCTGCGATGACAATGAGAAATATCAAATTGTCAACCAGACGTGTTCTTTGTGTTGTTTCAGCCATATTTCAAGGAGCTTCAACAACATCTAACCTCCAAACTTGGGGAGGCGTCAAAGGTTGTACACAGCACTTCCCAAAAATTGCTGGATGCATTTGTGGACTGCAACTTTACATTCAGTCGTCAACCTTTACGTCCCACTGAGGTAACAAGGAAAAACTCCAATATAGTTGACATAACTAGTGAGGAGCAAAAACGACCACACTTTTCAATGCAGAATATAGATATCCTCGTAAGGAAATTCTATGGGGTTAGACCCTAAACCCCCTCTAAGGTCCTATCTTAGATCTTGACACCTAGCCAACACCAATGTCAAAGCAATCTATCTCTTATCCATTCTCTATCCCCATGTGCCACGCCGCTCAGCCTCCCGCCACCACGAGCCTCACTGTGCCCTGCGCTCGCCATGTGCCCCCCATGTTGTGCCCTCGCCGCCATGCCCCCCATGTTGTGCATCGCCGCACATCATCCGGTGAGCATGCATCGGTGGCGTGTGGCGGAGGAGGAGTCGACAACCACGTGACGGTGATGACGTGAGTTGGCAAGGCTCGTGGTGGCATGAGGCTAGGTGTCAAGATCTGATATAGGGCCTTTAAAGAGAGGGTTTAGGCCCAACTCCATAGAATTTAATTTCCTTTGAGATATATTCTGTTTGTTCTTTTTTACTTTACGTTTTTTTATTTTTTACGATCTTCTAAATGCGACTTTCAACGCTACTTTTTATACTTTACATTCATATATACTAATAAAATTATAATATTATGAAAATATTTTTAATGATAAATCTAATAATATAATTTTCATATAGTTAATCTAGATAGTTTAAAATCTGGTCAAACTTTAGAAAAATTGATGTCATAGATTATAGAAAGTCAAGTAAAAAAACGGAGAAAGTACATGCATAGCTTCATTTTGCAGTAGAAGACACATGGTAAATTTAGCGGAAATTGTAGTAGCTGTGTGGTTACTTATGCTGGAATTTCTATGCAGAGCAATTTTGCGCCAGTCGATGAGATCAATGAGACAACAGAGATACTGGAGATTGAAGGAGAGATTCCAAGTGATTTCCCAGAGGGCGTCTATATAAGAAACGGTAATTCCTGTACTCCCCTGCTGATCTAGGCTCCCATCTGGCAGAACAGTGGTGATCATTTTGGCTTATTTTTGGTAGCTTATGGCTGAAAAGCATGTGGTGACTGAAAAAATCAGAATCGATGAGACTTATTTAACATAATTAAATTTAAAAAAGTTAAAAAATATAAAAAATATGTTAACCCATCACAAACAACGCAAACGAATATGGCAAAAAAAAGAACCGGCAAAAAAGCTCAAAAAAAGGCAAAAGATCAGAAAAAGACGAAATTATGAATAGTGAAAAATAAGCCAAAACTGAAGTTAAAATGAGTGGAGCCTCAGAAGCTCTGACGCACCGAGGAATGCAGGAGGAAACCCTCTCTTGGGAGCCCTCCATTCAGTAAGCTCCATCTTCGGGCAGTCCCACGACATCTGGGTACAAGGAGAAGGAATGCTCCATGCCCTGTACTTCCGCAAGAGCAGCAACAGCACATGGTCAATCCTGTACAACAACCGCTACGTGCGATCTGAGACATTTGGGATTGAGAAAGAACGCCAGAAACCGTGCTTCCTCCCTATGACCGATGGGGACCCTTCCGCGATGCTCGTCGCCTTCGTTTTAAACACGGTATGTTATCTGGCTTGCTGCTTTTACCACATCATGTTTCTTTTGTCACTGTTGTTATTGAGTTTCATGCAACAGCAAATACTGAGAAAAGATGAGTAATTTACTTATACTTCTACACTCCCACTCACGTGTTCTCTTAGGCCTAATACGTGGAATAGAAGTAGACTGCAATTAATTTTATTAATTGTGTCAGCCAGATCTTGAACTCAGGACCTTTTGTTCTGATACCATATTGAGTTTCATGCACCAATTAGTTCACCCAAAAGCTTAAACTGATGAGAAAATATGAGCAATTTACTTATACTTAACAGTTGTCGCAATAGTTTTGGAAATGCTGAGTATGCACTTACGTATGCGCAGATGAGGTTCGGCAAGGTGCAAAAGAACATGAGCAACACCAGCGTGTTTGAACATGCAGGGAGAGTTTATGCAGTTGCTGAGAATGACATCCCCCATGAGGTTGACTTGCATAGCCTCGGCACACTAGGCGCCTGGGATCTTGGTGGTGAATGGAAGTTGGCGTTCACAGCACACCCCAAGGTTGTTGGTCCTTCTGCTTAATCAGTTCTTCAAAATGTTAAGCTAGATACATGTGGAAAGATATGTTACCTGTAGAAAAGTGTCGAAGATCTCATTAAAATGACCTATGCATAATATTTTTATGATGCACAAATAGGGGAATACCAAGACCATAATTGAAATAGCATAATATTCATTAAATGTGTCCATAGTGAATGGGAAAGCGCCCATATCCATTTTAGAAAACAGATGAGTACCAGAACTAAGCATATCAGCTATGTAGTACTGTTAGTTGGCTTCTGCTTTACATGCAAACATATTAGACTAGTTTTATGTTGATGAAATAGGACAAAACATTAATCTGTTTCAAAACTAACAAGATAATAATAAAATCATATACATATTACAACACAAAACCCATGAACTAACACCTTTAAAACAAGCTTCCTCCAAAACATATGGTCATCACGTCATTCAAATCATGACAGGCAAGGCTTGAATGTACAGATCAAAATAAAGGTAGTCAGGTAGATACAGCCGAGATCCAGGCCCTATGAGTTCCATGTGAACCTTCCCAAAACTTCCAAAAAGCTCAACTCTTACTCAAACCCATCAGTGATCCATTATTTTTTGCGTGTATATGTTTAGCTTTTTCTGTCTTGTGTTCTGTAATGCCATGCATAGTGCCAATGAGCACAGGTAATCCCTGGGTCAGGAGAGTTGGTCATCTTCGGAATCAACACGGTACAGCCTTTTCTAACAGTTGGTGTTGTCTCAGGTTTACTACTTTCACAATTTCATTTTCTTCTGTTATATCTTATGAACAAATTGGATCCAATACCCAATCCCATACTGCACTCTGCAGCGGACGGAGAGAGACTGAAACAAAAGGTTGGCCTCAAGCTAGACCGATGCACATTTTGTCACGAAATAGGAGTCACCACAATGTAAGTTTTTGCCTACTACCATCTATGTTTGTTTTCATGACTGCTCGTCAAGTGTAATTAATAAATAAAGAAATTTGCGCTTGTTTTTTTATATATTATTTTGATTCCATTTCAAGGAAAGGCAGATTAGACAAACTAAAATAGCAAGCAGTTGCACAGGAAAACAATCCGTCCTAGTTGCAACTTAAGGGAACCTTGGTAATTACGGTTCTTCAACAGGGCATCAAGCCGGCTGCTGCTATTATTCAATTGTGCTACCAGTAGAATCAGCTCGAAGCTAGTGGAAAACCAGCAATTTATCTCTAGTTTCTCATAATAAAAAGTGCACTAAATTTTTGCCTAATTTACTTTTTTCAAACAAAATTTTGATACATTATGTCCAAATAAAAATAACAAGGTAACATTGGACAGACTCAATATGAAACAATTATAATTTGGAGTACAAAACACTATGTTGTCAATCCCTAAATCAGATTTTTATAAAATTAACCAAATCAAGGGTTTCCAATGCTGGTGGCAACCAGCTAATTACCATGTTGCTCTAAAAAAAGGCTAATTACTGTGTGATTGAGAAACCACAGCCCGTTGTTTCTAATCCAGTGCTTGAAGTTATTCAGCATCGCACTTAATATTTTTCTAGCATTTTTAACTAAATTGTACATATTAAAAAAGAAATTTGATCTCATCATTCCTTATTTTGTCATATAAATAATAATATAATTTAAGTAAAAATAGTTCTCTTAAAGTATATCTCTATTTTGCTTATGTAAAAGAAAAGTACACCTAAAACTTTTAAACATACATGAAGAGGATTACAGTTGTAACAGGATATGATACACTTAACAAATTTCTAAATTTAATATCTTCTGTGATTGTAGGTACAACATTATCATAGATTCACCACTTACCCTCAACCCAACTAGGATGCTAAGAGGGGCTCCGTAAGTACTAATGACAGTTGACAAACTTAATCTTGATACCAAAATTATTCTCACATTTCCAATTTATTCATTTTGTGCCCCTCATATAGGTTGGTTGAGTTTGAAAAGGAAAGCTATTCAAGAATTGGGGTCATGCCCCATTACGGCGACGCAAACTCAGTTATATGGTTTTATGTAGAACCATTCTGCACATTCCATCTTGTCAATTGCTTTGAGGAAGGTGATGAGGTAGACATCTAAGTGATTGATAAATACTTCTGTCTTGATGTAGACACAGGTCCACTGCGATCTTGAACAACTAGTAGCTGAATTGCTCAGATAGAGACTGGATAAGAAATTACATGTTTCCCTTGAGAAACTAAATGCGAATTTCTCCCCTCAACAAGCACTCGATTTTAACACCTAAGCAAACCTCGCTAAAGTTGTTGAATGGTTGTAACAAATCTCCATGATCAAATCTCTGTGTATCTAACTATTCATGGATTTTTCTTGAATTAGGTGGTCGTAAGGGGATTTCATGTGCAAACTTCTACGTTTCTTGGCCCAAGGTTTGAGAATATGACTATGGATTCTTCCAATCAAGGACCAAATGAGGAATTCTTTTCTCGCTTGTATGAATGGAGGTTGAACTTGAAAACAAGGACTGTTGCAGGCAAATACTTAACTGGCAGAGAGGTTGCCCTGGAATTCCCAGTGATCAATGACAGATATGCTGGACTGCACCACAGGTACGCATATGCACAAGTGGCGGATTCTTCAGCAAGCTTGGCTGGTGGCCATGGAATAGGTATTGCTAGACATACATTGTTACATTCTTTCATATATGCACCTTGAGTTTGAACAACAAACATGGAGCAGAAAACCTTGGAGATCGGTTATTCTCCATACCTCAAAAGCTCTCTACTTGCTCCAAACTTAGTAGTGCATCACCCAGTTACACTACATTGGTCGTTATATATGTTTTGTTTCCTCCCAAAAGTGAAGGAGATTAAAGTTTCCTTTGGCTAGCAAGCCTTCATTTTTCCTTCAAGAGTTCCTTTCTTCCAAAAGGGTCCGGGTCCGTAAACTACAAAATATATATTTAAGTAATAATAAATTTTAGGGAGATCAAATGTCACCTTAGTGGTAAACAAATTGTGCACAGTGCAACTAAAAGAAGAAAGAGTTGCTGATATTTTCTGAAGTTTTGAACCATTGGACTCTAGAATTAAACTGTATTTATTTCTATATCCCAAATTGAGAATATTTACGTTCCTTGTGTCCTTTTGTTTCTTCCATAACTAGAATAGCCATGTAAATACTTCTCATAAAATAAAGAAAATATATACCATCCAACCGTGTCCTCTATACAGCCGTTGTCATATATTAGAGCAAGTTCTACCTTATCGTATTGTAATGTTCATCACATTCAAAAAGTATTCAGCAGAATTTAATTCCTGTCTCGATCTTGCAGTACGACCAAAATTTGGCGGTTTTGCGAAACTTTGTCTTGAAGAAAAACAAAACGTGACTACCAAGGTAACCATCATCAGTAAACAAGTATTTTACTCTTGTCTACCATGTGTAATTACCAAGATCTTCAAATGACTTGACTTGCAATTTGGAATTCCTAAAGCAGACAGACAGAGAAGATCTAATAAAGGTGGAGTATCATGACCTCGACAAGAATCAATTCTGCTCAGGAGTAACTTTTGTGCCTAAGGTCAACGGTGCACATGAAGATGATGGCTGGATAATCTCCTTTGTTCATGACGAAGGGACCAACATATCAAAAGTAAGCTTTGACTAATTACATCTTTCTTGCACTACTGGTCTCCTACAATGGCTCCATAACGTACAGAAATTGGATTTTCTAGGCAATCATCACCTCAAATGCTTTCTATCGATCAGCTAGCAATTCATCATTCACAGGATCAACAAACTAGCAACATACAACTTACAGCTGCTTTTCTAAGTGTATAACCTACTAATTCTCCACTGTTTCTTAAGATGTAAGACTTAAGTTATCACATACATGTAATTACCGAGACATTTTCTTATCTAAAAATTGATATGGAAGGACCTACAGTATTAATGAAAAGTTCAAATGCTTTAACCATGACAGATGCATCGCTATACTACTGTTTCATTTTCTCATGTTACAGGTACATATCATCGACACCCGAAGATTTGAGAGTGGGCCCATTGCCAAGATAACATTGCCACAAAGAGTGCCCTATGGTTTCCATGGAGCATTTATTTCAAAGAAAACATGATAGGAAAGATCAAAGATTATTCCTACAAGCTCATCATGATGACGACATCCCTAAAGAGAACCAAATTTCATTCCTTTCGTTGCACACAGATAGATCTTATTTGGATTCGATATTTCTATCTTGTTCAACAAGGAAACAAAGTAATAGTTTTAAATGATGGCATTGTAGCAACCGAAGCCTGTAGCTGTTGGTTACTGTAGCATCGACTTAAAATTCTATATAAGAAGGAATAGTCTCTTGTAATAGGTGTGTAAGGGTTGTTGATGTTTTGATGAATAAGAAATGAGTGTAAACCTTATTGGCTCTAGGGTTTGAATCTCTGATATGTAGTGAGAGTTTGAATAACTACTATATGTCTTTGAAAGTTCTTTGAGACTAGTTAACATGCTCTAAGCTTATACTCTTTTGTTAACCACATCTATTATTGAGATGCAGCAACACCCCGACCCATCCTCTGATCCCGAAATGTTACCACTTCTTTTTAACCCTACCATTTTCAGCCATAGCTGCTAGAACCTAGTAGCACCTCCTCTATTTGACTCTACGATACAGTAAGCACATATGCTTACCAAAGAGCACTGAAGCAACTGTACCAGTTCAACAACTATCGAAAGAAACGCATGCCACCCAATACGAAGAGTTTCCCCTAAAACACATTTTAAGGCTAACTACCTAAGCATGCCAACTGTGATGGATAAATGTGCTACACTCGCCCATGCATGTCGCCTTCAATATTCACTTAAAAATAGCAACAATACAAGTGTGAGTCCAAAGACTCAGCAAATACAAAGTAAAATAGTAAACAACAATCACATATATCATTCATTATCCATCACAGTCTCTTTAACCACTCATTTTCATTTAAACTCTTTCATTTTCCAACAACTATCCCTTATGCATTTGCACCTTATCTCTGACACAATGCAAATGTATATGTGCATGCACAATCTCTTTAACTTATACCGGTATAGCGGAGTGAGTATCCGTTGATGCTCACCCAAGCCCATCCTCTTTCATGTGGGGACCTCAATAGCCCATCTTTTTTCATTCGGAGACCTTAATCTCTACTCCCATAGAGTGCCTACCGAAGTAGGTCTTCCCCCACTCCCGTGGGGTGTCCACACAAAATAGACCATAGATACTACAAAGGCCATCTATTTTCACGACATGAATGCATACAAAAACAACTTTTTCATTTAAGCACGTCAACATGCCATGTTCCAATAACCATTATTCAACAACATATCAACATTAATAGTCCATCTCATGTACCTTTACCCATCATTAATAAACATGTTAATATGTAAATAGAAATAATCACTCATGATAGCATGGTATGTAGTGCATCAAGATCCACTAATAGCATCCACAGCACGAATTTACCACTCTAACATGCACTTGCATGTTTAATTTCGAGGACAATACGTGGACGGCTCCAAACTAGGACCTCCACTTGTACAAGCATCAATCTGACTCAATACACTATAGCGATACACGCACTCATACAAACAATATCAATTCTACGTGCAAGTGGACATAACCAATTCCCCTCCGGACACATTTCCGTTGTCCCGGTGCTCAACTGACCCTTATTTCACGGGCTTCATCATCTATTCTCGCAAATAAAGTTTATTTGCACGCATTTAATCTCTTTACCCATATTCTTTCCTCTTTTTCTCCTCTGTCTTTTCTTTTTCTTATTTTCTTCCCTCTTTCCTCTTTTTTCTTTCCTTCTCTCTTTTTTTCACTTGACCGAATGGCCTTCTCTTTTCTCTCTTTTTTTTCTTTCTCCCCATCCAGCCTTATCCAATCCTCCTGTTCCTCTCTCCCCTATTCCCCCCACTCATGTGATGCCGCTCCTCCAGGCTCGTCGGCCACCATGTCGGTCTAGATCTCATTGTCGACGATATTTCATTCTGCATTTCTAAAGCTGAAGGGTTCTGACGACAAAATCCTTTTATTTTCCTTTTATTCTCCCTTGGATTGCCTTCCATCTTCGCTTTTTATTTCTATTAATATTACAGTTGCTATATTTTTTACTTATATTCCGTGATCAACAATTGGACAATTGTTTTCTAGCTTAGATTACTACTTAACTTGATAATAGTCTAGAATTCAGATTGCACTCCTTTGATGAAACCTACCAAGTTCCACATATATTGTCATTTTCTTAGTTGCACTAACAAGTGCATCGCATTATGGTTCACTGTGATGGTGACCTTCCCCAAGCTACTCGTGATCAATTGATCATGACAAATCAATACTTTATAAGGAGGTACAATACTTGGATCAGTGCATCCAAGATATCACTGAATTGGGGGATCGTATTGCGTCGATGGAGGAGAATCTGTATGCTCGCTTCATAAGGCATGAATAGGTTGTTGATATTTGTTTTGATGCCATTATGGATCCTCTCCGTCAATTGGAGAGGAACCGAGGGCTAGAAAATGAAGCTAGAGCTGTTACCGCCCCTATTCTTCCATGACCACAGCGTCCACATGTACAACACAATCTTGGTAATGATCTTGATGATTATGACCTTGATGCTATGTCTGATGGAGCCTTTGATGGAAACTACTGCTATTATGGCCCTCGGTGTGGTTATCATCAAAACCGTAATGTAGGTCCACTCGGGCATGGTTTATTTTGGCAACATCATGGAGGGCGTTATCGGGAGGATGATGGTTTGAGAAAAATCAAATTTTCCATACCGTCTTTCATGAGCCGAACTGAACCAGATAAACATCTTGAATGGGTGATACGTGTTGATCAGCTATATGGTGACCAACGCTTCATTGAAGAAAAGAGGATTCCTGTTGCTTCAATTGAATTCACCGAATATGCTTTGGTTTGGTGAGATCAATTGAATAGAGATAGGAAAAGGCCAATCACTTGGGCACAAATGAAGCAAATCATGAGAGAGGTTTCTGCCACCTTAATATGTGAGAACTATCTATACCAAGTTGCAGTGTCTAAAGCAAGGTAATCTTTCTGCTGATGAGTATTGGAAAGAAATGGAGGTGTGTATAACCTGTATAGGAATGCATGAGCCGGAGGAGGCTACCATGGTGTGATTCTTGGAAGGTCTATGTGAGGATATACACGACCTTGTCGAGATGCATCCATATGCAAACCTCCAAGAGTTAGTGCCTCAAACCTTAAGGGCTGAGCAATAAGTGCAGCGAAAATCAAAAGGCAGCCGGACCTATTCATCTCCCTCTACTTGGAGGCACTCCAATCAACAAGATGGTGGTGATGGCTCATCCAATCTGATGATATCAACTAAATTGAGAGACCATGTGGAGGTCATCCCGTTGTGTATGATGAGTAATTGACATTGTTTACGAAAAGTCGAGTTTGAGTCGATTGGTTCGGACCTAGACGTTGCGTGGCGTAACGGGCTCGGTCGGACTCGGTCGAACCTAGTCGTTTGGGTTTAGGTTGCATATTCTGATGACTCGACAGGTTTGATCTCTATTTACGCTTTCATGTATCGAGCGGTGCTATTTGACGTGTTTCTTGTCTATGTGACTGCAGGACGTCGAGACGGAGTCGTGGCGAGACACGAGGTGACCGGACTAGGCGCAGGTGGCGCTGAGGTCAGAACGGTCGTGATGTGTCGAAGACGACGTGGACTCGAGGTGGTTGCGAGGCGTGCGGCGAGGCGCGGAAGCTTCCGGAAGGTGCGGGAGGGGCGGCACGGAATTTCGCAATCACCGCAAAAGCGGGAGCGGGCGCTGGATTTAGCGGGCGTAGCGGGCGGAGATCCGTTAGCCAAGGCTATAAATAGAGGAGAGGGGCTGCATGCCTCCTCATGATTTTAGAAGGAATTAGGGTTTCAATAGAGTCAAAAGAGGCTTTGGAGTTTGTTTTTGCTTTGTGGCTTTAGTAGTTGAGAAGTTGGTGGTGGGAGCAGAGATGGGTGTGTTCTCTGTCCCCCTTGACTGCGTGAGTTAGCCAGCAGGTCTGTTCATCCCCTTGTGCATGTGTTCTTGAGTCTTGGGGAGTGAAGAGGGTTGAAATGCCTGTGTAATCATTCATCGTTATTTCTTTCTATTAATACAAGAATGATTTTTGTTGGCTATTCTCATTCCCTGTTTCATTGGTGATGATTTTCTTGTTGTGAACACTCTCTTTCTTCTCTGCTCTTCATGCTCATACTTTCCATATCTAGGGTTTGAGCTAGTTTCTAATTCCCTTTGTAAATTGGCATGAAATTTGGGTTGTAGAGTCCTGAGGCTATTGCTAACATATCCTCAAAGTTTCATGTCCAAAAGATCAAGGATTGAGGAGAACTTTAAATTTTTTGTCTCTCTGTTCATCTTTTCTGAAAATCTAGGGTTTGGGTTATTTTCAGATTTCCTCTTGTGAGATGGGATGAAATTTGAGATGTTGAATGCTAAGGCTATTGCTAACATATCCTCAAAAATTCATTACCATAGGATCAAGGATGAAATGGCAATTTGAGATTTTATACTCTCCTGCTTTTCAACAGTAGCAAGAGCTACCGCATTTCTGATTTAGGTTAATTTGTGATTTCCTTTTGAGAGTTGGCACGAAATTTGATATCTAGAGTCCTGTGGCTATTGCTAACATATCCTCAAAATTTCATGACCAAAAGATCAAAGACTTGAGAGAAATTTGAGTTTTATTGATGCTCTCGAAAGTTTCGCTTTAGGCTCAAATCTGAATTTCTTGCCTTCTTGATGAGTTCTTTTGTTTCTTAAGATCTTGTTGCTATTTAGTTCATGTTCTGGATGTTGTGGGCTAAGAAGTGCAGCTGAATTGCAACTTTCTTTCAGTTTGACTGGTGATCTGCACTTTTATCCCTTGCTGTTTTTTAGCCTACAGAGCATGTGTTTTTCGGCCAGCAGCAGTAGTCTGCATTTTTCAGCCTGCTGCATTTTCGGTGTGTGGCTTCTCTGCAGTACTCTTGTGCCGGCAATCTTGATCTTACGTCGACCAGCGAGACCATTTTTCTGCTCAAGACTTCGCTTCTCTTTATTTTAATACCGCACCAAACTGCTGTTTCTCTGGTCTTTGGTTTGCAGCATCTGAATTCCGAGTCTGTAGCATCTGAAGTTTGAGTATTCGGTCGAATCTATAGAAGCTGGGCTTTTCAGGTTTAAGCAAAATTGAAATTATTCTCGGTTGAAGATTGTCTCGGCTGCAGTTTCAATTCTTTTACTGGTGCTTCTACTCTCGGTCAGCTGCAGATCTTCTTGTCTTAAGTTTTTCAGTCAAGTTCTTTGAGCAGTAAAGATCCCAGTTGAGCAGTGCAGAGTTCTTCAGGTTTTTCAATTTCTTTTGCTGATCTTTGACGATTTTGCATGCAGATCAAACGGTAATATTTTCAGCTGAAATTTTTACTGATTACTCTCTGATTTATGCTGAATTTTTTAGTGTCGCATGCGTTCCAGTTTTCAGCAGAATTAATTATCCGAATTCTCGGGGGGCGATTTTTAAAGAGAACGACATTCACCCCCCTCTGTCGCCATTTCGGTCCTACATAAATCAACACAATCTTTTGAAAAAGAAGCTTCTAAGACAACTAGTTCAGTAAGTAAAGTTGATAACAGTGCTATTTCAACTGCTCGAACTATCCATATTACATGCTTTAAATGCCATGAAAAAGGTCACAAGATGAGTGAGTGCCCTAATAAGCACATCTTGATTGTTGATAAATCTGGTGAGTATCACTCAGAGAGTGAAAAAGAAGATGGTGCTTCTGACCATGAAAATAAAGAAGACACATGCTTGTTTGAGACAGGACAAGCACTTTCTATTAGAAAGGTGCATAAAGGAGAAGAATACTTGGGCACGATCGGTTGCATAACATCTTCCATACCCAAGGTAACATTAAAGGAAAGGTAAGCAATAATATGATTGATGGCGGAAGTAGTCATAACCTTGCTAGCCTTGATATGGTCAAGAAGTTGGGATTGCCTATATTCAAGAACACTAAGGCGTATCAAATCGAATGGTTGAATGAGTGTGGTATTCTCAAAATGACTCATGGTGTTAAGGTGCCATTTTCCATTGGAGAATACAAAGATGAGGTGATACGTAACGTGTTACCCATGAAGATCTTTCGTGCTGATTTTATTGAGTCTTCTGGTGATCCTCTCCTGTTTGGTTGCTTCTCCCGCGACCTTTCCTTCGGCATAGAAGACTTGGTCATATTGTTTGACCATTTGACTCGAGTTAGCGGCCACGATCTCATTCGAAACTCAAGATGGTCAAAGATCTTGTTTGGCTACGGCACGGCAAGATGGTTGCCGCTTGGTCACAGTACTATGACCGATGCACCGGACATTTCCATATGGATACGGTTGGACCACTGAGTCGAAACGGAGGAAGTGGTATGTTCTTGTCGTACGATGACTTCTCGAGGATTCTTGGGTGTTTTCTTGGCCTCGAAGGATGAGATGTTTACTTTCGAGGTCTTTTGAGCTTCTGTTGATCTTCCGGTGCCTTACGAGCAATCCGCAGTGACAATGGCACGGAGTTCAAGAATTCCTACTTGAGAGGTTCGTGTTGAGACAGTGTAGAGCACCGGTTCTCTTCTCCGCATGTTCCCAGCAGAATGGCGTCGTGGAGAGGAAGAACCGTACCTTGGTCGAGATGGCGGGACGATGCTCGATGAATACTTTACACGCGGAAGTTTTGGGCTGAGGCTATAGCTACCGCGTGCCATGTTTCAAATCGAGTTTTTCTCAGGGCACACTTGCACCGCACTTCTTATGAGCTGAGATATGGGCGAAAGCCCAGCGTCTCTCATTTTCGTGTGTTTGGTTGCAAGTGCTTTATCTTGAAGTCTGGGAACCTAGATAAGTTCGAGTCACGTTCTTGTGATGGGATCTTTCTAGGCTACTCGACTTCTTCGCTTATAGGGTCGAGAACTGCGAGTCTAGTAAAATGGCGAAACTCGTGAGGTGACCTTCGATGAGGCCGGTCAGGGACTAGGCCCGATATCTCGTGTTCTTTAGAGCGATCCGAGACCATCTTCGTGGATGATGAGGAGGATGGAGACGAGAGTTGTCTACCTGATCCAGTCCCTCATCCACCCCTTGAGGTGCCTTCTTCCACCGCACCTCGAGGTGATCAGCCCATGCCTTCTGCTTCCTCTGGAGCTAGTGGCTCTGTTCCTACCCCGTCAGTTCACGAGGTAGAGGCCACTTCTTCTTCTCATCCTAGACCTCCTAGACATATACAAAAATCTCATCCTTCAGAGCAGATTATTGGAGATCTCTTTGAGCGAGTCACTCGTTCGAAATCTGGTACATCACTTTTCTATCTCCATTCTGCCTTTGTTGCCTCCTTTGAGCCCAAAGACGTTTGTCATGCTTTATCTGACGAGTCTTGGATCAATGCAATGCATGAGGAGCTGGAAAGTTTCGAAAGAAACAAGGTCTGGACGCTTGTTGAGCTCCCTCGAGATCACAATATCATTGGAACCAAATGGGTGTTCAAGAACAAGCAAAGTGAGGATGGGGTAGTCATTCGAAACAAGGCTAGATCGGTTGCAGGGTACTCCTGTTTGAGGGTCTAGATTTCGAGGAGACCTTTGCCCTCAGTAGCTAGACTTGAGGCCATTAGAATCCTGCTTACCTTTGCAGCTTCTAAAGGTTTCAAGCTTTACCAGATGGATGTCAAGAGTGCCTTTCTCAATGGCTTCATTGAGGAAGAAGTCTATGTCGACTGACCTCACGGTTTCGAAACCCCAAATACCCAAACCATGTCTACAGGCTTTCCAAAGCTTTGTATGGACTTAAGCAGGCCCCCAGGGCCTGGTATGAGAGGCTTAAGTCCTATCTGTTGAGTCATGGTTTCGAAATGGGTAAAGTCGACAAGACCTTGTTCATCCACCGGCTAGGCACTGACTTTCTGCTCGTCCAGATTTATGTGGATGACATCATCTTTGGCGGCTCCTCGCATGCTCTCGCTTCCCGCCCGATGTCATGAGCTCGGAATTTGAGATGAGCATGATGGGCGAGTTGAGTTTCTTCCTTGGCTTCCAAATTAAGCAGACTCGGGAGGGTACCTTCTTGCATCGTGGCAAGTACACTCGAGATCTCTGAAGCGCTTCGATATGAGTGATGGGAAGCCGGTGTCCACTCCTATGGCTACATCAATTCCACTCGACCCAGATGAAGACGGCGAGCCAGTCGATCAGAAGGAGTATCGAAGTATGATCGGCTCCCTCTTGTACCTCACTGCCTCGAGACCGGACATACACTTTTCCGTGTGTCTTTGTGCTCGGTTTCAGGCTTCACCTCGCGTATCTCACCGCCAGGCGGTGAAGCGCATCCTTCGGTACCTTCGAGCTACCATTGACTATGGTATCTGGTACTCTTCCTCATCCTGTCTTTCCCTAAGAGCCTACTCGGATGCAGACTTTGTTGGCTGTAGGATAGACAGGAAGAGCACTTCGAGCACCTGCCAATTCATTGGCACTTCTCTCGTTTCCTGGTCCTCCAGGAAGCTGTCCGGTGTTGCAAAGTCCACCGCAGAGGCCGAGTACGTTGTCGCGGCCGATTCTGTCGTAGCCAAGTGCTTTGATGGTCTCGACCTGCGGGACTTTGGGTTAGTTATCGACGGTGTTCCACTCCTTTGTGATAACACTTCGCAGTTAACACCGCTAAGAACCCGGTCAAGATTCTCGGACCAAGCATATCGACATTCGCTTTCACTTCCTTAGAGACCATGTGGAGAAGGGTGACATCGTGCTCCAGTTTGTGGAGGGTGACAACCAGTTGGCTGACATCTTCACCAAGCCTTTGGATAGCACGAGGTTTTCAGCTCTGCGGGGAGAGCTTGGGGTGGTTTGTCCTTATGGACTATTGTGAGGGGAGCTTTGGGTTTATTGCTTTATCATATTATTTATGCTTCTGTCTCTTTACTATTGCATCGCATCTGCGGGTGCATTGTGTTTTAGTCCTTCTAGCATAGGTTAGAGTGTATCTCTTGCTGAGTTGCTTAGACTTCTTACTCTTATCTTATGCTTTCAGGATGCTCTATTAGTTGTTGCTTATCTCACTAGATTGAGCTCACTCACTTCTTGCGATCTAGCGAGGGTCGGGCCACCTTCTGCAGACAGGCAGTGCGTGTTTGCTCTCTAGTGTGTGTTTTTACGGTCAGCTATTAGTCCTGGAGTCATATGGGGTAGATGAGAGTCAGTCTGAGCCATAGTATCCTCTATATCTTATCTATGCTTTGAGGACTGCATGTTTTCTTTGCCAGCTTCTCATTTTTATTACTTTGGTTCAGGGGGAGTTCATTTGGGAGCTTCTGGAATGTAATATTGACTTAACTCAACTTGAACTAAAAGTTGCATCACATGTTGAGGGGGAGCTGGATTTTTCTGCATTACTTTCTGCATTGAGCCTTGATTATTATCCGGTTATGACATGCTTACGATGCTTTACATCTTGCCATGATTTATGCTCATTTGCTAGATTCATCATGACTTCATATGTGTAGACTAGCTTTTGCCATGATGAGTTAATTAAATTTGCTCAATTTGAACTAAAACTTGTCATGTTAGCATTTGAGATTAGTCTCTCTTGAGCTATCCTTTTATGATTCATGACATGTCAAATAGGCTAGGTTGAGCGTTGAATCTCTATTTTGAGCCTTAGATTGAGCTGTTCTAGCTTCTTGATGATGCATATGTTAGTACAATCATTTCAAAAGCAAAAGATCTCTTTGTGCGAAAAACTGATCTCACCAATTCTTTCTCATGAGACGGCTTGCCATTGCACTAGGCATGAACTCAGGGGGAGTTTTGGATGACCAAGATCATTTCCTTAAGCTTCTCGCTTGGAATGATCGCATAAGGCTTGAGATCTAGCACATGATAAAAATATGGGTTGAAAACGACCATGAATTTCAAAAGAAAAATGACATTTGTGCTCAATTTGACTAAGCTATTAAAAGAATCAAGTACTTGAACCAATGTTTCACTCTTGAGCATATAGCACTCTATTTTAGACTCAATATTAGATTCTTGGTTCCGCTTAGCTTGATTGACATGGCTTGCATCATCCTTGGATGTCTCTAGCTAGACTTTGCTTATTGATGACTTGACATGCTCATAAATACACTAAAATTCAGATTATCATCTAATTGCTTCTAGCTAGCTTATACATATCCTGTCATGATCTAGATAGCAGTTCATTGAGTTATGGCTTGGTGTAATACATTATGGTCATTTGGATAATTCTCATGGCTCTAAATGCTTAGAATAAACAAACTTCAGCCATTTCATCCATCATCTTGACTTATTCTCTCCTTTGCATCCTTGATGTGTTTATTGCCAAAAGGGGGAGAATAGTTTTGGGAGTTTTGAGGAAAACTTGTTCTTTCTTTTGCTCCTTCTGTCGACATGGTCATTAGCTTCATTTCCTTCTTTGGACCATGCTGGACTCTTTAAACTCAACTTTGTGCTTTTTCGGTGTTTGTCAATATACTCATCAAGGGGGAGATTGAGAGACCATGTGGAGGTCATCCCGTTGTGTATGATGAGTAATTGACATCGTTTACGAAAAGTCGAGTTTGAGTCAGTTGGTTCGGACCTAGACGTTGCGTGGCGTAACGGGCTCGGTCGGACTCGATCGAACCTAGTCGTTTGGGTTTAGGTTGCATATTCTGATGACTCGACAGGTTTGATCTCTATTTACGCTTTCATGTATCGAGCGGTGCTATTTGACGTGTTTCTTGTCTGTGTGACTGCAGGACGTCGAGACGGAGTCGTGGCGAGACACGAGGTGACCGGACTAGGCGCAGGTGGCGCTGAGGTCAGAACGGTCGTGATGTGTCGAAGACGTCGTGGACTCGAGGTGGTTGCGAGGCGTGCGAGGCGAGGAGCGCGGAAGCTTCCCGGAAGGTGCAGGAGGGGCGAAACGGGAATTTCGCAATACTGCAAAAGCGGGAGCGGGCGCCGTTGGATTTAGCGGGCGTAACGGGGCGGAGATCCGTTAGCCAAGGCTATAAATAGAGGAGAGGGGCTGCATGCCTCCTCATGATTTTAGAAGGAATTAGGGTTTCAATAGAGTCAAAAGAGGCTTTGGAGTTTGTTTTTGCTTTGTGACTTTAGTAGTTGAGAAGTTGGTGGTGGGAGCAGAGATGGGTGTGTTCTCTGTCCCCCTTGACTGCGTGAGTTAGCCAGCAGGTCTGTTCATCCCCTTGTGCATGTGTTCTTGAGTCTTGGGGAGTGAAGAGGGTTGAAATGCCTGTGTAATCATTCATCGTTATTTCTTTCTATTAATACAAGAATGATTTTTGTTGGCTATTCTCATTCCCTGTTTCATTGGTGATGATTTTCTTGTTGTGAACACTCTCTGTTCTTCATGCTCATACTTTCCATATCTAGGGTTTGAGCTAGTTTCTAATTCCCTTTGTAAATTGGCATGAAATTTGGGTTGTAGAGTCCTGAGGCTATTGCTAACATATCCTCAAAGTTTCATGTCCAAAAGATCAAGGATTGAGGAGAACTTTAAATTTTTTGTCTCTCTGTTCATCTTTTCTGAAAATCTAGGGTTTGGGTTATTTTCAGATTTCCTCTTGTGAGATGGGATGAAATTTGAGATGTTGAATGCTAAGGCTATTGCTAACATATCCTCAAAAATTCATTGCCATAGGATCAAGATGAAATGGCAATTTGAGATTTTATACTCTCCTCTTTTTTCATCAGAGCAAGAGCTACTGCATTTCTGATTTAGGTTAATTTGTGATTTCCTTTTGAGAGTTGGCCTGAAATTTGATATCTAGAGTCCTGTGGCTATTGCTAACATATCCTCAAAATTTCATGACCAAAAGATCAAAGACTTGAGAGAAATTTGAGTTTTATTGATGCTCTCTGAAAGTTTCAGTTTTAGGCTCAAATCTGAATTTCTTGCCTTCTTGATGAGTTCTTTTGTTTCTTAAGATCTTGTTGCTATTTAGTTCATGTTCTGGATGTTGTGGGCTAAGAAGTGCAGCTGAATTGCAACTTTCTTTCAGTTTGACTGGTGATCTGCACTTTTATCCCTTGCTGTTTTTTAGCCTACAGAGCATGTGTTTTTCGCCGCCAGCAGTAGTGATCGCATTTTCAACTGCTTGCATTTTCGATGTGTGGCTTCTCTGCGGTACTCTTGTGCCGGCAATCTTGATCTTCATCGACAAGCGTGAGACCATTTTTCTGCTCAAGACTTGGTTTCTCTTTATTTTCTACCGCACCAAACTTCTGTTTCTCGGTCTTTGGTTTGCGAGATCCGAATTCAGTCTCGATCCGAAGTTTGAGTATTCGGTCGAATCTATAGAAGCTGGGCTTTTCAGGTTTAAGCAAAATTGAAATTATTCTCGGTTGAAGATTGTCTCGGCTGCAGTTTCAATTCTTTTACTGGTGCTTCTACTCTCGGTCAGCTGCAGATCTTCTTGTCTTAGGTTTTTCACTCAAGTTCTTTGAGCAGTAAAGATCCCAGTTGAGCGGTCTGAGAGTTCTTGAGTTTTTCAATTTCTTTTCGATCTTTGACAATTTTGCATGCAGATCAAACGGTAATATTTTCAGCTGAAATTTTCTTGATTACTCTCGATTTATGCTGAATTTTTTAGTGTCGCATGCGTTCCAGTTTTCAGCAGAATTAATTATCCGAATTCTCGGGGGGCGATTTTTAAAGAGAACGACATTCACCCCCCTCTGTCGCCATTTCGGTCCTACATAAATCAACACAATCTTTTGAAAAAGAAGCTTCTAAGACAACTAGTTCAGTAAGTAAAGTTGATAACAGTGCTATTTCAACTGCTCGAACTATCCATATTACATGCTTTAAATGCCATGAAAAAGGTCACAAGATGAGTGAGTGCCCTAATAAGCACATCTTGATTGTTGATAAATCTGGTGAGTATCACTCAGAGAGTGAAAAAGAAGATGGTGCTTCTGACCATGAAAATAAAGAAGACACATGCTTGTTTGAGACAGGACAAGCACTTTCTATTAGAAAGGTGCATAAAGGAGAAGAATACTTGGGCACAGATCAGTTGCATAACATCTTCCATACCCAAGGTAACATTAAAGGAAAGGTAAGCCATAATATGATTGATGGCGGAAGTAGTCATAACCTTGCTAGCCTTGATATGGTCAAGAAGTTGGGATTGCCTATATTCAAGAACACTAAGGCGTATCAAATCGAATGGTTGAATGAGTGTGGTATTCTCAAAATGACTCATGGTGTTAAGGTGCCATTTTCCATTGGAGAATACAAAGATGAGGTGATACGTAACGTGCTACCCATGAAGATATGTCACATACTATTGGGACGTCCGTGGCAATATGATAGAGGCACAATCTATCATGGCAAAACCAAGCAATACACATGCACTCTTCGGGGCAAGAGCTACACTTAGTTCCAACATCTCTAAAAGATGGCAACACACTAAATGAGACACGACAACTTTCTCATCATCGCTGTGTACAACATGGAAGAAACTTAGTAACAAGACAAAGCATAGGACGGCTTCTTTTCAAGGTAGAGGAGACGATGAGGACATCCATAAAGAAAAACCAATTTGCATTCTATTCGTTGCACACAAACAAATCTGATTTGGATTTGACATTTCTATCTTGTTCGATAAGAAAACCAAGTAATATTTTCAAATGATGGTATTGTAGCAATAATCGCACTGCAGCAGTCAGTTACTGTAGCACCGACTTAAAATTCTATATAAGGAGAGGTAGTCTCTTATAATAGGTGTGTAAGGGTTGTTGATGTTTTGATGAATATGAAATGAGTGTAAGCCTTATTGGCTTAGGGTTTGAATCCCTAATATCTAGTTTGAGTAACTCTTATATATCTTTACAAATTCTTTGAGTTTGCTTAGAGTGATCTATCGCGATCAACCATTTCGTGCTTTCGTCGATAGCAAGCTCCGTGGATTGAATTCTTGTGAAGGTTGCGATACGGTTATGGTGATTGTAATATTGTGCTTGACACAAGTTTGCTTTCTTTATCAAATCGTTTTGCTTTCTTTAAGTTACTCTTATGATCGTTATGGTATGATATTAAATCGTATTGTTTCGGTTAAGTTACCTTCATCGACCATGTGATTATCATCACCATAAGATCGAGCTAACCCTAAGGGTTCGCGTGATCACCCCCCACATCACATCATTTACCGTTAACATTGTATAGTACTGAATTCTTGTTAGGAGTGATCTGTAACAATAATTCTATGAAGATTAACATAATATGACATTCATCACGTAGACTCATTAGTGCAGTTTGTGGCACTAAATTGGTGCCACATTATCTCTTAATGGCGCTATCCTGTTGATTTTAAAATTGCTGGTACCCTTAAACTTACCAGTTAGAATGACATAATATTTGCTACAGTAGTTCTTCCACCGGTAGAGTTTCGGTTTCCGATAAATAGTTTTACTCTCAGGAGGGAAAAAAATGCTGGAATAGGCGTTAATATAACAATAGGAAAACAAACTTGTTGGGGATGTTCAGTGTGAGTACTTGCCCAGAAGATAACGAGATGGTGGAAACCTTTGGGAATAGCTCCCTCAAGTGCAGTTCCCAGGAGAAGGATTTGGAAAATCCATGTTCCCAATTAGATTAAGCAGTAATCACATCGTTTGAAGACTAGCTTGCTTCCCAGCTACCTATTGCTCTTTGACCTGTAATCCTTTACAATAAAGGTTGTAGTTTCGAGGATGAACTAGAGACCGAGAGATCATTCCGAGGACCTTGTCAAGCTGTTGAGGCAATAGGTGTATGAAACCCCAAAGGAGAATTTATCACTGCAGTGGGGCACAAAGATTTTAAATAGGGCATTGCTAGCGTTTGGACGTATGATGGAGAACTTCTCATCATACACTTCGGTGCAACATTGGTAAACTACTTATGCAACAATTATAATCACCATATGCAACAAAATACATAATAACATTAAGTAAATCGAGAAAAAATGAACAATATATCATCGTATAACAAAATACATAATACCATAAATATATGATTTTGCAAAGTGCTCAAACAAGATCAGAATTCCCAAACAAAAGATTTAGAACCTTACAACACTACAACATTTGAAAATGATAGTTGTAACATTTGAAAATACCTAATACAATGAAAAGATAACATTGATGCAACAAAATTCCTGAAATCTATGCAACAAAAATGATTCTTGCTGCAACAATAGAAAAGACCGTTGCAGCAAGAAAAACAAATGCTGCGATAGCTGAATACAATTACAGCAACATGAAAAAATTAGAGGAGGCATAAGTTGCCCTAAGATTTGGAAAAACTTACTGGTGGTGATAGAGCTGAAATTAGTGGTGAAAATAGAACTCTCATGGTGGTGCCATCACAGAGCACCTTGCCGAGAATTGCCACGAGCATCTCGGTGTCACTAAGCACCTGGGCGACCTTGTCTGGCAAACACTATATAGAAACGCAACGTGATGTGCGTACGCTCCGTAACGATCGAAAGAATGCGTGCATGGTTGATGGAGTAGGAGAGTTGCGTGTGGTTTGTACGATACCAGATTCAGCAGGCAGCAAGGAGGAGCACTTTGAAGAACGTAAGCATTGGTTGGTGATCAGCACGGAGCGCCATGGCTGCGAAAAATGCTACGGCCGGCCGACGGCGGAGCCAAGGGCCAACGTGCGCTTGCCAAGTGGAGAGTTCGGGATTTTTGAACACCAGAAGGAGAAACGGCGGTCAGACTTCTCGAGAATCAAAGTATAGGGTACTGGGAAAGAAGAAGATATGGGAATTTGGATGGTGGAAGCAGCGTCGATGTGTTCAATGCGAAACGTCCCATCAGACGTCTATACACTATCATTTTCCTTTTAGATATCCACCAAGGGCTCCAGCCAGAGATCTTGTTATGCAAAGATTGCTCCACTGAACAGACTGCTTCTTTATCCTGTAGGAATTTGTCTATAGTACTTTGATCGGGGGATGCCTCACAAATACCAAAAGGTGTGGTCATCAAAGATGTCAAGCAACCGCCTAGGATTTGCCGAGTTTGTCTAGTACTTAGTTCTCTTCTGTAGCCTGTAGGCTGATCGAGCTTTGAGAAGGAAAGTTATGCCAGAAACAGACTTATGCCCTGTGTTACGGGATAGCTAATACCACGTATGAGCCCATGCATGATAAGTATGCTGAAGGCTGCGGCCGGCCGGCCGCACGGACCCAAGGGGATGACGCAAGGGCCCTGCAACGGCAGCGTATCAACAGGAGATGACACATAGGAGATATCTCCAATAGATTGTTCTCTCTTCTACTTAGCAATATCTTATCATTAGTTGGTTTGTTAGATAAGTTGTTAGGGGCCAGCTCTCTATATAAGAGCATACGGCGATCCCCATTGGAGAACAAGCGAAGAAATAAAGAATTCATTCTCATCAATAGCCTCCCAAACAAAAAGCTGTTCGCCATCCGACTATCTCTCAGCGGTGTTTACCCGTTATGGTCTAAGCTAGCCCATAACACCCTGATTTACCGATTCATCAGGGCTGATCATTTTTTATTTTTATGTTCCCCTCCAAACTCCTCTCTTACCCAAATATGTACCAGTGTAACTTGGGTGATCATGAGAGCACTTCATGCACCAAAGTTCATCACGCCCAGCCCAATCATAGGCTGCAGATGGAGATAATCAAGCAAGCTATACAGTAGTACAATTTTAAGACAAATTTGTTGCGCAGAATTCATATACCACTATTCCTTACACCGGTATACATTATCTCTGTTGAATATTGCTCTGCTAGCATCATAGGGTTACTGTACCCAGCGCACTAATATTATATTACCATAAATTTTCTAAAAGATGCTAGAAGAAAATCAACAACAATCCTAAGGGTGTTGTCATATTCTTTTCTTGGGTTTCTCCATTATATAAAGCTGGTAAAGTGAGTTATGGCATGGGCAATGAAAACAAACCATGCGTGTCTCAAATAAACCACATGGATGGTCTTGCAAGATGTCAAAACTGAAGGTGTCCCTTTGCTTTCATGAAATTTATTCTTTCATCCACTCCTTTTTATCCACATCAACATGACTATTAGCATACATTATATAATACACTAATGCAAATTGGCAGTATAACCGAGGCTTGGAAGTTAGAATAAATTTAGATTAATACTCAAAAACTCTGAAATATAATCAGTCATATCAATATTACAAAAGACTAACTTATTTAGAACTTCAAAAGAAGCAACATAAAAATAAATACTAAAGACCAAATTATACAGCATACATAACTTGTCATCACAAGGTAGAAGCAACACATATACGTTTGTGATGATATTTCTAACAGTAACAAAATTTATAAAGAAATATTATTGGAACAACCAAAAATGCAAATCGTACATGGTGTATCAATGAAGTATATTTCACTACTGAATGCTATTACAGGTTACCTATCTCTTCAAGTTAATAAAGTTGAAACTATTTGACCATGAAAGAACTCTTGCAGCTGCAGCCCCCAACTGCACTTGGATTTGTTGAAACCTGCATATTATATAGGCACATATAAGTTGTAACCAACCTATAAATACAAGACATTCTGAATTTGAGATTTACAACAATCATGTTGAATGTGTACAGTGTAGCACGAAATTCGTAGAAGTGGCAAGGTAGACGAGCATTTCTAAGAACCACCTCTACCTAACACCCAAAGCCCAGCACTTGGAGCAATAAGAAGCGGAACCACATAAACATGTGTGATGTCATGTGTTGTAGGGAAGGCAAAAGAGCCAAATATGAAGGACCTCAAAAATGAAAAAGAAAACCTTTGTTACACTGCTACTAGATCAGTAATCCTACAGAAAGGTCATGATAGACCTCAAGACTTAAAAATGAGGCTCAGGTTTTGGAAGTCTTGTTCCAGACTTTCTGTCAACATTTGAGCAACCAGCATATGACTTGTGAAAAAATACAATCAAGTTGGGCAGAAACAGACATGCAACTGTTGTTTTTAGTGCAAAGGATCTTGGAGTAATAAGAATCAGACATACGATTCTCTAGCAATTTCCTCTTCTTCTTACATAGAAAAGATCAAGCTAATATTATTTCCTCAATCCATATTAGGGTAGTATGTTTTTCAGTTTTAACATCCTTCCAACCTTTTTATTCTTTATAATTCATGAAAAAACAAAATGGACACTAGGAGAATTTAAGTTCCAACATCTTTCTAAACTAACTACTAACTAGTGTAGTATCCGGCATAACACATGACCTACAGGATTTCCTTGCGAAAAAGCATTATAATTCAAGAAACAAAAGGCTAAACTTTAAAACTAACCACAAACCCCGAGCGTATAAGTTCCTCCTCATAATCCACAGCAGCACCTTTCACAAAGTCATATGAGATGTCATCCACAACCAATTCAACACCATCTTTCTCAAAGACCCTACAAGTATAACAACAATTACTAAGACAAAAAATATGGAAGTATGATTGACACACTACATGAATCACTGGTAAGATACACACTACATTCATATTTTTCCACGATAAATGCTTAAGAGTTAAGAGGGATTACAGAATATGCAAATATCTGTAAAAAATAAACCAGTCAGGATAATTAATTGACTTACCGATCTTCTGAGTTTTTCTTGTTATCCAGAGTGAAAGAGTATTGGAATCCAGAACATCCACCTGCTTCAATGCTTAATCGCAGCATCTTACCTTCAGCAGATGGTTCTTTAGCATGTAACTCTTTTAATCTCTGCAAAGTATTGAATTGCCCAGGCACAAAATAAAAATGAGAAACCATTATAAAAACTAAAAAAGGAAATGTGAAGGGGGTACATTCAGTGTATTCATTTTCTAAACACCAAAAGCCCATTTCAAGTCACCTTGACACAAAGCTAGGAACAATGACGAAATGCTCCTAATATGCAAGGTAACATATGGCAGAAAGTATCTCACACAAATGAAATTGTTGAAAATAAATTCAAGATAAAAACAGTAATAAATATTTGTTCTTTCCGAAGAATGTATCACCTCTCTACTGAAATTCATTAAAATCCCTTTTGTAATGACCATATTTTAAAAATTCCCACAATACATTTCTTATGGGTTTTCAAACTAATGAGACAGAACTTTCAGGATATGATATATTTTTAATTCAGATTTGTTAACAAGAGAAAATATTTCCTTTTCATCAAATCTAAAACTAAAAAATTAAGCAATGCTTGTATACTTTCCTCTTTAACAAGAGTAGTACTAATCTCAAAGCAAACGAAAAGGTAAGTAACATCTATCCACCATTCATCATATTTTAAAAATTGTGTAAATCACTGTTGAGGAAGGTATAGAAGCATCTCCCAAAAATTAATTAAATAATAAGTGCTGGTTATTTGAATGAGAGTGAGACTAGCTACAACCTAAAAGGAAACATTTTGACGCCAAAAGGAAAAAATATTGGTTTGTACATTTGTTTTTACCACCGAGTTGCATGTTAAATTCACAATTATGAAAAACATCATCTGCCTTGGGTATTGAACCCGGATATTCACAGAACACCATGATGCCGCCTTCATAAGCACTAGAAAGATCACCACCAGATCCCCCCACGCAGGGGCAGATTAATTACACAAGTAGCATGAATTGGGGTCCTCTCACAGTGACCCTGATGCTGTAGCCAGCCCACCAAAGACATCATCCATCTGAACAGTGAGCAACCCCATGGGCAGACTAAGTGACCCCCCATGTAGTTAGCCCAACATTTGTCATCCAGCCCACTCGCATGCAAGGCACAGCACATTTCACATCCCAACTATCGCTAAGACGAGTTCACAGACAACTCATGTCAGGTGGCCCCAAATCCAAAATTCATCCTAACATTTTCATGTGCATGTTCTCTCCCAATTGCCCCAACTGTCGACTCCCACTTTGACATTTCTGACTAGCTTGAAGAACTGTAACTTTCCTTTTGCTCCTAACTGTTTGTGTGGTTGTGTATTTGGTCCACTTCCTGAACCTAATAGGAATGGACCAATTCACACACTTTTCTGTAACGATAAGTTTATGTGTGTGCGCGCAGGCGTGTGTCAAAGATAACTTGACTTGTAAAGTTTACCATCAGCTTAAATATCCAAATACAAGATTATGCTTTCGCCTTTTAATATTCATCTTGATCTATAATGTATATCTGAAGAAGTTTCCATGCAAGTTATATCGTAATTGGTATTTGCTACTCCTACAAGTCGCAGCTCCCAGAACAAACTTTCATCCCCCCACCACCACCAATTGAACACCAATTGAACAAGTGGGAAATGTTGAAAACAATAAGCGTCCGGTTGTTAGCATTTCAAAACCCAATTTATATTTCGCAGTGAAATAAATTGGTGGCGTCCAGTTGATGCCACCAATTTATTTCACTTCTATGTTTCGCAGTGAGAGGTCAAAATGAACACAAAGAAGGGAGCCTCAAAACCACCAAGATATACACACAAACCCATGGTTAACAGCCTAAAATTAATCTTAACTAACTAAAACAAAACCTAATAGCCTTCACATTTCCAAAACTGCTGCAGAAACCTCCTCTTAGGGTTATTCCACACAGAATACTGGAGTAACTACTGAGAGAATAACCAGTGGGTAGGGAGACCTACTCGGACGCAGCCCTGTGTCATGTGCACGACATCCGGCCCCGCCGGCGACGGCGACTGCGACGCGCGCTCGGCGGCGGCGGTGGAGGATGTGAGGAGGCGGTGGTTGGCGCGCACGCCGCCGTTGAGCAGGGCCGCAAGGCGGCGGAGTGGAGGGCGAGAAGACGCCATCGCCGCTGCTTAGGCGGCGGCGGTGGCGGCGTTGGATTAGCGGCGGCGAGCGGCGGGGCGATGCGGGTGAGGTCGGAGGCCGAACGGGGTGGGTTTGGTTCGGCTCGGCTCCCTCGCCTCCTGAGGATCAGACGTGGGCCCCCAGGTGGGCCCTCTTTTCTGGACAGGTGGTTTTTAGCTTCGCTACGTGTTGAGGAGCGAAGGGCCGAGCTGCCGAGGACAACTCGATGGCACCCTCCAGAATCTGGGTCCTGCTCATGATCATGAATTTCCTGTAAGTTTTTTATAAAAAATTAGCAAATTTCTCGTGTTATAAAAGGGACTCAAATGCTGCTGTGGTCCAAAAAAAAACCATATGCTCTCGTATTCCTAAAAAAGAACACATACTCATGTAGAGCTTTGGACATTGCATCTTCAAATAGAGTTTCTACTTCAACTCAAGCGATTAATCACCTTTTGTCTTTGTTTTCTTGACATGGTCGAGTGCGATTTTTTTCTCATCAGTGTAACCTACAACATCAGAGGTGATCCATCACAAATACAACAACAGAAATGTTGTGGTAACACGAGGCCTAAGTGCGTGATAAAATTTCTCGAGAGCTAGAATGCATTCTCTCTTGCTAACAAGTATTTTATGCAAAGCTCTCGTACTATCCTTGCGAAGCATACCAACACCAATTATGAGCCGTTTTGTGCTTTCGATTCATACGAGATTTTACCATACGTGATATTGAGTTTTCTCAAAACTTTATGTCATCTTATTTTATTTCTTAACAATAAAATATTACACTTTTTTGTTCTTGTGCTTTTTTCCTTCTAGCCTCGGGGTCCTGGATGCATCAAGGATATTTCTTCCACCGTGAAGGCTTGTTTGGATGGGCCGAGATCCCAGCCCAATCCACGACGAAAACTGCCCCCGTGCCAACTTCAACGGTTGCGAGCAGATCTGATTTAGAATTAATTTGTGGTTTGTGGATTATTTTTTTGTGCTCATTAGTGGTTTGTGGTTTGCTCATTTGAACTCTCCAAACACCATGGTAAAAAAAGAACGTGTCATTTGTGGTTTACTTTCTTGTGCTCAATTTACTTTCAAGTAATTTACTTACTTAGAATTAATTTGATTGCTTGTATACCTATAATTGCTAACCTTAACCTAGGCTAGAATTATCGATGCACTTAGGCAACTTGTTTGATTTATGCGCTATTTGTACTAAACCAACTTGAATTTAGCTTCCGCGGTGTTTACTTAGTTTAGGCAAATAGAAAAGGTCTTAAATTGATATTAATAATTTGAAGAGAATTTTTAGACCGCCTATTCACCCCCTCTAGTCGGCCTCCTCGATCTTACAATTCGGACCCGACCTCTATTACTCTCCACCTGGGGAACTGTTTCCCTTCTCTCTCTGGTTTACCGGAAGATCCTGCTCCCTTGGTGATGCAGACGAGGTGCCCGATCTTTCGATGAGATTGATAACTATCGATTTTGGTGGAGGTGACTCTTACGATCTGATTACAACCGTACGACGATGCTTGCGTCTTAGCAATCGTTGAACCAACTCGAGATGTTATGACCCCGCTGGAAGCGCGATCAACCTAAACACGAGTTCAATCCCTGCGAGCAATCAAAGAACTAGCAAGAATAAGACATAGGCAATCTGATATTGCAAATAAAATTGAAGCGTAGATGGCATGCAAAACAAAGTTGGGATTCCGAAGCTGTATTGACAAGTGGTCGTCCGACACAACTGAAGAACAGAAGTTTGCATAATGGCTAAACATAAACTTAACAAAACCCAAGTCCTAGCAAAGGGAGGCGGCGACTCCTATATAGGGAGAACGACCAGGGGTGGCAGCGAAGGAGCACGCCCCTTGGGTTACAAGGCCCATGGGCCTAAGTGGATGTGGAGTATTTTGATGATTGTGGCTGACTCAGATGGAATTTGAATATGAGGTTGGATCTATTGAAAAGTAGACTTTATAAGCTTTCCATGAAGTACAAGAACATCCCAAATGGAGTCCGTATGAAGAAGTTACGCCCGTTTGAACTTAACACCATCGCAGCAGTCCGAATCTGATTCCAGTTCGAGCCCAACTCGAATTCTTGCTTGATTTGGTCCCAAAGTAACATGGTGACCTCTATTATTCCTTCCATACATGTCCACGAGTCCACATCCCTTTCCTTTGTCCTATCCCAAGTTCCTAGGCACAATTAAATCACTTGCATTAGGTAGCGGTGTATTCTCAGTAATATATGAACCTAGGAACGAATTCACCTAGTAATTAAGCTGGCGAGCACGCGCTCGAGTAAGTGGTCCTTGCAACACTTGCTGTGGATGAGTTGTGTGTGTAGGCACGGTTGTATCCATGGAAGGGAGGTACTCATCATCCTTCCCTTCTTGCATTTGAGTCATCCACGACTCAAACTCCTCCTCTTTTCCCAAGTAGGGCTTCAAATCTGCAATGTTAAATGTGGGACTAACCCCAAAATCTCCAGGAAGTTCAAGTTTATATGTGTTATCATTAATCTTGTCTAACACTTTGAGAGGACCATCAGTTCTTGGCATTAATTTTGACTTTCTCAACTCAAGGAACCTATCTTTTCTTAAGTGCAACCAAACAAGATCCCCAGGTTCAAAAGTTAAATGTTTCCTCCCGTGACTAACAGCAAGTTTATATTTAACATTCATGCGCTCTATATTTTCCTTAGTTGTCTCATACATTTTTAAAATCAATTCAGCACGCTGTTTAGCATCAGGGTTCAATTTCTCCGAAGATAGAATAAGCATTAAATCGATAGGAGCACGAGGCACAAAACCATAAAAAACTTCAAAAGGGCACATCTTTGTAGTAGAATGGAATGAACGATTGTAAGCAAACTCAATATGAGGCAAGTATTCTTCTCACATTTTTAAATTCTTTTTCAACACAGCCCTAAGTATTGCAGACAAAGTTCTATTCACAACCTCAGTTTATCCATCAGTTTAGGGATGACAAGTAGTAGAAAATAATAGCTTAGTCCCCAATTTAGCCCATAAAGTTCTTCAAAAATGGCTAAGGAATTTAGCATCACGATATGAAACTATAGTATTAGGTACATCATGCAAGCGAATAACTTCACGAAAGAATAAATCAGCAATATTGGTAGCATCATTGCTCTTATGACATGGTATAAAATGGGTCATCTTAGAAAATCTATCAACAACCACGAATATAATATCTCTCCCCTTCTTTGTTCTAGGCAATCCTAAAACAAAATCCATCGAAATTTCTTCCCACGGAACGCTAGGAACGGGTAAGGGCATGTATAAACCATGAGGATTAAGTCGTAACTTTGCTCTTTGACATGTAGTGCAACGAGCAACGTAGCGCTCGACGTTCCATCTCATCTTTGGCCAAAAGAAATGAGCAGCAAGTATATCTTCTGTTTTCTTCACACCAAAATGTCCCATCAACTCGTCTCCATGTGCTTCCTGTAACAACAACAAACGAACGGAGCTAGCAGGAATGCACAACTTGTTGGCTCTAAACACAAACCCATCATTAATGACAAATTTATTCCACATTTTTCCTTCTTTACAATTCAACAAGATTTAAAAAATCGACATCGTGCACATATTGCTCTTTAATAGTCTCTAATCCAAAAATTTTGAAGTCAGGTTGTGATAACATGGCATATCTCCTAGACAAAGCATCAGCAATAACATTCTTCTTTCCCTTCTTGTGTTTTATGATATAAGGAAAAGACTCAATAAATTCAACCCACTTTGCATGTCTACGGTTCAGTTTACCATGATTTCGAATATACTTTAAAGATTCATGATCAGAATGTATAACAAATTCTTTGGGCCATAAATAATGTTGCCAAGTTTCTAAGGTTCGAAAGAGTGCATATAACTCCTTATCATAAGTAGAATAGTTTAAACTAGGCCCACTCAATTTCTCACTGAAGTATGCTACAGGTTTGCCTTCTTGTAATAACACACCACCTAAACCAATTCCACTTGCATCACATTCTAGTTCAAAAGTCTTATTGAAATCAAGAATTGGAGTAGAGGTGCATGTGTTAACTTATCTTTCAACGTGGTGAATGTGATCTCCTGTGCGGCGCTCCAAAAAAATGGCACGCCCTTCTTGGTAAGCTCATTCAATGGTGCGACGATGGTGCTGAAATCCTTCACGAGCGGCGGAGAACCCAAAGAAGTCCTAAAAGCTCCGCACCAGTGTGGCCGTGTTAGAGTCGGCCAACTCATATTGCTTCAACCTTGGCTTGATCAACTTCAATTCTCTGTGGAGTAACAACATAGCCAAGAAACGCGAATCGATCGGTGCAAAAGGTGCACTTCTCAAGGTTACCAAACAGACGTGTACCACGTAAAGCATTAAAAACAGCACATAAATGGTCAAGATGTTCCTATAATAATTTTCTATATATCAGTATATCATCAAAATAAATCACCACAAATCTACCAATGAAAGCACGTAAAATTTTGTTCATTAGTCTCATGAAGGTACTAGGTGCATTAGTTAAACCAAAAGGCATTACTAACCACTCATATAACTTGAACTTATTTTTAATGCCGTTTTCCATTCATCGCCTAATTTCATGCGGATTTGATGATAAACACTACGCAAATCAACCTTAGAAAAGACAACAGAGCCACTCAATTTATCAAGCATATCATCTAACCTAGGAATAGGATGATGATACCTAATGGTGATATTATTGATTGCTCTACAATCAACACACATGCGCCATGATCCATCTTTCTTTGGTACTAAAATGACCGGAACAGCACAAGGGCTAAGCACATATCCTTTATCAAGTAACTCTTGCACTTGACGCTGAATTTCTTTAGTTTCTTCTGGATTAGTTATGTATGGTGTGCGGTTTGGCAAGGATGCACTGGGAATTAAATCAATTTGATGCTCAATCCCACGAAGTGGTGGCAGCCCCGGCGGTATGTCTTTCAGAAAGACATCTTTGTAGTCTTGCAAAATGTTATTGACAACAAGTGGCAAATAAAAGGTATATCCTCAAATAAAAACAAAGCTTCTTTGCAAAGTAATGCATAGCAAACAGAATTACTAGCATCCAGTTCAATCATATTAGATTTGGTAGCCAGAAGACAAGAACCTTTCAATTTAATTTCTTTATTCTTCACATGAGCAAATTTATGTTCTTTCTTTTTATGTTGCTCAAGCTTTTTTGCTACAATCTGATTTTCACTCTCAGCATTCTCTAGACTTTCTCTCTACTAGCTCTAGCAATATCATCATTAACAATTTGTTCAGGAGTCATAGGATGCAGCACAATTTTCTTTCCTTGAACATGCGAGAGTATTGATTATTCCTCCATGATGCGCACAATCAGTATCATATTGCCAAGGTCTTCCTAATAGCAATGAACAGGTTTGCAAGGAACAACATCGCTATCAACATAATCATGGTATGATCCTATAGAAAAACTTACTCTAACCATCCGTGTTACCTTCAACTTACCGCTGTTGTTGAACCATTGAATATGGTACGGGTGGGGATGGGACTTGGTCAACAAAGCAAGCTTCTCCACCATATCCATACTCGCCAAATTGTTGCAACTCTCACCATCAATGATTATGTGAATCGAGCGTTCCTTCACAACGCCCTTGATTTAGAACAAATTATGGCACTGATTTTGCTCAGTATGAGACACTTGAGCACTTAGTACGCATTGCACTATAATGCTCAAATACTTGTCAACATCTTCGGCACCAACATGTTCCTCCTCATGATCAGATTCATCATCATATCCTACAGGGTCATTTGCAAGCATAGCATATGTTTCATCACCAAAATCACTAGCAGAGGAATACACATCATCTTCGCGCATAATCAGTACACGCTTGTTTGGATAGTCCTGCATCATGTGTCCATAGCCTTTGCAATGATGGCATTGAATATCCTTAGTTCGTCCTGTCGATGCAACCGAAGATGATGTTTTTGTGGAAGCTCATGGTGCTGAATTTGAAGTAGTAGGATGTTGGGGTTGGAGGATAACGGTGGTGGTGTCATGTCGGACGGGGCAGCAGCGGTGCGTGGTGTCCAGGAGTTCGTTCGACCTGCAGAAGAATTAGATCGTGTCCTCGTCTAACGTCCCTGCAATTCACGTTCAGCTTTGCAAGCAAAATAAAACAATCTAGTAAGAGAGTTGTAATCTTTGTAATCAAGGATGTCTTGAATTTCCCAATTCAACCCTCCCAAAAACCAAGCCATTGATGCTTCCTCACTCTCAACTAACCCACAGCGCAACATACCAATTTGTAATTCCTGATAATAGTCTTGCACAGACTTTGCACCTTGATGTAAGCGTTGAAGTTTATTTAACAAATCATGAGCATAATATGAGGGAACAAATCGAAGGTGCATAAGCAATTTTAAAGCCTCCCAAGTGTAAGGTTGTTGTTGGGTTGTTGACGGCAATGTTCTTTCCACTAAATAGAAGCAAAATCGGTAAATTCACTAGTAGCAACCCTAACTCGTCTATTCTCGAAAAGTCATGGCAAGCAAATTTTTGATCAACAGCTAGTTCCCATCAATACAACCATCAGGATCATATTTACCATTAAAAGAGGGCATAATGAATTTAACCTTAGCAAAAGCACCATCGTGGTCACGTACCTCACGTCGTGGAGGTTCTCTTCGCATACCTTGTCGGTTAAAACACAATTACCGATGAGCTCGATCGTTGTTGTGGTTCGCCCTGGCATCGGCCTCGGAATCACCCACATAGTCGAATTCACCTTGTCCCTCTCCGTCGCAGTAGGGGGAACAGCAGACGAAGCTTGGGCAATCTCCTCAAGATGCGCCACAATATCTGCCAAAGAAGTGTTAGTGATGCCCTGCGCTCTCTCCATCGCGGCTAGCATGGCATTTGTCTCAATCTGGGTGCCCTCAAGTTGACCAAATCGCTCATTTGTGACCCGAACATCCTCCTCAAGACCCTCTGTACGAAGGTTCATGAGGCGTTGGAAATGTTGTACGATTGGCTTCGTACGGGGAGTATGAGATGCATCCCCATCTATAGAACCTGCCATTGTTAACAAAACACAAGAATATGGCCCTAACAAGTACTAGGGTATGGTGGTTCAAAAGTCGCTCACACTCAAAACCTTCTATCGAATTCTGACCAATTCTTACCAGGCACACAGGGGCGATCGACAACTAGGGTGCCAATGTATCTCCGAAGATTGGACGAAGCGGTTGCTAGGAGAAGCTCAGCCTGTACAGTGTAGAAAAGGTGTAGCTAGGAAGGCTCAATGTGGTAGCAAGGAGTAGCAATAATTAATTCAGAAAATCTAAGCTGAAAATCGTTCAATGTTGATTAGTGCTGGTCCTAGCCTAGACCGTACTAGAGACGCGAGCCTAGAACATAAACGAATACACCACGCAGAAAGAAACTACATGACGCTGCACACGGAGTTTGGAAGCTCGGAAAAGGATGCCGTCTTCACAGGGAACCTTAGAATCATGTGTATAAGGGCTCCGTCAATTTTGACCGAATTCTGAGAAACTTGATTTTTTTCGGACTTACGGGCCCATTTTGAGTCCCTACACGGTGTTTTTTGGGGTCGAAGTTTCTGCGCGTGTGCCCGAAAGCTTATGCGTAGATAAAATCTCCAGATTTCTCAGACTTCTTTTTTCACTATATCTTCTCGTTTCCTTTCCAACGGATCAAGAAACGCCCCAACCGGAGGTCGTGTGCAAAAGTTAGACTTTTTTCTTTTTTTTTCTTTTTTTCACACACACGACGCGGTTGAATCCAAAATCGTGTCCTGCTCCAAGACCAACTAGGGCAAAGCCGCCCTAGAAACCGAGTCCTCCTCATTTTCTTCCCTCGCCATGGCAGTTCGAATCCAACGCAACGGTGAGACCAAAACATGAACAGAACTCGAAACTCTAGAGGAACTAGACACTAAGACCAGCAAAGGACACGACAATGCAATCGAAAATTCAATAATGCAATGTACTGAAAAGAAAAATGTGAGGCTAAGATTAGTTGGACAAGATGATTTACTGCTAATTTTTTTTTGTTTTTTTTGTACTCTAGGTAAAGAAAAACAATCTAATCTATGGTAAACTGGAAATTCTCACTGAGCAACTTGGGCTCTAATACCACTTGATGCAGACGAGATGCCCGATCTTTCGATGAGATTGATAACTATCTATTTTGGTGGAGGTGACTCTCACGATCCGACTACAACCGTATGACGACGCTTGCGCCTTAGTAATCGTTGAACCAACTCCGAGATGTTATTGACCCCGCGAAACGCGATCAACCTGAACACGAAGTTCAATCCCTGTGAGCAATCTAAGAACTAGCAAGAATAAGACATAGGCAATCTGATATTGCAAATAAAATTGAAGCGTAGATGGTATGCAAAACAAAGTTGGGATTCTGAGGCTATCTTGATAGGTGGTCGTCCGACACAACTGAAGAACAGAAGTTTGCACAATGGCTAAACCTAAACTTAATGAAACCCAAGTCCTAGCAAAGGGAGGCGGTGGCTCCTATATAGGGAGAACGACCAGGGGTGGCGGCGAAGGAGCACGCCCTAGGGTTACAAGGCTCATAGGCCCAAGTGGAGGTGGCGCAACACCCTTTTGGACTCGGACTCAGAAACCAATGCGGAGTGTTTTGATGATTGTGGCCGACTCAGATGGAATTTGAAGATAAGGTTGGATGAGCTCGAAAGTAGACTTGATAAGCTTTCCATAAAGTACAAGAATATCCCAAACGGAGTCCGTATGAGGAAGTTACGCCCGTGTGAACTTGACATCATCGCAGCAGTCCGAATCTGATTCCAGTTCGAGCCCAACTCAAATTCTTGCTTGACTTGGTCCCAAAGTGACGTGGTGACCTCCATTATTCTTTCCATACATGTCCACGAGTCCACATCCCTTTCCTTCGTCCTGTCCCAAATTCCTAAACACAATTAAATCACTTGCATTAGGTTGCGATCTATTCTCAGTAATATATGAACCTAGGAACGAATTCACTTGGTAATTAAATTGGCGAGCACGAGCTCGAGTAAGTGGTCCTTGCAACACTTGTTGTGGATGATTTGTGTGTGTAGACACAGTTGTATCCATGGATGGGATGTCCTCATCACTTGGCTACCTCCACCCTAGCCCCATCACGGCCATCAACCCCACCGCGTCCACCACTACACAGAACAAAGCAAAAGTCCTCCAGAATCAGCCTCAATTCAAACAGAATTACAATGGGCAAAGAAGTTCGCCTCAAGCAGAAATCTGGGGGCTAGGTCATACCTGCGTAGCCAGCACTCCCACCTGCATTGTCGCTGCCTTGCCCGGATCAGGCCACTGTCATCCGAACCCGCCCTCTGTCACTATCCACCCGGGGAACTGTCTCCCTTCTCTCTCTGGATCTGGCCACGGTGCACCTCGTCTCGCCCAAATCCGGCTACCACGGCCTCGCCTCACGCATATCCGACCGCCGTTGATATTGCCTATCCCATCCTTCCTTGATTTGGGGAGAGAGTGGATATAGCAGTAGTGAGTGGCGGCGGTACAAAAAGAGGAAGGATAGCAGGGCTAAAGCGAGGTATCGATAGGGCAGAGGTAGCGGGGCAAGGCGAGAAGTGGCGAGCCGACGGTGCTAGTGGCAGGGCGGGGTGGGGCGGTGCAGATGTGTGGAGTAGCATCTGATGTGAGTTCCTAGTGTGGGGCGGGCAAGCGGCGAGTGCTAGTAGAAGGAGGAGGGCGCATCGAGGGCGGTGGTGATGGAGCGGCGACGATGGAGGTAGTGGAGGGCGGGGAATCGAGATGGAGAGAGAGGAGATTTTTTTGGTTTGGTGTTGCGGGTGATGAGAGGGTATTATGGGGAGCGCTTGAGGAGAGGTTTGTGTGCATGGGAGGGACCATCGTGAGATCGGACGGCTGTGGAGAGTTAAGGGAGAACTGACGGCTACAGAGAGCTGATGGAGAATGCATCGACGACCATCAACTCACGCTTTTTAAGAAGTAGAGATTATTAATAAAATGCATACAATCTCTTAGTGATTCCTGTTTTAGGCTTGACTGGTCATATTAAATTGATCTTGTGATCTGGTGGAAGATATGCTTCTAATTTAAGAGCACACAGTGCACTTCTGCTTGGCAAAAGGCAAAGGTTGGCTGGACGATTGAAATCATTTGATCCATCAGCTTACTGGCGAAGCAACGCCTTCAAGTGTCTATAGTACGACACGTGACTTGCTTTTTAAAAAGAATTAGCACTTGAGCCCCTTATATCAAAACTATTAAAAAGTCCTCACATTTTTGGCATTGCACTTGTTTTGTGGTGTAATCTTTAGATTTGGGACACAAAATAGCTAGATTTTGGGCTAGTTTAGGATTAAACAAAATAAAGGAAGAAAAGAACAAAGCCACAATAGGAGGGGCGGGGGATGTGTGTAATCATCTTTCCTTGTTAACACCATCAAATAAAGGGAAATGTTACCTCGAATACCACTATCGAAGTAACACTCGATGTGTCTACAGTACGACGCGTGACTTTATTTTTAGAAAAAAAAAAAGCACAAAAGCCCCTTATCTCAAAAAGTGTAAAAAAAACCCTTGCTCTTTTGCAACAGGCTTGTTTTTCATGGAAACTGTCAGATTTGAGGTGCGCAACAGATTCAGGACCATTTCGGCATTTGAGGAAAATCTAAGGAAGAAAGAAACAAAGTTACAGTAGAAGGGTAGTCCGTTGGTGTTGTTTGACCCAAGTGATCTCAAGTCCAGCCCAGAGAAGTATGCTCAAGTATAAAGAAATGTTGAATGGGCCCACGGCCTATGAAGCGAGCTGTCCAATGTAGCTAGCCCGCGCATGCAATTCTGGGAATTTTTTCTACAATCCGAAACTTCGAATAATCATATCTTGACTCGAGCATCTAATTCACAGTGTTTGAACCATAGTGTTTCTTACGAAAATATCTTCAAAACAGATCTTACTTGCATATAGTTTAACTGTAATAATTCATATATCATATATTCTATTAGATAAAACAAAACATTCCATGCAATACTTCCTAAATGTCCCAATTAGTTCATTCACGATGATCCAATATGTATCATTTGAATTGGGAGGAGAATGGATCAGGTGGGTGATGGATATCCCGTAGGTAAAAAGAAATATTCAATACATTTGGTTTTGATGTTTCACTAGTTTATTAATGATGTTTCACACATTAAATTCTAAGGGAAAATGGACAAATGTTTCACGTGTTTGGTTTCAATATTTCAACAGTTTGTCATTCGATGTTCAACGCATTAAAGTACTATGTTTAACGCGTTTAGTTTTAATGTTCTAATGGTTTATCGACTATGTTCCCATGGTAGGGCAAGGTGAATTGAACAATGGGAGACAAATCAAAGGCAATTAGCTGAACAAAAACTAGAACAACAGTGGGAAAAAAGATCTACTACTCTCTCCGTCCACAAATTTAGATTGTTTTTGACTTTTTACAGTCTCCAACGTAAGACTTGGACTATAATTTATTACCATAATATACTAGCAAAAATAATAAAAATATATATTATAAAAGAATTTTGCAAGACAAATCTAATGATATTATTTTTATATAATCAATCTATATACTTTAACATATATCAATAGTCAAATTTTAAAAAGTTTAACTGCACTGCGATCTATATTTGTGGACAGAGAACTACAACATTTGTCAAAAAAATTGCAACTAAATGAAAAGAAAAAAAAATGAAAGAAGGGGTTTACTTAGTGTTAGTACAAGCATTACTGATTACTGTTAGTACAAGTATGCTGCATGCATACGTTCTTTGAGATTTGTATCCTCTTGCCTTTCCATGTGAAAGACGGAGAAGTACAGTGATACGTCATAGGGAAGCTTCCTGGCTGTTAGATAAGAATTCGAGTGGCTTGGATCAAGATTGGCGAGAAATTATGAATTTATCTTGAGATATTCGTAGCACCTCAGTTTATCGTGTGGTGTCACTGCTATCGTTGGATTTTGATCCAACAGCCTAAAACGGCATGCCGTTGGTGCCCTTAGCTGCACTACCGGAGAGGATGTGAGTCCGTTCTTCGGTGTCTGCGCCTCTTCTTTTCGATCTCTAAAAATTGTTTTTGTTTTTTATAATAATTATTTTTTTAAATAAAATATCTTTTAAGATAAGATTTATAAGTTAATTATATTATACACTATACCAACTTTATTTACATCGACCAAAACTACACACAAATTTCTATTACTTCATACTCTCTCTCATAAATAGTCAGAAAACTATAAACTATAGCTAAAAGTTATAAGACGAAGCCATAAAAAATAGACCCGATGTAAACTAAGAAAGAAAAGAAAAAACAAGAGAAAGGAAGCTGGGCACAACACATGAATTTTTTGTACGGATAATGTCTAGTGTCATGGCGGCTGCATGCTACCGACGTGTGTTCTAACTCTGGCTACCACGCCATCGGACTCACACTGGTCTCATTGGTTACCTCTCTCGACGCCTCGCATCTTGACCAGCTATACGCCGCTAACGCCTTAGGTCCTGGTTCTACTCTCCCTTCTACCTTCTCATTTGTTATCACCTGCTATCTCTCTCTCTCCTAATCTAATAAGCCGAATAGCCTTGCGCCATTCTTGTCTTTCTTCCCATATTTCTTTTCTCTTTCCACTTAAATTCTCTCCCTTTATTATATAATATATATATCTTATATATATATATATATATTTTCCCTTTATATATATATAGGTTCTCCTTCTCTCTCTCTTCTTACTCTCCCCTTTCTTCTTCTCTCTTCCCCTTATCCCATTCTCTAGCTCTCTGCCTCTTTGGCTCCCTCCGGCACCAATTCCCCTCAGGTGCGCCCGTGCTAGCCTGCCGCCGGACGCCGACTCATCACCGTCGAGGTCCCCCGCTGCCTCCCTGCATTCACCGCCCCTTTTTCCCTCGGTTCCCAGCCACATCCGCTCCCTTTAGCACGACTGGAGTGCTCGGCGCTGGCCATCTACATCGCCCCTGCCTGCCAACCAGCTCCCCTTCATTGGCCAGCTCCGACATGTGTGCCTCCCTCTCTATCGGTTTGGCTTTTGACCTCTTCTACAGACGCCGCTCAGCTCGGTTGGCTCAGCCTCCGGACGCCGCCCTGTGGTGAGTTGGGGCCCAGCTTCACCAGATCTGGTCCCTCGGTGAGCAGATCTGGTGTTTTCCCTACCCGGTTCGTTTCCACCCTAGCTTGTCGAATTTAATCAGTGAAAATGTGGTGTATGGACATGTGCATTAGCCATGTGTTTGTTCTTGGTTTTTGGGGCACTTGGTGAGCAACCATGAGGTACTTTAGCCTAGGGCGTGCACTAGGGAGTGCGCCCATGGCTCGAGGGCTCATAGGATAGCCACCGGCGATCCTTGACGCTAACACAGTGAGTTAGAGGCCATTACCTCTTTGGCTTTGTTGGCTGGTTCTTAGTGTTAGCAAGGTAATACATGTAGCTTGTGGTTTTTTTGGTGTAGAAAGAAATGGAGGGTTCATGGGGGCACCTTGTTGCTTGGTCGAGGGTTAGACGATGTGGTGCTGCAAGTTGTGGTCATCTCGTAGTTCCCTGGGGATTGGCTGGCCTTACTTAAGTTGCCCCCGGTCTTGGTTGGTTGTTCTAGGCTGTCATGTCTATGGTCCTCACTCCTTCATCTTCCTCAACTCCTCTCCTCTTCTCTCTGTGGGGTGTGGCTAGAGGGTTGAAGGTGGGATGACTTATGGTCTTTGGCTACGAACTGGGACTCGTGTCTTTGCTTTTGTGTGCTCTCGGCTAAGGCAATGAAATGCAAGAAGGGCTTGTGCCTTGTGCATGTTGGTGGCTTTATGCTTTTTAAAGGAATGATTCTCGGCTGTTTTTTGTGGATGTGTTTGGCTTTGGTATGGGCAGTGGGATGAAAATTGAGTGTTTGGCTCCTCTTATTTGCTTCCGGCCTTGTTGGGGGCTTGACTCAAGGTCATGGCTACACTGTGGTGACTTGTGGCCCTCAAAGTAGCTTTGTGCATGACTTGCATGGTATGACTCATCAGGGAGGGTAAAAGGTTAAAAGGTAAGTTAAGTTTTTACCGCCAGATAATGAAAACCAAAATACGCTAGATGGTGCCGATTGGCCCTTATGTAATATTGTGACCACTGGTTTCTGACGGCAATTTAATATTTAATTTTAGATTTATTTATGTTTTTGGCTAATATGATTTGCACGTGTATTTGACTTGTTTGACTGATTGTGAAGATGTGGAGTCGAAAGTTTGATGAAGTTCTGATGTACATATATTTGTATGTTTGTTTGTATGAGATGAATTTGTAGTTTGTAACATTGGGTTGTAATATTTATTCTTTTGTAAAATTGGAAATTGGAATTATGTACGTTGGACTTATGTATGGAATTTACTATTGTAATTGAGTCTTTCTGTAATTTGGATTCTTGAATAAATTCTCATTTTATTGTAACGTTGGATACTTCAAATTGTCAATCGTTCTCTTTTAAATGTTATTGTTTCCATTGACATATTAATTGTTTCTTAATAGCGTATTTTGATTAATTAATTTTGAGAGTTCTCACAACTACTCATGAACAATCGACTACTACCACTAAATCGATGCGTGTTACGTTAAATCAGACTGCTTCAACTCTACTTTTGCTATACTACGCGTCTAATAGTAACGATCCATGATCTTTTACTTACATAACTTCTTGGTTTACGTGATAGAAAATTTTAAATTATACTAGTGTAGCCTACCTGTATTCCATCAGTAATGAGATCACGAACCGGCGGTCGGCTTTGAAGACGATGAGCTCTGATGAAGAGGAAGAGAACAGAGTGGACACACATGGTGAAGTTTTATGTGACTTCGGCTTGGTTTGGGCTGGCCAGAGGCGGTTTGGCACTGGCGACAGCCATGGCGCAACGGAGCTTCTCGCCAATGGTGAGCTTTGGCTACAAGGGCGGCCGGTGATGGCGATGGTGGAGATTAGGACAATGGGGCGGAACTCAGGTGTTGGTGGTTGGTGGCCACGGAAGCGATCCGAATGCCACAAGTCTTGTCGGCGAGTAGCGGAGGCAGAGGAGGAGGAGAACGGGTGTACTTAACCGCTTAGTGGCAAAATGGTTTTTCCACACCTTCTTCACGGCTTGATTGCCAGAAAATAGTCACCAATGGTATAGACAGAATGTTCTGTAAATGGAGTGGCAGATACGAGAACGAAGATTTTGCGATGGTATTTTGAGGATCCATAAATTTTACAATGACGTAAAAAAATTTTCCTAACATGAAAATGAACAAACAAAAGATGCAAAAGAAAATGTAATGGACATAGAACGATACATTTTCCAGCTGCTAGGCAGTAAAACGCTGTGGGTCCTGATCACAGGGAACCACCGAGGCCCTTGCCTCCGTCAGATCGTCGATCAGACGGCGGATGTCACACCACGACGACCCATTCTCGGCGACGGCGGCTCGCGCGCTCTCGGCCAGCTCCCTCGCCCTCGCCCTCGTCTCCTCCCACTTCCCTCCGCCCTCCATGAACCCGGCCACCGCCCGCGCGATCTTCTCGGCGGGCACCGTCTCCGCCTCGTCCTCCCTCACGCTGCGCTTGCCGCCATCCCACACGCGCGCGCCGAACGCCGCCACCTCGGTGACCAGTCGCTCGTTGATGAATTGCTCGAACACCAGCGGCCACGTCATCACCGGCACGCCGGCCGACGCAGCCTCCAGCACTGAGTTCCACCCGCAGTGTGTCACGAACGCGCCCACCGACGGGTGGGACAGCACGGCCAGCTGAGGGGCCCACCCGCGGACGACCATGCCGCGGCCGGCGACGCGATGCTCCCACCCCTCCGGCGCCCACGGGCCGATGGAGTCCTCGGAGCGGACCACCCACAGGAAGGGCAGGCTCGAGGCCTCCAGCCCCATGGCGAGCTCGCGGACCTGGTGCGCCGAGAAATGAGCCCAGCTCCCGAAGCAGACGTACACCACCGACCGGTTCGGCTTGGTGGACAGCCACTTGAGGCAGTCCACGTCGCCGTCGCCGCCGCGGTGCACGGCGGAGAGCGAAGGCAGGCTGACGGGCCCGACGAAGTATGCGCGGCGCGCGTCGACGCGGCTGAACTCGTCGCAGTAGGGCTGCTCCAGGCCGGCGAACGTGTTGACGACGACGCCGAAGCCGGCGAGCTGGGACGCCTTGATCCGGTCCCACGACATGGAGAGGTGGTCGTCCTGGACGAGGAAGTCCGGTAGCTCGGACGCTGGGATGGCGATCTCCTTGCCGGGCAGGCCGGGCACGGACACCGGGGGGCCGCCCCGGACGATGTCGGAGCGGATGGCGACGAGGTTGTTCATGGCGAGCTGCGCGAAGACGCCGACGGGGTGGAACGTGATGCGCGGGACGCCGAGCTCGGCGGCGACGTCGGTGGCCCACCAGAACGGCACGTCGGCGATGATGGCGTCGGGGCGGTGCTCCCGGAGCAGCGACTCGTGGGCGGGCTGCGACAGGTCGACGGCACGGTACACCCTCCAGGCGTCGTGTGCGGCGGCGGCGCCGAGGCACTCCACCCCGCTCTCCAAGCCGACGTCGGGGAACGGGTAGCGCAGCAGGCGCACGGCGTGCCACGCGGCCGCGGCGCGAGCGACCGTGGTTGCGATCAGCGCCGCGTTGGCCGGCGTCACCACCATCGTGGCCTCCACCTCGCCCGGCCTCGCTGCCGCCATGCGGCACGCCAGGTCCGTCATCGGGATGAGGTGCCCCCGCGCGAAGAAGGGCAGGAAGAACACCCTGAGCCGCCTCCGGCCATTGCCGGAGCCAGCGCCAGCATCCGCAGCGGTGGCCATGGAGGCTACAACAGGGGCGCGACCTAACTTGGGGATTCAGTTGAGCCCCAAAAAACTTTGGAAATCAATTCGTGTGTGTGCAATTTGTTTCGGATGAGTTAGTTATAGACATGCAGCAGATCGAGTTGGTTATGGAAGCAGAGAGAATCGGGGAATGAATGATTCAATTGGAGTGAGAGACGGTGCATGCGTGCATACGCAACTCCTTGCTGTTGTTCCACCACAAATCTCTCGAGATCAGGAGATAAAGGAGTCACAAATTTTTCCATCCGAGAAGAACAGGGGTACGTCCCCATCAACATTGTATAGAGTATTAGATAGATTATTGATGATGAATCGGTTTATGCCTGATAGATTATTGATGATGAATCGGTTTATGCCACATTCTTTTTGGGTTGAATTCCTGAGGTCGTGTTGTGCATTCCACATGAAAATTCGACCCATGTTAGGTGCATGTGCACGCCAAGTCGAAGAATAGTCTTTGGTTTTGCACTGATCTATCTCACTCATCTTTGTCACTGATCAATCTCCACAGATTGGATGGTGAAGCTTTTGGTGCAATTCCAGTAATATCATGCTTGTACCCCTGTCTATATTGTGCGAGCTGCTAACTTACTTAATGATCGGCCAGTATGAGGCAACAAAACACCAGGCGTCCGTATACAACGTTTCAGCAATAAACAGCTGAATGAAATGAGCAGGGATTGGACAAGTTCACAGGGTAACAACATCCAACCATAGCAACTCAGCTTTCATCAGGAAAAATGTTTTCGCAGACCAAGTCCCCAGCAAAACTATAACGATGAAAAAACTACACTGATCACTCGCAAGTGCTAGAGAGTATCATGGCTCAGGACAGTTCAGATATCACTCTCTCGCACTTCTCCTCCAGGATCTTCACGGCCTCTGTGAAGAGCAACTCCGGGGGTAGAGCTCCAGCGGACTCGATCGTAACTAGCCAGGGACAACAATAACCAACCCAGTGATTAGAAAAGGATAAGCTGGTACAGCGACAAGTTGAACGGAGGCGTAACGATGGAATCACTGTACATCATCGTGTGAAAAATAATCAGTTTGTTCACTACTTACAGATGAAGTGGTCTCTAACACGCCTCAGTTCCACTTGATCCCCGGTCGGTCCCATAACACATTCCCTACAAAGCGTGCATGCTCTTGGCTTAGCAACAACGGCCCTCTTTTCCCCTGCAAATGGAAAAAAAGGGATAATATAAACTGCAGATAAAAGGAAAGCTTGGATTACGAATTGGAAGACTCATGCAGCAATAATTTACAACAGGGAGAGTCCCAGGTCGAAGTTGCATCACTAGTAGCTTTTGATGATCTGATCTCTTAGCCCAGACCCCCTAACCAAATTTTAGAATGGTTTTTTAATGAACATTCCGCGGACCTATATTTCTGCAAATTTTCATGAACATATGATTCCTTGATTTACTTGTTTGAACTGCGAACCAATTTAAAACTCAACAAATCACCTCTCATATCGACTTCCACTAAAATGCAATGCGGGAAGTTAAACTATTTGTCATGCCTATTTCACTGCATAATTTGAAAAGTGTTTACATAAATAATGAAATCTGTTGATCATGTTTTAAATAATGAAATCTGTTAATCATGTTTTAAATAATGAAATCTGTTAATCCTGTTTTAGTGTTCAATGACAACTGATATTCTGACAATAATGCCTTCATTGAGCGTGTGCTTAATGCAAATATGGTCCGAACATGAAAGTAAACTCCAACAAATATATTAAAGTGCTAAAGCCAGAATATGCTGTAAAGTAAAATGCCAACATTGGAGTTAAGCGATGAGTGTCGAACGGTAAGGATTGGCAAGTCTTCACAACCAGGTGATAGGTGTTTATAATTGTGAAAGATTTATCAACCCCCAGAGTATACTATCATCCTCCATCCCCTCAGCCTCCTAAACATCCCAATCAAGTGCAACAAGAAAAGAAGCCAACATTACAGACAACGCCTCCAGTTCCTATCAAGATAAGCAGATCTCCCAGTAAAACCAAGCACACTGATGGCAACACTGACAACATGCCTACTGCCACCATCATTGATCACTCAAAACAGAAAGAGAGAGAAGTTACCATTTCCCAGGTCTTCAATGTCAAAAACATTAACTGGACACTTCGTCACTAGTTTCTCTGCATCATCGTCTTTAATTTCTTTGAGAAGCACAACCTACATGGTAATACAACAATAAGGTACAAGGAATAATGCAGTTGATCACCATTTTCTTATGGAATAAGACCTTTTGTCGCCCCTTAAGTATTGCCAAGTCCGGAAATCAACCCCCAAATATAAAACCGGGCATTTGACACCCTCCAACTCTCAAAACCGTCCACATTTCACCTCTAGTCTGGTTTTATTAGTGGTTTTCACCACATTGGCAGCTACATCACTAGTGTTATAGTCTATCACCGCCGGCAAAAGACTTAGCTTCCCAGTCATATGGGATTAACATTAAGCAGCCAAGTCCATTAGGGACTCTAATTACGAATAAGAATTGGGTTCGGGGTATGAGTCCAGATCGGACTATACTTGTAAACACCTCTTATAAAATAGCTTGGAGATCCAATGTGGGAAGTAATAAAAAGATCTATTACCTCATCTTGTCTTCCTCCTGCTGGCGACTCGTGAAGCTGATCGTTCAGGCCAACGCCGGGGATCAGGGCATCCTCAACCCTCCCATCACTACGCCTTGAGATCCCGGGGCCCTGACAACTTGGTATCAGATATGCCCAGCTCAGATTCTGGGGACGATGCCTCCTCCGTGAGTGCCATGTTCCAAGCAATTAAAGAGCAGATGGAGGGGATTGTGCAATAGACCGTCGTGATGCAGGCCAAAATCACCGATCTGACCCACCAGAGCATCGCCACCAACACCAAGCTTGCAGCACTCGAATCGGAAAGAGTTTCTCTGCACCCGGATTACTTCCAACTCCATCTGTCGTCACCTCCTATACGCCAATCCCCAACACTTCAGCAGATCCATTGATGTTTCCTTTCTCTGCCGGCTACGCACCACCGACGACATCCACTCAGGGCCATGGGGCTCCAGTGAGCGACACAATGCTCCATCGTCCACCATCCATACCGCAATTCCTCCAGCAGCCGCCTACACCGCAATTCCTTCAACAGCCGCCTACGCCATTGCACGTCTCCATGGGACCGCGCCACCATTTGACATCCAACTCATATTCCAACGCACCAAGATACCATAGACTGGAGTTTCCAACTTATGACGGCATTGACGATCCCCTTTCTTGGTTAAACCGGTGCGAACAATTTTTTCGCGGTCAGCGCACAGAGGAGAATGACAAGGTATGGCTCGCCGTGTACCACCTCACAGGTATCGCTCAACAATGGTATTTCCAATTGGAACGCGACGACGGACAACCAACATGGGACCAGTTTAAAGATCTTTGCCACATGCGGTTTGGACCGCCAATTCGCAGTAATCCTTTGGGGGAATTAACTTGCCTGCGGCAGACTGGATCAGTCAGCGAGTACCAGACCAACTTCTTGGCTTTGCTTTGTCGGACGGATCGCCTACTACCCCTGCAGCAGGTGCAAATTTTCACCGCCGGTTTTGTCGAGCCTATTCGGACTGACGTTGAACTGCAGCAACCAGCCAATCTTCAGGTGGCAATGAGCTTCGCCCGTGCATACGAACGCCGTGCACACATCACAACCAGTACCGCCACCACATCATCAACATCACGTCCCTGGCGACCACCACAGAGACCTCCTTCGACACCGTTCGATTCTGAGACACACCCAGGAGACAACACCACGGGCCGCAGCCTTAGGAAGTCGCCCTGCCAAACCGTTTCGCCGACTTACTCCAACTGAGTTGGCCGACCACCGTTCCAAAGGTTTATGCTACAACTGCGACGACAAATTTTTGCCGGGGCACCGTTGCAAGCAACCATTTTTGACCTATATTGATATGAATGAAGACGACGACGCCGACGTGGACCAGCTGGGACTGCATGCCATTGAGGCCAAAGAATCTCCACCTAAGATATCCCTCCACGCAGTCACAGGAGCATCCAACGGGGGCACCATGCAACTGGCGGTAACTATTGGTACTCAATCCTTCGTCGCCCTCGTCGACTCTGGTTCCATCCACAACTTTTTAAGTGCTCGGGCTGTCCAATTGGCCGCATTACAGTTGCTTCCCCGCCAGGGCCTTAGTGTCAAAATAGCAAATGGTGAGCAACTTGCATGTATGGGATTTTGCAGTAATCTCCAACCGTTTATCATCCAAGCTTATGGCATACCATTGGATGGATTTGACATCGTCCTGGGGGTCCACTGGTTGAAGACCCTTGGCCCAATCCTTTGGGATTTCGATGACCTCACCATGATGTTTTGGTTGGAAGGCCGCCGGGTGCAATGGTAGGGTCTCTCCACTGCTCCAACCATGCATGCTCTAGTCCAGTCCGGCTAGGATTCGCTGCAGCCTCTACTGGAAGAATTTGATGCTCTCTTTGCTGAACCACCGGGACTTCCTCCAGTACGGCCGCAAGACCATAGTATCACCCTTCGCCCGGGAGCAGTTCCAGTTTCCGTGCGGCCTACCGATATCCACACCACCAGAAAGACGAATTGGAACGGCAATGCAAGGACATGCTCCAACGAGGTTTGATTAGGCGCAGCCATTCATGTTTTTCCTCTCCAGTCCTATTGGTTAAAAAACATGATGGTACTTGGCGATTCTGTGTGGATTATCGTGTCGTCAATGATTTGACGATCAAGGACAAATTCCCGATTCCTGTGGTGGATGAGTTATTGGATGAACTGCAAGGAGCTCGGTTTTTTACTAAGCTCGATCTTCGATCAGGCTATCACCAAGTCCGCATGCACCCCGATGATATCTTCAAAACAGCATTTCGGACTCATGAAGGTCTTTTCGAGTTTTTGGTTATGCCCTTTGGATTGACGAACGCACCGGCCACATTCCAAGCTTTAATGCAGGATGTTCTTCGCCCTTATTTGCGCCATTTCGTCCTGGTTTTTTTCGATGATATATTGGTTTACAGTTCATCCTGGTCCGAGCACTTGCAACACATTTGCATGGTTTTCTTGCTTCTTCGTCAACATGCCTTGTTTCTCAAGAAGTCTAAATGTTCCTTCGGATTATCTTCTGTTTCATACTTGGGCCATATTATTTCCAATGGCCAAGTAGCCATGGACCCATCCAAAATACAAGCGATATCTGACTGGCTATTATCGCAAATTTATTCAAGACTTTGGCAAGATTGCAGCTCCATTAACGAACTTGCTTAAGAAAGAGGCTGTCGGATGGTCGCCAACTGCCCAGCAAGGTTTTGAAGCCCTTAAGACAGCTTTATCCGCGGCACCAGTTTTGCATATGCCGGACTTCACCCAGTAGTTCATTGTGGAGTGTGATGCTTCGGGTTAGGCATTGGAGCCGTGCTTCACCAGGGTCGGGGACCCATCGCATTCTTTAGTTGACCGGTGGTGCCACGCCATTCCAAGCTTCCTGCGTATGAGCGCGAATTAATTGGCTTGGTCCAAGCCGTTCGCCATTGGCGACCATATCTCTGGGGCCGCGTTTTCCTTATCCACACAGACCACTACAGTTTGAAGTTTTTACTGGATAAACGGCTTTCCACTATTCCACAACATCATTGGGTGAGCAAACTCTTCGGCTACGATTTTTCAATTGAATTTCGGCCGGGCCACCTCAACACTGTCGCTGATGCCTTATCTCGGCGTGAATACCCTCCGGCCAGCCTGATGGCCATGTCATCACCTGCCCTCTCACTTTTTCCTGAATTGCGCAATGAAGTTTTACACACTCCGGCCCTACAACAACTTCAGGCCGATATCACTTCGGGCAAACTGGCTGCACCATGGTCGCTCCAGGATGGCCTTATTTTACACTCCGGCCGAGTCTATGTGCCAGCTTCATCATTTTCATTGTAGCAAATCCTCACTTCAGCCCATGCAGCACACGAAGGCATTCAAAAGACCTTGTGTCGCTTGCGCCAGGATTTCTACATTCCAGGGGCTAAACGTATTGTGCAGGACTTTGTTAGAACTTTCTACGTTTGCCAACGCAATAAAATTGAACACTTACAACCCGCAGGCCTCCTTTAACCGCTCGACGTTCCGGCTCAACCATGGTCTGACATTGCGATGGATTTCATTGAAGGGCTCCCTCGTGTACATGGTAAATCGGTCATCCTCTCGGTCATTGATCGCTTCTCCAAATATGCCCATTTTATTCCCTTGGCGCATCCATATTCCGCTACAACTGTCGCCCGCGTCTTCTTTGATGAGATCGTCCGTCTTCATGGGATTCCTACATCAATTGTCAGTGACCGCGATCGGGTATTCACAAGCAACTTTTGGCAAGATTTGTTTCGATCGTAGAATTCGCCTTCACCTTAGTTCGGCATACCATCCACAATCTGATGGTCCGACTGAAGCTGTTAACAAGGTGATCGCCATGTATTTGCGCTGCCTAACGAGCGATCGACCTCGGAAGTGGGTGGACTGGCTTCCATGGGCCGAATATTGCTACAACACATACTTCCACTCAGCCCTCCGTGCGACACCTTTCAAGGTGGTCTATGGCAGAGATTCGCTTTCATTGCGCTCTAATGAAAAAGGTGAGGCCGTCGTTCAAGCTGTGGAAGTATCACTATTGGCTCGTGACCAGCTCCTTCATGATATCCGTGATCGCCTTCTTCAAGCTCAAGCATATGCTAAGAAATACTATCATTAGCATCACCATGATGTTTCCATCGATGTGGGTGAATTGGTCTGGTTACGCCTTCTTCATCGGCCGGCTGCTTCTCTTGGCATCCCTTCAGTTAGTAAGCTTGGACCGAAATATTTTGGTCCCTACAAGATTGTCGAGCGGATTGGTTCGGTTGCATACCGCCTGGAACTTTCTTCCGGCGCTAAACTACATGATGTCTTCCATGTTGGGTTGCTTAACAAGTATCAAGGGGCTCCTCCACTGACTCCACCGCCTCTGCCACATCTTCACAATGGCCGAGTGCTGCCTACCCCACTGCGTGTGTTGAAATCTGCACGACGCCAAGACCAAAGTGACATCTCTTAGTGAAGTGGGCGGGCTGCTGGCGGATGCCTCGTGGGCCTTGTTGGCTCGGTTCGAGAATCTTACCAGTTTTCATTTCGAGGACGAGCCGCCATGAGAGGGAGAGATGTTATAGTCTATCACCGCCGGCAAAAGACTTAGCTTCCCAGTCATATGGGATAACATTAAGCAGCCAAGTCCATTAGGGACTCTAATTACGAATAAGAATTGGGTTCGGGGTATGAGTCCAGATCGGACTCTACTTGTAAACACCTCTTATAAAATAGCTTGGAGATCCAATGTGGGAAGTAATAAAATGATCTATTACCTCATCTTGTCTTCCTCCTATCTTCCTCCTGCTGGCGACTCGTGAACCTGATCGTTCAGGCCAACGCCGGGGATCAGGGCATCCTCAACCCTCCCATCGCTACGCCTTGAGATCCCGGGGCCCTGACAACTAGTTCTTGCTATGTAGATGTGATGAACCTTAGTTCATTGAGGTAAACACCGTCGGGAGGAAAAGACTAGATTAATTCATCTTCATTGGTAGATTGATAATAATTACATGCTATCCCTTTTGTAGGGGTGACTTACTTGGCCCTTAAGAAAGTAATTTCTAATTTAAAGGAACTAATTTTATCTCAATCCTAACTAATCTAATCCTACCTTGTGCGGTTGCTACAGTACCAAGCGAACAGTATTTCCAGCACATGACAGTAGGGAGTTGATCCCATATGTGGCACTGCAGTAACTTTATTTTTCAACTCTGGCCCCCTAGCGCACGAATTTTCAATTTTGGCCTCCTCCACGACCGCGTAAGCAGTGTCAGGCAATAAGTGTCACCTACCGAGCTCCCGCATCGCGGTAGGTACCTACCGAGCTTGCCAAGCTCGGCAAGAGGACCTGCCAAGCGAGCCGGTCGCGGCAACAGGCGCCCAAACACTAAATTAGTGTAAGCATGCTTAAGCTTAAGCATCATCCAGTAGATGGCTGCAGCGCCTACCGAGCTCACCTAACTTGGCAGGTGGTACAATAGTGCCCCAGACCTGCCGTGATCTGGGAGCTTGGTAGATGCCTACTACTGCTTCAGCGGTCGTGGAGGGCCAAAATTGAAAACTTGTATGTCGGGGGGGGATTTGAAAAAAGTTGCTGCGAGTGCCACGAGCGCGATCAAGTCGACAGTAGGCAGCCACATCCGCACTGAATCACCTCCTAGTCAGGTTATACATACATCTTAATGAAAATTAATCCTACAGCTCATGATATTTTGGGGAAAAAGTTGGTGAAATACTTTGCTGACTTAATCACGCTGGATTGATTCGTAAGACACATCACATATCTGAGCTTTCTGGGATAAAACTAGCCAAAAATAACAACGGTTTTGTGTGAGTGGGTGATTTGCCCGGTTTTGATAGTTAAAGGGTGTTAAATATCCCGTGTTGGGAGTTGGTAGTTGATTTCCGGACTCAAGCGAAAGTTGAGGGGGGCAAAAAGGACTTACTCCTTTCCTTAATGGAAATGCCGTAGTGAAAGAATTTTACCTCAGGAAGCATCCTGTACCAGGCTGTAGCAACCGGAGACCACTTAGCATGAACTTTCCCCACTCCCTTAACAGCATGTGCCTCAAGCTCAATAGCCTAAAATAGAACTATTATATTAGAAAGCACAATGGTTTACAGATAGCACCCCATGGAAATAAGTACAGGAATTTCAGAGTAACAGATCATCTCTAAGCAAATATCTTTACAAATGTTTCTATCAGGCGTGCACCTTAAGTCAGGCTTGATGAGTTAAATAACCAAAATAGCTTACTAATATGAATTATGATACAGCTGCATACATTAGAACTCTGTGAATTATCTGGGTTGAATTTTTTGTACCATGTGGGCTTAACAAAGTACCTGACTCCAAAAATATTGAGTCCAGGACAGCACATATATCTACCGGTGGCTACTCGTATCATAATGATACCATGGGAAATAACTACAATAAAGATGTTACCTGTCCTGGCCCAAGCCTCGCAATAGTTATATCTTTATACTTCACACCAAGAGACCTTGTAGAGATCTCCTTTTGGCTTTGACTGAAGGATGTGTAGGTCATTTGTTTGTCCCCAGATTGCGCAGGGGATGCCATATTTAATTGGCTACCTTCTGGCAACCACTCTAATTGACCAGACTTCACTGTGCAATCAACAAAGCTGTTAACACTTGATACACTACAAAATCTCAACAAAAAAACTTCTGATAAATAAAATTGCCTTATGCAGGCAATTACAGAGAAGTACAACAAGAGAACTATTAATCATTTTAATTTATCATCTATATATGTTTTAGCACGGTAACTTCTTATATGATTGATTAGGTACATAAGAGGTTACAAAATAGGACACCCCAAGATTTCCATTAAAAAATGGGCATGAATAAGATCAAGTATAGTACGAAGAACTAAGGATTAACTGCTTGACAAACCATTCATACACTATCAGCAGACAGGTTTGTTAGGTGATTGACATTGAACATGAGTTATTATTATAAAAGTATAAGTTAACTTCTGCAGGGGGAATCGCTGAGTACTGGAAACTGTACAAGGGTACAGGTTGCATGGAAATAAGATATACCTGTAAGTCGTTGGGTACCCTTTTCACATGAAACATGCAGTTTATACACAATAGTGTTCCTTTCATTTGGGACATCGTTTTCTACAGAACAGAATGGAAGGATAAGGTTGTTTTTATTGGAATTATGCAACCCAAACTATGGATGTGAAACTAGAACAATTTAAGTTACTGACCTGATATGTAATCAAAAAGCCTTGGATCTGCATCAAGTGGAATAAGGCCTAATCTATGTGAAAGAACCTCATCTGCTATAACTGATGTGTTGTCAACCATGAATACTTTCTCAATTGCCATTGTAGGAACCTATTGATCCAAAGAAATAAGTATATGTTAAACGTTTAGATATTGAACTGGAACCCCCAACATATATCAAATATTAGAATACAGCAAACAGTTTTCAACTTCCTGATGGTACACATGACAACAATGTGCATACCTCTGCAATGAGGATTCTCCGGAAAGCATTAGCTATCGATGCATCAACACCAATCATATCAAACTCCATATCATCTTCTGTAAGTCGATTTATTTCAACTTTGAAGTTATTGCAAAATTTCTCCACTGATACACTAGTATCAACTCCTATAGCAGCATAAGCACCCGAGTATTGAAACCCTTCCGTCTTTTGTAACATATAAGTGAAAACATACAAAAAAATCAGATGAGGCCTATCGACATAATCATACTACATACTGCAATTACAATAAAGAGAAAAATTTTCTTCACAAAGAATGATGTAAAAGAACAAAATGAAGATAAGATGTGCCGAATCTGTATTCAGAGCAGCAAACTTAACCAGTATAATTGGACAATTTAAAACAACAAAATACTCAAAACCTCAAATGATCATTTCCATTAACAACCGCATCCTGAATAAATATGCCATCCAAATAACTTTTTCTTTTGAAAAAACACAACTAGACAAGCAGAAAGATTCAAGAGAAGCTGTTCAAGCTTGTATCAGAAGCAAACTAGCACATAAACCTCTTCTTATCAATATTCTGGGAAACAGCAATTAAATGCATAAGGTGGAAAGATTTGAGCTTCTATGAGAAATTAGGTTCCCATGGAAGAACAACTTACACATAAGTTCAGCGAAAAAATGCGTGAATTTATCAAACAAACAATTTAACCCCAGAAACGTGCAAACAGGCATACAGGCATATCATAAACACAAAATGCAAGGAAGTGAAAGAAAGAGTAGCATATAAATGGATACATGAGTGGGGGCATCAGAGTTGCAGACAACACGGGTGCGCTGGAGCTCAAGGTGGTCAGGAAGCTTATATTGTCGTTGATTGGGCACATCATCCTTGTCCTTTGTCGATTTGGTCCCCTTCTTCGGCATCCTTCCTTGCCTGCTTGTTCACTCTTGTACTGCTGTTATGTCCTGTTTTTGAGGGAGGAGCGGCAAGAGTGTGCATGTTAGTTACAGTTTTAAAATATGGAGCACATATTTCTGTATGTGTTGAGCACAGGTTGGCTGTTCCCACACCTAGGATGAACAGTCAACAGCTTATCTTTCTCCCTTTTTACTGTCTTTTTGTTACTTATCTTCTCTGCAAATCCAACATGTGCATATGACAAACCTGTAAACATTTTTTCACTATGTGAAAGACATCACAATGAAATGAAATGCAAATCAAAATAAACAATAAAAAGGAAATTATCGTATTAATGTCAATGGATGCACTGTTTAATTTGTTTAACACTAAAACAGTTTATGCACTAAGTCGTATTATACCATGCATTGGATCCACCTAAGAATCTCACAAGAAACATCCCATCCTCGACCATCTAGTAAAAACACCCTAGGAAACCCCGATTCGTGGCCCAGCTGCCGTTCCCATACGCGATACGTATCCGATACGGGATACACAGGCCATCAGTATCGGCAAGTATTGGGATAATTACGATTTAAAATAAATAAATAAAATCCAATAATCCTCCGATACTTCCCGATATACCCACGTACCTGGCAAGGGAGCTCTGGCGGTCAGGGAGAAGGGGGGTCGGCGGCTGGAAGAAGGGAGGACGGTGGCGGTAGGGAGAAGTGGTCGGCGGCGGAAAAAAAGAAGGAGGCGGCGGCCGAGGAAAAGAGGCGGCGGCGACGGCCAGGAAAAGAGGCGGGCACCTGGAAGAAGGAGGGCGTGGCGGGGAGAAGAGGGTGGGCGGCGGCGGCCAGCGAGCAGGCGAGAATGGGGGCGGCGGGGAGAAGGGGTAGGCGGCGGACGGACGACAAAGTGGCCTTGTGATCGGGATAGGAGATGGCGCTAGTGTGGGGTGATGAATAAGTCTTTGTCTCATGGTCTTTATCTGACATCCGCTTTAGCATCTAGGATGACTTTGCTTTAGCATCTAGGGCGACATCTGCTTTAGACAAATCATCCTTTAGCATCCTTGACTAGCATCTAGGGCGGCATCAAGGACGACATCCGCTTTAGCATCCTTGACTAGCATCTAGGGCGACATCTAGGGCGACATCGCTTTAGCATCTAGGGCGACATCTTAGCATATGCTTGGTGGTTGGCGACCTATAAATATGTATCCCCAACCCCTCGGGTTGGTAAGGCATTGCGTGAGAAATAGAAAAAATTGCCCCATCTCCAAGTGTCTTCCTCTCCATGAGAGTAAGGATCTTCTATCCTGTGACAAGAGTCCGGTGAGTAACAAGTGGTATCGAGCCATACTATCCTCACAGCTGAGCATCTCACTGCTCATCTCCTTCTCGACCTCATGGCGGCCCAGTAGTGAAGCGGCGGCTCCTACCGCCCGCTCCTCGGGAGGCAGGCGGCTCGTCGAAGCGACCCCTCTCCACGCAATGCCCCGATGGCGCGCCATGTCCGCAGGCGATCTCGGCCTTCGATCGCCTCGAGCATCTGGCGTCGTGACGGCCGAAACTCGCCATGCGAGCAGCAGCCAGCAGCGGCGAAGCAGCCGACCGCGGCGTGAAAAAGCGTCAAAAGCGGCAGCGGGGCGGCGGCAGCGAGCGGAGGTGGGCGGCGGCGGCGGCGGGCGCGTCTGGCGGCGGCAGGAGGTCAAGGTTCTCATGGCGGCTCAGCTAGCCCATCTCGCGATGACGGCCGCAGCACTCGAGCGGTGGAGGAGGAGGCGGCGAGGCGGCGGCGCGATGGGCGGCGCGCCGCGCCACGAGCGCGCGGCGGCCAGACGGCGGGCGGGCGCGGCGGCGGCGCTCTGGAGGAGGCACGCCGCGGCGGCGGCGTCGGGTCGGCGGAGCGCGGCCTTCACAGCGGCGCGGCTCTCTCCCGGTTGATGCAAGTGGTCACCACGTACCGGTGTCGTCGAGGGCGTCGTCCCGGCGGTGGGTGGCCTACCCTCACCAAGACCAACTACGTCGAGTGGGGCTGCGGTGATGAGGTGAGCTCAGTGCGGCATATGTGGGATGCGGTCCGTGCGGCGGCGTCGACTCGACCCGGATCGGCGGGCTGGATGCTCTCATCGCCGCAGCCCCGCCGAGATGCGATTCTCGCTTACCAACAAGCGGATCGCCAAAGAGGCTTGGGGCGCCATCATTGCGAAGACGCGGCGGCGGCCGCGCGCAAGTCTACACTACGGGCGCCGCGCGGGTGGGGCACAGCCTTCAAGCGGTGAGGGCGTGGATGACTTTGCCTCCGTCTCAACACTCATTGCGGTAGGGTGCGCGTTCGGCGGCGACACCTACGGCGAGGAGAGGCGTGGAAAAGCTCTTCCATTGCGTCCCCGAGAAGTACAAGCGGATGGCTCGCTCGATCGAGTCTCGCCGGACCTCTCCACGATGACGATCGAGGAGGCGATGGGTCGCCTCAAGGTCGTTGACAACGAGCCAGCCTGCGCCCCGGGACCCGTCACCATTGGCGGAAGCTCCTCCTCGCTCGGGAGCAGCGGTGGGGCTGCCGGCCAGGTGACGGGAAGAAGGGAGCCTTCTTCCACGACAGCGGTCATAAGCGTGGCATCTTGTGGCAAGCAGCAAAAGACGCCTGAGCGGGCGCGAGGGCGTCTTAGGGTGATGGCCGTGGGCGCCAGTGGCGCGGCAAGCAAAAGCCGGACGAGGCGACTCTTGCCACAACCTGCGGCAAGCATGGTCATTGGGCCAAGGGTGTCGGCGACCACGGCGGCAGCCCACGCCACGCGCGGAGGAGGAGGAGCAGCGGGCTCGCTCATTGCTCATGCGAGCAACGAACTACCTCCGGCACGCCGGCCGCGATGGCTCTCCTCCACCCAGCGAGCCAAAGCACACGCCTCCTCGCCACGGCTCGGCAACAACAAGGCGACGGGTGGTGCCTCGACACCGCGCCACCCATCACATGACCGGTCGGCGGGAGTTCTTGGCCGAGTTTGACTCTAGCGTCCGAGGCTCAAATCAAGTTTGGGGCGCCTCGGCGTGGAAATCAAGGCGTCGGCTCCGTCATCCTCACGCCAGTGTCTCGGTGAGCACAGTACGCTCACCGGCGTCTACTACATCCCCGATTTGCGGAACTCCATCATCGACTTGGGACGGTGGATGAGAGCGGCTCATGGTCGAGATCGAGCACGGTGTTGCGGTTGGGATCTTCGCCGCCTTCTTGCCAAGGTAACGAGGCGAAAATCGACTCTACATTCTTCACGTGCGGTGGCACAACCCTCTGTCTCGCCGCTCGTCGGGACGGCGAGGCGTGGCGATGGCACGAGCGCTTTGGGCACCTTCGGCCCGAGGCCACAGGCGGCTCGGTGCCACGGAAATGGTGCGAGGCTGCCGTGCCTTGACCATGTGGGCGATTCTGCGGCGTCTGCGTGTTGACGAAGCGGGCGACTCCCGCTTTCCCAATGAAGAAGTTTAGAGCCAAGGAGAGCTCGAGCTCGTGCACGGGACTTGTGTGGCGGTGACACCGCCCACACCGGGAGAACGACGCTACTTCCTTTGCTCGTCGGCGACCTCTCCCGCTACATGTGGGTGATGGTCCTCGGCGGCAAGGGAGAGGTGCGGGCGCCATCGAGCGCCACCTTGATTGCGCGGAGGCGAGCGGTGCGGCCGCAAGCTTGGGTCCCACGCACGGACAACGGCGGTGAGTTCACGGCGGTCGAGTTCGCGTCGTCTTCGCGATGAGGGCATTCAGCGCCGCTACTCCAGCCGTCTGACCCGCGGCGAGCAGGCGTCGTCGGCGGCGCAACCAGACGGTTGTGGGGATGGCTCGGGCCTCCTCAGCGAGGGATGCCTACATTTTACGGGAGAGGGCGGTGGTGGCGGTCTACATCCTCAACCGCTTCGCCTACCAAGGCGCTCGGCAGGACGCCGTCGAGGCTTGGCATGGCGCAAGCCCGGCGGTCTCCAGCTTGCGGGTCTTGGCTCCCTCGCGTTCGCCAAGGAGCTTGGCCACATCGGTAGCTCGGCGGCGAGAGCACTCGGGAGTGTTCGCCGATTCTGCGGAGGGCTCGAAGGCCTCGCATCCTCGACCACCATCACACACAGCGTCCGCGTCTCGCGTGGCGTTGTGTTCGACGAAGGCGAGTTGGGCGTGAGACAAGGCGGTGGGCGGCGGTTCGACTTCGACTCTCGAGGACTTTGTTGTCGACTCGTCCGCCCGAGAGGCGGGAGCTAGCGGCTCGTCTTCACCGAGCTCGTCCACTCGACACCTTGCTCGCCACCGCTCGGCGAGTGCTCCATCACCTTCCACGGCCACGCCCACTCTTCACCACCGGCCACTCCACGCTCTCGCACCGGCCACCACTCTCCTGCACCGCGGCCACACCACCGGATCGGCCCAAGCCCGGTCCATGACGGCGGCGCATGGTGGAGTTCGCTACTCATTGTCTCACGACGAGGACCGCGTCGGCGCCTACCATGGCGGCGAGCCATCTGCGCTACGTCAGTGGGCGACCTCCTCGGCGGCGGCCGGTCCACAGGCTGGCGCGGCAGCGACTTCGGCGGGCCGCACCTCGCACAGACGGCGGCGAGCCTCGTTCCTTCGCCGGGCGGAGAGAGCGCGGCATGGTGTGCCGCGATGCGAGAGGAGATGGGCCGCCGGCGAAACAAGGCGTGGGGCTGGCGGATCTTCTGCCGGCACCGCGCGATCACCCTTAAGTGGGTGTTCAGGCGAGCGAGATGGCCGGCGCCATCGTCAAGCACAAGGCTCGCTTGGTGGCACGAGGTTTCATGCGGCGAGGAGGATCGACTTGATGGCGCCGCACCCGTCGCGCGCATGGAGTCCGTTCGTCTTCTCCTCGCACTTGCGGCCCGGGAGGATTGGCGCGTCCATCACATGGACGTCAAGTCGCCTTCCTCAGCGGCGACTTGAAGGAGGAGGCCTCGTCCGTCGTGGCGGGATTCGTCATCCCCGCAAGGAGGCAGGTTCTCACTGCGCAAGGCCCTCTACTGCTGGGCGAGCACCACGAGCCCTGAACGCTGTCGACTCCACCCTCAAGCAAATGGGGTTCCAGCGAGCGCGCACGAGGTGCGGTCTCCGCGGGGCAAAGCGGCAACGCCTGGCGGGCGCGTCTCGTCGACGACGATAATCACCGGCTCCAAGGAGGCCGGGTCGGCGTTCAAGGCGGAGATGAAGACCGCCTTCGGATGAGCGACTTGGGCTCCTCTCTTTCTACCTAGGGATCGAGGTCCGCGGGGACGCTCCAGTATCTCCCGCCGTCGACCGCCCACGCCAAGCGCACCCGTCGGTGGGCGGGCTCACCGGCCGCAACCCAGCCCACACTCTGGAGGAGGAGAGGTGGCCGAGTCATGAGAGCACGGCGGAGGAGGTGGGCCTTGACGCAAGATCGGCGCATCGTGGGTAGCCTTCGCTACCTCGTCCACACGCGTCCAGTTGGCGTTCGCCGTTAGCTACGTCGATCGGTTCATCACGGCGACCGACGGCGGAGCATCGGCGGCCGTGAAGAGGATCCTCCGCTACGTTGCGGGCACCTCAGACTACGGCTTGCACTACCCGAGGTGTCCCGCGCACAAGCTTCATCGAATGCAATGACGGCACCACGCAGCGACATCGACACCGGCAAAAGAGCACAAGCGGGATTCTCTTCTTCCTCGGCAAGTGCCTCGTTAGTGGCGGTCGATCAGCGGCGGTGGTGGCCTGTCGGTGTGAGGCCGAGTACATAGCGGCTTCCACCGCCGACTCGAGCGCTACGGCTCGCTCGGCGCTTGGTGATCTCCTCGGTAGAGACCGAGGCGGTGGCACTCGGGGTGGACGACAAGTCCGCTCACGCTCGGCGAAGAACCCGTTTTCCTGAGCAGACAAGCACATCCGGGTGAAGTACCACTTCGTCCGAGGTTTTGCTTGGATGAAGGCGGTGTCAAGGCGAGCTACATCAACACCACGGATCGACTTGCGGACACGCTCACCAAGCCTCTTGGGAGGATCAAATTCCTCGAGCTCGCTCTAGGATCGGGATGGTTCAACGTCCCCACAAGGCGGCGTACAAGACTTAGGGGAGAATGATGAATAAGTCTTTGTCTGCGGTCTTTGTCGACATCTGCTTTAGCATCTAGGGCGACTTTGCTTTAGCATCTAGGGCGACATCTGCTTTAGGCGACATCGCTTTAGCATCCTTGACTAGCATCTAGGGCGGCATCAAGGACACATCTCGCTTTAGCATCCTTGACTAGCATCTAGGACAACATCTAGGGCAACATCTGCTTTAGCATCTAGGGCGACATCTTAGCATATGCTTGGGCGGTTGGCGACCTATAAATATGTATCCCCAACCCCTCGGGTTGGTAAGGCATTCGTGAGAAATAGAAAAATTGCCCCATCTCCAAGTGTCTTCCTCTCCATGAGAGTAAGGATCTTCTATCACCAACACAAAGAGTCCAATGAGTAACATAGGGGTACTTGGAGGAGCGAGCATTGGTACTGGAATGGGCCGGTTAAGAAGATTTTCTTTCTTTTTTTTATGTACGTATTTTTATATAGTATATATATTTATCGTACCAACATATTTTTATTTTTAAAAATAACGCGTCGCGGTATCGTTGTATCTATGCTGTATCCGTATAACGTACCAGTGTAACTTAGAAAATACCCATAGAAATTGGCCAAAATATGTGCTGCCCGCACACTCAACTCTTTGAACTCCATGTTTCCCTCTCCGTGGAACCATAATACTTTGACCTCCTCGATGCCTTTACCGCTCCCATGAAGAAGCCGAGCAAATGCGAGAAAAAAATTTACAGGCCCATCTCTTTGCAGTGACAAAAAAACACAGGCCTTTCCCACTAGCGGCCAAGTCAAATCTTAAATCACGAAAATGAGGTGAACTCTCGATCCATGTGCCATGGCAGCAACTGCAGTACCCTGTTTACCAAAAGGAGATATCAGCAAGAGGAGGCGTGCGTTCCCAGCCCAGCTCAGTTTCAGCCCATCCAAAATCTCTTCTCATTCATTCCAGTTTCTCATAAATTCGAGTCTCACCAAATCAAAAGCGAACCGAACAAATATGTTGAATGATAACAACCAGCAAACCGAATTAAGCTAAGCTTATTTCCCCGTGGCGGACCGAAATCAAATCGGCCCCGGAGAGAGAGATCGACCTCGCGCGAGGAACAAAGAACGGCACGCGACGGCGCCGCCTACTCGGAGAGAACGAGGGAGGACGGTTTGGGCAAAGTACTGGCGCGCGTAGGCGTCGGGCGGTGCGGCGTTGTTGCTGTCGAGGCGGCACGCTGCGGGGACGAGGAGGCGAGTGTCGAGGGCTTGGGTGCTATGGAGGGGGATGTTTGGGCACTTTTGGCCCTGTGCAGCATAGCAATATCAGAATTAGCCCCTGATTGTGTGTAATACCATTTCTGGCCCTCATCCCAAACGCGCTTCCCGAGCCTCGACGCCACTTCGGTGAGCAATCACTGCTGCTTGGGGTCGCCTCTGGCTTTGCCGACGACCATGCGAGCTTCACCACACCTAGGGGATATCATCGTTGACCACTTCGTCAAGCTCGAGCACTGCCGAACTCCCCGACCGCCGGAGCCAAAGCGCCACCGCCACCCTCTCCTCGTGGCTCACGACCGTAGCCGCTTTGACCACAGCTGTCCAATCAAAGTCGCCTTCGACCACTGCCTCCTCGACCACCTCGGCTTTCGATCGCTACCGCTTTTGACCACCTTCGCTTCAGACCACAACCGCTTTCAACCACCGTCGCTTTTGACCGCACCCATATTCGACCACTACTTGTTCGACCACCGCCGCTTTTGACCACACCCATGTTCGACCACTACCTGTACGACCACTGCCTTACTCGACTACTGCCGTATTTGACCACAGCAGCCTTTTGACCACATACAGCCTTAAGACCACTGCTGGTTTTGCGAAATCATGTGCTCCCGGACAACATGACTCGGGTACTACGGTCCGGGGTGCGGGACTGCACACGTGTCGGTCGGCCGGAGTCCCGTGCTCGAGGAGGGGCCAGAAATGGCATTGCCATGGTTGTCACGGCGCCGCCTAGGCGTCGCCTAGGCGATGCCAAGTCGTCCGGTGGTCGGAGGGACGCCGAGGTCGGTCGCCTCGCCTTGTCCGCCGTCGGTGTCGATCTCTAGCGGCGAGGAGGGAGGCTGCATGGGAGCTCGAGCGCGAGGAAGGGAGGCGGTGGGAGAGCTCCGGCAGGGGGGGCGGGGGAGAGATCGGGCGAGGAGGAGGATCTACCGACCTGGGAGGCGGGTGGCCGGCGGCTAGGGTTAGGAGATCCGTGAGGGAGGCTGGAGGCGGTGGGGAGGAGGAGAAGGAGGCGGCGGGGAGAGGATGTGGTGGATGGTGGGCGGCGGGAGAGGATCGCGGACGGGGGGCGGGCGGGGAGAGGATCGCATGACGGGGAGGCGGCGGGAGAGCGGCATGGGAGAGCGAGAGAGAGGAGCTCGCGAGAGACGCAAGGTCGGGAGAGGTTGAGGGGTATGAGTCGTATGAGGAGTTTTACACGATCATTCGACTACGACCGTATGCATAGCCCTCAATCCTCGTACTCCTGTTATGGCGCTCGCCTTGGCGTCGCCGTGGCGTCGCCTAGGCGTCCGGGCGCTCCTCACTCGCCGTGGTCGCCGACTCCGCCGTGACAACCATGGGCATTGCATACCCCCGGAGGCTACTTCTGGTATTGTTGTGCTGCACAGTGCCAAAATGGCCCAAAATTCATGGATGGAGGCTCATGTCTATGGATAGAGGGCTGTTGCCTGATGCTGTTTAGGGTTGAGCCTCCAAGGACTGATGGGGTGCGGGCTACTCTGGCCCCAGGTTAGGCCACGTGCCTCGGGCTAGGCAACTGATGCATGGATTTTGCTGGGCCTATGTAAGGCTGTAAGCTACAGTAGCATCCAAGTCCCAAGCAATTGGAATCCAAGTCCAATTAACATCCTATTGTGCTAACAGTAGAATCCAAGTCCTTATGTTAGCCTACATCCTGTTGGCAAATAATAAAACTCCTTAAGCGTGAAAGAATCCCCGGCCTCTTAGGCCGTCCATGTCCCCAGTTTTGCAAAAGAACCCTCTGAGTTTCCTGAAATCATCCCAACACCCTACGTTTGTTCTGTCCATCCAATCGCCCCACCAGCAAGATACAAGCCCACCTCAGCAATGCGCAACCCATGCCCTAACCCCCTCATTCCCCTCGCAGACCCCGCCACCTCAACGCGCCTTCCCTTCGCCCGCCCCCCTCGTCCGTGCCCCCGTCTCCTCCCCTTCGACATCGTCGCTGCCCTCGCCACCATCGCAGCCTCCCGGTCGCTCCTCTCTCCCATGCCGCTGCCAACACCACCGCTGCTCCGCTCAGCCCGACAGCCATCCTCCCCCTTCCCCACACCTCCCCGGGTTAGCTTGTGCCCCCAAGGCGTTCGCCGAGCAGTCCAACAGTAGGACTAGGAAAGGATGCTATTTGCAGCAGCCATGGCCTGTTGAAGTCCTTTGCTTTCAAATAACATCCTATGTAAGTCCTACTGTTAGCCTACATCCTGTTGGCAAATAGCATCCTTTCCTAGTCCTACTGTTAGCCTACATCCTGTTGGCAAATAGCATCCTTTCCTAGTCCTACTGTTAGCCTACTTGGATCAACTATTTTTCCGCCCTTTCCTTTCAATTAACATCCTGTTGTGCTAACAGTAGAATCCAAGTCCTAAGCAATTGCAAGATTGGTAGAACCTTTCAAGCAAATACGTATCCATGATGCACTCTATTGCACTCTAAATCAAATGCACACTGAACCATTAGTGTTTCCCGAGTCCATAATTGGGCATCTTTAGAAGTGTGTCAATCCCTTTTCTTCCTTAAAAGAAATAGATGATAGAGGAACTCTACGTGAACTAAAAACTCAAGTCGATGCCAAAATACGTTTGTTCTTTGGGTGCTCTACAGAATATTTAGAAAAATGTTTTTTGGAATGAATGAAAAGGCGGAGAGAAAGGTAAAAGGTTGATGCTATTATAGACTCAAATGATTTAGCACAAAGTTGGCTCGTTTGTAATAAAAAAAAGTAGATGATTCTTACATTCGAAATGGACACTCAGCACCCCTGTCCCCTCCTCCCAAGAACTTGTCGTGCGTCACCACCCGTGGCGCAGCTCTGCTCGGCCGCGAAATCGAAGGAAAAGCCTGACTAGGGCACCGCGGATCGGGAAGGAATCACACCAAAAAGCGACGGAAGTCGGTGAGGGATCCGCCTTGTACCTAAACTGGCTTCCGCGTCGCGCCGACGACGACGGGCGGGCGCCGACGATGGGAGCAACGACGGAGGATGGGAGGCGGCGGCTAGGGAGTCAGTTGGACGGGACTACGTTAGGGTGCGTGCGTGCGACCCGTTGGAAAACTAGGCCGGTCTACTTTAAACGCTATATTGTAGTGGGCTTTTACAGCTGGACAAGTGGGCTGATTTTACGGGGCGGGCTGGTGGCTTAACGGTAGAGGTGTCCAATGAGCTACGCCAGGCTGGTACGATACGGGTCTAATGATAGCACGATTCGTTTAGTTATGGTCCGCTTAATAAATGGGTCATGCCGTGCCAGCCTGTGGGCCGTAGTCCGAGCTCAGACACGGCCCGAGGCAGTACTGTGCTGGCACAATTACAATTTAACGGGTTGTGTCGGCCCATTAAGCCAGGAAAAAAAATTTAAAAATTGTAGAAAAATAATAAAAATTGTAAAAAAAATTGCACAAATTTAAGAAAAAATTAGAAAAATTGTAGAAAATTGTAGACATTGTTAATTATGAAAATAATTATTTTCAATGACATAATGAGCTTTATTAACATATTAAATTACATGGGATGGCTGGCTCATTAAAAACTTTACCAAGTAAAAACTCAACTTGAGAAAACCTTAGTAAAAAAAGAGTACAGCCTATAAAGCTCATTAGTGACTACATGTGAAGAAAAATAATGAAAATCTTCTTCATTGCTATCTAGATATAAATTCTTAAAAGATTCTTCTAAATCTCTATTATCCGCAGTATGTTAGAGTATTGATTCAGTTTGTTCCCAGTCTTTGACGGTCCGAAGGATTTCGACCATCTCGTTCGAGAGACTTGTTCGTCACTCCTCGATTATTCTTCCAGATAGACTGAAGGTTGACTCCAAGGAGAGTGCAGAGACAAGAATAGTCAACACATCCCGCGCTAATTGGACAGCACTGGATATGTTACTTTCTGGGTTTGCCACCATGAGAGGATGTTCAACTCTTGCTCGAAGCTGACGTTATCACTGGTGAGATAGCTTGATAGGTCTCCAGTGCTTTGTTGTCTTCCTCCTCCTGACTGATGTGTATCTTCACCTGCACGAGAATCTCTAGAGGAAGAACCAAAAATCTTACTCCATTGCATAGTCCCCCAAGAGCTGCTAGGGGCTACCAGGGGTCTTTCTAAACGCACAGACCCAAACTTATTTATATATTTCTCATATACCAAATATAATTTATCCTAAACTACTCTATAGTATGTATAATAGTTTAAACCGGTAGCATCACTTAAAAGTTGTTATACATTTATAAATCCTTGGAGTTTAGCCCTAGGATCCAAAATAAAGGTGAATGTATATAAAATAGGAATTTCCCTCCAATATTTTTAAAACTTAGTTTTCATGGCAACTACAGCATCTCGTAGTATAAGATCATTTTCAAAAGCCTTTAGGTGAGTGGCAATTTCAAGAATGTTATGAACAATTAGAGGAGAGGTTGGATAGTATACTCTAGAAAGACAAAATGTAGCTTTATAAAAAAGTTCTAAAAAGGAAAATATTTTTTCACCAACAACCCAATCGTCCTCGGTAAGTTTAGGGTCTCTAACTTGGGTTCTACTAGAGGAGCTACGACATTGATGACCTTTGGGTATGAAGGAAAACAGATAAGGTGCTCTTATATGGCAATATATGTTTAAGCATAAGGTAAGTAGAGTTTCATCTAACATACATGTCTAAGCCAAATTTTCTAGGACAGACGTTCATTGCTACGCAAAAGCTCTTATATGCAGCTATTCATTAGTTAGAACAATTAATATATGAAATTGCATCTCTAAAAGAATCAATACAAGCATTTAATCTTTTTAAACCATATTTAACAATAAGATTAATAATATGACAAGCACAACGTTGATGTAGTAAGAAATATTGTGCATAAGTATTAAACAAAGGAGTAAGAAATTTCATAGCCTTAGTGTTTGCAGCTGCATTATCTAAAGTTATAGAAAAAATCTTATCCATGAGGTCAAAATCTTCTACAACTTTAATAATACTTTCTACAATATTTTCAGCATTATGCAAAACATTAATGAATTTAAATCCTATAATTCTTTTTTCTATTACCCAGTCATCATTAATATAATGAGCAACAACACTATTATAATCCTCTCTAGTCCTACTACTCCATATGTCTGATGTCAAAGCAATAGAGAATGTACATGTATGAAACATTTCTTTCAATTTTTCTTGACAATTGTTATAATATTTAATTAAATCTCTAGTTGTGCTTTGCCTAGATATAGCACTAAATCGAGGGTTATGAGCGGTCGTAATATATTTTCGAAAAGCATCAGACTCACCAAAATTTAAAGGTAAATCTTGAGAAACAATTAATCTACAAAGAGATTCTCGGGTTACCTCTAGGTTGTACTCCCAAGTACGTACCGAGCTGTCGGGGTTATATTACAGATGTGTCTGGCGTATTTGTATTCCTTGCCTTCTTTTGCAACTTGCAGCATGCCGTTGCAGGTGAATTTGTGATGGAAAGGAGAAAGCCAAGCAGCCCATGCAGCTGATCAAGGAGGAAAGAAGCTCATGCAGTGGAAGAGCAACACGGGAGAAGTCCAAGAACTTAAAGCCCAAGTTTTGGACAAGATTTTGAAGGACAATTCGGACCTCCCACATGTACAACCGAATTCAAACTCGGATTCAACTCAGAACTCAATTCGGATTCGGTTCGGGACAGCCCAACAGGCACCTACTAAAACGGCCATAACTTTTACAAACGAAGTCCGATTGAGGCGCTCTTGTACTCTATGGAAAGATCTTCAAGTCTACCTTCAGATGGATCTGGCCCCACCTCCAAATTCCCTACGAGTCGATCAGAAACTGCAAAACAACTCATGTCACTTTTCAGTCCGAGTCAAAGTGGGCCTAGTGCTTTGTAATCGAGTCCTATTCGGCCTCCAAGTGTTTGGCTAAGTCTCCACCCCTTGCATCTCTTCAAAACACAGCCGCCAAGTTGGTTTTGGCTAGCTGTCCATTTCCGAATCCGTTTGAAAGTTGTCATCTGAAACCAACTCTAGGGAGGTGCTATCCGAAATCTAAGAAATGAGTTAGTGTTCACGTTGGCTTCCTTGAATACCATACATATGAGCTTCACTTATATCCTTTGAATACTTTAGACTAGTCATTGATATTGCATTGAGGGCTTGTCCTGAATATTCATAGCTGAACATTGGGCTTGTACATCACCCACTCTTTTAATTACCTTTTTACCCCTACCTTCCACAAAAAGTTTGTGAACCACATACCTCAAAAGACTAAGAACAGTTATTTAAACATATTTGGGTCAGTGGCATGGTAGCAAAAAAATGAAGTGAGCAAAAAAAAGAGAAGGTTGATTGGGTGAGTAGTTCTAGTTCATAATTTCAGTTTGAGTGACTTAAATTCTTGAGCAATCTTGTGCCTTCTATTCTTATTCTTGCAATTGGCTAGCGTCCCTACAAGTATTTGGTGCAAAACGAGCTATTTGTGTTCCTTACTTTCAAATTGCTTTCAATTAGCTTATTCCTTTGTTTGCATTAAGTCACATTGATCTTTGCGTGTGTGTTCATACACTTCACTTATATCTATTGGATCAACACATAGGCAATACTTTCTAGCTTGTATTATTACTTAATTTTACAACATCGAGAAATTAGATCGTGTAGGATAAATACTTCCTAACCAACCTCCACAAAATATCCTTTGCCGTGCAATTGTGAGTCACTTTTAAATCCGTTTGATCATCACTTGTTATTATAGCCACCACCAAGTGTAAGTTTCTTTTGGCCTCAATTCACTTTGGAAGGGTAAGAACTTTACTTGGGAGAGAAAATAGTGAGATTGAGTGATTTCCACATATATATATGTTGCATAACTAACCATGACAGGATATTCAACAATTCGTTTCTCTCGGTGTGAACCAAATAGGAATGAATCTTCAGCATTTCGTTCCTCATGGTGTGATTCCAAACCCAACAATTTGTCTCTTCCGTTCTGTGGAAGTGAAGATCCAGAGGAGTATCTTGAGTGGGAATAACGATTGGAGAAAGAGTTTAGAGTTCAGAAGCTTCCCAAAGACCAAGAAGTGATACGAGCCACTATGCAGTTTAAAGACTATGCTTATAGTTGGTGGCAACAATTATCTGGAAAATGATTCATTAGATCTTGGGTAGGTTTGAAGATGATCATGAGAAATGAGCTTGTGCCATCCATCATTTGGAGAGTATCACACAAGGGAGTAATGCAGCTCGGGATTATTATTTTCAGTTGCAAGATGTGTTGCGTCGTGCAGGAGTCACTAATGAATTAAAAGAGATGGCATACTTCAAAGGAGGTTTGAATTTTGAGATCACCGCTGCACTTCAACATAAATATTTTAGTAGCATGCTTGATCTTGTGAATTGTGCTATTAAGGAGATGGGACTTATGGAGATACGTACATCACGGTTCATTCCATGTCCATACTTCAGCTCTTATGGTTCCACTACTGTGATACATGAGAAGATGACCGAGCATGAGACTTTATCTTCGGTAAAGAAGACATCTTATGCTGCCCCAATGATACATATAATAATTGAGATGCATCAAAATCCATGTGAGAATGAGAGCCACATAGCCAAATTGAGTGAGAGTGTTAAAAAGAGCGAGCTGTGTGATTCCACCATATATGAGTTTGAGAGCATCCAAATTGAGAGTGTGAGAGATACACCAAAAGAAAAGAAAAAAAGTAGAAGATAGACAAAGTGAGGTTGATTTTGAAACTAACACATTAATATCTACTTTTAGTGTTGTTTATCACATTGTGCAGGTTGATATTAAAGAATAGGAGCCAAATGTTCAACAACTCGCACCATTGGAGATAAACGATGAGGAGATAATCATAGTTAAAGATGAAGTACTTGCTGCCCCGTTGTTACATCGTGATGATTTAATACCTACAACAACTACATCAACTAAGAAGAACAATAAAGGTAACAATATTGATGCTGAAATTAATTGTGAAACGGTGAGTACTTGTGAGAACTCATATGTACGAATGAAAATTCCATGTTCTGAAATATCTTTGCTCAATTTACATAATGTGGAATTGATTACTCATAAGAAAGTTCTTACGAGAATATCTCCTGATGATTCTTTATATTATATCATGTTTGATGATCTTAAAGAGCTATCTAGTGTGATTGAGAATGTTGCTGAAATATCATGTTTAAAATCACTAGTTAGTACCTATGTATATACATATAAGTTTAATTTGATAGGAAATTATGGTATAGATGATAAGTTTTATGTTTACCGAATATACATTACATGTGATAAGATTGCTGAATTGAAATTGCATATTTTGGATAAACAATTTTTTGTGCCATATCATGATCACAATGAGATGAGTTTCAACAATTGTGTTTCATGTTTTAAAAGATTTCTTAAGCCTACTTATTCATTCTTTAATGTACAATCGTGTACAAATAATCAGAGTAGCGCATTTGAAGCATGGACAGAACTAAAAATTTTCTCCCCCATATTTGAACAACTTAATTTGGTTTGGCCCATTAATAATTTGTCCATGTGCCTAGTAAAGTCGAGGACAACTTTTTCTCATGGGAGGGAGAATGATATGAAATACAATATTGCAATGTATACATCTTATGGTTGCTGTTATATTAATTGGTTTGTGTGGAACAACGAGAATGATACAATAATTGATTCATACATATAACATGCATATGTGTTGTTCTTTTTATCTACTACGCATTTAGATGTTTTTGATATGCTAAGCAAAAGAAGTGTTGATGACAAATATATATACCATGCATATATGTTGTATCCTTTGCTTAGTACAATTTCAGGCTACTAAAAGCCGAGGACAATTTTTCTTGAAGAAGGGGAGGATAATGCGGATACGCACGTGCTTAGCACTTTTCAGTCAAATACATTATTTCACTGGAAATAAGTATTGAGCCGCATTAAATATTATCAGGTGAATTTGTTTCTTAATGAATTTCCTTCTATTCGTGGGAACGATATACTACCTTATGCCAAATTCTTGTTTATTATTAGGTTTGAATATTATGATGATTCCGGGGCCAAAGCAATAGAGAACCACAAGGAGGGTAATCATATTTGCTACCAAGAACAAAAAGCTCAAAACCCATTGGGATGGAAAGGAGAAAGTCAAGTAGCTCATGCAGCTGATCAAGGAGGAAAGAAGCCCATGCAGTGGGAGAGCAACTGGGGAGAAGCCTAAGAACTTAAAGCCCAAGTTTTGGACAAGATTTTGAAGGCCACTTCGGACCTCCCACATGTACAACCGAATTCAAACTCGGATTCAACTCAGAACTCAATTCGGATTCGGTTCGGGACAGCCCACATGCACCTACTAAAACGGCCATAACTTTTACAAACGGAGTCCGATTGAGGCATTCTTGTACTCTATGGAAAGCTCTTGAAGTCTACCTTCAGATGGATCTGGCCCCACCTCCAAATTCCCTATGAGTCGATCAAAAACTGCAAAACAACTCACATTACTTTTTCAGTCCGAGTCCAAGTGGGCCTAGTGCTTTGTAATCGAGTCCTATTCGGCCTCCAAGTGTTTGGCCGACTCTCCACCCCTTGCATCTCTTTAAAACACAGCTGCCACCCCCGTAAAATTCAGACCACGTTTGAGAAAAATCAGTCTACTAAATTTTGTTCGAGTTTAGCATTTTTGCTGAAGTTCCATAGGGAATTAGGAGTGATTTTTTCAATCAAGATCGTTCAACATTTCCGCCGGGAATTGGGTGCACGATAGATCTTCGCTTGGTGGTCGGCGAAATCAACACGACTGTGTTTTGGCAGATTAAAGTGTGTTCGTTCCTTGCACTAGCATTGGAGGATCATTACGATTCATCAAGATTTCCGTGAGTATCCATCCTACGTCAAGAAGATCGGGCGACCCCGTGTCATCTTGGTATCAGAGCGCGGTTTACTCGGTAGAATCTTATCCCTTTAAATTTCAGTTTATTACTTACTGTCCTATAGTTCATAAACCAAAAACGCAAAAAAAAATCCAATCCCTATATTTGCATATGCTATTTTCGTGAGTTTTATTAAGTCTTGATCCATTAGAAATTTTGTTTACGTGCTGATTTTTGTGTTCCTTCGTGTAACTTGATGTTGTGTCCCCATAAAACAAAAAAAGTAGATTTAATTTACTCTTTAAGTTGAGTCCGTGTCTACAACTCCTCCCAGATCAATCCGAGTACAACCCTAGAATCCAAGTTGGTTTTGGCTAGATATCCACTTCCGAATCCATTTGGAAATTGCCATCCGAAACCAACTCTAGGGAGGTGTTATCCGAAATCCAAGAGAGGAGTTAGTGTCCACGTTGGCTCTCAGAATAAGACAACACTATTACCTCTTTTGCAGCTCTTAGAAAAATCTTTAAAGATTTTTGAATTTTCTGAATTTTTTTGACAAATTTCTCACTAATTTTGCCAAATTCGCGCAAACACTACCGGATTTTTCACAGCTAAACAGAGAGAAGAGGGTGAGTTTTGAGGTGTGCAAAATGGAGGCCAGATGCCCCTATTTATAGAAAAAATTTCAGTTTTTTTTTTTTTGCTATTGTTTTTCGAATTTTTTAGCCCCTAGCGGTCAAAAACCATTATTTTTAATCGGGTCAGGCTGTCTTTCAAGACAAACCTGACGCTTTCACGATGGCGGGCTAGGCCGTGCCATGTCAGCCCGATATGCCGCGCCGTCGGCCCAGGCACGGCACATTAAGAAAACAGACCATACCGTGCTCGGGCCGGACCAACAGATCTGTCATGGTACACTGGGTTGAAATTTCCGACTTGGCCACCTCTACTTAGCAAACCGGCTAGTCCCACTTGCACCTCTAGTTGTTGCCCATCTAATTCGAGATCTGGTTCTATTTCTATGGTTAAGTTTTTTTGGGCTTAAAGTTAACTTATACTTGTACTATTTACAGTAATTAGTTTTTAAACGGTACGTTTTTCAAGATATGGTTAATATGAAAATTATAGTAAAAAGTGTACTGAGTTTAGTTGTACCGGCTAAAATCATATACAACTATTTCTTTCTATGTACTGTCTCTTATGAACAGTTAGAATTTAAATATTTAAATCATAAGAGCACAAGAATGGGAACCGTGTGGTGCGGTAGCCCGCGTCATGGGTCGGGGATCCTGTCGGCTACGGCTAGGGTTAGACCGGTCGCCAAGTGGGCCTTGGTTAGGCCTGTGAGCAACGTGGCAATTGCGGCAAGCAACCAAGGTATATATGGAAAAGGCGTGGGAGAGAGCTGGAAGCGTTAGGCAGCCTATGGGCTGGAGGTGTATAAGACGTGTTGGGGAATCGAGGGTGTTGCTCTGTACCATGAATAACGGAATAGACAAGGTAACGCCAAACCATTAACCAGAATGTAGATTATTAATCATAATTATACAAGGTAATTGGTGTTCTGCTTATATATGTATTAGTAATCTTGCACATGCAATTCACGTTTTTCCTTTAAAATAATATATTACAGTAATCAGCTTGAATATTAAATTTACAAAGAAAAAAAATCGAAACCACATACTTCGTTGTAGTACATAATCTCTGTGTAACGGTGAACTACACAATTAACTTATAATGTTGTATTACATAATCTGTGTGACGGTGAACTACACACTTAACTTATAATGTCAGTACATAATTTTTATCAACTCATTTAGCAAAATTCGAACGAATATATACAAATGTTGGAAAAATAGTGCACTGATATATACTACAACACAAGGTATCAACTTCAAGTCTTTTCCTTTTCTATTCACAACTCTCCATTCATTAGATGGAAGGCCTCCAGTCTTCCTGCCATTATTTTTGCCAATATGAGATATCTTCTTGCTACATCAAAGCCTCACAATAAGTACATCACACTGCAAATCATCCATAGAGAATCTATCAAAGCTCCACACACTGCAACACAGTAGCAAAAACCCAACATGCCTAAGCTGCAAAGACACAAAAGTTAAATCCTACTGCATAAATAGTTTTCCTGGAATTCATTAGGGCTATGTTATCTTCCATTAATGACCGCAAATAAGATTCATAATCAAGAGAGACGCTCACAACAATGCCAACCAAATAGCTGCATGAAAATTGGAACACACCAAACATTTTATTTATATATCAGAAAGTGTGGATATAGAAGGATTATGCAATTGTCATACAAACAGTCGATCTATATAGCCAATCGTTAACATCATTGAGATTCATGGAGCTAGCATTGAAATATAGCTCGAAGACATCATACTTCAAAGTATTCATGTGGCTAGAACTATTATAAAAAATAATTTAGGAAGAGGATAAATAATCAAGAAATTTGTGTGGCAGTAATAGTTATAAATTTGATATGTCTGGAACACAACGAAATTCATGTATCTATGCATAAACATGCCAGAACTGGGAATCTTGGCAAATATGGAGACAAGTGTCATTCAGGAAATTCTGCACAAAACCTTAGCTACAGTAGAAAAATGAGGGTCTAAAGCCACTTGTTCCAAAGCTTTTATCAGTTTTCTCTATGCAAGGATGTGAAGACATTCCACAGCAAAGAGGGAAAATGCAGAACTTATAGTGCCATACTGAATCCATAATGGTAAGACTACATAAGCAGTATAGCTGCACCAGAAAAATTCAAAGAGTGTCATATTGTTATCACAAATTTAAGAATTAAAAGCTAATAGAGAGGAAGGTAGGAGGGGTATGAATACATTGTTGTCGCAACTTAACCAGCCTACTGATGCATTGTAGGGTGTGTCCTTGTACATTAAGTTGCATGGTGGATGAAAAAAAGGTTACCTCTCTACCCAATCAGCATTAGATTGCTCCCCAGACAGCAATATCTCTCGTGAGGAAGCCTCCATGAATTCCCCATCGACCCAGATTATGTGCATATCCAGCACGAGAAAGAAGGCAACAATTCCTATCAAACCTTAAAAAAAAAACTGGATAGAATGAACACCTTAAGTCACAAAACCAAAATTTCAATCACAGCCTAATAATGATGCTTTTCTTTCAAATTAGAAGTTTTATAAAGTTTAATATCGCTTTTGTTCATGACGCTTGCGATTAGCACGATGTAAGGGTGCTTGATGTCATGTGGGGCAAGACATATTCCAGACGTCTGCGTCCACAGAAGGATTCACCTGAGACCGGCGATACAACAACCGGCAAAGAGGTGTCAAGCTACAGTCCATAATGGAATAAACGTCTCGGTTATCAATAGGTAAGAGTTGTTTGAGTCCGAGTAGGTTTCCAGGATAGGGATTGAGTCCAATTCTATTATTTATATCAGACCAAAGAGTCTGCAGAAGGAATAAGAAAGAAATCCATTACTTACCTCTGTCTTCCTGATTGCTCTGCTCTGGTTTTCCTCTGTTCCTCCTGCTCTACGACTTCCTGCTTCTTTTCCGCCGGCGTCACGGGACCTCCAGGCCGGCACATGGGGCTTGCTTCCTGGCCGCCGCCTCTCCACAATTACAACCTCCGTTCGATCGCCGGTGCACGTGACAACTTCGTATCAGAGCCAATGGAGGGCTCGGCTGAGATGACAGCACTCACACAACAAATTGCCGATCTCACAGCGACCATGACTCTCAAGATGGGGGAGTTGAAGGCTGAAATAGCTGCAGAGATCGCCGGAGTAAAGGAACGCATCACCTCATTGGAGAAACGCCCTTCGCACATGGGAGATGGATTGCTGCAGGCGCCGCCCAGACTGGCAACCGCCCTCCACAACACAATTCACTCACCCCGCGCTACCATAAGCTCTCATTTCCAACGTTCGATGGGAAGGAAGATCCTCTCGGGTGGCTGGATCGCTGCGAATAGTTTTTCTGAGGACAACACACACCAGAGCACGACAAGGTCTGGCTCGCATCCTATCACCTTACTGGAGCAGCCCATCAATGGTATTATCTCTTGGAGCGCAACAATTTTCTGGGGGAATTAGCCAAGCTACAGGCAGTCAGCACAGTGGAAGACTATCAAGAAAAATTATTAGCATTACTTTGCCGGGCGAAGCCATTGTCTGCATCCCAGCAAGTTCAACTGTTTACCTCTGGCCTCCCTGAACCAACTCGCACCGATGTGGAGCTACAAAATCCCGGCAGCCTTCAATTGGCAATGGCTTTGGCGCGTGCTTATGAGAAGCGACATCTGCTCACTCAGCCAAAACTACCAGTTCGCGTGCCTGGGCAACACCGCCCCCTGCCGACGCCCGTGACAAGTGCTGGACTGCTACCCGCCCCCACCAAAACCCCGCCGTCCATAACAGCAGCGCTGAGTGCAGGACAATCCTCAGCTGCACCAACGCCGTATCCCAAGCGGCAATTGACGGCATCTCAGATGGTGAAACGTCGTCGGATGGGGCTCTGTTTCAACTGCGACGAACAGTTTGTGGCGGGCCACCATTGCAAGCGTTTGTTTCTCCTCGAAATCACACCGGACGATCTACCTCCGGATGAAAACACGGGCGACTCTACGACCCCTGAGGAACCGGCTGTTGGCAATTTGCTCAGGATCGCACACCAGCAGGGAAGAGTAACAATCAGGCGAAGAGAGCTCAAGAACAAAGAACTTGGGGCAAATTTCTGGTTCTATTCTTTGAAGCAAAAACTATTACTTGCTTACTACAATGTTTCTAGCTACTGCTATTTATAGAACACATAGAAGCTTAAAGATCATGCCATCCCATGACCTTTTACATTCTCATGCAGAAACTCACGCATTCACACAGTTGAAACGCTTTGTTGCTTGCATTCACATAGTTGAAACGCTTTGTTGCTTGCATTCACACAGTTGAAACGCTTCGTTGCTTGCATTCACACAGTTGAAACGCCTCGGGACCATTGCCATGAATAGCATTCAACATTCTCCCCATAGTCTTGGCGTGGTCCACGTTCGCAGACACCAAGATGGTGCCACATAGTCGTCAACCTTGCTGCCGGCAACGCCTTCGTTAGTGCATCGACCCGCTGTTCATCAGTGCAGATGAACACGACGCAGATCTGACCACCTTCGACACACTCACGAATGAAATGATACCTTGTGTCGATGTGCTTACTCTGTCCCGACTAGCTCGGCCAACAAAGCCCTAAGCCAGAGTGCCTGGCACCCTGCCGCAGTCGCCGCCATGAACTCAGCCTCGCAGGATGAAAGAGCCACTGTCTTCTGCTTTGGCGAGTTCCACGTAACTAGGCAGTCGTTGACGTAGAATGCCATGCCGCCTGTGCTCTTCCGGTCATCAATATCACCAGCCAGATCACTGTCTGTGAAGCCGGTGATCTCCTCTTCTCCGCCACCACTCCCATACACCAGGACGAACTCAATTGTACCTTTGAGATATCGGAGGATCTACTTCACAGCCTTGTGATGCATCACCGTGGGCTTCTCCATGAATCTACTCGCCACGTCAACTGCGTAGGAGAGATCCGGCCTAGTGTGAAGAAGATAGCGTAGACATCCGATGATGCGCCGGTGCTCGGTGGTGTCAATCGGGTGTCCTTCTGGATCCTTGTGCAGCTAGGTTCTCGGCTCCATAGGAATCTTGGTGGAGTTGCAATCAAACATGCCAAATTGAGTCAATACCTTCTTAGCATATGCAGTCTGCTTGATAGAGATGCCACCATCTCCTTGTGCCACCTCAATGCCGAGGTAGTACGTGAGTAAGCCGAGGTCGCTCATCTCGAACTCACCCATCATTTGCTGCTTGAAGTCTTCAATTGCTTCTAGATCCTCCCTAGTCATGATCAAATCATCCACATAAATATCGACAATGATGCCAGCATTGGCCTTGCCCCTTGTGTACCCGGCTTGCTCCTGTGCACACCTTCTAAAGCCAAGCTGCTTCAGACTTTTATCAAGTCGCGTGTTCCACGCGCGCGGTGCCTACCGAAGTCCATAGAACGCTTTGCTCAATTTGAGCACTAAGTGCTCCTTGTCTTTTACTGTGAACCCCTCCGGCTGGGCCACATAAACCTCCTCCTTGAGTTCACCATTCAAGAATGCTGACTTGACGTCGATGTGATGTACTTGCCACCCGCGGTTAGCCGCAATAGCAAGAATGACACGTATAGTGTCAAGACGAGCAACTGGTGCAAAAACTTCTTCAAAATCAATGCCTTGCCGCTGCACATAACGTTTTGCAACCAACCTGGCCTTATACTTGATGACCTCACCGTCCGAGTTCTTCTTGAGTTTGTACACCCACTTGAGCCCGATCGCCTTATGTCCAACTGGCAACGTGGTGAGCGTCCACGTTGCGTTCTTCTCGATGGCCTCAATCTCCTTGGCCATGGCTTCCTCCCATGCTGGCTGACTAGCAGCCTCGCGGTAAGAGGATGGCTCCTCCATCACCATAAGCATTGCTTCCTCATCAGCTTCTTCATACTCCAGCTCCACACGCGGTGCATCGCGCATGATCTCCTCCATGTGCCTGTACCGGACAGGTCCATCATCGCTGCCGACGTGTCCGCCCGACCACGGTGTGGGCGGGTTCTTGCCCTGGTCGACACCCTCTGTCGTCAGTGGTGCACTGGTCGCCACGACTTGTGGAGTGGTCGGGACAAGTGCTGTCATGGGCACCGGCTCACTTGCCGAGCTACCTATGAAGGGAGATGAACTACCTCCCATCTGCTCGAGATTAGCATCCTCCTCGATCACAAAGTCGGGTGACTAACTATTCCCTGCATCATTCGACCACTTCCATTCCACATTTTCTTCAAATATAACATTGCGACTTACATGGATCTTGCCGCGATGTGGGTCCAGCAGACGGTGAGCTTTGCAACCTTCCTCGACGCCCAAGTACATGAGCGACTGACTGCGGTCGTCGAGCTTCTTGAGGTGTGGCGTGGTCACCTTGGCGTGCGCCGTGCAGCCGAACACACGGACGTGTGCCAGGTGCGGCTTCCTTCCCGATCATGCCTCGAAAGGAGTGCGATCACCCATCACTTTGGTTGGGAGCCGGTTGAGATAGACGGCATGACGCATCACCTCCCCCCAAAATCTGCTGGGCACGCTCATGCTCTTGAGAAGTGAGCGCGCCATAGCCATCACCGTCCTGTTGCGCCTTTCCACCACACCATTCTGCTGCGGTGAAGTGACGTTCAATTCCTGCCTGCTCGCACACCTTTGCGAGCTCAGCCGATAGGAACTCACCACCGCGGTCGGACCGAAGAACCTTCACGTGGCCACTCGCGTTCTCGGCCAACATTTTGGTCTTCATGAATGCCGAGCATGCTTGGTCCTTAGTCCCGATCACATGCAGCCACATCCACCGGGAGTAGTCATCAACAATTAGCATAAAGTAACGATTACCAGCTGGTGTTGATGGCGTGATCGGTCCACACAAATCGATATGCAGGAGTTCGAGTGGCTCCTCCGCTCGGTAGTTGGCTGCCGCCGAGAACGGCAGTCTTGTCTGCTTTGCCACCAGACACGTCCGACACAGCTGGTCAGGATGTGTAATCGGCGGCACACCTACCGCCATTCCCTTGTTGGCGAGCTTCTTCAAGGCTTGGAAGTTGACATGGCCGAGGCGAGCATGGCACAACCATGCTGGGTCATCGAGGCTTGTCAACAGACAAACTGGCCTCGCCAACTGCAGCTCGACGCGATAGAGACGATTCTGAGTTCGTCTCACCTTCATGATCAAGCGCAGAGGATCCTTGATGGACACCTCGAGTACGTCCTCATCCATGAGAACTCAGTGACCAGTCTCAATGAGCTGACCAAGACTCACCATGTTGCTACGAAGTCTGGAGATGTAGTATACCTCCTGGAGCAGCCATTGATCACCATTTTTGCACGCAAAGAGAATTGAGCCCTTACCCTTGATCTGCACCGATGAGCTGTCGCCGAATCTCACCCTTCCGGTGACTCCTTCATCTAGCTCGCGGAATTTCTCCTTGTCACCAGTCATGTGGTTGCTGGCGCCATTGTCAAGGAACCAGACATCGGTCGGTGCTTTAATGTACTCGGCAGTGTGCAGTTCTGGCCACACGTTCTCTTCAATTAGCATGACGACATCTTGTCGGTCTTGCCCGACCAACGATATCTCTTCTGAGACCGCTAGTAGCAGCGCCGGTTCAACGTCGTCGGCACGCGCGAGGTGTGCTACCTCCTTCTTTGGAGCTCGACACTTGTAGGATTCCTTCTTTGTTGTATCAACTCTACAGAAGCCGAAAGCTCGGTCATCCAGACACCGTGTTTCTTAGAACTTACGCAGCTCAAAGAATAAGCCCGCTAGAAAGTCAGATTGTCACACTTTTGTAACTCACGGAGCAAAAGTGTTCCAAGTGTTTGCAAAGGCATGCTAAGCAATTGCGTTTGAGACACTCCATAGCACCAAGAAGAGGAGAGTTTTGTCCAGGAGAAGAGAGTTACAAGCCAGCGGTGCTAGGGACAAAAACAAAATTGACACTTTAGTGTCGTAGCTGAACTACATTTAAAAGATCACGCTTTCAATCGGAGCCAACATGAGAAATATCAGACAAAAAAGCAGCATTGCTACATATCATGCGCATGATTTTTTTTTGCAAATCATTTGAATTTCTAACCTTACGATGTGCATCAAGATTCGTGCGCCTTCCCTCCTCCATCTCCATCTCCGGTGATGCTCCGGTGGGCTTGTCTTCTCCGGCAGCGGCAAGTTAGGGCTTAGTTCGCCGGACTAGGGTTTGGAGTTCACCGGGGCCGGCTATAGAGGGAGGCCAGGGTGGCGGGAGGACCGGCAATGGGTAGCAGCAGCTGCTGGACGGCGAGGTGATTGTGGCGCTGCTGGCCGCGGGTCAAAGGCGAGCGGTGGGCGGTGGAGGTCGGTGGGGACGACAAGGCCTAGAGAATATTAGGAGGCGGCTGGTGGCGGTGGCGAATTCGGCGACGGTAGCCGCTAGAGATGGGGAAGAACGGCGGTGCAGTGGAGATGGAGGCCGGTGGCAGCGGCAGTAGATAGGAGGATGCGAGTGGCCACGGTGGGAGGGGAGGAGGAAGCGGGCGGCGATGGAGGGGGGAGGGGATCGCCGGCGGGCGTTGTCGGCGTCAGAGGCGACACCGGTGAAGCAGTGGCGCGTCGGTGACAGCGGGGTTGGAATCGGGCAGCGGCGGCGGCAGAGAGAAGGATGCGGGCGGCCATACGGGGGATGCTTCCGTTTTATATGGGTTGGGGTCGAGGCAGTTGGTTTGTTGGATTGAGATCCAACGGTCCAGAAACTTGATGATTTTCACCTCAAAATCATTCGAATGATACGTAGTCATTCCAAAAAAAGCAAGCAACCTTTCAGAGATGCCAACAGATTCAGTTCGGCTTATTTTTTGTGGCTTATGGCTGAAAACACCAGAATGGTGAAAAAACATCAGAATGATGGTGAGGCTTATTTAACATAATTAAATTTAAAAAAATTGAAAAATATAAAAAATATGTTAGCCCATCACAAACAACGCAAACGAATACGAGAAAAAAAAGAACCGACAAAAAAGCGCAAAAAAGTCAAAATTCGAAAAAGACGAAATTATGAATAGTGTCAAAATAAGCTTAAGCCAAAAAGCTTAAGCTCTAGTGAGCAGGGCCTCACACGTTGATTGCTGTTAACACAGCAGATCAGAGCGTCATGCCATGCCCTCCAAGATTTGAGTAACATCATCTCCCAATGCCTCCCAATTCTAATCTGATTTATCGCTTTACTATTGCGAAAGAAGAGTATTCAGATTTATTACTTTGTTAAACTTGTTTTTGTATATCATTACTTGAGTGAGATCTGCCCTTGAAGTTAAGAGGAGCCCACTGTCACTCAGTATAAGGTCAAAAACATTTCGACAAGAGAAGTTTGGCTCGAAAGCCAGAAGTGCAGGGAATGAGCGTTATATAGAGCAACAAAAAATATATTGTTGAATCAAATGGAACTATGAGATGGTTTTTTTATGAGACGGTAGTTGAATTGTGTTAAATGCTATAATAGATATCTCTGTGAATGTTCCCATCTAAATCATTAATCTCTCTACCGAAAAGAAGTGAGCATTCCTGTACAGAAACAACAATTTGTAAATCATTAGATAGAAGTGTAAACAGATACCGATCGATAGAGAACAAATTCTCATCTCATTCAGTCTTGTTAATTGATAAAAGCAGAGGAGCCAGTTTATAGGATAATTAACATAACAAATAATGTGGCCGATGAGTCTGCCCTCTTCATGGCGGCCATCGACTCACTGCAGTCAGCTTATTCTGCCTGACGCTGAGTACAATAAGCTATTTTCCAAGAGAAATGCACCTCGCAAAAAATAAAGAAATAATTTTGGTTCAATGCAACTCGGATGAAATAGAGCATGTTAAGATAAGTGATAGAGAGGGCATGTTCTTTTTTGTTACGACTTGTGACTTTTAGGCTATTTATGTGAAAGATTACTGAGTAACTAAAACCGACGTGCGGTTTTTGCCGATATAAATGAAGTCAGTACAGTATGTACTATAATTAATTAGTAGACTCCATCTTAAAAAGACACTCCGTTTAAAAGCTAGTTACTGTAAAAAAATTAAAAGCTGAAAAAGAACAGACGCATATATTTTGTATGAATGTTGTTGCTTTTCTCAAAAATATTTTTCATCGACATATCGGTTACTGTGAACAGATTTCATGTACGCATTTAAGTATTGCTGTGGTCATACGGTCATACACAACGTGCGCATGAAGAAGAAACCGTGACATTGCCAAAGTTCTAGGTGGAGCAATGGTATGCGTACGAAATTGTTGTTACGAATAGTCTACGGAATGGTCATTAAACAACAGCGTAGTCCACACGGAGCACGTACCATTACGGTGGTGATCATTTTGGCTTATTTTTGGTGGCTTATGGCTGAAAAATACTGTAGATGGCTAAAAAAACACTGTAGCTGACAGAGACTTATTTAACATAATTAAATTTAAAAAAATTAAAAAATATAAAAAATATGTTAGCCCATCACAAACAACGCAAACGAATACGGCAAAAAAAAGAACCGGCAAAAAAGCTAAAAAAACCAAAAGTTCAGAAAAAGACGAAATTATGAATAGTAAAAAATAAGCTAGAAGCCAGAAACTGAAGCCGAAACGAGCGGGGCCGGTCCAAGCCACATAGTATGTTTTTTTAGCTATAACCGATAATTTTTTATTATAATCTACTAATATAATAAATAATAATTGTTGAAAAATATCTAAAATTAAAACTAACTAAAAGTCAAAAAGGATGGAGCCACAGTCACACAGCCTCCTTGCCTAGCTCCACCAACAGTTCCAAGTCAAGCTCTTCACTGGATACATTCATGAATCTTCTAAATGCACGAAATCAACCATGGAAAGATGCCAGTCACTCTTGAGAACAGCAAGTTAGCAGCAGCGAGCAGAGCACAGCAAACAGCATTATACATATGCGGTGTGCTATTATATCGTTTATAATTCACATCAACTTTAATAAATATGGTATTTACCTATACCACACCAAAATAAATTAGAATTTATCGATACCAAACTGTATTTTTCAAGATACCATATATTACCGAACTAACAATACCATATTTATTGTATATACCGTATACACCGAACCAAATTTACCGAATTAACTAAATGCACAGCCTGTAGGTTGCAGTCTCTCACATAAGTGCACTCAAGAGCTGTCGTGCATCCTAAGATTCAGAAAACCAACAGCTCATAGATCATGAATGATCTTGGAAAACCTTTCTCACAACTCATCCAAAAGTTCATCGGGACTTTGCTCGATCTTTGAGCACTTTTTCTTAAGTTGGTTTTGTCTCACTTCCTTGATCACGGTCGAGCCCTCATAGTAGTCAATAAGAGTTTTTCATATATCATGAACAGATCTCAAGTGAGCGACACGTTTAAACTCAGATCGACAACACCCTTGAATAAAAAAATTTTGAGCTTCATTATTTGCCTCCACATCAGGTGTGATCACATCGTTATTGCCGGCACTGCATAAGGATTCTTGACCTTAAGCCAAAATGGGTGCCCTTGAGCCTCGATATAGGCATGCATACGAACCTTCCAATAAGAAAAATGACTCCATATAAAAAAGATGCTTGGTAGAATACATGTCTAATGCTATGGTTCCTAAGTCCGGTTAAGATCTATAAGAAGAGTTAGCCGGGTTCTGATACCACTTATAGAACCGGTATGGTAATAAAGGGGGTGAATAGTGTCGTCCAAAAATTTTTCTCAAGTATGTTTGATTCTCTTATCAAATAACTACAGAGTTACGGAAAATAGAATCCACAACCAAAATCCCAAATGAATTCAATTCAACCAAAGAATCAAAATGTGAAAAATCCACAAATCCTAGAGGTCTGATATCTGAAACAGACTGGTCTAATGAGACCTCTGGCGGTCTGACCACTGTGAACAGTAAAACCAGGTAAGTGAATAGTGATTTCAACACTATTGTGAATCCTAAAACCCACGTAACTTTTGATCCGATGATCCAAATGATGTGAGACTTTGCACACACCTTGTTCAAGGTCTCATGAACTTATTCTACCCATGGATTGTAGAAATCCAAGTCAAAGTTTAGATCTTTTCAGATTGAAGCAAGATTGCACTAAAACTAGACGAAATACGAAAACGGTCAACATGACTTATTCGTAGGTAGAGGATAGCCAATATGACTCTAGATGTATTCTCACATATCACAACAAGCAATAATACTGAAGCAATCAAGCCAAAAACCCTCTGATAATAAAATCACTTGTTAAGGCCAAAATCAAATAAAACTAGGTTTCTTTATGGACTTGCTATCAAAGTGTCTAAATGAGTGGGGATTGATTTTCAGAAATTCTCTCTATCTCTTATATATTCTTGGCATAACAAGATGAAGAAGAGGGAAGAGAATAGGAAAACCCAACCAAATTAAAAACAAATCAATCAACACAAGAGAGATTAATGAAGATAAATAAATATTAATGTATTGCTACTTAAGGAATAAAGTTTTACAGTCACTCCACCTTAGAGGAAAGGGAGCACACCACAACACTCTTCTCTCAAACCCTAACCCTTACACTGGTGAACATTTGCTCTCAAGAGAGGATGGTTGGATGGTCAACCATAAGTCTTCATCCCAACCTGCTAATAGATGGACTAACTAGGCATATCTAACCCTAGCGAATACTATCCATTTAGCATATATAGGGGAAACCTGATAACCACACACACCGATTTGAACTCACACAATTCACTCTTGCACACTTTTCTAAGTGTATAAGATCGAATCCGCTAAGTCCTAAACTGTGGTCCAACTTAATCATACCAGCTTGTCCATGATCTAAACCGCATTCCCAAGCGCCGCTCACGTGCCACAGTTTTCTTTCAAAGTCGTTTCTGGTATTTTAGTTAAACTACTAAAATACCCTTCTATTGACCCGGTCTTCTCCTTCTATTGCAATCAATCGTCATGCTTGCCACATGTAGGTGCACCACTAGCTTGCCACGTATCAGTAAGTCTCTATATTCTGATTCCATGGGACCACACCTTATTTGAATCGATCAAGCCACATGGTGCAACCTACCGTTCAAACTTTCCTTTAATATTTTTCGCTTTTCTCGGCCATGCTTGAGCTCACTACCTTACTCAACATTCTCGACGTTCTATGCCTCGACTCTTCTATGAGCGTAGCCCCTGATCCTCGCCGTTGATCGTGGTTGACTGCAAGTGATTCTGCATATCTAAAGACAAATAAATCGTTTTTGGGCATAAATTCTTCATAACTTAACCCACGTTAGTAATAATATATCTCATTTAACATATAAACTCTGATCTAGATCACCAAAACTTATTCCACTACTTAAAAACCCCAAAGCTCACAACCTGTTCGAAGAGCAACAGACAGCCGATCTGACCAGATTTGATCACCGGCTAGACCGCATGTCTCCAGAGCGGTTGAACCGCTATGGTTCAACCGGAAATCCACACTGGCCTCAGGGCCGATCATCTGCTGATTAAATACTACTGACCTCATTAAAGCGTGCAAGCATGCATGGCAAAAAAGCGACTATAGAACAGTCATGGCAACCAACCACAGATAACATTAATCCTCATTAATCCTCACACTTGCATGCAAGGACAGATTACAGCAGTCAACATTTTTAAAACTCGTTACTAGCATGCATGAATGACCCAAGTACATTCTTTTAGTCATACCTGGCTTTCATTTGACTCAAGAACATGCATGGCAATCTGTTAAGACTAGCTCTGCCGTAGCTAACATTTAATTACAATAATTTATCACAACATAATCTAATGTTTAATTGCAATGGTTCATCATAACATAATTTAAGATCTACTCACATGGTTTTTCACATAACTGTACAGATTTGCTAGCTTTCTGCGTGCAGTGCCCACGTAGGTGCAGCGGCGAATCCACCGTGGGTGCTTGTGGGTGCTCGAGCATCCCCTCCTCCGACCATGGAAGAAGACCTGGCCGGCGGTCGCTCGGAGGTTGAACTGTTGAATGTCGGGCGTCGTCGTGTGACCGTGTCGTAGGATGAGCCCGGTCGCCCAGGTTGAAGAACTCGGCATGAGCGCAGGCCAAGCCTAGTCGGTGTCTTAAGGCCCAGCACCCTAGCCGACCCAAATACCCGGCGAATCCTGGCCCAAAACTCCAATGAAAACAGTCAACACTCAACAGGACAACAGTAGATATGAGATCTGGAAGATGAACAGCACGCCTCATTGCCTCAACAGTAGATCTGGACCATCTGGTCGCCGAGTCCGAGAGAGCAGAGACTCAATGACTCACCGTCGCGGCGTCTCCCGCAGCCCGGCGGCCGGCGCAGCGGAGGGGAGCCGGGAGGTGGAGGCGGCCAGCGCGGGGAGGGGATCCGAGGAGGGCGGCGGCGGCGGAGGAGGGGAGCCGGGAGGGGAGGGCCGGAGGCGGTCGGTGAGTCTGCGGAGGGGAGGCCGGAGGCGGTCGACGGCTTGACGCGGCGAAGCAGAGTGACCAGCCGGCCAGGGGAGGTGGTCGGCCACGCGCAGGCGAGGCCGAGCGAAGGAGTGGGGCTAGCGCCTGGCGGGCGGCGCGCGGGCCTTCGGAGTTTGGACGCATTGCCGGGTGTCGGCATCGGAGATTCGGAGTCGGAGAGACGGATTGACGGAGTCACGGAGAGTCAGAGAGGAGTAGAGGACGAGGCCCTGTGTTGGTCTGTGGAATGTGGTGAGGAGTTCTGGAGTTGAAGACACCGAGCGACCGGACCGACTGAGGAATTCCTGTGGCGAGGCGAGGCCTTATGGTGATGATTTGCGCAGTGAGCAACTAAGCTAGTGACGCGTGGCTCCATGGGGACCGACGGCGACCGGCGACAGTGGTTTCACTGGTTTGGTTCACTTTTCTATGTAAGTGAATGTGAATCCTATTTTTTTTATTGTTCTACCAATTTTCAATTTGTTCTCTTCCTATTTATGTATGAATTTGATATTCTAATGGTAAAAGACTAGTAGATATAATTTTGATATATTTATATTGTTCTATAGCATCAACAGTAGAGCTCCCCTCTATTCTCATCCTGGGTACGTAGGTGGACTAATTACCCGAGTAATGCGGATGGCCATTCATACCAGTGCTCTGAAAAGGGTCTACACAAGAGATGGGGTGCCCCTACTTGTTACCGGACAATCTCCTGGTAAGCCACTAAACCAGGCCGATTAGGATGTGCAATCGTTACTAGTACGGTGGCAATACGAATAGCGCTTACAGCTTTTTAGAACCTTGATTGAAACCCATTCTCACTCCATGTGAGGTGCTTCTCAAGCGCCACCGGCGTCGCGCGCTCGGAGCACTCGTGCTGCGGACTGAGCAACTTGGCCAGCCTGATACCCCTTCCCGCTGCATCCCATGCCAAAACTGGGTTTCAAAACCCAAATCATATCTTTCCTGCTACTATATTAAGATGTTGTTTCCATTGTACTATATTAATCACCGAGAGGAGTGCGTAGATTGAAGAGGTTGGAACTTGCAAGCGAGGTCCAAGGTGAAACAAAGGAGAGTTGTGAAAGGCATCAAGACTTGTACAAAATAATCATGGCAACAGCAAACAAGAAAATTACGAAAATATACCGGCTGCAATCAGCTGAGGCATCAGTAGTGACCACCAGTAATAGACATCATCATGCATAAACCACGCAGGTCATCGTGTCAGTTTGCAGATTCAGAGCACAACTCTTGCACACTAGGACACATATGACACACAACCAGCGGCACAAGGTCTGTGACAGCATAGTTATTTCAGTATTTATTCAAGTTTAATCTAAATTTGTACCGTGTTCGTGTAGGACATTGTATGTCTTATGTTAGACGTGGTATGACCGTTGTCACGACTATGCACGGCTGTATCAGACGTGATGTCAACTTATAGCAACGACTCTGATTCGGTTTGCTGCCCGTGTGAGACTCGTGCCTTTCGCCCTATATATGTAACCTAGCAGTTCATGGAAAGAGTAAGAGCTTCATTATAATTTCTTCTCGTGAATTTCGTTTTCTTGTATTTTTTCCGTAAGATGTTTTCACGTTAAATATCTTCTGTTCTTTCTACCATATATTTTTATCATATATTTTATAATAAATAGTATAAGAACTTCCAATTAATTCCAATTCGCTGCCCCTGGTAAAAGTCATCCAGACTCCCAGCCTCTCAGCTGCACAGCAAAATCATCACGCGGCATCGTCGGTAACATCCGGTCCGAAAAAATTGGCCGCTCCGTGTTTTGGCGAGTTGCAATCTGAAGCCAAGGCCGTCTCGTCTCCGTGTCAGGAACAGCGCCGAGCGTTGGGTAGGAATCCAGGAACACGCCCGCGTGGGAGAAAAGGGACTGGCAAATCACAGCGCTTGTTTTCCTCGGTCCCATAACAGAGAATCAACAGCAGCCAGTGTCACATCAATCAGCAGGCCACCTTGCTCCAAGCGGAAGGCAGGTCGGTCTGCAGAGGAAGGAGATAAGAGATTCTCTTTTTTGCGCCCGCACAGGTGCTGTTCTTTTCGGCTACGATTTTTGATTTTTGGTTAAATTTTTTAAATTTTGACTATTTATAGTACAGATTACGGAGAGATATATACTGTAGATCGTTTAACTTGTAGATCTCGTCTTAAAAAATACTCCATTTAAAAGTTAGGTACTGTAGTAAAAGCTAAAAGCCACTGACTTATAAGGTAAAGAACAGGCCCGCAGATGGCTAGCAGGAGCGCCAGAGCTTCGCTCTCTCGGTTAGAAGCAAGTCGAGGGCAGCAGCACGTGACACTCAAAGAGGAGAAAAAAAGTATTTTTTTTCTTTTCCTTGATATCGGTTGTTTCTTTTTGTGTTGTTTTGTTGTTTTTTTCGGCAACAATTGCTACGTGCGTCCGAAGAAGGCTGCCAGTAAAATTTGAAGACCCTGTACCACTACATCCATACAGAAGTGTGTGAAGAATCAACTTCAACTCTGCGATTTTCACTCATCTCAACTCCGTTCTATAACTCGACTTTATATTGAGCGTTGACTCACATTTTACCTCAGCGACTGTTTAAGCGCCAAATTAGCGAATATCACCGCCTGCGTCGCCCAGCACCATGCCATGATGTCACACTACACCATATTCGTCAACCATCTTCTAGCTCAGTCGATCGTCATATTTCATGAAGAAGCTACGTCGTTAGCTCTACATGTTTTTTTTGTGGAGTTCATTGCAATTTAGGTTATTGTGCCTATTATTGGCGGCATCCATACGAGGTTAATCATTGACGATTTTTTTTGATGATCCGTCATCTTCTACAAGTTACCGCAGCAAAATCCGCAGATGAGGAGTCTAAGGAGGACTTGCAGGTTTTCAACACAATTTTGGCTACATTTGATTGAGGAGACTTTAAAGAAAAAACAATGTCAATTATGGGACAACTGAATTTGGTGTTTCAATCACCGTTTGGATATGTTGCAATTTGGATAGCTTACGTGACCGTTATGAGGTTTTGGCAACTTCAATTTTAGAAGTTTAATGACACCCTGATGGTAGCTAGCAAGATGCTCTTCGAAGTTTTGCTATTCATACTCCTACGAGTAAAATTTCCGAGCACCCGCCCGGAATCTCTCAGATGGTCGAGCCATTCAACCCTAGTCCGCCACACCTTCTCGAGACGTTCGTCGTCGAAGATGTACTCCTTGTTAGGAAGATCGTTGGGGTGTAGGACTAGATTCCGAGCGTGACCAAAGGAAGATCCTACCATAAAGTGAGGATTAAAAAATGAAGAGAAGTTAGGATGTTCTTCTTCTCCTTTAGCACCTTCTTTTGCTACGACCATTCCAGTGGTCGTAGTCTTCGCGGTTTTGGCTGCCGCTTTTGTCGCTGCAGTGGTCGTTTTTTCGACCACCTTCTCCATCGTCTTTTTGATGGTGGCAGAACACATGAAACTTAGGCGATGGAGAGGCCGAGCTATAATCGCAAGAAGTGAATTAGTAGTTGAAAAGACAAAGGTAAAATACAGTATACATACTCATATTTTTATACCTTCGAGTTATTACTTTTTACACGAATCTAGAAGAAATCTTCCCAGGGAGTGGTTTCTTCGTCTTCTTTTCCACAACCACGTCTCGTTGCGGGAGAGTAAGGATCTCTTCGACCATGTCCAGTCAAGAGTCTTGAGCCTCTTTGACCATGTCTGATCGAAGCTCTACAACAAGAGTTACTGTCCTTTCCTTTTCTTGTCCTCCTGATGGTCGGAACCAGCTTCGATCATCGGGACAATCTCCTTCCCAATCGCAGGTTCTGTCGATGCGGCAGTTTCCTTCATAAAATATACAAAGCTCTTCTAGTTTACCTTTTCAAGATGCTTGATAAAGCATTCGGAAAGGCTAACTGGGTTAGTTTTGACGTTATAATAGAAGGATACCTTGATCTTAGGAGACGCTTGCTTCAATTCGGCTGCCTCTATTTCACTTGTCACACCTATGTCTGTGACAAGTTGCTGAATAGGAGCATTTGAGGCACCCTGGAGGAAGAATTTTAAGGGGGACAGCGTCTTCTGTGCTCCCTTTTTTCTTATCAACTGTTTTAACCAGTCGGCGCCTTTTGGCCGGAGGAGTTTTCACTCTTTCTACCTCTCTGATCACCATAAATTCGACCCCTTGGTCGTCTTGACGGGAATCCATACCAACGCTCTGCAGAAGAGGAGAATACCACTTGGTGATGCTCTACGACTAGGAGGTCTTAAAGATGAAGTCGATTTTTCGATTACCTTTAAGCGTCCTTCCCTCCTCGGTAGAAACATCCACCAAGATACGAGGAGCCTCCACCTCAAGCGATGAAGCCTTATTGCAAATGGTCTTGACTCGAGAATTGATTTCCACCAAATCTAGGCATGTACAGATAAACATGGTAGTTGATAAGTACACACAAAATTTAACCTAGTTATGAATACGAGTACTAGTATAACTTACCATTCTCGTAGTCCTGGGTTGAATCTGAGACTCCCGAGTACATCCACATGGGATGTGCTCGACGCTTCAAGGGACTAATACGGCGTGTGATGAAGTCCTTCACCACATGCCAGCTCGTAAGCCCCTTGTCCCTAAGCTCCTTGATGGCTGATATGTAGGGGGCTATTCTTGTGACGTCTTTGGGGGCTGAGTTCCAAAGACTGTTCTTCTCCGCAGCCTTCCTGACGAAGGACAAACTGTCTTCACTGGTCGTCTCCTAGTAGAACCACCTCTTCTTCCACCCCGGCCATGAAGATAGGGTAAACAAGGGGATATAAAGCTCTGTCGTCTTATCATGGAGCTTCAATCCGCAACTCCTAGCAATCCCCGCTTGTCGGCTCATCTTGTAGTAGAACCGAAAAAGCTCGAGGTCTGCTGGGATACCTAGATACACCTCACAGAGATATACGAAGACACTGAACATCGTGATCGAATTTGAAACCAAGTTCACCAAATCGACCCCAAAATACTCGAGAACAACCGTCAAGAAGGGATGACCAGGAAGACGGAGGCCACACTCACAATACGCCTAGAACACCGAAATCTCTCCGATCTGTCCAGATGGCCAGCGTTGCCCGGTAGCTTCGATCCATCTGATGAATCACCACGGCGGGATCTTCTCTTTGTATCCAATGCATTCATCTTGGTATGATCCATCTCTGATTCAGCCTAGGTTGATGAAGACTTTGTCATTCTTTCGGGATGTAGGACCGGATGAGGCAACAGAGGGGGGTGAATGGTGCATTAAAAATTCTCCCAAAAATTCAATCCTATCTTTTCTCCAATAGCTAAAGAGCTATGAAGAGGAAGATTGGTTGTTCACGGAAAAACTCAGAGAGAACAGAGAAATCTTGATTTTAAAACTGAGAGGAAAAGAGTCAAAAGACTGTGGTCGAAATCCGGAGAGAGCGAACAATTACCGGAAAATCAAACCGTGGTCGTAAAATCGAGAAAAGCGTAACCGCGGTCGAATCGGTCACCGAGACGATATTCGCAGTGGTCGAGCGACCCACCGAAAAAAGCAGAGATCACTCAAGAAACAAGAAGTCGTGGTCGAATCAACCCACAAGAAATGCAGTGATCGAAATGAAGACTACGGTCAGATCTCGAGAGTTGTGGTCGAGCGACACGGGCGTGGTCGTTACGACAATGTGCTAAGACGAAAAAGAATGAAATGTACCGTGGTCGATACAACGCGGTCGGCAACCAAAAGTGCCGTGGTCAAAATTGCTAGCAGTGGCAGCGCACGACCGTGTCCGTCTGCACAGCGAGACCAAACCGAAAACCGCGACGACCAGCCCTCGTGGTCGTAAGACCGAACACGAGAAGAAGAGCACCCGACGACCGTGGAACTCGCCGAGGTCGTAAAGACGAAACAGAGGATCGGCGCACGCACGACCACCAAAACGAGATTTCAAAGAACTTTGCCACAAAGACCCTAAGCTCAAGAAACTTGAATTCTAGCAAGAGCATGAACTCTAAAAGTGAATTTACCAAGAAACTCAGAAGTCTTTGCTATGAATAGAAAGAACGTTACGATCGAACTCAGAACAGAGGAAGCAGCGAGGCGATCGACTGCAAGAACCGACCGCAAATAACTTTCGATTAAGAAATCGTCGCCATGAAACTTTGTGCGATATTGCTCAAGACCTCAAGAAGCTATTCCAATCTTGAAATGAAATCTTAACAACCAGATTGAAACCTTTTGCGATTTGATCGAGAACGCACAAGAAAGAGTTCATAAACCTATGTCGTTGATTAGAACCGCTCGTGGGTCAAAGCTAGCCAACTTATCTTGTAGCACAATCCCACATGTCACTGCGATTCAAAACAATCAACGAAATCAAGCCAAGAACAAGAGAGAAGATCAAATAGAGAAATCGCAATTAAAACATCCAAGCAATAGACGGAGAACACAACTCAGATAGAGGCAGTGAGATGAATGATTGCATTCATGAAAGTTTCAACATCCACTCCTCTCGGGAGGACAAGCTCTACCCTAGAGCTACCACAGATAAACTCCCAAGGGAGGGAGGGCGGTGCCTCAAGGCCCAAATCCGTCCAACTCTCACATAACACTTGCCTCCCTCTCCTTTTATAGCCTCACACCGAGACTAACCCTAATGGATCCATCCATTAGTCCATACTGATATACCCGAAACCCCATCTAACACCGGTTTTAACACTCACTTTGCCCGCTAACTCAAATGCTTTGCCTGCTATCCCAACAGACCCGCACTTTGCCCGTTAGCGCCAACAGAATCCACTTCTTTTCTCAGGTGCTTTACCAGAGGGACAGCTTCCCGCAGCCTTTGACATTTCTCCAAAATGCCCTCCGCCGCCTTCCGTGAAGCTTCATCCACCGCTTTGTTGTCCATGTTTGCCACCACCGCACGACACGCCCTCTTGGCTTTTCCACGCGCTCGACCTCAACAACTCCCTTGTCTAGTCCCGACCTCCTAAGCCTCACCAAGACATGTCTCCCAAGACTGCAACCGACCGATCGGACCTCAGACTCCTCCGAGTCTAGTCTCGGTCTATTCCGCCGCACACGACCGCACCCAACCTCGACTGTCGGACCTCGGCTCCTCCACGAGCCTAGTCCCGGTCCTCCTCGTTGTTGCCCGTCGTGCTCACCTGGCGCCCAGCCCGGCCTCGCCTCCCCGGCCGCAACCACCTCACCACCTCGATCATCTTGGCGTCTCCGACCGTCTGAACTCAACACCTCCTGTGCCTAGTCCCGTCCTCCCACGCCTCACCATGAAATAGCTCAAGTCCTGCAGCCACACGCACAAGCAAACCGTCACATAGCACCGCACCAACCGATTTAAACAGACTCGCTCACCAACAGAGCTCAAGACTTTTCCACAGAAAATAGACATTGACAAACCCTGTCAAGAAGATGAACCAACAAATCCACAAGGTCCACAACATCACCAGAAACCCAACCGACCGATTCCCACCATAATCGGACACCATATGTGCCCACACGACCGGTTTGAATGAGCTCCATCGACCACGGTCAATCGCCGACAACGTGGTCGAATCCGATCGTCACAACGTGGTCGTAGCACACCCAATCGCCAAAGTGGTCGAACGCCAGCGATACAACGTGGTCGTGAGACCCAAGTCACGATCGCCGACCACATTTAAACCCGCGCTAACGTGGTCGATGCATCGATCACACAACATGGTCAAGACCCTAGCACCCAACGTGGTCGATACTCCGACCGGTACAACGTGGTCGACCGCCCGACCGCCCAACGTGGTCAAGGCTCCGATCCCACAACGTGGTCGTAAACCCTAGCGCCGACTGCCGACCACTGTCAAATCTTCCGAGGGCTTCGCAGCGGGTCGTATAAGCTTCCGATCACTCGTGCGCCGCCGACCGCAACCCGATACTCGACAGAACGTGGTCGTGCGCTACCCGATAGACTTCCGATCACGCTCAAACATGGTCGACACCACCGGCCGCAACCGTAAGGCACTCAACGTGGTCGCACGCACTGTAACGGGTTTCACCATGACCAAATGTGGTCAAATGAGCTCGGTAAATTTCCGACCACGCCAAACATGGTCGTGCGGCCACTGCGTGGTCGTAAACCTCCTGTCGACCTCCGACCACACGCAAAATGATCAATGCGACACGAGGACAAGTCGTATACGACTTCATTTCGCCCGAGTTAATACTTTGCAATAAAGCCCAAAACAAACTCAATTTTCCTTCAAACAACAACAAATACTCATCACAAAGATGGAATCATTTCCACATGATCTCTCAATCTCCCCCTTGATGAGTATATTGACAAACACCGTAAAATATGAAGTTGAGTTTGTAGAAGACGACATGGTCCAAAGATAGAAAATGAAATAATGACCATGTCGCCAGAAGGAACACTAGAGCAATAAATAAAGAGCAAATTGATCTTCAAAACTCTAGCGAGTTCCCGAATTCGAGAAAATTTCTTTTTTTCTTTTCTCCAATCTATTCTCCCCTTTGGCAATAAACACATCAAGTATGCAAGAGAGAGAATAAGTCATGATGATGGATGAAATGGTGATTTGATTATTCAAAGTATGCAGAGCCATGAGAATTATCCAAATGACCAAAATGTATTACACCAAGCCATAACATACAAGTATGCTACAAAGATCATGACTATGTATGTAAAGTGAAGCTAAGCAAAATAAGGTATATTCTGAATTTTAATTGAAGTGCTTAGCAAGTCAAGTCAAACAAGATTTTAGTCTAGCTAATGATATCCACAAATGATGCAAGCCATGTCAATAAGCTAAATGGAATCAAGAAGCTGGTGTTGAGCAAACTAGAGTGCTATTTGTTCAAGAATGATACAATTGTTGAAGTACATTGAACATTTTAGCAATTGAGCACATTTGATATTTTTCTTTAGAGATCACATGGTTGTTTTCAACCATCTTTTATTCACCATGTGCTAGACCTCAAGCCTTATGCGATCATTCCAAGCGAGAAGCTTAAGGAAATGATCTTGGTCATCCAAAACTCCCCGAGTTCATGCCTTGTGCAATGGCAAGCCGCCTCATGAGAAAGAATTGGTGAGATCAGTTTTTTCGCACAAAAGAGATCTGTTTGCTTTTAATAGATTGTACTAACTTATGTGTCATCAAGAAACTGTATAGCTCAATCTATTGGTCAACTAAGATTCAAGACTCAACTCAGCCTATTTGACATGGCGAGAATCATAAAAGGATAACACAAGGCTGACTAGTCTCAAATATGAACATGACATGAATTAGGTCAAATTTGGCATTTTAATTAACCTATCATGGCAAAGACTTGACTACACATATAAAGTCATGATCGACTAGCAATGGAGCACAAATCATGGCAAGGTGTAAAGCATTGAAAGCATGTCATAACCGGATAATAATCAAGGCTCAATGTGGTTATATTACAATGCGTAATGCAATGCGTAAAATCCACCCCCTTAACATGTGATGCGACTTTTAGTTCAAGTTGAGTTAAGTCAAAATTAAGCTCGTAAGTTCCCAAATGAACTCCCCAACCAAAGCAATAAACAAGAAGTCGGTAAAGAGAAGAGAAAACAGTATCCTTAAAGCATAGATAAGAGTAAGAAGTCTAACTAGACGAGAGAAACGCCTAATCTATGCTAGGAGGACTAACCCAAATGCACCCGATGCAAAGGCAACAAAAATGAGAACAGAGCAAGATAAATGAATAAAGCAAGAAACACGTAAACTCCTTCTCACAATAGTCCATAAGGACAAACCACCCTAAGCTCTCCACGAAACATAGCCTAATGCAGACGTAAAGACTCCAACTCCCCTAGAGAAGACAAATTGAGAAGAACCGTAAAATTTGGCACAAAATCCAAAAGGGAAGGTTCTAACTCAAGAAGGTGATCCTCAAACACACTCTATCCTCATGGTCTCTAGCCTATAACCTCATACCACGGAGCAAAGGCACACTATGTCAATGCAAAAGACTCTAGTGGCCAAGAAAAGTTCAATCTAGGTAGAAGAGAATCCTAGAGAACCAAAGCCCAAACTAGGTAGTAAATAATCCTAGAGAACCATTTGGATGAGAAGTGTGATTGAGACAACATCACCTAGAGTTAGCTCCTCTCGACCAAACCGACCCTTCCTACCACTAGAGGACATATACTATGCAAAGCCGAGAGGCGGGAAGCGTAACACTAAAGATCACAGGGAGCAAACCTCGGTTACAGCTTGCTCGGGAGGTTGTTGTAGTGGTCGAGGTCGAATATGTGTCCGTGACGAGGTCGTAGATGAGTCCCGGACATGGTCGCACATGTGTTCGCACCTCATCAGCGATCAAGTCATGTAATCGGGCGTTGTCGAGTCCGAGTTCACCATGGTCGCAGATGAATCCAAATTGAGTCCGCACCATAGTCGAGATGATTCGGGGTCGCGATTGATCTTGGGTCTAGACCGTGGTCGTGACGAGTCCGAGAATGGTCGGAGTCGTGTTCGTGTGGTCGAACTCGCTACCGAGGATCGATTGTAGTTGAGTCTCAGTCGTGGCGAGTTGAGTCCGGATCGTAGTCGTGGTCGAATCCGCTCATGGTCGTGTATGGGTTCACCGAGAGTCCATACCGTGGTCGTAGAAACTACGACGTGGTCATAAAGACCAGGGAGCGGTCGTAAACAGCTGTACCACTCTCCCCTCATTCATAACCTGCGGATTAAACATAGGGGAACAATCGGTGTCCTAGTACTGGTAAATGATATACAACATGGAACCAAGATCGAGACAAATGATAACAACAAGAGCATCACTAGTATTAAAGACATAGAACACATGAGAACACGCACCGCCACAAGCTCAATCTAGCCCTCAACAAAAGCATCTAGAGCGGCAAGCCTAGAGCCACCAAATACTAGAAGAAGCTTGTGACCTAACCACAAATCTCATGATATCTAAGCATAAGCACGTACTAATGCTACAAAGATGTTGTACAGCTTTATTTCATGCCAAAACTTAAATGAATAAGATCAAGATATACATGTATCACAATGAATCACAACCATACACATAGCAGGTGACAGGAACAGTCACAGAAGCATATGCTAGCATGGATAAAAGCATGTATAATAGAAAATATACAAAGGCATGAATAAACGCAGATCATGACACGTAGAAACTATCCAAGATATACCCAAGCTCATACCGTCCATACATATGCATACATCATGTAGACATACAACATGACAAATCAAAATCATGAAAAGTATGCTAACATGTATAAATAATGATGAATGAACATAAGGAGCAAGATGTGAACCATGATAGATACTACGAGCACAAGGTCATGATGATACTTGACTTCTAATACACACATTCTACTTAGCTCATGAAGTCAAGTCAAAGCTTAAGCATCTAACAAATACAACAAGGTGCATGGATACTTAAGCAACATACACATAAAGGCATGACATGAAAGCATTGAGAGAAAACATGCCAGTATGGAACAAGTGAGCGCATGAACAAGCACAACATGCCAATTATGGTCAAACATGAGTATAAGGGCACGAGGGTATAGAGTAGCTCACAAAGTAGGTGGAGACGCCAAACGTGAAGGTACATACCTCTTGGAGGCCATGAAGTGGAGAACCAACAAATGTTCTAGTCACGTGATGAAGCGTAAGACTAAAATCCATTCGATCTCATGTTCTCCATCCAACGCCCGGACACCTACAAAGACAAGAACAAAGTGCCCAAGTCTTGGATCCCGAAGGGTTAGTAAGCAAATGCTTGGGCTTCAAGACTTGACACACGGCCACTCGGTGAGAAAGGAGTGGTCGTTCGTACTCGACTACGGTTGAGAAGAAATGAGCGTGGTCATAGCACGAGAGGCGTAGTCTTGAATGACTATAGCCGAGAGATGTGGTCGTTGGTCGTTACAACCACGGCTGGGAATCGCAGGTGTGGTCGTAAGTCAGTTATGACCACGACAATCGAGCAACGGCCGGCCGGACCAGCAATCGTGCTCGTAGGGACTTTCGACCACGGTAACAAGCGGAAGTGTCCGCCACAGACATGGTCGATGCGCCACGACTATGTCGAGAAGTCAAGTTGTGGTCGTGGGCATTACGACTACAACGACGACACGCAGAGGAACTCGCCTTTACTACACTCTAGCAAGCTCACACTCCTCTACACATGTGCGGTGAGTCAAAGTTTTAATTTCTCATTTGCAGATTTTAACATTCAAGTAGAGAAATTAAATTTTCACCGTCTACAGAGAAAGACTCACAACCTACACATGAGAAATGAGATTTCAACCTAGCAAGAACAATCTAGCAATTTATAATCTAGGCACCTCACAATATCCCAAGAGCAAGTATAATCATTTGGACAAGGCCAAGGTCATAATGAGTTTTACCTTGCTCATGATAAGTCGACGCTTATCATTATTATCCGTGTGTTCTCCAAGGCTTTCTCCTTCCGGCACTTGATCAACCAAAGGACAAGAATGAACCACAAAGCTCACACTTGTGGTCTCTTGCAAATAAAATCATCCTCTAGCCAAATCAAGCCTCTTGTCTCAAAGGACATTATTGGCAAAACCACCCCAATAAGATTCAAAGAAAAGTTCACAAGATTCCCTACTAGTTGCATGCTCAAGATCGGTTAAGATCCAATTCAGAGCCAACCTCGCTCTGATACCAATTGTAGGACCGGATGAGGCAACAGAGGGGGGTGAATGGTGCCTTAAAAATTCTCCCAAAAATTCAATCCTATCTTTTCTCCAATAGCTAAAGAGCTATGAAGAGGAAGATTGGTTGTTCACGGAAAACTCGAGAGAACAGAGAAATCTTGATTTTAAACCGAGAGGAAAAGAGTCAAAAGACGTGGTCGAAATCCGTGAGAGAAACGAACAAATTACCGGAAAATCAAACCGTGGTCGTAAAATCAGAGAAAAGCAGAACCGCGGTCGAATCGGCTGCCGAGACGATATTCGCAGTGGTCGAGCGACCCAGCTGAAAACAGCAGAGATCACTCAAGAAACAAGAAGGCGTGGTCGAATCAACCCACAAGAAACAGAGTGATCGAAAATGAAGACTACGGTCGATATCGAGAGTCGTGGTCGTGGCGACACGGCGTGGTCGTTACGACGGCCGCTAAGACGAAAAAGAATGTAAACGGTGTGGTGGTCGATACAACGCGGTCGGCAACCAAAAGTGCCGTGGTCAAAATCGCTAGCGATGGCGGTAAGACGACCGTGTCCGTCGCACACGAGACCAAACCGAAAACCGTGATTACCAGCGTGCGTGGTCGTAAGACCGAACACGAGAAGAAGAGCAGCCGTACGACCGTGGAACTCGTCGAGGTCGTAAAGACGAAAACAGAGGATCGGCGCACGCACGACCACCAAAACGAGATTTCAAAGAACTTTGCCACAAAGACCCTAAGCTCAAGAAACTTGAATTCTAGCAAGAGCATGAACTCTAAAAGTGAATTTACCAAGAAACTCGAAGTCTTTGCTATGAATAGAAAGAACGTTACGATCGAACTCGTAGCAGAGGAAGCAATGAGGCGATCGATCGCAAGAACCGATCGCAAATAACGTTCGATTAAGAAATCGTCGCCATGAAACTTTGTGCGATATTGCTCAAGACCTCAAGAAGCTATTCCAATCTTGAAATGAAATCTTAACAACCAGATTGAAACCTTTTGCGATTTGATCGAGAACGCACAAGAAAGAGTTCATAAACCTATGTCGTTGATTAGAACTGCTCGTGGGTCAAAGCTAGCCAACTTATCTTGTAGCACAATCCCACATGTCACCGCGATTCAAAACAATCAACGAAATCAAGCCAAGAACAAGAGAGAAGATCAAATAGAGAAATCGCAATTAAAACATCCAAGCAATAGACGGAGAACACAACTCGATAGAGGCAAGGAGATGAATGATTGCATTCATGAAAGTTTCAACATCCACTCCTCTCGGGAGGACAAGCTCTACCCTAGAGCTACACACGATAAACTCCCAAGGGAGGGAGAGGCGGCTGCCTCCAAGGCCCAGCCGTCCAACTCTCACATAACACTTGCCTCCCCTCTCCCTTTTATAGCCTCACACCTGAGACTAACCCTAATGGATCCATCCATTAGTCCATACTGGGATAACCCAAAACCCCATCTAACACCGGTTTTAACACTCACTTTGCCCGCTAACTCAAATGCTTTGCTGCTATCCCAACAGACCGCACTTTGCCCGTTAGCGCCAAGAATCCACTTCTTTTCTCGTGTGCTTTACGGAGGGACAGCTTCCCAGCCTTTGACATTTCTCCAAAATGCCCCTCCGCGCCTTCCAGAAGCTTCATCCACCGCTTTCTTGTCCATGCTTTGTCGACCACCCGCACGACACGTCCTCTTCGGCTTTTCCACGCTGCTCGACCTCAACAACTCCCTTGTCTAGTCCCGACCTCCTAAGCCTCACCAAGACATGTCTCCCAAGACTGCAAACCGACCGATCGGACCTCCGACTCCTCCGAGTCTAGTCTCGGTCTATTCCGCCGCACACGACCGCACCCAACCTCCTCGACTGTCTCGACCTCGCCTCCTCCCGAGCCTAGTCCCGGTCCTCCTCGTTGTTGCCCGTCGTGCTCAGCCTGGCGCCCAGCCCGGCTCCTCGTCTCGGCCGCAACCACCTCACCACCTCGATCATCTTCGGCGTCTCCGACCGTCTGAACTCAACACCTCCTGTGCCTAGTCCCGGTCCTCCCACGCTCACCATGAAATAGCTCAAGTCCTGCGCCCACACGACAAGCAAACCGTCACATAGCACCGCACCAACCGACGAAACAGACTCGCCACCAACAGAGCTCAAGACTTTTCCACGTAAAATAGACATTGACAAACCCCGCCAAGAAGATGAACCAACAAATCCACAAGGTCCACAACATCACCAGAAACCCAACCGACCGATTCCCACCATAATCGGACACCATATGTGCCCACACGACCGGTTTGAATGAGCTCCATCGACCACGGTCAATCTGCCGACAACGTGGTCGAATCCGATCGTCACAACGTGGTCGTAGCACACCCAATCGCCAAAGTGGTCGAACGCCAGGCGATACAACGTGGTCGTAGACCCAAGTCACGACTGCCGACCACATTTAAACCCGCGCTAACGTGGTCGATGCACTGATCACACAACATGGTCGAAGATCCTAGCACCCAACGTGGTCGATACTCCGACCGGCACAACGTGGTCGACCGCCCGACCGCCCAACGTGGTCAAGGCTCGATCCCACAACGTGGTCGTAAACCCTAGCGCCGATGCCGACCACCGCCAAATCTTCCGAGGGCTTCGCAGCGGTCGTCGATAAGCTTCCGATCACTCGTACGCCGCTCGACCGCAACCCGATACTCAGCAACGTGGTCGTACGCTACCCGATAGACTTCCGATCACGTTCAAACATGGTCGTACACCACCCGGCTGCAACCAGAAGGCACTCAACGTGGTCGTACGCACCAGAACGGGTTTCGACCATGACCAAATGTGGTCAAATGAGCTCGGTAAATTTCCGACCACGCCAAACATGGTCGCACGGACCATCTGCGTGGTCGTAAACCTCCTGTCGACCTCCGACCACACGCAAAATGATCAGACAAGACACGGGGACAAGTCGTACCGACTTCATTTCGCCCGAGTTAATACTTTGCAATAAAAGCCCAAAACAAACTCAATTTTCCTTCAAACAACAGTCAAATACTCATCACAAAGATGGAATCATTTCCACATGATCTCTCAATCTCCCCCTTGATGAGTATATTGACAAACACCGTAAAATATGAAGTTGAGTTTGTAGAAGACGACATGGTCCAAAGATAGAAAATGAAATAATGACCATGTCGCCAGAAGGAACACTAGAGCAATAAATAAAGAGCAAATTGATCTTCAAAACTCTAGCGTTCCTGAATTCGAGAAAAATTTCTTTTTTTTTTTCTCCAATCTATTCTCCCCCTTTTGGCAATAAACACATCAAGTATGCAAGAGAGAATAAGTCAAAAAGATGGATGAAATGGCTGATTTGATTATTCAAAGTATGCAGAGCCATGAGAATTATCCAAAATGACCAAAATGTATTACACCAAGCCATAACATACAAGTATGCTACAAAGATCATGACTATGTATGTAAAGTGAAGCTAAGCAAAATAAGGTATATTCTGAATTTTAATTGAAGTGCTTAGCAAGTCAAGTCAAACAAGATTTTAGTCTAGCTAATGATATCCACAAATGATGCAAGCCATGTCAATAAGCTAAATGGAATCAAGAAGCTGGTGTTGAGCAAACTAGAGTGCTATTTGTTCAAGAATGATACAATTGTTGAAGTACATTGAACATTTTTAGCAATTGAGCACATTTGATATTTTTCTTTAGAGATCACATGGTTGTTTTCAACCATCTTTTTATTCAGCCATGTGCTAGACCTCAAGCCTTATGCGATCATTCCAAGCGAGAAGCTTAAGGAAATGATCTTGGTCATCCAAAACTCCCCTGAGTTCATGCCTTGTGCAATGGCAAGCCGCCTCATGAGAAAGAATTGGTGAGATCGGTTTTTCGCACAAAAGAGATCTGTTTGCTTTTAATAGATTGTACTAACTTATGTGTCATCAAGAAACTGATAGCTCAATCTATTGGTCAACTAAGATTCAAGACTCAACTCACCTATTTGACATGGCGAGAATCATAAAAGGATAACACAAGGTCGACTAGTCTCAAATATGAACATGACATGAATTAGGTCAAATTTGGCATTTTAATTAACCTATCATGGCAAAGACTTGACTACACATATAAAGTCATGATCGACTAGCAATGGAGCACAAATCATGGCAAGGTGTAAAGCATTGAAAGCATGTCATAACCGGATAATAATCAAGGCTCAATGTGGTTATATTACAATGCGAGAATGCAATGCGAAAATCCACTCCCCTTAACATGTGATGCACTTTTAGTTCAAGTTGAGTTAAGTCAAAATTAAGCTCGAGTTCCCAAATGAACTCCCCACAGACCAAAGCAATAAACAAGAAGTGGTAAAGAGAAGAGAAAGCAGGCGATCCTTAAAGCATAGATAAGAGTAAGAAGTCTAACTAGGCGAGAGAAACGCTCTAATCTATGCTAGAGGACTAACCCAAATGCACCCCGATGCGGTGCAACAAAAATGAGAACAGAGCAAGATAAATGAATAAAGCAAGAAACACGAAACTCCTTCTCACAATAGTCCATAAGGACAAACCACCCTAAGCTCTCCACGAAACATAGCCGAATGACATGAAAGACTCCAACTCCCCTAGAAGACAAATTGAGAAGAACCGGAAAATTTGGCACAAAATCCAAAAGGGAAGGTTCTAACTCAAGAAGGTGATCCTCAAACACACTCTATCCTCATGGTCTCTAGCCTATAACCTCATACCACGGAGCAAAGGCACACTATGTCAATGCAAAAGACTCTAGTGGCCAAGAAAAGTTCAATCTAGGTAGAAGAGAATCCTAGAGAACCAAAGCCCAAACTAGGTAGTAAATAATCCTAGAGAACCATTTGGATGAGAAGTGTGATTGAGACAACATCACCTAGAGTTAGCTCCTCTTGACCAAACCGACCCTTCCTACCACTAGAGGACATATACTATGCAAAGCCGAGAGGCGGAAGCGAACACTAAAGATCACAGGGAGCAAACCTCGGTTCATAGTTGCTCGGGAGGTTGTTGTAGTGGTCGAGGTCGAATATGTGTCCGGGGCGAGGTCGTAGATGAGTCTGGACATGGTCGTACATGTGTTCGCACCTCATCAAGCGATCGAAGTCATGTCTTGGGCGTTGTCGAGTCCGAGTTCACCATGGTCGCAGATGAATCCAAATTGAGTCCGCACCATAGTCGAGATGATTCAGGGTCGCGATTGATCTTGGGTCTAGACCGTGGTCGAGACGCAGTCCGAGAATGGTCGAGTCATGTTCGTGTGGTCGAACTCGCTGGTGAGGATCGATTGTAGTTGAGTCCGAGTCGTGGCGAAGTTGAGTCCGGATCGTAGTCGTGGTCGAATCCGGCTCATGGTCGTATGGGTTCACCGAGAGTCCATCTTGTGGTCGTAGAAACTACGACGTGGTCATAAAGACCGTGGAGCGGTCGTAACAATTGTACCACTCTCCCTCATTCATAACTGCGGATTAAACATGGGGAACAAGCGGTGTCCTAGTCTTGGGGTAAATGATATACAACATGGAACCAATCTTGAGACAAATGATAACAACAAGAGCATCACTAGTATTAAAGACATAGAACACATGAGAACACGCACCGCCACAAGCTCAATCTAGCCCTCAACAAAAGCATCTAGAGCAAAGAAGCCTAGAGCCACCAAATACTAGAAGAAGCTTGTGACCTAACCACAAATCTCATGATATCTAAGCATAAGCACGACTAATGCTACAAAGATGTTGTACAGTTTATTTCATGCCAAAACTTAAATGAATAAGATCAAGATATACATGTATCACAATGAATCACAACCATACACATAGCGGTGTGAGAATAAATCACGAAGCATATGCTAGCATGGATAAAAGCATGTATAATAGAAAATATACAAAGGCATGAATAAACGCAGCATCATGACACAGAGAAACTATCCAAGATATACCCAAGCTCATACTGTCCATACATATGCATACATCATGTAGACATACAACATGACAAATCAAAATCATGAAAAGTATGCTAACATGTATAAATAATGATGAATGAACATAAGGAGCAAGATGTGAACCATGATAGATACTACGAGCACAAGGTCATGATGATACTTGACTTCTAATACACACATTCTACTTAGCTCATGAAGTCAAGTCAAAGCTTAAGCATCTAACAAATACAACAAGGTGCATGGATACTTAAGCAACATACACATAAAGGCATGACATGAAAGCATTGAGAGAAAACATGCCAAGATGGAACAAGTGAGCGCATGAACAAGCACAACATGCCAATTATGGTCAAACATGAGTATAAGGGCACGAGGGTATAGAGTAGCTCACAAAGTAGGTGGAGACGCCAAACGTGAAGGTACATACCTCTTGGAGGCCATGAGTGGAGAACCAACAAATGTTCTAGTCACGTGATGAAGCGAAGACTAAAATCCATTCGATCTCATGTTCTCCATCCAACGTCGGACACCTACAAAGACAAGAACAAAGTGCCCAAGTCTTGGATCCCGAAGGTTAGTAAGCAAATGCTTGGGCTTCAAGACTTGACACACGGCCACTCGGCGAGAAAAGGAGTGGTCGTTCGTACTCGACTACGGTTGAGAAGAAATGAGCGTGGTCATAGCACGAGAGGCGTAGTCTTGAATGACTATAGCCGAGAGATGTGGTGGTTGGTCGTTACAACCACGGTGGGAATCGCGGTGTGGTCGTAAGTCGCTTATGACCACGACAATCGAGCGCGGCCTCGAGACCAGCGATCGTGCTCGTGGGGACTTTCGACCACGGTAACAAGCGGAAGTGTCCGCCCGGCAGACATGGTCGTATGCGCCACGACTATGTCGAGAAGTCAGTTGTGGTCGTGGGCATTACGACTACAACGACGACACAACAGAGGAACTCGCCTTTACTACACTCTAGCAAGCTCACACTCCTCTACACATGTGCGGTGAGTCAAAGTTTTAATTTCTCATTTGCAGATTTTAACATTCAAGTAGAAATTAAATTTTCACCGCTCTGAGAAAGACTCACAACCTACACATGAGAAATGAGATTTCAACCTAGCAAGAACAATCTAGCAATTTATAATCTAGGCACCTCACAATATCCCAAGAGCAAGTATAATCATTTGGACAAGGCCAAGGTCATAATGAGTTTTTACCTTGCTCATGATAAGTCGACGCTTATCATTATTATCCGTGTGTTCTCCAAGGCTTTCTCCTTCCGGGCACTTGATCAACCAAAGGACAAGAATGAACCACAAAGCTCACACTTGTGGTCTCTTGCAAATAAAATCATCCTCTAGCGAAATCAAGCCTCTTGTCTCAAAGGACATTATTGGCAAAACCACCCCAATAAGATTCAAAGAAAAGTTCACAAGATTCCCTACTAGTTGCATGCTCAAGATCGGTTAAGATCCAATTCAGAGCCAACCTCGCTCTGATACCAATTGTAGGACCGGATGAGGCAACAGAGGGGGGTGAATGGTGCCTTAAAAATTCTCCCAAAAATTCAATCCTATCTTTTCTCCAATAGCTAAAGAGCTATGAAGAGGAAGATTGGTTGTTCACGGAAAAACTCAGAGAGAACAGAGAAATCTTGATTTTAAAACTGAGAGGAAAAGAGTCAAAAGACTGTGGTCGAAATCCAGGAGAGAAACGAGCATTACCGGAAAATCAAACCGTGGTCGTAAAATCGAGAAAAGCGTAACCGCGGTCGAATCGGGTCACGAGACGATATTCGCGATGGTCGAGCGACCCACTGAAAATGCGAGATCACTCAAGAAAGCGAAGGCGTGGTTGAATCAACCCACAGTAAAACAGAGTGATCGAAAATGAAGACTACGGTCGTATCTGAGAGCTGTGGTCGTAGCGACACGGGCGTGGTCGTTCTGACAGTGTTGCTAAGACGAAAAAGAACGAGCAATGTACCGTGGTCGATACAACGCGGCCGGCAACCAAAAGTGCCGTGGTCAAAGCGCTAGCGATGGCGGTAGACGACCGTGTCCGTCGCACAGTGAGACCAAACGAAAACCGTGACGACCAGCGTGCGTGGTCGTAAGACCAACACGAGAAGAAGAGCACCCGACGACCGTGGAACTCGTCGAGGTCGTAAGACGCAACAGAGGATCGCCGCATACGACCACCAAAACGAGATTTCAAAGAACTTTTGCCACAAGACCCTAAGCTCAAGAAACTTGAATTCTAGCAAGAGCATGAACTCTAAAAGTGAATTTACCAAGAAACTCAGAAGTCTTTGCTATGAATAGAAAGAACGTTACGATCGAACTCGAGCGAGGAAGCAATGAGGCGATCGATCGCAAGAACCAGATCGCAAATAACGTTCGATTAAGAAATCGTCGGCCATGAAACTTTGTGCGATATTGCTCAAGACCTCAAGAAGCTATTCCAATCTTGAAATGAAATCTTAACAACCGATTGAAACCTTTGCGATTTGATCGAGAACGCACAAGAAAGAGTTCATAAACCTATGTCGTTGATTAGAACGCTCGTGGGTCAAAGCTAGCCAACTTATCTTGTAGCACAATCCCACATGTCACTGCGATTCAAAACAATCAACGAAATCAAGCCAAGAACAAGAGAGAAGATCAAATAGAGAAATCGCAATTAAAACATCCAAGCAATAGACGGAGAACACAACTCAGATAGAGGCAGTGAGATGAATGATTGCATTCATGAAAGTTTCAACATCCACTCCTCTCGGGAGGACAAGCTCTACCCTAGAGCTACACACGATAAACTCCCAAGGAGGGAGGCGGCCGCCTCCAAGGCCCAAATCCCAACTCTCACATAACACTTGCCTCCCTCTCCCTTTTATAGCCTCACACTGAGACTAACCCTAATGGATCCATCCATTAGTCCATCTGGGATAACCCGAAACCCCATCTAACACCGGTTTTAACACTCACTTTGCCCGCTAACTCAAATGCTTTGCTCGCTATCCCAACAGACCCGCACTTTGCCCGTTAGCCAGCAGAATCCACTTCTTTTCTCAGGTGCTTTACGAGAGGGACAGCTTCCCCCGCAGCTTTGACATTTCTCCAAAATGCCCCTCCGCTGCCTTCCAGGAAGCTTCATCCACCGCTTTGTTTGTCCATCTTTGTCACCCACCGGCACGACACGTCCTCTTGACTTTTCCACGTCGTTCGGACCTCAACAACTCCTTGTCTAGTCCCGACCTCCTAAGCCTCACCAAGACATGTCTCCCAAGACTGCAACCGACGGACCTCAGACTCCTCCGAGTCTAGTCTCGGTCTATTCCGCCGCACACGACCGCACTCCAACCTCCCGACTGCGGACCTCGGCTCCTCCACGAGCCTAGTCCGGTCCTCCTCGTTGTTGCCCGTCGTGCTCGGCTCTGCGAGTTCCAGCTCGGTTCCTCGTCTCCTACTCGCAACCACCTCACCACCCTCGATCATCTTGGCGTCTCCGACCGTCTGAACTCAACACCTCCACGTGCCTAGTCCGGTCCTCCCACGCCTCACCATGAAATAGCTCAAAGTCCTGCAGCCACACGGACAAGCAAACCGTCACATAGCACCGCACCAACCGACTAAACAGACCGCCTCCAGCAGAGCTCAAGACTTTTCCACGTAAAATAGACATTGACAAACCACATCAAGAAGATGAACCAACAAATCCACAAGGTCCACAACATCACCAGAAACCCAACCGACCGATTCCCACCATAATCGGACACCATATGTGCCCACACGACCGGTTTGAATGAGCTCCATCGACCACGGTCAATCTGCCGACAACGTGGTCGAATCCGATCGTCACAACGTGGTCGTAGCACACCCAATCGCCAAAGTGGTCGAACGCCAGGCGATACAACGTGGTCGTAGACCCAAGTCACGACTGCCACCACATTTAAACCCGCTAACGTGGTCGATGCATCGATCACACAACATGGTCAAGACCCTAGCACCCAACGTGGTCGATACTCGACCGGTACAACGTGGTCGACCGCCCGACCGCCCAACGTGGTCAAGGCTCCGATCCTGGCAACGTGGTCGTAAACCCTAGCGCCGATCGCCGACCACCGTCAAATCTTGAGGGGCTTCGCAGCGGGTCGTATAAGCTTCCGATCACTCGTCGCCGCTCGACCGCAACCCGATACTCAACAGAACGTGGTCGTGCGCTGCCCGATAGACTTCGATCACGTTCAAACATGGTCGTACACCACCCGGCTGCAACCAGAAGGCACTCAACGTGGTCGTGCGCACGAGCGGGTTTCGACCATGACCAAATGTGGTCAAATGAGCTCGGTAAATTTCCGACTACGCTCAAACATGGTCGTGCAGACCACCGTGGTCGTAAACCTCCTGTCGACCTCCGACCACACGCAAAATGATCGACGCGACACGAGGGACAAGTCGTACACGACTTCATTTCGTCCAGAGTTAATACTTTGCAATAAAAGCCCAAAACAAACTCAATTTTCCTTCAAACAACAGTCAAATACTCATCACAAAGATGGGATCATTTCCACATGATCTCTCACGGGAGATTGGAAGGGATTCGTGCGAGATTAGAGATTGATTGGAGGCGGAGAGCTCGAACGAGTTGAAGCAAATGGGGAAGTGAAAACCAAAAGTCTCCCCCGGTAAGTCTTTATAACCAATGTGTTGGTTACTTCTCTCGGGAACTGAATGTTTGCTTTGGGAACCAAACGTTTACTTTGGGAACCGATTCGACGGACATCTCAAGGAAAATTGATTGCATTTTCTCTGTCCTATGTCTTTCTGTCTTCACAACTCAAGTAAAATTACCAAATCAACCAAGCCACTTCCTAGTCGATAAGGGTTAATAAGGTCTTTGCTTTTGACCACTCTTTATCTCTCTTTGACAACAACTGCTACATGGTGAATGGCCTCTCATGTCTTTCTGACAGTAACCACACACTCTCGGTTTAATCTAAGTAGTGTAGACAGGCTTGGCTCCTTTTGTACTCAACTCTGACAGGTTACCAAGGGCAGGAAAATCATTGATGGTGCATAACAACATGGCACATAGAGTGAAGTTCTCTCGTTTGTCCGCATCCCATACCTGTACCCCTTCATTCCACAGTGTCACAAGATCTTTCATCAATGGTGCTAGGTACACATCAATATCCTTCCCAAGTTGCTTCAGCCCTTGGATACGTAGTGAAATCAAAATGTACTTCCGCTTCATGTATAGCCAAGGAGGAAGGTTGCACATGCATACATTCACGGGCTAGGTGCTGTGTTGGCTGCTCATGTTACTGAAAGGATTATTCTATCTATACTCAACCCAAATTTTATATTCCTCAGTTCCGCACCGAAGTCTACAAATATCCTATCAATGTTCCTGTACTAGGCAGGATTAGCAACATGTCTTATTATTATATCTTTCTTACACTCCTCCAAGTGCCCACGCAGCAATCTTGCATCATTTCGGTTCACAAATAAATACTTCAAATGGGGAATTATAGGCAGATACCACACATCTTAGCAGGAGGTTCTTACTTCACCTCGATGCCCTCACTGTCATTGGAGTCATTCTTACACTTGTATAGGGATGCTTTGCACATCGGATAAACATGTAATTTTGCATACTCTTTATGGTAGAGGATACAATTATTCGGACAAGCATGTATTCTTTCTACTTCTATTCCCAATGGACAAAGAACTTTCCTGACTTGGTAGATGGTTCTCGGCAACATATTTCCCTTTGGAGGGATTTTCCCTAGGAGACCTAACAACGCCATGAAACTCTTATTGGACCAAACAGTACGTGTCTTCAATTTCAGCAGTTCAAGAACAGATGATAACCTTGTGTATTATGGCTTGTAGCCGAGGAGTAAGTTTTCTCTGTGTCCTCCATCAAGCCCTTGAATTTACCAAACTATCTCTCACCATAGTTCATTTCTGCATCGCATAACATCTAATCTAGATTATCATCATGCGTCCTATCCCCATCGAAAGCACAGTCTATAACTGGCATATTTTGAAGCTCTGGCATGATCGATTAGGTCACCCAATCTTAGGACGATGAGAAATATAATCAACAATTCACATGGACATAATATCGATGTAAAGAATTTGCTGAATCAAAAGATTTTGTGTGCCCTGCTTGTGCTAACGGGAAATTAATTATTAGACCTTCTGCTCTGAAAGTGAAGAATGAAGTCTCTGCATTCCTAGAACGCATCCAAGGAGACATTTGTGGTTCTATATAGTCACTGTTAGTGCTATTTAATATTTTATGATGCTCATCGATGCTTCCTCAAAATGGTCGCATGTATATTTATTATCTATGAGAAATCATGCTTTTACAAAGCTTATCTCGTAGATAATTCAAATTAAAAATAATTTCTCTGATCATCATATAAAGTCAATTAAAATGGACAACACCGAAAAATTTACTTCAAAGACATTTGTTGATTATTGCATGACAATTGGAATTAATGTTGAGCATTCCGAATCACATATGCACACCCAGAATGAACTAGCAGAGGCATTTATTAAAAAGATTAAATTTATTGCCCGACCACTTTTACGGAATTGTAATTTACCAACTACATGTCGGAACACACAGTCCTTCATACAACAACTCTCATAAACTTTAGACCATCGGCATATAACTTCCATTCATCTATGCAACTAGCGCAAGGGTCAGCACCAAAAATTTCTCATCTTCGTAGATTGGTTGCAAAGTTTATGTACTTGTACCCCCACCACAGCGTACTACAATGGACCCTCTCCGAATGTCTAGGATATACATTGGTTATGAGACAACATCTATAATTAGGTATTTGGACCCTATGATTGGAGATTTGCATATCGTCCGTTTCGCTGATAGTATATTTGATGAGGATAGTTTCCTGACATTACGGGAAGAAATCAACCCCTTGATGAAAAATATCAGGAAATTACGTGGCAAGCCACGGGAATCTATGCACATGACCCGTGCACTAGTGAAGCAAATAGAGAAGTCCAGAAGATCATTGATTTGCAGGCATTAACAAATCAACTGTCTGGTCACTTTAGCGATTTAAAGAGCGTGACCAAGTCACATGTGCCTGCATGCAATGCACCGGAGATGGTTGAAATACTGTAAAATGTTGAAGGTATCTCTAATCCCGTCCAGAGACCTTAGAATAAAAGGACGGTAACTCCGGCCATTTGAATCCCAAGTAGCTAGGGACGTCTGGTTTAAAAGGATAAGAATGACTTGACAGAGTCAATCACCGAAGTTTCCCAGAACCAGAAGGAGATCCAGTTGAGACCTAGTATCGGTATGGCACCTTCAAAAAAAGGCATACTAGATTTGAACATTCTCATGGAGGGAGAACCAACATGGATGTGTGGGTACATATCGGAGCTGAAAAACTAAAGAGATTTGTCTCCGCAATTGGAGGGAGCGGTGATCAAGTAGAAGCACTAGAAGAATCAACCCAGTATGAAAGAGCTATAAACTATGTGACCATGGGAGAATCCATGAATAGGACACCAACCAATATTGACATTTATTTTGCAAAGAAAATTGGTACCATCGTTGATCTTGATATAGAGCCTGCATCGCTTGTCGAATGTAAGAAAAGATCAGATTGGGAGGATTGAAAAAATACAATAGAAACTAAATAGTAAAGACCTATGAGGTGACATTCGATGAGGCCAATCCAGGGACTAGGCCCGATATCTCAGGTTCTGTAGAGCAGTCCGAGACCATCTTTGTGAATGATAAAGTTGTAAAATACAAAGCAAGGCGCACGAGGTTTCACTCAACGCCCAGGAGTTGATTATGAAGAAACTTATTTCCCAGTTATGGGTGGTATTACCTTTCGATATTTAATCTTGATGGTAGTGAGCTTGATTTTAGAAATAAAATTGATAGATGTGGTAACTGCATACCTTTGTGAAAACTTGGATTCAGATATATATGTGAAGTTGCCTGAAGGTATCCCTATCCTGAACCAAGATAGAGCAAATAAAAACATATACAGTGTGAAACTCAGAAAATTATTGTATAGATTTAAACAATTAGGCAGGATGTGGTATAATCACTTAAGCGACTTTCTATGCAAGAAATGCTACACAAACAATGAGGATTGTCCCTGTGTGTGTATATGATGATCGCAGAATGCTTTTTGTATAATCTTAGTGTATATAGATGATTTGAATGTCATCGGAACCCTCGGAGATATAAAGGAAGAGAGCACTTGCCTAGAGTTAGATTTCGAAATGAAAGATTTGGGTAAAACCAAATATTACCTAGGCTTGTAGCTTGAGCACGTCCCTGAATGGATATTAGTGCAGCAGTCAGCATACACTCAAAAGGTGTTGGAGAGGTTCGGCCTTGAAAAGGCGTACCCATCAAAAGTATTAATGATCAGGAGATCTTTACAGCAGACAAAGATCCGTACCGACCTAAAGAAGAGGGGAGGAGGTCCTGGAACTAGTCATGGAAACGGGCACAAACCCGCTGGATTTTGCCATCCCAAACCCGTGCCCGTGAAAGTTAGACGTGCCCGCTAAAAAACCCATGCCCGTTGACGGGTGCAGATTTTTTCCCAGACCCATGCCCACTCGGGTGCGGTACCCACGGTCGCCGTGCTCGACAACAATGTGTCTGATTGCGAGACATTGCAGTGCTTAGCAAGTCAACAATAAGTTCAATTTATGTGCTATTATGCATTAAACAAGCAACGACAAATCCACAATGCACATCACTAGTTCACTCCATCAATTCTCAGTTCATAGTTCACTGGCATAGCATATCAGCATACGGCAAGTTCATTACAAGTTCACAGTTCACAACTCAGTTAAAACCAAAAGGAGAGACATCAACTTCTCCTTGTACTTGACTTGTTCCCAAAAGGTCGTCGCCACTTGATTACTTGAATCTGGTGCGTGCAGAAGCCTCAAATTGCAAGTTCCTAAATGAGCAGAAAACAACACACTAATTAGCTATCTAATCTCACTAGGACAAACATTACTAAATGCGAACATATTGCATCACCTGAAGGCCCTCTTGAATATCCTGAAGGCAAGACCAAAAGGTAGCGAACACATTATTGGAGGGGCCGACAATGATAGCAGCATGGGATGGAGGGGTGGCCGGTGGCGGCGAGTCTCCGGCTTGGACAGGACGAACTTGTGGTGGAAGAACTGGGGAAGCAGCTTGCGGATCTACTTGGTGGCCATCCTTGCCTTTCTCCTTCCAGTCCGGTGACGGTCGGTCAGCTTCGGATGCGCCCCTTCGAAAAGGGACCGTCGGCTGCGGGGTCAGTAATGCGAGCTGCAACCATGGTTAATGGAAAGGAGGAAGAAGTTCACCGGCCATCTTCGTTGGAGCCGGAGGGCAGCGCCATGGCCAAGGGCCTATTGCTGCGATGCACGTTGGCTGTGGCATGGGGGCGGTGGGCTGAATTGGAAGGCAATGGTGAGGGCGTGTGGGAGGGCGAGCGTGCAGCGAGAGTGGCGGGAGCAGGAGCGGGACGGGAGGGCGAGTGTGGAGAGCGAGCGGAGAGCCGGAGACCGAGCGCCAGATGCGTCGCCGCTGCGGCGGGTGTTGAATCGGGGTGGGGAGGAGTGATCGAGTGATTGTTTGAGTGAGCTAGGGTAATACCGTATGGGGCTATGGGCTGTTGAATCGGGGCTATACGGCTGCTGCGGCGGCTGTTGATTAGTTGGGCCATACCATATGGGGCTATGGGCTGGTTTGCTGGGAGCCTGGGTTTATAACTCCTATAGGCCAGGTTTATATTACCATGGGTTTACGAGTTCGGGTACTATAGGAACGAACCCAAACTCGGCAGACCCGATGGGTTGGGTTTTTTGCCCATTAAGATATCCATGGGTTAGGAAATTGACTCAGACAAATGCCCTAGCAGAGTAAAAACCTACCGGGTATCGGGTTCCGGGTACCCATTGCCATCTTTACCTGGAACTAAAATTCCTATACTTAAGTGCAATAGGAGCAGTTATGTCTTTAGCAAACTACACTAGACCAGATATTATATTTGCCGTAAACTTATTAGCAAGATATAGTGTAAAACCTACCAAATGACATTGGCAGGGGATAAAAGACATCTTCTGATACCTCCAAGGAAGCAAAGACCTTAGACTATTCCACAGAAAGAATCAAGACCTGAATATGACTAGTTATGCAAATGCCGAGTACCTGTCGGATCCATATACCGCCAAGTCACAAACATGCTATGTATTTCTGTGCAGTGGAACTGCAATTTCATGAAAATCGTCTAAACAAAGTCTTGTAACGACTTCGACGAATCACTCGGAAATTATAACATTGTACGAAGCCGCACAAGAGTGTGCGTGGCTTCGATGAATGATTCATCACATCCAACAGTCATGTGGACTAAATATCGTACAAACCCCCACTATTATCTATAAGATAATGCAACATGTGTTGCACAAGTACAGATGTGTTACGTGAAGAGTCATCTCACAAAGCATATCGACCCTAAGTTCTTTTATGCTCATGAATTTCAAAAGATGCATGGAATTAATATACTATATACTAAGTCATGTGAAAATCTTACAGATTTATTCGCTAAGTCACTAATCTAACTTTGAAAGGCGTATACGTGGAATTGAAATGATGAGACTTAGAGAAGTGCAGAACTTAGCAGGAAATCTTCTCAAACTCACTATTAAAATTTGATCACGAAGATCGAGTACCCAAAGAATAAATCATATAGATTAAATACAATTGGGTTGATTGTACTCTTTTTTCCCTTGATGAGTTTTTCGGAAGTTTCTCGGTCATGATTTTTAATGAGACAAATCGTGCAACGACAACATAAAATGTATTATGTATTTTTTCTGTAAATTTTTTCCATTGGATTTTTGTGAAGTTTTGATGGGGGTATGAATGTGTTGGACAAGTACCCAAGGGGAGTGTTGGGAAGCTTAGACCATGATGGGCTCCTCATCCTTTAGTCTATATATAGGGGGTTCCAATGATTGTATGATAGCTTTTGAGAAGAAAAGTAATAAAGAAAAAAAGAGGTCCCTAATCCCTGTGTCAATTTTATTGCTTCTATACTTCTTTATGCGTGATTCTTCTTTTATCTATAAGGTGATCGATCGGACTGGCCTCGCCGGTGACGTTTCTCAACAAAAGCAAGGCTGTCAGCAACTGATATTCACATGTTGTATAGACAATCCTGCCTCCCCAGATCATCTTCTTTATGAGTATCTAGTAGAGTGATGCAATGGTGTGTAAGCAACCGTTGAACAGTGATGCAATCCTGAAGTGGTTTCGCACTTGTAAATACTAGCCTTATTGGCGTGGCGTCACGCCGCGTCAGCCACTGTATGTACTAAAATAAAAGAGGCGATAACTCGTGGGTAGTTTTTTTAAAAAAATCGAAAGCAAAATGCGTATTTTCGAAAAAGGTAAAGGGCTTTTTTGTAAAAAATAAGGACCTATACATAAACAAACAGGGACCCGTCCGTAATTTCCGAAACTGCGAGGGGCTATCCTGCAAATTGGAGGGGGTAAAAAAACTGGCAAGGATTTTTTTTGCGAGAAAGGACATGTACGTAATTTCAAAAACAGAGGGACTTTTTCGCAAAACGGCTCACCAGACCGTACCGAAATTCGCGTGGCACGTGTTTTCGCGTGGCACGTGTCAGGCGGAGCTCTCGCACGGGCGACGTGGCCTCGCGAGCGGCCGGAAATCCCCCCGGGAGTAATAGAAGATGTTTCTGTACAAAGCTAATGCGCGTCTGTACATGACAGGTATAGAGAGATCGTTTTTCGATTGAGAACTCAAAAGTATATTGTTACGATCGTTTTTCGATTGAGAACTCAAAAGTATATTGTTACTTTGTGGCTTGCCTGATTCGCTATTGCCTGATGCCGGTATTTTAAAAAGCTGTACGGTTCAAGATTAGCAGCTGACACTTCAGTAACGATAACCAGTAATAAACACCATGCATAAACCACGCAGGTAATCATGTCAGTTCGCAGGTTCAGAGCACAACTCTTGCACACTAGGACACATAAGAACAGAAGCATTACAAGGTCTGTGACAACATAGTTATTCAGTATTCACTCACGCACCAACACAAACAGCCTGCATAGCTCAAGACCCAGCATAGATAAATAAGCAGACAGATCGGCTTGGCTTCAGCTTGATGCTCCAGTGCGCATATTCGGAAGAGGATTATTTCTTGCCTCGCAGCTTTGTTCCAAGGGCCCTCTCAAGCTTGCCAATGATCTGCTGGTTGGGAATCGCCTTGCCAGACTCGTACTCCTGGATCACCTGTGGTTTCTCATTGATCATCTGTTACAACAAAACATTCATTTTAGAACGTAACAAAGATAGGGGTAATAGTTTGTGTTCATGCAATTCGTAGGCCACACAAAGATTTTTTTCCTCTGGTAAGCAGGAAACTCCAGAAGTTCTGAAATCTTATGATTCCACTAGGTACCTGAGCAAGCTGTGCCTGGGTCATCTTCTTATCCAGCCTTGCTTGCATGAGGTTTTTCTTCAGGTCACTTGAGACACGCTCATCTAGCATCAGGTGAGGAGGGCATATCAGAATACTGAACAGAAAAGACCCCTCGTTGCTATTTCAAAAGTATTGTGCAATCAACCGCATAGAACTCAAATCATGTTTACTTGGGACATCATAACACAAGATATTATATATCTGATGAAATCGGATGCACAAAAATCTATACTCGCCAAGGACAAACAAATTAATTCCCATCTTAAGAGAAATGCTGCTCCATCTGGCCACCCTTTTAGAGAAATCACATTACTTTCTTTACCATAAACCAAATCATACTGGGTGTCATTCTGATTTTCTTTTACATTAAACTTGATATCCAAGAAATTTTAAAATTTTTCGCACGCTATATATACCTGTTTTAGACTTATAGTGCCCGGGCACCAAGGAGCACTCGTTATTTTTACTATATATATATATATATATATATATATATATATATATATATATATATATATATATATATATATATATATATATATATATATATATATATATATATATAGCTCCTGACTGAAAAATACAATCCTCTCAAGATTCAAGAAAAGCTGTGAAATAAAAAAAGTATGTAAAATGACTTGTTTAGGCATAAACTGTTGTATATGAAAACCTATTGAGCTTGTAACTTAGCAGGCATATAAGCTCTACTCCATTTCCAATATTGCATCAACTAGTGAGATCTCATCCAGCAAGCATCACCAATGCTACAAAATCAACTGAGTAATAATTATTTTATGGAGACTCGAATTTTTACTCATCTCAATATGCCCACCTTACAGTCACACAGAAAAGATAAACCCAAACAATGTCTCAAAAATAACAGATTACATGGGAATTTTGAACATGCTCCGCTACAGATAAAAATAGTGCTACTAGGCAGTGTAACATAGACACGGGCGGAATTTGACATGGATTTTGGGTGTCCGATTCGGCAATTTTTTTTGGACATGGGGAATGTTACTCAGAAAAATCACAGTGCTTAAAAGTTAAAAGCCATCTTCCAATGTCTGAATTTATAAAAAGATGGAACCAAATTATAAAGGTACTTGGTTGATACAACTATACCCAAGGTTCTAAATAGTTAGCTATAGCACAGCTATACCTTTTTTGGACCCCAAACGCTAAGCCGCAAAAATAGGTAAATAACTAGCTATAGCTGCTCTATAGATTTTTTGGGACCTTGTCGCGAAAATTACAATTTGAAACCTTGACTATACCTATCAATATTTGGTCAGGCAAATCTCAAAACCAGAGATCTTACAAGCTATGTTACAACGTATAAATTTATAAAAAAAGATGAAGCCAAATTTCAGGGATGCTTGGTTGGCACAACTACCCCTATCAATATTTGGCCATGAACCAAACAGCTACCCTGCGAGGACAAGACGAGGTGACATACTATGATCACGCACTGAAGTTCTACCCTTCGGCTAGGCATATGGAACCTCTCAACTGCTCCCTCGGGACAGGTAGGTATTAGCTAGCCAAAATTTGGCAAGCCAACATTGATCCTACAGATGAAGTTTGGTTGTGTTATGACCGGCATCCCGTATACGCGTAGGAAACGCACGGGAGAAGCACAAGCCGGTTAGGAGGAGAGTCCTGGATCCATAAGGACTTACCTCTTTAGGATTTATATCTTTTCTATCTATAAGCATTGGAATCTAGATTGGTTTGTTAGGAGAATAAATAGCCTCATCAGGGGTTGAATAAAGGGAGCAGAAGCAACCTTCGGTTGCAGGCTTCCCTGCAACAGCGCCTCTTCCTCTGTTCCATCACGCCTGGCCTCACGGCTCCCTCGCGCCGGCAAGGGGTCAACCCCCAGACGCCACGCCCGCGTCCTTACTTCCTCCGCAGCCACCGCAAGTCCCCGAGCTCTACCAATCTGGTATCAGAGATGCCAGGCGGGGAGAGCGGCAAGCAGCCGAAGGAACCGCCGCCGCCACCAACTGATCCCGTCGCCAAGGCACTGGCCGAACTCGTCCAGCAGATGGCGACCTTCTCCACGCGTTTGGAGGCCCTGGAGTCCCGGCCGGCCGCGCCCACCGCCGCCGCCGCCAGCTCTACATCAACCCTTCCCGCCGCCCCTACGCCGCCGGTTCCCCTCCACCAAATCCAGTTCCCCCACTCGTCGTCGCCACTTCCCACGGGGTCACAGCTCCCCAGGCGGCCGTCCTTTCCGGCCGGTCCGGAGGTCGGCTCCGGTGGTGCCAAGACCGCCTGGCGCGCCCGCCCACAAGCTCGACTTCCCGACCTACGACGGCAAGGAGGACCCGCTCAATTGGCTCAACCGGTGTGATCAATTCTTCCGTGGCCAGCGCACCATGGCTTCAGATCGCGTGTGGCTCGCCTCGTACCATCTCACGGGCGCCGCCCAGACATGGTACTATGCCTTGGAGCAGGACGAGGGCATGCCGTCATGGGAGCGCTTCAAAGAGTTGTGCCACCTCCGCTTCGGCCCTCCTCTCCGTGCCAATCGCCTGGCAGAACTCGCCCGGCTGCCCTTTTTATCCACCGTCCAGGATTATCAAGAGCGCTTCAATGCGCTGCTATGCCATGCACCACAACTGACGCCAATCCAGAAGGTGGAGTTATTCACCGGTGGCCTCCCGGAACACATCAAAATCGATGTCGAATTGCGCTGCGAGAGCCCCGTGATCTGCAGATGGCAATGCACCTCGCACGAGCATATGAGCGCCGCGCCGAATCAATACCACTATCATCACTGCAGCGGCCGCCCCGCCTCCTCCAGCGTCCACCAACGGCCTTTCCTACACCGCAGCGGGCTGCCACCACACCCGTGACCGCATTCACCGATGCCGCCGGCGTCGTCTGCTGCGCGTCACAAGATCACCGGCAGCGTCTGTTCTGCCGCCTCTCTCCGGCCGAAGTTGGTCGACCGACGCCTACCGGGGGGTCGCTACAACCGTGATGAGCAATCGTCCGCGGCCACAAGTGCCAACGGCTATTTTTCATCGAGGTCACCGATTATCTGGACGACGACACGACCGACGACTACAGCGGGGCGGTGGTGGACGAGTCCGCGTCTGACTTACCGGTGGTATCCCTTCATGCGATCGCCGGCATTCGCACGGAGGACACCATGCACCTCCACGATATCCACGGCCACCGGCTCCTGGCGTTGCTGGACTCCGGCTCCACTCACAATTTCATCAACACCGATGCCCTGCGCCGACTCCAGTTAGAGACAACAGACAACACCAGTATGCGAGTGGCGGTGGCCAATGGCGACCGGGTACCCTGCAAGGGCGTGACCCGCAACGTCGCCATGAGTATCGGACCCGAGGATTTCTCCATCAGCTGCTACGGCATCGACTTAGGTGGCTACGACCTCGTCCTGGGTGTTGCTTTTCTCCGCACCCTAGGACCCATTCTTTGGGACTTCGAGGACCTCTGCATGGCGTTTGGAGGCGACAGCGAGTGTCTTGGAAGGGCCTTAGTTCCCCACAATGACACTCCGGCCAGCTCTTGGCGCACACCGAGCCCAAGAACCTCTCTTGGATCACCTTCTGCACCAATACAGCAAGGTTTTCGAGGAGCCTCGGGGTCTTCCACCGGCACGTCCCTACGACCACCGCATCCACCTCCTGCCGGGTACCGCGTCGGTGGCCGTCCGGCCTTACCGCTACCCTCAGCTGCAGAAGGACGAGCTAGAACGCCAGTGTGCCGCCATGCTGGACCAGGGCATCATCCGGCCAAGCACCTCACCGTTCTCGGCGCCGGTACTCTTGGTAAAAAAAGCGGACAACTCCTGGCGGTTCTGCATCGACTACCGTGCGCTGAACGACAAGACCTCCAAAGACAAGTTCCCCATACCGGTGGTTGACGAGCTCTTCGACGAGCTCCATGGCGCCCGATATTTCACCAAGCTGGATCTCCGTTCAGGCTACCACCAGGTGCGTATGCACCCGGACGACATCGAGAAGACGGTTTTCCGCACCCACCACGGCCACTTCGAGTTCCTCGTCATGCCCTTCGGACTATCCAACGCGCCAGCTACATTCCAGGCCCTTATGAATGACGTCCTCCGGCCCTTCCTCCGTCGATTTGTGCTCGTATTCTTCGACGACATACTCATCTACAGTTCGTCATGGTCCGAGCATTTGCAGCATGTTCGCCTCGTCTTCGATGCACTCTGAGCCCACTCCTTGCACCTCAAGCGCTCCAAGTGCTCTTTCGGGGCATCGTCGGTCGCCTACCTCGGTCATGTCATTTCACGACGCGCCGCCATGGACAGTGACAAGGTGGCCGCTGTCGCCTCCTGGCCGGTACCTCGCTCGACTCGAGGTTTGCGCGGGTTCCTGGGCCTCGCTGGTTACTACCGAAAGTTCATCCGGACTTGACACGATCGCGCAATCACCGACAAAACTCCCGCAAGGACTCTTTCACTTGGTTTGACGATGTCGGCGGAAGATGCCAGCGCTAAAGCACGCCCGACGACGGACCGGTCCTCCAAATGCCTACCTTGACCAAAGTTCATCGTCGATCGCGACGCCTCGGCGCGGGTTCGGCCGCTTCTCCACCGTGATGTTGGGGCCTCGCATTCTTCATGGGCCGTTGTCTTGCCTGTCATCTCAAGCTGGCAGCTTATGAACGGGAGCTCATCGGTCTCGTCCAAGCCGTTCGGCACTGGCGCCCGTACCTGTGGGGACGCCGCTTTCTCATCCGCACCGACCACTTCAGCCTCAAGTTTCTGCTGGACCAACGCCTATCGACAATTCCCCAGCACCAATGGATTAGCAAGTTGTTCGGCTTTGATTTTTCAGTCGAATACCGTCCCGGGCGCCTCAACACGGTGGCGGACGCCTCGCCATGCCGCGACTCGTCTGTTGCACTCCATGCAATCTCGGCGCCTTCATTCCACCTTTTCGACGAGATCCGAGACGCGACGGCCACCGACGAAGAGGCCAGCCGCCTCCGTCAGCAGCTCCAGAACGGCGCCATTGGGGAGCCCTGGCGCGAGGCCGACGGGCTCCTACTTTACGGCTCGCAAGATCTTCGTATCCAACAGCGAAGACGACTTGCGCAACCAGGTGCTCTCCATGGCCCATGCGGCCACCACGAAGGCATCCAAGACACTCCAACGCATGAGGGCAGACTTCCACATTCCGGGCGACCGGGCGTTGGTACGGGACTACGTGCGCTCTGCCTCGCTGCCAACAAGAACAAAACGGAGACCCTGCAGCCAAGAAGTTCTTGCGACCCTCGACGTACCATCCCAGGTCTGGGCTGACATCTCGATGGACTTCATTGAGGGTTTGCCGAAGGTACACGGGAAGTCTGTGATTCTCACCGTCGTCGACCGTTTCTCTAAGTATGCTCACTTCATCGCGCCCGGCCACCCATACTCCGCCACATCTGTTGCCCGAGCCTTCTTTGCTGAAATCGTCCGTCTTCACGGTTTCCCGCCTCCATCGCCGTGCGCGACCGGTTTTTACCGCCACATGTGGCGCGACCTCTTTAAGATGGCGGCAAACTTCGTATGAGCACGGCTTTCACCCTCAAACAGACGGCCATCCGAGGTCGTCAACAAGGTCATCGCCATGTACCTACGCCGTGTTACGGTGATCGGCCTCGCGTGGTTGACCGCTACCGTGGGCGTAGTATTGCTACAACACTGCTCCACACCACGCCAAGACAACCCCATTTCAGCGGTCTACTACGCCCTCCGCCACTCATCGACATACACGGCCGCCGCCAGATGTATACAGCGACGCCCCTTTCAACCGTGATGACTTTCTCTCAGTGGTCCGCGAACGCCTCCTCCAAGCGCAACAATACGCCAAACGCTACTACAACGAACACCACCGTGATTTGGCGTTCGCGGTGGGTGATTGGGTATGGTTGCGCCTCCTCCACCGCACAGCACAAACGTTGGAGCCTAGGCCCAAGGGGAAGCTCGGGCCACGTTACAGTGACCTTTCAAAGTCCCGAGAAGATCGGGAGGTGGCCTCACTGCCTCCGCTCCGGAGGGCGCCAGACTCCATGATGTCTTCCATGTGGGGCTGCTTAAGCCTTTCCACAGCGACCCTCCGTCAACAACACCTCCGGTGCCTCCTACGCACGACGGCCGACCATCGCCCGCCTGGGCGCGTCCTGCGAGCCCAGCTTCGCCGGGGAGTCTGGCACGTCTTGGTCCAGTGGCGCGGGATGTCCAAATGACAACGCCACCGGGAACAACTACCGCGCTCAGAGACCTACTCGACGCTCACTCGAGGACGAGCCGCTTATGAGGCAGGAGAGAGATGTTATGACCCAAGCATCCGTGTATACGCGTAGGAAACGCACGGGAGAAGCACAAGCCGGTTAGGAGGAGAGTCCTGGATCCATAAGGACTTACCTCTTTAGGATTTATATCTTTTCTATCTATAAGCATTGGAATCTAGATTGGTTTGTTAGGAGAATAAATAGCCTCATCAGGGGTTGAATAAAGGAGCGAAGCAACCTTCTTTGCGAGCTTCCTGCGCAACGCCTCTCTTCTCTGCTCCATCACGCTGGCCTCACGGCCCCTCGCACCGCCAGGGGTCAACCCCGCACGCCACGCCCGCGTCCTTACTTCCTCCGCAGCCACCGCAAGTCCCCGAGCTCTACCAGGTTGCTTGTCACACTTTTGGCCATTAGCCAAACAGTTACCGAAGTATTAGCTAGATAAAATTTGGCAAGCCAACATTGACCCTCTTCATGTCATCAGAAGAGGGGGGAAGGTAGGCATCACCAGAAGTTGGTTGGGTAAGTTGGGGCTTAATATACTCAATTTTTGCTACCTTTACTGCTTGTTTACATCGATATTCTTCCAGAAAGAATAAGAGGATGCAAAATATACCTTCTACTTGTTTACAGTTTGAATTGACATTCAAAATGTTGAACATCCAAAAAGACTATAAAGTTTTGCAACTCCATACACCATCACAAAGCCCAAACATAAGTCATCTTCAAATCCTTTTTTAGTATCTGTTATTGTTTAAATCTGTGGCTACCTTATACAACATAAAGGATCTTTAGCAACACAAATGCCAATCCAAGCAGGCTCTTTGCTGTAGCCAGAAAAGCTACAATGCCATGGGCAGACTCTCAATATTAAAACAGCTTCAGTATCCTAATGAAGAACATGGGACTAATTTGACCAGTCTGTCCCATGCCATAGATCTCCAAGGTAAAGACAAAAACTATGGACTTGCTTTAAGTTATGCGGCTTGAGTGTGTATCAATTTTGGTCTTGAGACTTGGGTAATAATTATTAGGACAGAAATTAGGAACCATAATGTATAAGAAATTGAATAGGGATAACAATTGTAACAATGGAAATATGGAGTTACTGTTTTCCTTGTAAGATGCATCACACCTACCTTCTATGGTCTACATTACAAAATGCATAGTTGCTGCCTCTACAATCTAATATAATCCCATCGCAGTTCATGATTTAACTCTTTAAGATTCAACTACATATATGTAATCTTCTATCTAATTATCACAAATATTACCGAGCCAAAGAAAATACCTCTTGTATTCAGGTTGACCATTCATGTGTGATGCTCATATAAACGCATACACTACTACTGAAACCTTAAAACATACATCAGTGCACTTATCCAAAAGGATGTATCAATACAAACATATAATAACTCAATTCAGCAAATATTTGGCTTTTATCAGTCTGCCTACTAACCCATAGCATCAGTTAAAACTATCATTTGTGATCATGAGTTAATGCAACAAGCTAAAGAAATGCCATCCCAAAATATGGTAATATTATAATAATATACAACTTCTCGCTAAACCGAAGCAAGATAATCAGAAGGCAGAAGTAGAATACACAGTACAAAAGAACATTTTCTTCTGTCAGTCATATCCATGAGACCAACCAAATAACAACATAATTGTTTAAAACATATATGCTTACAACGCAATCTTCACCAGAAACATGGTAGATATTGAATACTAAACGGCAAACAAACAGTGCAAATACCCATTTGCCAAACAACAATTTGAAGAAGAAAAAAATGCACATTTGAGCCTCAGATACAGAGGGAGGATTTTGCTTTAGTATCAGGGTTACAATACTCTGCAAGTGTACCAAGGGGCATTCAGGATAGCAAGCAAACAAGAGGGGCATTCAGGATAGCAAGCAAACAAGACAACCGCACCTAGTTCATAAAAAAAACAAAATTTTGCCAAAAAAATTCAACTCCGCCATAATCAAACAAACCAAATTTATCTACGGAAGTATAACATTCACAACAGATAAACAAGCGCGTAATCATAGGAGAATTCCTTATAATTGATAAGATGGTGAGGGATTGATGATTGCTCACGGGCAAGGTTCTCGGTGTCGTCATCGAGCCGCTTGGTGTTGAGGGATGTGCCGCTGGACGCCGCCTTGTTCGTCCCGGCGTTGTCTGCAAACAAAAAACATGACACACACAGATCAAGCAAAAAGAAAATCTAAGAGCGAAAGAAGTTGATGAAAGAACATGAAAAAAATGAACAGGATCAGACTGATTGATCAAACCTTCCTAGTCTAAACTCTGAAAATCGTCAAGAAAAGATTGAAAATAAAAGAACAATTTTAACTCGGGCACTAAACGAATCGGATAAAAAAAAACCCTCCGAATCAGAGATCAACAGCACCGATGAAATATTTCTCCAGCCCTAGCTAAAGAAGCTAGCAAGACCACAAAGAACAAGACAATCCATAAATGTGCCACAAAAACTAACAAATCCGTAGAAACAGCAAAAGAAAAGGAACCCTGCCGCATCAAACCAATCGAACAGCACGACGGCGACAAAGATCTAAGAAATCCAAAGGAATCGCAAAAACCCCCCAAAGATATTCCAAGAAAAAGATGGGGACAAATCGAGACGCACACTTTTTCATGGTATCGATCTCGGCGCCGGAGCGGCGGGCGGCGTTGACGGCCTTCTCATCCTTCTTGGCGGCGGCCGTCGGCGCCTTCTTCCGCACCACCACCGGCTCCCAGTCCTGCCTGATCGGACCGATCCCGGCCATGTCTCGTCCTCTCTCTGACTCTCTGATCCCACACGGCAGCGTCACACGGGATCTCTCGAGTCTCGACTTCGCAATGCAGCGCAACGCAACTCGGCGAAGAAGGGGAAGATAATACGCAGGCAGAAGATATGAAGGGAATCAGGAGAAGGTTCTGGAGTCGCGATTGATGGCCACCCGGGGATATTATATGGCAGAAAGAAACTTTCATGACAGGTGGGACCGTCTAATTTGGGGTTCAGGTGGGACCCATGTGTCAGTGTTGGTTTTCTATGAAGACGTCGGTAACTCGGTCTACCTGATTCTTTTCCCTCTCGAGGCGAAGAGAGAAGAGGGCTTTTTCTTTTCTTTTTTCGTTTTGCCTTTTAAGCAGTGTAGTGAAATTCCATCTTATCAAAAGAGAAAAGGACATCTCTCGCCTTGCAATTCCAACTAGATCAAGGTTCCAAAGACAACAAAGCAGAGTCAGGATAGAAAGAGATGATAACATCACTTCCATGCTTATAACTAATATTCCTTACAATAAATCTGAATATATATTTATAATGTCCAATTATAAGAGCTCACACATATTAATTAAAATATCAGCTAATTTTATTTCTAGGAGAAAATTTTGCTTCTAATAAGAATATGATACTACCTAATGCATGTGATGTTCTTTTAATCAGTGACTTTGGAGCTGATTATGAAGGAAAGTATGCTCAATTCAATTCGGTCACCGGAGACAACACCGATTTTAAACAAGCATAACTTTTACATACGGACTCTATTTGAGCTCAACGAGTACTTGATTTAAAGCTTATCTCGTCCTCTTTCTAACGGATCCGACCTCATCTCCAAATTCCTTCTGAGCGCACCGCAATCACCAAAATAAGTTAGAGCTGATTTTGAATCTAAGTCTAAAGGTGTTGTGCCACCTCCACTTGGCCACATGGGCCTTGTATCTCCTAGGGTTACGTACCCACCCCCTTGGTTGCCATCTCCCGGTCTCTCTCTCTCTCTCATATATATTCAATCGTCACCCCCCTTCGAACTCTTTGGATTTTGTTAGATTAAATTTTAGCTTTGCTACTTTATACATTGTGCCCTTGTTCGACGAGTACAACAACGACATTATTTTTCGGAACCCCAGTTTTTGACATAATGTTCAATTCCTATTCGCAATTTTAGATTGCTTATCTACCTCGTTCTTGCTTATTTTTTTTATTGTTTGCAGGAATTGATCTTCATAATCAGGTCGATCGTGCTTTTAGCAAGGTTGATAACAATCTTGGAGTTGGTTCAGCGATTGCCGGGCATATTGATCTTGTATGATTGGTAGCCAAATCATGAGAGTCGTCTCCTCAAATCGAATTCTCATTCTCATTGAAAGATCGGGACACCCAACATCGCATCAGGTGGTATTAGGGCTACTGTTGATCGGTGAGAATTTTTTTTACCTATAGCCCAGAAAGGCCATGAAAAAAATAACAAAAAAATAATAGGTTTAGTTCATCCTATCCAAACCAATCTGTGCCCTGCAATTTTCTTGTCGGTATTTTGCTTGTTGAATTCTTGGTTGCATTGTCATGTCAAGTTATTGGTTTCTAGTTCTAGTTTGCGTTACTTGATTGTTCTTTTAGGGTTCTTAGTTTTTGCATCTAAAACCGAAAATTTGTGGGTTAGAACATCTCTAATCCGCACCAAAAACAGAAAATTCGTGCATTAGAACTTCTCTAATCCACGCAAAAAAATCTCTTCCAGAGAGTTCGTATTCGTTTCCGCTTCGTTACCAAAAAACTGAGAGGTTTATTGTGATCTTTTGGGTGGGTTGGTGTGCGAGACCAACATCCACCCTTTGTTGTTAGTTGCATTTTGCGGCAAACCCTAGGGCTGACCACATCAGAAGGAGAAAGAGGCAACCGCATAAAACAAAAGCCACGGTAGAAAAAAAGGAAAAAAAAAGAAAAGAAAAGCGTGTCAAAATTGGTGGACTCCTACATATGGCCACAAGCTTCCATAAAAATTTTCATCAAGTTTGACCCACAGGATTGAAAGAATAGCAGTTGCAAGTTGAGCCCAAGTCAGTTTCTAGTCTAAGTAGGAATCTGACTCCGAGACACCTTCAGTAAAACGGGCATAACTTTTGCATGCGGTGTCTGTTTTCAACGTTCTTATACTTGTTGGAAATCTAACGATGACGCGCATCCGAAAAATGACAAGCTTGTGCTTGTCTCCATCTAAGACCCCCAAAATTAGCCATCTTTAGACCCAAATTTGCGTCACACTTTTTTTGGTTTCGTTCTTGCCCTTTTTATTGGTCTTCCTTTCAGAATTTAGATTTCGTCTCAACTGCAAAGTTATAGATCTCGTTAAAAAATTTTAAATGAGCATATATAAGCCATATAAAACTTTGCCTTTTCATCTTTGAGACTAGCTGTTGTTTTCTGCTCAAACTAGAGGGCTGTTTACACTGCACTGTTACTTTGTCTTTGTCCTCTACATCATGTAAACAATCTTGTGCTCTTATATAGAAGGTTGAGTAGTAGGCTAGAATCTCTCCTAACACTTGGGGTGGGATTTTTCTTTGCTTATATTAAGGCACATTGATCTTTGCATGTGCATTCATACACTGGGCTTCATTACTTAGCTTTTTTCTAGGCTAGGATCAGCAGCATTGACTAGTACTTTAAACAATTGTTCAACTTGTAATTATTAATTTGATTGTTGCTAATCCTTGCTACCATATTGAAGTCTATCCTAGCTCCACCTTCTACCATCGCACTGGTACCAGTTGCTTGCAATCATTTTGTCAATCTTCGGAGAGCGTTTGACACTGACACTAGTTGTCGGTCACCACCTGTTTTGCTTGGTAAGAACTGGTAAGAATTTGGTATAAGCTTGAGTGTGAGCAATTTTATTGAACCTCCAGCACCTAGTAGTTGATAAGGACATATACACTGTGACTTGTTCCTTATTTTCTACTAATAATGGCAAGTTCTATTGATCACTCCGTGGAGGACCACCCTCTGACACCTCGTACAAAAAGAATCGTACAACACTTCACACTCTTGATGAATCAACAATCCGAGCATCTTGAGGTGGCTATTGACGCCATCCACGCACATGTGGAGCATTTAGAGAGAGCTCCACCACCACAAGCTGCAGTTCCTATATCTGCTGTCCATGCTACTACCGGTGTTCCACGATAATGCCATCCCCCTTCTGTTGCTCGGTCATAGGCCGAAGAGGTAGAACTACAAGATGAGGTCAATAATGAAGTAAATCAATATGTTGTTTATGCGGAGTCCGATGGAGGTTTCAACCCCAACAATGATCGTGATCATCAGCAAAGACGCTTCAATTGACAAGTTATGAGAAGAGATTCACCACGTCAGGTACGTGCTCATAATGATGCGTTGGTAAAGTTAAATTCACTATGCCTTCTTTTGCTGGAAAATATGATCATGATACTTGTGTCACATAAGAGTTAACCATAGAACAAAAATTTGATTGCCATGAATTCCATGAGATAAGAAAGTTAGGGTTGTTACTAGTGAGTTTTCTGATTTTGCATCTATTTGGTGGAGTGAATATTGTCGTACTAATCATAACATACCTAGAACATGGAATACTTTGAAGAGAGCAATGAAACATAGATTTGTACCTTCATATTATTCTCGTGATTTACTCGATAAATTATAAGGCTTAAGACAATGTAGTAGTTATGTAGAGGATCATCTAAGCTGTCAATACCAAATCCAATTCTAACCATATCTGGGCGGATGGTATATTGGTTGGTGTAGATATAGCATGAGAAATAGTGGTTTGTGGTATGCACCGCATAGATAACTTAAGTACTGAATCTCATGATGACCTTCCAATGTAAAACAGTACAATCACAAGTCTATAATGGGTATAACCTAGCTAACTAATTTGCATCTACCAATGCAGGTTACACTATTGGAGTGACCTATGAGTCATGTCGATGGTTTTAAGCCTTCATTATTAGTATCTAGCAAATACACATAACATCAGCATGTTGCATCATTAATAAAAGTCAAAAAATATCTTTTGCCTTCTTTAGTCAACAATCCATTCATTTTACACAAGTTTGAATGAACAAGATCTAATGGTGCAAGTTATTTTCTTCTGCTAATCCCTTAAAGGATTTTTGAGGTTGCTTTGTTTGTGCACATGATTGACACTTTGATAATTTCACATTTTGAAAATTAAATCTAATTTGGACATTCTTTCAATACTATCAAATCAAATATGATAGAAGCAAGAATGCCAAATATTGGCCTCACATTTACTTAAACCAGTTGCAGCATTCAGATTATAACAAGACTCTAAAGTACTTAGGTGAAATAAACCTTCACTCTAATAGTCTTTACCAACAAAGTTTCCGAGCTTAGATATTACAATTTTATTTAACTCAAAGACTAGCTTATGGGCTTATTCTTTTTTTTGGCTTATGGCTATGACTTATGGTTGAAATTTTTGAATTTTGGCCTGTTTATGAGAGAGATTACAGAGAGAGATACTCGCTTGCGATTTTAGCTGATATAGATATTGGGCTTTTAATGTATACTACAATTAACTTGTAGACCCTATCTTAAAAAAATACTTCGTTTGAAAGTTAAGTACTGTAGCAAAAGTCAAAAGCCGCTTTTTAAAAGCCGTAAAGAATAGGCCCTATAACCATCCCTGTATATGAGAGAACCACTAATGATGTTCTTGTTTGTTGTAGCAGCATACTACACGATCTTCAAATGGAGAATCTTCCATTAAGTAAGCTTCAGATGTATTGTGCCAACACTAAGAACAAAAGCATACGACCCATTTCCCATTAGGATAAGGACCCTATTGCCTAGTAAGAAAAAAAAGAAAATATCAGAATATATGTGGACATTAGCACTGATATCAACCCACAAATCAGCGGATTGAAATGCTAAAAACACAACAGGTGAATTACTATACCCTCCTAAAGTTGAGGCCTCTCTTATGATAATGTTGATAACCTTCTTCTTTGGCTGTTTGCCATCCCAGCTCTTGCGGAAGTGATAGTCTGTCACCATATGACCGTCTTTTTTTTTGCATATAAAGTAGGTGATGTTCCTCAAATTCTTCTTTTCAATTTTTTTCTTAAAGCTAATTGTCTTGTTCGGTTAGTTGAATTTGTACTTCTTTCCAACTGTCCTTTTCTCTATGACATTGGCATGCTCTTACTTTCTCTTCCACATCAAGGGCAACAATGAGATCCTCAACAGAAATCTCTTCCCTTTTGTGTTTCAAGTTAGTGGCAAAATCCCACCAAAAATAAGGAAATTTGGCAACAATACCCACAGCCACAAACTTAGAAGGCAACATACAACCTAAGTGCATAATCTCACCAACCAGTAGCTGGAGGTTATGAGCTTGTCTAACTATCAAATTAATCTCATCCATGCTAAAATCAAAGAATTACTAACACATATACAGCCAGAGACCACCCTTTGCCTGTGCCTCTGCATATTAATGTTCTAGTGCATCCCACAGTTCTATGATGAGCTTGTAGTTCATATATACATCATAAAGTTGATTTGCCAAAATGGTCAGAATGCATTCAAGAGCGGTGTTATTCGTATTATCGAACTGCATGTTTTGTTCAATCGTAAATGGATACTGTGGGTGGATAACCCACCACAGTCCCAAAGACGTAGCCAAAACATGGCTCTAGTCTGCCATCTACGAAAATTCTGACTAGAAAACCAGCCATTGCTGAATTGCAACAAAGTTCACAATAAGATTTCTGAAATATTGAAAATATGTGCAATGTTTTAATTCCAGATTTTACTAGAAGGCAAACATCGTAAATAATTAGTGATGCATAGCTTGTAACTAACAATAGTGGGCAAATCATACTATACTTCAAATATACATGAGAATAAAATTATATCAGAGTCGATCAGATACACTAATGACTTACAGTAGGGTATGATGAAAAACAGGAAGCAGCTCAGGCTCGACGCAATGCAGAACGTAGATGAAGCAGCGAAGCGAGTGGTCCTAGAAACCTTATTACCGCCCCTATGCAGGTCTTCATGGTAGCAACGGGTCGGAGATACCGCTCCCCTCATTCATAGTGCATGCTAGGAAGAAGATTCAACGAGGTTCAGATGACGTAATACAACAACACAGGTTTGCAGGAGAGAAAAAGGAAATGGAGGAGGCAGTGATTTGGGCACCTCTGATCTGGATGTCTCCAGGCATATATATAGATCCAGACGGTCACGCGCCGTAAGTTATAGGTCATGCGATTTTCCATGCAAAAATACACGCGCATGCGTGTGTGCACGTGTGTGCTTGGTCAAAGTTCTCCTCATACAATCATACTATCTCTATGTATGTGTTACGTGTTTCAATAAGTGACAAGAACTTCACTATATAAATTATCTTTTCTCCATTTAACTAAGTAATATAATATTAAATTATATTTACTTTGAAATGATAGGAAATAGGCCTGATACTCACATGGCCAGCCTCTTTACACATACCACTCTCCTCTTGCTTCCTTCCCGCTTGTCGTTGTAAGAAGTGTCTTGGTCCCAATTTGTCCAGATGGCTGGTCCCCTCGCACACTAGACAAAGCTCTGGCCGGTCTCCCACTTTGACAGATAACTGCAGTAGACGACAATGCATAGCTATAAGGCACAATGAGAGACCTTTCAGTTGCTTTCCACACGTTTTTGCTCGCAGAATTTATAAGGTCAAAACATGAAGTAAAAAAAGAAAGCTAACGAAACTCGCAAATCAATTGTTATTCATTGACATTTGGTAATGATTCGAATATAGTAGTTGAACGGAGTTTCTCCACAAGCTTTTTGCTTCTTCCTCTATTATTCAAATATGCTACGTGTTTTTAAACTGGATTTGCATCTGATCCAATGCATAAAGCCCGACATTTGGGTGAACCCCATCCATACAGGCCTAAATGACCTAAAAACTTATTGTGTTTGAAAACCGATTTGAACGTGAACCTAGAGAGTTTGACTGAAAATTATCATAACTAAAAGGTATATACATGTTACGATGGATTATGTGAAAAAGTTGTCGGCAGTATATAAGATATATATTTAGCCCCCACAGTTCTGCTGGCCGTTGCTTTCTTGAATTATATTAGACAGACAGCAAAGTTGAGCTTTCGTTCTCTTTGTTAACATTAAAGTCGTTCCCTAAGGTTAGGCTCCCACCAATAATGCAAATAGTAGAATCTAAGCATCAATCTGTTACTCTCGTCAATTACTTAATTAAAGTTGGTATTTAAAAAAATATTTAATTAAAGTTGGCATCTTATAAACCAAGATTAGCAATGGGCCATTCCAGAGATGATTAAATTGTTCTTATTGTCACTTTGCATATGTGCTGTCCCCTGAGTGACTAGCTTTTGTTTTTGATATGTCATTAGCTTTGACACATGGTGCTTTGGATCCTTGCATGACTTTTGCTTTAGCAACGAGTGGTTACTGTTTGCCATGGATAATTCTACACAAATTATGTGGCCATATATCGTATATTTATTTATGGCAAAGGGTGGTATTATAGAAACGATGCTTAAATTACATCAAAAGACAAGTTCCTCTGTAAAATTTAAGAAATGATCATATCGTTTAAACTGAAACACATTCTTTACCATCCTTGTCTCTTTCTCTTTATCACATTGCAAAATTGGATGTATACAACAATATACAGCCAGATAAATACGAATACGTATGACCATTATTTTCCAAATAAACACAGGGATATTTAACCATATTAATAAACAGCAGGATTACAATGGAAGCATGCGCGCAAAAGTCTGTAGTGTAAAGTTCAGGCATGTACATGTATCTCTAGCAGTTGAAACATATTTCGCAAATAAGTGTGCCGCTAGATCAACACTTCTATGCACAAAATAGAGACTAGAACCAGCAAATGCCCTGCTAAGCTCCTCTACGCCAGCCAAAATTGGCCAAACCGATGCTCCGTGTTATTTACGAGAATGTCAAACCTTCACTGTTACGTCCAAATCAGTACAACCCACCCAATACCCCTGACCGATTTGTACCGGCATATTCATATTGAATTTTACTATAACTTTTGATTTAATTTATAAATAATAACAGTTTATAGGAACCTACAAAAGAAAGAAAGTTATGTGTGATTTTAGCTGATATAAATAAAGTCGTTATAGTGTGTACTACAATTAATTAGCAGACTCTGTCTTAAAAGATATTTTGTTTGAAAGTTATGTACGGTAGAAAACTATTTACCGTAGAAAAATAGTTTTTATAAGGTAATATGAACAGAAACCAATTATCCACACATATGATTTCAAACCATAAAAAAATGGAATTTCGATAAGGCGGCTTACTATAAGATAAAATTGGTATATCCATGCAACTTGCAGGTTGCAAACGGCTATTTATTTCGATTTTCTACTTACCAACGGGAATCCTTACGCCGACCATTTTTATTCTATAAATACCCGATCCAATGGTCTCGTGTAGTCAGCTTCCACTAGCCGCCCACTTCCCTAGGCCCTAGCAATAGCATCCCTCCAACAATCTTGCGGGTTGCCAAGTTTCCTTTTCCGCTGCTCCCTCCGCCGCTTCTCCCCTTCCCATCCCCACACAAACCAATCCCTCTCACTCTCACGTGGTCGCATTACATCCATCTCCACTCATCGCTAGCATCAGATCCGTTTCTTGCATCCAATCCGCTTCTTCCTCTGATTCTTGCATCAATCGAATCACCTTTACTCCTCCCCACCCCCCAACAAAAAAGCTAAAAAGAGAGTGAGAGGAATCTTGCATCAAGAGTCGACGTCGCTGTACTGTTTGTTTCTTGCATCCAGTCCAGTTCTTGCGTTGATTTCTCTTGCGTCGAATCCAGTTCGTGCAGCGAGGCGTTGCATCGGATCCAGTGAGCGGCGGTGGTTCTTGGTTTGAGCTGTTGAATGGCGGGGAAGGTGGAGAAGATGGCGTCGATCGACGCGCAGCTGCGGATGCTGGCGCCGGCGAAGCTGTCGGAGGATGACAAGCTTGTGGAGTACGACGCCCTCCTGCTCGACCGCTTCCTCGACATCCTCCAGGACCTCCATGGCGAGGACCTCCGCGAGATGGTAACGAGCAAACAAAAAAAATCTCCTCTCCTTTCCTTCCAGTTCACTCTTGGATCCACCTTGCTGTGTGTCTGCTTACTGTTTCGGATCGGCGTTTCTTGCAGGCTAAATTAGTAGTGGCTTGCGCGTGCATGATTTGATTCTTTTTAGTGGGTGATTTTGGTACGGTTCGAATCTTGGAGACAGAGTGGATTTACTTTTGGAGGCGAACTTGTGGGGCTTCTGTGCTTTAGATAGGAGTTTGCAGTGAAGTTGGAACTTGGACCTGCATGGTCTCTTTGCTTTCTTTTATGCAATTCTGAGTGGTCAGTGCAAAAATCGAGGTGTGGTTCTGGCTTGCAAGGTTGTCCGCATTGGAGTGTGAATATTCTACTGTTTGAGTCAAATTCCTGTTGATCACTAGTTATGTATTCTGGTTGTTTGCCAACTGGTACTAATTATTATAAAGAAAGGGCAGGAAGAAAATTTTGACTTTGCGTAAACAGGCCATAAACTATCAATATCAATAGAACTAAACACCTCAGTTTAGTCGGTTTCCCATGCAGAACAAGTCAAGGATTTGCTTGACAAATGTTCAGGAATTATGACTGGTATTGAATTTAATTTGTTTCATAAAAAATGTATTGATTAACTTTGTTGTAACCCTTCTATAGACTTGAAGAAAACAATATTCTAATGTGCCTTGTAGTGATTAGTTGGGTTTTGTTTGTTTTGAATTGATCAGAAAAGAAGGCTTGTATTTACAGTTTTACATTGATTGAAAAACATGAATTGTTTTTCTACGCTATATAGGTCCAAGAGTGCTATGAGATAGCAGCCGAGTATGACAGGAAGCATGACTCGCAAAAGCTCGATGAACTTGGCAACATGTTGACAAGCTTGGATCCTGGTGACTCCATCGTCATAGCCAAAGCGTTCTCACACATGCTTAACTTGGCCAACTTGGCTGAGGAGGTCCAGATTGCATACCGGAGGAGAATCAAGCTCAAGAAGGGGGACTTTGCTGATGAGAACTCAGCACTGACTGAATCTGACATTGAAGAAACTCTTAAGAGGCTCGTAGTTGACCTGAAGAAGTCACCAGCAGAGGTCTTTGATGCCCTGAAGAGTCAGACTGTTGACCTGGTTTTGACTGCACATCCGACACAGTCAGTGAGGAGGTCACTGCTCCAGAAACACTCAAGGTGAGTTAGAGAAACAATACGTTGATATCTAAGACGATATAATTTCAACTTTCTAATTGTAATGACTGCAAATATAATTTAGGATAAGGAATTGTTTGGTTCAACTATACTCGAAGGACATCACACCAGATGACAAACAAGAGCTTGACGAAGCTCTCCAGAGGGAGGTAAGGCAACCAGTCTAATCACTGATTTATTTCTTTTCAGCATTGATTTTTGCATATTATACATTGATTTACAAGAATTTAAATAGGTAATAAATTACTTTCGGCATGACACTCAAGATACCAGTTCTCATACTCCACCTGAGTTTATTGGTTTAATAACGAGCTAAACCAGAACTTGCATTCCTTACATTCTTTCAGATTCAAGCGGCCTTTAGAACTGATGAGATTCGAAGAACCCAGCCAACTCCTCAAGATGAAATGAGGGCTGGTATGAGTTACTTCCATGAGACAATATGGAAAGGTGTGCCAAAGTTTTTACGCCGTCTGGATACTGCCTTGAAGAACATTGGAATTGACGAGCGTGTTCCTTATAATGCTCCTCTCATTCAATTCTCTTCTTGGATGGGAGGAGATCGTGATGGTAAGCTAGGGACAGCTTTTATATAGTTATCGTGCAATCTCATGATTATATGCATTTGACACATTTTACCAATTTAGGAAATCCAAGAGTGACACCAGAGGTCACAAGGGATGTCTGCTTGCTTGCTAGAATGATGGCTGCAAATTTATATTGCTCTCAGATTGAGGATCTCATGTTTGAGGTAAGGATTACCTCATTGCTTCATCTCTCATCTGTGGCACTTATATAAACTAATGAGCATTGCTAAGTGATAAAATTTTGCAAAATTCTTGCAGTTGTCTATGTGGCGATGCAATGATGAGCTTCGGGCACGAGCTGATGGGCTGCATCTCTCCACAAAGAAAGATGCAAAACACTATATAGGTAAAGGCCAATTACCCATTTTCATACCATTTACTGTTTTGACCAATATCTGGTTATGGCAAGCAGTAATGATTGACAATGCTGGCATGATGAGGTCATAATTATTGTTGTCTTGTCTATCATAGAGTTCTGGAAGAAAGTTCCTCCAAGTGAACCATATCGAGTTGTACTCAGTGATGTAAGAGATAAGCTGTACAACACACGTGAGCGAGCACGCCAGTTGTTATCCAGTGGATATTCTGACATTCCCGAAGAATCTACTCTCACCAATGTTGAGCAGGTCAATTATTGTTCAATCAACCTTTGGATTCTATAATTTGAACTGTGCATTTTCACTTAATCACCATTGTTAGATTGATCTGAAGTCTGAACAATTGTTTTTTTTGCAGTTCTTAGAGCCTCTGGAGTTATGTTACAGGTCGCTCTGTGCTTGTGGTGACCATGTAATTGCTGATGGAAGTCTTCTGGACTTCTTGCGCCAGGTGTCTACCTTTGGCCTTTGCCTTGTGAGGCTCGACATTAGGCAAGAATCTGACAGGCATACTGATGTCCTTGATGCTATCACCATATACCTGGGAATAGGATCATACCGCGAGTGGTCTGAGGAATGCCGTCAGGACTGGCTCTTGTCTGAACTTAATGGGAAGCGCCCATTGTTTGGCCCAGACCTTCCGAAGACTGATGAAATTGCTGATGTTCTAGACACGTTCCGCGTGATAGCTGAGCTTCCTGCCGATAACTTTGGAGCTTACATTATTTCCATGGCAACAGCTCCATCAGATGTACTTGCTGTTGAGCTCCTCCAACGTGAATGCCATGTGAAGACACCACTTAGAGTGGTCCCACTGTTTGAGAAGTTGGCTGATCTCGAAGCTGCCCCAGCAGCACTGGCCAGACTGTTCTCCGTAGATTGGTACAGAGAAAGGATTAATGGCAAACAGGAGGTCATGATTGGCTACTCAGACTCTGGTAAGGATGCTGGTCGTCTCTCAGCAGCTTGGCAGCTGTACAAGGCTCAGGAGGAGCTTATCAATGTTGCTAAGCAATTTGGTGTGAAGTTGACTATGTTCCATGGGCGGGGTGGGACTGTTGGCAGAGGCGGAGGCCCCACTCATCTTGCCATCTTGTCCCAGCCACCAGACACAATCCATGGATCTCTCCGGGTCACTGTCCAGGGTGAAGTCATTGAGCAGTCCTTTGGTGAGGAGCACCTGTGCTTCAGGACACTCCAACGTTTCATATCTGCCACTCTGGAGCATGGCATGCACCCACCCATTGCTCCCAAACCAGAATGGCGTGCTTTGCTTGATGAGATGGCTGTGGTGGCAACAAAGGAATACCGGTCCATTGTCTTCCAAGAACCACGCTTTGTCGAGTATTTCCGCCTTGTGAGTACTTTGTTTCATCATCATCAGATTAGGCTTATTATAGTAACTTTGCATATTCCCACGCTACATATTTCATATAATGTATTCAAGGCACTAATCTAAAAGGAACATAGTTCATTTTAGTAGGATCGTTTATAGCCTAAAGTTAAGTTTCTTTATAATGTTCATGGAATAACAGGCGACACCAGAGATGGAGTATGGAAGGATGAACATCGGAAGCAGGCCATCCAAGAGAAAGCCGAGTGGTGGTATCGAGTCACTCCGTGCCATCCCATGGATCTTTGCATGGACACAGACTCGCTTCCACCTCCCAGTCTGGCTGGGCTTCGGTGCTGCCTTTAAGCACATCCTGGAGAAGGACATCAGAAACCTCCACATGCTCCAGAAGATGTACAATGAGTGGCCATTCTTCAGGGTCACAATTGATTTGATTGAGATGGTGTTCGCCAAGGGTGACCCAGGCATAGCTGCATTATACGACAAACTCCTTGTTTCAGAGGAGCTATGGCATCTGGGAGAGAAGCTGAGATCGAACTATGTAGAAACCAAACGACTTCTCCTTCAGGTGCGTTGACTAACAAAGGACTAAAGCTGTTTATGCTTTAGAGAACAATGATATGCAGTTATGCTCTATCAGTCTTCTATTGTCATATAATGACAACGCAACTTGCTACTTTGAACTTCAGGTTGCTGGACACAAGGATATTCTTGAAGGGGATCCCTACCTGAAGCAGCGTCTCCGCCTCCGTGACGCGTACATCACCACTCTGAATGTCTGCCAAGCCTACACAATGAAGCGGATCCGCGACCCAGACTACCATGTCACGTTGCGCCCTCACCTGTCCAGGGAGATCATGGACTGGTCCAAGCCGGCCGCAGAGCTCGTCAAGCTGAACCCGACCAGCGAGTATGCGCCGGGGCTGGAGGACACCCTTATCCTAACCATGAAGGGCATTGCTGCCGGAATGCAGAACACTGGTTAAACAAGCAAAGAAGTGCGTCAATGAACACTATTTCTATCTTGAGTATACCTTGTCTTCGATTATTTGCTCTCGGCCACGTATTTTGCCGATGTAGCTGCTTATTGAACTTCCCACTCGGCAATAATGGATTTTCACAAGAATATCAATAAATTAAAGTGAAGTGGATTTTGTTCATGAATTTTTCTAGGTTCCTGATATAGCTAGTTTTGTTGGATTGTTCCATACCTGCATCAGTAGAGTAGCTGCAGTGGAAATACTTGTGAGGGAGCTGAATTCTCGGGGAAACTAGTGAGCAACCACTAATATACTTATTTGGGAATTATAAACTAATGGGTAATATTTTACGGTTCTTGGAATGTATGGTAGCCCTTCGTTATGTTGGGTGTGATTACTCGTATTATAGTGTTGTAGGATTTAGAAAGGTATGCTATAAAAATTTTAAATGAATTCTAATAAAATTAGAATTTCTATTTTTTAGAGTAAGATTCTTACTACATTTTGAAGGAGGACAAGAGAGACTATATAAACCTATGGCTAAGTAACAAAGCAAAGAATTCACTCATTCAAAGATACATGTGCATGAGAGGATGAAATGCTATATGACAAAGATTAAGTGTTCTAAAAGATTTGAAAGGATTACGAGAGAGTGATAATCCCTTGTACACTTTTGAGGTTGTGTTTAAGGAATTTGTGATCAGCTTCGCCAAATCTTTTATCTGTTGTCGTGATTGCTTTAACATCATTATTTTGGTTCGTTTAGCTTCTTCTTAATACCTTGTATGCTCGTGCGGTATCTCACAAACTCTGATTCAATTCAAGGGTTACTGCACATAAGAAGATGTATCAGAGTGTAACAAATGGTATCAAAGCTAAGGCAGGATTAATCTGATTTATGAGAGGGTCGGCAAAGCACCATCTGGCATAAAATCAAGTTAATGTCGACCATGTGGAATCAACTAGAGAAATTTAACAACGGAGAAAATTTAGTGTGTGGTTTTAAATCACCAAAACCGAACCCTAATTGTGCCTTACAATTTCGGTTTTCGTTTTACCGTGTTAAATTTTTGTCCATCGTTAAGTTCTAGTTGCTAGTCTGAGTCTAGTGCTTTGATTTTAGTTTTGGGTATCACATCTGAAAATAATAAAAAATTGTTGGTTAGATCAAGGGTTTACCCCTCCCTTGCTGCGGTTGCTCTTCGCTGCCGAGTTGGAAAGAGTTAGGGTTTGTGTCTGAACCACCAGATCATTGGGAGTTAGAGATCAACTCAGTTTTCACATCTTACTGGTTAGCCAAATCACCTAGGACAGAGTTGTGTTCGAGTTTTGATTTTCTTTAGACCGAGTTTAGGACATTTCGTGCAGCGTTCACTAAAATAGCCACAACTTTTCCATACGAACTTGGATTGCAGCTTCTTTGGCTCATTGGAAAGATAACAAAAAGTTACATCCAAAAAGTCTAATGGTATTTATGAGGCTCCGAAAAAAGTGAAAACCCAAAAAAAGGTCGTTTAGGGCCTTAAAGCGGCTTTTGAAATTTTAACACCCGTTTTTGGCATTTGTTTGCTGTCTAGTTTGAGTTTTTTTTCATTCCAGATTGTGTAATATTTATTTCGAGGTCATAATTTATTGAGATTAATATTTGTGTTGCTCTAAAAAAAGAAAAAAAGAGGCAAGTGCAAAAAAAATCGCACAAGATATAAAAAAAAGAAGAAAAGAAGCAAGTGCAAAAAGAAAAGAGCTGCACAAGTAAAAAAAAGAAGAAAATTTTGTAGCATTGTTCATTTCCAGATTTTGAGCTCTCTTAGTATAGCTCTTGTGTCGTCTAGTGTTTGCTTGCTTGAGCTAGGATCGAGTACTAGTTTGTGCCAACAATTTAGACAAGTACATTGGACTATTATTCAGCTAGTGTAATTCTAAAATTGAATATTGCCATTTCTTTGCTACTTATATATATTGCCTGTCCAACTCCACATACTACTAACCGAACAAGTCTCGACGTATCGGTAATCATTATACTCATCACTCTAGTCAAGTTATCATGAACCAGCCACCGATTGTACCACCTACTTTGCTTGGTAAGAATCTTGTAAGCATTTGATAAGAGCTTGAGAGTGTGACTTCTATAGCCTGCAGCACCTAGTAGTTGATAGCGAGCTAATAAATTTTCTTATGAGTTTCTTGTGTTCTACTAACAATGACAGGTTCACAGAATTCGAAACATGGTGGTAAGGATGATGACCAATTTTTTGAACTTGACAGCGCCAGACCTCTCATTCCTCGCACAAGGATGCTTGTGCAACACTTCAACCGTGAGGTCAACAAGAGAGCGGAGGAGATCTACAATATATTGGATCGGCTCAATGACACCCTCACCACCATCACAACAGAGTTAAGAACCTTGAGCAACGTCCACCACCACCAGCTGCGCGACGTGCTCTATTTCCCCCTCACTCTTCGGCGGATGAGGATGATGATGTTGAAGAGAACAACAGTGATGCCGACACTATAGTTGAGGGTCCCGATGACCGCGATAGTCGTCGACTCAAGCAAAATCGACGAGGTATGGGTAGGTTGCAAAGGGAGGTATGTGATAATGATGTATTCACTAAAGTCAAGTTTACAATTCTCCCATTTGCTGGTAAATATGACTCTGAAGCTTATCTTGATTAGGAATTACAATTAGATAAAAATTTGCATGCCATGATTTTCTTGATAATAAAAGAGTTATGGCTGCTACTAGTGAATTCACTGATTTTGCATCAATTTGGTGGAGGAACAATGTACACTACCACATGCACCTAGAACTTGGGATGCATTGAAAAGAGTCATGAGAGCTAGATTTGTGCCTTTATACTTTTCACATGATATGTTAAATAAATTGCAATGCTTAAAACAAGGCAATATATTAGTAGATGAATACTATTATGAATTATAAATTGGTTTATTGCGTTGTGGTTTGGAAGAAACTGAAGAAGCTAAAATGGTAGAATTTTGGGAGGGTTTAACTAGGAAATTTAGGACATACTTGACTATAAGGAATACAATTCTGTCACCTGTTTATTTCATCTTACTTGCAAAGTTGAAAGAGAAGTACATCGGCGACACATGAGAACAAGGAGTTATTTTGGGGGTTCTTCCTCCAACAAAGTACCAAAATATCAATGTCGCCTCTTCCATCTACACCAAGCCGATGGTGCTCTACTTCTACTTCTATGCCCTCACGTGCACCCGAAGCAAACAAGGCTACAACCGTTCAAGCTCCTACCAAATTTGCCCCAATAAAAAGTGCATCTTCAGTTTCTTTCACTAGACATACAAGGGGCATCAAATGTCACAAGTGCAAAGGTGTTAGACATTTCATGAGAGAGTGCCCAAGTCAGCGAGCTCTCATTGTGAGAGAAGATGGTGAGTATACTTCAGCTAGTGACATTGATGAAGAATATACACTTGTTGCTAATGATCATGCAGATGATGAGATTGACACTAGTGATGAACAAGAAGAACACTTGAGTACTGAGGCTTCAAAAAGTACATGACCCTTATAGCAAAGCGTGTGCTTAGTGCATAAATGGAGAGTGCTGAATAGGATCAACGACATAATTTGTTTCAAACCAAGTTCATCATCAAGGAGCGTTTGTGTTGTCTCATCATCGATGAAGGAAGTTGCAACAACTTAGCTAGTTGGAGATGGTCGAGAAGCTTGGCTTGACCACAAGTCCTAATCCACGTCCTTACATCTAATGGTTCAACTCATGTGGTAAGTTGAAGGTAATCAAAACTATGAAAGTATAATTTTCGCTTGGTTCATATCATGATTATGTTGATTGCGATATCGTACCTATGCAATCATGCTCCTTACTTTTATGTAGACCATGGCAATTTGATAAGGATTCCACTCATCAAGGTAGAACTAATCAATATACTCTCATGCATAAGGGCAAGAAAATAATTTACACCCAATGTCTCCTCAAGCCATTATTAAAGATGAAATTGAACATCTGAATGTGAGAAAAAGGAGAATGCTAAAAGTGAGAATCAGATAATAGCTAAAGAATGATTTTCACCTAAAAAATAAAGAAACAAAATAATCAAATGCTAGAAAGAGTGAAATTAATTGAAAGGTGTTGTTCTCTTAGCTACTAAATCTGATTTCAATGACTTGCAAGTGGAAATTTTTTTCTCAGAGTCGGAGTCGGACACGGATTGTGCCGGATATCCATCTACCCCTTTCGTATTCATTCTGTAAGCCTTCGGTCGGACGGACGGAAATTATCCGCTCTAAAATACCTCTTGGGCTGCCACCTATTAGAGCAATTGAGCATCAAATTGACTTGATCCCGGAGCTTCTTTGCCAAACCGTACACCATATAGGACTAATCTAGAGGAGACTAAGGAAATTCAACGTCAACTGCATGACTTGCTTGACAAGGGTATGTATGTGAAAGACTTAGTCCTTGTACTGTTCCTGCGATTTTAGCTCATAAGAAAGACGAATATTGGCGTATATGTGTCGATTGTAGAGCAATTAATAATATCACTATTAGATATTGTCATCCTGTTCCTAGGTTAGATGATATGTTTGATGAATTGAGTGGCTCTACTATTTTCTCTAAAGTTGACTTGTGTAGTGGATACTACCAAATTAGAATGAAACTTGAAGATAAATGAAAGATTGCATTTAAAACTAAGTTCGGGTTATATGAGTGGCTAGTGATGCCTTTTGGTTAACTAATGCACCTAGCACTTTCGTGAGACTAATGAACGAAGTTTTACGTGCTTTCATTAGTAAATTTTGGTAGTTTACTTTGATGATATATTAATTTACAGTAAGTCATTTGATGAACATCTTGAAAACTTATGTGTTATTTTTATTGCTTTGAGAGATGAACGTTTGTTTGGTAACCTTGAAAAGTGCACCTTTTGCACCAATAGAGTTTGTTTTCTTGGCTATGTTGTTAAACTTCCTGACTTTGGTAAGACTTTTGAACTTGAGTGTGATGCTAGTGAAATTGGAATTGGTGGTGTGTTGATATAAGAAGGTAAACATGTTGCTTATTTCAGTGAGAAATTGAATGGGCCTAGTTTAGACTATTCAATTTATGATAAAGAATTATACGCTCTAGTTCGAACTTTAGAAATATGGCAACATTATTTATGGCCTAATGAATTTGTTATATGTTATGATCATGAATCTTTGAAGCATATTAGAAGTCAATCTAAACTGAACCGTAGACATGCACGTTGGGTTGAATTTATTGAATCTTTTCCTTATGTTATTAAACACAAGAAAGGAAAAGAAAATATGATTGCTAATGCTTTGTCTAGACGGTATACTTTGTTGTCTCAACTTGATTGTAGAATTTTAGGCTTAGAGATAATAAAAGATTTATATGCTTCTGATGATGAATTAAAAAATGCCATATCCATTTTGTAAAGATGGTAAAAGCTGAAACAAATTTGTTTTTAATGGTGGTTTCTTATTTAGAGCTAACAAGCTATGTATTATAGCTAGCTCGTTTATCTTTTGTTGTTACTAGAGGCGTATGGAGGAGAATTAATGGGACATTTTGGCATCAAAAAGACAGAGGACATCCTTGCTAAACACTTTATTGGCCAACGATGAGGCGCGACGTTGAGCGCTATGTTTCACGATGCACTACATGCCAAAAAGCTAAACCATAACTGAATCCACATGGTTTATACATGCCTCTTCCTATTCCTAGTGTTATTTGGGATGATATTTCTATGGACTTTGTTTTAGGATTGCCTAGAATAAAGATGGGGAGGGATATTATTTTTATTGTAGTGGATAGGTTTTCTAAGATGACACATTCTATTCCTTGTCATAAGAGTGATGATAGTACACATATTGCTGATTTATTTTTAGGGAGATTGTTCGACTATATGGTGTACCAAAGACAAGTTTCATATCATGACATGAAGTTTCTAAGTCACTTTTGGAGGACACTTTGGGGAAAACTTAGGACGAATATGCTATTTTCAACTACTTATCATCCCCAACTAATGGACAAACTGAGGTCATCAACCATATCTTATCAACAATGTTGGGGGCCATTTTGAAGAACTTGAAGATATAGGAAAAATTCCTACTACACGTGGAGTTTTCCTACAATTGCTCACTGCATTCAACCACAAAGACAAGCCATTTTCAAGCAGTATATGGTTATAAACCTCGAGCTCCAATTGATTTGTTACATGTACCATCTTCGAGATGGTAAATTTAGATGGTGAGAAATGTGTTGAATTTGTTCTTAAGTTGCATGAAACCATTAAAGAAAACATAGAGCACATGAATGAAAAATATAGAGTTGCTTGTAGTAAAGGTTGAAAGAAAATAATTTTGAACCTGGTGATCTTGTTTGATTGCATTTAAGAAAAGATGGATTTCCAGAATTAAGAAAGTCTAAGTTGATGCCTAGAGCTGATAGTACTTTTAAGATTATTGAAAAGATTAATGATAATGAATACAAACTTGAGTTGCTTGCAGAGTTTGAGGTTAGTCCCGCATTTAACATTGCAGATTTGAAGACAAACCTGTGAGAAGAAGATGAGATTGAGTCGAGGACGACTCTAATTTAAGAGGAGGATGATGAGAAAATCACTTCCTTGGATACACACAACACTCATGTACAAGATGACAAGCAAGGAACTATGACGAGGGCACGTGCACATAAGTTGAATTATCAGGTGAGCTCATTCCTAGGGATGTATAATTTAGCTTCTGAGAATGGGCTTCTACCTGATGCTTGTGGTGTGATTGTGCTTAGGAACATGGGCAAGGACCAACGAGAGGCATATGGAGTAACGGATGTATTTGAAATGAACATTGGAGGTCACCACATCACTTTGAGGCTAGGACGACTAAGAATGAAAACTAGGCATGTTCTAGAATCCAGTTCGACCTCCGGAGACAACATTGACTTCAAACGAGCATAGAAAATGCATATGGAGTCCAAATGAGGTGATCTTGGACTTTTGGAAAGATTTTGACATCTTATTTCCAATAGTTCTTGTCCCACCTCAAAACTCTACCTGAGCACGGCGTAATCTATAAAATAAATCCGAATCAGTTCCAAACATGGGCTTTGGGCCATGTATCAGTTTGAGCCTAACTAGAGAGTTGTAGTGGGATATTATCCAAAACTCAGGGATGTGCCCCCTATGTCCCTAGCACCATAAAAACTACTAGGGATACCACTTTTAGGGTTTAGGCTTGTTTAGATTGATTTTCGTTCAGAAAACATCAGTTGTATACTTGTGTCTACTAGACCAACTTCGGTGACTTCATGCCTTTCCATTGTTCAATGAAACTTTGTATTTCATTCATAAATTTAGATCATGCTTATTTCTTTCTTGCTTGATTCTCGATTGCTTGTAGGAAAGATCATCCGTGTTGGGCACGGTTGGTAATGACAAGGGTGTGGTGTAGCGATTGTAGGATGGACTTGGTCGTTCGGTCAAGTAGCCTCATCGTCAATGTCATATCAAACAATCATAGTTGTCATTCTCATCGAAAGATCGGGCCAAATCCCCTCATCCAACAACCCCTAGGGTTTTGAGCTCCAGTGGTGGTGACCAAATTCGGTACCCTTGCTCCAGCAACTCGAAGCCGTGCTTCGGTGAGGGCGGAGCCCACGGACTAGGTTTTTACGGCTTTGACGATTTGGCCTTGTGATGGGTCAAGGCAACAGCGGCGGCTCTGACTACCAGTGACGTCCTAGCGGCGGCCCCAGCTGGTTGTGGAGGTGCTAATGGTATGGCGTGGTGTGCGCTCCCATGCGTAGTGCTTGTGATTTGGTTGGGACTTTTGTGGTTTCAGTTGCGTGGTGTTTGGCTTGTCTAGCACTTGGCCAATGCTAGTTTCTTGGTTTTGTGCGGCACTATTTGACCTTTGACCTCATGACCGTGGAGTCAACGGGCTCCTATAGGTGGCTTTGTATCTCTAAGAACCAGGCCGTAGTACAAAAGGCGATCATAGATTTTCTAGGACAGCGCCGACTTTGATGTGCCTAATTTTGCTACCTTCTAGACGTCTTAGAGTGTCATCTCCTCGTGAGTTGCTTTCAGTACTTGTTGTTATTGTATAATTGTGAGCCGTTCTAGTGTACTATGTAGCATTTGGCAATACTATTAACTAGTTCTGGGAGACAATTGCTTGATAATATTTGGGAGAACTGATTGGTCGATGAGGATTAACAGTCTATATGATGTTAAGATAGCTCTTGAGGATATTCTGCTAGTAAACTGAGTATTTGGCAGTTACTGCTGGTTCTTTTTCATACTTGCCATAACCTTAATCATTCTGTCCAACAATACTTGCTTACTGTTAGTGATTTGTTACCTTCAGTTAAGCCACTGTTATTTATATACTTGTTGTTTTGTTGTTGATTTATCATAACAAAGCATCTGGAAATGCAGTTCATTACTTGTTTAATTATATTGAATTGCAATTGATTATTGTGGTAAATTAATTAGCTCAAAACTAACATAATATCAAGATATCATCATTTTAATCATTGATTAGATTTAGACCATGTAGCGAGGTGGCCTGATTTAAAACACGAGCAGCCCAACATCTGAAAGCACAATTAACAAATAACAATTTGAATATTATGCTAATTATTCATTTATTTTCAATAGCCCTGTTAAGTATGATTTCATATTTAAATGACTTGGCAGAGATTTATGATCTTGCAATTATTTTATTTTTGATCTTGTCATTTAATCTATATTGGAAACTTGCTTTAGTATTTATTTACAATTCTGAAAATTCATTCAAATATTTGCTGAAACCACGGTTATTACAACACTTATTACTGTAGAATAGAAATTCCGAACCCCGCACACATGCAAATCAAACACAGATCGGGGCAGAGAGAGCAGTTCCCATTTCATGTCGCATGCATCGATCGTCATGATCAGAGTATTCGTTCCCCATAAGATTCGCCATCGGAGTGCTCGCTCGCTGAACATCCTGCTCCGGCATGCATGTCGCTGAGCAATACTATACACTGATCCGATGAGCCCTCCGCCATTAGTTTCTGTCACGCTGAGCAAGAAATTCTTCCATGCCACACTGAACAAGAAATTCTGCCAGGTCCTCCAATTTAACCCTCACCACTGGGGAAGCTGGAATGCTGTCAAAAACAACCCTCCCTATCAAACCCACTCCAGTCATACCGCCTGCAAAAACCTCGCAGTAGAGTAGTGTTGCAGAAGCCGGCAACGTTGATACATGACAGAAGCCCAGTCTTGCAGTAGAGTGCAAAGACCTCGCAGTTGTGTGTTAAAAGATCATAGCTCCCAAACCCAGTCTGATTGGAAAGTGCTGTAAGTGCCCGCGCGGCACAGCAGGCTTGGTTTGACACCGTACTTGAAGAAGAAGAGGGGGTTACCGTCAAGGAAGCAATCCAAGCAGGTCTGGATGACACCCGCTGTAGGCAGCGTTGCGCACGTTGGGCATCGGGCTGACGCAGAATGTTGGAGTTGAATCACACAACTCTTCTACACCTTTACAGTGGTTACCTAGATCTAGTTGAATCACACAACTCTTCTTACACCTTCACAGTGGCTACTAATATCTTTCTCTAGAGGTATGCTTCACGCACAACAAGAGATAATGGACCTCAGGATAACACACACACAGAGGAAACTTATCTGCTTACTTTCATTCAATAGCCAACAACTTAAATACATAAACAATGCATACAATACTAGCTAATGTGCAGGGCCACTAAAAACGTGCTCCACTTATGGACCTATTCTCAAGCCTTGACTCATACTAATATGCAGCTAACCCATGCAGCCTGTTGGTTTCTCAGCTCACATGCAACACCGTTTCTCACGGCACGTCCGCGTCGCACGGCACGTCGCCATGCATGCGCTTCAGCTCAAACCACCAGCTTGTACGTCTCACATATGCTGCTAACATACACAGACCTACACAAGGATATTTACTACGTACGAATGAATAGAAATAAATATGCATATGCACTAATGACAAGATTATAGCTAACACAGAAGACGACATTGCTGATAAGCGCGGAAGAGGACGCGGACCCTCCGTTATTCCCTGGTGTAAAATGGACCACCTTGCCCCCTCCAATATATATGCCTGAGGAAATACGTCGAATGGAGTAGTGTTTTGCATGAGAAAATTGATCACCGAACTCGAGAGCAAATTGATGAGTAATAACCGCTCCCTCCGTTTCGCTAACTTGTCCACAGCCCACCATGAGCACAAACCTAAAAACTGTTGGAAAACCTAGATCTAGATCCGAAGCCGTACCTATTAGTGGGTACATCTTTACTTAATTTATAAATAGAGGTTTCAATAGCTATCACTTGTACTTGAGAAGAAAACTAATAAAGAAAGAAAAGAGTTCTCCTCTATCTCTATGTTCAATCTTGTATTTTCTTATATTACTCTGTGATTGATCTATCTTTCTTGCCTAGGAGGAATCGCTCGGGCTGGACTCGCCAGCGATGGTTCCTCAACATGTTATCAGCACAAGTTGCTCTGGCAGATTAAAAGGTAATCGTCGAAAGCATGATATTCATAGATTGAATTGTCTATCTATATCACTTTAAATTATGCAAATTTTGCTTTCTAGATTATTTTTTACGGTGCAAATCCACTCTAATCTACCGCGAAGCGACTTAAAATCACCGGCACAATGTCGATTGATAGATTACATGAAAGAGTAGATGTTGATTGCACTGTAGATTAAAAAAAGGAAGGCAACGCTGGCTACATGTGCTCGCATCGCCGCATGCGGTCATGCCGTCGGCCACTAGCATGTGGTCGTGCCAGCCACCGCGCTGCCACTACTCGCATGGCCGAGCCACCACCGGCTTCGAGATGGGCCGCCGTTGGCCCCGCATGGCCGAGCCACCTCGAAAGAGCGCTATCGTCAACTTCTCACGGCTGGCACCACGATTCAGCACCCGCATGCGCCGCAGAGCCACCGTGCGCCTCATGCTACCTGCATGTGCTACCGAGCCGCTGCATGGCCGGCCAGATATATCGCCGAGCCTCCGTACGCCTCTCGCCGCCTGCATGTGCCGCGTGAGTCGCCGTCGTCGCTACTCGGCCCCCGGCCTCTATCGCATAAGTTTCCACCGCACGGCTGACCTCCACGCGCACGAGCCACCGCCGAGCGGTTCGTCACCGTTGCTCGGCCCCCACGTCACCACCACGTGAGTCGCCGCCGCCGCACGATCGCCTCCGGCGTATGGCCGCCGCCGCCGCAGCCCCCGCCGCTGTCGCTTGGTCGCCACCCATCCGCCGCTCCGTGCCTTGGCCGATGGCCCCGGCCGCCTGCAGCGTCGAACGCCCGGCCATCGGATTCCCCCATGCACCGCCACTACCGTGAACGGGGGTAGGGTTTCCTCTACCTCTCCTTCGTCTTTGATCCAACCAAAATGGGCCATGGATGGTGGGCCAAAAGAAAAAACTAGGCTAGGGAGGAAGGTGGGGTGCAATAAAAGCCCTCAAAAAATCAGAAATTTACATAAAAATTTTCTCAACATTGAAAATTGGCGGATAAGCCTTGGAGATTGCAGAATTCAATGAAAATTTATATTTCAGCACAAAAGGGCCTCGAGGATTCAAAATTTGGATCGTTTTTAACATTTGAAGCATGTTTAACACTGTTATTATTACTTTCTATTTTTATGTATTTATTTACCTTTTTATTAATTGTAATTATTTAAATTGCCTTTAATCACTGAAATTAATAGTAAAATTTATAGAAAATGCATAGAAAATTCTGGAACATTACGATAACCTTTTTGTACCATTATCCAATTTATTTCATGCATATTTGCCTACAGTAAATTTATATATATTCTTTCATGCACATGTGAATGACAAGCACCACGAACCGGGAGTTCGAGGAGCTGGCCCAGCATGGCCAAAATTACTTACCTTGGGCTTCCGACATCGAGATTATACTTGGAGCCAAGAAGCACCGCGCTGCCATTTGGATTGATGCATCGGAAGATGCCAAACCCATCCTTTAGGAAAATGATCAAGCACTACACTTCCTCAGTCACTACCTCTGCCTCACTCTCAAGATGAATATATAGCAGAGAAGAGCACGCTAACCTTGTGGACTGCACTCAAAAAGCGGTTCGAGAAGGTAAAGTAGAAAATTCTTCCTCAGACAGAGCAAGAATGGATCCAACTAAGATTTGCTAATTTCAAGACGGTCGAAGAGTACAATTCTACTCTGCACCAAATTTGCACCAATCTTCAATTCTGTGGCTAGCAGATCACATATAAGTAGAAGATTGAGAAGACCCTCTCTAACTTCTACCCCAATGCAGTGCAGTCTGCGCGCAACTATCGTTAAGATGGCTACAAGGTGTATGCTGAATTGATTGATATTAAGCAAGTTGCAGAGGCTTAGGATGACGTTCTCCACAAGAATTTTGTCGCATAGCCACCTGGGAGCTCCGTTGGCCATGATACCAACGCTGGGAGCTACAAGGTGCAAAAGCCTATAATGAAGAAAAGGGGAAGGAAAAGCAAAGTAGTAGCCCAGAAAAGCAAATCAAATGCTCAACAGGAGAATAAGGCTAGCAAACCAAAGTGGGACGACAAGCCCTATGGTCAGCAAGGCCAAACCTGCTACAAGTGTGGTAAGTGGGGGTACTGGTCACGGATCTGTAAAGAGCCGCAACACGTCGTCGTTGCCTTGCAGGCCAAAAAGAAGGGAGGCAAAGAGCAGCATGAAACCCACTTTGCTTTCGTTGAGGGGGAGAATTCAAGCAGCTGTCTGCACCAATATAGGTTGACTCCACTCCTGCAGAAGATCCCCACTTGACATTGCAGCCGACATGATTTTTCAGGAAGAGCATTTCACCCATAAGAAGATAGTAGCTGAAGTATCTGGATTTCTTAGTAGATTCAGTCTAATGCATAGAATGCATTTAGACTTTAATTATCATTCATTTTATGTGTAGAAGGAATAAGTTGAATTTTGCTCAAATAATTTATTTTCTCATGATGGTTGGATGATATTAATTAATTTATTTATTCAGTTAACAATTGCATGATATATTCTAATATTTAAAGTATTTCATTTATGTGTTGATTGTCTCCTAATACATATTAATAAAGTACTTTATATTAGAACGTGTGTAGCACTCTATGGAGAAAGTGTGCTTAGCTCACAGCGGCACAATGAATATCATCTTGAGAGAGATAAAATTCTTTTAGTTAATTAGCAAGAATGCTGACAGGCTTACAACAATCGCCAGTAGCGATGCTTGTATAATAGGTTCAGGAGGAGCCACAATTATACTCTCAATGAGTACAATTTTGGTCATTCAAGAAGGCTTATTGTACCCAAAATCGACTAGAATTCTCCTAAGTTTCAAAGATATTCGCACTAACAGTTTCCACATTAAAACTGAAGAAGAGTATGGTAAAGACTACATGCTCATTACAAAGTATGGAACAAATAGAAAAAAGGTATTAGAAAGACTTCCTTCATTTAAGACTGAGCTATACTACACTAACATTAAGGTACCCGCAGCCTATACTACCCTGAAAACAATATTTAGAAGCTCTGAACTCTTCTGTCTCTAGCATGATAGATTAGGCCACACAAGTCTTAAGATGATGAGGAATATAATTAAAAATTCATAAGGACATAATAAGCAGAATGTACAAACAGAAGCACTAATTAAGAGAATTAAATTTATTGCCCAACCACTTTTGCAAAAATATAATTTACTAACCACATGTTAGGGACATGCAGTCCTGCGTGCAGCAACTCTCATCAACTTTAGACCATCGGAATATAACATCCATTCACCTATGCAACTAGCGTAAGGGTCAGAACCGAAAATTTCTCATCTCCGTAGATTTGGGTGTAAGATTTATGTACCTATACCCCCTCCACAGCATACTGCAATGGACCCTCTCCGAAATTCTGGGATATATGTTGGTTATGAGACATTATCCATAATCAGGTATTTAGACCCCATGACACGAGATTTGCATACAACCCATTTTGCAAATAGTATATTTGACTCGGATATTTTTCCGACATTAGGAGGAGGAAATCAACCCCTTGATGAAAAATATCGGAAATTACATGGCAAACCACGGAATCCATGCACATGACACGCGCACTAGTGAAGCAAATAGAGAACTCCAGAAGATCACTAATTTGCAAGCATTAGCAAACCAACCGCCTGACCACTTTAGTGATTTAAAGAGCGGACTAAGTCGCATGTGCCTACACGCAATGCACTGGAGAGGGTTGAAATACCAAAGAAAATTGAAGGTATCTCTAATCCTGTCTAGAGGCCTCAGAACAAAAAACGAGAACTTCAGCCCCTCGAATCCCAAGTAGCTAGGGATATCTGGTGAAAAAGGACAAGAAGAACTTGACACAGCTAATCACTGAAGTTCCCCAGAACCAAAAAGGGAGCCAGTTGGGACCTGGCAGCGGTATGACACGTTCAAGGAAAGGCATACCGGATTTGAACATTCTCATGAAGGGAGAAAATAACATGGATGTGTACGCACATATTGGAGCTAAAAAACTAATGGGACTTTGCCCCCCGCAACTAGAAAGAGTAGTGAGCAAGTAGGAGCACCAGAAGATTCAACTCATGATGAAATAGCTATAAACTATGTGCATATGAGAGAATCTATGAATAAGACAACAGCCAATGTTGATATTTATTTTGCAAAGAAAATTTCCACGATAATCGATCTTGATCCAGAGTCTGCATCGCTCACTGAATGTAAGAAAAGATCAGATTGGAAGGATTGGAAGAAGGCAATAGAAACTGAATTATTATTTTTGAATAAAAGAGAGGTGTTTAGGCCTGTAAGCCACACGTCTCCCCATGTGCACCCCGTAGGGCATAAGTGGGTATTTGTTCGAAAGAGAAATGAGAAAAATGAAGTTGTAAGATATAAAGCAAGGTTTGTTGCACAAGGTTTTACTCAATGTCCAGGAGTTGATTATGAAAAAACATATTCCCCGGTCATAGGTCGTATTATCTTTAGATACTTAATCTCAATGGCAGTAAAGTTGAATTTAGAAATAAAATTGATGGATGTGGTAACTACATACTTTTGTGGAAACTTATATTCAAACATTTATATGAAGGTACCTGGAGGTATCCCTATGCCGAATCAAGATAAAGTAAATAGAAATATGTACAGTGTGAAACTCAGGAAATCATTGTACGAACTTAAACAATTAGACATGATGTGGTATAATCGCTTAAGACTCTCTTCTTCACACTCACCTTAGATTGGTCAAAGATCATGTTGAGATTCTTCCTCCTAGAAAATCTCTCAAGAGTATTTTTGAGGTAATCATTTTCTTTGGCTAGGTTCTCACATGTCACACACTCATTTGACTTAATTGCCCTAGCATACCTTTCTTGATGAACAACTACCTCAAGCTTTAGAGCCTCATAAGACACACATGGGGAATTCTTAATCCTAGCCAACTGCTCTTGATAAACCCTAAAGGCCTCAAACATTTTATCTAAATCACTCCCAACTCAATACAAAATGCACAAGAGAATAGAATCAATGACTTTCTTAGAAGCAATCATGGCTATGAATTTTTAGTTTTAGCTTTCTCCTCAGGAGTCTTGTTAAAGGCATCTATCTCAATTGTGAGTCTAGGAAAATTTTTACATTATGCGGTCCTAGAATGAATAACTATTTCAGGCATTTCTTTCATTTTGATTTTGTTATCCTAACAATGAGAACAAGTATGATCGGGATTAAAATTATGCAATTCCTTAAGAGCACTCTCCAATTTTATCTTAAACAATGCACAATTTGAACAAGAATATAGAACATGATCTACAAGAATCATATCTAAAGCAATAGCATCCAAGCAAACATGATCATGACTTGATTTGTGAGAATTCAGTTCATCTAGAGTATTCTTGAGTTGATCAACAATAGAGGAATGAGCAGATTTCAGTGTTGACAATTCATCATGCAAGCACAAGCAAGAGCCATAATCATCAGGATTAATTGATTTGAGCATAACAACCTCTAGATTCAAGTTGTCAATCATAATGTCCTGATTCCTAATCATTTTAGTTTGCTTCTTTAATTATTGTTCAGATGCAACAAGAGCATGTTTCATTGCTTTGGAGGAGGGGTGGACTCTGTCAGGGTCACTATAGGGCTCGTTGGAGTTGAAGGAGTCGACGTTGTGGCTGCTCTTGGCCATAAAGCACATGCTGGTGAAGTCCTAGGTCTTCTTCTTACTGTGGGTGTCATCCTCGTCGTCCTCCATCCCTGAGTCCACATCACTCATGTCAATATTCTCAAGATCGACAAGGACTCGGTTGACAAACTTTCGGTAGTCCGGCTTCTTGACCTTTGCATCTCGAGCTTGAGGATGCCTCCGAATGTCCTTCTCCTCTTTGCTCTTCAGCTTGGGGCACTTTGCCCTAATGTGGTTTAGCTCGCCACACTCAAAGCAAGTCACCGGACGACCTTTCCTCTTGTTCCTCACTTTCTTGTAGACTCTCATGAATTTTGCCGATAGGAGGGCTAAATCTTCCTCACATAACCTCTCTAGTTGCTCATCGCTCATAGAATGCAAGACGGATAAAAATATCCAGAAGAGCCAAAATCCATGGATCCTGAAGAACTACTCTGAGAAGGGCCCATCACAAGTGTCATCTACTCTGTCTTAGGAAGACACGTGAGATGAGTCGGGAGTTTCGATATCGCTACTTAGCCAAGTTGTATTTCTGAGACATGTGGTTGTCCTGTTTTACACGGGCTAACATGACAAGTTTCAGTCCTTAGGGCTATCTGGGTGGTTCTACCATATTCCATAATTTTTGTGCTCCCACCGCACCACATACCAGCCCCTAAATCATCCACCCAGATACTAAGCAAGTTTGGGGATTTTTGGGACATAAAATAATAGTTCCAAACATTTCACCAGTCAGTCCCACCCTGACTGCCCAAATCACTTTTCATATTGCATGTGAGAGTTTTTGGGACAACTAAGTGTCCCTCGTTATCTAGCATGACTAAGCAATTCGCTACATTATACTCTAATTGGAAAATCTATTTTATACTAGTTTTACTACGGCGACAAGGTTCACATATATCAAGATGTCTCAACGGGTAATACTAGCAAGCATATTATTGGGTGTATAACTACATTCTGAAAATCTGGACATTATGTAACACATGAAATAAAGCATGCACATGAATAGTTTAAAAGAAAATAATTTGCATAAATTGGGTTCAATATGGTCAAAGTGGTAACTCGCCTTGGTCACAAGGTTCTTGGAGGTGGGTGCCGGGGTCAGCTGCTGCCTCTGCTTCCTCTTCTTGTGCCTCGTACGCTATTTTAACCGGGCGCGAAAATTTGCATAAAAAGAAAAGCAGCAAATCAATCCAAATAACACTAGAAATTCAAATGAACTCTAAAAATTATGATTTCAGTCCCATTGGATAGATCTTGAATTTAAACGAATTTAGAAATTTGTCTCACTCGATTTGGAGTTAAAATGAAGAAGTTATAACATTTCAAAGTTCTCAGTTTAAAGAAATTCCTAAAATTATTAAACTCGACGGTGGGACCCACTTGCATACTTTAATTCGTTTATTATGCCCGATTGTGCCTCGGCGGTGGGGTCCTTCTCGATGGCTCGGGCCTCTGCTGCGCTCGCTGACAGTGGGATCGGGGCCCATGTCACATGGAAAGAAAAAAAAGAGCTCAACCCAGTAGCGGAGCGGAGCTCGAGCAGGGGAGCCGGGGAGGAAGAGAGTTGGCTGCGCTAGCCAAGGGTCGGAGGCTTTGCCTCCCCTTATCTGCGCTAATACCTCTTAAGGTATGCTGGCGAGGAGGTCAAGGAGGTGGCCGAGGCGGCGAGGTGGTGACCCGGCGGCAGGGAGGGCGGAGAGGTTCGGGCGGCGTGACATGTAGTCTTGGTGCCGAGGTGAAGCTCGTGGCGGTGGTGGTGGTCGGGGGCCTGGGAGATGGGTCGGCGGTGGCATGGCGGTGCGGGGAGGTCTCACGCGCGGCGATGTCGGTGGCCGGAGCTCTGAGGCCGGAAATGGAGTCTGGGTGTTCTGGAGGTGGTGTAGGAGCGAGGATTGAGCTCGGGTGGCTGAGTCGTCGGGGAGGCCACGAGTTGGGGAAGAAGAGGAGGCCGGTGACAGTCGGCTTATGGAGCTAAATTTTCGCCGGTGAGGGAGAGGAGGCGGGGAGTACAATGGGAGGCCGTCACGGCTTTATAAGCGGCGGAGTGGCACAGCAACGGAGGTGGCCGTGCGGTCATGTCGGCGGTAATGTCGAGCGGCGGCGGCGGAATCCGGTGGCGCGCATCCCTCAGCGAGCTTTGCGCCGCGCGCGAGGCGCGTCAGGCGGCGGCGGCGGTGGGCGGCGCATGCTTGCCACGGGGAGAATCACCGCAGGCGAGAAAGGAGAGAGGGAGAGCGGCGCGAGCTCACGGGGAAAAGAAAGAGAGGGTGGCTCTGGGAAAACCGTGGGCGATGGCGGTGGAAACCACCGGCGGCAGCGGGAGCTCGCATGGTGCCACGGGGCGCGACTGGCGCGCAGCAGGGAAGAGAGCGGTCGGAGGCGGCGGTGTCCTCGGTCGGGCGGGATCCATTGTCCGGATGGGACGAGGATCCATTGTCCAGCAGCAGCCGCCGGTGAAATGGGGCAGGCGATAGAGCGGTCAGCAAACCCCATCCTTTATTTAAAAAAATAATTTAAAAGAGATAAAGTCAATCTCATGTGTCTTCAACCTCGAGTAGAGCTTATCCATGGTAAGCTCACTCATGATAATGTTGTCATTGATGGATGTGATTTTCATCTCCAAACTCTCACATCAAGATTGTGATTTTCATCTCCAAACTCTCACATCAAGATCACCCAAGATTTGGCATGCATTGTCAGAATCAGAGAATGTCAGGCCAACAATACGAAGATCATCAAGGATCTTGTTGAACCTTTCCCACAACTTATCCAAAGATTCACCGGGCTTTTGCTCAATTTTTGAGTATTCTTACTTGAGTCGATTCTGTCTCACTTCCTTCTTCGCGGTAGAGCCCTCATGGTAGTCAAGAGAGCCTTCCTGATCACATGACCAGACCGTAAATTAGCGACTCACTCAAACTCAAATCGACTGAGCCCTTGAATTAAGAAGTTGTGTGTCTTGTTGTTCGCCTCCACATCGGGAGAGATCACATCGTCATTGGCCTGTACCGCATAAGGATTTTAACTTTAAACCAAATTGCATGTCTTTGAGCCTTGATTTAGGCATAGAAATGAGATTTTCCATAAGAAAAATCGACTCCACCAAAAACGGGTGGTTTGGTCGAATATGTGTCTACTACCATGGCTCATAAGACAGAATAAGATCTATGAGAAAAGCTAACCGGGCTCTGATACTAATTATAGGACCGGTATGGCAACATATGGGGTGAATGGTGCCTTCAAATATTTTTCATGTATTCCCTTAATCTTTACTTCAATAGTTATGATAAGTTATGAAGATCAAGAAGCCAAAAATCCAAAAATTCTTGCAGCTATTGAAATTTGCAGCCCGTAAATAGTGAAATCATCATTGTGTCAAAATAAAAAATATATATAACTTCTGATCCATCAATCCAAAAGACATGAAACTTGAACCAAAAATAGTTCATGACCTTAGGAACCTATTCCAACCAAGAAACCTGAAAGAACTTAAGATAATTTGAATATTTTGGTTTGTGAAGCTCTGTTGTACCAAAACCAAACCAAAATCTAAAAATGAGATAACTTTCAAATCAAAACACCAAATCACTTAAAATTTGGTATGTACCTTCTCTAAAATGTTAGGAACCAATTCCAATCAATGATCGGAAAATCATTGCCAAAGTTCTAGCCTTTTTTGGTTTGAAGGCAAATTGCACTAAATAGGTCAAAAACCACACGATGAATATGACTTATTCGTGGGTGAATGATGACTAAGAAGGATCTAGATGTGTTCTCACATATCGATACAAGCAATAACACTGAAGAAATCAATGTAGAAACTGCTAGATCAAGAAATCATTCGGGGAGGCCAAAAAGTGCAAAAAATCGAGTTTCTTCATGGACTTGCCAACCAAGTGCCTAAATGGGTGGAGATTGATTTTCAGAAGTCATCTCCATCTCTTATACATTCTTGGCACAATAAGATTAAGAAGAGGAAAGAAAAGAGATCAAAACCAACTAAACCAGGAGCAAATCAATCAAAATATGAAAGATTCATAGAGATGAACAAAGATTGATATATTGTTACTTGAGGAGAAAGATTTTACAACCACTTCATCTTAGAGGACAGAGAGAACACCACAAACACTCAACTTCCCTTAAGCCCTAACCCTAGAACTCATGAACATTTGGTCTCAAAAGAGGATGGTTGGATGGTAAATCACAAGTCTCCATCCCAACCTTTTAAATAGATGGGCTAGCCAGTCACATCTATCCTTTAGTGTATACTACCTAGTACAATGGGGAAAATCCGATAACACTAGACACACGGGTTATAACTCACTACACTTATGCACGTTTTTCAAAGTGCGTATGTCTGAATCTGCTATGTCCTAAGTTTTGATCCATCTTAATTATACCAGCTTCTCTAGGACCTAAACCGCCTTCCCAAGCATCACTCAAGCGCCACAATTTTCTTCCAAAGTCATTTTCGGTATTTTGATCAAACTAGCAAAACACCCTTCATTGACTTGGGCATGTCCTTCCATTGCAAACAATCGCTATGCTTGCCACGTATAGGTGCATCACTGGTTTGCCACGTGTCGGCAAGTCTCTCTTATTCTGATTCCACCGGATAACGCCTCACTTGGATTAACCAAGCCACATGGTGTAAATCTGTCGTTCAAATTTCCCTTCAATATTTTCCGCATTTCTCGTGCTATGTTTGAGTTCACCATCTCACCCGGTATCCTTGAACGTTCTAAGCCTCTCCTCCTCCATGAGCTTAGCCCCGATTCTCGTCGTTGACCATGGTTGACTCCAAGCGACCCTACACATCTAAAAATAAAGAAATCATTTTTGGGTACAAGTTCTTCACAACTTAACCCACATTAGTAATAACATGTCTCATATAACCTATAACCAATGATCTAGACCACCAAATCATCATATAACTTAAAATTCTCAAAATCATCCATTTCTACAACATGTCTAGAAAAATCGGCAAATTCCATATTTCCACTCCTCTAAAATAATAATGGTTCAAAACAACAAAACCATTGACCTTTTCACATACTCTGTCAACGTGAGACCAACCTATTCAAAATCCTTTCAAAACCATCTTCATTAAAGAGTGACAACACGTGGACAACACGTCAACAAAGTTATTCCACGTAGATTTCACGGCTTTGAATGATCGTGAGTGGGTAAAATATCCAATACGAATAGTTCAAGCGGATGGTTACGTACCATCTGGTTTTATAGTTATGCATTGGATTTCAGACTTTTGCAATAGCTAAGGAGATAAATTAGATGTATTCCTTCTACAAATAGGTCGATAATCGATAGTCAGGATCTGATGCATGGATCGGTGGGCTCCATGTGTCGAAAAAACTAGGTACCAAAGTGCGGCGCCATGCCACGCTAGCTACCATATGGGTCAAAGAAAAAGAGTCAACCCGTAAAAAGAGGACTTTCTGAAAAAATCAAGGGCATGTACGTAATTTCGTGAAAAGCACGGGCTTTATCGCATAAAAGGAGGGCTTCCCTAAAATAATTGAGAACCTATACGTAATTTTGGAAAAGCGGATGGCCTTCTCACGAAATTGCTGACGTGGTGGGGCTTTTCTATAAGAATCTGAGACCTGTATGTAATTTTAGAAAATGAAAGGGTTTTTTTTGCAAAAATACTGATGTGGCGTGGGTGGAAGGCCGGGAACTCCCGAGCTTCAATATAGAGAGTATAACCTATTGTACCATGTGAGATGCTTCGATGCACTAAGTGTACAGTAAATTACACTAATATTGATGTATATTTAAGGATTAAATTTAGTTACCTAGCTGTTAAATATATTAAGATTGGTGCAAAAAGCATTGAATCCCTCCTCATATGTCGTTTTTGTCTCCATGTTCTTCCTCCTCCCCATATGTCTATTACACCCCGACCCAATTCTAATCTCTTAAGTCAGCCCCAATCACTCAAGCAATTGTAGCAAAGCCGCGCCATCTCGAAGGCTTCCCTCTGGTGGAGTGGGCTGGCGTGGAGTTGAAGATTCATCCAGGCTGATCTGGATTTCTTCTGCTGGTACGAAAGCCCTAACGCCGTTTGCTCGGATTGTGTTGTAGGAGTGTTCCGTGCTTTGCTGTGAGCAACCAAATCCAAATATTTCTTTCTTTCTTTCCTACATACTCAGATCCCTCCAATTAGTTGCGTATTTGGTCTGATTGTTGTTCTGATAGCAGCAGCTTATTTCCCTCGAGCATGAAGTCGACGGAGATTGGGTGGCGTCCGAGTGGTTTAAAAGATCGGATAACGTTCGAGCATTTTAAGAGCATCGAATGACGTTCGAGTGGATTAAGAGCATCGGACAACGTACAAGTGGTGTTTGATTGGGACTCAAATTGGAGCGGTCGAAGCTCATCTCAATTACAAGGTAGTCGAAGAGTTCAGATAGTGGAGCGGTCGGAGATTTCAAGTGGTGGAGCGGTCGAAGAATCCGTGGTCAAAACAACAATTAGCGACCATGGGTGGGTTCTTGTGGCCACGAGGATTCCATTTATGGGCTCGGGAGCTGTTGGAAGTTAAGCAAGAGTCGGCGGTGAGGTCTTCTCTCTTCGGGACTTTTGAATGGCATATGGGTTAATGGCGGGTTAAAGGACAATAGCATATGCAATTGAGCATATCTAGGAGTAGGGGAAGCTTAGGGGTGTGGTGGTTTAGGTCAGGGATGGCTGAGCTGAGCTGCCCACGGTGGCGTCCCATGGCCGCGTAGCGGCGTTAGTCGCCAGCGCATTAGGGGCCTCAAGAAGCTAGGGCCTTGCTTCGGGAGTATTGCTAGGGGCTTGAGGAAGTTACAGGCAAGGACAATCAAAATGTAATAGGCCAAATCGATAGAATTGAATTCGGGGTTTACTTTGGGTTTTTCGATGATCGCCGGCAGAGCTTTGGTCGCTGGAGCAATTAAGGGTGTGTGGCTCACGTCAAGTTCCGGTGCTTTCGAATGGAGGGGATCAGGGGTTTAAATAGCATGAGGAAGGTGGTTTGGCATAGGACATGGGTCATGGCGGCGATGGCGTGGCGGGGGGTCGGCGCGGAGGCGGCGCGCGTGCGGGCACTCAGATATTTGGTGCTTTCTCGGGCACGACATTGCGGCGATCAAAAGCTAAGGGGAATGTCAGGTCGGCTATGAGAGGGTGAGAGCAGAGAGGGAGCAGAGAGGTCGGTGAGACGGTGAGCGACGGGGAGACGAGGTGGCCACGGTGCTTGTTCAAGAGAGATAGCGGGTGCGTACGGAGGCTAAAAGCGTTAGGAGCGGTGGTCAAATATTGCGGCTTGGGGTGATCGGCCGTGAGAGGAAGCAGTGAGGCGACGGTGGCAAAGTCCAACCCGGTAGCTTCGGCGCAAGCCAAGAGAAATTAATGAGGTGTCAAAGGTTCAGGGAAAGATGGTACGATCGACTAATCAGGTTTCTACGATGATTAGCCGAGGATCAAGAGAGAGACGTTGGCAAAAATCACGGCAGTGCATCGTCCTCCTATTTTGTCGAACGGTGAACAATGGCGACAACCAGAGCTTGGCACAAGTGGACTGAGGAGGGGTAGGACCAGTGAGGGAAGACGCCAAGGAGTGAATAAGATGAGGAATTAGGTAAGGATTCTCATGAAATCAAAGATTTGACGAAATTCAAATTATTTTTAAAATTCGGGTTGTTCCATACCTTTGCTATTCTTTTAGACGGCACATAATTTTTGCAGACTTCTGTAAGATCTGCTGGCGAATAAACCGGTCCTCTGAATCCCCTTTTCTTGTATTATTTGTGTTCAAAATGGGATCCCTAGTTGAACGTTGGCATCGCGAAATTTTGTAACAAAATTTCCATCGTTACGCATAGCAACACTCGAAAGGCACATGCATGACACCGACCCCAACCGTAACCCAACCGGCCGGCCAACCTCAAATATCAATCAACCTCGCAGTCAGTATCAATGCACCGCCGCGGTGCCCGCGTGGTCGGAGGCCCAGCCGGCGGCCATCTCGAAGCCGTTGCGGCCGTTCCGGTAGTCCTCCCTGGCCTGCTCCACCTCCTCCCGGGTGTTCATCACGAAGGGGCCCTCCCTCACCACGGCCTCGCCGTGCGGCCGCGCCGCCACGAGCAGTAACCTCACCGACTGCTGCTCACTCCGCACGGCCACACCGTCGCCGTCGCTGAACACGACGCAGGTGTGCGCGTCCGCCGTGGTGTTCCCGAAGGCGGCCTCGCCGTCGATGACGTAGGCGCAGGCGCTCCAGCCGGGCGGGACGGGCTGGCGCAGGCACGCGCGGGGGCGCATGGTGACGTCGAGGCACATGGCCGGGGTGCGGGTCTGGAGCGGCGAGGACACGCCCAGGGCCTCGCCGGCGATGACCTTGACGGACACGCCGTCCTTCTCGGCGGTGGGGATGTCCTGGCTAGCCAGCTCTTGGTACCTCGGCTCCACCCTACAGCACAGCAAACGCAACATAACGTAAGTAAGCACCGTTAAAAATTGTTGAACCACGGTTGGCAAAATGCGTCTTATACTTTGGCGTCCATTAGCAGACTAGCCCAGAGGCGGAATCACGAAAAAAATCTAGTGTGAGCAAATAACGGCCCACTGGTCTAGACACCTAGCCACTAGATTTGTAACTCTCGCGTGATGGTCCAGCAAACCTGGGAAGACGTGGCTTCCATCGTTCCTGACGACAGTGGGACATCACTGGAGCTCCATGGCTCGACGCTGGCGAGTCCGAGCAGATGCTCACCCTGCAGAGAGTTGGCTCCGCCCTGGACTAGCCCGAAGGAAATTGTAATCCAGCCAACCCGCTCCAAAATTAATGAACGTTGGAGTTGGTGTCAGGTATGTATGGTGATTGGTAACTCGTTTCCGATTCAGCTCCTTATTTCTGGTTTATTTTTTTATTATTTATAAATTTCTTTATTTTCTAAATTTTTAATTTTTTTAGCTTTTTTGTCAGTTCTTTTTTCTCGTATTCGTTTATATTGTCCGTGATGAGCTAGCATATTTTTTCTATTTTTATTTTTATTTTAAATCTAATTACGTCAAATAAGCTACCTTCAATTCTGATGAAATTTCACCGCTCTGAATGCAATTTTAGCCATAAGTCACAACTTTTCAAATTTCAACCGAGCGGGGCCTAACACAAGCAGTAGATATAGGAAATCTTCTTTTCAGCTCGTAAAAACTGGTTTTTAGTTTTTCTACGGTAAAGAGTTCTCAAACAGAGACGGAGTTTACAAGTTGATTGTAGATTTGTAATACACACTGTAGCGACTCCATTTATATTGGCTAAGATCACACGTGAGTTTCTGTTACCCTATACTCTTTCACACAAATAACTCAAAAATCATAAACCGTAAACATAATCTACAAGTTATAAGTCAAAATAAAAAGAAATAGCCCATAATCCGTCGGTATTCCTCTCTGTATCATCAATACCCGATCACTAGCCGAGAGGTACATAAAAGCGAAAGACGGAAAACTAGCTGTATACGTGATTGGTAACTAACACAAGTAGTAGACATAGAATTCCGCAAAGAAAAAGAAAAAGAAAGTAAAGTAGTAAACATACATCTTGTCCTTTGCGGAGAGGTTGATCCAGAGATTGATGCCCCTCTGCACGCCCTGGCCGCCGGGCATCTCCGCGTGCACCACGCCGCGCCCCGCCGTCATCCACTGCAATCATCCACGCCATATGCACACCAACGTCACATCACCACCACCACTCATCCATGCAAAAATGCTCTGTTGTTCTTCCGCTTACTAGTGGTAGAGGTTAGCTGTCATTTTGCCTCATTCTAAACGGGTTATTCAGGTGTTTTTCAGTTTTTAGTTTTCTTTTTTCCCATTTTTTGTATAGTCCTAAAGATTTAGCTGTATTTTTCAATTTTTCTAATTATTTACTATTTTTCTTAATTTGTTTTCTCACGAACAGTTAACATCCGCTGGTAAAAAAACCAAAAACCCGAACTTTCAACCCGCCGAATCAAATAACAGTACATACTAGGCGACCGAATCAACGTCATTTTTTGATGTGATGTCTAACTTTAACGTGACATGACTGACAAAGCTAAAGTGAAAGGAGTTCCAAACATCCAACTGCGTGAACTGCAAGTCTTTTTTTCCCGTAAAACAGGTATGGTTCTTTTTCAAGTAGTAACTAACTAGCAGGTATAGCTTTTTTCTTGCATTTCTTTAGCTAGCTTAATTTAACTATAACACTTCTTTTGCTTGCCTTTTTTTATCCACGAATTAAATCAAGCAACTAAGCAAGTCCATCGATGTTAACACAGAATTAATTAATCTAAAATACCTCACTAAAATTCTGGGGTAAATCCATTCTGTAGGGGAAAAAAACTCTTAGATAGATATATTTTATTCAAATTATTGTTTGGTTTTTAATCCAAAATTTATTCATGCATTTTCTTTACCAATATTAGACTAAAACTGGGGTCTACACACGACATTTGAAACAAGGGGGGCAGCATTTCTAAATATAAAAATGAAAAAAAGAGGGATCGGCAAAAGGAAATTACTCTCATCAGTATTAATCTATATATTTAATGGTATTGTTGATTGGAGACCTAACCTGAACATCTCCTGTGTTGATGGTGCCCTTGTGGCCTGAAGAATCATGGTAACTCAAGCCTCCCTGAAAACAAGACAAAAAAAAATTATCATCAAATTCTATGACAAATTCCTTACTACTTTTCACTATACAACTGTTTAGCAGTGACAAACTGTAAAAGAAATCATATCAATTGTTACCTCAAGCATGTAGATAACATTTTCAAATCCTGGAAAGGACACCATGGAAAAAGAAAAAAATATATATATATACTAAGAACAGAGTTCACGAAGATGTAGCAACCATAATCGATTATGTGCATGAATGAGAAATAAGTTACTACAAACCTCTGTGGGGATGATCGCGAAAGCCAGCTGGAGGAGAAACTGAAGAAGAAAAAAAAAGGAAGGTGTGAATGTTATGCTGACTAATTCACATAGAAAATTAATTAGGGTGGTACAGAAAGACTCTTATGTGTACTCTTAATTAGGGTACGTACACTCAAACTCATCCATGGAAAGGACAGGATCCATGCTCTCCAGCTCTGGCCTGCAAGAAACGAACAGAAATAACTAACCATATGAGTGCCCTACGATGCAATATACAATCTTATTCTTTTCAACTTATAACTTTCTTCAAATAAACAAATATAATATTTTTTGTTTTTCAAAATAGCTTATTGATATTTGATTCGTTTGCAAAAATGCTTATATTAAAACTAAAAGTTTTCAGTAGCTATAAATCATCAGTCGCAGTTCAAAAAAATTGAACTAATAGGTGAAACATCCACACGTATGTACTGAGAGAGAACACAAAAGTTTTGCATGGTCGCTCTCTGAGCCGTCCGATCATTACAGTTCATAAGATGATTATATTTAATTACCTGCCAAAGCTCCTCCTTAAGGCGAAGCCCTCCGCGAGGGGCTGGCGTTCGCAGGTGAGTTTCTGGACCACCGCCCGTGGCTGGTTGAACGGGCAGTAGCGCTCGTCTCCGGCATCCTCCTGGTCACTGCCACGCACGCAAAGGAGAAAAGAATTAATATATATATGTAGTATGATCTATGTCTTGATCTGTGTGCATATCACTAATCAGTGGTTACACAAGGGTGATCTGTACTCCGTCAGATAGAGAGAGAGAGAGAGAGAGAATCGAAATCAAGTTGTTTAAAACAGGTCGACGCAAAATCAATGTGTGGTTATGATCGATAATCATGCACCGAGCGTGCATGCATGACGATACGATCGAGATTCACCGTTTCGGATCCCACGGGATTCGTGACACAAACAAGAACAGATTGGTGTCGTTGCACGCACCTTGATTTGAAGAGGCCGATCACCTCCTCCTTGGCAACGTCGGTCTCCCCTGTGCCGCCGCCGAGCTGCAGCTTCTCCACCTCCGCCGCCGCCATTGCTGCCGGTGGTGGCCCAAGAAGGGCTCCATGGCGAGAGGGGACGCAGGCGGCGGCAGACATGGCCGCGACGCAAATATGTATGTGCGTACAGACCGACGGGACGGCAGCGGCGGTGATATGTCGACGCGATGTGGGGGGTCCTCGATCGCTGGCCTTTAAATACCCGCGCGCGCGCGACGCCGCGAGCTAGCAAGTGTGAACGCTGCCGCGCGCGGGTGGGCCACCGTGGTTGCGTTGCGCTGCATGTGCCGCGGGTGGGCCCCACTGCGGGTGGTGGTCCCGCCGCTGTCTCCTCCCAAATCCGCGCACACACACGGTGTGAACGGGGTGTTTGTCGCAGCGTTTATTTTGTTAGGGGGGCTCGTACGACTCGACAACATCTCTTGGAATTTTCTTTTCGGGTGACGCTGAGCACGTTCTTTTCCATTCCGAGAAGATGTTTTTGATTTTTTTACTGTAACTAGTTTTTAAACAAAATATCTTTTAAAATGAAGTCTATAAATTAATTATATTATACACTATAATTACTTCATTTATATCGGTTGAAACTATACCCGAATTTCTGTTACTCCATACTCTTTCACACGAACAATCCAAAAAGCATAAACTACAGAAAAAAACTATAAGTCAAAGTTAAAAAGAACATACCCGCAAACGGGCAGGGCCGTGCCACCGCCGCCGCTCCAATTGTTCATATCGCTGCCTGCATCTGTGAAGATAGCAGACCCACTACGCAGCGACACATGTAAGTGTCTCTTGGTGTAGTCATATGGCCAACCCATGGCTAGAACATGCATGCACAAAGAGAGAGAAAGAAAAGAACAAAAAAGAGAAAACAAGCACACCTGCACACATGTGTAGTATATCAACCTATTTCCGAAGCACTTAATTAGGTGGACACTTTACTTTAATCAAATCCATAAGGGTCATGAGGTCCATGTGCTATTATAGGAATAATTTAGTCCCATATGAATAGTTATTCTGTTATCTCCCTCTCCTTCTACTTAAAGGGGCGGTGGGACTAATTTTGTACATACAAAAATTCAATCACTAAAATTGAGAGGTGGCATCGGGACTACATCTTGTGTTCTTCTTCTTGTTTGTGTGCTTGTGCTTGGTTGTCGGCAACGCGACCCCCAGTATGCAATACGTTATCAGCATAATAACACTCTCGTTAAGGCTACAAAGTACATTGTCTTTGGTCTAGCTTCATCAATTATTTGTGGCGTTTATTTAACACCTCAATCTATTTTCCCCTGGCCGATGCCTTTACAACTGTTGCCCTAAGGCTCCGCTACCTCACCTCTGTGACCCAACCCACCGTCCTTGGTTCCCACCTCGCCTCCGAAAGCTGGCCCAGATGGAGCCCCGCCAATATCGCCTCGCCTTTGCGAGCCAACGCCGACCCTCTCGTTGTTGCCTCCACAACCACGCTATACGTGCGTTGCCGCCACCTTCGCAGCTATGCCGCTTGCTGGCCTCCCTCTCCCATCCCCGATAGCCGCCGCCTCCACAGTTGTGCTCATGTGTGGAGTGTTGGTCATTGCCACCTCTGCAATCAAGCCCACACGGTGCCGCTCACTGTTACCTCTTGTGACAACTAAGCCGCATTGAACCGAGCTGTCGCCACCGCTGCCTCCACCGTCGTATCTTCGCCTTGGGTCAAATTTGTCACACCGTCGCCTCCACAACTTTGTACGTCATCATCGCTCGACTATCGCATCCGCGCCTATCCGCCAAAGATGCCGAAATTGTTACTGTGCTGTCCTCCACAACCGTATGTTGAGTTACCAAGTTACATATACCTACTGTAAATGCACGTGAAAGAATTGAACCATCCTAGATTTTGGGTTCTATGCTCGACTACCTTGTTGCGCAAGAAGAGAGGGAGAACTCCTGGTTCTAAAGATCTCATACCACAGAGACATCCGTGAAAAAGGTGAACTGAATAGGGAAAAACTCTGAATCAAATGTGAATGAGATTCATCCAATGGATGAAGATCGTCCAAGGGACGATATGCCTAGTATGGAGGAGTGCACACCTGCTAATACTAGTGCAATGGAATGATCTAACTCTGCCATATTGGGAAAGAGTGGAGAGTTGTTTGATCTTAATAAAGTCCCAATCAAATTAAATAAAGAGTTTGTTACAAATTATGTGAAAATGGGATAAATCTTTTATAAGCAAGTATATGCTAATAGCAGCTACTTTGCTACTTGGATTGCTTTCCATATTGCAAATTTGAATCCAGAACCGAAGACAGTTTCTAATTGTAGGAATCATCATGATTGGGACAATGAAAGAAAGCAATCACAAACGAGCTAAACTTGCTAAATAAGATAAAAGTCTTTGGACTTATGGTTAAGACACCTCAAGACCATTCTAGTTGGACACAAAATAGGTGTTCATGAGACAACAGAATGAGTATAATGAAGTAGTGAGATAGAAAGCGAGATTAGTAACATAAGGATTTACGCAGAGACTCGACATCGGTTTCGATGAAACTTATTCTCCTATTATGGATTGCACAACATTCCGTTACTTGATATCTACAGCAGCAAGTATCAATTTGAATATGCAACTTATGGATATTGTAACTGCATATTTATATAGGTCTCTTGATTGTAAAATCTGCATGAAGAATTGACTTATGTTCCTTAGTATTCTTTTCTTCTTATCGTTTTTTCCACTAGGTTTTTGAAAGAAGTTTTAATGAGACTACAACAACATGGAGGGAAGCCATGCAATTTCTCCATGGTATATGGGTGGGTTCGGAACGGCTCCTATTCGCTTATCACTTTCTGCTATAGTAACTATTTTTTAAATGATGCGTTTTTTAGTCAAGATCTACAAGTAATTATAGTAGACCCTATACTGAGTTCAGTTATACCAATCAAAATTGTATGTGACTGTTTTTCTCTACGTACAATCTCTTATAAATAGTTGGAATTCAAAAATCATAAAGTAAAAAGCAAAGTCACAGCCTAAAAAACCATCCTATATAGCTCGAGTGACCAGTGTGAACAACCTCTGTTGGTCGTTCGCTAGTAGCCTGTCTCTGCTGCCTTCCTGTACCCCGCACCAAACTAGCTAGTTAATCTATCGAGATCAGCTCTACGTACCAAATCCTTTAGTATGTAGTACAAGTACGGCCTTCATCTTCTTCCTGCAGGACCTTTTCATACATGCGCGAAAAGCCACTGGTAGCCATTTCACTATTTCAAAAACTAGCTATATTGAAGAAATTAATGGTTTCGGCCCGTCTTTTTTAATTAGGTGGAATGCAGGATTCCCATGGGAAATGTTTCGTACGAACCCAAACATCCTCCATTTTCGCATAACATGCTCCAAACATGGCTTTTTCAGTGTCTCTAGGAAATATCTTGACATAATTATGTTTAAGTCAAGGCCTAGGTAGCGGTGGAAAACCTCAGGCCGTCTACGTATTGATCAGGTCAGTCACTTTCTCGGTTCTTGGATTATGATCCAACCATCTTATCTCTACCCTCACTTCCTGTATAAACCAACACCCTCACTTCTGGGACAAAGACTAAAACAAAGGATTATTTTAACAATTACAAAAAATAAACTTTAGTTTAGTTAATCCCTACGAAATATAAAGGCCCCGCCGTTTCGCTTCGAACACGGTTTTCGCTTATTTTTCACTATTCATAATTTCGTCTTTTTCTCGAATTTTAGTTTTTTAGCTTTTTGGCCGGTTCTTTTTTTTGCCGTATTCGTTTGCGTTGTTTGTGATGGGCTAACATATTTTTTATATTTTTTAATTTTTAAATTTAATTATGTTAAATAAGCCTCTGTCACCACAGTGTTTTTCATCACCATGCTTTTCAGCCATAAGCCACCAAAAAAAAGCCAAAATGATCACCACCAAAGACACAGATTTCTTACCTCGACAAAATTTGAATTAAACCATGGTGGAACCCCTATAAATGCAGAAGCAAATAAAACTAAGAGTTGCTGTAAAGCTTCGCTAAAATTAACATTACTTAGCTCTGTAGTTTTAGATGACTGAAAATTAAATAAAATTTAGACAACTAAGAATAATTATCAAATACGAAAGAAAGAGTCGAGTATGGAACCGAATTCCGTATTGTTTCTATTTGCAGCTAGACCAGCCCTCAATTCGTTTGGGGGCACACCGATAGCTACAAGACATGGCTGTAGAAAAAAAGCAAGAAATATATGACCTTTTTTTAATCTTCTTTTGTTGGATCCCCCTAGCTAGCTTATTCTGTTCCCGTGTGAACTCATTGATCTATAAATCAATCATGTGCTTAAAAGAATTGCCAATCTCATCTAGTACATGAAAGCATATACTCTCTATCTTTACTATTATAAAAGTATGAGTTGAATGTTGATTCATTCTCCCTCATCTCTTCTTAGTCATTCGATTTGATCTTGACCATTCGTCTTTCTCCTCCTCTCTATCTCAGGATACAACCGCCCACCTCCTCCACTTTTCTCATCTCCTCGCGTATTCTGATCACCCTTCTCTCCCTGTCGCTTGCTCTTCAATGTTTGATGTGTAAAGTTGGCCAGGCAGTAAGTTCCGTCTCATTATTTTTTGACTCCATTGCAACGCACGTATCTCTAACTAGTATATATATATATATATATATATATATATATATATATATATATATATATATATATATATATATATATATATATATATATATATATATATATATATATATATATTCAGATTCGGAGTACATACACCTACTTCTAATATATCACTTAAGCGAACATATTATATTTATTTATTATTTTTGCTATACTTACATACTAATTATAAGATACCCCAATACAATTTCATTGAAAAAATTTGATCGAAATCTTTTATTTTTGCTATATACCCTTTTTCCATATATAAAAGGACTATATACACAAATTATGCTATAAAAAATAGACTTTGATGAAATTTTTCATAAAACTCACTTTAGAGTATCTTATAATCATTATTAGAGTATGCTCAAATAGATAAATAGGTATAACCACACTAAGTAAGTGGTATATAAGAAGTGAGATTACGTACTCGTAAGAATATGGAACCATTTTTCTATATATATACACACACTTATGTATCAGCTATCTAGGAATCCACACAAAAAGAAAAATATTTGCATATACAAACACAAATGCCATATCTAAGTTGATCCTAGTGCGAACCGAGTTCTTGGTCATCGCCACAATTTTCTATGCATTGGCCTACAGAATTCAAGCTACATATATCAGCACTCTTTCTTCACTCATTCATTAATAGCTGCTTTCTCCCATCGGCACAAAACAAAATCAGAGAATCTACTTTTCTTTCTTATATATGATGGTATCATAGACAATATGGAACATTAGATGCAAAGAAAATTCTTCTGCTTTCTTATGACAGCAAGCATGTACCCCTTCAAAGATGGTCCATAAATAATTAATTGATGTATACAAACCTGTCTACAAGCTATGAATCCACACAACAGAAAAGAATTACATATACAAACACAAATGCCATATCTAAGTTCTATTAGTGTGAACCGGATTCTTGTTATGGCCAAAATTTTCTATGCACTGGCCTACAAAATTCAAGCTATGTTACTACGGTTTCGTTCACTCATTCATTAAGCAGTTAAGCAATCTAACCAAAATCGGGGAACCTACTTTACTCTGTCAGTAGCTTTCGCTGTGTGAATGCCATGCCCAAGATTTTCAGCATTGCATTAACATACATGCAGGAGGAGTCAACAGTAAATGACGGATCGTTACATCACAACTAAGACTTGTATTACTCCTGCTGAGCATGAGCTTGATTGATTGATTGCAGGTCGACAACTGCTGTATTTAGTTAAAATGCCCGTCAAACTCAACCAAATAATTCTACCCGCTTGAAATATGGGGATGTTTTCCTATTCATGCGGGAATTAAATTGTTTCTCGTGAAATTTATGTATTCTAAACTTGGTCTTAACTGCTAGTTTTATTCGTACTGGCGGTTTCATGACAAAGCTGATTCGAACAAATTCTACTTCTAAACCTGTTTCTTTTCCTATATCAATCGGGTTTTCTCTACATGCTTTTGTTCCTATACCGCTAGTACATGATGTTGATACTCTTAAAAATTTGGATGAACTATTTGGTGTATGAAATTTAACATGGTATCAAAGCCAAAAGGTCATGAGTTTAGATCTACCTAGCGCAGTTTTAGGAAAATAATTGCATACCACTTCTATTCCACGTCTTAGGCCTGAGAAAGTCTAGACGTGAGAAGAGTATTGACGTATTAATATATTATCTATCTTTCCTTATCAGCTTAAATTTTTGGTTGAATTGGTTGGTGCCAAGGTCCAAATCGGCTCAGGCCCGCTCCCACTTGGAATAGACCACACACATGTAACAACTCATTTGCATTTTAATCTCAATTATGCAAAATGATCAACCAGTAGTTGCTGCCCTTGGACGTATATGCTTTATATGTTGGTGAATATCAAGCTAGACTAGCGAGGTGGTACTAAACTCCACATTCATGAGCCACAATGGGCCTAATCTCTGTTGTAAATAATGCAGTATGAGCATAAATTTGCATTTAATTCTAGCATAACTAAGGATTATCAAAACACATTTCCAATATAATATAAATGACACAAATTGCATATAAACATGTAATTCTACCATGTCATTTATACAAAAATATATATGAACCAAAATCACAGCTAGAATAACCATATAAAACATTCTCATGAACATTGAAATATCTAGCATATAGTAAGAATGTTAATTATTGATTAGAGCTCTCAGATATAGGGTTACACAAAATATAATCTTGACTGTCCCGCTACTGTGGTCTATACTCTTCACTAATTGAATATGACAAGTAGGATTCAAACTTGAGCTCTCAAGAATACTTTGACAATTTTAGATTCAAATTAACAACAGTATAAACTTTCGGCCAGAAACAGACAGAGCCAATGTAATCACCAACAACACCTAATTTAGCCAAGTAACTTGATATACTAACAGATAGAAGATCACAAATTATCAAGTTATGCAACAAGCCAAATTGGCTAACAGAGGTGTATGAATCAATATTACAGTGTATGCAAATTCCGAAAGAAATTAACTGCAGTCAGAGAATCAATTAACAACAACAACAAAGATCTAGAGCTCAAGTTTAGACATTCAATCTCAGTATTAGACCACATTTATCCTTATCGAGCTTACACTGAGCCACAAGCAAACTATGTCTCCTAGTACTAGAGCAAGTAACAGAGACTAATGAACTAGCACGGCTCACACAGTTTGCAGTAGGAGGAGCAGAAAAACACATGGTGCGGTGGCACTCAAAGCTATCTAGTAGCGAATCAAGCGGTGAAGATCAACAAGAACTGGGCAAGGCACATCTAAGAGTGTTGTCCCAGAAAACCTAGCACCCTTTGTCTTTAGAAAAAGAGTGTGGTTGACGGAGATACAATGCCCACCTTTGCAATTGAGAAATCCTCAAGCCGACAAAGCCAAGTAAAAGGGGACGCCACACAAGCACAAGAGAAGCACCGGCCAAGTGCGTCTCTCTGCCGAGCACCAGGGACCTCAAACCACCACCAAGACCAACAAATACCAGCCAAGAGGAGGTTCCAGAGGCAAAACCAGGATCAAATCGGGAGGAAGAAGAAAGAGTGAAAAGAAAGAGCTCACGTTTTTCCGATGCATCTCACGGAAGGAGGCGGCTTGCTTAAATAGCCTAGAGCTGAAGAGAAAGGGGAGAACGGTGCGGTGGCGTTCAACTACCGAGCCGAGGTCGCCGGCCGCAGCGCTTCTTCCCTCTCTTTCTACCGAAACTACCACCACCCTTCCTGGGAGACCGGATCTGACGAGAGAGCAGCATGGGGAACCGGATGCGGGGTCGCCGCCGCCACGAGAGCCGTCGCCATTCACCCAAAGCCGCCCTCCCAATCGAAGTCCCGAACGACAGGTGGGCCCCACATTCCAGTTCCTTTTTTCTTTTTCAATTGGGAAATTACCGAAATGTCTCTAGAAAATAACAATCTCAAGTGGGTCGGGATATCACATACACCCACCCTCAAAGGATTCAAAGTCCTTGTCGGCCCAACATACCTAGCCTGGGGCAAATGACCAGGACCTCCTCTCTTGGCACACGTTCGTGCGTCCAGTCTAGCACACATGTCATGTTGTATGATCACTCATCTGGACCCTCATATGCCATGCGTTATATGCCTCGCACCCCTGATTTGCATGCACATGTAGCCGCAATGGTCGACTTTGTTACCATTTGTAACACCTTAGGATCCAAATCGGCTCAGGCCCACTCCTACTTTGAATAGACCACACACACACAACTCATTTGCATTTTAATCTCAACTCATGCAAAATGATCAACCAAGAGTTGCTACCCTTAGACCTCTAAGATTTATATGTTGACAAATCTCAAGCTAGACTAACAAGGTGGTACTAAACACCACACTTATACGTGCACACACACACTTATGGGCCACAATGGGTCTAATCTCAAGTAGGCCGCGATGTCATATGTATGAAACTCAATACATGATGGAAACTGATATGCAAACAAGAGTATATTTCACAATAATTTTACTGAAAACAATATTATTCCGAATGGATTCCACAAAATTCTTGCATTCAAAATGTGGCCTTAATATAGAGCTCCCATGGGACTGGGAGGCCTCAAATGTACCCCAGGAAAATAACATTGAGACATGTACTCTGAGTGTGTGAACACATATTTTTTTTTTGTAAGAGTCAGTGTGTGTACTCAATTCCATGATACTTCCAGATCAACCACTCACTCTAATTTTGGCTCCTAGTGTAGCATGGTGACTAGTGACATATACATGGTGTAGACTGGGAGTGCCGTACCAAATTGGCAAGGTAGAATAGTATACGATGGACCTGTTTTTTGGCTGTGACTTATGGTTTTTGGCTGATATTTTTGAATTTTGGCTGTTTACGGTACAGATTACGGAGAGATCGATACTCACTTGCGATTTTAGCTGGTACAGATGTTAGACTTTTAACATGTACTACGTTTAACTTGTATACCCCGTCTTGAGAAAATACTTCGTTTAAAAGTTAGGTACTATAGCGACTGCGAAAAATCAATCGACTTCCTCACTGCCGAACAGGCCCGATATACATTTCCTTTTGGCAAATCACAATACAGCTGGCCCGTGTCATCCCTGAGCTCGTGTTGGCAGCGCTCCACATTGTCCCGTCAGAAGTGTCTCCAATACATTTTGTTCCGTGGTCCACGCATGTACGCAGTGTTGGAACCGGTTCCCATGTCTGTAGGAAGCTGTACTAATGAAGGTGTAGTGGACTGCAAGTCCGCATGCAATGCCTTCCATTTCGCCTTGTTGGTGCCATCAGATGGGAAAATCAGTGTTCTAAACAGACTGGTATAGCTTTTCTTCTCTCGAGAATACGCAGGACAGCTGTGTATTGTGTTTTGAGTATATTGTAGTATCCATCCATGCTATTGTGTCACAAGAACGTAGTATTACGTTCTAATCGACCGGACAATTTAATGCGGTTTTTTTCCTCTTTTTTCTTTTGTATTACCTATAGGGATATAATGATATTCTTAGTTTTTATATTTTTCTTTATTTTTTAATTAAATATCTCAAAAAAAACTAAAAGCTACGATATTTCAATTAGAAGGGACTATAATCAAAAGATTAAGGGCTTGTTTGATGCATCTGCAGCTTATAGTTTTTGGCTGAAATTTTTGAATTTTGTCTGTTTACGGTATAGATTACGGAGAGACAGATACTCACTTACGATTTTGGCTGGTACAGATATTGATCTTTTAACATATAGATCGTTTAACTTGTATACCTCCGTTTTGAAAAAAATACTCTATTTAAAAGTTAGGTACTTAGCAAAAGCCGAAAATCATCAGAGGAAAAAAAACCCTAAAGTCACAGCATTTTAGGCACTGTAGAGTCAGGCCTAGCCTCTACTCCTACCACGTAGGGACAGGTGGGGGAATGGAATCCGCAATTCCGCAGTGATAGCACCTATCCAACGAAGAGGGACGCTACATTGTTGGGAAAACGAAAGGGAAAAGAACCGGAAAAGTATCCGGCCGGCCGTTTTGGGGCAGTTCACACGCCAATCGACGCTCCTCAATTTTGGAGAGGAAAAGGTCAGCAGCGGCCGGAGCCAATGGATGGTTGGAACAGAATAGTTTGCCGGTGACTGGAATACTTGCCTATTTTACTACTCGTTTCTTTTGGTTTTTAAGTTGGGTTCTGCCGAAAGCAAGCAGACTTTTATGGGGACTCCGTCCCCACTGAGCCGTCGGCATCGATCCAGAAGCTCAGGGGCTGGGGGAGCTGAGAGTTGACCTCTAGCTCTAGAAGCAAAGCATTTCTATTCCTACTTCAGTGGGATACACAGGGTTGTTCAAACTAAGATATTGTGTATTGAACTCCTGTAATTAGATGACGAAAAATTTCTAGACTTTGTTTGGAGCACGGGAATTTTTCATGACTCTGCGAGAATTAAATTGTTTCACGAATGACATTCCTGCGAAACTCCTATTAAGAGATGCAGGATAGCAGGACAAGTCGATTTCTCCTATCCTTGTTCTAAAATCAAGTGGTGCGGAACAAAAAACATGCACTATATAGGGAAAATTGCAAATAGTCACGGTTTGATTTACTCCCTTACGAGTACTTTTGTAGCACATGCATCCCACAGGTGTATGATTGTTTCACTGCAATGTTAGTATGTACTTATTCTTATGATGTATTCATCGTGTATTCAAACTAAGAAAGTCGTGAAATTTTTTGATTTTTTAATGTACTTCATAGTTTACTTCATGTACGTATAAAATCTTAAGTTCAAAATTATTCTATGTTAAAAGTATCAAAAAAGAGAAAATTCTAACAAATTTGTTAGAATTTTCTCTTTTCGGTACTCTTAACATATAATGATTTTGAATATTAAATTTTATACATCGGTGGATTAAACCATTAAGTATATTTAGAATTTGTTTTAAAAAAAATTTAATGATTTTTTTAGTTTAAGTGTATGATGAATATACTCTATAGGTAAGTATACACTGTATATTCTCTTGTTTCGCATGCCCCTAGTGGACACCTTTTCCGCTAGCCCGGCTACTGTTTGTGGATGTGAACCCCGTGATGCCAGGTCCGAGGTGTTCCACCATGGCCCACGGGGTTAAGTTGCACAGCAAGGTATGCATGCAAAGCATCTGGGTTCGTTTTACTCTTTGAGAGAAGTCAAATCAAGGCGAGGGAAAGTGACAAGAAAGGGCCAAATCAGTTTGGAAGATATGACATGGATACAACCAACCACACTGCACCTAGTCCATAGGCGTGATAGCACCACGGTCGTGATAAGACCTTTTTCACCTTCTACTCGTCGATTACGAAGAAATGGAGGAAGAAGGATACTATCTGTGTTCAAGAATGTATGACCCTTTCAACATCTTAGACCATGTTATTAGAATCATGATCCTAAATTGGATGAAAGATACTTTGGTAGAATCGAATTCTAATAGTATAATCTAAGATACTAGTGATTCTACCATAAAAATATTTTTTAAATTTATCGTGTATTCTAAGAGTGATATGAGTGTTTATTTAGTCATTATACATCTAATTTTATTAATAAATGTATCTTATTCACGCTAAAATTGTGATTTAAATTCTATATCATTGAGAGCTACGATTAGAAGAGTGATTCTACCCGATTCTGCCATAAACATATTTTTTTAATTTACCGTGTATTCTAAGAGTGATATGAGTGTTTATTTGGTCATTAGGCATCTAATTTTATTAATACATGTATCTTATTCACGAGTAGAATCGTGATTTAAATTCTATATCATTGAGAGCTACAATTAGAAGAGTGGTGTTATCAATATTGCTATAATATGACCATTTAACCTAAAAAACAAAATAAATAAGTAATCAAATTAATTTTTATTATTCCAAACCTCTGATTATTAATGTGTAAACTATTAACTAATTTGTACTTAACATACAAATTGAATTAAGGGATCGGACACAACCAAACACAAAAATCTTTCATAACTAGTAAGGTACCCGTACGTTGCAACGGTATCATAAACCTTACAATTAAATAGCACTTTCTTTGACACACATAAACTCAACTTCATTTGCAAGATATAAAAACAAATTCTTCATGAATAGTGATTTGTTACTCTTCAGGCAGAATTTGATCCTCAAATTTTGTGTGGTTATAGAAAATCCCTAACCTACATTTGATTTTTTGAGAATTTTTAAAACTTCGAATACATAATTTTCATGGGTTTTCAAGTTTTATGGTTTTAACTGGTCACGCTCTCTAATACGGAAGGGTTGTTGTCAGTTTTGACATTCACATAAAATTTTTTGAATAAGTATGACAATTGAAATATTTTGGGACTTCATTGACAATATAGATCATTCAAGGGGCAACAGAATTTTATTAACCACGCTACCTTGAAGTTAAATGCATGCAAAGCATCTGTGTTCGTTTTACTCTTTCAGAGAAGTCAAATCAAGGCGAGGGAAAGTGACAAGAAAGGGCCAAATCAGTTTGGAAGATATGACATGGATACAACTAACCACACTGCACCTAGTCCATAGGCGTGATAGCACCACGGTCGTGATAAGACCTTTTTCACCTTCTACTCGTCGATTACGAAGAAATGGAGGAAGGATACTATCTGTGTTCAAGAATGTATGACCCTTTCAACATCTTAGACCATGTTATTAGAATCATGATCTGAAAGATACTTTGGTAGAATCGAATTCTAATAGTATAATCTAAGATACTAGTGATTCTACCATAAAAATATTTTTAAATTTATCGTGTATTCTAAGAGTGATATGAGTGTTTATTTAGTCATTATACATCTAATTTTATTAATAAATGTATCTTATTCACGCTAAAATTGTGATTTAAATTCTATATCATTGAGAGCTACGATTAGAAGAGTGATTCTACCGATTACGCCATAAACATATTTTTTAATTTACCGTGTATTCTAAGAGTGATATGAGTGTTTATTTGGTCATTAGGCATCTAATTTTATTAATACATGTATCTTATTCACGAGTAGAATCGTGATTTAAATTCTATATCATTGAGAGCTACAATTAGAAGAGTGGTGTTATCAATATTGCTATAATATGACCATTTAACCTAAAAAACAAAATAAATAAATAATCAAATTAATTTTTATTATTCCAAACCTCCGATTATTAATGTGTAAACTATTAACTAATTTGTACTTAACATACAAATTGAATTAAGGGATCGGACACAACCAAACACAAAATCTTTCATAACTAGTAAGGTACCCGTGCGTTGCAAGCGGTATCATAAACCTTACAATTAAATAGCACTTTCTTTGACACACATAAACTCAACTTCATTTGCAAGATATAAAAACAAATTCTTCATGAATAGTGATTTGTTACTCTTCAGGCAGAATTTGATCCTCAAATTTTGTGTGGTTATAGAAAATCCCCTAACCTACATTTGATTTTTTTGAGAATTTTTTAAAACTTCGAATACATAATTTTCATGGGTTTTCAAGTTTTATGTGGTTTTCACTGGTCACGCTCTCTAATACGGAAGGGTTGTTGTCAGTTTTGACATTCACATAAAATTTTTTGAATAAGTATGACAATTGAAATATTTTGGGACTTCATTGACAATATAGATCATTCAAGGGGGGCAACAGAATTTTATTAACCACGCTACCTTGAAGTTAAATTATCCATCCTTTCCTCCTTTTGAGCTCCACATGTTACAATGCCAACCTGAATAACAGAACAATTTAGCTAGCATTCAATATAAAAACCGTGATGTTAGACTTGAATTGGAAAATTTTTCCTTCTCTATTTATTGGAAATATTTTGTTCACCTTCGGCACAACTATGTCAAATGCAGATACTGTCTTCCCGTCTTCTTGCAGCCGTGCATAAAATGGCTTCAGTTGTTTGGGATACTCGTATATGATCACTGGCTTCTTGTAGGAATCATCAGCAAGAAAACTGACATTGTTTTCACAAAAAAAAAAGAACAAATGCTATGAGAACTTTTTAAAGGGCCCCTTGCAAAGAAAAAGAACTTTGTAAAGGGCACAAGTTTCCTCTGAAATAAATCATTTGAATACCTCAGATGTTCATATGACAATGGCATGCCCTACTCAACTTTTGCTTCAAATGGTTTATCTGTGGCCTGATGATTAGCAACTCATGTCATATTTACATTTGACAGTGGAGAAACAATACCATAAGTACACTTTATTAAAAAGTACCTGCAGAAGAGTTTTGATAGCTTCAGTGTAGCTAATCCTTTGCCAGCGGCTGGACACTGCAGACTCGACACGGTCATTAGTGGTACCGTCTGCCTAAGTCAAAAGAATCTTCAGCTCATCTGAACAATGTTTTGACACCGCACTACAAAGAGACTTCAGACAATCCTCGGTACAGGAGATTGCATCCTGAAACAACAAAATGATATCAAGCTCTGAATAATTTTACTATCTGAATATGAACTTCCTACCTCAAGTTCGGAGAAGGCAAGCTCTGCATCAATGGTCCACCTCTCTGCCAGACGCTTCTCGTGTTCTAAGCTTTCAGCCTGGAATGCCGGGCTGAATGTGTAGACACTGTTGAGTGCGCAGGCAAGAGTCTCAAGATGTAGTGTATGACAAGGTGAAAGATAGGCTTGACAGGGAAAGAAGTCATTGGGGAAGTCTGTACTTCCTCCCTGTTCCAACTGTCTTGCAAGCTCATGCGCCTTCTGAAGGTCCTGTTCCGCAGCTTCAAGTGCTTCTTTGTTGCTTTCACTTCGCTTCAGTGCTTCGACTTGCTTCATCTTCGACTTGATGGCGGCTCTAACAACTTCTTGTGTGATGCCACTGTCATCTGATTTACTGAAAAGACGCGTTATACGGAACATTTTGCTGCGGCTTCCTGCACTGGTTGTTATAATGGGGGTATTCACATGGAAGAACCCATTTGTTTTGAAAACATGAAAACTGGTAGCCTCATAAAATCAGATACAATAGAACAACAAATAAGGCGAAATTATAGACCATATTCCCAACTATTAATGTCATTAATAAAACACCGCACCTACCAAACACATTCACAGCAACAGAGTACCCTCTATTTACACAAGCACACAAGCTCACACCATACACAAAAATAGATGATAGCCTAATCACATTTGATACAAGCACTAAAAGATCAAACTAAAATTTCTTACAGAAAAACACATTCGTAATGAACATGATAAAAGCCCTATACTCAAATCACCGATACCTAAAAACTGATTTAGATCCAAACAATAACTTGTCCAAGGGTAATAAAGGTGACTAGGTGAGCACTAACCTGTGGTTTCTTCTTGACCTGTCCATCCTCGTCCACAGAGAAATCAAAACCTGCACATAATACATCAGCATTTGACACCTACATAGCATCAGAAAGCAAGTTCTATTATTTGGCAGGAGTTTATAAAGCTACATTTACCGTCTACAAGTATAACAGAAAAAATGGAAATCAAGAAAATTGACATTGAAAAGATTAAAGGTTTGATTCAAAAGAACAAATGGATGTATGTGAGTAGCCAAAAGGTGTAATAATGCTGAAATGTTGGAGTCAGCTCACAAGCTGAAATTTTGTGTTCCTAGTGTAACATGTGTAGGTATTTCAAAGAGACTAATAAGGGTGTAGCACATCTTATTTGCAATACTGTAGCTTTGTTCATAGCATGACATAATTGCAATACTAAATGAATAGATGCTCACCATCTTGACCAATGCAGCTTCATGAATTGTAAACGGAGGGGAAAGAAGGCCAACACCAGCAAGCACGTTAACCCCTATCAACAAAAAACATTGAAAAATCAAATGTATTCGATCAGTCTCCTCTTTGCAGATGGCGTTGGGTGATTCGTCAACCATAATGTATGGGTTGGCGCTAGCCCATGTCTACTGTGAGCCATTCTGCCGTTGACTGAGCTCCCGGTGCCCGGGAAGTCGTCGTAGGGGCTAGGCGGCGTCGGTGGAAGACCTAGGTCCCCATTGCTGCCTTTGCGACCACCCGTGGCCGGTGGCTCCGCCTCGGTGGAGGGCTCGGGCTCTGGCGGCGGGGCGACGACGAGGAGGAGGATGACGAGGCCGATGGTTGCGGCGCGGATCGGGAGGGGCGGGGAGGGAGAGTGGCGGAGCGGAGGAGCGGGGGAGGACAAGGATGCGGTAGTGTGGGGTGGAGCGGAGCGGTTTCTGCGAAGGAGACGAGGCGGAGCGGTTTCACGGAGGAGGTGAGGCGGAGCGATTTCGTGGAGTGGGTAGGAGGCGGCATCGGCAGAGCAGAGGAGGGGAGGCGGCGTGGGGTAGGGAGAGGAGGCGTCGGCGGAGTGGAGGAGCGGAGGCGGCGACAGCGAGGTGTGGGAGGAGGCGGCGTCGGCGGAGCGGAGGAGGCGGAGGCGTGGGGTGGGGAGGAGGAGGCGTCGGCGGCGGCGCGTCGGCGGAGCGAGGGTGTGGGCGGAGCAAGGGCGGCGGTGGTATGAGGGGTGCGGAGGAACGGAGGGCGGGGTGAGGTCGCGGAGGAATCGAGCGGAGCAGCCCATATGTCGGCCCACCTGTGGAGAACGGACGGACCGCCACTAACTCTAATTTTAAGTAGTAAAGATATTGATCCTGCATGATTCTACTATGGTTCTACTGTGATTCTACATAATTCTACGACTAGGACCGTGATTCTACCTGGTACGACTCAAGATGCGATTTGAGTCGGGTTAGTTTCGTGGGATCATAGAATCGTAACATTGGTACGGTCTCTAATATTGAATTTTAACCATTAAAAATTTCGTAGAATCGTAACATTGGTACCGCCGCCCCCTTCCCCGTCTCCTACTAGTCGCCGAATCTATGACCGCCGCCCACCATGTCCTAATTGATACTCGGTTCTCATCACCCCGCCAATCTACACCGCCTCCTCCGACTCCACGGCCGGTAGCACCACCACCACCTCGCCTCCCCGCTGCCCCGGCCTCCCTCTATAGTCGGCTTCAGTGAATCCTAAACCCTAATCTGGCGAATTCAAGCCCTAACTCTCCACCGCTAGAGAAGACTAAACCCACCAGAGCCTTAGGTGGTCAGACGCACAAATCGTGATGTAAAATACAAGGTCAGAAATTTAAATGATTTGCGCACAAAAAATCATGCATATGATATACGGCAATTCCATTCATTTTGTGGGAAAAAGGCCTCTAAGGGCCTGTTTGGTAACGGCTGCGGCTTATGGTTTTTGGCTGAAATTTTTGAATTTTGGCTATTTACGGTACAGATTACGGAGAGAGATATTCACTTGCGATTTTGGATGGTATAGATGTTGGGCTTTTAACATGTACATCATTTAACTTGTAGACCCCGTCTTGAGAAAATACACCGTTTAAAAGTTAGATACTGTAGCAAAAGCTAAAAACCGCCTGTTTCGGAGGAAAAAAACAGACCTAGGTCTTTTTAGTTGTCAAACAGTACGTGTATACAAGAAAAACGCATGCTTTTCTTGAATTACGAGATATTTCGATTCGAAGCAGAAGATATTCAACCTCATTTTGTGCCCGCGGCAACATTACCCCTAGGGCCTATATATGCAATGCAACAGACGAATCTCTATGTTTTCAACTAAAAAGAGGACAGTCCAGGTGCTATCGCCACGCCGCCAGCTCATTTTCTCGCTGAAGCAATTACCGCTAGCTAGTGCTTATCATTGTAACTAAGAACAGGAATTATACCTAGCTAGCTATGAAATTCGAAGGATCTCGACGTACGTACCATGAGTAAACACAAGGCATGCGCGCAGTAGATCAACGCAGCATATACACCGGCCGGGCGGCGGAGTCCCACGCCCATCTCAACAGCAACCGTACGCTCAGGCTGCCGGCCTCCTTCCGCTCCCGGGCGCCGGCCGGCAAACGAAGCCGTGCGGCTCGCCACGCTGCTCCTGCAGCACCGATCAACGTACGCATGTGTCCACGTGATTAAAGCTGTAAAAAAAAGCTTAAGGCCCCACTTGAGTTGAAAAATAGTGGCTTATGACTGAAATTACACTGTAGCTGGCTAAGATTATACTATAGTTGAAGGTAGCTTATCTGACGTAATTAAATTTTAAAAAATAAAAATAGAAAAAAATATGTTAGATCATCACAGACAACGCAAATAAATACGGAAAAAGTGAATCAGCAAAAAAGCTCAAAAAAAACCAAAAGTTTAGAAAAAGATAAAATTTATGAATAGTAAAAAATAAGCTAGAAGCCAGAAGCTCAAGCCAGAATGAGCTCAAGACAAAAGTTCAGAAAACTCACGAGCTACTCGAATTTGAATCATTCTAGACTCGATTCGAGTCTGGTTCGAACTTTAAACAAACCGAACTCAAGTTTGTTTTCGAGCTCGCTAGCTTCACCGAGCCGAACTCGAATAGTTCGTGAGCGTCAATTCGAGCTTAAATAGTGTGCATATTAACTCTTATTGAGCTTACTCGAGTCGAAATCGAGCTCGAGTTTTTCTTATTGTTGAAAATTAGTGTATGTTTAAATTATTTTGATTGTTATCGAGTTACTAGAGTTGAGCTTGAACTCAAAAATTTTTTATTATTGAAAAATAGTATATAATAAATTATTTTAATTGTTGTCGAGTTTCAACGAGTCGAACTCAAATCTACTCGAGTTTAGACCGAGCTGAGTTCAAGCCAAGGTTCAGACTTAGACTTCAACTTGAGTTCGACTCGAACTCAACTCGACCTTCTACCGAGCTCAAGTCCAGAAAACCAGACTCGCTCAAACATGTGATCCTCCACGTACGAGGGAGAGAATTATACTGCAACGGAAATCCACCGGACAGCAACCAACCTACGGTAGAATCGGCCCGCTGACGATGAAGCTTGCACAGATCGATCGCGCTATATATCATATCTTGGGTACTAGTAATCAAGGAGCTCATGCGTGTGTGGCGGCATTATGGAGATGGCCGCATCGGTGCATTGTTGGATCTACCGGCGACGGATGTGGAAAGAGTAGGGTGCAATCGGATTGAATTCGATCAGATATTGTTTAAACTGTATTTTAACTTATATTTTTTTTCCGGATTCGAAGTCGAATACGGTAAGACCGGATACGAATACGAATTTGGAATATTCAGAGTTTCGAATATGATATCATCGGGGCGGATATATATCGGTTACGGATCGGAAGCGGATAATATAGGCGGATAACACGGACGTACAAAAAGAAACATTTTCAATACTGTTTCTCATTAAAATTAAGGAAAACACGGACCATACTAACGTCATTCTGACTTTCTGAGATCAAGCCGATCAAGTTGGGAGACGAACAACATGACAGGTGTGAGTTTTTCACTTGCAACCAGTTAGGACCTTCCCCCTTCCAAACACAGTATATACTACATACAGTTATCAGCATCAGATAGAACAACACTATGGCCTTGTTCCTGCAAAAACAACAAGATATCATCAACTACCCCATTAAACTCAGACAACTACAAAAAGTAGTGATCAGCAAAACAAACATATCAACCAGAAAGTGCATTAGGGGGATCAACATTGATGCTAAGCGACCCTCCCGAGAGAATAGTAGAATTTCAAAGAGTTGGTGTCCTTGATCAACGCCTTAAGCCTCACCACAACATCCTACCACAAAGAATGAATCTCGAACACCATCAAACAAGAGGATCCCAGCGGCAGCAGAAGATCACTAAAGCTAGCACCCACATCGTGGCAAGCATCGACATCGCATCCGAGGCGCCGTTGATCCGGACGCATGGAGCAGATCGTTAGCGGACGACGATGAGGGGGATGCTAGCTTCTCGGTGGCAAGCTTGCACGTCTTACCAGTAAGGCTCTTATACGTCCTCTCCAAACTGCACAGAGTGCACACAGTCCAAATTACCACGAGAACGCGAGTAAGCTTCGAAAGTTCAAACACGCGGCTCCGTCGCGGACCGATCTGGATCAAACTAGGTCCGTAATTGCGCCCGCGGGGGAAGAACACTGGAGATCGGGCGAGACAGCGGAGTTGGCAAGTGGTTAATGAACTTACTCGCCGAGGGATCCGTCCGGGAGGCGGCGAAGAGCTTGGCGGAGGCGGATCTGCGCATCGAGACCGGCGAGATGGTGGAGGCGAGGTGGGCGGCAACAGCGAGGAGGATGGCGGGCGGGAACCTCCGGCCATGGCGGAGGGGAGTAGGCTTTAGGAGACTCGGCGTGTGGGAGCGGCCAAATCTGCTGAGAGCCTGAGATTGAGGGAAGGGGATGACGCTACTGGGAGTTTGGGACTGGGTTCCGGATATCCGATCGAATATTATCTGAATATCCGGATACCGAAGCAATTCGGTCGGATATTTGCTGTCCCGATTCCGATACCGAATCCGACATGTAATATCCGAATCCGGTATCCGATCCGACCGGATTTTTCATTTTCTTCCCGGTTTCAGTACAAGTCGAATTCGATTCCGGATCGGTCGGATTAACCTAACCCGTTTGCACCCCTAGGAAAGAGGGACGGAGACGAGGGAGACAGATATATGACTCATGAATGCAGGTCAGGATGGAGAGACGAGGTTAGCTCTCCTCCGAATTTTTTGTACGGATAAACTTTTTATTCGAAACACGAAATATACTGCGAATTTTTACAAAATAGGCGATCGCCTAATGGGAGCGCGACTTGAGCTACTCATTGTGCCAAGGCATCGTAATGAGTTGCTTGACAATTGAGCGACTGGACTGAAGTCGCCTAATGGATGGACGACTATCATATAGTCGCCGAATAGGGAGGCGACTATCCGTGAGTTTTTAGAGTTTTGTCAATTTCGTAGTTTTAAACTGGAAAAAAATCTGGTGTAGTTATAATAAAGATTTATGTTCACAGTATGTTGTAGGTGCGTAAAAACTATTGAGGAATTTTTTTAAGAACGAATGACTGTAGAACGATCGATACATACAGGGGTAAGTGATATTTTGATTTTACCGGGAATTAGTGTACGGAGAGAACCGATATGCTAATATTGTAAAATGACTTGCTATCTGAATCATTCAATGCGAAGAGCGAGATAATAAGCTTATCGAGCGAAATAAACTTTATAATACAATTGGGAGTAACATGTGCGTACATTTTTATTACATGCATAACATATAGCATGATATGCGACTAACCTACCCAACTGCTCGTACGACCTACTGTGTGGACCGGGACCACTTTCCCTTCCTTGCCATCTCGGCGTTAAACTCCTCCGCGGCCTGTTTTGCCTTAGCCGCCATTTCCCTCTTTCTTTCGCGCTTCCTCTCGCGAGCCTCCCGCTCCCTACGCGTGCATGCTTCGAGATGAGCTTGCGTCTCACGTTGTATACGTAGGGTGTGCTCGTTCTTGCGGCGCTCCTCCTCAAGCAACTCCTGCTCCCGTGTGACATTCCACTCCTCGAAGTCGAGGGTCCATTGGTCATGAGTTGGATCTCAAGATCGATCCATTTACGGTAGCCACATAGGGGCTCGGGAGGCTATAATCTGAGAGGAGAGATTGTTAGTGCGTGCTGCGAAGGAGAAAAGGTAGGGGAAAATGGTGCATGTCGTTGTTACCGGCTGCCGATAGGTTGCGGTGTCAAAATGGCGGTTGGGGTAGTCAGTGGAGTAGTTTGCGCAACCCAGTAACGCATACCTAGGCTGATGTGCTGCTTAGACTTGAAAAACTTGCAAGTGTCCCCGCACCAACAAAGTGGGGGTGTCTCCCCATCAGCAGGAGTTGCGGCGAACGCTCGGTGGGGCAGTTCGGGATGGGGTTGTTGCTACACAGCCGCTCATTGCGGGGAGCTAACCCTTTAGCGCGTTGGGCTTGTTCTACCCGGCATAATAGCCCTTATTTTCTCATCGCGACGACGACTTATCGTGTTAGGTCACGGATCTCCTCCCATTCCTTCACCATCTTGTCCCATTGCTTCTTCTGGATTTTTTTGTCCATCCCGGTGGGGTGAAGGAAGCGCGATGTAGTGTGGGGTTTGGAAGTGCAGTGTGGCCTGCGAAATGGAATGCACACCAATTTATAGGGTCCATTTTCTCACTGAGCAAAGCTGGCCTCACTTGTCATATCACTGCGTAAAGCTGAATTCTTTTGTCATGTCACGGCGCAAAGCTGGCCTCTTTTGTCATGTCACTGAGGAAAGCTGACCTCTTTTGTCATGTCATGCGCAAAGGCGGCCTCTTTGTCATGTCCTTTGCGCAAAGGCGGCCTCTTTATCGACTCACTGAGAAAAGTTGGCATCTTTTGTCATCTCACTGCGCAAAGCTGGCCTCTTTTGTTGGTTTGCTCACTGCAGTAAGTTCTCTCGTTTGGTATAAATAGCACGGTTGGGGTCCCATGATATTGTAGGCAGAGAACCGTGCAAATCAAAAAAAGAAGTACGTTCTCTTTTGTGGTGAAACATACCATGTTGGAAGCTGAAGGGCCGATCGGATATAGGTCACCGAAGGAAGACCTTCCCTTGGAAAGGAGGGAGATCTTTGGTCCACAGTACCGCTTGATACCAAGTCGGCGTGCTCAACCAGCATGGCTGAAATGCCGACACAATGAGGACGCGTTGTGCGGTCGTGGAAGGCCGTTCGATGGCGGCGACGTTTCTTCGATGCCCACGCTCTAGGGTACAAATTACTAACAATACTTTTTTGTATTGCTTATGGAGCCTCCATGTGTCCGTCCTTTCCAGAGATGGCGAAATGCGAGTTCTCGCCTGGATCGACCCTCCCACGAGCGATATATTGTCAATTATGTGTTTACATTATGGCGTGAATATTTGAGTTCGAGGTGAATCGAGACTCTAAATGAGGAGAACATCGACCTCCGCCAAACAAATGCAACGCGAGAGGGCAACGAGGAGGTCGTGAACATAGGAAGCTCGTATGATCCCGATGTTGCTACGAACCTTAGCTGCATATGCGTGCCACTACCACGACGGCCGACCACGTCAGAGGCGACCCCTCGGCAATACTCCATGTGGGTGCCACGAGGCTCGTTTGGCATGTAGGCAACGAGGGTTATGGTTGTGTCGTATTTTAGTACTTCTGTTCGTTGTTGTGTTAAATTAATATTGTGTGCTATTTTCTTTGTTATGTTTATTTTTATCGTCTGTTGTACTGCTTGAGGGTTGATCTATGTATGTGTCAAGGAAGTCGTACATAAATAATTTGCACAACATTAGTGGGACACCAACTACATTGCGACAAGTTATACAAATGGTACATGAAATTTATGTGTAGTATGCATAAACTCCTGATCAGGACATGCATTGCATCGTCTACTGTGTGCCCTTCCTGACCGCATCGCCCTAGCGTGCACACGGTGTTCCGACTTGTGACTCATCCATATCATTTCTAATATGTTGGCTCTGTCATGACCCTTCCCACCCTTCAACATGTTAACATCTGGAACCCGGTCCTCGATACAATATCCAAAGTGGCGAAGTTTCCCACCACCCTGAACCCCCGGAGCTCCCCACACCAAGCCTGTAGTATCCTCTCCTTAAAGAAGTACTAGGACATGAAGTTCAAATGATCCATGCCCACGGTCCCGCATGCAGCGAGGACATGAGAGCATGGCTTGTGTAACAACTTAAGCTTGTTGCACGAGCGCCTAGGTTCGTTTGCGTGATCTCCAAAGCATACATCGTGAGTAACAAGTGAACGAGCCGTCCCAAATCCGCCCTATCACGGAGTATCACCTCAAACGATGCTCCCTGTTGCCCATGACCTGCACTGTGTGCAATTGACCCTTTGTGCCTTCGTCTCCATGTACTGTAGTAATTTTTGACGAATAAAGGGCTCGAGATTGGCCGCATGAAGTGCGGCACTCGCGTGCCTCTCCCTGAAGTATCGGATTGTGCTGTGAAGAACACCTTCCACGATGACGACAAGGGGCTGAGAACGGAGACCCCTGAGAACCCAGTTGTACACCTCGGCAAGGTTAATTATCAATATTCTGTACCTTGCGCCATCGTCGTGTCGTAACAATGACCACTTCTTCAATGGTTCCCCCTCGATCCACTGCGAGAAACACTTGATGTTTCGTGAGCTCCTCCTTCTTGAACCACTTGGGTTAGGCTCATCAATTGCTGGCAAGCATTGCGGTTGTGCCGCCCCAGGAGTGACCGCCCCCTTGCTCCTCTCTTCAACATTCTTCTTGGTGTGCTCATCCAATAACCCCCACAAAGCATCAAATTTTCTCTGCTGGTTCTGTCTAGCCAGCCTCTTGAATAGCTTCATCAAAGATTGTTTCGGGAATTGCTTGAAAAAGTTTGCCCCTAAGTGACGACTGCACCACCGGTTCCTCATGTCCGGCCAAGGAAAGGGCTCCTCGGGATCTTCCTGAAGTTTTCTTATAGCCTTTATAATACCGACATGTCGATCATGGATTACGCACACACGGGATGAGTGCGTATAACTCCAACCCTCACATGTCTGAGAAACTTTACAACCAGCTATCATAATTCTCACTCTCCACAAATGCAATGGCGGTGGCAATATTTGATTATTCCGTCAACGCCTATGGCCGTCAAGATCGCCTTGTATTTCCACATCAAGAAGGTTCCGTCAACAGAGATCACTGGCAGCATGTGCCTGAATACTTCGATGCTAGCACCGAATGCAAACAATGCTCTCTGCAACACCGCATATCCTGGTGGACTTATGGACGATTTGTCCTGCACAGCGATGTATGTGCCGGGATCCTTTCTCGCAAGGCGTTAAGCATACGAGGAAGGTTGTCGTCGCCCTCGAAAGTGCCAAACGTTTTCCAACGCCTTTTGCTTGCACGCCTTGCGTAGCTAATCTTGTACTTAAATTTATTCTCGATAGCTACCACAATATGCGTGGCCCATGTCTTTCTTCTCTACTATCTCCCATACATCAAATTAGCTATAAATCCGGACGTCAGGTTACGATGCATCGCCAAGACAGTGTTTAGAATGCAGGAGTGCGGCTCAACCTTGGACACAATCCAGTGAGTCTCATACTTCGGTCTACGTGCGTGCACCCTCCAAGAATAACCATGCTACTCGCACTTCACAGTGTACTGCTCCTGGCTTGATTTGACGACGCGAAATGTCCACTGCATTGAAAGGGCCCAAAGCTTGATGGCATCTTGCAGCGCTTCCTTGTCAGCAAACATAGCATGTAACCGAACCTCTGTCTCATGATACTCCCTTGGTGATTCATGCTCATCATGTGCGGAAATACCATCCGCTTTAAACCGGTTCCATTCCTGCGGGATAGGAACTTCATCCTCATCGAATTGTCCTCTTAAATGCGTTCTCTGACTTCCTCTTCAACCCATGCCCTCGGTCATCGAGTCCATCTGCTGCACGATGTCCTCATTGTACTCTCCTTCATCGGCTTGCCAGTTGCATCTCTATGGCTTGACAACAGAATCGTCCTTCATGTACCACATCGGCTTCATGACGAGTAACTTCAACATCTTCGCCAACATGCGGCCCGCCCGAGCTGCTAGCACCTCCCATAGCAATAGCAGACGCACGAGTTTGCGCAGCTGCTTGTAGTGAGCACGGTTGCACAAGGAGCACACACTCGTATCCACGGCGCCGGCACCCTTGCACAAAGCCTTTCCACGAAGCAGTGCGCACCAATATCTTCAACTCCCATCTGATGTCCATGGGAGACCGGCTCCAAAGCCCTTGCACGGTGACGCTGCACATCTCGGGGTCCAATGAAAAACTCCGGGCCAGCCAACGCTGCACATCTCCCATTCGAGCATTCTCGCCATCTGGAAGTACGACAATGACTTGCGGAAAATTGCTCAAATCCACACCATTCGGACCTTCACGAATGGTTCCAGCTCCGTAATACACTCTCAATGTAGTTGCCATTGATGATGTTGACCTGCATATATGTTTCAATTTTACGAAATGTCAATTCATATCGCACAATACTAAACTTCATATACTAAAAATTATGCACAAATTTCTATACTATAAACACCAAATTTCATATAACATACAACATAATCAAAATAAATACCTGATCCAAATAGATGGAATAGCTTCCACTCCTCCTTCCTCCGTCACCTCCTCCTACCCTGACCACCTCTCCTTCTCCTATTCTTCCCCTTCTTTCTCTCCTCTTCTGTCTTCTCTCTCGTTTCTTCTCTCGTTTCTTCTCTGTGTGCGGAATGAGTGGTAGGTGGCGGCGGACGACTGTGCTGCCTTAACACCCCCCTTGTTGCTCTACCATTGGGCGACTGAAATTGAGTCGCCTAACGATCAGGCGACAGAAATGATTCGCCGAACGGTTCCCGTATTGACCAAATGTCGCTTCATGGTTGGACGAAAGGATTCAATCGCGCTCCCATTGGGCGACTGAAGCCTATTATTGTAAAAAAAATTTCCGCGGGTATATTTCTGTATTTTCGAATAAAAAAAGGTTTATCCGTACAAAAAATTCGCTCTCCTCCCCTATTCGGATTCGAATCCTCGGATTTACCCGAATGCCCACTATGCTCACTCCCCTCTTTAGTGAATGCCAGAGCTTCTAGTCTAATTTTTTTTAAAAAAAAGTATGTAGATCGAGGTGAATGCCAGAAGTGGCTTATGACTAAAATTACACTATAGCTGGTTAAATTACGCTGTAATTGATTGTGGCTTATTAGCGTAACTAAATTTAAAAAAAAATAAAAATAGAAAAAACAGGTTAATAGTAGTACAAACGAATACATAAAAAAGAACCGGCAAAAAGTTAAAAAATAGAAAAGACGAAATTTATAAATAGTAACAAATAAACTAAAAGTCAGAAGCTTAAACCGAATAAGCTTCTGCTTAAGGTCCCGCTCGTTTCGGCTTCAGCTTCTAGCTTATTTTTCACTATTCATAATTTCGTCTTTTTCTGAACTTTTGACTTTTTTAGCTTTTTGCGGTTCATTTTTCTTTGTATTTGTTTGCATTGTTTGTGATGGGCTAACATATTTTTTATATTTTTAATTTTTAAATTTAATTATGTTAAATAAGCCTCTGTCACCATTCTGATGTTTTTCAACCAGCTACAGTGCTTTTCAGCCATAAGCTACCAAAAATAAGCCAAAATGATCACTCGACGCGTTACTCGTGGAGAGAGAGAGATGGATGAGAGGATGGATGGTTCCTGCGCTGGAACTAGTAACTCAATTTAGGGGTTTTCAATTGTCGCAACGAAATCAAAATTAATATCGCTGCACGCGTGAGCCAATGGTATCCTTCCTAGCTCGAAGATCCTCTTCTCGTATACTGGCCTACCTTCCTAGCCAGACTAATCGGAATAGGAAAACTCAACGCCCGATACAAATCATGCAGCTGGTTGGCCCATGGAAGACTAGCTAGCTAATGCTGAATTTTTAATTGTGGCAAACATTTTATGGTAATGCAGCAAACATGCAATCAAGCGGAGTGATTTTTTTTACATGCTTGGGTTGATCAGAGAGAATTATTACGCTAGTCGACAGTCATAACCAAGTCAACAAGATATGACATGATTAATTGTGGGATTTCGTCCCTTTGTAGGTCAACTGCACGTCTGCATGAGCACAGGAATAAGGTGATGAACTACAAAGATTTCGTTATGCCAGCCAGAGACACAAGATAGCAGCAGATGATCCATAGTAGCAGTAGCAGGGAAGGATTGGGAAGGATGAGAAGAGCGAGGAAAGTGGATTGAATGAAATCTCAATCCGACCAGCATCAAGGAGTCCAGTGGGTTGTAGACCAGATATTAGTGATCCTGGGCATCACGATTCTCTGTAAATGCTCCATGAATTCCTTCACAAGATGAGCAATGGGCAGTTCAGTCCAACACCTATAATTCAAACCGGAAATGCTTGACATACGACGAAATTAAACAACCTGACACGAGAGCATAAGAAACCTTCTTCCTTGTTGCTGGGGCGCTTAGCTTGGCTGAAATAAGCTAGCTTACCGGCTTATTTTGTACTGTGGCTGGCTTATTTTGCACTGTAACTGTTGATAGCTTTTTTGACGTAATTAAATTAAAAAATAAAAATGGAAAAAAGATTAGCCATCACGAACAATACAAACGAATACATAAAATGAAAAGGCAAAAAGCCCAAAAAGTCAGAAAAAGATGAAATTAAGAAATAATAAACTAGAAGTCAGAAGTTGAAGCCGAAATGAGCGACAATGCCAACTCGTTGGCTAGAGCAAATCCAGATCATCAAGACGAACAGAGCTGGCTCGATTGGACGGATGCATAAAGCTATCAAAGAGCAGGATAAGCAATATGTAATGACATGAAGCACTCATCATAATTGTTTTTGTTTCAGAAGAGTGGCAATGGACTTCACTTGATAGCAAATATTCGAATGCATCAGGTACATCCTCTATTTGTTCAACACCATGCAAAATCCACTCACCTAAACAACAGGAACAAGATTACTTTTTTTTCCTGACAAAATATGGAAGACGTAGGATATGCATTGAATACCACATGTCCAAATCTCAAGACCTAATAAATCCCTCTAAAAGTCTAACTTGATATAGTTGAGAACGCTTATTTAACAGCGGCATGTATCATGTAATCTATCAAATAACAACGAACGGACTGGATATATACCCAGACATAACATTCAGTTTCCAAATAATGTGAGAAAGCTAAACAAGAAACTATGTTTGCAGCTGATGCCATTCGCACACATCAGGGCAAAATCAACAATTTGTGAACCAGTATTCTTGTGAAATAATAGCAGAATCACAAGAACACAATGCACAGATAAGGGGGTATTCAATCATCGTATGAACAGTGAGGAGCGGCAGTACAGCCAGCGTCGAATGGATCTTCCGACCCACAACAATGCCAGTACTGGAACACTTTGCCTGAATCCGGAGTATCCATGGTCCCACCAACATAAACGCTTTCGAATTTTCTCTTTGTTTCTCCTGGAGTGGCAGAAATCAACCATTTAATTTTATGGATTATCACTACCAGAAAATGTAATGAGCCGAGGACAAGCAACTCAGTTAGCACTAAATGCTAGCTTATGAGGAGACGGAGAGTTCGGACTTCGGAGAACCAAACCAAGGAGATTACTTGTACATGTTAGTATTGTAAGGTGGTGAGAACTTGGAATTGGAAGGGCATCACAATCCATATGTTTGTCAAATCAAAATGCTAAGCTAGTTCACAAAACCAAAGCCATGATATAGGGTTGTGTATCAGCTAAGCTGCCCACAGTTGTACATAACACCTTCCAACACTCCGCGCAAAATGAGCCAATCTTAACCCTTGGGCGAGCAATCCTCACAAAAACTTAGCTAAATTTGCGTAATCTACCCACCAAAGCAGCTAAATTTATACTCTGGTTGTTCAAATAGCTACTGATTACCAACGAATCACTGTTCAAAACTGACCAAGCAAACAGAACCATTTTGCAACGCTACTATACTACCCCAAAATCAAGCCCCGGAACCGAATCGCGCGAAGGAAACGGCGACGTAGTGCGAAGATTTCTCACCTCCAAAGTGGGCCGTGTGGTGGCGGCACGCCGAGGGGTGGTTCGCCGCCGGGTCGAACTGCTTCTTGCAGTTCTTGCACGTGCGGAGCACGGGCCCGCCCGCGCCTCCGGCAGCGAAGGAGGCCACTGGAGGCCGGAGGCTGCTGCAGCGCGGGGCTAGCCGAGCCGCGGTGGGGCTAGGCCGGGGCGGCGCCCGGAGCAGCGGCGCGCGTGCGAGCGGCGAGGCCATGCGCAAGTGTGGGGGGCTGGGGATCGGGAGCCGGAGAGGGGAGAGACGGTCCGATGGATGAATGGATTGGTAGTCGCGTTTGGGCTGGGCCGGGCCGGGCCCGTGGACGAATGTTCCGTGGGCCATGCAACGCACAGGGAGGTGGGCCCATACTTTTTAGGCATTCAAGGAAGCGCGTTGTTACTCGATGGCAGATCAGGGAATTAGGCAAGATATCTGAAGAAATTGAAATAACCACCCCTTCCGTTTTCAAATAATTGTCACTCTTTACTTTACTAATAACCGTGCACCAAATATAAACAATCTAACAATAGTATCAAATTGGGATTGAACCCAATATTTACATTGCCATTTTTTTTGCGGATAGGCCACTGTATACTGCTTCAAAGGTAAGTATGTATGTTAAGAGACCGGCCCCATCTTGGTCTAGCCGGCCAATTATATCAGGAGGGCCAATAATCTTAAGGCTATATAACTATTTCAAGAGGACTGTAGTAAGGAAAAAGACGATATTGCACATACAATAATAGATCCAAATAGAGTATTTATATAACAAGTCTCCTCATGACTATAAATATATATCTTAGAACGCCATAGAGGGGCAGAACTCTCTTTTTCAAACAAATATAGGTAGCACGGACTTCTATCCCATGTCTCTACGGTTTTTAAGGCTCCGGACAACCCCTTTGTGCCCTCCCTCAGCCTCATTATTTATTGTTTGGTCTGTAACCATAACAATGTACATGCATTTTTCATTTAGCAGTGTTACATTTATAAATCGAAATTAGATATATATGACAAACAACCAAAGGAAACCCTTGTATATATGGCCATTTCCTGATCTTTGTTTGGTCTATCCAAATTAACAGTAAAATCTGCAAGGGCAGAAGGGAAAAGGAGGAAAATGATGAGCAAAACATAGTTCTGCAATGGATAACGGGCATCTCTTGTTCCCATCAATCAGTCTACTACTCCCACATTCCCTCTTGATCCCTCTCGTGATGCAAGCACGCAGCTTGCAACCTGAACCATACCAAACCAAACCTATCAAGCATCAGAGCAGCAAAAATATGGATGAATAACCCCCTCTCTAGGTTTTAACAATATTATCTTCACTTCGACAGATAGATCTATCTAGACCGATACTACTAAGTCACTTCAAGAAAATCTGCAACTAGAGGCAAGATGGACTATGTCAATCAACACCATTGTAATGAATTATAATAAAGCTAGCACAAGAGGGGCTATCATACAAAGGCATGGCTGGATACCTGCGGGAAATGAGATGGTCAAGTTGAATGTTGATGCGGCATTTAATCCAAACACAGTAAAAGATGCGGCAGGTGCGATCCTTTGGGATGAGAAAGGAAGTTTTATTGCTACTGGTAGTGGGTTGTTGGCCCAGACATCTAATGTATTTTCAACGGAAGCGGAGGCCCTCCTATGTGGACTGAAGCTAGTAGAACAAATGGGGTGCAATAAAGTTGCTTGTGAGTCTGATTCGACCCAAGTGATTGAAGCGATGGAGAATCCTGAATGCTCTAGGGCAATTAGTGTTATCCATATTGATGTATGTGAGATTTTGGCCATGTCGTTTGCAAAAATAACCTTCAAACATTGTCGACAACAAGCTAACAAGGTAGCTCACAAATTGGCACATGAGGTGATGGTGTTGAAGTACAATGATGTATGGATGGATGTACATTTGACTTTTCTTGTACCCATTCTCGTGAATGATGTTTTTATTATTTGAGTTTTAATAAAAGTTGTCAGAAATTCAAAAAAAGTCACTCTGAGAAAATTTCCGCGTTAATCTGAAAAAATTTGGCCATCTATCCGGTGGGACTAAATTATAATGGCTTAGATTGAAGGGCAGATGCATTAGATGGAAACTAATTATCTATGGATGGAAACAAACATATCCCTAAGATATTGTGTCTTGCCAAAAAAGAAAAGGAACAAAACAAGAAATGATATAACAGTTCCCTTGTAGCCTCTTATCTCTCTTCCTCTCCCAACATTTCTATTGGTGGGAGATGATCTCTGTGTAGCTGGTGCTACTAGTGTAACATCTCGGTCCAACACTGAGCTCAAAATACTACCACTACTCATTATCACTCTAAATTTACAGCCATCACTACTAAATTTGGTAGTAATTCCCTAGTTATATTACCATGAAAGGCTTAACTACATACATTTGACGCCCCGCATTAAAAACAACTTGTTCTATGATTAAGAATAGACATCACACTAAAGCTTGGGATCTTGCGCCCAAGAACACCCGGAACCATGCATCCAGGAGCATACCTAAGCTTGCAAATAGAACAATAACAATATGAAGCATGCATAAGCAATTACCACTACCAAAAACAACAATCTCAATATTTACAAATGTACTTCATTCTCTATTTTAAGAAAAATGGACCAACCTTGTCCTACACATAACCTTAACAACTCTAAGTGAACTCTTAACTAAGGTTCAACTTAAGTGAGCTAAATCATCAAAAGTCTAAATACGAGTACTAAAGATGATAATTAAGTTTTTATTCAATGAACATGGTGCAGAAGTACTACTCCTGATCCATGCATTCTTCACCAGGTCACCTAAAAACATCAACAAAGTAAGACTGAGTCCAAGACTCAGCAAGCACATAGCAAAACAGTAAATATCAACTTACACATATCTCCATATTAACCTCCATTCTCTTTAATCATTCATCACCTCTTAGCTCTTTCATTTTCATTAACTCTCTCTTATGCATTTACACTTCCAACATCACGAAGGCACATTGTATCATCTTGGTATCAAGAACAAACATTGCCCCCTAGAATCTTCGTGATGTGTCTACAACATGGAAGCGAGATGATATGATGTGCCTGATCTTTTCAATGTAGGACCACGGATAATGATAAGGTATGGCTTGCTTCCCAAAATCCGTGAAACGTGATGAACGGTGACATTGCCAACAATGTTATGGTTAATCAAAATATGCGAAACTTGAATTCACCTAACAACACGAGTTGACTATTTTTACTTGCCATGCAAAGTAGTAATGCTCCCACAACAACCAATGGAAATAACAAGAACAATGGAATGACACAACCTATTAGAACACTCTATTCTAATGGGGGCAATGTTTGCACAAACCATAGAATCAAGAATATGATTAATCTAAAAATATGACATCCAAGCTGGTATAGGGCACATCCCTTGGTTATATAGCTATCCTAAGATACTAGTAAGACTTGGACTCTAATACAAACACAAAGAAAAGATAAAGTTTTGGCCACCACTTTGTTTCAAAGATAGCGGTTGATACATGAGGTTTCGAAGTTGGAACCTTATCCATTGCGTGGGCCTTAGAATAAGTTTTCCAACAACTATAAGAGTACTCAAATCGGACTCTGTTTGTAAAAGTTATAGGCTTTTTAATGCGGGCTTGCTGGCTATTCCAATCCGAGTTCGAATTGATTGCAGACTTGAATCTGAATTTGAATTTAGATGGGGTTGAGATGGATCTAAATTTGGCTTGTAAATCCTATCCAAAACTTAGGCTTTGGATTGTTGAGCCTCTATTCTTTTTCTTCAATTCCTCTTTTACTTCTCCTTTTCTTTCTCCTTTTTCGTGCATGCGCTTGCTTTGCCCATTCGCTCTCACTCTTGCGTGAGTGCATACACCAACGTTGTGCGATCCTCTTCGTCGCATGAGTGCCTCTTTCATTGCATGCCCTTTACAAAGAGTGCCTCCTTGGATTGCATGCCCTCTACGCATATCTTTGTGGCGCCCTTCCTCCCTTAATTCCCACTAGACGTCAGCATTGATCCTACAATAATAATTATCACTTTTAAGTAGTAACATATCCTTATTCAAGCTAGAACTAGTTAAGAACAAATTCACTTTATCAAAAGTATAAATAAATGTGGAATTGAGCATGGTTACAGGAATACGTTAATGGTGGGGATATCCGCATCATCTAGCTAGCCCAAAACGCCACATACAAAAACACGACCCAGATGTCCTATACAACTCTTCTCATGCATACATGTTTCGGGTGCATTAGAGTTCATCACTCCTTCAATAGGAATCTGAATCAGTTTGCATGCATATACTTCTTTTTCTGCGAAGGATTTAGTCTTTTGCATGCATATATGTATAAGTACGAACTACGAAGATGCAAGCCAAAACCTTCACCTATGTGTTGATAGGATGCTTCCAGACATTACATAGTAATGTTCTTGCTCTTTCGAGTAGTAAAGGAGCATCTTGGTCCTCCAATGGTATCACAACATAATGCTACAAATCTATTATATATGCACATGGATCAAAAAGACACAAAATCTAATAAAAAAGTTTATGACAATATAACATGCATTTCCATATTAAATGACATACTATAACCATCAAAACATCTTTTATCGTATTAAAGCATGTGTAGATTGTGGAAATTTTGCAGAAATTTTGCAATAGTTACACTTTTGATTTTGTTGTTGGACTTATATTGTGAGACAAGGTATTCCAATAAAATAGGCATATACTGTGAAATAAATGTACTTCTACGCAACCATCTCTATACTTGCTGTATATAATGCAAAATATTGTAGTAAATATTGTTGTTAACTGTTATTATTTGTCAATAAAAATTATAGCAATATATTTTCCAAAATATATCATTCAATCCATTGCCAGTCTAAAATTAAGACACCACGTATTCATGTTGGAGAACGTGAGATAAGACTTAAAAGAGTTTAAACCCCACAAAAGCGTTATAACAGTTTCTCTAAAAAGTAGGAATTGCCCTTTAATAAAATAATACTTTCAGAATATAGACTACTGTAGTTGTTATATCTAAAATAATATGTACAAGTTTGAATTGAAACTGAACATATAAGAACATTTAAATTTGCAACACAAATTCAAAAACATGTCATATGCATCAAATTTTCCTCTCCAAAGTTTTCCCAAAAATATGTTCAATTTTTTTTCAAAATTTGGCAAAAATCTATAGAGAAAATTTCAAAGTTTTACAGGAAATTTGTTCTAGAATTTTTTTAATTATTCTGATGACCATATATACTTAACACATTTATGAAATTGGAGTAACATATGTAAACAAAATAAACCAGAAATATTTTGGTCAATTTCCTCCCAACATATTTGAAATAAAAAAGACATATACAAGTGGGGCCCCAAAATTCAAGCTCCGGTTTCTCCCACCCACTGCACGTTCTCTCCCGCATCTTTCTGAATTTTTATACGAATAATCTATTTTTATTCAAAATTACAGAAATATACTTGCGGAACTTTTTTTTACAAAAATAGGCTCCAGTCGTCCAATGGGGGACGATTGGAGCCAATTGCCCAACAGGGGGGCGACAGAGTTCCTCGCCCCCCATTGGCGTGACCTACACATGTGCGAACTGCACCTGCAAGGATGAGTAATTGTTACATATGACCGTCGCTAGTAGAAAGGAAATAACTACTTGACATATTACTTACCCGCCGATGGGGGGCGAATGGTTGCAGTCGCCCGAGGGTAGGGCGTCTGGAACTCTGTCGCTTCCCTGTTGGGCGATTGGCTCCAGTCGCTCCCATTGAGTGACTGGAGCCTATTTTTGTAAAAAAATTGTACAGATATATTTTTGTAACTTTAAATAAAAAATAGATTATTTGTAAAAACTCTATCTTTCTCCCCCCACCCTTGCTTAGGTCATCCTTTCCCACACCACTTGGGCCCACATGCAGTATACGGTAAATCAAAATGCATGAGATATACGCCCTCCTCGCACGGATCTTGAAGCAAGACAGATGGTGGATGACATAGGGGATACCCGGCCCCATGTGAGTAGAATTGCGTTTTCTGTCTTACTTGGACGGGAATTGCGCGTGCGTGCATAAAAGGATGCCACGTGGGAGAGAGGTATGGAGCAAGAAGAAGGAGCATGCAAGTAATCCTCCGTTCATAAATATAGGTGGTTTTTGATTTTTAGATCTACAGTATAAAACTTTAACTATAATTTATTATTATAATATATTAGTAAAAGTAATACAAAATATATATTATAAAAGTATTTTGCAAGGTAAATCCAATAATATTATTTTTATGTAGTCAAATTATATAGTTTAATATATATTAATGGTTAAATCTTAAAAAGCTTGACTGCACGGAACCCATGGCAATCTACATTTGTGGACAAAGGGAGTAGTAGTTATTTGGGCACCCTACCAGGCTTGGCCAAATAGGTCGTTCGCGGTCCAGATAGGGTATAGCCGGTTAAACCTGGCATGATCGGTCCGAATAAGTTATTGTGTCGTGCTATGTCGATCCATGTGTCTATTCTTTAACCCAGACACAACACAGGGAGAAGTCAGCCTATAACGGGATGGTTCAGGCACGCTTAGCCCAATGTTAACGTCAACGTGCCCACTAAGCCAACGAATGGTCGTGCGGAGGAACCTAGTCTCCATCTCTGACCCGGACGCCATCAACTCTGACTCCCATGTTGATTAATCATGTGAGCTATTTCTTGTGTTTATTACTTGTAACGTTTCCGTTTCTCTCGTGTGCTTTCATGCGTATCAGGGCAAGCGTTCATGCGTTATTAATGGCATATTATGAGCGATTAGTTGCATGTAAGTTAGGGAGTCTCTTGTTCAGAATAAAAGGAGAACAAAAACAAGAAAAGCTGTGGAAGTTGTTGCAGCACCAAAATCTCGGGTGAAGTTGTCGTAGCATCAAAATATCGGGTGTTCTTCTTCTTGGTGTGTTCCAAAGCGTTTGCGTGCGCACGTGTGTTCAATGCGCATGTGTGTTCAAGGTCTAGGAGTTTTTGTGAGTAGTCAACAATTGGTATCAGAGTGATTCTTCTTTGATCCTGAGGCAATGGTGCGTAGAGCAAGATTAGTGTCCCCTACCCCAGCAAGGAGTTCCGACGGTAGCGATCACTGGTTCCAGGGAGCTAGCAGCAGTGGTGGTTTCCATGCCATGGTCGCCGGTGGAGGCGGCGACCAGGAGCTGATGGCGTAGATGACGCTAAGGGAGACCGGGGTGTCATTAAGATACCCTATGCTCACACACACTAACTACACCGATTAGGCACTACTCATGCGTGTAAACTTGCAGGCTCAGGGAGTCTAGGATGCGGTGGATCCGGTCAACGCTGAGTATCGTGTGACTAAATGGCATTGGTGGCCATTCTCCGGCGGTGCCACCGGAGGCTAGTGAAAAGCATCTAGGCCGCTAAAATGGTTTTGGTAATTAATGAATTTATGTGAATATGGGACTAACGTGTTTAATGAGTATTTAAAGGTTAAGTGCATATATGGGTAACAAGATGCAAGCCAAAGGATAAATGCGAAGATCAAGAATGGCTCAAAACAAAAATATATCTAGAATATGACATCTTTTTAGTTTTACCGGTCTTATGAGAAAAGGTGGAAGACTGAATTATAGATTAAATAATCGTACCATAAAGAGAGATCATGGCAAGTAGCTTGATAGCAAATTTTATGTGCCATCTGGATCAACTAGGATCATGCATTCCTTAAAATCTGTTTTAAAACCAAAACTGTGCTCTGTCTGGAAGAGTGGTAGTACCGCAGTTTTCAACGTCGGAACTATCGCCGCGCGTAGTTCCGCTGGTAAAATCGGTACTACCGACGACCGGAAGCTCCGGAACTTGAGCGGAGCCTTTTTTCCCAGAGAGCACCCTCCGGATGCATTTTGAGTTTCTGCGGGAACGGTAGTTCCGCTGTCCAGAGCGGTACTACCGGAGCCCAGAAGTTTCGGAGGGAGAGCAGAGCTTTTTTTCAAAGAGCGTCAAACTTGGGACTTTTGGAGTTCGGCTCGAGCTCTAGTACCAGATTTTACAACGGCGGTAGTACCGCGTCGATTCTCCAACGATCACTGCAGAGGCTCTGATATAGCCGTTCTGTCGCGTCAGATAGCGAAGCGGTACCACCGGCCTCTGACCAGCGGTAGTTTTGTTGTTCCTGATTTTTCTAGAATTTGTCCCAAACGGCTAGTTTTGGTATGCGGAAGGTATAAATACCCGTACCACTGCTCAAGGACTAAGGTTAGAGACTTTATTGAACATTCTTGAGCATTGATCATTCACTCCACACCTCTTTCCTCTCTTGAGCACTTATTTGATGTGGTTGAGCAAAAAGTACACATCATTCATTAGTTGATCCTTTGGCGCTTGTTTGCAATCAAGCGAAGCCCGGGTTTATTACTCTTGGTGTTTGCTGGACACTTGGACGATTGGGCGGAGGATTGATCGGTGATCTTCTCAAGAAGCTTGTGAGAAGACCCGGCATTCTTGTGAAGGTTGGAGCTCACCTACCCGGAGCGGGGAAGAGCTACCTCTAGTGATCGAGGTGCTTAGGCTTAATCCGTGGAGCTGGTCCGATTTGTTCGGGTTAACCTCAATGTGGATTAGTGGGAGCCGACAAGTTTCCGAGTACCACGGTAAAAATATCGATTGTGTACATCTCTCATTTGATTTGTTCTAGCTCTTATTTATTTTCATTAGTGTGATCAATTGCATGTTTTAGAGCTAACTTAGTTGCCTACTAGACTAGAATTGTGTAGGTTCAATTGCTTTATATTCTTGCTATTGAAATTATAGAGAATCAGTTAATTAGACAAGAAAAATTTAAAAACCGCCTATTCACCCCCCTCTAGTCGGTATCCTTGATCCTACAAGTGGTATCAGAGCTTGGTCTCCATTATTAGACTTAACCGTCTAGAGAGAAAGGATGGCTAGTGAGGGGTTTGCGATAGGTAAGGCACCTTTCTTTGATGGATCAAATTATGCATATTGAAAAATTAGAATGTCAATTTATTTAAAGACCATGAGTCCAAATATTTGAAAAATTGTAAATGAGGGCTACGTTATGCCGTTTGATCCATTGCACCCAACGGAACAAGACAGACGTAACGCTCATTTAGATGCACAAGCTATGAATGCTTTATTTGGGGCTTTAAAAGCGGATGAGTTCAATAGGGTGAGTAATCTTAAAACGGCTCACGCTATTTGGACAACCCTTTTCGAAATTTATGAGGGGACATCTACGGTTAAAGAAGCAAAATTGCATAGGCTTAGGATCAAGTATGAGACATTCACAATGTTGCCCCATGAGGACATCAATGAGATGTACACACGGCTCAACAACATTGTGAATGAGCTCAAAGGCCTTGGTACTAACCTTTCTGATATTGACATTGTGAGAAAGATGCTTAGGGCCTTGCCGGAGTAGTATGAGATGTTGGTAACACTCTTTCTCAACTCACCGGAGTTGGCAAGAATGACACCGACGCAACTATTGGACAATCTCATCACAAACGAGGTATACAAGAAGAACAAGGAGAAGCTCTTGGAACAATCCTCCTCCAAGGGCAATAAGATTACCACCTTCAAAGCTAAGGTGGTGGTAAGTGAGGAATCCGAAGACGATGAGGAGGATTCCGAAAAAGAATTGGCTCTTCTAGTGAGAAGAATGAACAAGTTCATAAGAAGACGTTCAAACCGAAGCACAAATTATGAAAAGGCAAAGAAGGGGCACTCCTAATCCAACAAGCGTTATAGCAATATTCGTTGCTATGAATGCGACGAGAAGGGGCACATCGCTTCTCAATGCCCCACCAAGAAAGATAACAAGGAGAAGTCATCAAAGAAGAAGAGCTACAACGACAAGAAGAAGCTTTTCAAAAAGCTTCACAAAGATGGCAAAAATGAAGCCCACATTGGAGAGTGGGATTCTCAAGAGGAGTACTCCGATTCCGACTCAAGTGAAGATGCGTCTCCCAAGAAAAAGGGGCTCGTCGGCATTGCAATCAAGGAGGCTCCATCACTCTTCTCTACTCTGATATGCCTTATGGCAAAAGGAGAGAAGGTAAAAATATTTGATGATGATGAACCTTCATATGATGATCTCACGGATATGTTTATTGAATTAAATGAGTTTCTTGGAAAAGAAAAATCAAAATTTAAGGTCTTGAAGAGAGAACACACATCTCTACAAGAATCTTATGAGGAGCTAAAGGAAGCTCATGATTTACTTGTCCAAGAAAATCAAAAGAAATCTTGCACTAGCATTGGAATAACTTGTGATATTTTAAATAAAATGTCTAGTGTAGAAGTATCTAAATCTAGCATGTCTACATCTTGTGATGATCTTCTTGCTATGCCATGCTCTTCAAATATTGATTCCAAAAATTCTTTAATTTTTGTTCATGATTATATACTTGTTAATGAAAATAAAGATTTAAAGGAACAAGTGCTAAAATTGAACAAAAGTTTGGAAAGAGTATACAAGGGAAATGCCACTCTCGATAAATTGTTGAGTGATCAAAGATGCTCATTCAACAAAGGACTTGGGTACATTCCCAAGAAAGGTAAGAAACCGGCATACAAGCCCACAAGGTTTGTAAAAGAAAATGGTAAGTATTGTACAAAATACCGGGATTTAGGACATGGGCCACAAAATTGTTCTAAAGGTAAAATTCAATCCATTGGTTTATATGATTCATGCTACATGCTTAAAAAAATCTAAAAATAGAAATGTTATTGCTCATTTCATTGGTACCTCGATTTTGGGTGCTAAAAGGAAATCCATTTGGGTGCTCAAAACCTTGGTTACTAATCTCCAAGGACCCAAACAAATTTGGGTACATAAAAGAACTTGATCTTCTTTTGTAGGTGAACTACAAAACCGGTGGAAGGCATTGGGTGCTAGATAGTAGGGGCACTCAACACATGACCGGAGACCGGAAAGTGTTCACCACCTTTGAGAGTGGGAGCAATAAGAAAATCACATTTGGGGACAATAGCAAAAGAAATGTACTTGGTTTGGGTAAAATTGTTATCTCAAATGATCTTTCCATTTCAACTATATCTTTAGTAGAAACATTGAATTTTAATTTGATATCCGTTGTTCAATTATGTGATTTAGGTTTAACTTGCTCCTTCTTCAAAGAAAATGTAATTATTTCAAAAGAAAATGAAAATGAAAATGAAATTGTTTTCAAAGGTTTTAGATTTGAAAATCTTTATTTAGTATATTTCTCTTCAAAAGAGTCTTCCTTAAAAACTTGTTTAATAGAAAAAACATCACCCTCTCTTTTTAATTTCTCTTCCACCTCACCTTCAATCCTCCAGGGAGCTGATGAATAATTGGACCACCCGTGTGCATGTTTGTAGAGTTCGCTTTACGGATTGCACGTAAAAAAAACAGCAAGTTTCGTTTTAGCGGACTGACCGTAGGTCCATGGCGGACAGTCCGCGCCTGTGGTTTTTGGCGTGTGTCCGTCCTTGTTGGCTTTTAGGGCACGGTACCGGGAACCTGTCCGCGGTACAGGGTGAGTGACGGACTGACTCTGAGGTCCGGCGGACCGAGCACACGGACTATCCGCCTCTGGGCGCTGGACGAGAAATTCTATTGTGCCCCCGTTACACACACGCGTTTGTGTCACGAGCCAACCAGGTCAGCAGACCGTCCGTTCAAGAATAAAAAAAATAATTTTTTACTGTTTTGCACTGTAGCAAGTCAATAAAAATAATTTTTACTGTGTTGCTACAGTAAAAGCATTTTAATTGCCTTTACAGTGCAAATTTTTAAAAATATTTTCTATTTCTTACTTTACACGTGTCGCTGCTCGATCTCGTACATTAAAAACTCAACATGTACACAATAGAATTTCTCATAAGTGAGTCTCGCTCTCCATAATTTGGTCCCATAAAGGAAAGCTAAAATCCAAAATTTCAACATAGAAATCATACACCCACGAGTGGCGATTGAGAGGTGGCAAGAACTTTAGTTGCAGCTTCTGGAACCATGTGCCATTGGGTGGCGTACCATCGGCGGGTTTTGTGAGTTGAGTTCGAGATGGTGTTCTTTGTTCTAGTAAATCGGTCTCGGACTAAGCGAGTGTAGCTCGAGATCTGACAACCAAAACTCATGTAAAATTCATTAAAAATTATAAAAAAACAGAGTTAACATAAGAGTTGATCCAAAAGTAGTTGTCCATCTCGGGAGTTGGACTTGAGCTGGTTCCGCCCCTGGCTGGATGGGTCGACCGACCTTCCACCATGGTGCGGCCGATTAGTCTGTCAGTTCGCAGAAAAGAGGGCCAAGAGAGATTGTGATGCGTATGGAACTTTCAAGCGAGATTAAATCCTTAGTTAAGCTCGATCTTTTACGGTGAAATAATATGAATAGGTAGCAACCTTACGAACCGATATGTAGTAGATGAACTTACTAGATAAATTGCACGTCCTAAAAATGAAGTTTTTGATCTCGTGTAATAAAAAGTAATCTCTAAAGGACATTTGACAACTCGGTGATTATTTACAAACCCTCACCAAACTTGATAACAGAGTAAAACTTAACAAATCATTGTGGCTAATTATTTCTTAGAGACAAAACTTAAAATACAACTCTGAATTGCACGGACATTACCCTTGGCTTTATATGCCAATACACACGCACACGTACGCATAGAAATCCTAACCGACCTCAACATGTACACGTAACCAAGCATATCACGTATACAAGGAACTCCATCCTGAGAAATATAGAAATAAACCGTTTTTCTTAGGGAACTTCGGTTTTCTAGAGAAGCTAGAGGGACCCAAATGTCAGAAACAGGTGGATATGATTTAAACTGTTCGTGAAAGGCGGTACGCAGAGGAAAATAGTTGTATACGATTTTAGCTGATATAATTGAACTTAGTATACTTTTTACTACAATTTTTGTATTGATCCTGTCTTGAAAAAATATATTGTTTAAAAAGTAGTTAATATAGATAATATAAGTATAAGTTAACTTTAAACTCAAAAGAATCCAGTTCTAATCCTTGCTATGGAATCCAACCTGGTGATCAGATAGGAATACTAAGCTTTTTTTCCTATCTTGTCTCTGCTAAAAATCGTTGCACACGATCAAATCCGCTCTAGTCCAATCTGCTATAGATAGAAGTTGCCTTGGCAGTTGGCATGTAGCTCGTACACCTGATTTTAGGGGAACAAATTCACAAGTAATTCCATGCATGGTTCAGGCATGCATGCAGATTGTATTCATAGGGAACATGGAAAACATCCTATTTTCCTGCGCATGCAAATCTCTCTCCCATTGTATTTTTCCTTGCGTGCATGCGTAATCTCCAAGCTCTCTCCCATTGTATTTCCCTTGTGCATGTGTAATCTCCTATTTCTTTGGTATGGTTGCATGCTTTCTTTTTTTATCTTGGATTCTTTCTTATTTGAGTCAAACTGACCTGGTAATCCAGAACACCTCCATGCATGCACATGATTTGCCTCCTCACGCGGCACAAGAACTAGACAAATCACAACGAAAATTGGCGCATGACATATGGGCCACGTCAGATTATGAGAGATCGAGTTTGTGGTTGGTTCTAAGTGTGAGTGAAGTGTATAAAACTTATGCTTGAAAACAATTGCTTTATTTGTTGGATTTGAAGGTGTGGCCTTGAAGAATCAACAGCGAGCAAGACCGGGACTATGCTACGAGATTTGAGGTTTAAAAAGTCGTGGAAGCCAGGTGAAGACACGTGTCTAAAGCAAGGCACGAATAAAGAGAAGAACCATAGAGAGACAAGTTGGTACATGTGGTGCGTCAAGTGACTCGAGCTGGTTCAAGTGTGGGGTGGTTTGGTGTGTCATTGGACATCACGAGCTATATGTCAAAGCATGATAAACCTCATGCTTTGTGGCGAATAAATTGAGAAGTCAAGGTGGAAGGGTATTTCAATTAATTGCCCAATGCCTAAAAAGCTTCAAGTCAAAATCACGGCGGAGATGAAAGCGATATAGGTCAAGGAAGGTGAAAGATCAAGTGAATTTGGACTTTGTTGCTTCGAGAAATGTGCATAAGAGTGTTAAGTGGATAAGACCTTTTTGTGTGTGGGCTTAATGGGTGCCCATTTGGAGTTAGGGTTCAGATGTGGGTGGATGGTTTGCGTCCACTTTATAAGGGAGGTATGCCTCTATTTCAAGCATTGTGAGAAAGATTAGTGCTTGTTTAGGTTGAGACAAAGAGAGATCATGAGATGGTTGGCCTACTGGGTCTTGTCATCCTCGAGGGGAGCGGGGGAGTAGCTGTAATCATATATCTCCTAGTAGTAATACTAAGTTCAAATTTCACCCAATATGCTCTTGTTCAAATTTCACAAGAAGGGTGAAATCTTGGTTTCTTGTTACAAGGATTTTTGGGTTTGTTCTTGCTGTGGTTAGTGCTATGACATTGGGATAACGACTTTGGTCACCATGACTTGATTCCTACCATGAGCTACACGAAATTATGGTTTTTAGTTTGGAACATAGTTTTGGTGCAACTTAGCTTTTATTGCAAAAAGGTCTTGTCATCTTATTTGATCTCTTGTTGTTCTAGGTTCCTAAGGTCTTAGTCTTAGTCCTTGTGATGTTTGGGGTGAATTGGAGACTTGGTGTGAAAGTTGTGTCATTTTTTGTTTTGCTCGAGCTACTATCTTCTGTTAATTCTTGGCCAGGGGCAAATCGTCCTCCACATAATGGCAGACAGTCTACCACTTTCCGAGCTCCAGCTTAAGTGTATAAGCTTTAGATCCATGGTCTGTCTGCCCTAGATTGGCAGTTGGCTTGTTTTGCTCAGTTTTTTATGGTATTTCTGCTATGTCCTTTCAAGGTTTGCTTTTGGTGGCTCAATAGCAATTTGAAAGCATAGTTTCGAAATAATTTGCCAGCTACGAATTGACCAAAATTAATCACTCGAGGAAATTTGAACAGTAGATGTATGATATCCTCTACTCCCTGCATGCATACCAGACATTGGCTACATATTCACAAATATACCTAGGTGTCGGGCTAGCACATCATAGGCATGGCACATGGTGGGCCGAGCGGGCCTAGAAAACCGGCCCTTCGAGCGGCATGGCCCAGCCTATCGTCCCATGCTAGGGGTAGCTTGGCACGAGAGATGCAAGGTGGGTTGGGTGGCACGGATCCATAGTGATGGTATAGGAGCGGTGCGATCTAGGGCGGCCAGATCCTACGGTGATGTGGCTGGGGACCGCCAGATCTGCCCACCTTGCCAGCTCCTTGCCATCCGCCTCACTAACTCCTCATCGCCACCTCACTGCCTCCAACTCGTTGCCTCCGGTCACAGCCCTCGTCCGACATGTAGAGGGGACAACATGAGGATTAGGGACTGGGAGGGAGAGAGTGAGGAGAGATCGAGAGAAGGAGAGAGTGAGAGACAGAGATGACAGATGAAGTGACGAGAGACTGACAGAGAGAGAAAGAGAGGGAAGAAAATTTGCCATGTGGCTCCCCAGAGATGTTCAAGGGCCACGTGGCAACATTGGGGGAGTGCCTCAAGTAAGACCCTCCCCATACAATTTGTTTCTGAGAGAGATAATGAGGAGAGCTAGAGAGTGAGGATGGTGTGGTGGCTTGACAGAGGTGACATCATTACATCAAGCACCAACAAACAGCAAGCAACACGACAATGGCCTAGACAATGGTTGCCTAGGCCGTTGGCAGCTAGCATGGCATGAAGCCACTAATGATAAGATGGAGTAGAGACTAGAGAAGCAACGGGCGGGGAGGGATTGAGGCAACGGTCGAGAACCAGTGACAAGACGTAGAAGAGGAAGAAGGCAGAGCAGTGGTAGAGCTTGAGAGACAACGGGCAGATATAGCACTCTCCTCCACCAAAATACAAAGCTTCTCTTTTCTTTGCTCTATTTAGTAATCTCAGTAGTATATACAACAGAAAGTTCCATGGCGCCTGGCGGTATGCTACCAAGAAGTCAAAGAACGATGGTGGGGCGGGCGCCCAAGCTCAGTAGCGGTATGCTATTAAGAAGTCGCAGCACAAAGGTGGCAGTGGGAGCGTCCAAGCTCGGTAGCGGTATACATCGAGCAGTCATAGCATGAAGGAAACAACAGGGTGCCTTACTGGAAGCTCCCATTGCTGCTCCCCTAGTCTTTCTCTGGCTCTAACTCTCGTTGATGCTTGTCAGCTTTCAACAAGCATAGGAGACTACTCTGTCATATTGACGGTACGGAGGGCTACGAGGAGTACCATGGTAGTCTAGAGCCAATGGAGACACTAGGCTTCTCTCCTCTATCTATAGATGACAACATTGGCGGGTCCAGATCTAGCACTGGCACTGCTGGACTAAGGGCATCTGTTGGAAGCACATGACTAGAGCCAGAAAATCTGAGATGGCCAAACGGTAGAGATCATAACTTATAATTATTGCAAAGCTCAATTAACTGCTCGTACAGGTGGAGGGATGGAACACTTGAACTTTGAGGTGCACAGGCGAGGGGGAGGAGTATAGGCACAACTGAACTTTGAGGTCGATGGCTCTATGAGTACTTAGGTATACAACCCACTTTATGCCTATGAGAAAATTGCTAAATATATTTTTCAAAGATCAACCGACTAGGATGGGTGAAAATCACGCATTCAAAAGAATGATGAACATAGCTTTTACCTCACAGTACCAACATGTCAGTAGGAGAATTACTACATCTGATATTTTATGGATCTATCGTAGGAACTAGCAAAACTAAAAGAACTATTACTATAAGTTCAATTATCTTTTGCTGTAACTTTAGACATTTAGAAATTATCACACCAGAGAAGTGCCTACCTTATTATTATAGCCCATTATTTAGATGATGATTACAAGCTATACAAGAGAGTCATATGGTTTAAGGTAATTAACTAATCACACATGGGATAGGCCATTGCCGAGCGTATGCTAGACATACTTGATGATTTTAATATAGATAATAAGATTATTTTTTATAACTCTTGATAACGCATCGACGAATACGATGCTATGAACATTTCACCCCAAGGTTGTAGACATATATTGGTGATTATGTTCTCCACCAGAGTGCGTATACCATATCTTACTTGTTGTTCAAGATGATATGCAAGTGATTGACGAATATTTGAAAATATCTGCAATGCCCTTCGTTATCTCACAAGTTCCTTACAAGTTGTAGGCAAGTTCGCGTAGCATTTGCAGCCAATGGGAAGGACCTAAGAAAATTCGGTCTTGACATGAATGTGAGGTGGAACTCGACATATATCATGTTGAAGAAAGTACAAGGGTACGAACATATTATATCTATCTTTATCAATACTAATTCTTAAAATAATGAATTGGTAGTTACTAATTCAGATTGGAAAATTGTTAATCATTTTTCAAAGTTTTTAAGACCTTTCTACAAAACAACAAATATTCTATCCGGTGTTTACTACCTTACCTCTTGCTTAGTTATAGATTTTATTTGGCTAATTGCAAATAAGTTTGCTAAATCTAGGGGGATTCCCTTTTAGGCCATGCTGTTGTAGCAATGGTGGAAAAATTTGTTAAATACTTTAGATCTATTTCACACCTATATTGCTATAGTATCATTTTTCGAACCCATGTTTCCCTTTCCCCATTCCATTTCTTCATCCTCTTTTCCCCATTTCATTTCTTCATCTTCTACTCTTCTCTCGGCCAATCTCTTCCCCAATCCCCAATCTCATCCACCACACCACCACCACCATGCTTCCCAATCACGCAATTTCCTCCATCGTGCCCCTCGCTAGCCTCTACCATGTCGGCGCTACCATGTCGGGCGCTGCCTCAATCCCCACCATCACCACCGACCGATCCTCCTCTAGGCCTCCACTGTGCCATCTTCCACCGCCCCACCCATCATATTTGAATCCAGGCCATCTGGATCTGACTCTAACACAACCACCTCTCCACTCACATTGTAGCACTCGCCGCCCGCATCCTTGTCGTCTGATATTCGCGGGAATTCGAGCTCCAGACCGAGTGATGAGAGTGTTAGAAATAATCTTGACTTCGAGTTCAAGACGTAGTAGAGTCCGTCTCCGTATGTAACTCAAGTTGAAATTGTGCCTAACTTGAAGTCTGAATACGTATGCTAGTAGGAGAGTATTAGCCTATATAATGAGGAGGCTTGTAGCTAGTTTTGTAAGAAGAATAGAAGTAAGAAAAAGGGGGAGCAAGTAAGAGAATAGAGAAATTCAGAAATTCTCTTATGTTCTCTTAGTTTATTTGCGATGTGTGCGTTTTCTCCTAGAACAAAGTTAACAATTGGTATTAGAGCCACGCAGCGCTCTTGAGGTATCGCACGTAGTCTCGGCGCCCCTGTTCCGGCGTGTTCTCCCGTCGCGTTTCACCGTCTCCGAAGCGCGGAGGACAACAAGTATATCTTCGCTCGGTCCTTTAGTTCTGACACGTTTCGAAGTAGCAAAAGGAAAGCATGCGTCCGTGTTAGACCGGGATACGAGACAAGATAGAGGAGGTGTTTTCGACTCGGTTCCTCGCTCTAGCAATAAAAGTGCACGTGAGGCGAAGCGGCTTGCCAGTTTGTGAAGAAAAGCCGATGAGCAACATCATTTTTCTTTGATTCGAGCCTTCAATTAAAGGCACAAATCGAACCATCCAACGATCGACAGTGGAAAGCAGTGTTTTGCTTCGGTCTCTTAGTTTAAGTGGAAAACAAAGCCCAGTGCTCAACAGCTGTCAACCCTAAACCGAAGATAAGGTTCCGTTATCCGGTTCGTAACAGGAGTTTTGCAAGCATGAGGTCTTGATCCGTGTCCAAGATCATGTTGCGTTCTCCGGGAAGTAGAATCATTGGCGATGAGGCATTATCCAGCGTGATGGTGAAGATGAGTTCCGCTGTCTCACTGCATTATCCGATGCTCACGACGAGTAATTATGCAGCATGGTCAATCAAGATGAAGGTGTACATGAGGGCCCAAGGAGTGTTGGACGTTCAAAAGATGTGTCGCTGTCCAAACTCAAGTAAGGTGAAAAGAAATCGGAACGTTGAGGAGATGTGTCACCGTTTTGTATAAGTATGAGTTTGGTAAGTCGTAGTTGAGACCGACTACCTCAATGTTTTAGAATCTTTGCATTCGGATGAACCTGTGCTAGTTAAGTTGAGTTCCTATATGTAGCTTGCATGTAGAACGCTTTATGTGGAGGCGTGGCTGGTAGTTCATAATGCATTGAGACTAAAATTAGAGTATGTTGAGTCAAGATTAATGGGGAGATTGTTAGAAATAATTTTGACTTCGAGTCTAAGACGTAGTAGAGTCCGTCTCCGTGTGTAATTTAAGTTGAAGTTGTGCTCACTTTGAAGTCCGAATACATATTCTATAGGAGAGTATTAGGCTATATATTGAGAAGGCTTATAACCAGTTTTGTACGAAGAACATAAGTAAGAAGGAAGGGGCAGCAAGTAAGAAAATAGAGAAATTCAGAAATTCTCTTGTGTTCACTCGGCTTATTTGTGATGTGTGCGTTTTCTCCTGGAACAAAGTTAATAGAGAGCATGCATTATGGCCCCCAATGCCCGCTTGGGAGGCTCTATTGGTGCGCATGGGTTTCATGCTAACCCGTGCTACCGTTCCTACCTTCACAATTGGAAAAATGGTGTCGTTGCTTGACCACGGTAGTAGGGACACACGGAGGTGGCCAAGCAAGGAGCCACAACGGCCATGGCCATAGCTGAGCGAGGCTCAATGGCGGCGGCACCGGAGAAGCAAGCATAAGGTATAACCACAATACGATGGGAATGAAGATGACGGCCACCGTCACCATCGCCATTGTCACCTATAGATATGCAGAGCTAGCCCAGGGCCGACACGGCATGGCGCCGGCCTATTGTTCCTTGGGCCTTGCTAGAGACGAGTCGTACTGGCATGGCATAGCTGTTGGAATGATCTCTCGGCTAACAATCCGAGAGTTTTCAGGGGAGCAACTGCTCCACTCGCGCCCTGATCGGGGGCGACTCCAACCGTCGTTTGGTTTTGGTCCCGGTCACCAAGCGCCAAATAAAAGGAGGGTTTTCGGCAAGGCATGGATGTGAGTTGTTCACGCCTCCACAAAAACCCTAATATTTGCCCGATCCATTACGGGTGCTTTGGTGAACGAAGACCTCGACCTCCGACGACCTCACCGCCGCCACCGGCCGACGACCCGACTACCTCCACTGCGACCGTCGGCCACCTCGACCTCCGGCCACCTCACCTCCATCTTCTCCACCGACTCGTCACCGACACCTCCACGACCGCAACATCTACTTCACCCATGGCCTCCTCATCCGGATCGGGTATATGTTCATATTTAGACTCTAAAATATAGCTAGGTGTTCATGTTGATCTAGGGATTAAAGATTGTGATGATGTTTAGATTAAGTTTTAATTCTAACATTGGTATCAGAGCCTAATGTCTAGAACTCATGAACCCTAGAATCTAAGTTTTTAGTTTCGGTTAGCAATTAGAAGGAGATGATTTTGGGTTTTCGGTAAAACACCCCGGAAATCCCCTCTTTTCCCGAACCCCAAACAAATTTGGATCGTAGATCGGCGGATAAAAACAAAAAAAAGGGGAGGAATCAGCGGCGGACTTACCTCATGCCGAGCCGCCTTGCCGCCGGGCGGGCCGTGGCCGACCTACGCGCCTTAGCCCGCTTAGTGCGCCGCGCTCGGGCACTATCGGGTGACGCCGGCCACCACTCCCTCGCCGCCGCCTCTCTCCGCTTCATGGCTGCTGCCATCACCGTGCCGCTAGGGGCCGCCTCGCCTGCGCCGCTCGCCCCGCCCGGCCAGAGCCGCCGGGCCGCCTCCGCGGGGCACTACGAGCCTTCCGCCAAGAAGCCGCGCCGCGCCGCTTTCCCTCGGGCGCCGCGTGTGCCTTCGCGCCTCTTGCGCCGCCACGCCCTCCCGCTTGCGCCCGCATTTTTCGGATCGAACCGGCGCATAATGCATTAGGGTTGCGCGGCTGCGTTTTCGGCCGTCCGATCAAATCGGACGGCCATCAGTTTTTCAGGCCGAGTTGTGTTTTGGGCCGGCACGCGCGTGAGCCATCGGATCGCCATCTAACGGCGCGCATGCGCGTGTGTTGGCGTCGGGCTGGGCCGCGCGTGTTGGTGGGCCGCGCTGGAGTATGGGCGCGTCGGATTTAATTCCGTGCGATTTTTGCGGTGTGATTTTTTTTCTCGGCCCGAATTTTATTTTGGGTAGAGTTTTGGCCCAATTTTTTGTTTTCACTGATTATTATTATTATTTTAGTGCATTTTCTTTTATTTTACATTTATTTTAATGCACTGTTATTATTTTAATTTTCGGTGCATTTAATTTTTGTTTTTAGTACATTTTATGCACTTTTTTAATTAGTTAAAATGATTAAAATTATGATGTATCATTACCATATTTTAATGAATAATGTCAAATTTAAATTGAACCAACGAGATATTTAAATTCGAGACATTATGATTAATTTTGGCATTACGGATTCATATGATTATATTCTGACCAAAGTTGTTTATAATCATATGTCGCCATAGTTATTCAGTTCTTTTTCATTTGTTTAACGGTGATATGAATTGAATCGTAATTTTAATGCATGTTATTAATCGGACCAACGTAGGGTTAATTACATGCAATAAATATATATATTTATGATGATTCTAATTTTGCCTGTATTTTAATTCAAGACTTAATGCTTGAACGTTGCCGCCACTATTGATAATATTGAGCAACTCACGGGGATTAATTTTTTCTCATGGAGAGAGCGAATTTATGTTGTCCTTAGAGTTTTGGACCTTGATTATGCCCTAAGAGTAGACGTTCCCGTTCCCCCCACCGAGGGTGAGGAGAACTTTGCTGCGAAAAAGAAGATTTATGATAAAAATACTAAGAAATGGGAACGATCTAACCGCTTGTCACTTATGATTATGAAAACCTCAATTTTAGTCATGATTAGGGGAGCAATTCCCAATTCTGAAAAAGCTAAAGATTACATGGCTTCAATTGAGGAGAAATTCAAAGGTTCAACTAAAGTTTATGCCAGTACCTTAATTCAGAGGCTCTTAACCTCTAAATATGATGGGTCTGGCAGTATAAGAGAGCATATCATGATGATGACTGATATGACAGAAAAACTCAAGGGCATGGATATGGCAATTTCTGACGGTTTTCTGGTTCATTTCATTATGACATCACTTCCTTCTGAGTACACCGCTTTTAAAATTAATTACAACACTCAGAAAGAAAAGTGGAACATGAGCGATTTGATCGCCATGTGTGTCCAGGAGGAAGAGAGAATAAGAACAGAAAAGAAAGATTTTACCTTTAATGTTGGTGGCTCTCATAAAAGGAAGTTCCAAGGGGACTTCAAATCTAAGAAGAAGCTGCATTTTTCCCCCAACTCAGATAAATCGGGGCCTAGAGTGCACAATGCACCGAAGCCTCATGTTGCTTCCGCTGCGACATCTAAAGGGGAATGCCATCAAGAACAGCCAGACATTTTCGAAAAGACCGCATGCTTTCTAAAATGGCTTGCCAAAAGGGGTAATGATACAATTACTTTTATTGACGAAACTCTTTATGCTGATTTCTCCCTTAATGCTTGGTGGATTGACTCAGGTGCAACTGTGCACGTTACCAATTCTTTACAGGGATTCCTTACCGCGACAACACTAAGAAAGGGGGAGCGAAGTCTTAGAGTCGCGGATGGAAAGGAAGCCGAAGTGAAATCAGTCGGATCTGTTTCATTAACTTTAGACAACGGCTTCCTGCTTCGTCTGAATAATGTAGTTTATGTTCCTTCCATCAGAAGGAATTTAATTTCAGTTTCTTTATTAGACGATGAAGGTTTTAAATGTATTTTTGGAGACAATAAATGTATCCTTAAATATAATTCCAATAATGTTGGTCTTGCTTTTCGACAAGACAAGCTCTATATGCTTTCCCTTAATGAATCTTCTGTATTGAATGTGAATGATGCTAAACGCAAAATTAATGATGAGACTTCTTCGAAACTGTGGTACTGTCATTTGGGCCACATTTCGAGGGGGAGAATGGAACGTCTCCTCAAAGAAGACATTCTCCACCCTTTAGATTTCTCAGACTCGCACTAATCGCATTGATTGCATTAAAGGAAAATATGTAAAACAAATAAAGAAGGGAGCTACTCGCAGTACAGGACTTTTAGAATTAATACATACTGATATTTGCGGTCCTTTTCCTGTGACATCAGTGGATGGTTTTGATTCATTCATTACATTCACTGATGATTTCTCTCGTTACGACTATATTTTTCCCATTAAAGATCGATCTGAATTACTTGATAAATTTAAAATATTTAAGGCTGAAGTTGAAAATCAGCACAATCTAAAGATTAAAGTGGTTAGATCGGATCGAGGGGGAGAATATTATGGAAGACATGCCCCTTACGGGCAAATTCCTGGCCCTTTTGCTAAGTTCCTTCAGGAAAATGGCATTGTTGCCCAGTATTCTATGCCGGGCGAACCTCAGCAGAATGGCGTAGCTAAAAGACGCAACTGTACACTTATGGACATGGTACGGAGCATGCTTAGCCATTCTAGTTTACCTTGGTTTGTGGATGGAAGCACTAAAATAGCCGCACATATTCTTAATCGGGTTCCCAAGAAATCGATTACCTAAAACACCTTATGAATTATGGACTGGGAGAAAACCGAGTATGAAATATTTACGAGTGTGGGGTTGTCGTGCTGAAGCTAAACTATTTAATCCACAGATTAAGAAATTAGACCCTAAGACAGTGAGTTGCCATTTTATTGGATACCCTGAAAGATCCAAAGGGTATCGATTTTATTGTCCTGATAGGATAACTAAGTTTGTAGAAACAAGACACGCTGTGTTCTTAGAAAATAACGAGGACCTGGAGCCCAGGAAAATAGATCTTGAGGAAAAGCGGGTTTATGTTCCCGCACCGCTCATTCCAACGCTCATTCCGTAGATCTTTATTCACGTGCCTCGTGAGGTCGCACCTCCGAGAAAATGTCGTTGTTGCACCGACTGTTGAGGTATCTGAAATTCCTAATGTTACAACTAATGAAGAACCTCAATAGCCTCCTGAAATAATTAATGAACCTCTTAGAAGATCACAGCGGGAGAGAAGATCTGCCATTCCTAATGATTATGTTGTTTATATGAATGATGATATTAATGATATAGGAAAGGTAGATGATCCCACCTCTTATAAAGAAGCGATAATGAGTCAACATTCTTCCAATTGGCTTGAAGCCATGGAGGATGAATTAAAATCTATGAGCACTAACGATGTATGGGACTTAGTAGAAATTCCTGACAGAGTCAAAACAGTAGGCTGTAAATGGGTCTACAAAACAAAACATGACTCTAAGGGAAATATCGAAAGGTTCAAAGCAAGGCTTGTAGCAAAAGGCTTCTCACAAAGAGAAGGGATCGATTATAATGACACATTTTCTCCTGTCTCAACTAAAGATTCATTCAGAATTGTTATGGCACTTGTAGCTCATTATGATTTAGAGCTGCATCAGATAGATGTTAAGACGGCATTTCTTAATGGCGACTTGCAAGAAAATGTTTACATGGCTCAACCGGAAGGTTTTGTCATGGAAGGCAAGGAGCACATGGGATGCCGACTTAAGAAATCCATTTATGGCTTAAAAGAAGCATCGAGACAGTGATACCTCAAATTTGATAAGATCATAAGAAGTTTCGACTTCAAAGAAAATGAAGTTGATAACTGTATATACGTTAAGTTCAAGGGGAGTAAATTCACCATTTTAGTACTTTATGTGGATGATATCTTATTGGCCAGCAGCGATAAGGATATGCTGTTTGAGACCAAGAGATTTCTTTCATCCAATTTTGATATGAAGGATCTCGGTGATGCCTCTTATGTTCTTGGCATTGAAATTCACCGAGATAGGTTCAAAGGTATATTGGGTTTATCCCAAAAGGCATACGTTGATGAGCATCAAGAAATACAATATGCATAAGTGCTCGACTACCGCTCCTATTATTAAGGCGATAAGTTTGGGACATTTCAATGTCCAAGGAACCAATATGAAGTCGATCGATGAAGTCGGTTCCTTATGCTTCACCGTCGGAAGCATTATGTATGCTCAAGTATGTACACGCCGATTTAGCTTTTGTAACTGGATGCTTGGCAGATATCAGTCCAATCCAGGACCAGGACCACTGGAAAGCCGTTAAGAAAGTTTTGCGTTATATGCAAGGCACTAAGCATTTCATGCTCACATATAAGTCTTCGATAGCCTTGATATTATTGGTTATTCGATTCATTTTTTATGGATGTGTTGATACTAAGAAATCCACGTCAGTTATATCTTCACACTTGCGGAGGAGCTATCTCGTGAAAAGCTCCAAACAAACCCTTACGGCATCTTCAACGATGCAAGCTGAGTTTGTGGCATGTTATGAGGCTACCGGCATTATGTATGGCTTAAGAATTTTATCCCGGGACTTAGAGTGGTAGACAGCATCTCTAAACCACTCACTTTATACTGCGATAATGAACCCGCAGTCTTTTATGCAAATAACAACAAGTCAAGTGGTGCTGCCAAACACATTGACATTAAGTATCATGTTGTGAAAGATAGAATCCAGGATCAAACCATAAGTATCAAGCATATTAATACTAAGTTAATGCTTGCGGATCCGCTTACGAAAGGCTTACCACCCAGTATTTTTTGTGATCATGTTGCCGGCATGGGTTTACTGGAAAGCCTCTGATTCTGGATAAAATGACCTTATAATAAACCAACTCCCATTTAGTATGATGTATATCCATTCTGAGATAAAAATAGTACACTATAGGTACTGAGGTTGTATGGTATTTTATTGACCATGCAACACATTGCCTTGGTATGCGGTTTTATCAAATGATGGGCTTATGATGTTAGCCTTACGATCAAAGGGGAGAATGTTGGAATGATCTCTCGGCTAACAACCCGAGAGTTTTCAGGGCAATCGCCCACTCGCTACTCGATCGGGGCGACTCCAACCGTCGTTTGGTTTTGGTCCCGGTCACCAAGCGCCAAATAAAAGGAGGGTTTTCGGCAAGTCATGGATGTGAGTTGTTCACGCCTCCACAAAAACCCTAATATTTGCCCGATCCATTACGGGTGCTTTGGTGAACGAAGACCTCGACCTCCGACGACCTCACCGCCGCCACCGGCCGACGACCCGACTACCTCCACTGCGACCGTCGGCCACCTCGACCTCCGGCCACCTCACCTCCATCTTCTCCACCGACTCGTCACCGACACCTCCACGACCGCAACATCTACTTCACCCATGGCCTCCTCATCCGGATCGGGTATGTGTTCATATTTAGACTCTAAAATATAGCTAGGTGTTCATGTTGATCTAGGGATTAAAGATTGTGATGATGTTTAGATTAAGTTTTAATTCTAACAATAGCACGTAGGGGTGGCCGTGCTAGGTCGGCATGGGCCAACATAGTCCGAAGCACGCCGGCTTGGCTCGGCCTGACTCCCAGGTCTGTTCGTGAAGACGCCATATATAGCACATCATAGTACCATGTTGTACCTTCCACGCAAATATCTTAATCTTTCCCGGCTCCGCAACTTATCCCGGCAAAACGAGCTTCCACAAGCTCTGAATGTTTTTTTGGTTAATATGGACTTTGTGGCATTGACTGGTGTTGTTCCAACATGCATGGGGTCGATGAAGCATTCACGTTTCGTTTTCCTCCTTGAGACAGGTCGAATCGAGACAAGAGAAGGCAGCAGACAAGGGCAATTGGAGGGATTGATATGGCGTAGGTCCAATTAATCATGCTGCACTTAGTTCATAGCCGAGGTGGCCACGAAGTTCACATCAACAAGAAAACAGCGGAGTCAGCGGGAATGGAGCGCTAGGCGTATATGCTACAAAAGTACTTGTAGGGGTTAAAGCAAACTCCTATTGACTTTTTGGGGGTTTATTTGCCATTTTTTCTTTTTCTTTCACATTAGAAAATACATTAGATGGTACACTAATTAAATATTTCTGTTATTAAGTTGTAGTGCAAAAAAGTAAGCAATGTGTATATAATGAGCAAAAAAGGAAACAATTCTCTATAGTCTGTAGTCTGTACACATATTTCAGTCTTATTGGATTCAAAAAGTACATAAAAGCTAGCTATTTAAGAGCTTATTTTGAAAGACAGAATTTTGCAGTAAGCAGTGCATACCGATATATACATCCTACCAAAACCCGTTGCATTATTCGAAACAGGACCTAAATAGAGAAGGATTAATCCATTCGATCCCAATTGCAGCCGAGGTTCTGCCAGTTGAAGTGATTATCAGTTGACGTGATTGGGCTCAAATACATAGCATCATTAGCTGCAACAGCTGCTGCAGAATCTAAGGTGCTGTTGTTGCTAGCCATTGCAGCATTGGAGGTAGCCGTTCCTTTGTTGTCAAGATATTTGGCATTTTGAGACCCTGAGCTGATCATGCTTTCCTGGCTCTCACTCGGCTCCCAACCAGAATTTTCCATCATTGCCTCTACTTGAACAATGTAATCTGCAAGGGCCAAGAAAAAAATGACATTTCAAAAGAAGAAAATTAAAGGAAAGGAAAAATGGCATACTCCATTTTTTTATGAGATAAAGACAATATCTCAGTACTTGCTGTTACGCCTGAAGAAGTGACCTTTTCTTGATGAAATGGTATTAAGCTTTTATTTGCAGCAAGTGCCATCTCATTTACCACTTCCTCTAGCTGATCCCACTGCTCGTATGCTTGGATGGCCAATTGCTTCACCTGAACCTGCAATTCAGAACAAGACGTATGGGAATCTAAGGAAATAAAAATAAACACATTAATAACCATAAACCAATGTGGTGATATTTACCATTTTTTGTGGATGCAGTTCTTGCAAAGAGCATATCTTGTCACCAATTCTGGCAGCCAAGATCTCTCCTATAGGGCTGAATGTAAGATCACACCCATCAGACTTAAAACATAGCATTTCTCTCCCATATCACACGTTTTTGCATGATTTAGTGTTGTACTCCATTGACGATCTGACATGCCAACGAGCTGCACAACTCACAAGTCACAAGAAATCAAAAACAGTACCACGTATGCATAACTAATCATGGACAAAGTTTGTACACAAACTGAAATACAATGCTTACATTTTTTAGCTTCTCAGGATCCATGGTGTTAAGCTTCAAGAAATCCTGGACGTTCAGGATCCCCTCAGACTCCAATCTCTTGTCAATCGGCCCATCTTTACCGATGTTCTTGAGCCTCCATACGTTGTCAGTGAGCAACGGAGGGAAATGCTTCTTGTACACTGGTAAAATAATTGTATTAATTTGTCTTCTCTTGCTGTGTTCTATTAACCATATATGTTGTGCTACATGTGCTAAAAGCATATTAAATCAAATCTGATATGAGGAAATATAATGGCGATCAACATGAATACACTACTCATACTGATCATATGATAATGGACTAATGGTACTGCCAAAGACTACCAGCTAATGCACACATGAGAGCATCACACTTACATTCCCCTCGATGATCTTTCACCGTAAAGCTCTCGCTCACCGCCTCATGGATCCTCGGTCCACCACAATAGCTTGTTGGCATGATGCGCACACCAATCCGAAACTTCCTACCCCTTATCCAGCTTGAATTGTCGGTGAATGACACATCATCAATCACCGCAACTCCATAATCACTCATTGTCACATGGAGTGTACCCACAAGCAATGGTCTCTTCCCTTCTCTGGCCTTCACGATTGCCGTATTGAACTGATCATCCGTCCACCCCTCACCATCTTCACATTTGAAATCACCATCCAGGACCAGTACTTCTAATCTTATTGAAGAGCCTAGATTAGTGTTCGTTGGTGTGATCAGATAGTTGGTTCGCGTGTCCACGAGCTGGATTTCAATTGCGTTATTCGCAATGTCAACAAGCTTATTGTTGGTGAAGATTGGTAGCATAAGCCGTTTGGCAAAGACAAGCTTCAGCGGAGGCGAGACATCCACCCGTTGGGTGCGCAAAGGAAGAGATCTGATGAAGAATGGCTGATTTTGTCACATGAATACCGCATGCGAGTTTTACTCGCAACTTGTGATACAATACATCTTCAAATTTGAAGAAGAGAAATCTCTTATCTTGAATATATAATATTTGAAATGCGTTTATTCTTAGTTATCTTATTAATTTTGGATTTGGATTTTGGTTTCATTAATTAATTTCCATATTCAACTTATTGAAAGCTTTGCAGTTCTTCAAGGTATTAGAAATAAAGGAAGGTTTTCTTTTACCATACCTGTGTGGTAAGTGACCGTGCTGAGAAAAGAAATTCTGAATTTCCTCGCGCACCTAAAAATTAACATAAAAAAGAATGCTTTGAACTAAATATTGCACTTCAAAGCTTGATATCATGAATTACACAAAAGGGATGAAAAGAAGAATAATAAGTGTCTGTACATATCTACAGCAGTTTCTTGTTTAGAGAGTACTACTTAGCGATTAAGGTTATAAGTTATGAATGGAGACCATTAGTCTAGACCACGCTTCACAATTTTGCCGAAATTTCATCTATTTCGTCACCTTCCAAAAGGAGAATGGTTCGGTCAAATTTTAGCCTAATTTATCCTCATTCAAATTTTATCTAAATTTTAGTTAAATTTTGTCACAGATTTTAATTTTTCGTCCAAATTTTAAACGAAATGAAGGAAATTTTGTTCTTCCGTTGGTCTGGCTGCCCTCTGAGTTATTTTTCAAAATGAAATTTTTAACCTTGGTCTAGACCACTTTATTCAAATTGTTCGCTCTATAAATTGAGAACAATTTAGTTTAATATTTCATGGTAATTAATTCTCGAGCAAAAAATTAATAAATAACTAACACCAAATTAAACTTACCACGTTACGGATAACAGGTTCTAGGTTGAGGACAATTTGCTGAATGGTTTCCGCTGCCATAGCTCTTCTCGCGACGCTGCAAAAGGAGATCAGAAATCCAAAACGAGAAACTGGAGTTAACACCTAAGTGAAATACAATCTTGAATGGGTTATTAGGTCTTCGGTTCCAGTAAATTAATTGCAAATTTTAGAAGTTTTTACAGCTAGAGAGGATATATATAAACACATGAAACGGACATTTAATTAGTTGATCTGTCTTAACCCAAACGGAAATATATCGATGTTCGTCTTCAATTTTTGAAACACCGAAGAAAATGAGAACGAGCAAGCAGCGCTCAAGTGAAAGCAATAAAGCCAAATAATTGCAAGCTCTTAATCAACCAAACAATGCAAAACTGATTAATTGTTAAACTGAAGAACTAACGATCCTAAAGAGAGCGCTGGCCGGGTCCGCCTGTTGGAACCATCTCGCTGCTGATGATCATCAGCTGATCCACTCCCCTGCTCGTCGTCCTCACCCCGTGGTCTTCGCACCGACATGCTTAACCCTTCAACAATCAAAACAGACAAGAATCCGGAAGAACAAGATTGGGTTGACGTATGCTCGATCGCCTTCAACAATCAAAACAGACAAGAATTCAGGAAGAACAAGGTTGGGTTGGTGTATGTGCTTGCATGATGCAAGGGCCTGCAGATTCGAGGAGATCGTGGTAAGGTTAGAGTACCTGCGGCTGAGGAGCTCGATCGCTTACCAAGACATTGGTATCCTCGAGAGCCGCCCTGTCGGGAGCAATATATATATATACATATAGGGGCCTTCCTTGCCTGCTGGCTGGCAAGAAATTGCCATAAATTTTCCTGTCCTCGTCGACAAAAGAATTGCCGCGTCGTCATCACACAAGGAGAATTGATGTTCCTGGCAGGCTCCAGGAAGGCGGCTGGAAGCTTGCATTGCATGGCTTGCGGCTCCATTTGCAACCTAAGGTGCAGAACGTTTGCAAGTGTACGTGTACGTGTGAACTTATGGGACTTGTCGTTGGATGCCGCGATATATCGATGAAAGATATAGCTGATCATGATCGGGTAGATCGAGCTGTGGGTGTGCTACGTGTCACTGCGAGGTGGGGCCGGACGACGGTCCTGGGTTGGTGCAGGCGCAGCTTCTTGGTCATAACGAGGCACTGCGATTGAGTCGGTCAGTCGCGCGTGTTCAAGAATGCAGCTAGGATTACTGGACTAGATCACGCCACTTGGACTCGAGTGGTCCTGCTTGGAAATTGACGCGACCGAAATTAATACCCAAAAACTTTTGCTGGAGTACATACGTCGTGTACGTCCACTTTCATTGGTAGGCGTCATCGTATGTGTACAAAAGTATTTGGTGGTGAGTGGTGAGCCCCGCTAGAACTCCCTCCGTTCTAGCTCTTTTAGCGTCGATTTAGAATGCAGGTCAATTTTTTAAAAACTTTGACTGTTAATTTGTATAAAAGTATTTGTATTTGTCATGTAGATATCACAAGATTTGTTAAAAAAATACTTTCATATAACTAATTTTAATAAATTTTATTAATACGTAATTAGAAAAAAATAGTGAAATGTGTGTATTAAAGTCTATGTCAATACCCAAATGAAAAGTAAAACAGAACAGATGTAGCATTGATATGTAGTCGCCAACGCTACCTACATACTCCCTACGTGCAAGTTTATAGGACGTATTTTTTAAATGGTTTTCTCAATAAATATACGGCGTATTTCATATTTCAATAAAAAATTAATGAATTAGTGTGATGTTCTCTTTGTACCCCTAATAAATATGCAGCTTTATTTACTATTCTCTACATGCATGTATTGAATATAGTGCTTAAAGATAATAATTAAAGGTAACTTAGCTATTTTTACTATTTTTTAGTCTATGTATCAAAAGAAAATATGTCTTACAAATTTGAATGGAAGGAGTACCATGTACGATTTACATATACATATGATCCTATCACTACTACAGAAAACCGTATTACAGACGGTTCAAAAACATCATCACATACGGTTTTCTGAACCATCTGAATTTATGGGTCAGTGATAATCGAAGATTATCACAGACGGTTTTCGAACCGTCTGTGGTGTAAATATCATAGACAGTTTGTAACTAACAACCGTCTGTGATAGCTGATAATCACAGACGGTTTGTAAGTAAAAATCGTCTGTGATAGGTGATAATCTCAGACGGTTTTTAACTAAAAATCGTCTGTGGTTATCAGTTATCACAGATGGTTTTAGTTAAAAACCGTCTGTGATTATTAGCTATCACAGACGGTTTTTAGTTACAAACCGTCTGTAATATTCGTTTCTATCCCTAAATCTATTTCTGTTTATTGGCTAGCCTCAGGAAATGCTAGCCATGCCCTCTGAAACAAGCAGATCAACATGTACACGTATACATACAATTCATATCTCAATTCATTTCACAAACATAAAACATCTAATTCACATCGCACTTCATTTCACAAACATAAAACATCTATTTCGCAAATCAATTAATTGAAATAAAAATAAGCAAATATAGTATGAAACACAGTACACATTTTACTTTTATTAAGATTAGAGCCTACCATTATAATATCCCAAAACAACAAATATGTTGCCCATCTAGCTAACACAACAAGAACAGAGAAAAGCAAAGATTCTCTATGCCTAGGCCTTCTCGCCCCTGATGCAGTGCACAAACTGGATGTCTTTGATGCCCACCATCGTCGGCGTTGATTGAGCGCTACCTTGTGCATCGTCTGCTTCGTGGGGCAAGGAGGAGAAGGAGGAGAACAGCAAGGAGGAGGAGATCGAACAGCAAAGAGGGGGAGAACAGTAAGAAGGAGAACAGAAAGGAGGGCTAGGTTCTGGTGATTATTTATAGGGGAGAGAGTGCGAAATTTTTTGGCGCGGTGACGGAGAGACGGAGCTACAATCCGTGAGGTGAGGATTGGTGGATTTCTATTGGCTAGGATTGGGTTGAGGAGGATTGACGGGCCCAGTGGTCAGATTATCATAGATGGTTGGTAGCTAGAACCGTCTATGATGAATGAATATCACAGATGGTTCTATATGCCAACCGTCTGTGAATTAGAGCACAACATTTTATATACCTATGCAATATAAACAACTAATCTGAAAAGATAAAATAGCAAAATTTTATATGACTTATATATACTCATTTGAAAGGTTTCGATGAGATCTACAACTTTTTCAGTTGAAGCAAAATCCAAATTCTGAAAGGAAGACCAAGAAAAGGGCAAAAAACAGAAACAAAAAACTTGCGATGCAGGTTTAGGTCCAAAGATGGCCGATTTTCAAGGTCTTACAGGGTGACTGGCACAAGCCGGTAGTTTCTTTTGGATCGGGCTCGTCGTTAGCTTTCCAACGAGTACAAGAACATCGAAAACGGACACCGTATGTAAAAGTTATGCCCGTTTTTAAAGTGTCTCAAAATTGAATCCTACTCGAACTCAGGCGGGAAATTATGAAATTTTGAGAAATTGCAAGGCGGAAAAGTTCGTATATGATAACTTCATTATCACAGACCGTTTTTATTATAAAACCGTCTGTGATATTCCCGATTATCACAGATGGTTTTATAATAAAAACCGTCTGTGATACTGGCATATCATAGACGGTTTACATTTAAAACCATTCGTAATAATCTGGAATATCACAGACGGTTTTTATTATAAAACCGTCTATGATATTCCATTATCACAGACGGTTCAGCGGTAAGAACTGTCTGTGATACTCCTTTTTCCCGCCACAAACACCACAGACGGCCTCCAAATTAAAACCGTCTGTGATGGTATACATCACAGACGGTTTCATAAAACCGTCTGTGATTTGGCGTCTAGTATTAGGCTTTCTGTAGTAGTGTGTACTTTGTTAGTGGAATATCACAGACAGTTTTAAATATAAACTGCCTGTGATATGCCAGTATCACAGACGGTTCAGCGGTAAGAACCGTCTGTGATACTCCTTTTTCCCGCCACAAACACAACAGACGGCCTCCAAATTAAAACCGTCTGTGATAGTGTACATCACAGACGGTTTCATAAAATCGTTTGTGATTTGGCATCTAGTATTAGACTTTCTGTAGTAGTGTGTGCTTTGTTACATAAGCATGCAATGCAAATAGTTGTTGCAATGCAAAAAGAACAACGGTTTTGCTATTGCAAAGGCGACTGAAATTTTTTTATCTCTCAGTCATTTGAAGTTGCACTTTCAATCAACTAAAATTGCAGCAAAAAAAACAACAGCTGCAACTTCAAATAATTCAGAGTGCAACTAAAGTTACACTTAGTTGCACTCAATCAACTGAAGTTGCAGCCCTACTCCAAAAAAACCAACTGCAATTTTAGTTAATTGAGAATGCAACTTCAAGTAACTGAGAGATATAAAAATTTCAGTCGCCTTTACAATAGCCACTCCCAAAGAACAACTATTGGTCGCCAACATGTACACCAGCATACACGTACCCATCTAGATTACGAAGCCACCTCCCAAGTACCAAGATTTTACGTTTTTGCCATGATAGCGTCGCTCGAAAGGTTTCTTATATGAGTTTCCTTGTTATCAGCTTAGCTAGCTTGATCGACTGAAAGCAACTTAGATGGAATTTAGCAAGCTAGCTTAGCTTCCTACAATTTTCTATGCACCTTCTCAACCGAAAGCAACTCACTTCAAAAGTAACAGTTAGAAGTGTGAACCCCTTGGTTATATGTACGTACCAGCTGCTCTTGGCTTAGCTCGGTTTCATTTTATGAAATTCGTCAGTGCTTTCCAGAAGCTGAATTAATCTCATATATAAGCACTAAAGCAGTGCACTTGGTAGTAGCTAGGTAGTGGCTAATCGTAAATCCGATACTCAATATGCTTTAGAAGTTACATGGTAATATCTGTGTTCCTTTTTACTTGATATCTTAGAATCCATACAATCAAACTTTTTAAATTTTGACCACCAACTGATTCAAAATTATTTAGATTGACTATATAAAAATTACATTATTAGATTTATCGTTAGAAAAACTTTCATAATATTATAATTTTATTAGTATATGTTAATGTAAAGTTATAAAAGCAACAGTCAAAGTTACATTTCAAAAACTGTAAAAAGTTAAGGTAAATCAAGGTATACTACCACACATAGAGTCATCACAGATGGTTCATAACCCTCATCAGAGACGGTTTCTGAACCATATGATATATTGTGTTTGTTATTATCACATACGGCTCCCAAACTATATATACTAAGTCACAACACAGGCGGTTTTTAAAAAGAACTGTTTGTGATAATTAACAACACAGATGGTTATTTTAAAAAACCGTCTGTGATAGGCAGTTTTTATTACGAACCGTCTGTGATATGTCAAATATCACATACGGTTTTAGAAAATAACCGTCTGTGTTTTAATTATCACAGATGATTTTAGAATAACTGTCTGTGTTTTTAAAAATCACAGACGGCTAATAGAAAAATCGTCTCTAACGGTTCTTTGCATAACAAAAAAATTTCTGTTTTCGGCTAGCCTTAGGAAATGCTAGCCATGTCCTCTGAAAACAAGCAAGCAGATCACAGATAATTGCAGATCTTATAGCACAGACAATCATTATATAGGTCTCATAAATGAATTACAACCGAATGATTTACAATTAAATGAATTATAATTGAATGAATTACAATTGAATGAAATGTTTGAATATTTATTAATTGTTGTCGCTGGAGTTGAACTCTCTCTTCAGGTCAACGACCTCCACATAAAAATGGTGGAGAACCGTCCTCGAACGTCAGAGAGTTTGTTAAGATCGAATATACTTGAGTTGATTATCATGTCTGGTCGTTAGGAGGAATAAAGTCTTAACTAGACAACATAAAACCACAACTCATAAGTTCTTGATTTAGATGGATGATGCCCCATATTCATGGTTACATTAATATAGTCTTGAACACCCCATAATTTAAATGAGTTAGAGATAAAGTTAGATCACATATCACACTTGACAGCTAAAATCATGTCAGTCGGAGTAGTAATTGTATTAAAATACCCTTCCAATGATATCTTTGTCGAGATCCGAATATGCAAATCCAGACTCTCTATGTATTCTGCACTAGTTAAGAATCACGCTAGTGCACACAGTGAAAATATAGATGAAATATCGATCACATCATGATTAACTACGAAAAAGATTCAAATATTATTAATTATTAAAGTTACGGCCTTATGGCCAAGTTTACAATTTAATAGCCGAAAGGGCTTAATAGAACTAGCAATGAAAAACATACAAAAGATGAAGTGGCCATTTGACAAGCCCATAGACAATCAAATGGGAAACGAGATCCTACTCCGAGAAGCCATCAAAGTATCCTCCTTCAAGTACCTCCGGTTGGTATGGTTCTCCTTCTTCAATTAAGCAAATGTGAATATATATGTGAGTATATAGAGTACTCAGCAAGTCATTTGTAATAAGATACAATATAATTATGTAAGGCTTACCAAATGATGGCTGAGTGATTATTTTGCAGAAAGCAACAATTTAAAGTAAATATAATAAATAGATTGAAGGAAACTTGAAAAATAATTAATGAGTAAATAATCAAGAGAATTGAGTAAACCACAAGTGAACTGACCATTCATCCAATGAACCACTCGTTAACTAACCACTCACATAACGAATCACTAGTGAACCACCGAGAACCCTAACGAACCAAGTTTTTATGAAATCTCTACCCCTTATGTGAAATCACCGAGCATCGTTTGTAATCGGGGACACGGCTATTCGAAAAGGCTATTTTTTAGTAAAAATTACGCCAGAATGCACGTGTAGGTATGCTCACGGTAGATTGTATGTTGAAGGTCGAAAAAGTGTGATATAGGACGTTTTCGTTTAGCAAACTATGGCCTCCCCCGAAGGGGCATGCGCGCACGTGACGTACGCGTACACGCACATACGGATATTCTCTTTTGGCCGAAGAGGCCCTTCTGTGCTTTCCTACCGAAGTAGCTCTCCTTTCTGTCTTCGGTGATTTTTCTCCTCCCTTGAATGGAAACTCGCTATTAATAAGTGAGTGAACGAGATGTAGACCAGAGACCTAGTCAAAGTGCTTAACCAATGGGAATCACATCACTTTTTTTCATTAAGCGAGCTCTACTTAAGGATTCTGAGGGGAAAAGGATCCAATCTCTAAAGAAAGTACCTCCTCTTCGAACAGAAGCCTTTCCCCCAAGTCCTAATTTATGTTTCTTTTATGTCGGGGAGGATTATCTTCATACTACTCAAATACAATGATCTGAATCTACCAGGATGAACAAAACATCGATCATGTCACCTTCACTCCTCTAGGGTCTGATGACACAATCAAAGAAGGATTCCGGATAGTTTTACACACTGTAGAGGTTATACAACTTTACTCACATGATATATTCATCTTATAGTAACACTAGAGCAACACATTTCCTTGGGCATGTTGACCAAGAAAATCTTAACAGTGCCTTTAGAATACTCAATCTCAAACTGATCTTGCCCACTAAGGTTTTGCTATCGAGTAGGCTAACCACCTAGTCAGAAAAGCCCCCTCTTGCACCAATATAACATCTCAAAGACAAAATCAAGATTGAAACCTTACAAATTATTCAGCCAGATCAATCCCATACTAGTCATGTGGTTGTACCGTATGGCTCAGATCAATGACGCACAAAACAATGCCTTTAGACATTACCCGGATAAGACATCCATATCCCAGAAGTGCTAACCACACTCCCCCTTTACTGTACGATCACTCGCCCAAGTGAAAAATATTTTGTATAACCATCACCAATGACACTACCTATGTCTTGGTACTCAAATTTTATAATTATGGCTGACCACCATGATTTAGTATCTCATTAAGTTAAAATTAATTAATTAAACGATATATGATGATGAGTCCAACGTACTACAAGAATGGCTAAGCATACTAAACATACAACCCATGTGACAACTAATATTGCATCACTAGCTAAATACCTATCCTATAGTGATAATGGAATCACGGCATTCGAATTATCAAGGTGGAATTAATCAAGTTAGAAAATAACTATCAGATACAAATGTTTGTATTAAATTAGCAATGCATGATAATTTAAAATAAAATAATAAATAGATAGATTTGAAAACTAGGTTCAATATGATCAAATGAGATAATTTGCCTTGGCCTTGCTCAGTTGCCAACTCTTCATCTTCAGATCCTACTTTAGCTTCTTTACATATATTATCTAATGGGAGAGAAAGCGAATGAAACACAAATAAACAAATAAACCAAAGCTTCAAAACTAGAACCAAAAGATAGAGCTTAGTTTAGATGAATTTAGGAAAAAGAATCGGGTCAACTGGGGCTATGATGGAGAAGAACGGGCCCTCAGAAAGAATTATTTTAGAAATTAAATTCCTAAAATATTGGGAAAAGTTACTGTGTTGTAAACTTGGTCTACGGAATAGTGCTAGTCTATGGTGGGCCTAGTGCATTGAACTGTGCGCGTGCTAACGGCTTGCTAATGTGGCACCTAGGACTGACATGGCAGAAACATGGCAGTTCCGTGGCATGGTTTGGCTAATGTGGCAGTGACATGTGGATTCGACATGGCTGGTGAGGTGGCACTAACACATGGCACAACTAGATGAGGTGGCAGACACATGGGCTTAGGGCTGACAAGGCATCTGATGTGGTTTGCTGGCGTGGATGCTTGCGTGCCTCAGCTCATGGGTCCACGACATAGTGGCTATTGATAGGTGGGTCCCACTTGTTGAAGACTCGCCTCACGGTGGATCGGGTTCATGGAGAAGACGAAGCGACGGCGAGTGTGTGGTGATGTCAGTGGGCGCACAATTCAAGGTGACCCTTTGATCACCGAGCAGACGCAGGCGACGTGCTGGACGAGGCGGTGGACGGGGACGTCAGCGCATGAGGACCAGGGCAAGGTGGCGGGTGATCGAGTGCGAGGAACGGTGTGGCGAGGTACTCACCGTCAGCGAGATCGATGACGACGAATGGCACTGGAGAAGACAACACGGCGGACTGCTTTGGTGAAGGCGACAACGAGGCTTCGACGATGATGCTAGCAAAGATGACAGCGACTCGAGATGCGAGATGGTGAGGGCTTAGTGCGGCTTTATAGCCAGATGGCAAGATCTCAGTGGCGACGATAGGACCAAGTCTGAGACGAGCACGATTCGGTGATGTGGTGGACATGGACACCGAGACAACCGATGCGGACACGGCGGTGAACCCGAATAGGAATAAGCACAGTGCATGCGTGGCCCGATGAATGACACATGACATAAAGGCGAATCCAACGGTGATTACACAAGGTCTCCGGATAGCTGATGTGTGGATAGGCAAGGCTGACTGGATGATCGACACCTAGCGCACACGGACATGACTCGGGCTGACGGTGCGTGTTGGGCCAAGGCGTGGGAAAACAATGGGCTGGGCCTTAGGGTTTCAGCCCAGAGGCCTTTTTGGATATTTCTAGCATTTTCCAATTTTAGAGATTGATATAAATTCAATTGAACTATAGAAAATAGCAAATATATCTAGAAAAATTCAAGAAAAATCAGAAAACTCCTTGCAACACAAGGAAGCATAAATTTAGAAGAAACTTTCCTTGAGATTTATTTCTTCAACTTCTTCTCTTCGAGCACTTCTGGTCGTAGAGGAATGGGAGATTCTTCAACCACATTTGGCCGAAGGTCTTGAACATCCTTGACTATGTCTCCGATTCTTCTTACCTCTTCTTCTAAGAAAATGGTAACCGATTTGAGTGTGAGGTTTTCTTTGTTGCGTGATGGCAACTGAATAGTGGTGGTCTGGTAGATTTTTTTTACAGAAGCAATAAATATCACGATGTTTATGGTACATTGGATGAAATATTGTTTTCGTAAGATAATCCTTGGGAGGATTTGATTTAAATAGAATGTTTGTTTTGGAGCCAAATAATTTGTTGATGTTAACAATTGACTGTGTGTAAATTGAGGAATAGTTGGGTTTTCACCTGAGGATTTCCCTATATTTATGTGGTTAGTTATTGTAGGAGTCTTGAAAGCTAAGTCGAATTTTACCTTTTGTTATGCTAGAACCTTGGAGGCTCAACGTCTCTGTGTGGGAATAGTGGATCAGAGTGGAATCCAAATAGTGTGATGATCGGATAGCATCCTTGGGGTGCAGTACATGAGTATGTGTGGGTGTGATATGAATTTCGAGTGGTTATCCTTAAAAGGATTGAGGTGCTTTAGAAATTATCTGTCAAAGTAATTCCATTGGTCGAGGGCTTAGCTAGAATGTGTTTTGTGGAAACAGTAGAGTCTCTCTACAAGTGTGTGGATGATGTTCTCAGTTTGAGCGCATTGTCGAAGTTGCCAACTTAAGATAAATAAATTGGTGTGTTGGGCGATGATTTGGAAACCCTTGGTTCAAGAAAGTTAAATTTTCAAAGGGAATGGATTGGAAAATTAATGATACCTCGAGCAGTAATATGCTCTCTTGATTCTTGTTTAAACTATGTGTTTATGGCATAGGTCATCTGCAAATTGAGTTGTTTTATGTTGAGGCGTAGTCTTTTTCAGTTAGGAAAAGAAAATGATTGTTTTGGTGTGTTGAGTGATTTTCACTCTTGGCTTATGTAGTGTGGATTCTCCAAATGACTATTTGGAGAGTGTAAAAGGTTTTGTGGTGAATTCTTTGATTTGGATCATGGTCCTTTGAAGGAAAGTTGGTTGCTAGTGTGTTGCTTGAGAATCCTTTATTCTTCTTTTGGTTGGGTTCCATTTGTAAAAGTTATTGTTTGTGCTTCGAGTAAAATGTTATGAGTGGAATCTATGGTCTAATTCTTTAAAAGGGGTACAATGTATTATCCCGACTATAATATATAGAGGAAAATGTTTTAAGAAAGAGGATGGTATTAGATAGTGGCTTGATAGTTGTAGCGGGGAATTTTGCGAGAACAGCAGGATCTGTTGGCCGCTCAGAGCCGGCAGAAGAGTTGCGGGTGCTCGGCGTTGACCGACGCGTGTCATGGACTCGTCGGAGTTGGTCATGAGGAAGAGGGCCACCAGGTATGTGGAGGCCCTCTTTACAAATCTGTCCGAGCGGGAGGTGACGTGGGAGCTTGAAGTTCAAATGTAGAAGAAGGACCCGAATTCTTCGAGGCGGGTGAGAACCCGTAATTGTTGTTCCCTTGGGAAGTTCTATCCTTGGGATGCTCTATCCTTTGGTTGTTCTTTCGTTGATTGTTCTCTTGATTTGTGGGTTGAGGAGTTAGATTCGAGGATGAATCCTTTTTATGTGGGGAGAATGTAATATCCTGATCGTCGATTCGGCGTAGGTCTCTAAAATAATCGCGGAGTTTCCCGATTTTTCGGTAAATCGCGGGAGGTGAAAATTAAATTGCAGAATTGTCCAATAGTAAAAAAATAAATTAAAATAATTAATTTAGATATTTTGGGCTCTCTGGAGGGGTGGGCCAGCCGCTTTAGGCCAGCCAGCCCAAAGGGGGCCCGTACCCCCTCCCAAACACTAGCACCCCCTTTATAAACCCCCTCCATTGGCCCATCTCTCCTTTTTCCCACTGCCGCCACCCCACCTCCTCCCCGCGCCTCCACCTCTCCCCCATTGCTGTCCCTTGCTCCAAGGGGATCCCCTAGGTAACTCTCCCTCATCTCAGATCCCTCTGATCTTTCTATAATTAGGGTTCTTAGCCTAAGAATTGATGGGGATTAGCACTTAGATTCCCGATTAGGGAATTCCTCGTTGTCATGTCAGTAGATCAATCCATGCAGTCGATGTTTGCTGCTTTAGACCTACGAAATGTTTTTCCTGCAGGTATTCCCAAAATGAAAATTGTAGAGGACGTCGAGACCCATCTCCTCTATTTGTTTCAGAATTTTTGGCCTCGGGATCTGGGCGTAGCAGGGTTAGGAACCTCGCTGTCCGTCAGGGGTGCAGATTGGGATAGATTGCTGTTCAAGTGTGATTTAGGGGTAGTAGATGATTTGTATAATTTTGGTCGCAATTGAGAAAAATGTAGGGTTCTATATAAAAAAACATAATTTTTAGAACCTTACACTGTGGTTGGGACGCGTTAGAATCTGGCTGCCCAGATTGCCAGAACAGAGAATGTCCTCTGTTTTGCCCATTAAGTTACACCTTGCTAGGATCAAAATAAAAATATGTGATCTACATGAAAAGTGAAGGTATTTAAGAGAGGAATACAGAAATATATCATTTGTTGTAAATGGCTTAATATTGTTAAAGATACAAAAATATTAAGCAGCGCTGCTGCAGTGGGTAGATTGAAGAATCGTTAAGCGGAGAGGATTATGTGTGGGTTGGGGTTCTAGTGACATCTCTACTTCTTAAGTCGCGTTTTCTATGTCGTAGCATTGTGCTGAGAGGTACCTTTTGGACAGGTGGTTTTGCTCCTGAACGCACGTGATTGCTTCGCTTCAACCGTAGAGGCAAGTAAACGTAGCGGTTGTGCTACTATTTAAGTCGTTAATTATTTTACATTCACGTTAATTAATTCTCTTAATTTGAGGTGCTATGTCATTGTTACATGCTTCCTTAATGTGGTCTATGTGGTAGTATTTTAAGAATTCAATCGTTTATGATCTTGATGGTTTAATTGTGGATATGCGGAATTATTCTTGATGAACCAATATAGTTGTGGGGTAGAATACTTTATGAGTATATTCTGGTCTAGGTGGTAGTATTCTTAGTGAATACTTGTGGTTCTGGTGGTATCAATGGATTATGATCTTGGTGAACCGAATGTGGGTTATGTGGCAATGACCTTCTGAAACATTGGTATTGTGCTTAATGAGATACATGTGGGTTATGAGGAAGTATTCATGATGCTTAAGTTGTTGACCTTTGTGGTTAAATTCTTGTGGTTTATGAATATCATATCATTCATAACATGTCATGACATTTGCAGTTGTGGATGTTGCCGCACTTAGCCGCGACTGTACCGGTACAACATCGTATATTGCCGTAATACGATGCACACTCTTATCCTACTGGGAAAGGGTGCAGTGGAGCATAGCATGAACATCATTGTACATTACCGTAGTACAATGCACACTCTTGCCTTATTGGGTAAGAGTGCAGTGGAGCATACGCATTCATATGTATTGCATTGTGGAAAGACCATTTGCATACCTATACAATGTATTGTGGTGAAGTTATTTTGTAATCAAATACAACCTCATAGTTGTAATGTGAAATTGGCTCATGTGAGTTACTTGTGGTATGAGGAATGTGGTTGTGGTCGTGTAATGGGGTTCGTCCCTTGTGGTATGGTAGGGGTTGTGTTTGTGGCATGAGATTCTTTTCTCTTGTAGTAACTGTTGATAGCAGTTGTGGATGTGAGAAATAATAAAGTAATGAGGTAAACATAAATATGCTTTATTGTCTTTGGTAGTGGTAGTTGTTGAGGTTTTAAAGTAGTCATACAAGATTTATTTGAGTAGTCATACAAGATTTATTTGCTAATGTTTTACCGTCGTTGACGGTGATATCATGTTGAGGATGTAAACGTGGTCATTGTGGAAAATATAATGTTGATGATTAAACTGTTGTAGTTTAATTAGTCTGTTAAACAGTTTGCTTGCTGAGATTTTTATCTCACCCTTGTTTTTCCCCCTACAGGTGATCATTGAACATACATGGGAAGGGTAAAGCGGCACCACAATAATGCACTTGGATCATAGATTTATGATGTAATAAAGACAAAGTGATTCTAGTCTTTTGCCTAGCTATCTCGTCAAAGTTTACTTTAACCTATTAGTGTTAAACTTGAAAACTATTCTTTGGATAGATTGTTGGAGGTTGTTTTAAATTATTAAATTGATTGTGCTTCCGCTTATCCTATCTTGTTTAGGAGTTGTTGCCAGATTATTTTATCTTGTAATTTGGCTATTTGTGGAGTGGTTTTAGTGGCATCCCAGGGTAATGTGGGTCCTGGGGTGTTACATATATAAACGTTGACGTCAAAGAAGGAAAAGGAGAGATTTCTGATCCACGCAAGAAATAGTGCAAAGCATTTCGCACCACACTTAGTTGTAATCATTTTCTTCGAGTTATAGCCACATAGGAAGTAGGGTTATTATTCTTCTAGGACAAGGCCTGAACCTATATAAAAATTCTCGTATCTATGTTCGGCATGATCTTAGCCGAGTCTTGAGAACATTCCCCAAATCCAAGAAATCATATGTAAGATCGGTATTAAAACACCAACAATAATTATCAAGACTAATGACTTGTGAAGGTAATGCTTAAGTTAGGTCTCGATGATGGTTTGGATTTTTCGGCAAAGTGTTGACCACCCTAAGTAATATTTGAAGTCCAAGCTTGGAATTCTACGAAGATTAAGGACTTTGTGTTTACAAATGATCCAAAGGAGATTGAGGATGGATCATTGTAGTATTTGCTAAGTTTGAAAATTGTCAACGCATTCTGGATGATCCTATAGTTATTGGACACGGAAGTGGATCATTGGAGCCGAATGTGGTATTTTTCAATGAGTTGAAAAGTTTCACATTTCAAATGATCCTATAGCTATCAGACGTGTAAGCGGATCATCAGAGCCGAAGGTGGTGTTTTTCAATGTGTTAGAAAGTCACACATTCTGGATGATCCTATAGCTGTCAGACAAGTGAGCGGATCATCAAAGCCAAATTGGTGTTTTCAATGTGTTGGAAACTTACATGTTCCGGATGATCCTATAGCTACCAAACAAGCAAGAGGATCATTGAGATAGAGAGTTTGTTTTCGACATAAGTTGAAACTTTTGTACATTCAGGATGATCTGGATGGAAAGGATCATCCGAATGTAAGGATGATCCAGAAGCTATTGAATGATACTTTAGGCCTATAACGGCTGGTTTTATGACCATTGATCTTCAAGCTTTCGGGTGATCCATAAGGTGTTGATCTCTCAGGAAAGTGAGTGTAATGGCTAGTTTCTTCAAGGAGGCAAAAAATACTTGGCATGGATGTCTTTGTTAGTATTCTTGGCCACTCTATAAGTTCATCTCATGCCTAGGGAAGATCAAGGGCAGTGAAGAGCATTGATAAATAGCAAATTTTGAGAGATTTGAGAGGTAGTATAGGCTTTTAGTATGCATCACTCTAGTTATTTGACCTTTTCAAGGTTCAAGTGATTGTCTAGGCTTATTACCATTGCATATTAGTGTCTCCTAAATGGCTTGGAGGCATGGTTTTTGGTGACCTTCCAAAGAGGAGCTTGTGGAAGGTACTAGGAGTGTTGTGCATGTCCGAAATGGAGAAGGACTACCATAAGTGGATGGCTTATATCCTTTCACAAGTTCAAGTTAGAGTGATACTCTTGCGAGAGTGCTCCAATGAGGAGTATAGAGATCTTGGAATCTCTAAGACCTAAAAAAATGGTTATGCCTTTGCCACTTTTACATTTTTGCACTTAAATTTCTTGTCTTTCAATTCTTCGATACTAGACATGTGTAGGATTGGAACTTGCGGTTGCACAATTCACTAGACTTGTATCAGAGTTGTTTGGCTATACTAGAAACCATATGCACATCGGTTGGGTTAGGAAAGATTAAGTTTTTAATTTGGCCATTAGCAAAGAAAAATTCCAATTCATCCCCTACTAGGCATCCCATCTACTTCATGAAAGCCGCAGGAAATCATAGCAAATGTTGGTTCTCCTCGATTCCCCAGAGATCTCCTCCCTGAACCGCCCAACCATCTCCCCACGCCACGACCATCGTGCTCCCTGGCAACACCTACACTACGTGGTCAGAATTCAGAAGTGATGGCCTGAATACCCAGGAACACCGAATGCACCATGACGCGGATGATGCATAGTTGGAGCGCCCTCGATAGCCACCAGCGTGGTTGGCTCGGTGCGGCGAAGCGGCTAGGGCACTATGATACCAGTGATGAGGGAGTGTCCTGGCTTCGGCCTAGCATAGCCCACTCCACTCCTACTTAAGTAGGCATGCCAGGGGAGGGACATCCTTATCCCCTCCTCCCCTGCAGCTGACTCCCGCCAAGCCGCACTCACCTCAGTGCCTCACCCTGTTGCTATTGCCTGTCTTGTTGCCCCTCTGCAGTGCACGCCACCGTGGCCAACCGCCATCATCGCCTAGCCCTGTGCATCATGTCGCCCCTCCTCCATACCTCGCCCACCACCGCCGACGGCCGGCGTTGCCATAGCCGCCTGCAATGTCCTCCTACTACTACAAAAAGTATCATCATAGATGGTTCAGAATTGCCATCATAAACGGTTTTCTGAACTATCTGAATTTATGGGTCAGTGATAATCGAAGATTATCACAGACGGTTTGTGAGTCGTCTGTGATAAATACAATACAGACTGTTTGTAACTAGAATCGTCTATAAAGCGTCACAGACTGCTCAAACCAAAAACCGTCTGTGAACTCAAACATCACATACGATTCTAGCTACCAACAGTTTGTGATGGGCGAGTATCACAGACGGTTGGTATATAGAACCGTCTGTGATACTTTTCCATCATAGACGATTGGTAGATAGAACCATCTATGATGTGCGAGAATCACAGATGATTTTTTGTTCAAGCCGTCTGTGATAGTCTTTCATAGACAATTTATACCATAAACTGTCTGTGTTAGTTCATTCTATACCTAAACTTTTTTCTATTTTTTGGCTAGCTAGCCTGAAAAACCGTCTGTGAACTCAAACATCACATACGATTCTAGCTACCAACAGTTTGTGATGGGCGAGTATCACAGACGGTTGGTATATAGAACCGTCTGTGATACTTTTCCATCATAGACGATTGGTAAATAGAACCATCTATGATGTGCGAGAATCACAGATGATTTTTTATTCAAGCCGTCTGTGATAGTCTTTCATAGACAATTTATACCATAAACTGTCTGTGTTAGTTCATTCTATACCTAAACTTTTTTCTATTTTTTGGCTAGCTAGCCTGAAAAATGTTAGCTATTCCATTTGAAAACAAGCAAATATAGCAGCAAACACAACAACCATTTCCATTACAATTAGAATCCACCATTACAGCATAACAAGATAACAAGTAGGTTACCTAGTTAACACAATAAGAACATAGTAAGAACACATCTCCTAATCCTACGAATCCAACTCTTAAACATGGTAAGAACATAGAAGAAGCAGAAATCCTAGCAAATAGTAGAAGCTGAACCTCGACGACGAGCTGATGCCTAGGCCCTCTCGCCCCTAATGCAGCGTGCGAGATGGTTGTCCTTGATGCCCGCCGTCATCGATGTCAACCTGAGCGTTGTCTTTGTAGCCATCGGTGTCTACTTCGTAAGGGCCATCATGGTCGGGGTCAAGGAGGAGGACGGTGAGAAAGAGTTTGGAGAGATTTTTGAGCAACGGTAGGTAGGGGATGGGTCTAAGTGAGTATTTATAGAGGGAGAGGTGGAGCTACAATCCGTGGAATGGGGTTTAGTGGGTTTCTATTGGCTGGAAATGGGTTGGGGAGGATCGACGGGCCTAGCGGTCAGTTTATCGTAGACGATTCTATATACAACCGTATGTGATACCTCCAACACAGACGGTTGGTAGCTAGTCTCAAGAGAAAACATAGCAAAGTTCTATATGGTTTTATATATGCTCATTTTGAATGGTTTCAACAAGATCTACAACTTTGTAGTTGAGATGAACCCTAAATTCCGAACGAAAGATCAAAAATTTTGGCAAAAACAGAAACCAAAAACTTGTGATGCAAATTTAAGGCTAAAGATGACCGATTTTGGGGTCTTAGAGAGTGACTAGTAGTAGCCAATCATTTTTTTATCGGCATCATCGTTAGATTTTCAACGAGTACAAGAACGCCAAAAATGGACATAGTGTGCAAAAGTTATACCCGTTTTACTAAAGGTGTCTCAGAACGGAATCCTACTCAGACTCAGGTGGTAGATTATGAAATTTTAGGGGATTGCGAGGCGGGAAACATATCACAAATGATTTTTAATACAAATCGTTTATGATAACTTCATTATCACAAACGGTTTGTATTACAAACCATTGTGAAGTATCACAGACCGTTTTTACCAAGAACTGTTTGTGATATTTCGCAATATCACAGACGGTTCTTGGTAAGAACCGTCTATGATACTTCACAGACAGTTCTCACCATAAATCGTTTGTGATATTATCTCTTCATAAACGGTTTTTAGCGCTGGCAGCAATACAGACGGTGTCTAAACCTAAACCGTCTATGATTGCATTTATCATAGATGGTTTAGGTCAACCATCTGTGATGAGACGTCTAATATAAGCCTTTTTGTAGTAATGTCCCCCTGGTCAGTGATGAAGGGTGGGGAGGGGAAGGAAGTGGGAGCGACCGTGAGGAAGAAGAGAGGTTAGGGAGTGGAGAAGTTGGTAGTTGGGAGGGGAAGCTAGGCCGATTGGAGAGAAGAAGAGAGGAAGAGGAAGTCGACTGGGAGAAAAGAGAAAGGGTCATTCAGCCGAAGGAAAGAGAAAAAGGAGGGAAGAAGAATAGAAGTAAGAAAGGAAAGAGAGCAAGAGAAGGAGAAGGGGAAGACCGATCCAATGCCTAATTTGCCAGATCCAGCCAAGGAAAGGAATGTAGGGCCTCGACCCAGTCATTTGAGGCTAGGGTAACGATCGAAACCATTTCCCTACTTGCTTACCATTTTGTGTAGAAGTTAAATTGTCAATCATTAATATGAAACCTTGGATGTTGTAATTGGTGTTGTGATAGTTGATCTTGTTAATTCATGGAGGGAGGGAGAATGGATGAAGAGAGTAGTAGTAGTAGTAGCTGCTAGTAGTAGGTTGGGGCTGTCGGTGTGCAGCCGAATAGGTTAATTAGTGTAGGTGATTGGGTATAGATTAATTAGCAATTGATAAATTAATGTGCGGATAATTAGTATAACCAAGTGAAGAGAGAGATTAGAGAAAAGAAAGATTAGAGGGTTTGTCTTCTCAGCCCAATAGTGAGCAAGGCGAGATTAACTATGTAGAATTCGACCCACAGTATAGATGACGAGATCGTTAAATTTTTGGGTCGGTTGAGTGCCGAGACAACGGGAAGGTGTATGGTGAGAGAGGGATTGGTTGTGTTGGGTTTGTGCGTAAGAGCGATGTCGTTTGCTCGTTTGTGTGTGTATTACGTTAGCGATGAATTGAAATGGACAATATTTGTTTAGGGGCAAGCCCGAGATCCGTGTCGTCCACACATTACACATGGGTTTAATCAGGTAGGTGTATAGTAAAATAGTAAATTTAGGTAGTAATTGCTATGAATTGAATTTTGATGCACTACCTACTATGCTACTGTGAGTTGATTATTTCCATTTACATACTAGCATAATGATGAATGACAAGTGATGGTACGTGAGATAGATTGTTTATGCTAGTATGTTGCCGAATAATAGTTAATGGAACATAACATGTTGATATGTTTAAAAGAAGAAGTTGCATCGCATGCATTCATGTCATGAAAATAGATGGCTTTTATGGCATCTATTGTCTACTTTGTGTGGACCCTCCACAGGAGTGAAGAAAGACCTACTTCAGTAAGCGGTATGAGAGTTGGGGAAGATTTACTTTGGTAGGCACTCTACAGGAGTGGAGGTTGAGGTCCTCGTATCAAAGGGGATGTGCTATTGAGGTCCCCGCATGAAAGAGGGCGGGCTTGGGTGAGCATCGACAGGTGCTCACTCCGCTATACCAATATATGCTAAAAAGATGAAAGACATATGCATGTGCATGTACATCTGCATTTGTATTGCGTGAGAGATGAGGTGCAATTACATAAGGAATGGTTGATGAAAAATGGAAAAAGTTAAAATGAAAATGGGTTAAAGAGACTGTGATGGGTGATGAATGATATGTGTAACTATTGTTTACTGTTTTACTTTGTACTTGCTGAGTCTATGGACTCACGCTTGTTTTGTTGAGTTTTTTTAGGTGATCCTGATTGACAGCATGCAAGGGATGGGAGTAGAACCCCTTTGGACCGCACTTGTTAAATAACCGCTTAGCTAGTTTGTACGCGTTCATGTTTAAATTTGTGTTAAGTTAATTTAGTTAAACCTTGGTTCAAGGCTGTTTTGGGAATGTTGTAGTCTGCTGAGACACGGTCAGTCCCCTTTTGCTAAAACAAAAGTGGAAAGTGAAGTTCTCCTATCAGTGTTAATTCTATGTGTGTCCTATGTGGTTCGCCATTTTGTTAGTTGGTTATCAAGCTTGTGGATTTGGGCCTTTATGGCCATGGAGCTCTAGATTTTGTTATGTTACGCTATCTATGTTATGGTATTAGTTGTCATATTGTAGTTATTCTATAAATGTTTATTGTCTTCTATCTGTAGTCATATTAACAGGGGAGGTCTTGCCCAAATTTTTGATATAGCGCCCGATTGAGATGATAAGTATGTAGGGGCAGTGAAACACCTCAAATTTCAAAAGTTTTGAAATTTTCTTGAAATTTTGCATGAATTTTGAATTATTTCCCAATTTGGCAAGCCAACCCAAAAATGTGCTCTCCCTTTTCGGGTTTCCGCCTTCTTCCTGTGCCGGCGCTCCTATGCACCGCCGCCTCTCCACCGCCTTCCTGTTCTGCCAGTGCATGCGTCGATCTATTGCCGCCCAGAGTTGCAGCCGCGCGCACATTCCCTGTTCACATCGAGCTGACGCCCATGGTCCCACTTGTCAGTCCCTGGCCCCGTTCCCTCCCTCTCTTCGTGCGCCGCCTCTCTGCTCGCTCACTTGCTTCCCCGTGGCTAACCGCCTATCTTTCTTGTCTTCTTCTTCCCGAGCCCTATCCCTGCCTTCAAAGCTTCGCCAGAGCTTGCAGGAGATCAGTGCCACCTCGCCTTCCTCTCTGCGCAGTGTCACTTCCAGCCTCGCTCGCGTTTCACACCGCGCCGAACCGCCTCTCCATGGTTGGCTCTCTCCTCTACCTTTAAATGGCGTCCGTCACTTTCCAAAGCCTCCTACCACTCTCACATTCACTCCAGAGCTGTTTGATTGAATGCTACCGCCTTGCATCACCGTCGGCGAACTCCACTGCGCTAGTAAGCTCTCTCAGCGATTTTCTCTAACCCGTCAATTATTTTCCAATTGCATTTACTGAGATAACCCCCTTTGTCTTCGGAACTCGACAACACACTTGGCTGGACGAGAGCATACACCTGGAGCCTTGGCGACTAAGACTGCCGCCGGCCGAAGCACCCCTCCCATGGACAGCCTAGCGGGGAGTTTTCCGAGCTAAATCGTTGCCTTTACCTTGAATCTTACCCTCTGTAGATGGTCAAATTGCCTCTCAACTAACCAGAGAACCCCCGAGAAACCCTAATGCCATAGAGAAGCCTCCACTCATCTTCCCTGCCATCAGCCACCGCCGTCAATGCTTCCATCTCTTTGAGCCCAAAAATGGAAGCTTAGATGCTAGCCACACCTTTTTGTGTGGCTCCTTCCCTCTAGAGAACCCTTGGGTGGCTACATCACCAGTGCTGCCACTCCTCTGTCTCGCGCGGACGAAAAGGCGAGAGGTAGACGACGACTGTCATGGCCTCATCTCATCCGTCCACGCATACATTGCCATCTAACCTAAACCATCCAAACAAATTTCATTTGAGCCATCCGATCTCCGTCGTGCTGCCGTCGGGCGATGCCAGCACAAATGGCCACACAAGTGCAGGAAAAGGCCACCGGGCTGCACCGTGGCGGCTGGGGCCGAGCCCAACACTGTTCACCCAAGGAAAATTCAGAAAATCATTAAAAATCCCAGAAAATCTAGACAATTCCAAAAATCCCAAAAATATGCCATTTGATCGTCTCGATGTCGTGAACCTATTTTTGACCTCCATTCCATCAAATTCATCTCCAAATAAATTCAAATCCCTCCATTTGAGTTTTATACAATTTACTCCTTTTTAATTAGTTTATTTTTCCTAGCTTTATTAGATTCAAGCATGGACTTATTGTTATTTTATGTGTTTGCGCTAGCTTCTGATCTTTCCAAGGTGACAATTCAAGGCCCAGATCCAAGCACCGAAGTTTACAAGCTCGTAGAAGTCTCATATCAGCAAGGCAAGTTACAAGTTTTTTATCATTTTGAATCTCATAAAATTTAAATTACTTAATTACCATATTTCTATTATTCTTATTAGTGAAATGTTAATTGATTAAAATAAATGTTTAGAATGACATGCTAATTAGTTAATCCTACCACTGATAAATGCCATGTTTGATTTGAGGCCATATTCACCTTGACAGCCTTAGTAATATTTAAAATATTGTATAAATATTTGTAGATTATCTCATTCAAAATTTTGTACTACTAAGTGATTGGCCATTGGCCGGTAGGGTTTGAAAATAGATACTAGGGTAAGAGTGTGCTATGGAAAGCCACAAAGTGACCTCCGTCTACGACCTTACCCTAGGGTGTGGGATGGTGGGTGTCGTTGGGCACAACGGGGAAAGTGGTTGTTGCCTCGTGTGAAAAATAAGAACAAGAACCTTATGCTCAGTAAAAGACACAGTAATCGCTCAATTACAGGAGTTGACTTGTCAACTCTAGTTTAGTAGCTACTCAACTTGGTTGAATCTCTATAGGATGTGGGCGTGGTGATGATGGGGGAGTTAGGTATGTGGAACGGTAAAACCATACCTAACAACGATAGAGGTCACTCAGAGCAGGCAGAAGAGTTTAGGGTTAAAGTGTGAACCGTGTCTAAGTGATTCTATCGGGTAGAGTCTATATAAAGAAATGAGCAGTGAAACGACCTGATTTTCTGAACTCAGTCATGAGGGTTAAGAAATCGTGTGTGTAAAGCTGAGCAACTCTGCAGAGTGAAATTAATTGTATTCGAATATGCCGTGATTCCGATTAATGAAGCTGTGTTAATTGGGTGATTCCAGTAGCAAGGCATAAGTAGATTTCATAATGTTTTAGTCTGTGAAATTGTATAAGTAACTGTTGAAAGAAAACCCTGCTTATCGTAAGGAGAACTACTTTTGTTTTACTTGTTTATGAATAAAATTGCATCCACTCAATATAATAGAACTAGTATATCCCTTTCCTTTGAATACCTGTGCAAGTAGTAAATTAGGGTTTACCCTTGTGACTTGCTTGGTACGGTTGTACTCATTACTTGTTAAACAACAACAGAAGATCAATGGAATCAGGAAGTCCCAGTTGAAGATGAGGTTCCCGAAGATCCTTTCTTCCCTGAGGATGAGTGGTTCTATGTCTCAGTTGCGCTCGGGCCACCTGAGGTTTCTTGTGATGTATTTTAGTTTTGGGCTTGCTCGTCCGCTGTGTAAAAGCTGGTTATTAAACCCTATGTTTGTAATAAAAGTTTAGCTTTTTGTTGTGAACATATGCTATTGTGGTGCACTTATGTACAATACTCCGTAACTGTTCAGTCTTGGATGGTTGTGAGGATTACTAGCACCTTTTAAAATAAAGACGTTACAAGTAGTATTTCGGGCTCAAAAGATGAGCTAAGGTGTTACAGGTACGGCCTGGCCCGAGCCCAACCTCTTTTTATATGTATCTTTGGATATATTACAAGAAGAGCCAAAAGTGGGTGCTGGTCGAGTCGTCGTAACAAATAGTGAAATTTAGACTAATCTCTACTCCAATATTCTGCAACCACTTCTTATCTTTTCCAGGTGAATTATACTTAATATAATAATGGGACTGAGTGGAAAGATTTTTGCAGGATTTTATATACAAATAATTGATCATTTATCTCAAATTTGAGATGCAATTGATTATTTACTCTATGATGTCTCACTGACATGTAGACCTTAGGTTCACATGTCAATAACAAACAGGATAAATAATCATTGTACCTGAATTTATAGGACAAATGATCAAATATCCGTTTTATATATGGTCTCCCCTGTGAAGGCTGGATAAATATTCTTTTTATTTCACACTGTAGAATGCACTTAGAGAGCACACTAAATCAATTAAGGATATACATACATATATATAAGCGAAACAAAAGTAAAAACAACTCTCTGCACACATATTTTTCAGTCTTGTTGGATTCAAAAAGCACATAAAAGCTAGCTAATTAAGAGCTTATTTGGAAAGGTGGAATTTTGCAGTAAGCAGTGCATACAGATACTTCGTACCAAAACCGGTGCATTATTCCAAACAGGAGCAAAATAGAGAAGGATTAATCCACTTGATCCCAACAACCCATGTTTGTAGAGTTCTGCCAGCTGAAGTGATTGTTAGTTGACGTGATTGTGCTCCAATACATAACATCATTAGCTGCAACAGCTGCTGCAGAATCTAAGGTTGTAGATTCAACATCATTAGTGATTGGGCTAGCCATTGCAGCATTGGAAATAGCCGTTCCTATGTAGTCAATATATTTGGCATTTTGAGACCCTGAATTCTCCATCATTGCCTCTGCTTGATCAATGTAATCCGCACGGGCCAAGGAAAAAATTGACATTCTTTTTCAAACAAAAAATGACATAATCTATTTTTATGAGGAGATGGGACGATAGTTGATTACTTGCTGGTATGCCTGAAGTGGGCTTCTCTTGGTGAAGTGGTATTAAGCTTTTATTTGAAGCAAGTGCCATCACATTTACCACTTCCTCTAGCCGATCCCACTGCTGGTACGCCTGGATGGCCAATTGCTTCACTTTAACCTGCCATTGAGACCAAGACATAAGGGAAATCTAGCTTAAGAAATGAAAAGAAACACTGTTGCAAATTTATAATAACCACAAATCAATGTGGTGATAGTTACCATTTGTTGTGGATGCAGCTCTCGCAAAGGGCATGTCAGGTCACCAATTCTGGCTGCTAAGATCTCTCCTATAGGGTTGAATGTAAGATCACACCCATCAGACTTGAAAACGTAGCATTTCCCTCCCATATCACACGTTTTTGCATGATTTAGTGTTGTACTCCATTGCCGACCTGACATGCCAACCAGCTGAACAATTCGCAAAATATCAAAAACTGCATGCATAACTTATATATACTACATATATGATGTGCAAAGTTTGTACACAAATTGAAATATAATGCTCACATTTTTTAGCTTATCAGGATCTATGGTGTTAAGCTTCAAGAAATCCTGGACATTCTTGATCCCCTTGGACTCCAATCTCTTGTCAATCGGTCCATCTTTGCGGATATTCTTGAGCCTCCAAACGTTGTCAGTGAGTAACGGAGGGAAATGCTTCTTGTCCACTGGTAAAGGAAATGTAAGACTAATTTATCTTCTCTTGAAGTGTTACATATGCTAATATGCTGTGCTATGCTAAAAGAATATTAACTCAAATATGATATGATGAAATATATTAGCTATCAACATGACTACTCATACTGACATGATAATATATGGTACTGTTAAAAATTACTAGCTAATGCACGCAGAGGAGCTGAGAGCATCAAACTTACATTCGCCTCGATGATCTTTCACCGTGAAGCTCTCGCTCACTGCCTCTTGGATCCTTGGTCCATAATAGCTTGTTGGCATGATGCGCACACCAATCCGAAACTTCCTACCCCTTATCCAGCTTGAATTGTCGGTGAATGACACATCATCAATCACCGCAACTCCATGATTGCTCATTGTCACATGGAGTGTACCCACAAGCAATGGTCTCTTCCCTTCTCTGGCCTTCACGATTGCCGTATTGAACTGATCATCCGTCCACCCCTCGCCATCTTCACATCTGAAATCACCATCAAGGACCAGTACCTCTAATCTTATTGAAGAGCCTAGATGAGTGTTTGTTGGCGTGATCGGATAGTTGGTTCTTGTATCCACGAGCTGGATTTCAATTGCGTTATTTGCAATGTCAACAAGCTTGTTGTTGGTGAAGATTGGTAGCATAAGCCGCTTGACAAAGATCAGCTTCAGTGGAGGCGAGCCCTCCACCTCTTGGATTCGTGAAGGAAGAGATCTGAAGAACGATTGTCTCATTAATATCGCATGCAAGTTTTACCCAGAACTTGTGCTACAATACATACTCAAACTCGCAGAAGATTTGAAGTGAGTTTATTCTTAGTAATCTTATTAATTGGGATTCGGGTTTAATTGGTTAAGTTACATATATATGCATCTTATTCAAAACTTTCTAATTGTTTCAGTTATATCTTGGAAATAAAGAAAGATATTTTTACCATACCTGTATGGTAAGTGACCGTGCTGAGAAAAGAAATTCTGAATTTCCTCACGCACCTAAAAATTAACATCAAATATAATGTTTTGAACTAAATATTGCACTTCAAAGCTTGAGATCATGAATAACACATAAGAGATGAGAAGAAGAGTAATAATGTCCCTACTCTATATCAGATTCTTGTTTAGACAGTACTTAACGATTAAGGTTTTAAGTTATGAACGGAGTACAATTAGTCTAGATCAATTTATTCAAATTATTTGCTCTACACATTGTGAACAATTTAATTTAATATTTCATGGTAAATGTAATTCTTCAGCAAAAATGACTAAACAATTAAGACCTAGTTAAACTTAATTACCACCGTACGAATAACCGGTTCTAGGTTGAGGACAATTTGCTGAATGGTTTCCGCTGCCCCGCTCTTCTCACGATGCTGCAAAAGGAGTTTAGAAAGCCAAAACAAGAAATTGAAGTTAGCACCCAAGTGAAATACTAGTTTGAATGGGTTATTTGGTTTTGGTTTCCAGTTAATTAATTGCAATTTTTAGAAGTTTACTTTCCTATGAAATGGAGATTTAATTGATCTGTCTTGACCTAAACGGAATTAAACATATCAATTTTCTTACACTTCGTCAGTTTTGAAACACAGAAGGAGAACAAAAAGCGCTCAAGAGAAAGCAAAAAAAAACCGAAATAATTGCAAGGAAGAAACAAATGAAAGCATGCAATAGATTAACAATTAAACCGAAGAACTAACGATCTGAAAGAGAGCGCAGGTCGGATCCGCCTCGGAGCATGCCGTTGCTGCTGATCATCAGCTCCACTCCCCTGCTCGTCATCCTCGCCCCGGGGCCTTCGAACCGACATCTCTAGCTCTTCAACAATCAGAACAGACAAGAATTCAGGGAGGATAACTGAGGCTAGCTAGCCGCAGGTTGGGAGTGATGTACGCATATGTTGAAGACGCAAAAGGAGAGGAGATTTGGTAAGTACCTGCTGCAGGAGCAAACTAACTAGGACATTGCCATACTCGAAAGCATCCTGCCTGAGAAAGTATATATAGGGCATGTTTTTTGTGGCTATGATTTTTGGTTTTTGGCTAAAAGTTTTGAATTTTGACTATTTGCGACAGAGATTACGGAGAGAGATACTCGTATGTGATATTAGAAAATACAGATGTTGGGCTTTTAACGTGTACTATAATTAACTTATAGACCTCATCTTGAAAAAATTTTTGTTTGAAAGTTAGTTACTATAGCAAAAACTAAAAACTGATTTTAAAAGCCGAATGAACAGACCCTATACAGGTGGAACTTCTTGCCCAGCTAGTAAGAAATTGCTGCAAGCTTTCTCGTCGATAAAAGAACTGCAGTGCCACATCAGGAGAATGTTCCTGGCAGGCTCCAGGAAGGTGACTGGAAGCTAGCATCGCATTGCAGTACTGCATTGCATCGTTGTGTGTGTCTCTGGGGCTTCATTTGCAGCATATTCCCCAGCTGTGTGATGGAACAGTTACTGCGTGCATATACGGTGTAAGGTTTGTCAAAAGGTAATTAATTCAGAGTAGTGTACGTGTACGTGTGAGCATTTTGGACTTCGCGGTCGTTCGATCGATGTCGCGATGAAAGCAGCTCAGGTTGAGGCCAGTGCGTGCAGCGTGTCACTGCAAGGTGGGGTCGGACGGTCCAAGGTTAGTGCAGGCCCAGCTTTGTATTCATGGCGAGTCAGTCAATCGTGTTCATGCGTGCAGGACTAGACCACGACTGTATCAGTCCTAGTCCGCGGGGCCCTGCACTCCTGCTTGGAAATTAATGCGACCGGAACAAGCTTTGACCGAAAATACTTCTATGGGAGGCGATTAAATTAAAAATGTCATGTACGCTGACTGTATATCGGTAATGACGAACTATAATCTGTGCCATAAAATTTTTAGTTTCAAAGTATCTAGACTTGACTATATAAAAATTATCTTATTAGATATGTTAATATATTACAATATAAATTAATAGCTAAAGTTGTATTTTGAAAACAATGCTGATATCTAAAACAATATGTACTTGTTACTAGAGTGAGTAATTAGGAAGCCACCTCCCAAGTAACAAGATTTTACCTCTGCCGTGATAGCATCGCGCGAAAGGTTTCTTATATAGTTTTCCTTGTTAATTATCTGCTAGCTAGCTTGATCGATCGACTTGGTTGGTATTTAGTAAGCTAGCTTAGCTTCCTGCAATTTTCTATACACCTTCTCAACTGAAAGCAACTCACTTCAAAAGTGACAGAATTGTGAACCCCTTGCTTACATATACCAGCTGTTCCACATCAAAATATATACCAGCTCTTAGCTTAATTAGCATCTTGGTTTCTTGAAGATAAAATAAAAGATGACTTAAGGAGACCACCTTTCCCTACTCGGCGTTCAAATTAAGAGTCACAGACAGTACAAAAGTGCATGGAATAGTCGCCCTTTCAGATGTTACCTGCTACATATTGTCTGCCCTTTTTTTTCTCCCAGTTATCATCCCTGAAGATTAGTATAATCATCCTCTGCGTCAATATTAATTTTTGAGTCCGTACGTATTGATGGATGCATCAAATGTTCCGAGAGTATACGGGATTAATTCGATCCGAGTAAACAGAGAAAAAAATACACTAGTCAATTAATTTACGAAATTGCTATATAACACTTGACTAAAAAATTTTGTGACTTCAATCGAATTTCTAACCATTAGATGGCACGAAGATTTGTGCACCACCACTACCATCTTTGTCTCCGGCGATGCTCCGATAACCCTTTTAGGGCCGAGTTCACCGGATTAGCGTTAGCATTCACCATATTAGGGTTAGGGTTCACTGGCGCCAGACTTTAGAGGGAAGAGAGGAGCAACGGCAGATTGGCTTTGGCTGGCAGAGGCGGCAGTGCGGCGAGGTGACTATCATGCTGTCTCAGCCTCGAGACAGAGGAGCTTCGTGGGCGGCAGCGGAGGATGGGTCGATGAGGCGGGGCGGTGTTATGTGGTAAGCAAAACGCGAATGTGGTAAGCAAAATCCATATTCGAAAATATTCGTATTCGTATTCGATAATATTCATATCCGAATTTGAGAATATTCGTATTCGCGTTCGTATTTGAGAATATTTGTATTCGTATTTGAGACTATTCGATCCGTTTCCTATGCGATTCAGAATTTTGCAATTCGAAATTTGAATTTGGGCGGTTTGAAACCGATAACTATTTTGGTAACTGGTCAAAACCGATGAAAAACCAGTAAAATTGCTAGGAATTTGTTCTACCGAGATTTCTTACAGAAGTTATAGGAGGATATTCGTATTCGACCGAATTAAGTACATATTCGATTTGAATTCGTATCTGTTATGACATTCGATTCATATTCGTATCTAAGAATATTCGAATTTGTATTCTATTTGTTTTAAAAATATGTATTCGTATTCGTATTTGAGACTATTTGATCGTATCCAATCCGTTTCCATCCCTAACGGCTAGGGTTGTGCAATGGGAATTTATATAGAAGTGCAAATTTTGACAAAGTTTTATTCCATTAGTGTATAGTCACTCCCAATAATTTAATAATATTCATTTAGACCTGGCCAAATGGCCCACCTAGCACAGCACAACCCTAGGTAGGGTATGGCCCAATTAGGCCTAGCATGGCTAGCCCGAATAAGTTACCGTGACCTGCCGTGCCAGCCCTCATGCTTGCTCTCCGACCCAGGCACAACACACCCGAATAAGTTAATGTGACATGCCGTGCCAGTCCTCATGCCTGCCCTCTAACCTAGGCACAACATAGAAAGGGGTTGGGTGGCTCAAGCATGCTTAGCTAAATGGGAAACTGATGGCCAGCTGATTTTATTGTCATTCGCAAGTAATTTTATTGCTAGTGACTGAGTCGCAATTATTTTTACTGCCAGTCATAAGTAATTTTACTGCTAATCGTAAGTAATTTTACTGTCAATTCACCCGTATGTATTCAGAAGAGTGCATCCCTAACATAAGTAATTTTGCTCCCAATTGCAAGCAATTTTACTCCACTACCATAGGAGAGTTATTGTGTGTTGGGTTGGGTTGGCCAACTGTGCCGAGGTGATGGCCAAGCATGGCATGCTCGGTCGAGCTAGGCCGGCACGGCCCATTTACTGTTCATGTCATGTCATACCTAGGTTGGACAAACAATACCATACCTCAGACCATTACGATTGGCCTGACCCATTTGACCAAGTCTATCTTCTTACAACTATATACTAGAGATAAAGAGCTAGGACCACAACATTTGTTGTCAACATAAATATATATGGCCATTCCAACGCAGAGGGTAACATACTAGATAGCACATACTTGTAGCTAGACTTGGGAGCCAGCACGGCACCAGTCTGACGTGCTTCGGGCCATGTTGGCCCGTGCTGGCCTAGCATAGCCACCCTGTCATGCCGTGTCGGCATGGCTCGCCTCCGACAAGGCCTAGGCACAGCTTAGAGCACGACAGGCTGACGTCTTGCATGCTGGCCCTAGGCGAGCCCTGCGCACCTGTAGGCAGTGACGATGGTGGTGGCAACTACTATCTTCATTCTCCTCATGCTGTGGTTGTACCTTGAACTTGTGCCTCTGGTGCTGCCACTATCGAGTCTCGCTCAGCCACAGCCACGACCGCTATGGCTCCTCACTCGACCACCTTCGCTGTGTCCCTGTCGCTGTGGTCAGGCATCGACGCTGTTCTCGCCCACCGTAAAGGCCGGAATGGCAGCACGGGTTGATGCGAAACCTGTGCGAGCAAGCTAGAGCCCTGTAGGTAGGCATTGGGGCCATAGAACATGCTCTCCCATTGCTCGGTCTAGAGCTTGAACTACCGCGAACATCGGATGATGAGGATGGAGGGCAACGGGCGGTGCAGTGCGAGTGGGGATGTGGCTATGTAAGAGTCAAATCTAGATGGCCTAGACTCAGAAATGGCATGGTGGGGGTGGCCCAGTGGAGGGCAGTGGTGGTGTGGTCGGGGACGGTGTGGTGGAGAGGATGAAGCGATGGAGGGGCTGCACGGTGTGGGGGTGGCGCGATGGGTGGCGGCGTAGGGATGAAGAAATGGGATGGCTAGATTGGATGGGAAAGAAGAAAGGGAATGGGGGAAAGTTGAGGAGACAGCCAGACAAGCAGTCACGTGCATTTGAAGAACAAGGGAGGAGAGAGAGTAGGGGAAAAGAAAAACAGAGGAGAAAAAGATAGATTTGTGAAAAGGAGGAAAAAAGAAAAAGGGAGGAAAGAGGGGGAAAGAAAAAGTTCAAATTGAATTAATTGCATAAAAACATGGGCACATTAATATTTCATGGGGAGTGGAATTTTCTTGAAATTTTACGGATATAATGTTACTTCATCGTTAAAAACTTTACCCCCAGGTTCCCTGACTAAGGAAAAGAGCATAGTAACAACATGTGTCATTTTGGCTGTCTAGGATTTTCTGGCTCTAGGTCATGTGCTTTCATCAAGGCGTCATTTGTCCAGCGGTGCAGTTGTCGAACCCAGACCCACCAATGTTGTCGTCCGTGGATAGGGAGAGAAGTTTAGTATCTCCATTGGCTCCAAACCACCCTGGTACTCCTTGCAACCTTTCATACTATCCATATGACAATCATCTATATTGTAGTCTCTGATCCTTGGTGAGAGCCGACGAGCATTAATGGCGTCAAAGTCAGAGGAGGACTAGGGAAGCGGCGGCGGGAGCTTACAGTAAGTCGTCCTACTACTACTTTCGTGTTGCGACACCTTGGTAGCATACTAAACTTTCTATTGTACAGACTACTAAGAATACTAAGCAGAGCAAAGAGAGAAGAGAAACTTGATACTTTAGTGGTGAAGAAATGAGCAGAGAAGGTGGGTTTTATAGCCATGGATGGGGAGAACATTGCTTCTTTGGTCTCTGGTGCTAGCATGGCATGAAGCAATGGAACCTATCTCCATCTTGTCGCTGGTTCTCAATTGTTGCCTCATTCTCTCCTCACCTATTGCTTCTCTAGTCTCTACTGCTAGCATGGCATGAAGCCATGGCTCCTTACCATTGTCTCAGTCCCTCTGCCAGGCCACCACACTGTCCTCACTCTATCTTTTAGTCTCTCATCACTTCTGTCTTTATCAATCACAATCAGTCCACTCATCTCTGTCTCTCACTCTCTCCTCTCTTTCTCTCTAGACTCTAGCTCTCCTCACACACTCTCTCAGTCCCCTCTACCTCTGCGTGCACGTGTGCAGTTGGACTATCTACTGATCCAGAGAATTGTATGACAGAAGCACATAGGGTTTCGGATGGCAAATCTGAGGTCTGACAAGGTCCATTATAGCCCCACAAAATGGAAGTGTCAAAGGAATTGTCATTAAGATCAATAGAAGTATCAATACATATTTTACCTTAAAATTTCTATATCTCCTTTTCCTTTAATCTGGCCTGATGCACTTTAATAATTTAAGCCAATTCAGATTTTGATTTTTTTTTCACTCTCAATCCTCACACCGGGTAAATCCCTCACTGTTTCACCCCAACAGACTAGCTGATGACCCGCGCAATAGCACGACGCGCCGTTACCAGTCCCGTGTCTCGTACGAAAATTGTGCCAAAGCATGAAATAATTTCTTTGAATTATGGTTTTTTGTGAAATTGAGTAAAAGGAGGATAGAATGGGCCTCGCGATATGGCGTAACCAATCCTGTGTGCCATGGCTAATAAATGTTTTTGAAATGAATTGACAAATGTAAAGGCTATGGGGCGTCGATTCTTGCGCGTGGTGAGTCGGAGGTGAGGCTGGGTGGGACTATCTACTGATCCAGAGAATTGTATGACAGAAGCACATAGGGTTTCGGATGGCAAATCCGAGGTCTGACAAGGTCCATTATAGCCCCCACAAAATGGAAGTGTCAAAGGAATTGTCATAAAGATACAATAGAAGTATCAATACACATATTTTACCTTTCTATATCTCCTTTTCCTTTAATCTGGCCTGATGCACTTTAATAATTTAAGCCAATTCAGATTTTGATTTTTTTTTCACTCTCAATCCTCACACCGGGTAAATCCCTCACTGTTTCACCCCAACAGACTAGCTGATGACCCGCGCAATAGCGCGACGCGCCGTTACCAGTCCCGTGTCTCGTACGAAAATTGTGCCAAAGCATGAAATAATTTCTTTGAATTATGGTTTTTTGTGAAATTGAGTAAAAGGAGGATAGAATGGTCCTCGCGATATGGCGTAACCAATCCTGTGTGCCATGGCTAATAAATGTTTTTGAAATTAATTGACAAATGTAAAAGGCTATGGGGCGTCGATGCTTGCGCGTGCTCCTTGTGGAAGGAAATCACCAAACGACACATATATTTTATAATCTTTACTATTATAAAAGTGTGAGTTAGTGGTTGGTCTATTCTCCCTCCTCTCTTCTTAGCCATCTGATTTGATCTGAACCATTCGTCTCTCTCCTCCTCTCTCTTTCAGGATACAACCGTCCACCCTCTCCACTTTTCCAATCTCCTCGCACATTCTTCTGACTACCCTTCTCTCTCTGTTACTTGCTCTCCAATGTTTGATGTGTGAAGTTGGTCAGGTAATAAGTTCCGTCTCATTATTTTTATGACTCCGTTGTAACGTACGGGTCTCTTACTAGTCATTTATATAACAATTACATGTCTGAATATGCCATTCAACAATATTTCCATTCTGCAATAATTGTTGACCTAAAATCTTTCGTCTAATTAAGTATACAACCATATAAATCATGCACCCACGAAAGGCATCATAACGATACACACCATGCGTTTTAGAACTATAGTTAAACAAATCTGCAATGCATTGCAATGGCAACTGCAATTATAACTACAGTTAAAATTTTGAATAGCAAAGTGGACCTTTTACATTGAAGGTCTACTTCTAGCAATTGCCTTCTAAGAGATCATATAGAGGTGATTCTATGTTTTTGTGATGAGTAATTGATCATTGGTTTAGAGAGATTGAGTTTGGTTTTTGAGTTCTGTGCTCTATCTGTAAGGTCTTAAGCTTTTGCTACTTGATCAGCAGTTGCTCTTACAATCACGTGGTTGTCAGTGCATTTTATGACCACGTTGTCGCAGTGAATTTTACGACCATGTTGTCATAGTAGATTTTACGACCATGTTGTCGCAGTGAATTTTACGACCACGTTGTCACAGTAGATTTTACGACCACGTTGTCACAGTCGATTTTACGACCATGTCGTCGTAGTCAATTTTATGACCACGTTGTCACATTTGATTTTACGACTTGGTGGTCATAGCTGGTTTTATGACTTGGTGGTCGGCAATCGGTTTTACGACTTTGTGGTCGACAGAGGCTTTCACGACTCATGGTCGATAGTCGTAGCTCGGACTGGCCGTGGTCGATAGTCGTAGATCTGACTGGTCGTGGTCGTAAGTCGTAAAACTGACTGGCTGTGGTCGTAAGTCATAGATCTGACTGGCCATGGTCGATGATCGTAGATCTGACTGGCTGTGGTCACAAGTCGTAGCGACCAGGTGTGTTAAAGTCGTAGCGGCTAGCGATGGCCATAGCATCTGTCTTCATGGTCGTAGTGACCTGTGTGGTGGTCGTAACGACCTACTGTGTGGTCGTAGACAGCTGAAAAGTCTCCTAGGGTTTCGACTACATTATGTCCAGTGCATAGAAGTGGTCGTAAGTGGCTTAAGACCACTTGTTTTGCTATGATTGTTCACTGGAATATTCTCTGATATATGCGATTGATGAATCGTGTATTGTGCGGTGCTATGTGATGCTTTGCTTGTTTGTGATGGTTGCAGGACTTTAGAGCGAGGTCATGGTGAGGTATGGAAGAACCGGGACTAGGCACAGGGAGGTGTTGAGATCTAGAATGGTTGGGAAGATGCCAAAAATGACTAGGCTTGCAAGGTGGCTGCAAGGATTGGACAGCAAGAAAATGGGAAGCTTCGGAAGGTGCAGAGGGGCATTTTGGAGAAATGCTCAAGATCTGTAAAAGAATGCTTTCTATTAAAGCTGTCTCTACCAAAGTATTCCTGTCTCGTTATGTTAGCGGGTAAAGCATGCGTGACAAAACCCAATGATAGGCAGGGGTTAACGGGTCATCCCTGGTATCGAGAGACTATAAATAGGGATGGGCGGCTTCCCATCCATACTAAGTCTCTAGGTGTTCTTTCTTTCATGAATTCTTGTTTTCGGTGTTGGAGCGCGTGTGCTCCTGGTCCTCCTGGATGGAGAGGCTATAGAATCAACTCTCAGAGCAATATATCATATTTTGATCTATATCCGTGTATAATCATCTGCATGGAGTTGAGTTGGTTTTGTTCGCTATGGTTATTTCCACTTTGTTCTTCAGTTTGCTTTTCTTCTCTTGATCTGAGACTTCGTTCTTGGTTATCTTGTTGATGATCTGACCTGCCTGGTGTTGGAAAATCTTATACGAAGCCAGTTTGGCTATTCTATTCTCACTTGCATGGTCTGATTGTCCTTTTACCCTCTCAGTCTCTGTTTTGGGCGTTCACCGCGATTTCTTGTGAAGATCTCATTTTAGTTGCTAAGTTTTCAATTAAAATTCATAGAAACCTCTTGAGATCCCCACCTTCTTGGGTGTAGAGTCTCTTGGCCAATTGTTCTTTGAGTTGAAAGTTATCTGGAATCTTGGATGTGTGGTTGTGCACCTCACTAACCCTCTCTGTTTTCTAGAGAACGTTACGACCACGTTCGGTTCTATTGGTCCTTGTGTTTTGATTGCTTTCGACCACCTTATTCGTTTAAGCACTCATTAGCTTACGATTACATTGGCCCGGTCTCCGTGGCTGCTGACTAGGGTGATTTATGACCACAATGTCGAGTATCGACCACATAGTCGGGCTTACGACCATGAGTTCTCTCTTCGACCACGGTCTATTCTCTGCTGCTTTTCTCTATTTTTCTGGTCTCGGGTATTATCGACTACCGACCACGTTGCGCTTCTGTGAAGTAGTCGAATAGCCTTCCCTCGGTTAGCTATCAACCACGTAGTCAAGACTTACGACAACGTGGTAAGTCTCGACCACGCAGTCAGATTCTGACCAGATCGGTTTTCGCTGTTCTGCTTCTCTATTTTCTGTAAGACTTCAATTGTAGTCTTCATAGCTTAGTAGCTATTAGAGAAAAGAGTGTGGATACTTGGGGAGTTTTTGAAGGCACCATTCACCCCCGTCTGCTACCTGTCCGGTCCTACAAGTGGTATCAGAGCCCGATTAGCTCTTTTCAAGTAGATCTTAACCGGTCTTTAGAGCCATGGCAACAGACAAGTACTCCACCAAGCCTCCTATCTTCGATGGGGTCGACTATCCCTTTTGGAAGAGCAGGATGGAGTCTTTCATTCAGACTCAAGGCTATGTGATTTGGTGCAAAGTTAAGACTCGCTTTGTTGTTCCTACCGATGAGCACATCACAGCGATCAATACGCCAGATGTGGAGGCAAATGCTAAGGCAAGAAACATCATCCAGGGTCTTAGTTTAAATGAATTTGGTCACATTTCTCATCTTTCATCGGCACATGACATTTGGGTGACCCTCGATGCATACCATGAGGGCACCATGTAATATCCCGAACGCCGTTACGGCACAAGTTTTTAAATCAATCGCGGAATCGCCGGTTTTTCGGTAAATCACAGGAAGGGAAAAATATAATTGTAGAACTTTGTAAAATGAATTAAATAAATTAAAATATTTAATTTGGATGTTTTGGGCTGTCCAGAAGGGTGGGCCAAGAAGCCCAAATGGGGCCCGCACCCTCCCAAACCCTAACACCCCTTTATAAACCCTCCGTGGCCTCCCACCCTCCCCACCCTTTGGCCGCCCCAGCCCCTTGGGCGCTTCCCCCCCTTTACTGCCCTAGAGCCGCCCATTGGAGGAGAAGGAGAAGAAGGAGAAGGAGAAGAAGGAAGGAGAAGAAGAGCAGAAAGAAGAAGAAGAAGAGGAAGAAAATTTTAGGGAAAATCTTCACCTAGGTAATTTTCCCTCATTCCAAATCCTCTGTTTTAATGATTAATAAAGGTTCTTGGCATGGAATTTGTTGGTAGATAATAGATCAAATGCCCGATTAGAGATTAGACGCTGACTGCTTTTAGATCAATTTGCGCCGTGCGGCTTGTCGCGCAGTTTTGATCTAGAAAACGAATTTTCCTGCGGGTCTTCCCAAAAGGAAAGTTGTAGAGGATTTCCAGATGTATCTTCTGTATGTTTTTCAAATTTTTCTACCGCCGGATCTGGGAGATACGGAGTCGGCAATACCGCTGTCCGTCAGGCGGACAGATTGGTACAGTCCGGCGGTAATCCGGATATTAAAAATAGTAAGCTAATTCTCCTGCGGGTCTTCCCAAAAGGAAAATTGTAGAAGATTTCCTGATGTATCTTCTATATTTTTTTCAAATATTTCTACCGTGGGATCTGGGAGATACGGAGTCGGCAATACCGCTGTTCGTCAGGCAGACAGATTGGTACAGTCCGGCGGTAATCCGGATATTAAAAATAGTAAGCGAATTTTCCTGCAGGTCTTCTCAAAATGAAAGTTGTAAGGGACTTCCATATTCATCTCCTGTATTTATTTAAAAATTTTATACTGTGGGATCTGGGAGATAAGGAGTCAAAAATACCGCTGTCCTTCAGGCGGACAGATTGGTACAGTCCGACGGTAACCCGGAGATTAAAAATAGTAAACGAATTTTCTGGACATGGCCGTAGTTGAGAAAGTTGTGGATAATTTAGAGATATAGCTTCTGTATAAATTTCATAATTTTTAAACCTCTGTGCTGTCGTTGGCACGCGTTTGAATACTGCTGCCCAATCTGCCAGAACAGAGTTCTTCCTCTGTTTTGGGCATTAAATTACATCTAGTTGTGATCCGAATAAAAATAGGTGTTCTACATGAAAATTGTAGGTTTTTAAGTCATAAATCCAGATAGGTATCATTTGCTGTATTTCGATTTATATTTTTAAAGATACGAAATTGTGAAGTAGTGCTGCTGCAGAGAGTATTATGTTGGTTTGTTCGGCAGAGTAGAGATTGTGCGGGTTTGGGTTTCTAGCGATGTTTTATATATTTATGTCGTGCTTGTATGCTGTGGTAGTATGCTGAGAGTTGTCTTATGGATAGGTGGTCTTGTCCCTGAGCGCTCTTGAATTTTGTTGATCTTCGCTTCGTCGGATTGAGGCAAGTGAATGTAGCGGTGGTTGCTACCGTTTAACTTGTTATTTCTTCTACTTGCAATTTACATTATTATCTTAATTTGATACATGATGTCATAATTGCATGATATTTTTAATTGTGGAGATGATAGCAAACATTGATATGTTGATATTATGCTAGTAGATATGTGGAATTCTTGCTTATTGATATAATGTGGACATAACATTAACATGTGGTGGATGTGGAGATGTTGAGAGTATGATAATGCTCCTTGTGGATGAATTAATGAGATTTATGAATTATCATATCATTCATGTCATATCATGTCATTTGCATATGTGGATGTCGTCAAGACTTAGCCAGCGACCAGACGATGCACATCGTATATTGCCGTAATACGATGCACCTCTTCGCCCGCGAAAGCATCGTATATTGCCGTAATACGATGAACTACAATTCCTACCCTGGCAAGAGTGATGTGGAGCATAGCATGAAGCATTCATATGCATTGCATTGTGGAAAGATCATTTGCATACATATGCAACATATTGTGGTGATGTTATTTTGTGGAATATACAACTTTCTAGTTGTAATGTGGAATTGGTTCATTTGAGCTATTTGTGGTATGATGATTGTGGATGTGGTCGTGGAATGAGGTTCGTCCCTTGTGTATGGTAAGAGTTTGTGGTTGTGGCATGAGATTCTTTTCACTTACATTAATTGTTGATAGTATTTGTGGATGAGAGAATTAATAAAGTAGTGAGATGATCATACATATGTTTTATTATCATTGATGGTAATTTGAGGTTGAGGATATAAACATTGTTATTATGGAAGAATAAATGTTGATGATTAATCTATTGTAGTTATGGAAGATTAAATGTTTCATTTGCATATAATTGTGGATAAAATGACTGCATTCATATGCCAATTAAATCTGAAATTGAAGAGGTATGATTCATGGAAGTTTATGGTGATTAATAATTATGGGCATGAATTGTGGTTGTAGTTGTATGGAATTATAAATGATGATGTGTAATTGTTTGTAGTTTGAATAACTTGTTAAACTGTTTGCTTGTCGAGATTTTATCTCACCCTTGCTTCCCCCCCTGGTGGACCTTGAGCATGCATTGGGAAGGGTAGAGTGGCACCGCACAGATGCACTTGGATGATAATCTTAATGCTGAAATAGAGTAGAAAGAATTCTAGTTATTGTTTAGTTATCATATTGATCAATGTTTCTCCTTATTAATGTTGAACATGGAAATGTTTCTTTGGTTATTATTGTTAAGTTGATTATGAATATTAAATTGTTCTCATTATTTTGTTTTTTACTAGTTGATTATGCTTACGCTTATATTATCCTGTTAATTAAATGTTGTCAGTTTAATTTATCTTGTAAATTGGCTAGTTGTAGAGCAGTTTTAGTAGCATCCCAGGGTATTGTGGATCCTGGGGTGTTACACACCACCCAAATTAAGATTGTCCGACAGGACCAATACAAACGAGAGTACAATAAGTTTGAGATGCTCGCTGGTGAGTCCTTGGATGAGTGCTTTGGCAAATTTCACAAGATTCTGAGCAACCTCCGAGTTGTTGGTCTCACATACCCAAACTCGGACAATGATCGTCAAATGTTGTCTGCCTTGGACCTGAGAGTATGAGAGATGAAAGTGACCACCATCAAGGACACAATAACTTATCGACTTTGACTCTTGATGCGTTGTATTCACACCTCAAGACTCACAAGATTGACATTGTCTCTTGCAAGTCAAAATCATAGTTGATGGCTTTGGTCACTGATCCCAGTTCTACTCCTAGAGCATCTTCTGATGGTGCTTCTGGTTTTTCTTTGGCTACTCTTTGCGGAGATGAGTGATGATCAATTTGAGTAGTTTCTAGAGAGTGAGCTAGCTCTCTTAGCCAGAAAATTTTCACATGCATACAAGAGGGTTAGAGAGAGAAAGAGAGAAGGTCCAGTGATCTGTTTCGAGTGTGTGGCCCCAACCACATTCGAGCAAACTGCCTCAAGCTAGAGAAGGGCAAGAACAACTACAGTGGTGTGAGCAAGAATGACTACATCAGCAAGAACCGCAACAAGAAGCCCCCAACTCGTGATCAAGGAAAGAAGTACCGCAACCTTGGCAAGGCCAAGAAGCTATTCCACCGCGTCCTCACCGCCTTCGACAACTTCGACTTCAGCGACATGGAAGGTTGGAGTGATGATAATGGCGAGGATGATCAAGACAAGAACACCAAGGACAGCGATGACTTCATCGGCATGTGCTTCATGGCTGACGAGAATGGCATCAGTGATGATGATATCTACAGCGACTCCAATGTGGTAGGTGGTTTAGAGAAGCTCAATGATGTTTTTCTTAAGCTAGGAAAATTTTATGTTAGATCTAGAGCTAGGTGTGGTGAATTAGAGAAGAACGTGGAGAGCTTGGCACGGGAGTTTACTTCACTTAGATATGTTTCCTCCTGTAATGATTGTGATGTTTGTACTTCTTTGCTGGATGATATGGAGAAGCTAAGGACCTCTCATGATAGTGTGATTACTGAATTGGATTTGCTTAAGGTGAAGAATGTTAGTCTGCTAGCTGAGATAGAAATGACTAGAGTAGCATCTACTTCATCTAATTATGTTGAGACTACATTTTGCACCTCATGTGAGGATAAGGACAATGCTTTTAGAGGTCTTTACACCATGCTTCTTGATCTGCCTAAAACTTGTGAAAGTTGTAATAATTTGAAGATTAACTTAAAGAAGGCAGATCATAAAATTACTGAAATGCAAGCTGCTTTGCTTGAGCCTGTTGCTTCTTGTGCCAACTGCCCAAAATAAATTACTGAGCTTAAATATGTTTCTAAATAACTTCAAGACATGTGTGAACACAATAAGAAAATGGTTCAATATGCTTCTAGACACCTATTAGCTCACCATGCAATAACTGTGAAAAACTAAAATCTGAATTAGTTGCATTGGATGATAAATGTGTGAAGCTAACTGAGAACTTACTAGAGAAGCCACAATCTGCTTGCTCTTTCTGTGCTGAGGTGGGGCAGAAGTCTAAGGACATGGTAGAGACTTTTAGGAAGAGCTACAGGATCAAATGGCTAGGATTAGAACTGCCTCTTGTGTGTTTTGCAAAGCCCTCAAGGTTGAGGCAGTCGTGCACAAGGAGAGATATGCACGTGCTATTCAATCTTCATTGTTGGTTCTTCTTCCTCTCCTTCGATGTCTCTTCTTCTTCTTCTCCTGCTCTTCATACACCTCTCTCTTTTGGGACTGTGAGTACCTAATGAACACTCTTGAAAGATTTATTAGAGGCAAGAAGAAGCCTAATCTTATTCTAGACAAATCTAAGATTTGCAAATTCAATCAAGGTCTAGGATATGATTTTTTAGAGGATGTGAGGAAGCATCCACCTGCTGTTGTCAAACCTATAGCAGCAGGTGTGATTGAGATTGCGCCCAAATCTAAAAAGGTTGAGTTTAAATATGTGGGCTTTGTCCAAGGGATTTCTGACAATAAGGAGTACCACCGGTGGTTCGACATCTCAGAAGGTGAAGCCTCATCATGCTGCTTCGACCTCCTAGAAGGTGAAGTATCATTGTACCTTCTGTCAGAAGGATGGACATAAAGTTGAGAGGTATTTTAAGCACACCAAGATCATGCGAAGAGACCGTGTTCGTGCTCTTAGGCGTATTCAGGGCCAGCCCCAGACTCGGACTGCACCTAAGACCAACACGAGGTCCAGAGTCATAGCAAACACGTCTGAGGTGTTTAGGCAGCGTTGAGGACTTGGTTTTCTACTCCTTCTATTTTTGGTCCTAAAGTTGCTTCTAGTTAGGATATCCGTCGTCCTAAGGACAAATCTCGTTTTTCCCATCGAGATAGCTATCCACCACATGATCAACATGTTGCTGTAGGTCAGAATTGCTTCTCAATAGTAGTCGGACCCAGCTATAGCTTCGGGTTTGTTCTCAGACCGTCTGGTTTTATGAGAGACGGAGAGCGTAGGGTAGTCAAAGGTCAATCATCTATGTCTGTGACTACTTCTCCTGCTCATCGTATGACTCAGTACTGGGTTCCCAAGTCTGTTCTCATTTACCCCAGTACTGAGCCACATATTTTGTTCTCTTGTTGACTCAGGTTCGCCGGGCTGGGAAGGGAGAGGTTTGGCTTGTCGACTCCGGTTGTTCTCGACACATGACCGGAGACTCTCGTTGATTCTCTTCCTTAGTCCGAGCTCCAGGTGATGAGACGATCACCTTTGGAGATGCTTCGTCTAGTCGGGTCATTGCTAAAGGTACTATGCGCATTAATGATTCTTTCATTCTTAAGGATGTTGCTTTAGTGAGTAAGTTGCGTTATAATTTGCTTTCTATTTCTCAGCTTACCGATAACAATTTCGAGGTAAGTTTTAAGAAAAATGCTTACAAAATTCTTGATTCTTCGGGGAGTCTTGTTTGCGGGATTTCTAGATTTGGGAGGTTTCTTGTGCTGATTTTGTCGATTCTTCTGGTGATTCTCTCAGGTTCTTAGTTGCTTCAGAGTCCGTGATCTCTCTTTTTGGCATAGGAGACTTGGTCACATTGGATTTGATCATTTGACTCGAGTTAGCGTCCACGGTCTCATACGTGGTCTGCCCAAACTCAAGATAGTCGAAGACTTAGTTTGTGCTCCTTGCTGACATGGAAAGATGGTTGCTGCTTCTGCCCCTAGTCACTGTGACTATGACCGATGCACCAGGAAACTTCTTCATATGGACACTAGTGGTCCAACTAGAGTGCAGTCGGTCGGTGGGAAGTGGTATGTTCTTGTCGTGGTTGATGACTTATCGAGGTTTTCTTGGGTATTTTTCTTAGCCTCGAAGGATGAGACATTCAGTTATTTTCAGGGTTTATTTAGTAGGCTATCTGTTGAGCTCCGTGGTGCCTTATGAGTGATCCACAGTGACAATTGCATGGAGTTCAAGAATTCCTACTTTGAGAAGTTCTGTGATGAGACATGTATAGAGCATCAGTTCTCTTCTCCGCAAGTCCCTCAACAAAATGGCATCATGGAGAGGAAGAATCGTTCCTTGGTCGAGATGGCCAAGATGATGCTAGATGAGTATGCTATACCTAGGAAGTTTCGGGCTGAGGCTATAGCCACCGCGTGCTATATTTGAAACAGAGTTTTTCTGAGGGCACACTTGCATCGCACTTCTTATGAGTTGAGGTATGGGCGAAAGACCAGTGTCTCACATTTTTGTGTGTTTGGTTGCAAGTGTTTTATCTTGAAGTCTGGGAACCTAGACAAATTCGAGTCACAATCTTGTGATGGTATCTTTCTGGGTTACTCGACTTATTCGCGGGGTTATAGGGTTTGGAACAGCGAAACTAGCAGAATTATAGAAACATGTGAGGTGACCTTCGACGAGGCCAGTCCTAGCACTAGGCCCGACATCTCAGGATCTATAGTGCAGTCTGAGACCATCTTTATGGATGATGAGGTCGATGGAGATGAAGGTTCCCTACCTAATTCAGTCCATCCTTCCCTTGAGGTGCCTGCATCTACCACTGTACCTCAGGGAGATCAGCCCATTCCTTCCAGTTCTTCTAGAGCTAGTGGCTCTGCTCCTACCTCCTCAGCTCATGAGGTAGAGGCCACTTGCTCTTCTCATCTAGGTCCTCCCCATCATATCCAGAATCGTCATCATTCAGAGCAGATCATAGGAGATCTTTTTGAGCGTGTCACGTGCTCAAATCTGGCTTGTCTCACTTCTGTGTCTATTTTGCCTTTCTTGCCTCTTTCGAGCCCAAGGATATCTGTCATGCTTTTTCTGATGAGTCTTGGGTCAATGCCATGTATGAAGAATTAGAAAACTTTGAGAGAAACAAGATCCGGTCGCTTGTTGAGTCCCCTAGCGGTCATAATGTCATAGGAACCAAGTAGGTCTTCAAAAACAAGCAATGTGGGGATGGGGTAGTCATTCGAAACAAGGCTAGACTAGTAGCTCAGGGTTTCTCCCATGTTGAGGGTTTAGATTTTGAGGAGACTTTCTTCTTTATAGCTAGGCTAGAGGCCATTAGAATTCGCTAGCATTCGCAGTGTCTAAGGGCTTCAAGCTTTACCAAATGGATGTCAAAAGTGCCTTCCTCAATGGGTATATTGAGGAAGAGATCTATGTTAGACAGCCTCTAGGTTTCGGGAACCCCAAATATCCAAACCATGTCTACAAGCTTTCCAAAGCTCTGTATGGACTTAAGCAAGCCCCTAGAGCTTGGTATGAGAGTCTTAAGTTCTATTTGTTGAGTCATAAGTTTGAGATAGGTAAGGTAGATAAGACCTTGTTCATTTGCAGGCATGGCAATGACTTTCTACTTGTCTAGATCTATGTGGATGACATTATCTTTGGTGGCTCTTCTCATGCTCTTGTTTCCCAATTCTCTGATGTCATGAGCACAGAGTTTGAGATGAGCATGATGGGCAAGTTGAGCTTCTTCATTGGTTTCCAAATTAAGCAGACACGGGAGGGTACATTCTTACATCAAGGCAAGTACACTCGAGACCTCTTGAGACGCTTTGACATGAGTGATGGCAAGCCGGTGTCAACACCAATGGCGACATCAACTTCACTCGATCCAGATGAGGATGGCGAGCTAGTAGATCAGAAGGAGTATCGCAGCATGATTGGCTCTCTCTTATACCTCACTGCCTTGAGGCCAGACATACACTTCGCTGTGTGTCTATGTGCTCGTTTCCAGGCATCTCCTCGCTTATCGCACCACCAGGTGGTGAAGCACATCTTCAGGTACCTTCAAGCTACCATGGACTATGTATTTGGTACTCTTCAGCTTCCTGCCTTTCCCTTAGAGATTACTCTGACACAGACTTTGCTGGCTGTAGGATAGATAGGAAGAGCACTTCTGGCACTTGCCGATTCATTAGCACTTCTCTTGTCTCTTGGTCTTCTAGGAAGCAGTCCAGTGTTGCACAGCCCACCGCAGAGACCGAGTATATTGCAGCCGCTAGTTGCTGCAGTCAGGTGCTTTGGATGGTTTCGACCTTGCGGGACTTTGGGTTAGTCATAGATAGTGTTCTACTCTTCTGTGATAACACTTCTACCGTTAACATTGCCAAGAACCCAGTGCAGCACTCTTGGACCAAGCACATTGATATCAGATATCATTTTCTTAGAGATCATGTGGAGAAGGGTGACATAGTGCTTTAGTTTGTGGAGATTAACCACTAATTGGCCGATATCTTTACCAAGCCTTTAAATAGCTCAAAGTTTTTTACCTTACGGGGAGAGCTTGGAGTGGTCTGTCCTTATGGGTTATTGTGAGGGGGAGCTTCTTTCATCTTATGTATCATGTTGTTCATATGCTCCTGTTTCATTTTGTTGCATTTCTTTGGGTGCATTGGGATAGTCTTTCTAGTATAGACTAGAGTGTTTTTCTTTCTCAGTTGCTAAGACTTCCTCCTGTTATCTTATGACTCTAGGATGCTACTTATTAGTTGTGTCTCTTCTCACTAGGTTGAGTTCACTCACTTCTTATAGGTCTAGCAAGGGTTGGGCCCCCTTGGGTAGACAGGGAATGTGTTTACTCCCTAGTGTGTTAGATGACCAACTAATAGTCCTAGAGTCATATGGGGTTGATGAGAGTCAGTCTGAGCCTTGATATCCTATGTATCTTATCTATACTTTAAGGACTGTCATTTCTTCTTTCTGTCCAATCTTCTCTCTTCTTGCTTATTGCTTTGGTTTAGGGGGGTTCATTTGAGTTTTTCTAATGCTGACATAACTCAACTTGGACCGAATTGTTTCACATGCTGAGGGGGAGCTGGATTTTCTTGCATTTCATGACATTTAATTTCAACATTGTGCATTGTAGTATAATTACATGGAGCCTTGATTATTATCCCTACATGACATGATGAAATTGCATTACATCTTGCCATGAACTGTGCTAGGGTGCTAGATTTATCATAACTTTCTATGTGTAGCCTAGTCTTTGCCATGATAGCTTGAGTAAATGTGCACCGAATTTTTTCTATTTAAGCCCTTTTTTTGAAAAATATTCACATTTAGACCCCGGTGGTTTTAATTCCGTTTTGGACCTGGGGTCTGGAGCCGTGGATCACGGCCGAGGTAACACGCCCGGCGCCGTGGACCACGGCTCCAGGCCTGTGCCCCGCCAACAGTGCCCACCCGCGTGGCGCCGACGTGGCGGCTCGGCCGCCGTGATCCACGGCTCCGACCTCGGCGCCGTGACTCGGAGCTCCGACCTCGGCGCGTGGATCTTGGCGCCGAGCTAGCGGCATTTACCCGTCGGCGGGCCGAACATTCATTTCGCGTCGCACTGAGCTCAGCCCGCCCTCGCCAGGACCGCCTCCCGGCCACCGCCTCCCTCCGCCCCCGGCCTCGGCCCGGCCGCCTCCCGGCCTCCTCCCGCCCGCCTCCGGCCCGCCGCCTCCCGCCGCCTTCCGGCCCCTGACGCCTTCCGGGCCCCGCCGCCTCCCGGGCGGGCAGCGCCTCCCCCACGCCGCCTCCCGCCCGCCACCGCCTCCCGGCCCGCCTCCTCCCGCCCGCCCGCCTCCCGCCCCTCCCGCCCGCCGCCTCCCGCCTCCCCGCCTCGCCGCCACGCCGCCTCCCGCCCTGCCTCCCGCCCCCCGCCCTCCCGCCCCCGCCTCCCTGCCCCTCCCGCCCCAGCCCTCCCCCCGCAAGCCTTCAAGGTGAATGTCTAGTATATCGTGAATTTTGGCTTTGCACAGGCCTCTGCTTTGGCCGAGCAAATGACAATTAAGATGTCTTGTTGTTTGTCTTAGAAGTAGAATGAAATCGAGCGATGAGAGAGATCGAACATAACAATCAATGGAGCAACGAGGAGAAGGTGACTGCAGGGGCAGTGAACGAATTGAATGGTTGGGGGGCTCGTGGCGTTGGTTTGGTTGGAGAGAAATGGGAGCAGGAGTGAGTGTGACTGCGTGTGTAGCTAATTAAGCTAGTGATGGATGGGAGGGAAACAAGCTCATAGGGACAGAGATACTATACGTACGTACTGGAGTATATATATGAAGAACGCAACTCTCGCTGTCTGTCTGTCTGTCGCATGTGTTTGACTTCAAAAAGACAATGTAGGCTGCATATTATAACCGAAAATCTCATGTGACTATATCTCGATCCTATTAGATATATAGATGTTTGAACAAGAGTGCGCTTATATTTGTTTGAATGGGAAAGGGTTCATTTAGACAAGTATGATATTAAATAAAAATCTCATGTGACTATATAGATGTTTGAATGGGAAAGGGTTCATTTAGATATTTTATTGCTTAAACAAGTATGCATGTGATTTATCCAAAATTTCGCTTAAAGGTATTAATTTTGGTTTTGTGTATGAACTAGATGGACAACCTAGTGAACCTTTATCATGGAGGCAGCAGACAAGTGATGATTATAGAAATGTTCAATTTGTTGAAATGCAAATGGTGCCTCGATATTCGGTGATCGTACCGTCGCTTAGTGAGTTGGTTGCTAGGGCTCTGGAGAAGCCGCATTGTCATGGAAACGAGGAGAGCATCACAGTTGAGGGGTTACTTCACTTGTTCGAAAGACACAATTCTCGTGCGGTTGATCTTAATTGGTTCGAGGATGAGTGGGACAAATATGTCAAATTGGTTATGAGGAATGAGTTAAAATGTTTGGACGTTGTTGTGCGGAAGGTGTCCATTGATCCCACCACTCACGGTTATTCACCGTAACTAGGTGATCAGCACCTTGACCCTCCGCTACGGATCTTGCGGTGGATGTGGAAGAAGTGCCCGAGGTGCCCGATGCTCTATCTCGCCCGAACGAGGTTCGACACTCAACCGCTCGAGTTGAATGTCGGATCGATGATGTTGTGGCGGCCCCTCAGGATCATCCCAGTAAGTGTCGAGCCACACTTTAGCCTTTTCCCGTCATTGCTGTTTTTTTGTCTAAATCCCATCGTTTCGTGCTTATGATGCGTGAGACATTCCCGATAATGTTGGTGTTCCTCCGCTGCTCCATCCGCAACGTTGAAGAAGTATCGAGGACTCCAACAAAGGTGGATGTTCAAATTGTGGATGATCCGCATCCTTACGAGATCGCAAGGGCCGTTGATTCGACGATGACCGCCCTTTTGGACAAATGACCGAAAGTGATATTGAGCCGATCAGCGTTATTGCCTCGGCCGGATCCATCGCTTCATGAATTCACGATCTTAGGCATTCTCATGGGGCTTATGCAGAAGGAAGGGATGACGAGCTGCTAGATGCTCCTGAGGCCGGTTCAAGCATGACAATTGAGAAGGGTATGATGTTTGAGGACTTGTCTGCATTGAGAAGGTGGTCGCAGGAGTATGCAAGGATTCGTAAAAGGCCATTCAAGGTGAGGCATTCTTATGTGGAGCGGAGGTACACAGTAAAGTAGAAGGAAACATGTGAATGGAGGGTTTGTGCTAGGAAATGTAAGGACACGGAAAGTTCAAGATCACAAGAATCGTTGGCCCACACACTTGTGCCAAGCGAGCTCAAACAAGCATCGGCAGCTGACCTCTACCATTATTGCCAAGTCATCGTGTCACATAGTAAAGGGAGAACCCAATATGAAGGTGAAGACACTTGCTGGGATTGTTAAGGAGAAATTTGGATACGAGATAAGGTATGGAAAAGCATGGAGGGCAAAGCAACGCATCTGGAAGATGATATATGGGGACTGGAAGATGGGTACTTGCGCTGCCAAGACTCTTCAATGCAATCAAAGCGGTTAATCCAGCATGCATTATGAGTACGTCCCAAACCAAACGAATGGACTCAAGATGGGATGCGATATTCTTCCGTGCTTTCGGTGCTTTGCTCACCCATCGAGGCCTTTCGGCATTGTCGTCCCGTCGTCTCCATTGATGGTACGCTTTTCTTGGCGGTACCAGGCACACTGATAGCCATTTCATGTGACGCAGACAACGCGTTGGTTCCTTTGGCGCTTGCTTTGGTTGAGAGGAGAACAAAGACACCGGGATGGTTCTTGCGGCTGCGTCGAGGCACGTGGTCGGCCCCGGTAGGGAGGTGGGTGTCATATCCGATAGACACCGGGCATACTTGTCGCCGTGACAGAGCAGATACCGGGTATGCAGCTTTGCACCACAGGTGTACTCGGCATCTTGTCGAGAATCTACTCCGTAAGGATGGTACGAAGGATAACTTTCCTCCTGCTCGAGGAGGTCGCTAGAATGCTAGAGGTCAAGTTCTTCCGTGAAAAGTTGAGCAACTTTATCATCGCAACAAACGCAGAAGGTAGACAAGTGGTTGACGGATTGATGAGAGATGTCGACAAATGGACAAGGGCTCATGACGACGGTGGTCGGAGGTACGAGTTTCGCATAAGCAACATGGCCGAATCCTTCAATAGTTTGCTTAGGGGTATACGTGGTATGCCCGTCAATGCTATCGTATCCTTCACCTTTACAAGCTTGTTGCCCGGTTCAACGAAGACACGCACATGCAATGGCGCCACAGAGTAAACAAGTGAGATGGGCGCCAAAACCAAGCGCCACCTTGAAAAGGCAAAGGCTAGGGCCGAGGCACATGAGGTACATTGTTTTGACAACGCCACGGGCACTTACGAGGTTGTAGAAAGGGTGGTACAACGACCGATGGAGAGCTCCTACCGACGAGGAGGCATAAGGTTGTCCTTATTGCTTTCTCATGCACATGTGGTAAACCGAGGCGCACCACTTTCCATGTTCTCATTATGTGGCAGCAGCGAGGCATCGCAACTTTGACTACGAGCAAGATACCCGGGAGTTCGGTGTTGACAACCTTGTGCTTACGTGGTCTCCCGCTTCGAGCCTTATCGGGATGAGGGAGAGTGGCCACCGCACACCGCCCAAATACATTGCGGATCCGGTAGCCGTTGGAACAAACGTGGAACCGTGAAAAGGACGAGACACAAGATGGTTATGGATCGCCTTCAGAACAACGAGGCGAGGAGAGCAACCCCATTTCTTACTAACCCCGAGCGTAACCAATGTAGCGTATGTGGTAGACTTGGCCACAATTCACGCACATGCCATTGGCCACTTAGTCAAAAGTAGTGCTTGTTATTCGTTATGTTTCATAGTTCGCCTAGTTTTTTTTCATATGTAATTTGCTATGTTTCTTATTTAATTTCTTATTATTTCCATATTGTATGCATGTTCAATTTTTGTTTACTTCTATGTTGGACCGACAAAATCAATTTTTTTGTAGGATGGCGCATTCCACCGCTAGACGCGCACTACGAGGAGAACCACCGAGGACGGCTCACCGCGGAGGGATGGTAACGCTTCATCACTTCTTGTACAATTAATGATTTATGTTGATGCATTAACAAAAAGTGTTCTATTCTATACAGAGTTGCCCATCCTTCGCCCTCGAACCCATGACGGGTTCCTCGGACATGCGGACGACGAGAGGTACACCCCTTCCCGGAGAGGGTCGGCCTAGACGCCATCTCTTACTGTGTTCGCGTGGGTTGCCCACCTTCAACCCCCGCCATCATCGCACCGATTGATGTGTATTATCCTAAACCATTGCTCCACTTGCATGTTCATTGTTGGTCGGCTATGTGCGCCTCAAATTCTCCGACATGTACTCTTTTTGTATCGTAGGTGGAGGCCGAGACTCACAGCTTCCACCTCCCTTTCGGTGAGATGACTATTACGCCCAGACACTCGGAAGATCCTTGGTGTCGCCATTCACTACCGCCCGGTGATCGGACCGCGCGTGCTCATGGTTGGAGAGCCCGAGTAGAGGCCTTCCTGATTGAGCTTCCTCGCCGAGGCGCCCATCGCACTTCCGAATTTCGATCACATGGCTCCGGCAGATTTTTGCAGAGTGTCCCGCACACGCGACGAGCGAGCAGCTGCCTACTACTGCAGTAGGGGTGGATATCGAGCCAACTCGTCGCCTAATCGAGCTTTTGCTAAAATTGACATAGTTTTATTTAATATCATTTTACATGTAATTGCGGCATGGATACGCACTTGTTTGCGCGTTCTCTTCCCGACGGCACGGGGACAACAAGGCCCGTCGGATGTACATCCACCGCCTCACCGACCGGGACACAAGCAAGACATGCTGGCTTCCGGGTGTTGGCGTTCCTTTACCGCCACCTCTGCGAGGCGTGTCGCCGAGTTCGCCGAACGCGACAAGAGGTGGTTGCCTTTACCTCCTCCACCGTGGATGTGGTGTCGTCTACAGCTGGTCGTCCCACGCCTCCTCGTCCGTGGTTCGCAGAGGTTCCTCCTCACCGACGTCCGACACTTGCATATCTTTGGGACCAGGTCTCAGTGCCCTACGCCCGGTTTGCCAGTTTGGTCTGAGGCACCGTGGCCGATGGCGCATTTCTCCACGTCTGTGGCCTTGCACAAGTAAGTGGCATGCAATTTCAATTCTAACCTTGGATTCCAATTGCACGTAACTTTTCTATTTTTAACGCTTGGTTTACGTGACGGCGATTTGATCGCTCGGCGACGTAAGAAGGTCACAGACTTGAGCAAGACCACCACGTGTACGCTTGAGGAGTGGGGACACTTCGTGACCACGTGGAGGACAACGACGAGCCGCACAAAGAACGAACTTCCGGCGGTACCAAGTTTGGTACCGGCGTGGGACGCGGTCCAAGCTTAAGGGCCAATGGACTGGGATGACTACGCCGACATTGCGTCCCCGGCGACGAAGACACGTCAGACGACCACCGACTCGCCTTGGGACGCAGTGGAGACGGCACCATCCGGACCGTGTGGTAATGTTCAATCTCATTGTTTATTTTCCAATAGATATAAATATCACTACATACAACAAATTATTCATTCTTTTGCTTGTTTGCGGTGGCAACACATCAAGCAATCCGTGACACAGACATAGAGCATTTCTCCGGGATACGGCGACGCCAGACGCTTACCTTCCTAGAGGTATGCTTCGACAAAGCCACTTACAAAATTAGTACGTAATATCTTCGTATCTTGTTGGTTAACAAAATGTTGGATGACGAGGCTAGCGGTGTCGCTCACGCCGTGCGGCTAGTCGTTGTGGTTGCAAGACCGCGCTGGGAGGGACGTACACGTGCTCGCGACACGATCGCACGGACCCGACTCCGGCGAGGGTCTTACACGACACGAGCTCATCCCCACGAGCGACACTTTCCCCGACGAGGGGTGAGGACGACGACGAGGTGGAGCGGCAGACTTACGATGAGATAGGCCCGCCTCACTGTAGGCGCCCCGAGACTCACCTTCACACTGCACGCAGACGCCAGCCAGCCTAGCCCTACACCTGTGCACCGACGCCCTTGGTAAGGGTAAGGGTAAGGCTAGGAGGCAGTGATATTTATGTGTAGGCTTGTGGGTCGTTGTATATATGTTGTAATGATACTTTGTTGTCCTATAATTCCTGCAATGATTTTATGTTTCCTGCAAACGACTGCAAAAGGTAGTGATACGAATTTATCGCTTATTAATTTTTGCTTCCTGAATCCGAAACGACTCCAAAATAGCTTGACGACAACATAGCATAAAACATTACCAACATACACGAGGAGAACCTCCAGCACTACAACTTGAGGATAACAATAATCACAAGAAACAAAATAGCACACAACATTAAATTTATCTTCCACTCTAGTCCGTCGAACGCCCACGACAACTCTCATGGCGAACATTGCCCGTCCTATTGCCTATTTCATCATCCCACACCTTAATCGATAATGACTTTGCCCAGTTACAATACGAAACAACACATACATTGCACATACAGAATTTATGGAAAGTAGTACACCCAACATTTTAATTCAACACAACAGCCCTACCCCACAAAGATCAACACGTTGATACAAATACATGAACTAAAATACGACACAACCATAACCCTCATTACCTACATGCCAAACGAGCCTCGTGGCACCCACATGGAGAATTGCCGAGGGGTCGCCTCGGACGTGGTCGTCCGTCGTGGTAGTGGCATGCACATATGCAGCTCGGGTTGGCGCAGCAACATGTGGGATCATAAGAGCTTCCTATATTCACGACCTCCTCGTTGCCTCTCTCGCGTTGCATCTGTTCGCGGAGGTCGTTGTTCTCCTCGTGAGACTCTTCATTCGGTACTCCAAGTCCCATATTCGAGTCCATAATGTAGCCACATAACGATCAAAATACCGCTCATGAGGAGGGTCGATCCAATGGAGAAGTCGATTTTGCCATCTCGAAAAAAAGGACGGTAAACTTCGAGGGTCCATAAGCCATAATAAATGTAATATTACTAATTTGTACCCCGGAGCGTGAGCATCGGAAGAAACGTCGCCCGCCATCGTTCGGGCCATCCAAGATCTGCACGACCGCGTACTCATTGTGTATGCATTTCGGCCACGCTGGTTGAGCACGCCGGCTTGGTATCAATCGGTACTGTGGACCGAACATATCCCTCCTTTCCAAGGGAATGTCTTCCTTCGGTGACCCAAATCCCATCGCCCTCGGCTTCGACATGGTTGGCTTCACCACGAATATAGGAAGCTCAACCGTGTTGGATTTACAATGTCATGGGACCCCAACCGTGCTACTTATAGCAAAACGGGCAGCTTCATGCAAAGGACCACAAAAAAAGATAACAGCCTGTACATACTTGACGAAAGGGCCATCTTTACATTGAGATGTGACAATACATGTCGCTTTCCACGTAGACGCCAAAAAAGGGCACTACACTCAGTGAGATGACAAACGGGCGCTTTTGAAGTGAGATGACAAAACGGGGCCAGTACTTATCCCACCCAAGACTACTCCTGACCCTGATGACAAGAAGCCAATTGAATGGGATGAGAGAGATAAGATCCCTTATCCGGATGTCAGTGAAACCCGATGACTGGATGACATAGGCCTATAGCGTAAAACAACGTAAAAGGCTATGTTGTACCAAATAAATTGAATGGTCCAATCTCGAAAAGGCTACGAACTACTTAATTTATTACGAGACCGTAGTCTCGAAAAGTCTACATAGGGCCATTTATTGCTACACTGGAATCCAGGAAAAGCGAAAAGATCCTCTCCATGGACTATGCCCACTGCACCAGATAACCTGCCTACATAAAGGCCTCATATGTGTTCCATACCACATCTCCTCAACACATCACAATACCACGACATCTCCTCAAGACATCACAATACTACCACATCTCCTCAAGACATCACAATGTCTTCCTGGAGCTCCGACCCATTTGGAGTGCCGGAGTGGCATGAGCGCCCGAAGTGCCATTGCGGCTTTCGGACAATGTTGTGCGTCTGGACGGATCCAGTAAAACGAGCCAACTACGGCCGTAGGTTCTTCAAGTGTCCAGACCTGGATGACGACTTCGTGGTAACGACGACAACTAAATCCTTTGTTTCTCGTTTTCGTTTTTCAACTTGATCCATGACATCTACCACCCCACACACAAAGCTTGCGGGTTCCTCGAATGGGTGGATCGGTGCCACAAGATGGCTACGGAACCCGCCAATGCGGTGGAAAACAAAGGACAATACTTTTCCAAGATGACTCAGCTCATGAGGTGGAACGACAGATGCGGCTTGAGCAAGAGCGCCGCGTTAGGGTGGACCAAATCCGTCTTAAGGGCAAGGAGGATGAGCTGCAAAGGACGCGGGAGCAGCTAAGTCTGCGTGAAGCCGCCATCAAGCGTCAGGAGGAAGAGCTTGAAGCTCGTGAGGCAGCTCTCAAGACCAAGAGTGACAGGAAGAAGGATGCAGCGGAGCCATCTTCAGGGCGCGACAAAAAGGGGAAACAACCACGCTACACACAGTAGACATAATGTAATAGATCCACGCTATCTACGGTCTTTGTAATCCTATTATTATGCATTGTATTGTGTTTGCCTAGTCAGATCGATCGCACTTGAGACTACCGGTATGACGGTATTTAAAAGAGTGCATAATGTTGCCCACCCATGCTTGCTCCAAAGAATTAGTGTTTGACCATTCAGTTCCCTACTTACGAAAAAGTTACAAACATTATTACCATACTAGCACCCGAAATTTTCAGATTGAACACAACATCAAAAAATGTAGCAGAAAATTATGTTTCACACACTTCATCATTTTATGAATGTTTCCAAAAACTACGGATTATTTTGAAGGCGCCGAGCTGGAGCGCCACCGGCTGGTTTGAATTTTTCACAGCTCGGCGCCACGTTACACGGCTCCGAGGTCGGCGCCAAGATCCACGGCGCCGAGGTCGGAGCCACGAGTCACGGCCCGAGGTCGGAGCCGTGGATCACGGCGCCGAGCTCGCCACGCCGGCCGCCACGCGGTGGGCACTGGGCGCTGGCTCTGTCTCAGAGTCGTGGTCCACGGCGCCGAGATCGCAGTTACCTCGGCCGTGATCCACGGCTCCACCCCCGGGTCCAAAACGGAATTAAAACCACCGGGGTCTAAATGTGAATATTTTTCAAAAAAAGGGCTTAAATAGAAAAAATTCGGAAATGTGCACAACTTAATTTAAATCATGTCCTATTAAATCTTGTGACTAGTCTGGCTCTAGTTATCCTCTTATGATTTATGCCATGTCAAATAGACTGAGTTGATTCTTGAATTTATATTGAGCTATGCTAGTCATTTAGTGAAGCATGAGTTAGTACTAAATCCAGAAATGCTTTTTGTGCGATAAAACTGATCTCACCAATTCTTTCTCATGAGACGGCTTGCCACTCCACTAAGCATGAACTAGGCATAAGGCTTGAGATCTAGCATATGGCTAAGCAACAAGAAAAGTGGTTGAAAATAACCATGAATTTCTGAAAAACGTCAAATGTGCTAAAATTTGCTCATTTACAAAACTACCAAGTACTTGAATAATTGTCTCACTCTTGAACTTATAGCATTCTAAACTGACTCAATGATAGCTTCCTGGTTCCACTTAGAATATTGACATGTCTTGACTGACGTTTGGATATCTTTTTCTAGACTATGATCTTGAGTGACTTGTCATATTAATCAATTCATCTAATTTCAGAATATGGCTTATTTGGCTTTAGCTTGCCTATACATGATTTGTCATAATCTAGATAGCACTTTCTGTTGTTATGGCTTGGTGTAATACTTAGAAAGTCATTTTGGATAATCTTTATGGCTCCTAATGCTTAAAATGAATAAAATACAGTCACTCCATTTCACTCATGCTCTATTTTTCTCCATGCAACTGATGATTTTATTACCAAAAGGGGGAGAATAATGGAGAAAAAGCCATAAAAGGGGGATGGTTTGGAACTTTTGAAGAAAACTTGCTCTTTCTAGTTAATTGCTTTCCTCCAGTTCTCTTTTGTCAACATGGTCATAAGTTTCCTTTTCACTCCTTTTAGACCATGTGTGACTTTTGTAACTTCTTGCTTCTCTTTTCAAGAACAAACTCATTTTCATGCTTTTTCTGTGTTTGTCAATATACTCATCAAGGGGGAGATTGAGAGACCACGTGCAGGTGACCCCATATTTGTGAAGAGTAATTGACTCTTGGTTTAGAGAGATTGAGTTTGGCTTTTGAGGTCTATGCTCTATCTGTAAGGTCTTAAGCTTTTGCGACTTTGTCAGAAGTTGCTCTTATAATCACGTGGTCGGCAGTAGCATTTACGACCACGTTGTCGGCAGCGTCGTGGTCAGTGGGATTTTACGACCACGTTGTCGTAGTGGATTTTATGACCACGTTGTCGCAGTGGATTTTACGACCACACTGTCGCAATAGATTTTATGACCACGTTGTCGCAGTTGATTTTACGACCACGCGTCGCAGTGGATTTTATGACCACGTTGTCGCAGTAGATTTTATGACCACGTTGTCGTAGTGGATTTTATGACCACGTTGTCGCAGTCGATTTTACGACCATGTTGTCGCAGTCGATTTTACGACCACATTGTCGCAGTCGATTTTACGACCTGGTGGTCATAGCTGGTTTTACGATTTGGTGGTCGGTAGTCGGTTTTACAACTTTGTAGTCGACTGAGGCTTTCACGACTTCATGGTTGATAGTCGTAGCTCGATCGCCGTGGTCAATAGTCATAGATCTGACTGGTCGTGGTCGTGGTCGTAGAACTGACTGGCTGTGGTCATAAGTCGTAGATCTAACTGGCAGTGGTCGATGGTCGTAGATCTGACTGGCTGTGATCGATAGCCGTAGATCTAATTGGTTGTGGTCGTAAGTCGTAGCGGCTTGTGATGGTCATAGCATCTGTCTTCATGGTTGTAGCGACCTGTGTGGTGGTCATAACGACCGCTTTGTGGTTGTAGACAAGCTGGGAAGTCTCCTAGGGCTTCGACTACATCATGTCAAATGCATACGAGTGGTCGTAAGTGGTTTAAGACCAGTTGTTTTACTATGATTGTTCACTTGAATATTCTCTCATATATGCAGACTGATGAATCGTGCATTGTGCGGTGCTATGTGATGCTTTGCTTGTTTGTGATGGTTGTAGGACTTTGGAGCTAGGTCATGGTGAGGCATGGAAGAACCGGGACTAGGCACAGAGAGGTGTTGAGGTCCAGAATGGTCGGGAAGATGCCAAAGATGACTAGGCTTGCAAGGTGGCTGCAAGGATTGGATAGCAAGGAAATGGAAAGCTTCCAGGAAGGTGCAGAGGGGCATTTTAGAGAAATGCTCAAGATCTGCAAAAAAGGCTTTCTATTAAAGCTGTCTCTGTCAAAGCATTCTTGTCTCGTTGTGTTAGCGGGTAAAGCATGCGTGACAAAACCCAGTGGTAGGTAGGGGTTAATGGGTCATTCTTGGTATCGAGAGACTATAAATAGTGATAGGCGGCTTCCCATCCATACTAAGTCTCTAGGTTTTCTTTCTTTCATGAGTTCTTGTTTTCGGTGTTGGAGCGCGTGTGCTCCTGGTCCTCCTGGATGGAGTGACTGTAGAATCAACTCCTAGAGCAATATATCATCTTTTGATCCATATCAGTGTATAATCATCTACGTGGAGTTGAGTTGGTTTTGTTTGCTATGGTTATTTCCTCTTTGTTCTTCAGGTTGCTTTTCTTCTCTTGATCTGAGACTTCGTTCTTGGTTGTATTGTTGATGATCTGACCTGCCTGGTGTTGAGAAATCTTACACGAAGCCAGTTTGGCTATTCTATTCTCACTTGCATGGTCTGATTGTCCTCTTACCCTCTTAGTCTCTGTTTTGGGCGTTCACCGCGATTTCTTGTGAAGATCTCATTTTAGTTGATAAGTTTTCAATTAAAATTCAGAGCAACCTCTTGAGATACCCACCTTCTTGGGTGTAGAATCTCTTGGCCAATTGTTCCTTGAGTCGAAAATTATCTGGAATCTTGAACGTGTGGTCGTGATAATCGAAGGTTATCACAGATGGTTTGTGAGCCGTCTGTAATAAAATAACACAAACGGTTTGTAACTAGAACCGTCTGTGAAGAAAACTATTACATACGACTTGAACCACAAACCGTCTGTGATACTCACACATCATAGACGGTTCTAGTTACCAAACCACCTTTTCTTTTTCCCGTATTCGTTTGAATTGTTTGTGATGGGCTAACCTGTTTTTCTATTTTTAATTTTTTTTGTTTTAATTACGTCAAATAAGTTACCATCAGCTACAGTGTAATTTCAGTCAACTATAGTGCAATTTCAGGCATAAGTCATCTTTTTTCAACCCAAATGAGTGGCCTCATGTCTTTTATATCTCAAATCAAGCTCAATCTGAGCAACTTCCTTCAGTGATTCAGTATTCTTCTCTACACCTTCCTTTTGAGCCTTGGTATCATTTATCCCTTTAGTTGAGATTTTAATTTCATTACCGAAACTCTTGATCTTGTCGTGTACTGCCAGTGTGGCATTTACCACCGCCGTTGTTGCTGCTACTCGAAGCACTAGAGGTGATGAGGGTGGTGACTTGAGCGAGCTAGTTGCCGTGGGCATCCTTCAACTCATCGAGGAGGAGGGCACACCTAGATGAAGCTCGGGAATGGCGTCATCATGGGAAGGAGGAAGGCCAAGTGTCGGTACTTGGGATTCATGCCCTTGATCATTGTGAGAATAAGGGTTTGACCGTTGATTTCCTGGCCAATGTCACGGATCGCGTCAGACAAGGTCTTGATCTTTTGGCAGTAGTCCATGGCGGACATGTCTCCTTGAATCAGGTTGCTAAACTCGGCTTAGAAGTAGATTTCTCGGGTGTTCTTATTGTCCCGAAAGAGGTTCTCGGTGGACAGCCAGACGGCCGCGACGAAGGTGGGGGGGCCATGACAATGTAAAGAATCTCCTGGGAGATAGAGCCATAGATCGAAGAGAGGACGGTTCCAATAGAAATTGTGTTTGGAAGAACCAACCCACTTAAGGTGGGCATCAAGCTCGAACTTGCTGATGGCGACCTCGAAGAGGGCACGCCGCTTGGCATAGTTGGATTTGGAGAGCTTGAGGGTGATGGGAACGAGGGTCTTGATGTTGGTGATGCTGATGGTCTGTGCCCATAGTTGGGTGTGGGCGGCCATGGTGGCATCAGTGTCATCGCCCATGGAGGTACTGTTGAGAGGTGGTTGGCTGCGATCAGGAAGAAGATGGCACACACAAGAGAGAGGAGTGGAAGGGTAGACGGATTCAGGGGATCAAATTAGCATCTGATACCATGTAAATTTGGGAGAAGCCACACATATGGCACTAGAAATATGGCACATATATCATGAGTTAGTTGTATAGGATAAGATCTCTACAACCGATGTGCAACCATATACATACAAAGATATCGAAGATATGTTAGGTGGGTTTCTATCTATGCATATACTTGGAATACAAGTACAACTAGCATGGTTATGACCTGCATAGATTGGCGGCTCTTTAGTCCATGGAAACCACATGTATCATCAAAATCACCGTATATTAAATTAAATTATGCACACTAAGGGAGCGCAAATTACCTTGTTTATGTATCACTACTACAGAAAACCGTATTACAGACGGTTCAGAAACGTCATCACAGATGGTTTTGTGAGCCGTCTGAATTTATGGGTCAATAATGATACGAGGTTATCACAGACAGCTTTCGAACATCTGTGGTGCAAATATCACAGACGGTTTTTAACTAAAAGTTTTTAGTTAAAAACCGTCTGTACTATTCTCTTCTAAATCTATTTCTATTTGTTGACTAGGCTCAGGAAATGCTAGCCATGCCCTCTGAAACAAGCAGATCAACATGTATATGTATACATCCAATTCACATCTCAATTCATTTTACAAACATAAAACATCCATTTCGCAAAATTTTTTACAATATTGTGTTCCACTTTGCTTTGGTTTATATGTTGATTGCCGGCTGTATCTATGCTATCATAACTAATCTATGATACTGAATTAGACTAAATATTGATTCTTGCTTACCTGCAAGTTCTGTGGTTCCTAATCAGAAATCCATGCATTTTGTTGATGATTAGCCCGTTCTTCGTATCTTCATCTGTTTGACAATAAATATCCTCAGTGCAGCATCTTATTGGAGGAACTATCATATTGAGAAACAAGGATTTTATTATTCTTTATAGGGGCAAGGATTTCCTTCCTGGTGGAGTTACTCAATCTGTTATTGAACGAGAGGCTCAGGTACATCACCAGCAAGTGAAGGAAGAGGAGGCCCGATTTAAGGTGATCGACTCACTTCAGATGTTCAGCGGTTTACCATCTGAAGAAAGTTCTGTAGGAACTTTCAGAGAGTATCAGGATATCCAAGTTAACCATCTACATGAAACAACTGAAAACAAGGCCATAATCTAACTAGAGACCGACAAGCATAGATTGGAAATGGAACTGAAAGACGAGGAACGGAGGCTTTCCATTGTATGCCCTGATCAGACACATCTTGTGCTTTTGTTTGAAATTCTCAACTTCTAATGGTAACATAAGACTGGTATGTATTGCAGCTTACCAAGAAGATCGAAAGATCCAATCAGGTGCTGGCAAAGCTTCGTAGTTCTTGAAACCCTTCAGAGCAATCTGCAGACAAGAGAACTCTTGGCAAAGGAGGAAAGGGGGATATTCCGAAAGATTGGCCTAAAAATGGACGAACATGTGCTCATTGGTATAACTTTTCGCATTTAAGTATAGTATTTTGTGTCCATATGTGCTCTTATCCTAGTGCTTGTGACCAAGAAAATCTATTAATCTTTCTCTGATCATAAAAGCTATTTATATTTTGTTTTCCTTCACAGGAAGACGTGGTATCTTAGATGGTGTAATTGAAGAGATTCATCAACACTGGAAACATAAAGAGATTGTGAAAGTAATGTCCAAGCAGAGTCAAGCCTGCCAAATAACATACACATCGATGCTGCTTGAGGTTGAGGCAGGAGGAATATTGATAGCAGTAGAAAAGCTCTCAAACAGCCATGCCATAATCCTTTACCGTCGAAAGAATTATCGCTGCCCAACAAAATCATCACCCAGTAATCTCCTGACTAAAAGAGAAGCATTACGAAGATCAATTGAGATTCAACGACGAGGGGTAGGGATCCACATAATTTTTCTCTCTTTTGAGATTGCATTATGTTAACTTTTGCCCGCCATCTCACTTCCTTCCATTCTATTTGCAGTCAATGAAATACTTTGCTTGGGAGAGACAAAAGTCCATTGAGGAATTGAAATGGAGACTGGTTAGTTTACAACGACAGATTCCTTGAATCTATACTATCAGGGGCATCAGTGACCTATCAATAGAATGATATCAAATTTCTTATACTTTTGCAGCTGGAAATTTATGTAGTGAATTTATTGTTCTTATGCTACAGCTAACTGTGACAAGGGAAATCAGAAAACTAACCCCGTGATTCATGAGTATGGACAGTGAATCAAATATTTGGGGTAATAATTGCATCTAGTTTCTCTTCTTTTTTGTAATCTACAAAGTATATACTGCTGTTGAGCTTGCGTACCTGGGATAATTTTGTAAGCCCGTAATGAATGTTGTTGCAAGTGTACAGTTGTATGCGTTCCTGTTGATGTATCTAACCACATGAAATTCGTTTCATTTGGTACAAATCCATTATTAGTTGATGGTCAAGGCCCAAAGAGGCTGCCGAACAAACTTAGCACTTCTATGCTCTCCTAAAAACTGAAGTGCACAACTCTCTAGTCAGTAGGTTCAGCGATGGATTGCGCTCTTCATTTTGTTTTCCGGCGAGCGTTGAAGCACTTCCCTGTATTCGTTCATGTTGAATGGCTAGATAAAGGACGCTGATTAGCAGGAATCAGCGGTAGAAACACTTAACCATAGCGCTGAGAAGAACTTTGCAGATGGCAGATTTGAACAAGGGAGGGAGGATAGAGGAACAACAATACAACGAGCCTAATTGGCCGTCAAGTCTATTTAGCATTTGATGTTTCTCAACAGAGGTGAGGGCGGCAGAAGCAATTACATAGCGCTGTGACTGTAGCCGGACGTGCATGTGGTGTGGTCATGGTTTGGGAGGCTCCCCTTTGGGGTCCCTCTTGGCCAGCCTCTGCGGCGCGTTCTTGGGATTGGTGAACCAAGTGGTGTAGAGGAACTGCTTGTGAGGCCCGTCGTGGTCGCAGATGAGCCTGAGCTTCTGCCTCTCCCTCATCCAGCGCAGCATGATCTTCATCTGCCTCTTGCTTGTCAAGCCCCTCAGCCCAACTCCCTGAAGAAGAAAAGGTTTTTTTGCTTTCAGCGAACCAAGGCGGCAGGCGGAACAACACAGCTGCAGTGATACAAGTGAGGCCCCCACTACCCGCGCAGGCATTTTATCGAACAGGTTTCTTGCATGGCGCGCACTATTCCAAGGAAGCTGGGTTTGCTCCCTACGGGGGCGTTCCGTCGAGCAGGTTGCGTGCGTTGCATGGGACAGCCGGGCATATATACTATGGCGGCTGCGCGCGTACCTTGACGTGGTCCCAGACGTCGGAGATGGTGAGCGGCCCGTGCTCCCTGACGACGTCGAAGATGGCGCGGGTGATGGACTGCGCCTGCTCCGGCGGCGCCGTCAGCTCGATCGGCGCCATCTTGGGCTTCCCCTTCTTCGCCGCCCACCGCGCCGCCGTCGCGAGCATCTTGGGATGGATCTCTCTCGGCGCACTTTGTTGCCGATTCTCGAGAGCGCCCTTGGCTGTTAGCACGCCGTGAGCCAACCAGTGAGTTCACCGCTGCGACATAGCCGGGCAGAGAACACTCTCGTACCGAACCCAGCAAGCCGACTTAAGAGAATGGGAGTCACGACTCACGAGGACCGAGATTGCTCGGTTGGCACGCTTAGCCGCATGTGAGCTGCACCACCGGGTTCGCGTGTCTCACGTGGACTTTTAATAAAAAGTATGTGTTCATATTTTATAAGGTACCATATAAAATAAAAATTATATAGCGACATCTACTTAAATCGTAGTATATGTTTCGTAGAACTCATTGAATCTATCGTTTGGGCTCATAACAAATTAAAAGTTGCTCCCGCTACTCAGCCTAGAGCCTTGAGCATTATACAAGGACGTGCTGTAGGAGTAACCCATTACCTTCTGGGTGGAATTGCCACAACATGGGCATTCTTCTTAGCGAGAATTATTGCAGTAGGATAGTGGCTAGGAGGATTTGAAAGGCATTATGGAATTAAGATTTCCCAGGTTTAGCCAAGGCTTAGCTCAGGACCCCACTACTCGTCGTATTTGGTTTGGTATTGCTACCGCACATGATTTCGAAAGTCATGATGAAGAATTTATCCAGAAACTCACTTAAATTCTAGTGTGTATTTCAGTAGAATGCACACGCGTGTGAAGTGTGGTGTGAATATGATGTGCTTGAGTATGCGTCATCTGTTGTAATCTCTAAAAATAGAGAATGGAAGTCATAGCCGAAAATATTGTAGTGTCGCCCATTGCCTATGCATCGTATGCCACGATGCTACCCTGGTTGGAGACTGTCACAAAGGCTCAAGGGCATCAAGTATAGGAGATAGGGGAAGTAGGGTGGGCTTGAGTAAGTAGGCCTTGGGAAGTTGGGCCATAGGAAGGGACTTAAGAGGCCCAATGGGGATCTAAAAATAATTTTGATATTAGAATTTTAGAAACCGAACTGTATACCGAATATCAAATAGATTTGAAATTTCTACTAAATCGAATACCGAATAAACCGATGATTTGGCTTATATGATACGGTTTGGTATTTGGATTTCGGTTCTGTAGTAAAATGCCCACCATTAATAGAGAGAGAGTGCACTTCCTTTTTTCAGATTTGAGAGAGAGAGAGAGAGATGGGACATGCATACTAGGCTGACCCAAATAAAATTCAAAATGGGCCATCCCAACATCAGCCCAAGTTGGTGATCCGTGGGCTTACAAAGCCTCCACCAGGCGCCAACAACGAGGAAAAAACTGCTCAACTTCGACGACGGCCACTCGCGTCTGGCTGGCCTGCCATTGGCAGGCTGACAACAAACGGTTGCAGCAGCAGTGACTCTACAATGACTCCCCTCTATGTTGTGCCATTGACTAGTAATGGACGCTAGATCGGTAATTGGTGTAGGAACAATGCCGGTAATTAAAGAGGAGATGAATGATTCTCGAAACTGTTTCCCTAAAGTAATCAAAATCTTCACTCGAATGACTATGATAGCCACCGAGTTCTTATCACTCCAAGACAATGAAACAAATCAAACCTACCAACAAGAGCCAACAAAATTAGCTGCCTCCTACACAAGGTTAGTTAGACCACAGTTGATGGGACGGTCTGACCGTTGGCCTAAGCCTAGTCAGATTAACAGGCCAGTCTGATAGCAGGTCTAGGGCCGGTTTGACCGGTCCCCCTGTTCCCAGACATGAAAATCTCTCAGGGCAAAAACTCAAATATCAAAACTTGCTCAAGCCTCATCCAAACATTTTCAAGTTTTGCATGAGACTTGTTAAAGACAATAGAAACCTCAATCAATCAAAAATCATAAGGTTCTTGGCCTCGAGTTCACCTAATTGAAAAGAATCGAATCTACGTCACAAGAACATAAAAAATCTTAATGCTCAAATTACTTCTCGCTCGTGAGGATCTAAGACGTGAGGTCTTCTAGGTCTATTCTCTCATGTTCTAGCAAGGAAATTTAAGCAACAGACTGGGCTAGAACTTCCACGAACCTTAAATCACAAATCAAGCTTAAGAACAAAAGAATCCAAGTAAGAACATGATTGAGACAAAACTTTGAGCTATTATAGTGAAGGATGGGATTCATATACTCATGGATGATTACAAGGTATAACCAAAGCAACACCTTTTCCTTTCTCAAGATCTCTTACTCACAACAATAGAAGGAGACAAGGTAGTAGAGAGAAAACTAAACCCTAGAATCCTTGAGACTACCACTTTCTCTCCTGCACTCTAAATATCCAACACACCCCTTAATGGGTCCAACACATTAAGCTTACCAAAAATACCCGTCAACCCCACTAACATAGGTTTTACACACTCACGCATACTTCTCAAAGTGCTTACAAGGATCAACCCACACACACACACACTAGTTTTGATCCATTCAACACAACTGATGCTACCCTAACCCTAAACCACCTCCTTTGCACCTCCCCGCGCCGTAGTTTTGGTGTAGGCCTCATGTCTAGTTTAGGTGATTTGCCCAAAATGCCCCGATGAAGCTTCTAGGCACCTTCCCTTTATCCCATCTTCCTTTTCACATCAAAGCATCTCCACATACTTTGACACATAGCCCGTAGTACGCAATGATTAACCATGACATCTTCACACATTTAGACTCCCTGATCTGTCTCTACGTGCATCGGCCTCGTCACTTGTCTCACCACATGCACCAACTTGCCTCTCCACATTTTGAGGCAAATCAAAGCTAGCAACAAGAGTCAACAAAATCAATTGCCTCCTACACAAGCTAGTGAGACCACTATTTTTGGGCAAGTCTAATTGTTGGAGTGTGAATGTATGAAACTATCCTCACCTTCTAATATGGGAAGTCGACCCCATCAAAGACGAGAGACTTGGTGGAACACTTGTCTGATACTATGGCTCTTAAGACTAGTTAAGATCTATAAAGAAGAACTTAACCAAACTCTGATAACACTTGAGGACCAATGCTGGCAATCAGATGGGATAAATGATTCCTAAAACATTCCCCCTAAAGTATTCAAAATCTTCACTGAATGACTATGATAGTCACCAAGTATAGATCACACCAACACAATGAAGCAAATCAAAGTTAGCAATAAGAGCCAACAAAATGAAATGCCTCCTACACAAAGCTGGTCAGACCACCATTGTTGGGCTGGTTTGACCATTGGCCTGACCTTTGTCACATCGGCAGGCTGGTTTGACAGAAGGTGTGGGTTCGGTCCCTTGTTCCTAGACCTGAAAACCTCTTCGGACAAAATCTCAAATCTCAAAAACTTTCTCAGATATCATCCAAACACTTTCAAGTTTTTTATGAGACTTGTTCAAGATAATAAAAACCTAAATTGATCAAAAATCATAATGTTCTTGGACTTGAGTTCACTAAATTGAATAGAATCGAATCTAGGTCACAAGAATACAAAAAATCCAAATGCTCAAATTACTTTTTGCTCGTGGGGATCTAAGATGTGCGGTCTTCCAGATCCTAGTAACGTATTTTAAGTAAGAGATTGGACTAAAACTCCTACGACAACAAAATCACAAATCAAGCTTAAGAACAAGAGAAGCCAAGTAAGAACATAAGCAAGAATATGATTGAGACAAAACTTTTATCTATTACAGTGGAGGATGAGATTTACATACTCATGGATGATGACATGCGTCATTTTTACATATATTTAGCCATCATTTTACCCTCATATTTTTCATATTTTGGAACCATTTATCATCATTTACATGTTTTTCCATATTTAATTGCTCGAAATGGACCATTTTACATTTTTATATATTTTTCTCGGCCGTGCGATCGAGGCACAAAAACGACAAATCTGGACTTTCGGGACTGCTCCGTACAGATATGTGCATCGTCACGGATGCGTAGGATCAAACCGCGATGAAATCGGACTTCCGGAGGGCCAGAACAGAAGAAATCAAATGAGAAAGGACCTAATTGTAAATCCTAGATTTTTCGAGGGCTAAAACACAAAATTCCAAAATCCCCACCGGCCTCAAATCCCAGTAGCCACGGTGGAGACCCGAGCCTGGTTTTCTTTCCGCCCTTGGCCTCCCCTTTGCTTCCCCTCCTCTTTCTCCACGCCTGGCCGTGACACCGGATCATGATTCGTCGGTGCGCCTTCTCCACCCGCCGCTCCTCCATCACACCGCCGACTGGCCGGCGCCTTCCTCACCAGCCAATGCCGTCTCTCTCCTCCCTTCTTCTCTTCTCCGGCCGTCGTGCCTTCTCCTGTGCGCCGCCGTCCTTCTCCTCTCCGACCAACCACCGCTCCCCTCTCCGCCTTCCTCTCCGCCGCCGTTTCTCCCTCTCTTCTTCTCGCTACCTCCGGCCATCTTCCCGCTCCTCTCCGACTATCGACCGCGCCACCCCTTCCTCTTCTTCTCCACCGCCGTGCCTCCTCCCGTGCGCCGCCGCTTTCCTTCTTCCCTAGCCCCTATTTGCTTCTCTCCCTCATCCTCAGTCTCCGGTCGCGCCTCTCCTCTCTCCGCCGACGCTTCTCCTCTTGCCTACCTCGGCGTCGTCGCTCCAGATCCACCAGCCGCCGGCTCTTCTTCGCCACCACCGACGACCTCGACAGCTCCATCTCACCGACGGCCCCTTCTTCCTCCATCAGCGCCGCCCCCTGCTACTCCGACACCGGTCTCCGCCAGCACCGACACCGACGGCGAAGGCACGGCAACCCCCTTCTTCCTCTATGGCCAACACCTTCACCGAGCCCCGACTTCTTCCTCTTCTCCGACGTGTGCTCCTCCACCGACTGCATCTTCTTCAACCCCTCTCGGCTTCCCCTGCTTCCTCTACGGCGCCGTCGGCAACTGCTCTGCTACTCGGTTTACCTCCAGCTCCTCTCCCTTTCTTGATGCTTTTCTTAATCACTTTTCAATCTAACTGATAATGGTTTATGTTAAATTGTGATTTGGTTGAGTGAGACATTGAACTTTGAATGCCAACTTGTGAACTGTGAATGCTATCTGTGATGGTGAATTGTGGATTTTGTTCAGAAATCTGTGATGTGTGCCTGAGAATAGTGGATATTCTGTTATTGTGATATATGCTCTGTGATATGGTGATAATTGTGCAATTTTGTGTTCTGTTAGGAGTATTTTTGGTAGTGCTAATTGTTATCTGTGTTAGTACTTGTCAATTGTGATTTTGTTTAGCTATGTTAAGTGGTTATATGTGTTAGATTGAGTAGCATTATTGTGATGTTAGGTTAGTGACTGTGTGTTTATTTGTGATCAGTGCTGTGTAGGGTCTATCCTGTGCTTGTCCTGATGTCTGTTAGTATATGTGTGTGTTTGAGTTGCCCGATTTAGCTAGCCGACGACCGCTCCCTTTCCCGTGTTGTCTCGACTCTCTCTTTGCTTCTAGTCCTCCCTTGTGTTTCTCGATCTCCCTCTTTTCTTCTATCTTGCGTCGGTCGGTAGTTAAGTCGTGCATGCGTTTGTAGTTCTGTGTTTAGTGTTGTCTTGTGTCGTCGTCGTCTAAGTTAGCTGTCGACCATTCTCTCCCTCGTTCTCTCTCGACTCCATCCGTGCTTCTAGACTCCCTCAGTGCTTCTCGACTCCCTCTTTCTGTCTAGCGGTTGGTAGTTATTTATATCGTCGATCGGTAGTCGTTGTCGTTCGTGTATTGTTTGTGTCGTAGTCGTGTTGTTCGTTCGGTCGTACGACGTCCATTCATACGGTTGTTCGCTCCGTCGTCTTTCGTTTGTTTAGTTCGTTCGATCCATTTAGTAGCTGTTTTAGGTTTAGTTCTCCACTGTTTTGTTTGACCTAGCTTTAGCTGAGCACCGGTAGCCTTAGTCTAGTCCCTGTGGAGAACACGACACTCGCCGCTATTTCAGTGGCAACCCGTTCACTTGCGGGTGTGCAGTTTTGCACGATCAGATGATTATAAGGTGCAGCCAAAGTAGCACCCTTTCCTCTCTCAAGATCTCTCACTCACAACCATGGAAGAATATAAGGTAGTAGAGAGAAAATAAAACTCTAGAATCCTTGAGACCACCACCTCCTCTCCTCCCCTCTAAATTTCCAGCAAACCTCTCAATGGGTCTAACATATTAAACTTACCAGGGAAACTCGTCAAACCCAGTAATAGGGGTTTTACACACTCATGCACCTTTCTCATAGCACTTACAAGGATCAACACACTAACACACTAGTGTTTGATCCACTACACATAACCAACTCTACTCGGCTGATGCGGGGGATTGCCCGATCTTCACGGCGTAGGATCGATGGAGATAATTTGGATTCGTGTAACCTGACGAATCGATGGCGCCAACCACTGTTAGAACAGCAATCTGCGACAAAAGAATTCGCCCAACCACACGCTCGTGATCGCGTCTACCCGACCACAAAGTAGACGTGTCGTCGCTCTGGCCAATCACAAGTAAACACAAGAACGACAGGAAAAAACGTCTCATTCCTCTCTAGGTTGCAATCATATGTCAAATTCTAAAAAGAATAAACGTATAACCTCTAAAATAATATATTAATTTTCTGTGGTCTCCTCTCACAACGGTGCGCACGGCTTGGTATTTATGCCAGCCATCCCTCACGCATACGCATGGTTTGGTTAGACGCGAGTTGATTCGGTCAAGGGCCGAAACCAACACCATGTCCGACCAACAAACCACTATAACCCCTAGTCTTAATTTGGACTCCACTGGCTAATTAAAGTTACATGGTCGATATAAAGGGAAATCAGCCCAGCGTGGCTCGCAGGCCTGGAGACTTATTCTGTTTGGACTTAATGAAACATGTTTGACTAAGACTCACAAACTCCTAAGCAACTAAGTTAATGATCCAACTAAATTACATGGCCGTAGGAAACATAGACAGCATGCAGGCCGTACGAAGTATGCATGCATGCAGGCCGTACGAAGTATGCATGCATGCAGGCCGTACGAAGTATGCATGCATGCATGTCTTTTTTCTTGGCTAGATTGTATACGCTTCTTCCATCTCCTTTGTGGTATGTATGCATTTTTTTTTTCTTGGCTCACATGCACATGCATGATTTTCTTGCTCGACTGATTTCTTCTGACTTCAGCATCCCAATGTCTCCTCATGCACAAACCTGATACCAATTAAAATACTAGCATTAGGTAGTAGCTGATTCTTATGTAAATTAAGGCCAAATTTAATTAGGAGCATGTTCACCTGTTGATTAATCTTTTTTAGCTCGTGCTCGCATAATCGGACCAATTGAGATGTCCTCATCATCTTGTACACTTGAAGTGATGGACGTTGCACTAGTATCGATGAGAATTTCTAACGCATCTTTGCTTTAGGCTTGTACAGATCGAGTATGGGCCTGTATATAATTAAATAAACTAGTAGTAGTTTCGTATCTCCAAGTATAATCATTAAAGACCCAATTAAATTAGAGTTCTCCTGATAATATTTAATACGACCTAATAACTCTTTCCAGTCAAATAATATATTTAACTAAAAATCACTAATCATGTTTGTATCCGCATCATCGGCCCTACCGACTTTGCACCTCCTTGTGTCATAGTTTTGGCGTAGGCCTCAAATTCGGTTCTAGAATTTCCCAAAATACCCCTGACAAAGCTTCCAGGTACCTTTTCTTGCCTCTATGTTTATTTTTATCTCAAAGTATTTCCACACACTTTAACATGCAACCCGTAATGCCCAATGATTAGCCATCATATCTTCATGTATTCGGACTCTAAAGCATCTCTACGTGCATTGGCCTCATCACTTAGTACACCAAATGCACCAACTTATCTCTCGACGATTCTTATATTCTGTGCTCCGCTTGAGCCTCGTAGTCTCACATGGACTTACATGACCACTTTGGACCTTAGCACTCCTGTCTGGTCCTGGTCTATTGTCGCTGACCGTTACGTCCTTCAAGCCACCTGCACATCCAAATACCAAACAACTAGATCAAGCACAATTTTCATGCACTTAACCCACGTTAGTCAAACACATGCATTTTGCAATGTAACACAAACCCTCATGGCTCCCAAACCTTGAGCTGACATCAACCCAACTTAGCTCCACTCACCTTGACTCTGGTCGTATCTACCAGTCTGATTGATGTCCTCACATTGTCGACCGCTCCGGTCAGACCGCCAACCACCGACGGTTTGACCGTATTTCTAATGTTGCTCACACCACCCAAGTCCCCTAGTCCGACCGCCAACTATGGCTAGTCTGACCGCACGTGCCCAACTCCCAAATCATGCTTTCTGGAATAAAACAACTTGTCAACTAGAAATCGGTCGTACCGTCCCTACGGTCTGACCGTCCCAAACTCCGGTCACACCAAACTGCGGGTCGGACCGCCATTTCAGGCCGGACTGACCGCTTCCTCCTAGAAGTCTGACCGGCCTGATCGCTAGAATTAACTTGACGGTAAATCTGAGTTTTTTGAAGCTATTACAAAATTCAAATTTAACTTAACAAAATTATCATTATTCATTATGAATATATCTTAGATCTAGCATATGGTCTCTCATTTGGCAACACTGACAGTATGGCTTCCAACTCTCTATCCTTGCCATCTGGTTTGTCCTGCCGCCATGTGCGTGCATTTGGACACGATCGCCATAGGGCGAGCCGTGAATTAAATATGGGGGGGCAATATGGACAACAAGTAGAGTAGAACCAATAAAATATACCAGATTTACCGATCCAATAGTCACATATCAGACTATCAAAGTAATATATTTCGCAAATTACAATGCAAAGAAAATTACATCTCTATTAACTTAAACTTAGCTCTACGACTACCAGCAAGATCATAGGCCTTAATAATATCATCATTACTAATCTTTGCGGTCAATTCCTTTTCAATATAAATTACCAAATAATCTCGTAGAAATCTATCTCCCATTGTACTTGAGTCGCTTCGCAAGTTTCATAAATGAAAAACATCTCTCGGTGGTTGCGGTTGAAACCTAAGAGTTAAGGCTAATCTTAACAACCTGTCCACCATAGGATAAGATGAATCTTTACGAGTCTTAACTAGTCCACTTGTTAGATCAGCAAGTGATGGTAATACACTTAGGTCTGGATGGTTGCATACATCAAGTTGAAAATGTGGCAATTGACACTCTAATTGAGCTCTTTCTTGACTTGAGAAATCAGCAGGATAATACTTTTCCACTAGAGTGCATATATTTGCTATGTCGAAGGTGTCCAACCTTGGATCCAAAGAGGCACAAAGGGACAAAAGTTCTGTCGCTTGAGAACTGAATCGATCTTCTAGCTCAATCAATTGTTGATCAATTGCAACATTAAACACATCTACTTTGTAATGGTGAAAGGTTGTGGTGTTATCATTCTTGTTTCGGGATTTAGTCACATCAACATACATGCGAATTGGAAGAAATAATGTAACATTCATACTGAAAATCTGAAATAATTTGGGCAAAAGAACATACATTGCGCTTAGGAGAAGCACTAACAACATTTATGATGAAATTTACGTCCTGAAAAAAGTTGTGTACCTTATGTACCTCCCTCGATGCTGCTACAAGGGCCAATTGAAGCTGATAAGCCATGCAATGAATATAATATGCATAAGGGCACTCGTTGAGAATTAAAGCTTTCAATCCATTCCACTCCCCTCGCATGTTACTAGCCCCATCATAACCTTGACCTCTTATATCTTGTATACTCAAGTCATTACCGCGAGGACAACACCAATTGACTCTTTAAGTGTCAAAGCGCAGATCATGAACATGGATTAGGTCAAGGAACGCTCTCATATAAGTCCTTCCTTGCTAACAAATCGGAGGACTATCGCCATTTGCTTTTTTTAGACTCATCTCGAGCTTCATCAACCATTATGCAAAACTTGCTACTACCAATTTCTTCTCTAATTGATTTGCACTTTTCGAGCAACTACGCTTAGAATTTCCTTTTGGACATCGGTGAAGTGTACTTTGCATTTTTTGGAGCATTTTCTAACACAACCTCTTTAACCTCCTTGTTATCTGAAGCCAAAAGCTTGAGCATTTCAAGAAAATTACCTCGCTTAAGGAACCGGGAGATTCATCATGGCCTCTAAAGGGACAACCTTGGAATGTCAACCACCTAAATATAGAAATAAAACAAGTTCATATTAGATAGTGCATCACATATAACTCTGGTTGCAAAAACAAAAAAAGATTATGAGAAGTCCTTCTTATTATTACCTAATGCAATCAATCGTAGTCGCAAGTCTTAGTCTTCCTGCTGCAACTATTATCTCTTTTTGTTTAACCATCACAGTGTCAATTTGAGCCATTGTGTTCTTAAGATTATTAAAACACCAAACTGAATAATTGTGAGCTGAGCTAGCATCCCCCATGTGTTTTAGAAGAGAACATTCATTTCCATCATTAACTTTCTTCCGCTCGAAACCCTTGACCGTGAATGCATATGATCCGATTTTCCAATTGGCTTCTTGAAAAAATAAACCATGGTAGACAATAAGCACGATTTGTGTGAGGTGAATATTCTAGCCAAGTAAATTGCTTGAACCAACTGCTTTGAAATCGTGACGATGAGATAATTCACTGAGTGGGTACTCTGCTAACATAGGTTGATATGGGCCCTCTGAAATATAAAATCTTCGAGCTTCATCTTGTTGATCAGCTGGCAATTCTAAGATTTGAACATGTTTACGTGGTCTCTCTCAAATCTAGTAGCTACAATTGGTTGATGCTCGTGACCTCGGCTTCTAATGGTGCAAGAACAACACTACTCGATTATTAGGATTTCCACATCATGTTCATTAGAGCTTCAATACAATTAGCACTTGAACCAACAGGCTTTAAAAAACTATGAATTGTCTTTCTCTTCTTCATATCATCTAAAATTATAAAGGGAAACTATAAACCAGGTTGTCACATTGCACAAGGAATGAAGGAAATTCATCTAGTATTTTGGTACTGGAACTCTGGAAGTATGGAAGAAGCCGAATGCCTCAGTGGCTCAGTCACCAGAGATTACCTGACGCTGACGCGGTCACGCAGTGACGCCTGAGTGCCTGACGGGGACCGCAACGGACGGACGGCGTCGGCGGAGCTGCGGAGGCGCGTTATATGGTTTGCACTTTGCCAAGCGCGGACGGACGCGGACTCTCCAGTCCCGGTTGGCGAGCATGCGCTGTAGGCCCGCAGTCGCTTCGCCTCCTTCTCGGCTGAAATACAAATACGATATACGAAGCGTCAGCGTCATTACTCACTGAGCTAATTGGGCTGCCGCCTGCCGGCTGCATGGCTGCATGGCTGCATGCAGTGGGGCTGTGGGGGCTGTATGCATGCACCGTTGGATCTCATCCGGGGTGCAGGCCCCCGCCCCCTCTCTCCGCCACCGGCCTCGATCACGACTGCGCCGCCGGGTGATCCGTCTCTTCAGGAAAGGTGGTGGTTACCTCGCGCTGCTGTCTCTCTGCCAAGATGGCCCCCACCGGAGAGACCTTCCTGAAGCTCGCACCAAGAGGCCGTTTTGATGTGGCCTGACCCTGACAAGTTGGAGAATTCGTGCAATTAGGGCTGCAACTTTGTCCGGCACACTGCTGCTGATAGGAGAGGACATAGCAATGTACGCTACCTGTTTTTTACGGTCGCTAAAAACGACTTTTAATTTTTGTTATAGTACCTAATTTTTAAATAAAGTATTTTTTAAGATAAAATATACAAGTTAATTATAGTACACATTAAAAACTTAACATCTGTATCAATCAAAATCGCAATCGAGTATCTCTCTCCGTAATCTCTGTCGCAAATAGCCAAAATTTAAAAATTTCAATCAAAACCATAAACCGCAGTAAAAATGAAGAGACCATGACCAACAATGAGATAAAGCAGAGAGAAATTTTGTTCCACTAATACCCGAAACTAATGTAGAGAAGTGTGCGCATCCACATATACTTTTCGGAAGTAAGGGCGTGTTTTTTTTCAGAAAATGTAGTGAGAGTATTTTTTCTATAGGACTGCTTATACAGTAATAGAGTGTTTTTTGCTTTGAAAATATTAATTGAATTGTTAGCCATCAGATCAAATTCCCAGCAACAAGATTGTACCACCTGTCGAACAAACAACAACCGAATCCCTTCTACGCTCACCATGCTGCCACTCACTTCATTCCAACATGCCATCACCCCACCTCACCTATGCGCCATCCTCCCAAACACCGTGGCTTGGCAATGATGACGACCACCGGCCCTCCGCCGGATCCTCCCTCAACTCGGCATGTGCTCGGCTTTGCCGGTGGCGGTGGGACTCATTGTGTGCTTCGGGGTCTGTTTGATAACAACTGCGGTTTATAGTTTTTATCTGAAATTTTTGAATTTTAGCTATTTACGGTACAGATTATGGAGAGACAGATACTCATTTGCGATTTTGGCTGGCACAAATGTTGAGCTTTTAACGTGTAGATCGTTTAACTTGTAGACCCCGTCTTAAAAAAATACTCCGTTTAAAAGTTATGTACTATAGCAAAAGCTAAAAATCGTCAGTTTCGGAGGAAAAGAATATGCCCTCACTGGACCTAAAGAAGGAGAGAAGCCACACGAATTCATGAGCACATCTAAATATAAGAAATTCGACTGAATTTGCATAAATCGTTGATCAGCAGATATATAGCAAATCCATTTTCTTCATTTTAAGACTCTCATCGAAAGTCAGTTAATTTGGACGGAAAACGCTGGATGTTTGCACGAACCGATCCGTTTCTCTTTTCGTATTCAGTGCTCTAGTTCAACTGGTCTGTTTTTGAAACGGTTCTACTGATAGGTTGATAGTCGACACAAGAGTTGGTTCGAAACAGGTGCATGCATGCCCAAACATTTTAGACCCTATTTAGAAGGGAGAAATTTCAAAACAATTTAATAGAAATTGTACTAGTTTATGTAAATTTTCTATAAAATTCATGCATACTAAATTGGAGTCATCCGCTGGAAGCGGTAGTCCTGCTGAAACTCTGAAACCGATGAACTGATTGGTCGCAGCAACTCAACTGGACTTAAGAGGGCACGCATTTGAGCTTACGAAGCTTAAGCTTCTAACTTTTTTTACTGTAGCTGCTCGCAGTTTTTCAGCGTAATTATGGGTCTGTTCTTTCTGACTGAAGCTTATGGGCCGGTTCTTTACGGCTTCTAAAAGCGGATTTTGACTTTTACTACAGTACATAACTTTTAAATGAAGTATTTTCTCAAGACAGAATCTACAAGTTAATTGTAGTACACGTTAAAAGCTTAACATCTGTATCAACCAAAATCGCAAACGAGTATCTCTCTCCGTATTATCTGTCGTAAAAAGTCAAAATTCAAAAATTTCAGCCAAAAGCCATAAGCCGTAGCAAAAAAGAATGTGCCCTATGGCTTATGGTTGTGGCTTGTAGCTTTGGGCCGTTCGTGCGAGAGATTACAGAGTAACAGAAACTTACGTGTGATTTTTGCCAATATAAATGAAGTCAGTACAGTACGTACTACAATTAACTAGTAGAGCCTATCTTGAAAAGATACTCCGTTTAAAAGGTAGTTACTATAGAAAAGTCGAAAAGCAACTTTTAAAAACTGAAAAGAATATCCTATATTTAAAATATTTATATCATCACAGACAATATAAATAAATAAGAAAAATGACAAAAATAACAAAAAATAAGCCTAAAAACTAAAAAAGATAAAATTAAAAAACTAAAAGCAAACTTAAAATTAAGCTCAAATAAGCCTAAGGGTCTGTTCTTTTCAGTTTCTAAAAGCTACTTTTCGACTTTTCTACGGTAACTAACTTTTAAATGGAGGATCTTTTAAAGATAGGTCTACTAGTTAATTATAGTACATAATATACCAACTTTATTTAGGTAAAAACCGCACGTAAGTTTCTGTTAATCTATAATCTCTCATATAAATAATCTAAAAATCACAAGTTACAACTACAAACCATAAGTTTCAGCTAAAAAACAGGCCCAGCGACTCAACAGCCACGATGCGGCCGTGCCAAGCGTCTGTGATGTTTCAGGCAAGACATTCTTGGGCAAGTACAGTACAGGCAGTGGTGAGAATTGCTAGTGCATCTGGCCTGTGGCCTGTAAACTGTAGTCAGTGCTCATGAGTATTACTGACTAGATCACCACCACAGCATATGGTGTTGTAGAGAACAAATTGGATTGGACTGGAGTAGTAGTAATTTGGTACGGATGGTCTATGGTTTTTAAATTTTATTTGGTTATAAGATAGTACATAGAGAGAAATAATTATATGTAATTTTAGTTGATATAGTTAAATTCTGTATAATATTTTATTATAATTTATCTATAAACTTTGTCTTAAAAATATAGCATCATTTAAAAGCTAGTTCATTAGAATGATAAGTCATCGCCTAAGTCAAAAAGTACGGAGCCATTCCATATTGACAGCAACAGTCGCCACACACAGGGAAGGTGAAAACAAGAAGCAAGAAACAGAAGAAGAATGGCGAAAGAAAGAGGCAGGGATCCCGGTCCCAATCCGCGTCCGCGTCCGCTCCGCTTGGGGTTCTTGATTTCTTTGCTGCTGTTGCTATTCCTCGATGGCGGCAAGGTCGATCCTGCCGTCGCCCTGGCCCTCCGGGATCGCCACCAGCACCGGCCGCCAGCTCCGCCGCATCAGCAGGCTCCGCAGCCCGCCGGACCCGAACCTCCTCCCTCGCCTGTCGCGGCCTCCGTGGCCACCAGGAGCCGCCCTGCAGGCGCCAGTGGCCCCCTCCACGTCGTCGTTGCAGCCACATCCGCCGCGGCTGCGCGCCGCCTCTGGTGACGCGACGAACAGATCCCGCAGCGTGCGCCCGCCGCGACCCACGAGCGGCTTCTTGTCGTCCTCCTGCTGGCGCGCGGGCTCGAGCCCACCGCCGCCGACGCGGTGGCAGAGGAAGCGGCGCCTGCCGGCCCGCGGCGGCGGCGCAGGCGGTACCTGGGGCTGGCGGCGTAGGAAGGCGCGGGGCTGCGCGAAGGGCTGGGCGCCCCCGCCGCGCACCGCGTCGCCAGCAGCTTGAACCGCTGCGGCAGCGTCGCCATGGCTGCCTCTAGCCCTCTGTGTGTGAGAGAGAGAATTGGCTGCGTTGGACTGCGAGTTTTTCTGTGCGGTGAGTGCGTTGAGATCGGTGAGCGAGGCGCAGATGGTCGGTCAGGATGGGGTGGACTGGGACTGGAGGCCGCATATCAATGGAGGGGATGATGCGGGGGATGGGGTGGTGAGTATGGAATTAGGGTGCGATCGGAGGGGATATAGATGAATATCGTATATATTCTATTTTATTTTATTTTTAGAGACGAAGTCGAATATGGATAATATTATATATCTATTTCTCCATTTCGTATCCGTTTTATAACTTTTCGGACGATCGGTCAGATGGAAATTATCTGTTTTTTTACATAGGACATTGGACATTATGGTATAATCAAAGCGAGCATGAAAAGACTAATTACTTAGATGTTAAACGAAGAACACTCAGTACTCACACAGGTTTAGATATGATAATCTGCCTATATGTTATCTTGTTGATAGGTGAAATCACAATAAACTTCCTCATATCACTTAACATACGGAATATACGGACGGATATCACTTATCCCGTATCTTATTCCATATTTTTCCTCAGAGTCAGAGTCAGATACAAATAGTACCGAATACCAATCTACCCTTTTCGTATTCGTTCTGTAAGCCTTCGATCAGTCGAACGGATGAAAATTATCTGTTCCATTTATACCCCTAGCTGAAATGATGGCTGAAATGCCAAGGAAAGGTGTGGTCGGGGGATCCGAATCATCCGCAGTAATTCCAAAAAGTATTGATTTTGTGGTTCGGTTTTCAAATTTGTTTTTTGTATTCGGTTTTTCGGAAAACCGCGAACCTTTGGCTCTTAATCGGACGGTGGAGATCAGTTCCTAATGCATAGCACTGTAGCTCCTCTGCATTGAGGTCCCGCTAACGGCATTGGTGCGCGACTTCCGAGCTTATTTTTCACTATTCATAATTTCGTGGTTTTCTCGAACTTTTGGTTTTTGTTGGTTCTTTTTTAGTAATTCGTATTCGCTTGGACTCGTTGTTTGTAATGGCTAACATATTTTTATATTTTTAATTTTTAAATTTAATTATGTTAAATAAGTCTATGTCACCTAAAGGGTGTAAGCAGCTTTTTTAGCTATGGCCACCTCCAACCAAACCACACAGGCTTGCTTTTCTGCGCCATCCATAAACCATCGAAAATAAGCCAAAATGATCACCACCTGAGACCTTCGATGCAGAGGATCCATTTCCCTAAAAAGGGTGGCAACGATTCGATAGGCTGATGATTGGATGGTGTTTTTAGGAAATTCTACAATATATTTTAGTGTTATTCTATGTGTTATTAATTATTATTATTATTATAATACTCCTATGTAGGTTTTGAGGATTCCATGGTGAAACCATGCATCCTATATATTAGGGGTGAAAATAGATCGGATATTTTCCGACCAACCGACCGCCGAATCTGAATCGGATCGAATTCGGATAGTTATGTCGGAGAATTATCGGATTCGGAGTCGAATTTGGATAGTTATGTCGGATAATTATCGGATATGGATTCAGATTCGGAAAAATAACTATTCGACGGATACGGATACTATACGGATTTTATCGGATAATACCCGGATATATTTTTCGGATATCCGGATTCGGAGTCGGATTCTCGGATTCGGATAGTCGGATTCTTGGATTCGGATAGTCGGATTCTCGGATTCGGATAGTCGGATCCATCACAATTACTCTTTGGTGGTATTGTCCAGTTGGAGAAGCCTTTTGTATATGCCTTTTGTACCAATCTATATATGCTTTTTGTTGCATTAGATTACATTACATTTTCTACCAGTCTATATATGCATAAGCTTGCCGATCACCCCAAGGTGTTCCACAAAAAACTACATGTTTGCATGTGGGGTTTGATAGTTTTTTCAACCAATTTATTACATTACATTTTCTACCCATCTATATATACCTTTTGTATTCCTACGTAATATTCAACGAGATATTCGTTATCGTATTCACATCCGCTCCGTATTCGTTCCGTATCTATGACCGATACTATCCGGATTCGTATTCGTATCCGATACTATTCGTATTCGACTCCGAATCGGAGAAAAAATATAGGATAAGATATGGAATAAGCAATATTCGATCGAATTCGACCCGTTTTCACCCCTACTATACATTCACAATAGGGGCGGAGGTCCCATCCCGTGAGCCTGGGCGGCTGCTCGGACTCGTCGGCGGCACGCAGTGGAAGATAAGCAGTAAACTGCCCTTGTCGTCGTCGCAAAATTGGCGACTTCCCGGGCATAGTTCGGTCGGCGGCTGGGTAATTCGGTCGGGCTCTGGCACTGGCAGGCTGGGCGCCTCGGAGTGGGCCGTTACTCACTTACTTGGGTCTCATTCATCAAACTCGTCATCACTCAGCGTCTCAACACGTCATGGACCTGCGCCAGCACTGCGCAATGGGTCATGAGGTGGCCCGACCGGCCACCCATACTACATCATGGTCATGGCAAAGCATACTACATCATGGCAACAAACCGCCATATCCTAATTATTTGAGATAATTAAGAATTTGCCCTGTCTTTGTTTGGCAATAGCTTATTTACACCATAGTTGAATTCAATTGATAATTTATCCCATCTTTCATTTTATGCATGATGATTTGCCCTCTTTGGAATTTCATCTCATTTTCTATTTTTGCTAGGGTAAATCACCATGTGAAATGACCATTGTGCCCCTTAGCCAAAGAATGATCTAGACCATGCCAAGAAACAATGTTCCCGAGCAGGCGGCAGCATCAGTATGGAAATTTGATGATTTGCCGAAACAATATCACAATTGTTCAACCATCATAAGACAACTGAAGATGTTATGTTGAACCATCACAATTGATCAACCATCATGAAATAATTGAACTGTAAATACAAGGATCAACTGCTATAATTGGACCTATTGAAAAGAATGACCACATTCTGAATCGATATCCCCAATGTAATGAACACAAGCATAGAATCAAGTAAATCTATCATCAATTTCAGATGCCCCACAAGTATCTCCCTCTTCCGCTTCATATGTGCCAATCCGGCTCCTGGCTTGCGGATGATTTGCTCCTGGAGGGAGAGGTACTTGGTGTGCACTAGCTTGAAGGCTGCGTCCAAGGCCGAGTCGAGGCCAGTCACCTCGGCGACGGAAGGCCAGGGCGTGACAATGGTGAACCCGCCACGGGAGCACACATCGAGGTACGGGAGAAGTAGGTCACTGGGTGGTCGTCCCCAAGCGTCAGTGACATCAGGGAGGAGGGAGATAGGGACGCGTCAGTGCCCTGCGCCTCCACGAGGAAGGCGGTGAGCACGCCGTCGAATAGGGCAGGTGCAAGCGCCTCGGGGTGCCCGGCGTGTGGGATCTCCAGCCCCACGAGGATCTCCGTCCCTACCATACGGTGGAGGGGCGACGTGGAGGAGCTGGTGGCCTCGAGCGGCAAGGAGGAGAGGGAGGCGGCCGACGTGGAGGAGCTGGCTATCTCAGGCGGTGAGGAGGGGATGGAGTTGGCGCCACACAATGGAATCTCATGAAATTTAAATTATTTTATTATTGTATTTGTGTTATTCTTAATTGTGAAATATTAATTGATTAAAATAAATATTTTGAATGACATGCTAATTAGTTTTGTCCTACCACTGAAATATGCCATGTTTAGTTTGATGCCATATTCACCTCGACAATCTTAGTAATATTTGAATTACTATATAAATAATTGTAGACCACTTCATTCAAAATTTTGTACTACTAAGTGATTTGGCCTTTGACCGGTAGAATTATTAAACTGGTTCTAAGGTAAGGAGGAATCGTGAAAAGCCATAAGATGGTTGGAGTCCATGACCTTACGCCAGGATGAAGGCTTGAGCAGAGGGGTGGTTGTGCCGTCAAGCACAAGGGGATGTGGTTGGTGGTGTTATGAATATTGTGTGTATATTGAAGAGCCCCAATGGGCATCATAACGACTTCTATGATCTGCACATGGCTCGAGAATAGAGCGGTGGCTACTGCCATGCAAAAGAAAAATTCCTACACTTCTATAACTAACAATAAATTTGTGGAGTCGCACGGCTTGGACGGAATAAAAAATTAGAGACTACGAACTTTGATGGACACAACGGAAGACTTATGAAAAATAACTAAAGACTGACTAAAAGAAAATAGATACTAGCATCGGCTGGAGGAGTGCATCACCTGGATGACGATGGTGTCCATCCAACTCACTCAACTAACACAAATACTAGAAAAACCACCAACGCTGGCCCCACAAGAAATCTCCAGTCTTCTTTTATCTTTTCTCCCCTCACGATGCGCCTCGGCCACTCGATGCTTTCCTCGTCTCCTCACGCCCTCTCGTCACCTCTCTCCCCCTCTTCACCACTTGCCGAGGGAGGCAACCGAGATGCGGTGAAGAAGGGAGCCGGTGACGACGGTAGAGGTCGGATACGACGGAGAGGCTGGATCCGGGCTTGCCGGCGGTGAAGGCCAACCGGATCTAGTGTGGGGTCGCCGGTAGCGAGATCCAGCGGCGGCGACCACAGGAGACGGCGGGATCTGGACTTGGAGGCGAGCGGCAGTGGCGGAGACGGCCAGATCGAGCTCCGGGCCGAGCGACGCGCCAGCGGCCGGATCCAGGCGGTTCGACGGCGACGGCGTCACCTCCGCGCAACGATCTGGAGACGAGCGGGGCCGTGAGTCGCGGCTCGTCCAGGTCGGCGTCGTCGTCGTCGGTTGGCGACCTGAGGACAGCAGCGGTGATGGAGACGGGGTGCCCGATCTTTCGATGAGATTGATAACTATCGATTTTGGTGGGGATGACCCTGACGATCCGACTACAAACGCACGATGTCGCTTGCACCTTAGCAATCGCCGAACCAACTCCGAGATGTTATTGACCTTGTTGGCGGCGCGATCAACCTGAACACGAAATTCAATCCCTGCGAGCAATCGAAGAACTAGCAAGAATAAGACGTAGGCAATCTGATATTGCGAATATGAATGAGGCATAGATGGTATTGCGAATAACAAAGTTGGGATTCCGAAGCTGTCTTGACAGGTGGTCGTCCGACACAACTGAAGAACAGAAGTTTGCACAATGGCTAAACCTAAACTCAACGAAATCCAAGTCTTAGCAAGGGAGACGATGGCTCCTATATAGGGAGAACGACCAGAGGTGGCACCCAAAGTGTACGCCCTAGGGTTACAAGGCCCATGGGCCCAAGTGGTGGTAGCGTAGTACCCTTTTGACTTGGACTCAGAAATCAACATGGACTATTTTGATAATTGCGGCTGACTCGGATAGAATTTAAAGATGAGGTTGGATCCGTTGGAAAGTAGACTTCATAAGCTTTCCATGAAGTACAAGAACGTCTCAAACGAAGTCCGTATGAGGAAGTTATGCCCGTTTGAACTTGGTACCATTGCAGCAGTCCGAATCTGATTCCAAAACGAGTCCAACTCGAATTCTTGCTTGACTTGGTCCAAAGTGACGTGGTGACCTCCATTATTCCTTCCATGCATGTCCATGACTCCACGGTCCTTTCCTAGGTTCCTAAGCACAATTAAATCACTTGCATTAGGTAGCGGTCTATTCTCAGTAACATATGAACCAAGGAATGAATTCACCTGGTAATTAAGTTGACGAGCACGAGCTCAATAAGTGGTCCTTGCAACACATGTTGTGGATGAGTTGTATCCATGGAAGGGATGTCCTCATCAAGCGGTCGGTGACAGCGTCGAGGAGATGACCGCCCCCGGGGGAGATCGACCTCCCGGGGGCAGCAGCAACAGCGAAAGTAGATGAGGTTAGGGTTTCAACCTAAGCTCTGATACCATGTTATGAATATTGTGTATATTGAAGAGCCCCATGGGCAATATATATAGGGAGTACAAAGGGATATTACAGGAGAATATGCTGATCATATTCTATCTCTAATACCTTATCTCTAATACCCTTAACAGTAACAACTCAGGTACGACTACGAGGTCGGATGAGCGGTCGAGGTTTGACTTCGAATGCAAAGTCAATGGAGATCGGACGGTGGACGAGTTACTGTGGAGAACGGATGACGTCCGAGTAGTTGCGAGATAGGGTTGCATCTGAGTGACTTAAGAGATCGAACGACAACCGAGTGATCTAAGCGCATCAGACGGCGTTCGAGTGGTTCAAGCTCAGAACTCAAAGCGAGGTGGTCAAAGTCTCTCTCAACCACAGGGTGGTCGGAGACCTCAAGCGGCGGAGTGGTCAGAGCTGAAACAAGGGAGCGGATGGAGATTTTAGACAATGGGGTAATTGGGAAATTCATGGTCGAAACAACAATTAGCGACTATGAGTAGGTTTCTGGGACCACAAGGATTTCGATTTTGAGGTTGGCTAGGGTTGAGAGGCAGTGGTTTTGGCTAGCAGTGAGAGGAGGCGCTACAGCCAGGGTATAGCACAAGGCAGCTCCGCTGGAGTTCTAGCAAGGTGTCAGGGTTTTGAACTATCTATTAGACAAGGCGAACTCAGAGGCGGTGGTGGTTTTTACTAGGACGATCTGAGCTGGGCTGTCCACGGCGAGGGTGTTCTGACCGGCGGTGGCCTACGGTGCTGGAGCTCTGGGAACACGCTCCGACCAAGATAAGTTTATGATCATGCTCAAGGTGCCACAAGAATGCCACTAGCACAAGCAATTGAGTTTTAATCAAAAAATGGGGAAGTTTGAGTGGAAAACTCACCGGGCGTAGGGGAGATCACCGCGCGATACGGTGAGTTGAAGCTCGAATTGGTGGTTCTGGAGAGTGTTGGGAGTGAAGTGAAGCTCTTGGCAGTGGCAGCAAGGCTTTAAAAGCGATGTAAGGCGGTGGCGACAGTAAGGCGGTTCGGGCGCGATCTCGCACGTGGCCGAGGAGATAAGGTCAAGGTTCTGCCGTTGCGCAGAGGGCATGAGAGGAGGTGGCACTGGCGCCCTGCAAGAGCTGGTGATATTTGACGCCATGGGTACGGAATAGGGCGTGTCGGTCGAGAGTTGCGGTGAGCTGCGGCAGAGAGAGTGAGCGCGCGAGCAGCGGCGTGCGATGCGAGAGAGTGGGGAGCTGGGAGACTGAGCGGTGGGACCACGGAGTCGGGCGTGTGAACACGCGGGAGCGGCGGCCGAAATTCTGGACGGTGACGGCTCGGCGCGTGGCCGGCGCTACAAGGAGGCGGTGGAGAGGCGGCGTCGCTCGGGAGCGCTAAGGGAAAGGAGAAGGCAGGAAGACCAAAAAGGAAAGCGCCTTTTCAACGGAGGTTGCCAAATTGGAAAGGTTTAGGAATTCAAACAAAAATTCAAGAAAATTTCAAAACTTTGAAAAAATTTTGGGGCGTTTCAAAGACTGTCTCGCACGGCCATGGACTAGATATACTTGCACCTATGTCATAGTTATTTTTGTTAGCGCTGAGTCTCCTAAATACATATTTGTTGTATACATGCATGCTACAAAATGCTATTAAGTCTACATTAAAGTCGAGCTACGTTGCTGATCATCCAAGTCCAGTGTACGAATTTTGATGCTGGCACCCCTAAGTTGTCGGATCTCCCAGCGTATTACGATAACCAAATTGCATAAACAATCACTCGCCCCTACCATGTTATACTCGAAAGTGAAAAGCGTAAGTTTAGTGGATATTGACGAGGGTCAGATTTGTGACCACCCACAGCTGCACCTCTCACAGTATGATGCTTTACAATTTGTGCAATTTAGTTTTTCGGAGAAGCGATTTGAAGCATCCAATGTTATACCCATCTACCTAGCAAAATAATGTATCAGACAGCCAGCTGATCTAATACAATTTCTGTACGTTTCGAGAGGATACAAGCCAAGAGTTCAGAGTTCTGCCGCATCCGAACACAGATCTCATAGCGTTGGAACTATTCATCAAAAGCCCCTAGCTAGCTAGTATCAAAAGAAACAAAAGAAAAAGCCCTTCGAGGGAAATCGCCGGGTTGGAGAACAGGAAGGAATCATGTGGTGTGGTTAACTTGCCAACACGGATCGAGAGTGACTAGCTAGTGTGATGGGTGACTGAGGCCAGGGAAAACAATTCCGTTAAAAAATTTTGGACCACACCGAGAAATCCAAAATTCAGAATTTTCAAATTTTTTTGAAAAATTGGTCAAAATATTCAAAAATACAATTTGAATTCAAGAAAAAATTACCAAATCTGGTGAAAACAAGGTCGACCCTACCCGTGAACCAGGGTTTCCTCACCTGAAGACTCTTCCTCGGTGACATGGAGTAGATGCTCAGCATGGCAATTAAGCCATCGGTGGTTGGTAGCCTGGAGGCGTTGTACCTGGCATCTTGAGCCGGTTCACACACTTCAGCTCTACCTCCACCCCAATCGCCAGCAAGGGAGAAGGGGCAAGGGGCAGTGGGGGAAGATCAGAGGCGGCACTGGAACGAGAGAAGGAAGGAGGCGACGCCGGCATGGGAGAAGGGGCGAGGCAGTGGTGGCAGGGGCAAGCGGAAAGAGCAGGCGACCCTCGCATCTGCGCTGTCGTGGAAGACAAAGGGGGGAGACGGTATCGAGCACTTGGGGGCGGAGATGGCGGCGAGCATTTGGGGGCAGGGATCAGGAGTGAGGGATCGAGAGTCTCTGGGATGGGATCAGGAGTGAGGGATCGAGAGTCTCTGGGATGGTTCGACCGTTCAAGTGAGATAGAGATGATCGGATGGGGTAGTGGCCTGGTTGGCTTGGGCCGAAAAATTGAAAATAGGCTAAATTTTTAATCGGATTGGTTTTTTGGGATGGAGCCGAGAAAACCAAATTTCACGAATTTCAGCCTGCAATTGTATTCCCTGACTGAGGGAGGGGATGTGGTAAGATAGGGGCACGTGGTTGCAGCATCTATTGGTCTCCCCCTCCTCTCTCCCAACTTTTGTTAAGACAAGCATGCATGCAGGACTGCAAATGGATTGGATTCGGACGGATATCGCACGTACTATATCCTAACTCATATTTTCCCCTCAGATTCGGAGTCAGATATGGTGAGACCGGATACGAATATGAATTCAGAGTATTTAGAGTTTCAAACACGGTACTGTTGGGATGGTTACATCATGGATTCGGGTTGGATACGAATAACATAGGCGAATAGTATGCACATACAAAAAGAATATATGTTGAACCATATCACCACCACTTCAAACCTTCAACTATTAAACGTGAGTACATAATAATGACAACTCTCACACGACATAATAGTGTAGTACACTTCAACTTGGACACCACCCAAATTCAACATGATAAATAATCTAATATGACTATTGACTACTATTCTATTAGTCTCCACCTTCTCCATGGTCCTCGGCCCACACAAACTGACAAACATAGAGTCAAATAGCCACAAAAGATCCCAAGATGAATCACATAAAAGAAATTTTTTTAAAAAAACTGATAATATAGCCCTATCGACAGTTGGGCCGGTCTAGCCCAACCAGCCCACAACCCTCTCCAAGTGGCCAAGTAAGGTAAGTAGGCAACGCATGGAGCCTCCAGTCCTGCTCCTCATGCAACCTCCAACTCATGTTGTCTCCTTCCTTCTCGTCGAAGACCACGATGGCAACCTCATGGCAAAGGCGATGGTGCCTCCACTTCTTCTATCCCTCACGCAGCCTACAGTTTGAAATCTAGAAGAGGAGGATGCCATTGAGATCTAGAAGATGAAGATGTTGTCAGGGTCTAGAGGTTGATGATGTCGCTGTGGAGGTAGGGGCTAACGCAGATTTCTTCCATTTCTCTTTGATTTGAAGCGGAGGAAGAGTTCTCGTGTGATGCACTAATATGAATTGACCCTTAAAAATCTTTCATTATTGGTTGGATTTTTGGCTTCTTGATGTGTTCATGTCATGTACTCATGTGTGGGAGCCTAGGCTAGGTAGTTTTATTACTGGATATCCGACCGGGTAATTATCTGGCTATCTGCTTTTTGTTCAGATAAAAGGCATCCTGATTTCGCTACCGAATCCAATGCTAAATATCCGGTACTAATACCAAATCCGACTAGATACTGAACTCTCTTTCCGAATTTGGTACCAAATCAATCGGGAGATACGCAACCCATTTGCACCCCGGTTGGGAAAAACATCGAGAAGGTGGTTGAACAAGGTGCCTCTCTTTGTCCCTATTCCTTTATTTAGAAGGACCACATGCACATCCATCTGTGTCAATCACAACAAGTATTCTCAATGTTTTTTTAGCATCATAGAGCATGCCTGGCTTGGAAACCACATACTTGAACCAAGGATCCTCTCTCTTGATGCATAATTAGAGGCTGAGATAGGAAGAGTTTTGCATGCTGGAATTCAACTTTTGTTTTGGGTCGAGTGAAACAACCATGCATTGGGTGGGTGGGAGCCTTCAATGGTGTCTTGAGTGGCTTGTGCATAAATGGAGGATAGAAGCACCACTTGAGGCGCCTATGCATACAATACATTATCTATTAAGGTTGTATCTAATGTTCGAAACCCTCTATACACAACATAAGAGATAACCTCTCTAATAGCTTGTCTTTTGACACTAACTCCAATACACTTCTTTGACCGCTGCTGTCTCGAAGTCTTTGACCGTCGATGTTGTTGAAATCTTCGACCACTGTTGTTGTCGAAATCTTTAACCGCAGCTGGAGTCGAGATCTTCGACCGCTACTTAGTCGACATCTTCGACCGCTGGCATGGTCGTGATCTTCGACCGCTGGCATGGTCGTGTCATCGACCACTGCCGTAGTCGAGATCTTTGACCATTGTTGTGTCGAAGTCTTCGACCGCTGACATGTCAACATCTTCAACAGCTGCCGTTGTCGCCATCAAGATCTTCTACTGCTGCTATGTCGACACTTACATTCATTGTCATAGTTTTACAAGTCAAGCAAATTAGGTGAAAAACAGAGCAACAACATTAAGAAAGGTGTTTTGGGGGGATTTTGCAATTTTTGCACTCATGTTCCATCCGCATGCACGAACCATATGAGCCTAAGCACCATGCCAGTGCCGCTTACCCTAGGATGTACCACCGTGTTCCGTTTTATACTTCGTTGTATCACTTAAACAAATTTAGTGATATAAACGAGCAAATTGACAATTGTGTGACCTATTTATACCTACCTTATAAGTTATTGTATATGTGGTACATTTTACTCTTTTTTATATCTTACAAATGAGGTTGTATTTTTTTATAGAATTTGTTTTTTATATATTTTACAAATGAGGTTGAGTTTGATATTAAAATCGTGCATGTTAAGAGAGCATCCCCTCTCCTACATCTGGCATTATTTTTGAGTTTTTAAATAGCTTTGAAGATATGGTTTTCACATATTTTTCGACTTTTAGGTGTCCCTCGTGATACGCCACCGTGCACCTCTTCCATTGCAAATAAAAAAGAGCTACGGTGCACATGCCACTGAGCAGCTGGTCCTACCGAAGAGACACAAGCCCACCCCAGCCCAGCCGAAGCAGCCAAGCCAGAGCCCGGCCCATTTCGTCCTGCTATTCCCTCATCTCTACCCCCTCTGGCACGCTACCCTCAACTTTTCCCTTCCGACTCGTCCTCGCGTCCCCTCTCCCCCCTCCCATTCCAAAAACCTCACAAAACCCTCGTTCCCCACCCGCCGACGCCGCCGCCGCCGCCACCTGCAGCTGCAAGATGAGGTGAGCGGAATCCGAGCTAGCTCTTCCGATCTCGTGCCCCCTCCTCTTCCGTTCCAATTCGGTTTTAGATTCTGTAAGAAATGCGTGCTCCAACCGCGTGGATGGATCTGGAGGAGGCGTGGTATCGCGATGCCGCGAGGGGTCGCCGTTTCCCTGTGTTGATGGGTTCAGCGTGAGCGTTCAGATTTTGGCGCCGTGATGGGGGTAGACTGGGAAGCCTTGGGGGTTTATTTTTTTTGGGTTGGTGCGTCTCTAGGGTTCGAGATTTGCGGATCCGAGTGCCTCATGGGTGGTTTAGGCGATGCGGCTGTTTTGAGTGTATCGGTGTTCTGAGAGTGGATTCGCTAGGGAAGCCTGTCCATGGCCGCTTCATGCGCGATTTATGCTGTACTGCAATTTCGCTTTGTTGCTGTCGTTTTGGCCGAACGTGGTATTGTTATTGGTATTGCTATGCTGCATAGGCGTGACTAAGATCTCCTTGATTTTGCCAGGATTTTAGTACTGAATTTGCGGTGTGGTTCTTTCTGCAGTTCAAGAAATCTAGTTTTTTGGCGTTCGGCCCGTTTGCGTGTATTTAGGGTTGAGGATGTAGTTGGGTGTATTTAGGGTTTGGGGATGTTGTCTTTGAGTGAATTGGTGGTGGTTATCTAGTTGCAGTTTCTGCTGTCCGTTTTAGTTTGTAAGGATGACTTATCACTGACTGTGACGAGCTAAGCTAATTAGGGTGACTCATGCCTTGGTGCAGTTTTCGATGTGTTTGGAGGCGAGTATTGGTGGTGTGTGTCTCTTCTGTGTAAATTTCTGTGCCTAATAGTTTTTTCTAACCTGTGAGATACGCTTAGCTATATTGAAATTTAGTTTGCTATGCATATGTGATCAAATAATTGCAATTTAGCAGGTGTTTTTTTCTTGCCCTGTATTATTTAACGTACTATTGGTACTGATGGTACAAAAGTTTGTCTTGTAGCTGGCAAATGTTGCTATGATTAACGCCTGATATTGTTCAGTCAGGTGTCAAGTTGTGTTTTCTTAATACAGTTTGGATATGCTTTAGACTGTTCAGTTAAAGACTTAAAGTGCAGTTGGTAATCTAACAAAGATCAAAAATACAGATTGATTGGTTATTAGTATTTTCATCAAGGTGCCAATGGGTCAAGAAGGTATTTGGACATGCAGAAAGTTTGCAATTGGGTGATTTTATTCTTTGGCCTGTAATTACCTTTTTATATGGGATAAGAGAATATCAGAGTTAACAATTGAATAACTGCAGTAAATTATATAATGATCCTTTTTTTGTTAAATGGTTTAATGAAACTGTGGACCCGTTCCAAATAGCTTTTGTCTGGCTTCTAGCTTCCCAAGCTGTTTTGAACGGATTAGCTTCTCAATGTGTCTTTTTTCCCCTCTTTTTCCTTTGCATTGTCTGTGGAGATATAGCGTTTTTTATTTTTGTCTCTCTCTCTCTTTTTTCTTCATTTTCCGTTAATTCAATGTCTTAGCCAAAAGTGTCATTTCAGCCAAAAGCCATTAGCGGCAACCGAATTGAACGGGGCGGGCTATGTATGTTGAGGCACCTGAGTACCTAGGATTACTTTTTTGCTACAGGCAGTTGTAAATTTTCTCTTTCTGTTTGAATTCATGGCACTGCTTTTTCTCCCTGTCATGTTCATCCATTTTCTTCAATTTAAGATGCAACAATTGGTGGTAAAATTAATTTTGGATAGGCAAAATACATACTGATGCCAACAGCGAAGTGTGGCTCAGTGTTCTTTTTTTCCCCTATTTTTTATGGTAAAATTTCGTAATGCTTCCTTGTGATACATGTCGTTTTCATCCAATCACTGCACTGGATTTGCTCTGATATATGATGGATATCCCTTGTGCACACTGCACAGTGTGCATTTGGGCAGACTCACTTGTGTATTTATGTTGGATTTTGCTTAAAAAGGCTCTAACATTGTTTTTAGTAAGGTTCTGGAGATTTAAATTTCTTTGTCTATGTTTGTTTCTTGATGAGTGGCAATGTTTTCTGTAGTCGGCACCCTGAAGTGAAGTGGGCTCAGAGGATTGACAAGGTCTACATCACTGTACAATTGCCTGATGCAAAGGATGCTAAGGTCGATCTGGAACCAGATGGTGTATTCACATTCTCTGCCACTGCTGGAACTGGTGGGAGCTTATATGAATCGAAGCTAGATTTGAATGACAAAGTAAACGTCGAGGTAATGCATGTTTGTATAGTATCAATATTAGGCCTAAATTTTGAATCCTCGTTGGAAAGATGTGTCTTCCTCATCCAGTGCTTCTTTGCTTTTGATTTAACAGGCAAGCAAAATAAGTATAGGTGTCAGGTCCATATTCTGTATTTTAGAAAAAGCTGAGGCCAAATGGTGGAAGAAGCTTGTTCGAGATGATCAGAAGGCACCACACTTTGTGAAAGTTGATTGGGACAAATGGGTGGATGAAGATGATGACGGTATGATATGTACTTTTTTCCCACCTTTTCGATGCAACTAATGCAAATCATAGTCTACAAAAGAAAAGGATGATTTACAGAAGCAGTTCATGCACATGACTAGATGTTAGTTTGCAAGGGATCTATTTTGAAACTTCTAGAAACAGGAGACATTTTAGTGGCAGCACATGGATTTTTATTAACAAGAGACAATAAGAACTTGTCTTTACATGGTAAATGTAAACTGTGGAACAGTTGATGATGAACTGGTAGTTAGTTCCTACTCTGACAATATGGAACTTACTACTTGTTATGTTACAAGAAGTACTATCGCATTTAAATTATATCCAATTTGTAGACCCAAAAAAAAATACTATATCCAACTTTACTTGATACAACAAATTTCTTCTTGCTTGGCTGCTTCTCCACCTGGCTATTTCTCCTTGCTTCTCTGAACTAGAAAATTGTCCTTGCTCTCAGAAGACCATATGGCCTTGTTAATTTATAAACTTACTTTTACAACTTGCAGTTTTGTAAAGGCAAGCTAGCAATTATGTTATTTGACCTTTTTTTCTGCCGAGTGTATTACTCATTATTTCTTGGGTATGTAAAAGTTTTGATATGCATTTATTATTTTCGTAGGTGCTGACGTCAACTTGGATGGGATGGACTTTTCGGTAAATAGTTTTTTCACGTTTCTATACTTTTATAGATTTCCTTTTCATTGACGTGTATTTGTTTGATGTTTTTCTTCATGTCCTTTATGTAGAATTTTGGTGGTATGGGTGGTATGGGAGATATGGCTGGTATGGGCGGCATGGCTGGTTTGGGCGGCATGGGTGGTATGGGCGGTATGGGAGATATGGCTGGTATGGGTGGCATGGCTGGTTTGGGCGGCATGGGTGGTATGGGCGGTATGGGAGGTATGGCTGGTTTGGGCGGCATGGGTGGTTTGGGCGGCATGGGTGGTATGGGCGAGATGGATGGGTTCGAGGATGAGAGTGATGATGAAGGTTTGTATTCCTGTAGTTTCTCTGTACTATTTCTCATTATGTTTCACTTGTTATTTCTGTTAGCTAGAGTATAACCAAAATACGTTTTGTTATCAAAACCAAATTAGGCAAGCATTACTAAGAATATTGAAGTTTGATTTGGTGGTTATGGTTTCGTTGTAACTGTTTGATCAAATGATCAGGCAATTGATCAATGCTTTGTTAATATTCTTTTCATGTCAAATTGCTTGGCATTAAATGAAAGGCCAGTTTTTGAAAGGTTCCAATATTTCTAACTAGTGGTGAGTTATATTGTTGACCAAAAGATTACATTTGTCATACTCAGCAAATATATAAATGCATCGCACTTGACAATTCATAATTCAATGTTTTGCTCACAAAGTAACTGCGTAGTCAATATCGTGATCACAACAGAAAGTGAACTGACCTTAACTAGATTATTCATATTTTGGAATTTAGGACTGTATTTTAGCCTAAAATATGGTAATCTGGCTGTAAGCCTGTAACTATTGGTGGTATTGAGCCTGACTTGTTTCTTCCTCCCAGAATTACATTTTGTAAGAGTATTGGTATGAAGGAACTAAATAAAGCATTTCATCACATCACATGTACTAGTTAACGAAACTTTTGATGCATTTTGTTGTTTGAAGACACCAATTGTCGAACAAAATTTGTATGATATTTTATGTTAGTGGCACTAGTTGCCGAATAGGGTGTACTAAATTCAACAAAAGTTTTAGGACCAAGTGAAGGTGTACCCATGTTCATCAGATGGGATGTATGTTTAGCAATTTAAAGTCTGCTCCCAAGTAATTACATTTTTTTGTGATTGAGAACATGTCGTGGAATAGATATATCTAAATCAATGAATTTACATTCAATCTGAACAACACCGTTGTGACATATAATATGACAGTTGTCACTTTTATCAGCTTAATATCAGATAAAAGTGACACCTGCCATAGTATTTTCTAGCACAATCTTCCTTGCTAAACGTCCATATGTTGATCTTTTTCTCCTATTGCTCCCTGATTAGAAGAAGCGTCAAAACCTCAAGATGCCGAGAAGGCTGAAAAGACCCAGGAGGCAGAAGCCAAACCGGAGACAGCTCATAGCAATTGAAGGCTTCCTACATAATTCCTACTCGATCGCATCCTCGTGTTTTATGAATCTGCTGAATTAAAGGACACGTTTTACATTATGGTAGGGCTTGGTGCTCCCTTGTACCAACTGACTCTCTCAGCTTATTATGTATTCTGATATTGTTCTCTATGTGCTTTGATGCTTTCCTCTCCAATGCTAGATTGGGCTTTGCTGATTCTAGTCGATTTTTATGAGATGTTTTCTTTACACAACGTGTGATGGTGTCTGCTTCAGTGTTCATAAAAAATACGGTTACGGTGCATCCTTGCTTGGGAAAGAAAACTCCCAGATGCAAATAGGATCGCAACTATCTTGACGTTATTTACTTTGCCAGGTTTGTTTCGTGCTAGTAGGATGAGCAAGAGATCATTTGGCCTCCGTAGCATGGTTCGTAGGATAAACTACTGTGACACCCCCACTCTTAACATTAGTTCTTGTCTTGTGACATCTGACTCCACTCAACATTTGTAGCCTTTCTCGGAGGGAATTATGCACTCCCCAGTTTGGCTTGTAATTATTTCGATCTTAATAATAGAAATATTACTGGCTGAGACCTGGCATAGTATGGTTGGTTTCAATAGCTATGTAGGCGCCAACTGCTAGGCTGCTACCTGCTATTGCTGGAACAGAGTAAATTGGAGCCTGATCCAAGGAAGTTCCTATTTGTTTATGTATGGCCTCTGATTTTTTCTTGTTGGAAAAATTGGTCCTACAGAAAGATCTTTGCTTTTGTTATATACCACTGAAAAGCATCGGCACAATTCAAAGATGCCATAGGGCCGATTCTTTAACAACTTTTAAAAATGACTTTTAATTTTTGCTATAATATCTAACTTTTAAACAAAGTCTTTTCTCAAGACTACGCGTTAAAAGCCCAATATTTATATCAACCAAAATCGCAAGCGGTTATCTCTCTGTAATCTCTATTGTAAACAACTAAAATTTAAAAATTTCAGCTAAAAACTATAAGTCACAGCTAGGGATGGCAATCGGGTGCGGCGGGTACGGGTAGTGCTCGCCCATACCCGTACCCGCGACCCTGATTTACACCCAAGGGCATACCCGCAAGGACAAGGGGTAAAGAACCTCGCTCATACCCGTCGCCCGCGGGCATACCCGTTTACCCGCGAACTGAGTCATCATATTATATTGCATAATATACACCACTCCAGTCTTGTATCAGTTACCTATTCTATTTTCACCGCAAGCACACAAACTTAGTTTTGGAAACTCCATTTTTGTTCATGGATGAACAACTTCAGATCAACGTTTTCTATCAACAAGGATCCAGTTTCAAGAAGAAAGTAATTCAACCTAGACAACGGTTTCTAGCAACTAAAAAGATTCATTTTTGACCATCTCTCTCTACTAGATTTCAGACCAAAAGCTTTTTGCAATATCTAGTCCTGATCCAGATAATTTAAACACAGATATAAAGGTTTCTAGACTAAATAGTTGGCTTTTGGCTTATATGATTACAAGACTAGTAGGCATGACACCTAAGAAGCAAGAACTACAGAAGGCTAAAATGAAGTAATGCAAAGTGGTGTGGTCCAATACCTATTAAGAGCATCAGGGGCGACAGCATCCTGCACGTTGAAGACGGCGCTCTGCGGGAACAACTCCATGGTCTCCTTATTCCTCTCCGCCTCCTCGCCCTCTGCTCCGAGCAGGAGGTCTATTGTCGCCGGAGCCCTCTGCGGCTCGGCCTCACCTGAAACCAAACCAAGCTCGGATCAGCGAGTGTGGTTTTTACTTTTTAGGTGTGAACTGTGAAGGAAGCGGATGAAGGGGGAGGAGGAGGCCGGCGGCCGGGTGGATGGCGGAGGAGGCGGATGAAGGACGAGGATGAGGCGGATCTGGGGACGGAGGAGGAGGTCGGCGGGGTGGGGCGGAGGAGGAGGCATATATGGGGCGGAGGAGGAGGCGGCGGGTGCAGGCGAGGAGGCGGATCTAGGGGCGGAGGACGAGGCGCGGTCGGGGGGGCGGAGGTGGAGGAGAAGGAGGAGACAGTTGGGCGGAGGAGGAGGCCGGCGGCGGTGGGAGGCGGAGGCGGTGGATGAAGGAGGAGGAGGAGGTGGGCCATGCGCCGTGCGAGGGGCGAGAATGCGAGAGGGTGGATCATGGAGAGTTATTTGGGCGGCGGGCGAGTTATCTAGGGTTTATTATTTTAGAATGGCCCACCTATCAGTTTATTTCACGGGTAAACGGGAGAGACAGGTAGGGGTAGAGCTAACCCATACCCGTACCCGTTTACCCGATGGACAGAGATTTCCCCATATTTTCATACCCGTGGGTAAAGAATACATCCCATACCCGACTCCATTAGGGTATTTACCCACAAGCACACGGGTAAACAGGCATAATTGCCATCCCTAGCCACAGCTATATCAAACAGATCCATGTTAAGTTTTTTACTACATCATAATGAAATTCTTGTAAAATCAAAAACTTACCCATGGCTCAACAAACAAAGCCTGATGCCCATTTCGTTTTGCTTCCATTGTCGCCGGTTGTCGCCAATATGCTCGAGCATCTTCCCCCCGCCTCCTCCGGCAAGCTCCTTTCCCCTGCCTCCTTCACGAGCTTCCTTCCTTTGCCTCCACCCACAAGCTCCTTCCTCCACAGTTGAGCTCGAATCCAACATCGTGCCAAGCTTAGAGCCCCATTAGCTCCAGATTTGCCGGTGTCGTTGTCCCCAGTAGCGGCCGCGATGGCACCGGTGCCAAGAAAGATGAAGGTACTGGCGAACGAGTACGAGGACTTCAACTTGCTCAGGCTAGACGAGGCTGTGGTGGTGCCAGTGATGGGTGCTGTCGACTCCAAGTGGCGGGCAAGGCCACCCCGTCGCCCGCCTTTGCAGCTGCCCGGCCACAAGAGCCAGAGGCGAGGTGAAAGGGTGGTAGATGCAAGACTTGACGGTGAAATAGACGGAATGGTAAAAAAACTATTTTTCTAAAGAGAGCCCCGAGCAGCTCGCGGCCAGTGGCGCCGTTCCGTCTCGCCGCACCGCCCCAATCCCTCCCTGTCGTGCCGTCTTGCTCAACATAACTGCCACAGCTATCGCTGTCACCGTTCTTCGGCTTCATCCACCACCCTCTTACCCTGCCCATCGCCCCACCCCTGCCCACCGCCAGGCCATCGCATCCCCTTGACCTCCTTCTCTGCAGGTCATTTTCGATAAGAAAGTTATTGATCATTCTCTGCAGGTTATATTCAGATGTATCCATTAGATCCACTTTTGGTCAACTTTGCAATGCTAAGAAAGGAGGGATGTTTTGGTAGTTAGGAGCAAAGCATTAGAGGTCATTACAAGGGAGATCTTCAACAAACATAGGTGAAGGCTATTTCGTAGGCTTCGAAATGTTTGAAGCACATCTATATTTTTGTTTATTTTCATAATGTTGTTTGCTATTTTTATGGCTTTTATTTTGCCGTTGGTTTATGGTTTGGCTGCGTTTGTTTTGCTGTTTCATTTTGGTTAATGGACGATTACTTCACCTAGTTAAGAATATTGCGGTTATTGTAATAAACTTTGGGATGTGTGCATTCTCAGATACAAAGGCTGGGAGAGGTTTTCTCTTCTCCTATCTAAAATAAACCCAATTTTCTTTCTTTTTGCTTTTGAGAACATGTCAGTTTTGTAGGTCCTTTACATCCGTGTGTAGGTTGTTCGCATTGCATCCTCACGAACATAGTCTAAGTCACCGAGACTTTCTCCAAGACCTCACCCCGATCATTATAAGACTACGAATGCCGAAAATTACTCAACGAAGAATTGCACGACCATTTAGTCGACCAAGAGGTTCAGTATCCTTTGTTTGCATTCTCATAACTTGTGAGTCGTGATCTACCGGATGATTTGTTACGACGTGGGTGACCAAAATCTATCTATTTGCTGCCTCACCGACGTTGCCCGGCAGCAACTATCACTGTTACAACTTGGATGGAAAGGCTGAAAATCAGCTTAACTTTGGTGATAATAAAACACTCGACCAATAAAATCGCAATAACCACACAAATTCAAATCCAAGCTATTGCTTCTTGCTCATTTGAAAGACCTTCACAGAATTGCCCACTCTCGTCCCCCCCACACACACACACCCACACCCTAAGAGTGTTTTTTTAATATCATAGCTGAAGAGGAGTCAAACATGTGTTTTCTTGCCCCAGCATGTCGGGAGCTCAACTCGAGCTGATGGTCCCCCCTTCCAAAAAAAAGCGAGCTTGTGATAGAGCTATCCAAATGGCCCAGGGCACGGTACGGCCCAGCCACCCCCCTCTCTCTCTATTAATCATGCCCAGCCCTCTTCGCCTTCCTCTCTCGGCTACCACTCCCTCCCCATCCGACGATCCCCCTACCCATGCCCAACTGCCTCCACCGTCCCCACCGCCCCTCCCTCTCTCTCTCGACCACCACTTCCCTCCCGGTCGCCCCCCCTCCCCGTGATAGGCCGCCCGCCGTCCCCACCGGCTACCACCTCCGCTCATCCTTGGCTCCTCCCGCCCCGTCGCCTCCCTTCTCTCTCTGGATTCTTGCTCCTCTCCGGCAATAGGGCAGTGCCTTTGAGGCGACCGACAACCGACAACTAAAAAGCAAGGAGAAGCCCACGGCGGCGGTGGTGTCTCTCAACGAGCATGGAGGACACAATGACATGGTGTTCACCTACTTCTCCAACACCAATGAGCACCACCGCTAACCAAAATAGTTCAACGTCCTCACTGTCGGCCAGATCAAGGGTTCACCCTCTTCGACGCCGTCAGGATCCGGTCCTAGACTCTTAGTCTTCACGGTCAGCCAAATCCGACCCTTAGCCATGACCGACATCATCTACACGAGCAGGATGAAGTCTTCATCCATGCTGCTGGCAAGTCCGAGCCTCCTCGTCATCAGCGTCGATGGGATCCGGTCCTTGTCTTCCCCATCAACCAGATATGGTCCTTGTTCGCACGGCTGGCTATCTTGTTTGCACCACCGCTGCTAGCTGCGAGGTCCACACAGGCTAAATGGGGTAACCGTGGCCCATCGGGCTTAACGTGCTCGGACTGGCATGGTATGGCCTATGATCTTCTCAAGCCATGCCTGGGTCCGAGGATGAGCCTGTGGTCCGGCATGGCATGACCCGTTTAGTTAGTCGGGCTAACCATGTCGTGCGTAATCAGAGCGTGCTTAGCCAAGCCGTACCGGGCTGCCCATTTGGCCAGGTCTATCCCGTGGCTAGCGCATGCCCGCATCGCGTCCGTCGTTTCCCTTCTACCACCTTGGCTTCGATCACTTCCTTCCTGCCAACTTCCAACCATCTGACCAAGACAACAATAGTAACATGTATACCATAGTAATTCAAAATCCCGCCATGTTATTAATTATCACTCCATATACACGAATAACTAAGCAATAAGCATATATTATTAATTATCAAAGTAACGACTTTATAATCAAAGTTTACAATTAATAGTCTCAGAGGCCAAACAACTCAAATAAACTGCAGCGGAAGATATTAAGATAACTTCAGTTGTAGCCTATCCATATGTCACAGACAATCGACTGGGGTAGCGCGACCTAATTCTCCATGATCCTTGAAGTAGTAGTAGTAAGTAGTAGTAGTCCTTATTGACCATCACTTATGTTGACAACTTCTTGAGCAATTGAGCAACAATATGTATAGCCATGAGCACAGCAAGTCATAGGTCATAGTGATGTAAATATTATTCATGCAAGGCTTGACAATGAATGGTTATAGGGTTCTTTTGTAGAAAGCAATAGCTTAAATTTAGATATAGTAAATAGATTCAAAACATATTTTAGAAATGATAATAAATAACTATAAAACCAATGAAAGACGAAATGAATAGTTCGGCAAGGCATCATCCTTCAGCAGCTACAATCCCATCAAACCACTGAACCCACCATTTATAAGAAGTTTTTATATGCCAGAATGCAAGTTCAAGTTGTCCATTTGATGGGAAATCTCATAGTTCTAGTTTACTGCCTTTCAGTATTAGATTCTCAAACTCACATCTTATTTATTTTTGCCCCTAATCTCCAAGGTTTTGAAGGAGTTGCATCAAATTTAGCAGCTATTGTTACTTTGGCTTCCTCTGTTGATTACACAACGTCAAATTCATCACTGAAGATGTTACTGCCTCTTGTGAGTTAAAGCTAATTGGCAGCTTGAGAAAAAATGCTTATTAATGCTCAATTTTGATGTGCTTCCTTCCTTTGTTGTCATCGTTAACAATAGTCTAATGAGTTTGTTTGTTAGGTGCATCCTGCACAAGCTCTTAATGTCCCTGCTGTTCCATTGGGTACATTATTAGCAGCAGCATATCCCTGGGCATCTGGTCCACCATATCTTTTTTCCTGGCTTAATCCTCGAATATCAGCTCAGGACATGGTGCATCCGGAGTTGTTCAAGCTTGTTTTTAACAACTTTTGTAAGTAGTACGTCTTTCATACCACACTGCATTGTCTACATGCGATGCTATCTACATATAGGATTTGTTCTGAACATTATTGTTTCATAACACTTGCATTGTCTAGATGTCATGATATCTAAATGCATGATTTCTTCTCTCCAGAATTCTTGCATAACACACTGCATTGTCAACATTTCGTCTTATCTAAATATGGGATGTCTGCTCTCCAACTTCCAAACGAACTGCGTTCTATTTTACGAGTTATGGGATGCATCTTTGTGATTCTTGTCAATGGGGGTGGGTATGCTCATAGAAGTTGTTATCATAAAATTTGCAGGTACGGTGCTTGCAACTTACCACCGCTTTCCAGGAAGGCGGGCTATGCAACAGAACTGGTACCTTCTCATATAAGGACCATTTGCGAGTGTGTTAGACCCCAGTCTTCGCACTGGTTGGACAAGCCTGTTCTTTTTAGCTACGGCTTATGGTTTTTGGCTAAAATTTTTGAAGTTTAGCTATTTACGACAGAGATTACGGATAGATATACTCGATTGCGATTTTGGTTAATATAGATATTAAGCTTTTAACGTGTACTACAATTAATTTATAGATCACATCTTAAAAAAATACTTCATTTAAAAGTTAGGTCCTATAGCAAAAGCCAAAAATTATTTTTAGAAATCGTAAAGAATAGGCTCTTATCTGCCCTCCAGAAGCTGTTTATGGTAGGGCGTGTACATGACTTCTGTCGTCTGCTAGCTGAATTGCTTATAAGCATATTGCAATTTTATTTTGGTCTCATACTCTCATATGGCAGAAACTGTCAAACCCATTCCTCAACGCATGGTTAACTATAGCGTGTTCGGAAAGCCAGAAGGTCTGCATTATGCACACTACGACTTGGTTGGAGGCCGTCTGGTATGTATTCTCAGTCTTTTCACACCCAATTGAATCTGCTCATACTCATGTCACTTAGGCTCCGCTCGTTTCGGCTTCAGTTTCTGGCTTCTGGCTTATTTTTTACTATTCATAATTTCGTTTTTTTCTAAAATTTTGGCTTTTTTAGCTTTTTTGCCGGTTCTTTTTTTTGTCGTATTCGTTTGCGTTGTTTGTGATGGGCTAACATATTTTTTAATTTTTTTAAATTTAATTATGTTAAATAAGCCTATGTCAGCTACAGTGTTTTTTCAGCCAGCTACAGTGCTTTTCGACCATAAGCCACCAAAAATAAGCCAAAATGATCACCACCTTAATAATACATGTCTCCCCTACAGGCAAAGGATGAAGTTTACCCGTGTATCATAGAGTTCCTTTCTCACCATGATCGGCCGTCGATTTAATTATAAAGCTCCAATTAACATATAATACTAAATCACTGATGCAACATCATGTTCATCTGAGAAGGTTTTTAAGTTGGCCCTGAACAACAAACTTTATCAAGATCTTTATCTGACGCAAAAAAAGGTTAATTTACACAGCTCGTATGATGTACTCCTGTAAACAAGTGTACCATGTGTCAGCGTGTCTCTTGTTATGCGGAAGCTAGAAATATAGCTGTAAATACTAAACCAATTAAAACCGGGGGATTCCGGCCCCCTCAGCGAGCCACGTCCCCAGCAGCTCGCCTCCAGCGTGGGGGGGAATTCTGTCTGACGGCTGGGAGGTGGTTTTCTCGGTTTTTCAAATTACGTCTGGTCCTTAGTTCTCGCAAAAGTCTCGAATTTTTTAATCCCTCCATTTTGCGTGATGGCCCCGCGTTTTGAATTGCGCACGGGTCCCGGTTTTTCGATCTGGTCCTCGGGTTTTCAAAAACCCTTTGCTTTTTCTGAAAATACGTTTCCGCCCCCGGTTTTTTTAAACGGGTCCTCCTTTTTGCGAATAACCCCTTTGCCTTTTCCAAAAATACGTTTTGCCCCGCTTTTTAGAAACTCCTCACGAATTATCGTCTCTTTTATTTTAGTACGTACGATGATGGCGCGGCGTGGCGCCGCGCCTATAATTCTAGTTACATCTACACCCAGAAAAAACTGAGGTCAAAGAAATTGTATCCTGAACCTCACTTCATATACTTGTTGCTGCATCCTTTTTTCGAAATCAAAGGTGGGATAGACATGGCTCTGTTCTTTTAGCTACAGCTAGTAGTTTTTGTCTGCGTTTTTCGAGATACGAAGACGCCAATACGGACGGTACATACGATTTTAGGTTGGAGAAGTTATTTAAAGAAGCGAAGCCACTTGGAGAAACCGTCTTATTTATTTCAATTTCTAAAAAAGCTGAAACTAAAAACCACAAAAAAAGTCAAAAAGGGCAAACTCATATAAGTAATACGTAAGACTCTACATTTATGTTGTACGATTTTAATGTATCATTCGGGAAGTAATGGAAGGAACATTCCTTGTGCATGTGATTTAAGTATTAGCACAATCTGTGAGATGGCACCCTGATATGTATATTAGTGCATATATTGTCGTGGATGTCTAAAGGGTTGTGTGACATACCGCCTTGCTATTATCGTCTATGATATGATTTGTGTGATACTCTGATGAGCAAGCAAAGCATTGTGCAGCTTCCATCTCAACCTCCTCTTGCCGTGTCTTTTGTTGCAAAGCACATTGCTAACGCTTTATGCTCTCCCATGGAAGGGGACCCATCCCATCCTGGATATAATTAAGGATAAGGTGCCACTAGTAATATAACTGTGATTAGGCTTTTGTTTCTGTTCTTTACTTCTTTTCCACAAGAATGAGGCTACCTGGCCACAAAGCTTGGAAAGTGATATGACATGACGGGCAGTTTGCTTTGCTCTTTTGTATTAAGATCGAGATCCTAGTTGCCTGATGGCCTACACAAAAGGAAGCAACGTGGCGTTGTCCTGTCATATCCGATACCCAGCAGTGTGAAAACGGATCTGATATAGTCGAATAATCCTAAATATAAATATGAATTTATATTTTTAAAATAAATATAAATATGAATTCGAATATTTTTAAATATAGATACGAATATTCTCGAATACGAATACATATATTTTCGAATGCGAATTTTCTCGGATATGAATATCGGATAAAACGGATTCCTAACAATTTTACCGATTTTTCACCGGTTTTTAACCGGTTACCGGTTTTAAACCATCTAAATTCAAATTTTGAATCACAAAATTCGTACGGATTTTTCATAGGTTCTAGAAACAGATCAAATACGAATCGAATAGTCTCGAATACGAATACGGATACGAATATTCTTGAATACGATTGTAAATACGAATATTCTCAAATATGGATACGAATTTTCTCGAATACGAATACAAATATTTTCGAATATAAATTTTGCTTACTACATTTACGTTTTCTCAGATACGAATATCGGATAAAATGAATTATCCGTTACTGTTTTCTACCCCTAATGCCCAGCTTACGCTGTCTGTTGCAATCACAAGGACCATTATGCGAATGGTGAATTTGTCTCCTATTCCCCATATGGTACGTTCTTACCGTACTTCAGAAATTAGTCTATTCCAAAGTAGATGTTTGTGAGATAGAAGTGAAGTGACCGAGCAATCTGAAGTGTAAACACCGAGAGGCCATTCCATAGACTTGCATGGGTGGAGCGTCTAGTATCTCTTACATGTGTGTTTTAGATTATAATTACAAGTTTTAGAAATATATTCCAAGACATGTCCGCTGAATACGTAAAGATCCAGCTAAGGGTGAATATCGAGCCGACTAGACTCTGTAAAGCTGGTTAGCAAGAAAACTCGGCTTAACTCGACTCGTTAAACTAATGAGTTGGAAAAGTAGCTCGACTCAGCTCGGCAGCAAGCTCGAACTTGACTTGTTAGGCTCGGTAGGAATATTAATTAGCAGATGCTCTCAAAATGATAAGTGTTGTTACCTCCCAGTTAAGCAATAGAAAAAACTAGATTACACAATGAGAAAAAACCAGATTACACAATGACTAATAAGTAAAAGGCAATGAGTAACGAGTAATGCAGCGTCACATTGCACATAGTAAAGAGTAAAGACGCAACCTGGAGCACACTGCACACAAGAAGCAAAAGGATTCATGGATGTGCATCATGCCTTTTTCCCTCAGTTTGGCATATCATCACATATTCACAACAAAAGATGGTGCCCAGGAAGCACAGGAAGCATCTTGTCCTTAGAGAGTGTATACATCACAAATTCACAAGCAAAAGGTGATGCCCAGAAAATAGAAATGACATTACAAGCAACATACACGCTAGATGATATATCACAGATTCACAGGAAGCATATTCTCCTTCTTGAGTATCTTTGATTTGAAAGCTGGTAGCAAACAAAAACGGATCCACCAACAATCTGTAACATTCTGCATAAACTGTTTCAGTCAGGAATACAAAGTAACAAAGCCTGATTCTGAAATGTATGTTCAAGGAAAATGTAGATAACTGAAATGCTTGAAGCTTGTTGTGGGTTCAGAGAACAGGATCCAAAAAACTGGACAGGAGTTGACGAGACGGTTCACTATTGCCATTGGGGTCGATGCAGAGCTGGAGCCGGAGGCGGAGGCAGAGGACCTCCTCCCTCCGTAATTCTTCGACTCCATGTTGTCCTGCGCATGCCGCTCCATGCGTCGGACGTCGACGAGAGGCCGATGCGGATGGCGAGGATGAAGCCGACGTGGACAAAGACAACAAGGCCAATGCGGATAGCGAGTAGGAGAGCTATGCGTATGAGGAAGGCGACATGGAGGGGGGCGAAGGCGGATGGCGAGGATGATGGGAGGGGTTGGTGAAGGCTGACGGTGACGGGGAAGTGCGGCACTGTGGCGATGGTGCTGTGCGATTTCTAGGGTTAGGCATACGTGAAGGCGATGGGAAGGGGGTGGAGGTGGACGACGTCGAGGAGGAGGGCTACGCGTAGCATACGGGGAAGGCCATGGCAAGGGGGCGGAGGTGGACGGTGATGGCTGGAGAAGTGCGCCGAGGAAAGCAAAGGGAAATTTGGGAATTAGATCAGGAAGAAGGGGAATGATATTTGAAGTGAGCGGCGTCGGCATTATAGAGTGTAAACCACAGCGAGCCACCGGCCAGGGATAGGCCAGATGGGCCGACCGAGCCAGCCGAGCGGCTCATGAGCCGGCTCGGGCTTGGCTCGTTAAGCACCGAGCTAATCCCCGGCTTGGCTTGTTCATTCCACAAGCTGAGCCGAGCCAAGCCAGCTTGTGAGCCACGAGTTTTTTTTGCCACTCCTACAGCTAAGGCCTATTAAGTCTGGACACGATTTTGTGGTGTTAAAAGTGTAGAAAAATATAAAAAAAATCACGGATGCAGTATATCATCGTACAATTGTACACACAAAATTCAGTACAAACTTGATAGTATTGGTGTACACAAAACAAACGGTATCGAACATATGCGAAATACACATTTGCTGGTACATTCTCTTTTATGTTTCTATCAAATGCTATTACATACAGCTATGAAATTTTGAGTGTTTCCACATCTTAAGTAGTACAATACGTAGGATTTTTTTTATAAAGTTCAAATACGCAAACCGTTAAAGGATGTAAGTACATCCATGCGTAGAATAGGCACACTCTTGCTGAATATATTTGTGAACTTTTTAAAAATTGTATATTAATAAAAAAAGAAGTTTAAATTTACAAGAAGATAAATAGAAAAAGAAGTACAAAAGAGTAGGTTTGGTGTAGACTGTCTAGCCAGTTCTGAGTTACAAAAATGTAAGTCCAACATACAGAACATATTTCGTTAAGTTTGTTGTTCTTTTGTTTTGATTTTTTTAGTTCATGAAAGGTGGAATGCTAATTTCGCTGCCCAATTGTGCGAACCAAGCATCCCTTGGTTTCTTGCTTACACACGTGTCTGGGTCGCACCAAGTAGCGCCAGCTCGACCTGAACGCATCCGCACGGTCGGCCGCGGCACGTCCAGAGCCGGCGTGCGGCTCGCCTCCGACCACGACTCCGGGAAGCTCTTGGCCGTCAAGTCGGCCGGCACCGATGGCGCGACGCAGCTGCGGCGCGAGAGGCGCGTGCTGTCCGTGACTCCGGGCACTGCTCCCTGAACATCGTCCCCTGCCTCGTGTCCCACGCCGCAGCGGGCGGCGAGTACCATCTCATCCTCGAGTTTGCGCCCGGCGGGTCACTCGTCGACGAGGCCACGTAGGGCGGGGGCCGCCTCCCGGAGGCCGCCATTTGGAGCTACGCTGTCATATTGGACCATGTCTGTATGGCTTGGTCCGACAGGGTTTTACTTCTCAGCCTACAGGTCTAAATAGGTTAAGCATATAAATTTATGGGCTGCCGTATGCAAGCACTAAAACAACAATCTTATAAGTGATATTAGGTTTTCTCCACCAAAAGACTAGTCTAATGGGTGAAGTCTCTCTCACACTTATAAGTCGTCCTTTTTTCCTTTTTCCACAATCATTATGGGAATATTCCCAACATTCTCACCCTCATATATTGGTTGTGCACTTCTGCAACCATAAAATCTAAGAAGATGTTGGGTGCCTGGACTCTGATTCCACTTGTCAGATCTGACCTTAGTCGTATGTCTAGGTCCAATCGGGTTTTACTCCTCAGGCCACAGGTCTAAATAGGCTGAGCACCTAAGCCCATAGGTTGTTGTATGCAAGCCCTAAAGCAATAATTTTATAAGTATATTGTGTCTTCTCCCCCAAAATACTAATCTAACGGGTGAGATCTCCCTCATACTTATAAATTATGTTTTTTTCCTTTCCCACAACTAATGTGGAACTATTCCTGAAACTTCCCAAAGCAACTCTATCAGGCTCCTCCTCCCTAAGCAAACAGAATTCTAAATCTTCCAACTCTATCGGGGATGCGACATCATAGAGACTTTTGATGTCATATTCTCATCGTGGTCCTTCAGATGAGCTCTCATCGATCTCCATCCGTAGCGGAGCTCTAGGTGAGACCGATGCCCCAACGTTGTTGCAGGAGTACATGGTGTAGATGATCCATGCATCCTGGATCCCATGCTCATCCTTGTCATGGTCGTGCCTGGAGTTGCCGCTTCGTGGTCGGGCTCCCTGACTACACCCTCCGTGATCGCGTGTGTCGGATGCCTCCACATGATCATCAGGACTTCGACTGCATCATAGTCGGGTCCCCCGACTACGCCCTCAGTGGTCGGCGTGTCGGATGCCTCCACGTGATCGCCATAACCTACATCAGTGTGAGGAGGGTTATGTATCATAAAGATATCTCCAAGCCGTCATACCTCTACTGAGGAATCTCTATTCCACTCCCACTTCTTCTCCTCCTCAAACACTACATCACGAGTCACCACAACTCGTCGTGTTGTCGGATCAAACATCCGATAACCTTTTATCGTCAGATCATACCCAATGAGCACCATTGGCTTGCTTCGATATGCAAGTTTGGAGAGATGTGGCGTGGTCGTCTTCACATGTGCAACGCACCTGAAAAATGTGTAGGTGACCAACACTCGACTTGCGGTCGTAGTAGGCTTCGTAAGGAGTTTTGTTGATGACGCTCTTCGTTGGTGCCCTATTTAGGAAATAAACGGCAGTCAATACCACTTCTCCCCAAAATTCACCTGGGACACCCCATGCTCTTCAACAGACTCCTCGCCATGTTGACCATTGTCTAGGTTTCTCCTTTCGACCACTCTATTCTGTTGGGAGAGTAAGGCACTATAAGGTAACGCCTAACTCCAAACAGCTCACAATAGTTTGTGAACTCATTCGAGGTGAACTCGCTGCCGTGATTGGTGCACAATGCTTTCAACCTTAGATATTTCTCCATCTCGGTTGCAACCTTCAACCTTAGATATTTCTCCATCTGCAGTGCGCAGTGAACTCATCTTTGCTTCAGAGTAAAGCCAGCCACATAAACCTTGTGCAATCATCCACCAATAGCAGAAAGTATCAATTTCCTCCATGTGTGTTCGTAGTTATTGGCCCGCATAAGTCACCATGCCACACAGCTCAAGGGCACGACTGCTCAGTATAGAGACGTGGTCAGAAACAGGTTTTGGTATTGCCTACCGATTAGACAACTATCGCAGATGCAATCTACGTGCTCGATCATGAGCATCCCATACACCATCTTCTTGTGAGCCAGATCCTTCAGAGCATGAAACTTCAAAAGCCCGTACCTGGTATGCCAACGCCACGCCTCTTTAGTGGTTCTTGCCAGGAGAACTTCGGAAGAGCGGATTGATGTGCAACACATACATATGGTTTCTTGATCTGCTTACTTTGCCCAACATCCTCCGAGTTCTAAGATTGACATCACTCCTCCTTCGACCTCAATCTTGCAACCGTTCTCATCCAGCTCACCGAGGTTGATTATATTATTGCTCAGCTTTAGGATGTAGTAAACATTTGTGAGGATATGATGTTCACTTATAGAACACTCCAATAACATCGAGCCCCTTCCTTGTATCTTCATAGTCGAATCATCTCCAAATTTGACCAAATCTTTTATAGTCGTATCAATCTCAGTAAACTTCTCCATGCAGCCAGTCATATGACCTACACCGGTATCGAGATACCAAGCCTTGTTTTGGATGCCGACCGCTAAGCTTCGGCACCACCTTGTCTTCGTGTAGGAATACCTCCTCTTAAGGCATCGAACTGTATGGATGAGTTCACATACTTCAACCATCAACAGTTGGGGATCTCCATCATCCTGCTTCGCTACGAGATTGACACTTTCTCTTCGATTTGACTTCAGACACTCGTTCACAAATTGCCCATATTCGTTGCAGTTGAAATACTTGACCAAGGACTTGTTGGAGTTACACTACATTCGTTCATTGATGACGCGATTGACATCGCCTTGGCCTCCGCCTTGTCCGTGGCCGTGTTCCTGACCTCTTCCGTTACGACCACCTCTCTTGGCACTGCTAGAACTCTCATGCTTCTTTTTCTTGTAGATCCTCTCTTCCCACTCGTTTTGGGTAAAGAGTAGTTTATCTCCCCCATCCTTCGAGTGCCGCCACCCCTTGAGTCCTTCCTCGAAGGTTCTGAGGCGGTTGATCGCCTTTGTGAGTGACATCATTGAATTGTTTGATCGTTCTGATAATCTGAAGTAAATGATCTGGAACGGAACTGAATAGTTTTCGACGACGTCGATCTCTTCCAACTTCGTGTTGAGTGAACGGATCTCACCCACTAGTGTGGTGAGTTTCATGGAGTACTCGATGATCGTCTCCAAGTCCCCCATCTACAACTTACTCAGTTGTCATTTCAGCACTTGAGCTTTTGCCTTCTTAACGCAATCTTCGCCTACTCGCATCTCTCTAAGTAAGTTCCAAGCTTCTTTCTCTGTCTCTTTCTCCGTGATTGACATCATCACGTCATCTATCACCACTTGCGAGATGGACACCATCGCGCCTTGATCCTTATCGCCGTTGTCATCTCTTTGATAGCCAATCATACCTCAGCGAACACAAGATTATCTTCATCTTGATGGCCCATATGGAGTAATTCATTTCGCTCAACATCGGGTATTGGATCGGTATCAAGGCACTTCTTGCCATCGGCTTGACGACTGTGCCTAACTTCGATGGATTAAGCTTGTTGCCTATGGCCTTAATGAGCATGCCTGACTTCGATGGATCGTCCGCATTGCCGACCATCGCTTCGCCCCCTTAGGCTCTGATACCAATTGTTGGATCAGAACCTAGTTGTATGCCTAGGTCCAACCGAGTTTTGCTCCCCAGGCTAGAGGTCCAAATAGACTGAGCATCTAAGCCCACGGGCTGCCGTATACAAGCCCTAAAACAATAACCTTATAAGTTGTATTGGATTTTCTCCCCCAAAAGACTAGTCTAATGGGTGAGATCTCCTTTACATTTATAAGTTGTGTTTTTTCCTTTTCCATAACCAATGTGGAACTATTCCTAACATTCCTATTGGACTCGTTTTTGGAGGAGAATGTCCAATACCACTTATAAGGTTGTTGTTTTAGGACTTGCATACAACAGCCCGTGGGTTTAGATGCTCAGTCTATTTGGACTGTGGCCCAAAGGAGTCAAACCCGATTGGATCTAGACATACGACTAGGGTCCGGTCTGACATACGTGAGGTTGCTAGTGCACAGGGATGTTAAGACAAGGAACATAGTGGTCAGCAGCGACGACCGGGCAAGGCTGACTGGCTTCGGTTGCACGAGGGACATGGATTCCGTGCGGCCGATCGGCAGCACGCCAGCGTTCATGGCACCGAAGGTGGCACACGGGAGGAGCACGGTCTGGCACCGAACGTCTACGCGCTAGGCTGCACCATCATTGAGATGGCCACCGGCCACGCCCTGTGGAACGACATGGACGACATGCGGGAGGTGCCCGGATGGTTGTCGCTGGAGGTGGACCGGATGGTTGATGGGTGCTTCAGGAGGCACTCCAGCGACTGGTCCACGGTGGCGCAACTCCTGGACCACCAATTCGTTTCCTTTGCCACCATCCGCTACTGTAATGGGGAGCTGGTGAAGCAAGAACGGGCGTCCTGCAAGAGCACACTACACAACGCATTCTGGGACTCGGACGCTGAGATGAAGCGGACCAGATGTTCATCAACCGGCCGAGAGGATCGGGGCATTGGCGTGTCTACCTCGGCACTGGGACTTCGACGAAGGCTGGATGAATGTGCATGATGAGATATTCAAGGTCCCTGACACATCACCGGCCAACAAGATGGCCGACACAGACTACTTCGTCGAGCAATTGCATCTCTTAGCCTGGCCAAAACGGGAGAAAAAAAGGAAATTAAATAATTAAATAATACATATATAATAATGATTTCATTCAAAGAAGCATACATTGTTAATTATCTTGCAAAAATGCTAGGCCCTATTTTGTTTGGCCTCTGCCTTATGGCTTATATGTTATAGTAACTAGCTTTCAAACAAAATATTTTTTCAAGGTATAATTTACAAATCGATTGTAGTTGATACTGTACTAATTTCAATTATATTAGTCAAAATTACACGTGACTATCACTCTTTCACAAACAGTTAGAATTCAAAATTTTAAACTATAAATCATAAGATACGACAAAAAGAACGACCGCTATGTGCTGGATCGGGCAAGTTGGCAACTAAAAATGGGTATTTTTCATGGATTTTTTTTATAAATAATCTATATTTTTATTCAAAATAATAGAAATATACCCTCATAAATTGTTTTTACAGAAATGGGTTCTAGTTGCCGAACCGTTGGGCAGCTAGAACCCATCGCCCAACGACCACGCGACAAGCAAGCAATCTGTTGGCTGTTGGGCAACAGGCTGCAGTCCGTATGACCTTGCACAAATTCTATTGGGCATGGTTGCACAAGCATCACACACTCATATGCACGGCGCTGGCACCCTTGCATAAATCCCTTCCACGCAACAATGCGCATCAATGTTCTCAACTCCTATTTAATGTCTATGAGAAACCAGCTCCAAAGCCCTTATATGACGACGCTGCACACCTCAGGATCCAACGAGAAATTGCGGGTGAGCCAGTGCATCACATCTGCAATTCGAGTATTCTCGCCGTCCAGGTGTATCAGAGTGGCTTGAGCAAAACCGCTCAAGTCAACACCGTTCAGACCTTCATGAATGGTGCCAACACCGTATGCACTTTCAATGTAGTGGCCATCGGCATTACTGATATCTACATGCATATATTTTCAATAATATAACTAGTCAAATCGCATCGCACATTACGAAAGTACTGATGTACTGTAATTTACATTTCAACGATTGTTCGCCTATCGTAACCAACTACACTACTCTCATAGCATTAACTCCTTATCGGCAGACCACACACCGACGCCACTCTTGTCTCGCTGCTCGAGCTCTCTCCTACTACAAATAATTCCTAATGTGTTTCGACAATTTACATGACATATCGATTTAAATACCAATATACTAGTTATAATGGTACATATGATTTTTCAATGTACTAACGACATTGCATTCATTCCTAATTAATCATAAATGTTACGTATTATTATTTTCTACAAATAAAATTATTAAATTCTTACAAAAATATTGATTGAATTTTAAATAACTATAAATTTCTATAGAGGCTTAATTTCTAGATAACATTGATTAAATTTTCTACAACTACAATTTTGTAGGGATGTTAATTTGCTAAGGATGCTAATTTTCTACAACTGTATTCACTAAATTTTCTACAACTACAGGTTACTACGATTGCTAATTTTCTATAACTACATTGACTAAATTTTCTATACCAAAGTTATACTATTCTTTTCTAGATCTACATTTTTACGGATATTAACACTAAATAAACTATCTATTTCATATACAAAATATGAACTACAATATACAAAAATATTTACCTCAAAGAAATCGTGAAACCTCTCCGTCTTCCTCTCCTCCTCCCTCTCCCTCTCCTTTTCTCTCCTCTCCTCTTATCTTCTTTCTTTCCCCTCTACCGCGCGGCCTCAGGTCTTCTCTTCTTTCTTTCCGCTCTATTCACCACATGGTCGCGAGGTGAATTTATATGCGCCTCCAGTCGCCCAACCATTAGGCGACTATAATTACAGTTGCCGAACTGATAGGCGACTGAAAGCAGTCGCCTGACGGTTCGGCGACTGCAATTATTTCACCCAACGTCCAGCGGATTGCTTGCGTGTCGCGCGACAGTTGGGCGATAAGTTTCAGTCGCCCAACGGTTTTGTGACTGGAGCCTATTTCTACAAAAAAATGTTCATACGGATATAGGGCCTGTTTCTAAAAATGGCTCTTCGCTTTTGCTACAGTACCTAACTTTTAAATTGAGTATTTTCTTAAGATGGAATTTACAATTTAATTGTAGTACACGTTAAAAACTTAACATCTGTATTAACCAAAATCGCAAACAGCCAAAATTCAAAAATTTCAGCCAAAAGCCATAAGCCGCAGCAAAAAAAAAAAGAGCCAATATTTCTGTTATTTTGAATAAAATATAGATTATTTATTAAAAACTTTATTTTCCGTGAGGCTGGTTCGCTTGTTGCGAACTGGCCCAACCTTCACGAAAGCCAAAAAATCTCCCGGTGGTTCCTTGTTCCTTCTGGCCAGTGGCTCATTCCCCAGCCCCCACTCCCACTCGGCGCAGTTCCATCCCTATTAGCGGCGCGCGATAATGCGATCTGCGCGCAGCTCCGGCTCCGGCTCCGGCGACTAGATATCTCACGATTACAGGTGCGTATTTGCAAAGCCTGCCCCCAAGAACACGCTCTCCCTTTCCTTTCCTTTTCTTTTTTATGTTTCCCGTAGAAGATTCTCCTGCAAATTGCGTTTTTGTGAGCATTGTTCGTGGTCTTTCCTGGCAGAATACGAGGAGGCGCCGATCTGTGGCGGCTAGCGGCGCGAGCTCGAGGAGCCGTTGGTATCTCACCGCAGGGCCAATAAACCTGTTGGTTCTTGGTTTATTTTCTGTTACCTTTTTAAAAAACATCGTTGCTTTCTGTGAAATTTATGGGATTAGCTCTTCTTGCGCTCTTTGTGTGGAAAATTTTGGTGCATTTATAGTGCTCTGTTTAATTTCTGTGGTAAGAATTGCCTCCTTCTGGGGTAGTTTGTACTTCCGTATGTTGGGGGGTTTTATCTGTCGGAAAAAGTCCATATACCTCAACTTTGAAATCAGACATTTGACACTTTTTGTTAGAGTTAGTAATCTTGTTTTCAGTTTGAAGGTCGTAGTCGTGTACAAGTTGGTGGTCGTAGTCGTAGTCATGTATGAGTATGATTCAGTTATTCGAGTTCGTGTCGTAGTCGTAGAAGTCAAATCGTAGTCGAGGCTGTTTCTTAGTCGTAGAGCCTATATAAAAGAGAGCATTGTAACAAAAGAATAGTGAGAGGAAGCGATCGGTGTGATCGAACTAAGAGAAATAAAGAAGCGAAGAAGGAGCGGTTTTGGCTCCAGGAAATCTATTGAGTATCGAGTTCGATGTGGTTTGCAATCGGCGATCGAGCGGAGGTGTCTGCAGGTGTTGAAGACATGGTCGTAAGCGAGTTACGACCATGGTCGCGGAGCATAAGATATGGTTGTAAACGAGATACGACCACGGCAATCAGGTCTTCAACGTGGTCGTAAGCCTTACGATCACGGTGGTCGATAGAGTCACAGCGTGATTGTAATCGAGTTACGACTACGGTGATCGAGCCTACTACGTGGTCGAAGGAGAACAACGCAGCGTGAACGTGGTCGTAACTTTTGTCAGCTGAAGTTACGAGTACGTGGTTGGAGCTGGGAAGCGTTGTCGGAGCAGCTACAATGTGGTCGTAGCCAGACTCTGAGTGGTCATAACGACTGCCAGGGTGGTCGTAACTGCAACACTTTGACATCTGAACTTTGCAATTCAGTTTAAATATCCTGATCTGATTTCATAAAGTGGTATTGGCCGTGCGATAGGATGAGTGGCCAGTTCTGCTAGGTAGTAAGCAATTTAGATACAAATAGTGGGACCCATGGGGCTGGAAGTTCGGTGGGGATAAGCCCCTGTGGGCTCATTTTTGACGTAACTTGCCAGTGTGCCATCCTACGAATCATCACGTCTCACGGACAATAGCACCAGCGAAATTGGGTAAGTTGTTTGAACCGCATTGCAAAAGTTTAGGGGCTAGATGTCTGGTTCATAGTTTAGGGTGTCGGAATTTTTAGCAAAGTTTTGGGGGTGCTATATAGATTTTCCTGATTTTTTCTAAACAACAGGATAAGGTTTTGGTTTACGTTTGTTATTTACTTTTTTGGTGGATGTGGTCTGTACTCGTGTGACGTGGGGTGGTCAACTCTAGATATTTGGAATCGCGTCAAATAATATTCCGTTATTTGCAGTTTTGTGATTCGTCTAATCTTGGATTCAAATTCAAAATATCGTATGACACGTGTTTTTGAATCAATCCTGCTATCGTTTTCTGGTGCCCTTGTTTTGATTGTTTATACACGTACTCAACTAGTATCAATCCATTTGACAAGGGTCAAACGGAATAAAGATGATGAGCTGCTTACTGTTTCAAGCGAGGGGAAGTTTTAATCGACCATTAACATCATGGCATCAATAAAGAATTCACGGGTTAGGTGGCAATGAGGTGGCTGGCTCAGTTTAGTGGTTGACTTACTGCAGTAGGTTAGCTAGCTTTGTAGCTGGGTTTAGACTGAAACTGAAATGGGTGTGTGAATTGCTGGCTATGCCGAAGATTTTGCTGTTCCTATGTTTTGGTCAACCTCCCAGAACTTCTAGCCTTTGTAGATTATCTGATTTCACAACTGTTCTAATTATTAGAATCTAGAAGCTTCTATCGCGTTCTTATTTTGTTCAAACTTTCCAAGTAGTGTGCTGTGTGCTCTCTTCCAAAGTTGCAAGAGAGAGTATTTTTCATGGATCCACATCAAGCCCTTTAAATTCCAACCAGTTTGTAGGATACTTTTTCTGAAGGGATGAAAATAGTTAAAACTAGGTTATAGAACAAGGCTATGGAAAAGGGGTTGCCGCTTGCCACTACTTGGAGTTGGACATAGTCCTTAATTTTTAGTACTACGTAACTGAATATGGATATTTGGATTTTAGGACTTGAGCAGAAAGTTTTGTTCCAATTTTTGTGCCTTGTATATGAATAGATTGGATGAGTTCTGCAGCTTCCGTTTTTTTCCCCAAAACCACAATGTTGTTGAACCGTTTTTCACTTTTTTTATTGCTACGAGCATATAGCTTCCATTTTTAAAATTTAGTGTAATATATGCTCAAAGTCAAAGAGCTTCTATCATATATATATGTATATACATACACGTGTATGTATGTATATATATGTATCTATAGTATGTATATATATGTCTATGTATGTATGTATGTATGTATGTATGTATGTATAGATGTATATGTATATATATATGTATGTATGTATATATATATGCTATGCTTTATACAATGAAATTTTGTATGCTTTTTGAAGACTGATACTAATATATGATTGCAGTCAAAAGTGAGATCTTTGATTGTTTTCTTTCTGTTTCTTTTCATGTTCCTAACACCGCTGAATTACATCCACCACCTCCATGGTAGTTACAATTTTTCTCTCGCTGATTATGAATTCTTTTTTGTTTGCTTATAGGGGAGAATGGCTGATATCCAGTTAGGATGCCATACTATAAGGTCCCATGGCACCAAATTGGCAAGACTCCACATGTATGACTGGATAATACTTGTCTTTCTCGCTGTTGTTGATGGACTGTTAAACATAATTGAGCCTTTTCACCGCTTTGTTGGACGTGACATGATGACTGACTTGAGTTATCCGCTAAAGGGCAACACAATTCCATTTTGGGCTGTTCCAGTATGTTCTGGCTATGACAATTGAAAACTTCTTATGACTTAAATCTTTTGAGTTACTTTTGTATTATGCATAATGCGTTTTTGAGGCATGTAATTTTTTTCTTGATTTACAGTTGATTGCAATTGTGCTGCCCTGTATCGTCTTTGGTGGAATTTACTTCAAAAGGAAAAATGTCTATGATTTACACCATGGCATACTGGGTATTTGGTACTCTCATTAGTAATTATGTCGATACCTATCAAAGGGACAGCTTCAGTTCATGCTTAACTGCAAAATTTGTACAGGGATTCTATATTCGGTGCTTATAACTGCTGTGATTACTGATGCAATTAAGGATGGTGTTGGTCGCCCTCGCCCAGATTTCTTTTGGCGTTGTTTCCCTGATGGAAAAGCTGTAAAATCCTTTGTCTAATGCCAAGTTTTTTTCCTTACACAAGTTCATTCATATTGACACAAGTTCATTAATATTGACATGTTCTGAGTTCAAACCTCCTGTGGTATGTGAGGAAGTCATTAAATCATCCTGTTTCAGAATTATGACAATGTCACCACTGATGTCATATGCCATGGAGAAAAGAGTGTCATCAAGGAAGGTTACAAGAGCTTTCCAAGTGGACATTCTTCTGGTAAGAAATAAAATATTTGGTACTTTATGTCTGATGTGCTCCTTGTGGTTATTTTGACAAGTTGAAATGTAAATAGGTTGTTCATCGGTTCACTATCGCACAGTGCGGTTTCTGATTTTTGATATTGCTAGTGACTGCTTGAGTACATGAGAGGCATATTCTTCTGATCCTTTCTAGTGTCCTTTGGTTAATTTCAGCCCTTGTTTATGCTTTATCTTCTACTACATTAATCAATATTACGAATAGTTTGTTTTGTTGGAATGCTCCTGTATAAGAATTTCAGAGATTTGTTCTTGTCAGAGAAAAAAGTTTAGAGTTTATTAATGAACTCTCAAATCTGGCATCAAACTAGTAGTTATTTATTCTGTATGTTATTTCCCGCATTTTCCTCGTCGCTCACTTGGTCAATGTATGGCATTCTTTTTTGTAGGAAAAGTAACACATGGATATTGCAACATAAGCTAATAAGACATGATATAAACATCAGCAATACAATAAAACATAGTAACATTAGGAAGCACTGAAGCAAAGTTCAATGATTTTTTTGCAGCACTGAAGCAATTATTTTTCCACACGGGTACCTCTAGCCCTGAATGTGCTGCAGGACCTAAATCTGTATTTCTCCTTTGATTTGAGATTATCCTGTCATTTTTCTCCTTACTAGCCATATACGTGGGATGACTGAGGTATCTTGGCACCTGTCCGTTGTTCCACAAAGTGCTTTGGAATTCCTGCTCTTCTCTTCCCAACACAGCTCTCCATATTCTTGCTGAATACATCTGTGAATTAGTGTTGTGAACTAGCACAACACGGGGGTAATCATCCATCGGAGAGAGGTCGGACGGCGACGACTTGAAGTAGAACGGCACTAGGTGAAGAGGGCACCGATTGAGGAATGAATAGATCTAGAATAGCTGGTCAAGGGAACGACCACAGCTGGACTTTAGAGACTAAAGACTTGTTTATTCATCTTTGCTTGATTCAAGAAGAAACAATGCTATCTCTTTTATATATATAATTTAACTTGCTCCTAAGAAACAATATCTAATTTAAAGAAACAAACTAATCGAAGATAAGCTTCCAAACTAACCAAATCAATCTAATCTCTAAGAAAAGAAACTAATCGCGGTTGCTACAGTGCCACGCACGTAACAATTAGATTATTAACCTTTCCACCCTTCGTGTGACATCGCAAGCCTCTATTAGCAAATTGTTCGTTGTTAGGTTCTTCTTCTGAACCAAACTGTACTAATGATTTACGTAGTATCAGCTGGCTGCACCTTCCATATCATTTCGCTATCTTAAATTTGAAATGGCAGCCATGAGGAGTGCCTGCCCAACTGATCTGGACCTTTACATGCCTGACAACATGCACTTTTAGATCAGTTTCTCCTACATCTCGTATTATGTGTACATTCCCAAGGATTTCCTATAATTGTTTCTTTTGGATCGTTGCTGTTTGGTTTAGTGGTTGATTCAGGTATGATATCTGAGCACTGTTTGAAATAGCATTCTGCAATCTAATATATTCCTGGTTACTATAGGGAAAAGCTGCAAAGAAAGCTCACACGTGGAGTGGTTGGCAAAATATAGGCTGTCAAATTATATATTCAATTTCAAGCATGCATCACCATATGAGTATTTCATTCTCTATATGGCTTTGAGAATCTCTATTTGGTGGCCCTATTGGTCAATGGCCAAAATATATTGTCTTTCCCTATGGTTTTGGCAGATAATCTGATGTATCTGTTTCGGTTCTCTCTCACCTATTGCAGGGTCTTTTGCTGGTCTAGGTTTTCTTGCATGGTACTTGGCTGGCAAACTTAAAGCTTTTGATTTCAAAGGCCATATTGCAAAACTATGCTTGGTATTTCTGCCTCTGCTTGTTGCATCACTTGTGGCAGTCTCTCGAGTTGATGATTACTGGCATCATTGGCAGGACGTATTTGCAGGCGGCACGATAGGTTTGCTCTTTCAATGTCTTTCTGTAGCAACCATTTAGAACATCTTCATACTCTGAAAGCGTAGATGGATATTTTTGTCATTCTTCTTTCCCTTTTTCAGGTCTTACAGTTGCTTCGTTTTGTTATCTGCAGTTTTTCCCGTATCCTTTTGAAGCTGATGGTACCGTTCCCTCCTATATATTGATGATGTTTCGGACCTTGATATATACATTTTACAAAGTGTTTTTGTTCCTTTGCATTTGCAGCTATGTGGCCTCATGCGTACTTTCAACAGCTAGCTGAAACACACAGTAACGGTAATGCAAACTCGTACAGCAGCATGAGACCAACGGAGATTGAACCTGTCGCTGAGGGCCATGGTACCATTGCCCTGTGAGACACCAGCCCTATCTTAGACTCTATGGAGATTGTGAAACATGTGATCGAAAGGGCTAGTTCTTCTCTCTTTCTGAGTTTGAATTGTGGCAACATGACTACTTGTGCGAAAGTAAAGAGCAGATATAATTGTGCCTACGCCTTCGGCCTTCCTATGATCATGGTCACTCTTAAGAGTTTCTTGTAACTGGGCAACTGGCCTTTATACCCTGAGTCCCTGACATAAGTTGTGGGTGTGATGTAAGTTACACAGTTGAAGTTTGTATTCTCAATGATATTGTGAATATGTTTGTGGACTGTAGTGGTTTGCTAATTTTTGCTCAAATGTTCCCTATGGTTGCGTTGAAAATTTTCGTATCTGCTAATGGATTTTTGACGTACTCCTGCATGCAGTGCTTGTGTAATTCAGACAGATGTTACTGCCTTTCGGGATCCAGTATGTCATAGTTTTAGTTGCTCCAAGGATATTGTAAAACCAGATTTGTTGCTTCAATAGAAGCATGATAATGGATAATAGTGACGTAACCGTCGTTTTCATCTAGATCATTTTCTCAGCATGTAAAATTCAGGGGACGTTTGGTTCGTGCAATTGAATAGGGTCAGCGGAATTGGAGCTCTAATTCAGTTTCGTGTTGAAATGAGTTGATTTGTTTGGACCACAACAAAATTGCAAAAAAGAATTACATACCAATTCAATTCCCATGTCTGTTTGGTTGCACACCTGTGAGATAATCCAAGTAACCCATCACGTCGTCGTCTCCATCCCCTCCTCTCTCTCCATCTGATCCTTCCCCCAACTTCGATGGCCGGCGAGCTCCCCGGCGGCGAGGGGTCCCAAATACAGCCTGAGTCGTTGCGGTAGAAGGGGAGACGGCAGCCAGAGTTGAGGTGGGTGGTTCGGGCCAGTTTCGAGGCATGTGGCTCAAGCACAGGTGGTGGCAGCGGCCGGACTCGAGGACGAAGGCTGCGGCCGGACTTAAGGAAGAAGGCAGCGGCCGGCGAGAAGGATGAAGGCAGCAGCCGAACTTGAGGGAGTAGAAGCTCGACAACGGGGCCAGAGAGGGAGGAGAGGAGACGCCGGTGACGAGGCTGCCGGAGCGCGAGAAGATGACGGACAGGAGGACGAAGGAGAGGGTCGGGCAGGAATATGGCGCCAGGTCTGCGGTGGCAGGGCGGATCTGTGGCGGCCGTGCAGATATACGGCAGTGGTGGCCGACGGAAACTCGCCGCCGCCGGCCATGGCATCGCGACGACGCGACCTCAACTCCCGCCGGTGCGTCGGCAGCAGCAAGAGTTGGCACGAGGTCACCACCGGTGGCGGCGGTTGACGGCGGCGGTCGATGGTGGGAGTTCGCCGGCGACAATGGTGGACGAGAGTAGTTCGGTGTTCATGCTAGAGGGGAGTTGGGAGTGTTGCAGATGGATGGATTCCCTCCAAATCAGAGCTACTTGGTCAGAACTCAGAACTGTGGTGGCCTGACTTCCACTTATAACCAAACTAGCTGAATGACCGTATGTGACTACGGATTTTAAAAAATTTTAGGATATATTTGTATACATGTTCTAAAAAATTTTACCACCTATTAGTTTCAGAACATATAATATGATAAAATTTTAAAATCCATAGCAACGAGCATTTAGCTAGTACAAGATTAAGCACTAGATGAAAAATACAGTATGTACTCTACAATGCAGTCTAGATGAAATCCACTTTGACCACTAAATCATAGAAAGAAAGATATTTTGATGGAAAGGTGGGAAGATTCGGCGCAGATCTTTTGTGGCCACATGTCAGCATGTCTTTTGTAAGAATGGGTGAGAGAGGCCGGACCAACCACCAACTCCTTCTTTTACAATAGTAAAGAAATGTTGTGGAATTAGAGTCAAATTCCAAGGTTGAATTCCAAAACATCCAAACAGCCTCTGAAACGGAATCACAACTCCAATTCTTCAAATCTAGGCCCAATCCAGAGATCCAAAGCGGGTCATTGAATTGAAACTTCCAACTGTCGGACCGGATTTTCAATCCGGGATCTCCGTGATTCTTGCATTATTCCACGGTTCGATGATAATGCGCACAGGTACATTGCTGTATCATTTCATACATCGCTTAAAAAGTAATATTACGGACCATGGTTCCAAATTCGCCACGTCGGGCGATAGTTTACAAAAGGGCACTTAGGCGAATGTCATCATTACATACAAGCGGCGGAGAAAGCGAAAGTAGGACCATAACCTCGAACAAGCGGTTGGGGTAATGTGTGCGATATATATTACCTAGATATAGATAATATATGTGCACACAATGCCTTAGGTCTAACTTGTCTAAGTTCGGAAAATACATACGACGACCTAATTCACATCGTTCTTCCTCATACGTGGTGGGGCATCTTTATATTCATAATGATCCTGCGTCCACTGTCTCTGTTTTGATAATGCGAGTGTGAGCACACTAACCACCGTGCTCAGCGATTCATCACACGAGAATGCGATAATAGTATCTTTGGTGATCAAGGGAAGGCTTAGGTTTATTTTATTTTGTCGAAATTATCTTTTAATCTGATGCCAAAATCCCTATGACCTAGCGGTTTTGAAAGACACACGTTTAATGGAAATAATTGTGTTAATAGTGCTAGGGGCATGCAATTTTATACCGTCTGAACAAACCGTCTTAGAAAAAACAACCGAACCGGTCAACTCGGTTTGACCGGTTTCGATATTCGGTTGATAATTAGAAAAGTGGTATTTGTATGATTCGGTTTTCGGTAAAAGCAGGAAAACCAATTTCTGAAAAACCGAAAACCCATTTGTCTCTCGGTCTCGGCCCACAACGCGACGGCCTGGCCCGACGCCTTGCGAGCGGCATCGGCGATCATCTAACCCTAGCCGCTGCTGCGATGCCACCAGTGAGTGGCCGTCGGCGACGCCCCTCGGCCCTCGCCTCGCCGGCTTCGGGCTCGCCTCGCCATCGCCGGATCCGCTTGCGCTTCCTCTCGATCCGAGCCTCGCCTCGCCGACCTTGAGCTCGGTGACGGCGCTCGCGCCTCGGCTCGCCGCCCCCGGTGCTTGTGCGGGTCGTCCCCTCGCCTCGCCTCGCCATCGCGGATCCTCAAACCCTAGCGGATCCGAGCTCCTCGTCGGTCGGCTCACGGATCATGCCGGTGCTCGCGTCTCGCCTCCTTGGTTGCTCGGTGCTCCGCGCCTCCGCCTCCTTGGTGCTCCGGTGCTCAGGAGCCTCGGCCCTCCACCTCCCTCTCCCAAGGCGCCAGGTGCAGTGCGCCAAGCACCGCGTGGAGCTTGAGTAAGTCCTTCGGCTTTCTCTGTTTCCTTAATTGGTAGTTGCTAGGCGCTGGTTGGTAGTTGCCCTCTTGACTCGGGAGATGAACAATTGAACATTGAACAATTTAGATTCACGGACCTTTGGTAGAGGTGTAGCTTCCTCTGTCATGGACAATTTATATTTTAGAGAACATTGAACAAATCGGTCATGGTTAGTTTGTAATGTTGTTGCATTTTGGTTATTGGTTAATTGGTTATCTATCTTTGTATTTTGGATGAGCCGATGAAGCTGTTGGTCCCAATGAAGCTCAAGATGGAAAGAAACAAATGAATCCCAGACTAGATCAGATCAGACTGCTGCAATTCTTGATCCTAGGTACAAGTAATTCTTAATCAGTTAATCTGAGTCAATGTATGGATGTTTTTATTAACCAATGATCACTCACTTTGTTTTCTCATGTTATGCTTCAACTAATTAGCCTATTTTTCATGTTATGAAGGCTTTGAAATGTCAGGCTTCATTTATCTTTGAATTGCGATGTCTGTTGAGTCTTTGTGCTACTGCTCTCTTCTGTCTCTTTGTCTTGTTGGTTTCATTTATATGTCTTCTTGGTCTATGTAATATGTATTGTGTATTTATTTCCTGTCTGCTGCTGTAATATGTAATATGTGCTGCTGTGCTTTTGGTTTCATTTATATGTGCTCTGCATGCGCTAGTGCTCTTGCCTCTCTATCTTCTTTGTCTTCTTTGTCTGGACAATGACCGGTTGTTAATATGAGTCAATGTATTCTGAATTTTTGATTATAGAATGGAGAATTCGAGTCAGAGATGAGATTAACGTTTAGCAATTCGCGTAAACTTTGGTAAAATTGGTATTAACCGATACCGTACCAAAATAAGATGGTATTTACCGATACCATACCGTATTCTGAAAAATACCGTATTTCCCGAAATACCAAAACCGTATTTACCGATCAAACTGTATTTACCGAACCGTATAAACCGAAAAAACCGAACGAACAGTCCTAAATAGTGCACAGAGCCCATCCACCATTACATGGCCTCTGCACCTTACATCATCTTCTAGCATTATAGTTGCCTATCTTACCACTGGGACGACACCGAGGACAATTCCAAACTAGGGCCTTTCAACGCCTACATTTTCCCAATTCACCCACAAATTATTTACGAAGCAGAACTATATCTAGTTAAGTCCCCATATGCGCCCATGACCGCGGGCACGGCTATTCGAATAGTTTTGACTCTGCGAGTTCGTACACATTCCCCACAAGAGGCGCCAACTCGTTTGCCCCACATGATTCCTTAGCCATATGGTTGACGAGGCCGTCACAATGGCTTTTCGAAATATCTAGCCTCTTCGTCATCTCACCCTATGGGCTTATCCCACTTGCGGTAGGTCCCATCGTTGCAGGATATTTTCCACAATCACTAACGTGGCGGGCTCCACTTCCCGGACGCTAGGACGGTGGAAAACTTCACCCTCCCCTTGGTGTCCCTTTAGGCCTTCCCTTGCCCTTGCAGATCCTCCTATCCACTACCGGTGAGATGAGTCAGGGGTTTCGATAAATTTACTTAGCCAGTTGTAATTCTGAGACTTGTGGTTGTCTTGTTTACAGGCTAACATGACAAGATCGGTCCTTAGGGTTATCGAGTGGTTACGCCACATCTCATACTCTTTTGTGCTTCCCTTGCACCACATACCAGCCCTCAAATCATCCACCCAGATAATAAGCAAGTTTGAGGCTTTTGGGAGCATAAAATAACAGTTCCAAATTTTCTCTAGTCATTCCCACCATGACTGCCCAAATTGTTGTCATATTTACAAGTGAGATATTTTGGGACAGCTAGCGTCCCGTTTATCTAGCCATACTAAGCAATACGATATATCCTTTGCTACGAAGAGGCTATCTTGGGCGGGTACATCACGAGGCGGTTTCTTGGCAGCCGGTGTGATATTTTCATAAACGGTTATTAACATGAACCGTCGTGATAATGAGACATCACGAGCGGTTTTGTTAATAACCGTCGTGAACTTCCTGACGGTTCTTATCGAACCGTCTATACCAATCGAATAACACGAGGCGGGTCTGTTAGGCAAATGCAGCGAAAGTTCCTGACGGTTATTAACACAAACCGTGCGTGAAAAGCCGAATAACACGAGCGGTTCTGTTAAGAACCGTGCGCGAAAGATCCTGACGGTTATTAACACAAACCGTCTGTGAAAAGCCAGATAACACAGACGGTTCCTGTTAAGAACCGTCTGTAATAATCCCATGTCACTGATAATTGGTGTGTAATAATCACATGTCACCAATAATTGGCGTATACGAGTTTCGATCTCACCCGTCTATTCTCTCCACATCGAATGGTGGCACCGGTTCCTCCACGGCGGGCCCTTATTAATAACTCCCATCAACCTTTCCACGGTACTAGTCACGCGTGAGTTCATCCACTAGCTAGCTTCACATATGCATCTCCTCCGCCGTGAGCTACTTTTGCATCGCAACCTGAGCGGTTCATACTAAAGAACACACTCTTGCCGTAAGTGTCGTAAGTGTGTCTTGTTTAGTGTGACCGTCGTGCCACGAAGGGTTTGTTAGCTTGTCATCCTGTAATAGATCGATCTGAATGTGTTGTTGAGTTTTTGTGCTTGCCTCTGTATTTGCATGTTCCTCGACGCGACTACTGTCCAGATGTGATGTCCACTCGATAATCCTTCTTTTTCCCGCAAAATTCAAGGCAATTTTATTACAAAAGTTAAAAAGACATTTCAGTTCTTGGTGAGCGGTGACATGCAAACTTCTTGGTGGCGACTATCCATCTGTTTCTTCCCACTTCTTTTCTTCATCTCGGTCTCGGATCACGTCGCCTAGAGTGGTCAAGCGGTCTTGGATGTGGCATTCCTCAAGACACGGCGGGCCTCGGATGAAGAAAAGAAGTGGGAAGAAGCGAATGGATAGTCGCTTCAAGCAAAATCGGCAATGTCGGCTGCCGGCGCTCTGGGCATCCTGACGGTTGTATTAGCGAACCGTGCGTGATAAAACTAATCCGCGAGCGGTTATTAACACGAACCGTGCGCGATAGTATACATCACGAGCGGTTCGTGTTAAGAACCGTGCGTGATAATGTGAACTATCACGAGCGGTTGTTTATGTGAACCATCTATGATGGCAGCAATCACCGAGCGGTTATTAAGTTGAACCGTCGTGATATTGCTTGTATCACAAGCGGTTCATATTAATAACCGTCGGTGATAATTCGCGACGGTTATTAATATGAACCGTCGTGATATATCATTTTCACAGAACCGTTTGTGGTTGGAACCGTGCGTGATATTCGCATAGTATTAATTGCTTGGCGTGCTTGCTTGAAGGATGTCGACACCGATCTGTCTTCATTCTTGTTGCATCGGTGGAGCAAGGCGGCGGCTTTAGGGAGTTGAGGCGAAAAAATATCACCGTCTTCTTAGTGATCGATCAGAGGTTAGTGTACTTAATTACTTAACATTCTTAGTGATCTGATGAGAGATTAGTACTCAATTACTTAACATTCTTAGTGATCTGATCAGAGGTTAGTAGTAGGGGTAATAATCATTTTTGACACCCATTTGTCACTTGTGTAGCGTAGATGGACCGAGCGGGATGTATATTGAGAACCGTGTGAGTGAAGAGTACATTCTTGGCGTGTACGCTTTTAGAAGGGCGGCGAAATGGATATGTTGAAGAAGGGATGAAATATATGTATTGCCCATGTATTGATTGTGATAATCTCAAGATGTTTAGCAACTCGGTATGATTGAAGCTCACTTGATTCGAAGGGTTTCGAAAAGGGTACAAATGTTAGACCGATCACGGTGAAGAGAATAGTACACAAGAAGGTAGTTATGACATAGTCGAGGGAGACAACGATATGCGGTTGTGGACCGTTCTTTCGATCATGAGGAAAGGTCGCGGGATGACAATCTAGATCATGAGGATAGGTCGCGGGATGACAATCTGGATCGGATGTTACGTGATGCGAAGGGAACTATAGTGAGAGAGTTTGGTAAATTCGAGGGCTTGATGGAGGACTCGAAGAAACCTTTGTTCTGGGCGCAAGCCGCATAATACGAGTTGTCATCGGTTCTAGAACTGCTAAAATTGAAGGCAAGCAATGGTTGGTCCGACAAGAGTTTCACGGCATTATTAGGTCTCCTAGTGGACATGCTTCCAACGGAAATGTGTTCTTGAGAACCACCTACCAAGCCAAGAAGATTCTTTGTCCATTAGGAATGGAAGTAGAAAGAATACATGCATGTCGGAATGATTGTATCTGTCTGTAAAGAGTATGCTAGCTTACATGTTTGTCCGATGTGCAAAGCATCCGATACAAGCGTAAAATGACTCGATGATGGGAAGGGCATCGAGGTGAAGCAAGGACCTCTGCTAAGGTGATGTGGTATCTTCACATAATCCCCGTTTGAGCGTTTGTTGCAAACCGCAAGGATGCAAGATTGATGCGTTAACGCTGACGGCGTAAGAAAGACGGAATGATAAGACATGTTGCTGATTACGCGGTGGAGGAACATCGATAGGATGTTTGTAGATTTCGTGTGGGCAAGAAATATAAGGTTTGGGTTGAGTACGGATGGAATGAATCCTTTTGGTAACATGAGCGTGACATAGCACTGGCCCGTGACTCGTGCATGTACAACCTTCCTCCTTGGCGTGTATGAAGCGGAAATATATTTTGATGTCACTACTTATCCAAGGGCGAAGCAACACGGCAACGATATTGATGTGTTCCTAGCCCCATTGGTGGAAGATCTTGCAATCTTGTGGAATGAAGGGGTACATGTATGGGATGCGGACAAGCGAGAGAACTTCACTCTACACGCCATGTTGTTCTCGCACCATTAATGATTTTCCGCCCTTGGTAACTGTCGGGGTTGAGTATAAAAGGAGCCAAAGCGTGTCCGCTTTGCTTAGATTATACCGAGAGTGTGTGGTTGAACAACTCGCGAAAACGTATACATGCGTCACCGTAGGTTCCTTCAAAAGTATCACCCATACCGCAAGATGAAGAAACAATTTGATGGAAAAAAGAGGATGACTCGATGCCAAGACCTTTTAGCGGGAAGAGGTGTTTGATATGGTCAAGGATATAAATGTTATGTTTGGCAAGGGACGTAAATTGAGGAAGAACATGTGGAAAAAGAGGTCAATATTTTGGGACTTGCCTTATTGGGAGCACTTAGAAGTTCGCAATTGCATCGATGTCATGCACGTGAGAAGAATGTATGTGATAGTTTGATTGGTCTCTTCTTGAACATTCTGATAAAACAAAGGATGGTGTTAACTCAAGCCGTGACTTGGTCGCTATGAACATCGGGACCGAGTTAGCACCGAGAGAGGCGATAAAGGCCGGACGTACCTTCCCCCAGCATGTTACACTCTGTCTAAGTCCGAGAGAACTGAATTGTGCCAGTCCTTAAATGGTGTGAAAGTTCCATCCGGTCACTCCACAAGCATGAAGAAACTTGTTTCCATGGAACATTTGAAATTAATTGGCATGAAGTCTCACGATTGTCATGTGCTAATGACTCAAATGCTACTGTTGCAATTAAAGTATTTTACCGAACAAGGTTCGGTGACAATCATAAGGCTATGTTATTTCTTCAACGCAATTGCTCGAAGGTCATTGATCCGGATGGACTAGATGCTCGCAAACCGAGGTGGTGACAACTCTATGTCATCTAGAGATGTATTTCCTCCATCATTTTTTGATATCATGGTCCATCTCATTGTCCACCTTGTGAAAGAGATAAAAATATGTGGCCCCGTATTTCTACGTCATATGTACCCTTTCGAGAGGTACATGGGAATTCTGAAGTCCTATGTACGCAATCGATCTCGTGGGAGGGTAGCATCATCGAAGGTTATACAACGAAGAGGTCATTGAATTACGCATCGGCTACATGGCTCGGTAGAGCCGATAGGTGTACCTCTATCTCGTCACGAGGGAGGTTAGAGGTATAGGGACTATCGGGAGGAAAGCAATAACTCCGGATCAAAATCGTATGCTCAAGCCCATTTCATGGTTTTACAACACATGGTGAAGTGACCCCATATATTGAAGAGCACAAGGACATGCTACGTCGGAGAATGCGGGCGGTCGAAGTTTGGATCACGAGACAACACAACCGTCAGTTCAACGAATGGTTGAAGGCGCAATTGACTAGGAGGTCATCAAATGAAACACTACAATGGTTGGCAAAAGGGCCAAAATTTACAATTGTGACATGGCAAGGATACGACATTAATGGCTACATTTTATACAACGATCAAGATAGAAAGAGCACGGTCACGAAACTCGGTGTCCACATAGATGCCTATGATTCACATGGCGATCACGGCCCAAGCTCGTACTACGGGCTTGTAGAGGAGATTTGGGAGCTTGACTACGTAATTTTCAAAATTCCTCTATTTCGGTGCCGTTGGGTCCAACTCCCATGGGGTGTAAAGGTTGACAAATGCGGGCGTCACTACCGTGGACCTCGAATGTGTAGGATACAAAGGCGAACCATTCGTACTCATGAGGTAAGTTGTTCAAGTATTTTATGTAACCGACCCGGCAAATAAGAAGCGCCATGTAGTTCTTGAGGAAAAGAAGGATTGTCGGGGTTGAGAATGTTGTGGATGAGGAAGAGTACAATCAATTTGATGATTTGCCTCCATTCGGAGCGGCATCGAGCTCAATGAAGAACAAGGCGATGAAGCAAGCTATATGCGTATCAATCATCGTGAAGGGCTTTATTTAAAATGATATAGCCAAAGTGTAATAAATGATATAGGTTATGCTTGTGTTTTCATAAATGTATGTATGTTCCATTGTAATTGTAAAATGACTAAGGAACCCATGCATTATAATTGTAAAATGACTAAGGAACTATGAAATAGTTATATTTATGGTTATGCTTGCGTTTTCATAAATGTATCTATGTTCCATATTGTAATTGTGAAATGACATAGGAACCTAGCTAGGCTGCGGGTATTTATAGTGAACTATCACAGGCGGTTTATAAAAAAACCGTGCGTGATAACACATCCTGAGCGGTTCTATCGATATAACCGTGCGTGATAATATGAGATATCACGAGGCGGTTATATATATAGAACCGTGCGTGATATATGAATATCACGACGGTTATATATATAGAACCGTGCGTGATATCTATATCATGACGGTTATATTGATAGAACCGTGCGTGATGATCATCTTTAAATACCCGCGGCTAGGTTCATGCGAGTCGCTCTGCGGCGATCTCTTGTCTCCACTCTGCGGCGCCCACTAGCTAGGTTTTGCTCCTCCCACCGCCGGTCCCTCCGACGCGCTCCTCCCGGCCGGCGGTCCCCGACGCCGGTCCCTCCCTTCCGACCTTGCCGCTCCAGCGCCGCCGCTCCTCCGGCCGGCGGTCCCCGACGCCGGTCCCTCCCGCCGCCGCTCCATCCAGCCGCCGGTCCCTCCCGCCGCCGCCTCTCCCTCCGACGCCGGTCCCTCCCGCGCGCCTCTCCCTCCGACGCGGTCCCTCCCGACGCAGTGGGTCCCCAGACTTGATCCCTCCCGACGCCGCTACCTCCCGACGCCGCCTCCTCCCGGCGCCGGTCCCTTCACTGTGCTTCACATGTTAGCTTTATGATATATATATGCTTCACATGTTATATGCTTCACATGTATTTTATGTTATATGCTTCACATGTATTTTATGTTATATGCTTCACATGTATGCACTTGATGCACTAGTTTGTGTCACTTGATTCATAGAACTTTGACAAGTGGATCCATAGCTCACTTGATTAGTTTTTCTTAGAAGAGATGGCGTCCACACGGTCTTTGTCGTCGTCATCTGGGTCTCACGCTCCCAAGGCTGCGAAATCTAAGCGTGGCGAGGAGTATCGAAATGGCCACAGGCCGAATGACCATCACGGTGGTCTCTCGGATGGGGTCCCTCTGGAACCGTCGAGCGGCGTCATCATTTCGGACTACTGCGGGATAATTGGAAGGCAGGGTCCCCATCACTATAGCAAGTGGAAAGATTTGACAAAGGATCACAAAAATCAGCTATGGGAGGAACTTACAAATTCGTTCGAGTTCCCGCGAAACACGAGGACTCGTGCAGCAGCGGCGCTCCTCGCGATGGGAAAAGCATGGAAGAATTTTAAGAGCACTCTTGTGACGGCAATGCGTGGCCGAGGATGTCACGCCCTTCACGAAGTATCCTTCGTGTCATGGAAACATGGCGGTCCTTTGTGCGAGATGAAGTCGACGATCAATTTGAACAACAAAGTGCGGCGCACAAGGACCTCCGGTCAAAAACACGCACCCTCACGGACTCGGCGCTGCTGGTGCGCGGGTAAAATTCCGCAATGGAGGATGCGGGATGAGGTCGCAATCCGATCGGAGGCCTCTCGCCATTTTGGGGATCATAAGCGGCCTTCGGCGGTTAGGCGAGGTCATCAACCACATCTTGGTGTCTCTTTCAAAACCCCGAGATGAGGAAGTGTCCCAACGCTGGTAAAATATGTTAAACAACATAGTTGTTAACACCTCTTGAACTTCATGGGTTCAAAATAACATGATTAATTGCCTCTTGCGACAATCATTGACTACCGAATCTTCTTGTGGCTCCTTTGAAGAATATAGGGAGATAGATTTACTATCACAGGCCTTGGGAAACAAGGAGCACCCAGGGCGCACACGAGGCATGGGGTTTATGTACCTTGGAGGCACGGTTTCCAGTTACTCCGAGACATATAGGAGTAGGAAGAGATCCAAGGCGTCTGCAACGAACAAATAAAGCAGGAGCTTCGTGCTCAACTTGAGGAACAACTATCGCCTCACTTCAAGAGCGGATCGCCTCACTGAGGAGAGATAGATTCGTTGCGGGAAGAAGCGAGACAAGTCCGCAACCAATCGTAACCCACTCTTCGTCTTGCGGTACCAGTCCCCTCAACGTCGCGATGGCTGCGCGTCCACACCAATTCGAACATAGCGGCGACCGCTTACGTATTGATGACATTCAGGTAATGTACCTCTTTAGAATGGTACATAGATCTCTCTGGTGGACGCCTTAACTCATCTCTTGTATCGTTATGTAGGAGCCCATGCCTTGCGACCTCAAAGTCAAGCTTGTTGGCTCTATTCCCGTTATTGTTGGGCGAGGCATGGTGTATCCATTCTGCCGAGGGCGGTGGTGCACGGTGTACAAGTAGACACCGGTTTCATAAAGGTCCGGTGGACATGATTAATGATATTTTAATTCCGTCCCTCTTGAGAAGCCCCCAAGCGAAGAGATTAAGACATTAGGGATGCGGTCCACACATTCATTCGATGGCCCAAGAGGACATCGTCCTCGACATATCCGTGCCACAATCTTCACATCTAGTGGCCCAAGAGGACGTCGCCTGGACACAGCACATCGGCTCGGTGGCTCCACCTCCACCTCAAATCCAATAAAAGTCATTGCATCGGCTCCGCCGAGACGCCACCGAGAACATATCACAAGAGAGGCTCCAAGGCCTCCAAGGCTCATCTGAAGAAAATTAAGCGCGTCCGTGCCATGGGCGTTTACTCTAGGAGTGTCGTTGGTGCCCGACTCACAATTACGCTAGCTTGGTATGATTTGCAATAGATTGCATGCGATACATGGAGAAGTCAACATGAAGCCAAACCGTGAGTGCATTCACTCGAAATATAACGAGACACATTTCCTCCACGACCGGGCTACATCGTCGTGACATTCAAGATTTATTCTTACTATTCAATCTCGACGAACTCGGCGCCTCACTTCTACGATCTTGGACACTTGTAAGTGTCTTGTACAATGAAGTTCTACATTCACGTTATACGGATAAATGTCATTACTCTTTCTTTATGTATAGATACATGATCCAACAAGTCCGGTAATCGCGACGACCGGTGGGTTTCCTCGACCCTCGGTTGGTCTCTCGAGCAATCTATCAACACGATGCATCCTTCGTGCAAGGTTACATAACGAGGGATTGATTGTTCACATCGACAAGGAGTACATCATGGTACCCTTCAACCAAGGGTAAGTGCTTCACTAGTTGCCACACATATGTTTCATTTGTACTTTACATGCGGCATGAACTTAGGATTAATCACTATGGCGACACACATAACTAGGCATCCTTTGGTTTTGATTGTGATTGTACCAAAGTGGAGCAAGGTAATATACCTTGATTCCCTCCTTAGGAGCTACCACGACTTGATCGTGTGCAAGAAATATAATGAGTAAACTCATTTCCTCCATACATAACTCTATTGTAATATTTCTTTTGTTTGCCACGGTAGAGGCTAAGTTTTTGAATCACGTGGGCGTTTGCGATTATGTTGCCCAAGGAGGAACACACGACAAAAATCGGTGACACGCTACGACACAACACGCGATTTCCGGTACCGCTACAACACAACAATCCTATATCATACTTTGTTATAATGCCTCTAGAATTGACAATACCGATGTATGTAATTCTATTTTGCGATGCCACCGGCTACGAGAACAGCGTATGTGGATTCTCGTTTGCCGCCATATGAAGGAAATCATGGGTACTAAGATCAATGATCCGAGGTTTGTCGTCCTTCCAATAATTATTATTTTCGATTATATATATGTATTTATATTACACACATGCTAATTAATGACTTAACATTGCTCCTAGCGGCGGTGGGTGAACTTCGACGAAAGTGCATATGATCTTGACAATCTCGTCGATATTCGTGGAATCATCTCCCAATTCTTGCTAGCGAGGTCATAAATAAGAATGGAGAGTTCCACCGGCAATGGTGATAATTAGATGTTGAAACATTGGATTCAACTGTACAATCAAACAATTCTCCTTCAATTGAATTCATTTGTCGGATGTTGTGTAACGATTTTCATTATATATATATATATGTATGTGATCTGCTGGCCGTTTGTTACATTCATCGTGTATCAATTTTGTTGTAATTTACTATGAGTTGCAATTAACTTATATCATCATTTATCATGTAATCTGCCTTCTTTGCTTTCGGAGGGCATGGCTAACATATCCCGAGGCTAGCCAAAAGCGCAAATAAAATGGATGATGCACATGGTATCACGAGGCGGTTCGTTGTTACAAACCGTCGTGGTACAATATCACGACGGTTTCAAAGAGTGCCGTCGTGGTGTGAATGATATCACGAGGCGGCCTTTACAGGCGGCGTCATGATATACAATATCACGCAGCGGTTAGTAATACAAACCGTGCGTGATATTGTGTATATCACGACGGTCTTGATTATTAACCGTGCGTGATGAGCGAGTATCGCGAGCGGTTGTTTAAACAAAACCGTGCGTGATAGTCTGTATCACGAGCGGTCTTGACTACTAACCGCCCGTGATAGTGCGGTATCACGACGGTTGTTTATAAAAACCGTGCGTGATACCGCACTATCACGACGGTTAGTAGTCAAGACCGTCGTAATGTGAGTTATCACGGGCGGCTCGAGAACCGTCGTGATAACCACCAACTATCATCGACACCTAAAGGCGGCGGTTCGAGAACCGTCTCGTGATAAAGCGATGCATAGCGATGATCATAACTTTATTTGTGAAAAACTACATTATGATAGTTTTGCTAAGGCGACAAGGTTCACATATCCCAAAAGTTTCACAGGTGATACTAACAAGCATAATAATGGGTATATATCTAAAATCTATGCAACTTGAACATATTTTAACACATAAAATAATGGCATGCACTTGGATAATTTAAAGGAAAGTACTTTGCATAAACAAAGGTTCAACATGATCAAAGTGATAACTCGCCTTGGTCACAAAGTTACGGGGTTGGGAGCTGGGGTCTGCTGCTGCTACTTCTTCTTCTTGTGTCTCGTCGCTAATTTAATCGTCTTGAAAATTTGCATAAAAGAAAGGCAACAAATCAATCCAAATAACACCAGAAATTCAAATGAACTCTAAAATTATGATTTCAGTTCCATTGGATAGATCTTGAATTTAGACGAATTTAGAAATTTGTCTCACCCAATTTGGAGTTAAAATGAAGAAGTTATGGCATTTTAAAGATCTCAGTCCAAATAAATTCCAAAATTTATTAATTTCTGACAGGTGGGGTCCACACATTTTTTTATTTTTCTCTTTCTTTTACTGTGCCGCTGACCGATGGGGTCCATTGGTTAGCGGCTCGGAGCCTTCTTGGCCGTGACGGTGGGGCCCACGGGTCGATAATCTTGCCCGGGTGGTCAGCGACATGTGGGTCCCCTGATAGTGGACCCACTTGTCGATGCTTTGCTGACAGTGGGACCCATCTGCGATGGCCCCTGTGCAGCGGCCGTGACGGTGGGGCCCACGTGTTAGCGCGTAAATCAAAAAAATGGCTCGACCAGTAGCGGCGGGGCTCGAACGCCAGGGGAGCCGGGGGAAGGGAAGAGCTGCGGTAACCAAGTGGGCGGGAGGCTTTGCCTACCCCTTATCTTGCTAATACCTCTTAAGGTATCTCTGTGAAGAAGTGGGCGAGATGGCCGAGGCCGAAAGTCGGCGATGGCGCCGTGGCGGGGTGGCCGGAGGGTGGGCGGCGGTGAAACGCGTTCACGACGCCAAGGAGAAGCTCGTGGTGGTAGCGGTGGGGGCGGGGATCTTGGGAGGGTCGTGGCTTCGGCTCGGCGGTCAGGGGTCTTGGTCTTGCCGAGGTACTGGCCGGGGAGGTGCGTGGAAGGCCGGGGATGGGTTCGTGGTGCTCTGGAGGTGGTGTGGGAGGAGGAGTTGGCTCGGGTGGGCGGAGTCGGCGGGGCGTCGCCGGCGTTGGGGAAAAGCAAGGCCGACGGCGATTTGGGGCTTTTGAAGCTCAATTGTCTGGCAGGAGAGGGAGTTGAGGGCGTAGGAAGGATGGAGGGAGCTCAGGGAGGCTTTATGGGCATGCGGGAGGGCGGCATCGGTGCCTCCCAGTGGTCGTGTCGACGGCGGCGGAGCGGGGGTAGGGCGGCGGGGCCCTCCAGGGTGCTCGGCGCTTGTGTGGCTTTCATGAAGATTTATATTCCTTATGTGGGTATGGATGATTACATATTCTTTCCACCCTACTTTCATGAAGATTTTGTTTGAATAATTTCTAAATTTTATTATATATATATTCATATACAACTAGGTATATTTATGCATATATATATATATATATTGTTTTATTCTCACCTATTATTTTATTGAAATTCCAACATTTGAATCCCCAAATTTTTTGGGACCAAACTATATCCTTTTCACTAGATCATCTTTTCAGATTCTCCTTTTAAAATTTTGTTTCTTAGTGTTTTACATTTTATCTTTTGGAACCTCAATCAAGATTTAAGAAATACCTTAAAATTAATTTCAAATTAAATATAAGGCAAAATAATGCAAAAGTTTTATATTTCTAAATTTAAACTTTCAGGATGTTACATTCACCCCTTGGCATTTCCGCTGTTGATCGATGTTTGTCGAAGTCCTCACGAAGAATTACCAGGTGTATTGATTGTTGAGGTAGAAGAAACTTCCATTTTGGATGCTGCATGATTATGAGTCTTGACGGTGAACTAGTTATATGCTAATCTTGTACTACCGCCATGTACCTCAGTACTTGCGTAGTTGCATTGAAAAACTTCAGAGTTGGATAAAAACTAATCAAGCTAGTACTGTTCAATGAAAATTTTAGAAGTTGTTGGATACAAGAACCAGTGAGTTCCGAGGGGGGAGTGCGGACTCGATGAGCTGTGATCTTCTGGAAGTCAAGATGTCATGTAGAACCTCTACATGGTCTTTGTTTATTTCGCTTAAACTTCTAATTTTGATTTATTTATCACTATTCCTAATTTTTGACTTTTTCGGCTTTTTCGGTTTTTTTTAGTTTTTTTGTCCGTTCTTTTTTCTGTATTCGTTTGCATTATTTATGATGAGCTAATCTGTTTTTTTTTCATTTTAAAATTTTTTAAATTTAGTTATACCAAATAAACCACCATAAGATACAATGTAATTTCAGTCAACTACAGTGTAATTTCAGCCATAAACCAGTTTATTTTAGTCTAACCGAGCAGCACCAAAATTTGAGACAATCACTTCACCATCCAACAGCCTTTCAGTGGCTTCACTTAACCTTGTCCTGACTCCTATCAGCTGGCCGTCAAAATACACATGCAATACTTGCACTTCTTTCCTCTATAAATATAGTTGGTTTTTGATTTTTTACCACCTCCAATACAATATTTTGACTTTGATTTATTATCATAATATACTAGCAAAAATAATAAAAAATATATATTATAAAGTAATTTTGTAAGACAAATCTAATGGTATTATTTTTATATAGTCAATCTATATACCTTAATATATATTAATGATCAAAACTTGATTGCACGGAACTCACAACAACCTATATTATATTTGTGGACAGAGAAAATATAAAAAACTTAAAATAACATTCACTGACATCTAGGGTCAGGATACAACTCCATTTTTTCTATTTCTCTATATGGAAAAAATCTATAAATCCCCCAGTAACCCGTCTCATTTTTTTACTTTGCCCTCGTAAGTTTAGTTACCGTGCAAACACCCCTTATGACACATGTTAATGCTATTTCTCATAGTTTTGATTGTCTTTTGTACTTGATCCAACTATGGGAGCACTTCTTCAAGTGGTTTCAGTACTTTTTTTAACGATTCAAGTGATTTCCGTCCTCGAAATACACGATTTCATTATGAAACATTAGAATTGAAATCATGTATTACAAGTATTCAAATTACTCAAATCATAGAAATAAGTATTGAAATAATTAGAATGAGTACCAAAAAATAATGAAAAACCGAGAATAGCATGACCGTGCAACCTGAGGGGAATTGATTTGATACGGCCCAAGTGCCGCAACTACTTCGGTTTGCGTTTCCAAATCACATTTATAAGTGATAGGAAGTGGAATCCCAACAGGAGATGGACTTAAGAGATAGGAGGATGGATCTACGGTCGTGCTCTAACTGTTTTATAAGCTGTGATTTTTAATCTTTCTCATTTTATACTGTAACAGCTAAAAATACACTATAACAACTACTAATTTTTTCTGAACAATTGAATTAAAGAGGTAAAAAATGTTATATTATCACAACAATGTAAAGGAATAAGAGAAAAAAATTTAAAAGCTAAAAAAGATGAAATTAAAAAGGCAAGAGCCGAAGCCGTTTGGAGCGGGGCTATTATATTGGTTTTGTGTTGGTGCCAATGGGACCTGCTACCTGAGTCAGAAGCCAAGTTAATTTGGTGCTTGTTATCTCTAAGTACTAGTGAGTAGTGCTAGTAATCTTTATAAGCTATGGAGTTTTGAGTAGGTTATGGTAGTGCAACCGAATCCAGTTAGGGATTAGTGTTTCTTTCTTTTGGGTCCAGTTGGAGTTGTAGAGGAACCAAGTCTCGTGAGTGGAAAAGCTTGTGATTTATAGAGGTTTATGGAATTTTCCTCCCTTCGCTTTATAGTTCCAAATTTTCCTTTCAGCAACAAGAACGATTGCACTTAAGCTCGAATGCTAAGAGAAACGGTGGTACCAAATGATCAGATCAACGACATATACAGAACTTTCCAAAATATCTTCCAAGCAGAACAATCATCCACTACAAATACTGTTAATTTTTTTCCTCTAATGTGAATAAAGCATGCTACAATGAGATCTACAATTAATTTAGCTGCAAAATGTACATGACTAGCTGCAATTGAGCTATTAAAACACAAATTTCATAGCCAGAAGCCTATCTAGAGGACTAGCTAGGACTAACTGGATCACCTAAAGGCATCCGCTACAAAAAAAAAAAGACCCAAAAACAGAGAAGAAAACTGAAAACAAAATTAACTCAAACAAGGAGACCTAATTATGTGATGGATTTGATTTGCTTGAGGGCACCCTCTTCAAGCTTTCAAATACCGCCTTCGGTGTCTTGTAGACCCGATCAAACCCATCCAGACGCGTCGAACATGAACTCGCGCGACTGCATTGCGGCAACAGCCTTCTACTCCTTAGAACGAAGGATTGCTCTTCATGAGGTGACGATGAAGAGGTGCAAAGAAGGAAGAAGAGGAGAAGCAAAGCAGAAAGGATGGCTACAACTGGCCTGGCACAACTAGTCTCCATGGTTCCTTTCTGAAATGAAGAGAAGGGAGTTTGGAAATATTGTGTATGGACAATATTTATAGTAGCTTCTTCAAGGCATCGATCTCATTGATCTCATGTGCAAGTCATATGTATGCCTTGACTATCAAGTACACACACCAAGGCACAACTACCATATCAATGGGAGAGTGGTTGGAAGATACAAAGTTATTCCTTCTAATATGATTAGTAATTGTCCATTCCTAGTTGTTAATGTAAAGATATATATTTAATTACAGTGGGGCGAGATGAAAAGTGCATTAGAGACAAGTGGAGGATAGTTGTAAAGGCTAATGAGACACTTGAGAGGAATAGTTTAGCCAGAGTAAAGGGCTAAGCTGCATCTAGTAGCTAGTCATGTAGAGGCTTCGTGCCTCCACATGAGAGCTCTGAACAAACAGCATGGCAGTTGTACCACACGCCTGCATGCATGCACACCAGCGAGGCTCCCCGGACACCACCAACCAACCCGGCGTGTCAGCGCATGCGCCGGCCGCGGGGAGGAGGAAGATCTGAATGCGTGCCGCGCACGGATCGACCCCGGTGCACGTGACGGCGAGGAGGAAGAACATGCGTGCTCTGCTCATGGCTGGGCAGCTCAGTGCAGCATGGCTGATTCAGCAAGGTGTGTGTCCTGGCGCTCCCCATCCTCTAGGCTGCCAAGATTTGCCGGTTTTCTGTGCCGCTATATCTTTTATGCGCAAACCAAACATTGGAACTCAGCGAGATGCCGGACATGGAGAAATTTGAAAAAAAGAGAGCTTCAATTAGATCGATCCTCTCTCTGGACACAAATATATGTCATTTTGAATATCTACATCGTCCCCAAAATGAAATTTTAACAACTAATTTATACTGTAATATATTTATAAAACACAATAAAATTATAATAAAAGATATCAATAATCAAAATTTCAAAAGTTTGATTACATACACCAGAAAATGATATATATTTATGATTGGAGGTACTACAAGTTTTTCTTTTTCACTTATGTATCTAATCAAAATAAAATTAGAGTAGGGAGAAAGGGTGCGGGGAAGGAAAAGACTTAGGGGGTGATCAATATGGCTTATGGCTTAAAGCTTAAGCTTATTTTTGTACTATTCATAATTTCGTCTTTTTCTAAATTTTTGACTTTTTTTTGAGCTTTTTTGTCGGTTCTTTTTTTTCTCGTATTCGTTTGTGTTGTCTGTGATGGGCTAACATATTTTTTATATTTTTTAATTTTTTTAAATTTAATTATGTTAAATAAGCCTCTCTCATTCATGTGTTTTTTCGACCACTACGGTGTTTTCGACCATAAGCTTTCGACTTTCGGTAGAACCGATCACCACCTTAGGGAAGCATAACCGATCCCAAGAAGAAAATTACAGAGAAAAAGACAACTCCACTAGCCTACTAACCTCTGCTAGGATCCAGGCCTCAACCTCTTCCTTCACTGCCGCAATAAATTGGCTCGAAGAGGACGTGGTGGAACAGAAAATTCAGGCGTTGCGCTCTTTCCATAACTACCAGGTGACAAGCATTACTAGAGTGGTTGTTTCTTTTCGCGGTGTTGTAGCTGTGAGGATGAGTGATTTCCACCAATTACGTATCGAGGAGAAGGAGGTCCAATTGACCTGATTGATGGAGTTGCAACTAGCCCAATGTGCCACTGAGGTCCATATTGTCTTCGAGAAGTGACATTGCTAAAATGTGGATGGCCGACTCCGCCAGCTGCGAATAAAGGGGGCATATGTGCTGGTTCGGTCACCTTCGTCTGGTCAAATGATCTTCCATCCACAGTCTGTTCTGTATGACGAGCCAGGCGAAAATTTTGCATTTTTAGGGCGCCCAAGTTTTCCAAACTTGATGATGTTTAGTGGTGAATTGGTGGTAATTTGTTTATCCTTGCAAGTTTTTCTTTCTTTTTTTTCAAAATGTATAAACGGAGTTTTGCCAATTCATTAAGGAGAGTGATAGAGCTTAAATCTTAAAGCACCCGGCCCGAATGAACTTACCAAGAAGGATACAAAAAAAATACAGCACGGACAGACCACTGCCTTCACACAAGAAACAAGCTGCACGTACCGACGATGACACCTAGCTTCTCAACTAAAGAGAACGGCTCACCTTTAAGGAAAGTTTAGGACTAACTATTCGCTTTTGAAATACCGGCAACACGATCCCAAAGGGCACAATCTGAACGCGCAAGCATTTCTAATGAACTTTGTGTTAACAACCCCTTTAGGCGCTTCACATACCCATCTATGATATTTTTCACATATCATTCCGAAATTTTCTTATGTTTGTAAAAGTTTGTACTCAATTATTGGCTTTGGTTCAGGTTTGCAACCCATGCTCATAGAAGATCTTGACATAGAGCCCTAGGACACATCAGCACTGCAAATCTCGTATGGATCAAACAGAGCTCAGTAAGTGATGGGATCACGAAACTGGTAATAATTCTGCAAGGACAAGAACAGAGGTGGCTAGTCACAAGATTCCTCATTTGACCATCGCCATGCACCATTCATCCCTTTTCCTCACTAGTGAGTAGTGTGTGATCACAATCTAAATCTCCCTTTCTAAGCCTCGACTACAAAAAAACTTGTACTCACTCATCATGGATGCATGTGACTGGAGTCACCTGAGTGGAAAGTTGCACAAATGCATCCACAAATCACATGACCCTTTGATTTGTACCTTCAAAAAGTAGCTTGTCCTTTGAGAGTGCATTTTTGTTTACAGAGCTACTAGCTTCAGTATGAATCTGTAGTATGTATATGTATAATGTAATTGTTACTATTCTGCTTTCCTGTGGGCCAATCAGGCGGTTGGAATCCTTAAACCTATTGTGAATCATCTGAAGGTTCTGCTGATGGAATTGGACCCAGAACCATGACCTCTCTATCTAGTTCTCCAGCATTCAGTTAGCTGCCATCTTGTAAAATTTATCTCTGGTCCATCTGCTGGTCATGCTGACATTGTAATTAATCTGGGCTGACAAAAGGATTTACCATTATCAGTAGTCAGTTATGTTCAGATCCAGATCCTGAAGAAGATGAATGAGTTCTTGTTCACTTTCTGGGGTCCTCAGATCTGTCATAGGAATTTTCTGTCCTCCACTGATAGGTATGGAAACGGATCAAATACGATTGAATAGTCTCAAATACGAATACGAATCCATATTTTTAAAATAAATACGAATACAAATTTGAATATTTTTAAATATAAATACGAATCGAATGTCGTAACAAATACGAATTCAAATCAAATATCGTAACGGATACAATTCAAATCGAATATGTACTTAATTTGGTCGAATACGAATATACTCCTACAACTTTTGTAACAAATATCAGTAGAACAAATTCCTAGTGGTTTTGCCAGTTTTTGACCAGTTATCTGTTTCAAACCATCTAAATTCAAATTTCGAATCACAAAATTTGTCCGAGTTTTTCCTAGGTTCCAGAAACTGATCGAACACGAATCGAATAGTCTCGAATACGAATATTCTCGAATATGAATATTCTCAAATACAAATACAAATCTTCTCGAATACAAACATTTTCAAATACTAACTTTGCTTACAACATTCGCATTTTGTAGGATACAAATATCAGATAAAACGAATTATCTATTACCGTTTTCCACCCCTATCAACTGATGCCTTCACTGAAATATTAACTTCTTTGCATGTGAATAAAGTCCAGGTTATTTTACACACGTCAAAGGCACATATAGTAGCCAGTTGTGCCACCAAACTGTAGAATTTTCACCGTCTTACCCAAATTCTCAAGTCCTTGCTTCTATACAAGTGAACTATTTGGCACCACATTGTTACATGGCCACAGACATGCTCTTTACGCGATTTGAAATTAAACCATATTAACAATAGTGTAGTCGATGATATGCAATACCATGGCATGTTTTTTTAGGGAACATGCAAAAGGTTTGCATGCCATTACATTAAGAGGATGGAAAAAACAGTACAAACACTGGAGATACGATGGCATGTTGACCAAACATTTTGAGTGACAAGGATTTCGTGGAAATGGACATGGAAATATTAAATGGAATAGTTCAACAAGGCCAGGATTATTTAACTTCAAGAGTTCCCAAAATATGAAATGACACTTAGTACCAAGGGCGGTAACCGGAAATACCAGTGACAACTGGGATGAAAAACCGGTCAAAATTTTTGATGGTTACAAATGCACTTTCTAGATTAGTTTAGATCTTTTTTGTGTTAGATTATCTTTTGTATGAATAAATATGTATAAATATGCTAGTCCCAATATTTTATGCTAAGTTTTCTCTAGATTTTCTTGGTTTTAACGGGTTTTCTGGTTTTTTGAGCGGATTTTCCAATAACCGGTTTCAAACCGTCCAAATTCAAAATTTGAAATATAAATTTCGTCCGAATTTTTCCCGAGATTTCCGGTTACCGTTACTGGTCGCCAGTCGGGAAAACCCCCCATTCTGAGATTTGGAACCTTGTCTTGTATGGACAAAGTTGCCAATCAACCGAATTTACATCTATATTACAACAACATTTTTCTGTTTGCATGTGCATGAAAGCATATGATGCTACGTTTCAGACTACAACCAGTAGATGCAAAAGCTCAGAAGCCAAAACACAGAAGGGCAAAACTTTGACAATACCAACATCATATGCAAATTAGCGGAAGAAGGAAAAGAAGAAACATTTTGTTGTATATTAGCAGAAAAGTGAATTGCATAAGTCGCCAATGTGTGTTTCCTACGTAGTCTCTGAGATAAGGCGAACTTCATATAAATCTTCACCACCTTTTCCTGCATCATCAGAATAATACGACAATGGGTGATGTAGAGTATACCAAGCTTGATAGTCTTATGGAGCTAAAGAAAAACCAACACAAACTCACCAATTTCTGCCTTAATCCCAGGACCAAAAAAAGAGGTGAATTTTGCCTGCACAAGAAATTTTTTTGCAAGGACTCAATACTCAGATAATCTTACATATTTTACTCTTTTCTGGATTATGGGTACAAATACAATATGTATTGTTTTCTGACAGCTCAACTATCCAAGAAAAAAGTACAAGAAACCCAATACTACATCAAAACAAGCAGTAATATTAAGCATCATTCTTATATAACCGCAGTATTTTGAGCAGGCTTATGTTGTTTGTGCATCAAGTTTTGGACTAAACTTTCTTCTAACTGCAAATTTTTGGAGCAGTTGAAAAATTTGAGAAACTCATCTTTCACACAGAGTGAAACTGCTGCTAAAAATCCCTGTACATATAACACGAGATTAGTTTTATTTTAGTGCTTGAGACTAATACAGGTAACTAGCTCTGACCACATAGGCAAATCACATGCATTTTAGTCAACAGTGACAGCCATGCTACATTATATTTAGAAATTAGGAACAAAAAGGAAGAGATTCACCTGTCTCTTCTCAAAATCGGATAGCTCCAACGCTTTGGCTTCAAATACAAGTACTAAACAGTATTTCCCATCCTCAGTTACCTACAAGGAAAATATTATTGCGAATCCTTTAACCAAGAATTGCACCCAGCAAATTGAGCTGCCCTTTTTGTAACTGATGGGATGATTTTGTAGGGTAAAACATTTTGGACTGAATGAACAGAAGTATCAATGAACAAACATAGCCCATATGGACAGTTCAAAGAGTGGCTTAAATTTCCTTGTGCAATTCCCATTTTATGAATTCAGTAACAAGCTATAACAACATTATATTTAAGGAACATCAGATAAGTAGATCGTGGTTAAGGTTTCAACCTAGGCTCTGATACCATGTTATGGAAATTGTGTGTGTTGATATGAGACCCAAAGGGTCATATATATAGGAGAGTACAAGAGATATGCCATATAGAGATAAGGCATATATGGAATAGAATCCAAACTCTATCTCCTAATACAACTCTATCTCTATCTCCTTAACAGCGTTAATTAACATGTAACTGAGCCACCAACTAAATTTTTCAAAGGGAGCACAGTGGCTTCATTAAATTTGAGCAAATAATTATTTTTCCATTCATTAGATAGAAGTAGAATCAACTATAGGGTTTAGCGATGATACAAAAGGCGGCCTAGGCGGCCGAGGCGGCGCCTAGGCGGTGGGCAGCGACTGCCGCCGCGACTTGGCCCCATGGCGGGAGGTCGGTGGCTAGGCGGTGGGCGGTCATAGCGGGCATAGGCGGTCAAAAGCGGGCGGCGGCAAAAGGAAAGCTAGGGCTGGAAAGGAGAGACTTACTGAGCCGCCGCACTCCAGGATTCCCAGCGTCGGCGCCGTTGAACTGCCGGATCCCTCCGCCTCGCGTCCTCCCGATTTGGCGAGCGCCCGAGCTTCTCCTCGCCTCTAGCCTCCCCTTCGCAGGATTATCCTGTCTTGCACTTCCTCCCTCCGCCTCCTTCCACCTCCGGCCTTGACCTCCCTCGCCTCGGCCTCCCTCCCCTCGCCTCTGGCCTCCCTCTGCTGGGCATGGGAGATCCGCGAGAATCCGGTGGGGTCGGGAGGAGCGCACGCCGCACGGCCGCATGGGGACTCGGGGATGGGGAGGCGAGAGATTGAGAGGGAGTGGAGCGGCGGAGGAGGCTACTGCGATCGCGACCGCCGGCCAAGGCGAGAGGCGAGAGACGAGGCTGGGGAGACAGATGGAGCAGGCGGCGAGGCGATTTAGAGAGGAGGGCTGTTGCCTGGTGATGTGTCGTGATCGGTTGGAGCCATTGTCGGCACGGGAGGAGACCAATGGATAGATGGACTGAGTTTATTTTAATTAGTGAACTAATTTGATGGAATGATGATGTATCATAGACTACCATATACTTTTATACTTTTATTAATACTTTGATAATCATATATGTCTTGATATCGTCAGTAGGACATCATGCTACAGTCGGCCGCCTAGGCGCTAGGCCCCTGCTTGCCGCCCGCCTAGCGCCTAGCGCCTACTTGAACACTGGGTTTAAGGCTTGCCTCAAAACAAAGAAGGGTCCAGGGCCTCTTGAGATGTACCACTTTATTGAAAGGAAAAAGGTTGAACTTGTAATTTTGAGAAAACACAACGTGGTTCTTAATTTCTACCTAGAGCATGGTCATTGTGCCCAAGGGTGACAGCACCCCCATATGTGGCCCCTTGTCAGCACCATCTGGGCCCTTGCCTTGAGGTCTGCGCCAATGTTATTAAGTCGTAAAGTCGAGTCGCAAGGGGACCGACTTGTCGACTTGCTCGACTAGTCGACCGACTAGTCGACCGACTAGTCGCGACTAGCCACGACTAGTCTCCAGACTAGGATGTATAACAGGGCATGTAATGTACTGCTGCTATGTAATACCTCTATTGCTACTACAGTTATTCAATATAACTACTGCGAGTCTTCTTTACCCGCTACTACTCTGCGGCTACTACTACGTGTGTAAGCCCGCCTCCTCGCGCTCGGGCGGGCAGCGGCGCGGGCGCGTGGACGAGGGTGGTCCTCACGCTCCGGTGTGGCGGGGCATACGGATCTGCCGCTTGCGGTACACCTCGTAGTCCCAGCCCCAAACACCACCGGCGGGGAGGAAGGCGGATCCGTCGGAAGGCGCTTGAGATGGTCCTCTTCGACGGCGCGGAGGGCACGGCGGCGTTGCGCGGCGCGCCGCAGCACCTTCTTCTCACGGCGCAGCGGCCGCCTGGCGCTCGCAGCGGGATCGGCGGAGGCAGGCAAGGGCATAGCGGCGAGCCCTCGCGCGGCGGCGGCGAGAGTCGATCTCCGCGTCGAGGCACGCGGCTCGTGAGGAAGGCCGAGATCTGCGTGTTGCGGCGCCCACGCGGTTGGCGGCGGCGGCTGCGGCTTGCGACACCGGCGGGGGGGCGGTGATTGTGCCAGTCGGCCTCGGTCGCCGTCGGCGAGACGACCGCGGGGCCGCCGTCGGATGTGGTGAGGAGGCCAGCTCCCTCATTTCTTCACGAAGTGATTCCTCTGGGATTGCGGTGTGTCGCCTATGGGACGGGCTCCTCTTTATATCTTCGTGGCTGGCAGTGGGCACCTAGTCGTCCGACTCGCATAGGTCGACTAGTCGTGGTTAGTCGCCGACTAGTCGGCAAGTCGAACGACTAGCTCCGCCAGTCGAGTCGACGGCACTAGCCGAAGGTCATGTGCCGACTTGCCGACTAATCGTAGATTAGTCGCAACTAATCGTGCGACTTAATAACAGAGGTCTGCGCTAATTGGGGGACTAATGGCAAGCTGTTAAAAGCTGTAATCATTGACCAGACAAAACTGTAATGCTCTGCAAATGGCATTTGATGATAGCTCTGAATTTTGGATTCTTTTAGTCGACAACTAAATGTACAAACACTGTTCATCTGTATATTTAAGCTGGTCCTTACGATTTTTTTTGAGTGAACGATCAAGTATACCCGTTTCAAACATATTTGGATTAAATATACATGTGCCAAACACATTTTTAATGTACCTGTTTCACACATTTTAAACATAATGTTTCAAACACATTTCAAATATGTTTGGATCAAATATACACGTTTTAAATACATTTTCAAATACCTGAAATGAAAGAAGGCTAAAACGTTTTAATCACATTTTGAGTATACACATTTTGAAATACGTTTGGACGAACAATGTTTCAAACACATTTGGATTAAACATACACGTTCCAAACACGTTTTAAAAATACTCATTTCAAACATGTTTTAAATACACTTGCATCAAATATATAAGTTTCAAACACGTTTTAAATATGCTTGGATCAATTATATACGTTTAAATATACACCGTTTCAAACATGTTTGGATTTAGAGCTCACTATAAAAAACCACAATTTTGTAGGTCCGTTTTAAATATACTCCGTTTCAAACATGTTTGGATTTAGTGCTCGCTATGAAAAACCACAATTTTGTAGGAATCCGCATTTAAGTGATGGTCTCGCATTATTTTACTGCTGGCACAAAAAGGTGTTAGCCATGCAGAGAAGCAGGATGTTTGATGGACAGGTGTGATGCGGATAGAGATGGCAATGGGTACCCGAAACCCGATACAGTGGGTTTTACTCTATTAGGGCATGGGTGCGAGTCAATTTCCTAACCCATGGGTTTCTTAATGGGCAAAAGTCTAACCCATCGGTCTGCCGGGTTCGCATGCGTTCCTATAGTACCCAAACCCGTAAACCCATGGGTAATATAAACCCGATCCATTGGAGTTATAAACCCAGGCTCCCGGCCTCCCAGGCAAACCAGCCTAGCCCATAGCCCATTAGTCAAGTACAAGGAGCAGTTGATGTCTCTCCTTTTGGTTTTAATTGAGTTGTGAACTTGTAATGATATGCTATACCAGTGAACTATGAACTGAGAATTGATGGAGTGAACTAGTGATGTGCATTGTGGATTTGTCGTTGCTTGTTTCATGCATAGTAGCATATAAATTGAACTTATTGTTGACTTGCTAAGCCTTTGCACTGCGCAATCTGCACATTTGTTGTCGAACACAGGCGACCGTGGTACCGTTGCAGTGGGCATGGGTCTGGGCAAAAATCTGCACCCGTCACGGGTATGAGTTTTTTAGCGGGCACGTCCAACTTTCATGGACACAGGTTTGAGATAGCAAAACCCAGCGGGTTTGTGCCCGTTGCCATCTCTAGATGCGGATGTGGAGACACCAGGGCACGGATGAATTTCCCTTCTTAAAAATACATGTTCTCAATATCCATTTTCATATCTGAATTTTCTGCCTCTTTTTCATGACTCTAAAATCGAAGAACATTGACACTTGCCTTTATCTTAGATAAGGTCAACACTCAACAGTCTCTCCTAGTATGAATAGTGACATGTTGACAACCTGATCAATGCATTAAGCAGCAGTTGATTGCTTTGAGTAAACGAGTCAATGCCACTAAAACTTTTTTACTTCATTTTTTCTGTTCTTTTACAGGCAAGTACTTTTAGTCATTGAAATTTGCTTGAAGTAACTGCAAGAGTTGTTCCAGTAAAGTTCTATAATGATACTAGTGCCAAATCAACATTGACTTGCACCACACACATTGTTTGAACTGTCTGAAGCCATCTGGGATCACGTAGACATATTTGGTAGATTGGTACATGATTAGTTGGGTTAGTTTGACTGAAGTTTTGATACAATACATACCTTGAAGGACGACTTATTTTTTCTTACCACGTGGAACAGTTTACAAGAATTACATTTCTATACTTGCTCTCATAGGAACGTTCAAAGTGATAGTTGTATTTTTGTACTTCAAATTAACATATAACATATCATATCATATATGTTCTGTATATGTGTTATCTATGACACATAAATTATTTATTAAAGTTGCTTAAGAATTAATTAGTGTACACATCCTAAGTTCTAGTACCAGTCTGTAGTCTAAAAGAAAAAGTAACCTCATGTTTATGCACAGAATCAGTAAGCAAAAGCTGGAAGATAGAAACAACATTAATTAGCATCATTATACATTTACTAATTTTCCATCATGTTGTGCTTTAATCATTTAATGATATTATTATTTACTTCCTCATTTGTATGAAGTGCAAAGCCCATATTAACCTTGTATAGTCACTGGTAGCCTATTGCCTAGTCTAAGGTAGTAGTAGATATTAATCATTCGATCACACAAAATCAATGGTCCATATTAGTGTGGGTGCACTGTAAACTTCCCCAAAAGATAAATTGTCAAAATGAAATGTGTGATTTACAGTAAGTAATACATGGAAAAGACTACTTCACAGAATAAAGTGAATAGTGGGAACTTACTTCTTCTCGAATCTTTTGTAATATAGGTGCACTACGTCTTGGAATGCCACCACCCTGTCAGTTGGATTAAAAGAAGGCAGATCAGTAAGTAGGAAAAAGCAAAAAAGTCCTTCCAATGAAAAGAGACAATTAGTAAAAATGATCAATAGCTGAACTTGAATGGATCGGTATAATATGAATCAAGTAAGACAATGTCCAATTCATGAAAAAGGGCTGAATGGAGGAATTACCAAACCATATTGAAAGATTCGCTTTAGTGCTTCATCCAAGTGCTGCTCATCACCATATCTATAACGTGTAACATCACTCCTGACCTAGAGGTAAGCAAAGCTGCAAGATTAACAAATGGTACTGTAGATGCTTGCATTCTCTTAATTCTAACTATTAAAAAATTAAACAAATAGGCATTGAAACTTAGTAAAGCAAACATTCTTCCAGAAATATCACAACTAGAAACTTGCAATGATTAAGGTTTGACCAGTCTATAGGAAAAAAAGAAATATATTATCAGGTCAGATGGCAAGATTCTTTTCTTTCTTGCAAATGTATGACATTATTATTTTAAGAAAAGGACAAAGCTAGCTCTAGTGAAAGAGCGTAAAAGTTAAAACATTATTGGCTCAAATGCATACACTGAACCATTATGTTTATGGTGATAATTCCTCATTAGTATTGATTTTGGTATGATAATGCATGCAATCTGATTTAATCATTGGTCTAAGTACCAATGTGCGCCAGTATCAGAATCAAATAGGTCAATAGGATGCCATCAATTGTTCAACTATAGTTTTGGCTCAGGTGCATATAAAGCTCTGGCTGCATCAACTAATTATTGTATCAAGATCGTGCATATAATAAGGGATTGCCTATATCAGTATATTGCATCATGATGGAAATAAGCATGTGTAACTGATAGAACTTGTTTTGAAGGAGAATAATTGATAGCACTTCAATAGAGGAAAACTTGATAGGAGTCATCTCTTTGCCTTCCATGTAGCTTGCTGGAAATTAAATAATAATCTAAGTGTTCCTCTTTTTTCTTTAATATCCAAGATCGAAATGTATGAGATCATGCTGCATTTTGATGTAGAATGATAAATTATATTGATGGAAGCAGATTCTTATTAAAATAATTAGTTAAACTATGTAAATGTCAAGTGATTAATCGTAAATACTTAAACTATGTAAATGTCAGTATTTTCTTTTCCAAATACACAAATTCTAGAAAATCTAAGTAGTATTAGTATTCCCTAACACCAGTATTTATACATATTCTTCTCTTACAATTTTCAATATTTAACGCCTCCTGTCAATTTCCACTATGTTTAGTGTTTAGAACTCCACTATCAGCAAATTACTCATCACATAGCCTAATTTTCCTCTAAATGAGATGAGAATAGGATTTAAACACTTTTATCACACATACATAAATAGTTACATTGGGGCGGATGTAGCAGCGGAAGAATCGATTAAGTGTCCTAGAGCACATAAATAAATATTACCTGCTGGAGGATAGGGGTAGCACACTTTTCTCTTAGAGCAAGAGCATCAGAGTAGGTTATGCACGGCACCGGTTTCAGTTCAGCATACTGCATGTAGACAATTCAGTAATCAAAACATACTGCAACAAAGAAACTGAGGAATGAGAACCTTCAACTTAAACTCCTAAAGAATGACCACTCAATTGAGTAAACTGCAACGCGGGACTTATTTTCAAGTACGAAACAACAAGGTGCAAATTGTAGGAAAGACCAATGACTGCCAAAGGCACTCATAGAGACTGAAATTAACAGGCACCTTCCCGAAGATGTCTTCCACTAATTATTAAGGACAACTAAACTTAACAAATACAGTGTGTCTTCAGCTGCCAAATGCCTCTTGCACATGTAGCATAGAGGAGAGTTCTTGCCTTCAAGGCCATGCCGATGATTGTGAGGGGAAACCCGTAGGTTAGCATCAGAGCCGACCACTCTGAACCGGGAAGAAGGTTGAAATACGCCCCAAATCCGTACCTGAGATGCAAGAACACATCAGCCACACTTGCAATTTTCAGGCAAAGCATCCCGAATCTCTTCGATTGGCACAACAAGATTGCACAATCTGAGCTTACGACAAGAGGGTGCCGCCGACCGCTAGCCCAATCACACCAAAGGACACCTGCAGATAGCGAGGAAATTCAGCTCCAAACGCTCGTCACGTCCCAACAAACAGTGCTACCACTTGCTTGTTGCTGCTACCTTTCAGGAACCAAGAAAGCGCCTCACCTTGGCGAGGGAGAACTCGTCGTCCGGGACGACGGCCTTGCCGTCTGTCGACGACGCGGGAGCCGGCGGCGGCGAAGAATCGACCGCTCGGACCGGCGCGACGGCGCGACTTGGCCGGCAGGGCAAAAGGGATACATGGCTCGCCCGGCGGCGCGGGAAGCCGGCGAGGGGAGCGCGGCGAGCGCCCGGACCGCGTGCGCCGTGCACTGCACAGACATCTCAGTCTCTCTCCCTCCGCCGCAAGTCAGAGCAGTACTACTAGCGTGTGATTCTGCAGGATGTTTCGTTCCTGCAAAGTGCGTCTCTTTCCCGCAGATTTAGGTGGGAGTGGGAGCAGAGGAGATGGTGGCTGGCGTTTTGGCGCGTGGAGAGCAGAGAACGAGCGGACGAACGGAGGCCAGAAGCTTATTTCTTTTCTCAACCTCGGATAATCGTCACTCGCTGTTTCGACAAGCAGATATCTCGTTTTCGAAACAGCAATTGTTTCAATATGTAAAATCGGCCATTGACTTATACAATAATATTCTCCATCATAAACAAATCAGTATCATTTTCACATGCCAAAATTAAAAAAGGTTGACGCATGTGTATTAATGACAACCGAGTATATATATAGATGTGTGGCAATCAAGTATGTATAGGTGTGTTCTACGCCTAGTATGAACTTTGTTCGATTTTTCGTAACAAGTCGAGACGCAGAGAGCATACTCTATGAAGAGAGATGCATCTTCACAAGGATTTCAGGGATGTCTAAGACCCTTTCAATATAAACATGAACAAAAACTTAAAACTTATTTTTATATTTATAATTTCGTCTTTTCTGAATTTTTATTTTTTGAGCTTTTTGTCGGTGCTTTTTTCTCGTATTCGTTTGCGTTATCGTGATGGGCTAACATATTTTTATATTTTTCAATTTTTTAAATTTAATTATGTTAAATAAGCCTCTCTCATTCTGATGTTTTTCGACCATTTCAGTTTTCGATAAGCTTTCACTTTCAAATGAACCGATCACCACCTAATAATCCTTATTTCATTTATTTGCATTTTTGATCCTTTTAGGGATGTTGTCAGAGGATGTAATCACACAGGGAGGTGCTCTAGCCGAGGTGATTTCTAAATGCAAATAAATGAAATAAGGATTATTAGACAACAAGGTTTTCTAATATTGATAGAACTTGAGTAAAATGTATGACATTTACAAAATGAAATGCAAGAATGATGAAGATTGTAAAGTATTCTTGTTCGCGAGATGATTCTACCTTCACTTCCGTAAGCAAATCATAGTCAGTCACCTTTGTCATACAATAAACACTGGCAATTATGTCCACATCATATTCCTGTTTCCAATAATGATGAAGACAAATCCATGTGTGTAAATAATTTAAACAAACCACAATCACTTTAAGAACTAAGCACATTCTAGTAAAATAAAACTGATACGAACTATCTATGTGAGATCATGTGAAGGTCACCCTATGTTGTGTGATGAGTATTTGATTTTGTTGTGCTTCGTTGTCGAATTTTAAGTTTGATTTTGTATCATTTGCATTCTCTGGTTTTACTGTCAAGTGATCAGCGGTCCAACTGGCCATGGGTGGCAGTTTAATGGAAGCGGTCTGACCGATCATGGGCGGTGATCTGACCGGGGAGCGGTTGTACCAGCCTATAGTTGGTAGTACGTTTATTCCAAAGATATCTTCGTTTTGTTGCGTGAAGCATTTGAGAGCTGTGCGACAGACCAAATGATGGCAGTCCAAACAGAGTTGTGTCAAGCGGTTTGATTGGTATGGTTGCCACGGTTAGATCGGCTCCCCTGTTACCGGGGTTTGACCAAGGTTGACTAGGACGGTCTAATCGATCGTTGGTTGAAGATTAGACCGACCTACGCTAAGTTGAGTGAGCTGAGTTTTGTTTCGGTTGTGTTTTTGCTCTAGGAGATTTTTGAGAGTCCTTGCAAGGTGTTGTCATGGTAGGAGTCCATGCAAGTGGTAGTCATTGCAGGAGTCCATGCATTGTGTTAATCATGATTGGGAGTGCCATGTGGTGTTTACTAATGGGAGTCAAGTGTATATCACTTGTGCTCAAGATGATTGTATGTTCTTGGATGTGCTGGGCGATTGATGATTGTTGGCGGTCAACGACAAGATTGAGGCTAGGGGAGAAGCCTGAGGCCATGGAGAATAGCATAACTTCAGGTAAGGCTATATCTCAAGCAAGGAAGCACAGGAGAAAGATAAGAATCGTGATGAGGCAAGTGTATGTATGTGATGTGCCATTCGACTTGGGTCATTTCAAGTGGAGACAATCCAGGAGGAGGCCAGAGACGTATAATCTTGATAAGAAGTTATTGGGCACCATAGACTTCGTATTGGAGTTTGCTTTGAGAAGAAGCATCATGGAGACCGATGGGTGGTAATTGTGCAAATTGTCTAATATCGAGTGGAGTGACGGTTTGCAAAACTACGACGATGGCCTAAGGTGGATTAGGTCATGTCATGGAGGATATAGTGTTTTATCGGGCTATTAGAGCCATGAGGAAGTCATGCTTTGAAAAGCTGCAAGTGTGTTAAGTGTAAAACCCATTTGTGTGTGGGTTACTGGTTTTTCACATTTGTAAGTGGTTATATCTACTAAGTCTGGGCTAATTGTTAGGGTTAAGTTTGCGGTGAGGAGCCTCCACTATATAAGCCCTTATGTGTGCTGAGAGAAAATATCCCTTATGCTTGGAGAGACACTTTATGGTTAGGGTTTTCTTATATTATGAGATTTGTCTAAGTGCTCTAGGGGTAGCGCTTTGTTCTCCACGATGGAGTGACTGTAAACATTTATCTCCAAGTATCAATAGACTGAACAAATTCATCCAAGTATTTGTCCTCAAGTTGACGTTATTGATTTAGCTTGGTTTTTGATGTTTCCTTCTTCCCTCTTGATCTTTCTTGATGCCAATGATGTGTAAGTGGTGGACATATATATTGGAAATCATATTTCATCTATCTAGGCACTTTATATAAAATGTTCTTGAGTTTACAGGTTTTGGCTTGATTTGAGGGCCTCAGCGAGAGATCTTGATCCTATAGTCTTTGTTGTGGTTCTTGCAGTGATTTTGCATGCTAGGATGTGTGGGAGTTGATCAAAGGTCATTTTGACCATTCTTAACCCACGAGCATGCCTTTGGCTCCTAGTTTGGTTTTGGCTCGGTTTTGGTGTAACCTTCTTTGTTTTAGATAAAGGTTAGAACTTTGACATTGATTTTCTTGATCTTTGCTTGAAATAGGTTTCTAACATTCTTGTGAAGGTTTGTTCCAAGTTTCATAAGATTTAGAGCAAAAGCTTTCATATTGACTCTTTTGGAAGCTTGAACCCGAGTTGTTCTTGCCTCTGCCCAAGCTCTGGTCTTTTATGGATTTAGTTTTGGTCCATGTGCTACACCAAGGAAGGATTTCCACCGTTTCCCAAGTGGTAGACCTTGTTTTCTCCATCGAGGTGTGCACCCATGGTGAGGACTTCGAGTTCCTTTGATGGTTTATTGATCCACACTATGGAGCTTTCAAGAGTGGCATTCACGCTTTCCTAGAGATGACATTCACTTTCTTCATTGAGTTGTCCCCTCGTGGCGTGCTTACAAACTTATTGTTGGATCTTCTCACTTGAACCTTCGTATTCATCATGCTAACCCTTATATTAGTTTATTTGCACCTAGTAGTCATGTGTCCAAGTTTTGGGTTCTCAAGTATTTGCCCACTAACCCTTCGGGATCCAAGGCTTGGCCACTTTGTTCTTTATATTGTAGATGCTGGGGGCGCGGATAGAGATCATGGACTTGGTGGATTCCAATTCTTTGCTCCATCAAGTGATTGGGACACTTGATGATTCTCCATTCCATTTAATGGCCTCCAAGAGGCATGTACTTCAATGAGTGGCGTCTTCACCTACTTTGTGAGCTATTTCGTACCCTCATGTCTTTACATTGATGATTTAACATTTTGGCATGTTGTGATTATTCTTATGCTCACTTATATCATTTTGGCATGCTTTACTATTATTCTATCATTATCATGCTTATGCTAGTTTTTTGCTTCATGTATCCACGAATATTCTTACTAGGTTATTCTAGTCATGTTTTGTGGTATGACATGCTTTATGCCTACTTGCTCTTATGCTCATTTATGGATGCATGAGTTCCATTCTAGCATGTTTAGTTCATGATAAATCTTCTTGGCCTGCCATGTGTGCTTGCTCATTTGCTTTAATTGATATAATATATTTTGTTTAAATGAGCTTTATTTATGCACTTGTATCCTATATTCATTATTGCTCTTCATACGGGGTTGTGAGTTAGGGAAGTGTTGAGTTTAGTGTGTTTTGAGTCACCTTCTAGGTTGTGTCATTCTTAGGCACTGCTCTTCCCTACTAGGTATTGTAATATCCCGGAAGTGATTCGACAAATAATCGATTAATTGGAGGAGGGGACCTTATAGAAAAGAATTAAATAATGGTTTAAGATGGGGGTTTCTGAATTTTCCTGGCAACCTGGGCCTGGGCCTTGGCCCAGGGGAACCAACCAAGAGGAGGGGGGAGGCGCCCACCCCCCTCCTCTCTGTCTTGCGCCGCCCCCTCCCTGCCTTGCGCCGCCACCAGCAGCTCCTCTCCCTCCCTCTCCTCCATTGAAGCCCCTTCTACCGGTGTTTGGGCTCAGTTTTTGTAGGGTTGCCTTATAGGCTTCATGTGCTTGATCTTCTGAGATGCATTTCAAAGCAGTGGACAACCAGGGGTTCGATTTGATATCAAATAAGAGTGGGCTCCTATTCAGCCTCCTTTTAGTCATCACCTTCGGTCCTAAGAAATAAAAGTCATTATTTACCATTTCCAAAACTTCAATGCTTCCTTAACTCTTTCTATCGCAGTCACTGCAGACATCAAATGTGAAAACTACTTAGTTGACAACAACAGAAAAGAATGGAAAGAATGAAATAGACTTTATCATTAACTATATATGATACTATCATGCAAAAACTATTTATTACATTTTTTGACGCATAAATAGTTCTGTACTTCAATTCAAGTTCTGGCTGATTCAAACCGCAAACAAAACTAGATGAAACCTGATCAGCTTCCTTACATATTTTAGTAAATTTCTTTACTCGTAATATTGTGTAAGAACAAAGTGATCATTATATGTATCCTAAATCCCTATTATAATATTCTATATTGGCAGAAATGAGCAAGATTTAAAATCTTTCACATAATGACAAACTTGTCTGTACAAGAAAACATGAAGTTTATAAGCCATCACACCTCGAATGTTGGAGCATTTTAAGACCCCATAAACAACAAGGTGATCAAGAAGGGCATCATCGGCAATGAGAACGTGAGGAAAAATACCTATTATGACCTTCTTCACACTATCGCCTTTGGGTTAATTTCCAACCTTAAAGGTCGACATTGCAAACCTTTAATCTAGAGATGTAGTTTACAAAGTTGTTGAGGGAGACAAAGCTACGATAGACATATTTGTACCGTAAAATGCATTAATAGTGATGATATGCCCAAGATATGAAATCAATGAACATACAACAAATCTGGCTATCATATCTCACCCGGTCAAAAGTCAGCATATCTTGCATAAATTTGACATCATATATGCTAGATACTAATTTGCAGATTTGCCCTATTTTCTTGATTCGATTGAATATGTAAAAGATATGCAAATTAATATTACATTATTTTCATGGTCTCAGTACATCTACAATCAATAGCGATTGTCTTTTATTAATATGCAAAAATCATTTATTTGCATGACTTGATCACAATGCCTGAGCTAGAAATTAATACAACGAATGAAGCGTGCTGGAAGGCTGGTCTGGTAGGAGCTATATTGGGCTCAAAAGGGAGTTTAGCCGGTATGCATGCTGCAAACATGATGGTGGCTCTGTGCTTGTGACATCCTTTGATTTGCTTTGGGGGCCAACCGAACTGTGGATAAACTGTCACATCACTCAAAAATCCCTGTTAGGGAAGAAACAAATTGTGAGGATGTATGAGGATGGAAGTTATGGTGAAAATAATAAAAACGCTAGGGAATAATTTTAGAGATAAATTGTTGGAACTGTTGTTTCTAAGTGAATTGGAGTTGTTAGAGACAACCTTAAGGGAGGGTCATGTTATTGCTACATGATCTAGTTGGAATAGTATGTTAGTGTTCCAAAGAGACCTCGTAGTAATAATATATGCCAAAGAGACCTTCAGAGCGCATGAAGCAAATCATACACTTAAGTGTGTCAGGTTCTATGGAGTAAGTCATAGTTGTTGTCTCTTCCTCCTCATCATTCTACATGCTGGGCTTGTATATATATATATATATATATATATATATATATATATATATATATATATATATATATATATATATATATGTATGTATGTATGTATACATATACATATATGTATGTATATATATATATATATGTATATATATATATATATATATATATATATATATGTATCTATCTATATATATATATATATATATATATATATGTGTGTGTGTGTGTATATATATATATATGTGTGTGTGTATATGTATATGTATGTATATATGTATATGTATATATATGTTTACATATATATATATATATATATATCTATATATATATATATATATATATATATATATATATATGTATACATATATATACATATACTAGTTGAATGCCCGTGCGTTGCTACGGATTTTAAAAAGTTTAGAACATATTTATATGCATATTCTAAAAATTTTTACCACCCGTTAGTTTCAAAACATATAGTATGATAAAATTTTAAAATCCGTAGCAACGAGCATTCAGCTAGTACAAGATTAAGCACTTGATGAAAAATACAGCATGTACTCTACAATGCAGTCTAGATGAAATCCACCTTGACCACTAAATCATGGAAAGAAAGATATTTTGATAGGAAGGTGGGAAGATTCGGTGTAGATCTTTTGGGGCCATATGTCAGCGCCGCCTTTTGTGAGAAGGGGTGGAAGAGGCCGGACCAACCACCAACTCCTTCTTTTATAATAGTAAAGATATATGTATACATATATGTATATGTATATATGTATATATATATATGTATATATATATATATGTATATGCTAATGACTTTAACACTCCTAGCAATAGGGTGTGAAATTCGACTCAAATGGAGAGTTCATTTGTAATTAACTCAAATGGAGAGTTCAACCCCGGCGATGATGATTAGATGTTCAAACATTTGATTCAATTGTAATTAACTCAGTTGTGCTTAACTAAACAATTAATTCAACTGTATTTCATTCATATGTTTAATTCATTTATGAGATATGTGTAATGATTGTCGTGTGCTATATATGTGATTTGCTTGCTTGTTTTCAGAGGGCATGACTAGAATTTTCTGAGGCTAAACAAAAAATGGAAAATAATTTAGCTATTCAAATAGCTATCACATACGGTTTGTAACACCAAACTGTCTATGATATGTCAGGTATCACAGACGGTTATTAGTATTAGGCATCTGTGATATGTAAGATATCACAGACAGCTCTGTTTAAGAACCGTCTGTGATATCTGACATATCACAGACGTTTGTTTTGAAAAACCGTCTGTGTTGTAACTTATCACAGACGGTTTGGGAGTCGTCTGTGATAACCACCTGTTATCACATACACATAAATTCACATGGTTCAGAAACTGTCTGTGATGATGGTTTTGAACCGCATATGATGATCCTTCCTATGGTATTATAAAAAAGCCATGAATTCTCACATTAATCTAAGGTATCTCTCCAAAAAAATTCATTATTTTTGGAGTTTGTTTGCTAATTTAAAAATTCAAACTTGATTTCTATGATTAATCTATTCAGAAAAGAATTAAAATTCGTTTCCTATTCTTAGGCCACATCCTTCTCTATTGGTCCAACCCGTCTCTTGTTCTAGCCCAATCCAACCCGCACACTGTCCCCAGCTTGGCCGCCTTCCTTTCCTCGCCTTCTCCATGCGAAAGTGCCTTCTAAGCGGTGCGCCTTGTTTCCTCTCTTCTCCCCCTCCACTGCCAGCCAGGCCCACGTGCCTGCCATCTCCCTCCACACACCATGCCTATCATTGGAGAGGGAGCGGTGTCGAATTTTTTCTATTTAAGCCCTTTTTGAAAAATATTCACATTTAGACCCCAGTGGTTTTAATTCCGTTTTGGACCCGGGGGTCGGAGTCGTGGATCACGGCCGGCGAGGTAACTGCGTCTCGGCCGCTGTGGACCACGGCTCGAGGCCCCGCACCCGCGCCGGCGTGCCGACCCGCTGGTGCCGACGCGTGGCGAAGCTCGGCGCCGTGATCCACGGCTCCGAGCTCGGCGCGTGATTCGTGGCGCCGACCTCGAGCCGTGGATCACGGCGCCGAGCTCCTGAGCCGTGTAACGTGGCGAGTGGTGAAAAATTCTAACCACCGGTGGCGCTCAGCTCGGCGCCTTCAAAATAATCCGTAGTTTTGGAAACATTCGAAAATGATGAAGTGTGTGAAACACAATTTTACTACATTTTTGATGTTGTGTTCAATCTGAAAATTTCGGTGCTAGTATGGTAATAATGTTTGTAATTTTTTCGTAAGGTGGAACCGAATGGTCAAACACTAATTCTTTGGAGCAAGCATGGGTGGGCAACATTATGCACTCTTTTAAATACCGTCATACCGGTAGTCTCAAGTGCAGTCGATACAGCTAGGCAAACACAATACAATGCATAATAATAGGATTACAAAGACCGTAGATAGCGTGGATCTATTACATTATGTCTACTGGGTGTAGCGTGGTTGTTTCCCCTTTTGTCGCATACAAGATGGCTCATTGCATCCTTCTTCCCGTCACTCTTGGTCTTGAGAGTCGCCTCACGAGCTTCAAGCTCTTCCTCCTGACGCTTGATGGCGGCTTCACGCACTTAGCTGCTCCCGCGTCCTTGCGACTCATCCTCCTTGCCCTTAAGACGGATTTGGTCCACCCTAACGCGGCGCTCTTGCTCAAGCCGCATCTGTCGTTCCACCTCGCGAGCCTGAGTCATCTTGGAAAAGTATTGTCCTTTGTTTTCCACCTGCATTGGCAGGTTCCGTGGCCATGCCGGCGGCACACGATCCACCCATTCGAGGAACCCGCAAGCCTATGTGTGGGGTGGTAGATGTCATGGATCAAGTTGAAAAACGAAAACGAGAAACAAAGGATTTAGTTGTCGTCGTTACCACGAAGTCGTCATCCAGGTCTGGACACTTGAAGAACCTACGGCCGTAGTTGGCTCGTTTTACTGGATCCGTCGGGCGCACAACATTGTCCGAAAGCCGCAATGGCACTTCGGGCGCTCATGCCACTCCCAAGACTCCAAATGGGTCGAGCTCCAGAAGACATTGTGATGTCTTGAGGAGATGTGGTAGTATTGTGATGTCTTGAGGAGATGTCGTGGTATTGTGATGTGTTGAGGAGATGTGGTATGGAACACATATGAGGCCTTTATGTAGGTAGGTTATCTGGTGCAGTGGGCATAGTCCATGGAGAGGATCTTTTCGCTTTTCCTGGATTCCAGTGTAGCAATAAATGGCCCTATGTAGACTTTTCGAGACTACGGTCTCGTAATAAATTAAATAGTTCGTAGCCTTTTGGAGATTGGACCATTCAATTTATTTGGTATAACATAGCCTTTTCATTGTTTTACGCTATAGGCCTATGTCATCCAGGTCATCGGGTTTCACAAAGACATCCGGATAAGGGATCTTGTCTCTCATCCCATTCAATTGGCTTCTTGTCATCGTGGTCGGAGTAGTCTTGGGTGGGATAAGTCTTGGCCCTGTTTGTCATCTCACTTCAAAAGCTGCCCGTTTGTCATCTCACTGAGTGTAGCTGCCCTTTTTTTTGACGTCTCTGTGGAAAGCTGACATGTATTGTCACATCTCAATGTAAAGATGGCCCCTTTCGTCTAGTATGTACACAGAACTGTTATCTTTTTTTTGTGGTAACTGCATGAAGCTGCCCCGTTTTGCTATAAGTAGCACGGTTGGGGTCCCATGACATTGTAAATCGAACACGGTTGAGCTTCCTATATTCGTGGTGAAGCCAACCATGTCGGAAGCCGAGGGCGCCGGGATTTGGGTCACCGAAGGAAGACATTCCCTTGGAAAGGAGGGATATGTTCGGTCCACGCATCGATTGATACCAAGCGGCGTGCTCAACCAGTGGCAAATGCGACACAATGAGTACGCGGTCGTGCGGATCTTGGATGGCCCGAACGATGGCGGGCGACGTTTCTTCCGATGCTCACGCTCCGGGGTACAAATTAGTAATATTACATTTATTATGGCTTATGGACCCTCGAAGTTTACCGTCCTTTTTTTGCAGATGGCAAAATGCGACTTCTCCCGCTGGATCGACCCTCCTCATGAATGGTATTTTGATCGTTATGTGGCTACATTATGGGCTCGAATATGGGACTTGGAGTACCGAATGGAGAGTCTCACGGAGGAGAACAACGACCTCCGCGAACAGATGCAACGCGAGAGAGGCAACGAGGAGGTCGTGAATATAGGAAGCTCTTATGATCCCGCATGTTGCTGCGCGAACCCGAAATGCTGCATATGTGCATGCCACTACCACGACGGACAACCACGTCCGAGGCGACCCCTCAAGAATTCTCCATGTGGGTGCCACGAGGCTCGTTTGGCATGTAGGTAACGAGGTTATGGTTGTGTCGTATTTTAGTTCATGTATTTGTTGATGTGTTGATCTTTGTGGGGTAGGATCGTTGTGTTGAATTAAAATGTTGGGTGTACTACTTTCCATAAATTCGTATGTGCAATGTATGTGTTGTTTCGTGTTATGGCGGGCAAAGCATTATCGATTCGGTGTGGGATGATGAAATAGGCAATAGGACGTGCAATGTTCGCCATGAGAGTTGTCGTGGGGGTTGCGACCCGTCGGGATGAGGCATCGTTTGACGGACTAGAGTGGAAGATAAATTTAATGTTGTGTGCTATTTTGTTTCTTGTGATTATTGTTATCCTCAAGTTGTAGTCTTTGGAGGTTCTCCTCGTGTATGTTGGTAATGTTTTATGCTATGTTGTCGTCAAGCTATTTTGGAGTCGTTTGATTCGGGAAGCATAAATTAATAAGCGATAAATTCGTATCACTACCTTTTGCGATCGCTTGGAAACATAAAATCATTGCAGGAATTATAGAACAACAAAGTATCATTACAACATATATACAACGACCCACAAGCCTACACATAAATATCATCGCCTCCTAGCCTTGCCCTTACCCTTACCAAGGGCATCGGTGCACAGGAGTGTAACGGCTAGGCTCATGGCGGCTCAAGGTGGTACAGTGTGTGAAGGCCGAGTCTCGGGCGCCACGAGTGAGACAGGCCTATCTCATCGTAAGTCTGCCGCTCCACCTCGCCGTCGTCCTCACCCCTCGTCGGGAAAGTGTCGCTCGTGGGGATGAGCTCATGCCGTGTAAGACCCTCGCCGAGTCGAGGTGCATGAAGTCGTGTCGCAGCACGTGTACGTCCCTCCCCGCCGGTCTTTGCAACCACAACGACTAGCCGCACGGCGTGAGCGACACCGCTAGCCTCATCATCCAACATTTTGTTAACCAACAAGATACGAAGATATTACGTACTAATTTTGTAAGTGGCTTTGTCGAAGCTTACCTCTAGGAAGGTAAGCGTCTGGCGTCATGTTGTCCCGGAGAAATGCTCTATGTCCCGCACGGATCGCTTGATGTGTTGCCACAAACAAGCAAAAGAATGAATAATTTGTCTTGTATGTAGTGATATTTATATCTATTGGAAAATAAACAATGAGATTGAACATTACCACACGGTCCGGGATGTGCCGTCTCCACTGCGTCCCAAGGCGAGTCGACCGGTCGTCACGGCGTGTCTTCGCCGCCCGGGGCGCAATGTCGGCGTAGTCATCCACAGTCCATTGGCCCTTAAGCTTGGACCGCGTCCCCACGCTGGTACCAAACTTGGTACCGCGGAAGTTCTCGTTCTTGTGCGGCTCGTCGTTGTCCTCCACGTGGTCCCCGAAGTGTCCCCACTCCTCAACGTACACGTGGTGGTCTTTCCAAGTCTGTGACCTTCTTACGCCGCCATCGATCAAATCGCATGTCACGTAAACCAAACGTTAAAATAGAAAAAGCTCGTGCAATTGGAATCCAATGTTAGAATTGAAATTGCATGCCACTTACTTGTGCAAGGCCACGACGTGGAGAAATGCGCTCATCGCCACAAATGCCTCATACCAAATCGGCGTGCAACTCTATGTGGCGGTGATACTCAACAAACATAGAAGCGGATAAGGGCACCTCTTCACAGAGGGCCTCGTCTATCTTTGCATAGTCTGCCGAATCGAGCGGCCTCCACCTCACTCGCTTTCAAGCAGTCGGCTCCCACTTAACTTTGCATTGAAACAATTTAACGTTAACGGTGATATCCTAACAAATGAAAATCACGATACCAAATGAAATTAACTTACACTGGAGGCCGTGAGCGCATCTAGCTCGTTCGTGTACTCTAGGTAGGCCCTCTTAGTCCGGGCGTGAGGGCATCGAGACACAGGTCCCAAAGATATGCAAGTGTCGGACGTCGGCGAGGAGGAACCTCTGCGAACCCACGGACGAGGAGGCGAAACTATGGGACGACCAAGCGGTAGCGACACCACATCCACGGTGGAGGAGGTAAAGGCAACCACCTCTTGTCGCGTTCGGCGAACTCCGACGACACGCCTCGCGAGGTGGCGGTAAGGAACGCCAACACCGGAAGCTGGTCAGTCTTGCCCGCCGTGTCCCGGGTCGGTGAGGCAGTGGATGTACATCCAGGACGCGCTGTCCCCCGTGCCGTCGGGGAAGAGAACGCACGCAAACAAGTGCAGTATCCATGCCCTGCAATTACATGTAAAATGATATTAAATAAAACTATGTCAATTTTAGCAAAAACTCGATTAGGCGACGAGTTGGCTCGATATCCACCGTACACCGCAGTAGTAGGCAGCTGTACGCTTTCGTCCGCGTGTGGAGACACTCGCAAAAGTCTGCCGGAGCCATGTGATCGAAATTCGAGAAGTGCGATGGATCGCCTCGTGAGGAAGCTCAATCAGGAAGGCCTCTACTCGGGCTCTCCAACCAAGCCAGTACGCACGGTCCGATCAATCGGACGGTGTGAATGGCGACACCAAGAATCTTCCGAGTGTCACGGGCGTAATAGTCATCTCACCGAAGGGAGGTGGAAGCGTGAGTCTCGGCCTCCACCTACGATACAAATAAGAGGAGTACATGTCGAGAATTTGAGGCGCACATAGCCGACCAACAATGAACATGCAAGTGGAGCAATGGTTTAGGATAATACATCATCAATCAATGCGGTGATGGGGGGTTGAAGGTGGGCAACCCACGACGAACACAGTAAGAGATGGCGTCTAGGCCAGCCCTCTCCGAGAAGGGTGTACCTCTCGTCGTCTGCATGTCCAGAACCCGTCATGGGTTCGAGGGCGAAGGATGGGCAACTCTGTATAGAATAGAATACTTTTTGTTAATGCATCAACATAAATAATTAATTGTACAAGAAGTGATGAAGGCGGTACCATCCCCTCGCGGTGGCCGTCCTCGGTGGTTCTCCTCGTAGTCTTGCGTCTAGCGGTGGAATTGCGCCATCCTACAAAAAAATTTGATTTTGTCGGTCCAACATAGAAGTAAACAAAAATTGAACATGCATACAATATGGAAATAATAAGAAATTACATAAGAAACATAGCAAATTACATATGAAACATAACGAATAACAAGCACTACTTGACTAAGTGGCCAATGGCATGTGCGTGAATTGTGGCCAAGTCTACCACATCTGCTACATTGGTTCTGCTCGGGGTTAGTAAGAAAGGGGGTTGCTCTCCCTCGCCTCGTTGTTCCTGGAAGCTGATCCATAACCATCTTGTGTCTCGTCCTTTTCCTGGTTCCACGTTTGTTCCAACGGCTACCCGGATCCGCAATGTATTTGGGCCCGGTGTACGGTGGCCACTCTCCCTCATCCCGATAAGGCTCGAAACGGGGAGACCACGTAAGCACAAGGTTGTCAACACTGAACTCCCGAGGTATCTTGCTCTACGTAGTCAAAGTTGCGATGCCTCGCTTTGCCACATAATGAGAACATGGAAAGTGGTGCTGCCTCGGTTTACCACATGTGCATGAGAAAGCAATAAGGACAACCTTATGCCTCCTCGTCGGCGGGAGCTCTCCATCGGTCGTTGTACCACCCTTTCTACAATCTCGTAAGTGCGGTGGCTGTCAAAACAATGTACCTCATGTGCCTCAGCCCTAGCCTTTGCCTTTTCAAGGTGGCGCTTCGGTTTTGGCGCCCATCTCACTTGTTTACTCTGTAGCGCCATTGCATGTGCGTGTCTTTCGTTGAACCAGGCAACAAGCTTGTAAAAGGTGAAGGATACGATAGCATTGACGGGCATACCACGTATACCCCTAAGCAAACTATTGAAGGATTCGGCCATGTTGCTTATGCGAAACTCGTACCTCCGACCACCGTCGTCATGAGCCCTTGTCCATTTGTCGGCGTCTCTCATCAATCCGTCAACCACCGTCTACCTTCTGCGTTTGTTGCGGTATTAAGTCGCTCAACTTTTCACGGAAGAACTTGACCTCTAGCATTGACGACCTCCTCGAGCAGAGAAAGTTATCCTTCGTACCATCCTTACGGAGTAGATTCTCGACAAGATGCCGAGTGCACCAACGGTGGTGCAAAGCGCATACCGGTATACGCTCACGCACGGCAGCAAGTATGCCACGGTGTCTATCGGATATGACACCCACCTCCCTACCGGGGCCGACCACGTGCCTCCCGAGCAGCCGCAAGAACCATCCCGGTGTCTTTGTTCTCCTCTCAGCCAAAGCAAGCGCCAAAGGAACCAACGCGTTGTCTGCGTCCACAGAAATGGCTATCGGTGTGCCCGGTACTGCCAAGAAAAGCGTACCATCAATGGAGCGACGGGACGACAATGCGAAAGGCCTCGATGGGTGAGCAAAGCACCGAAAGCACGGAAGAATATCGCATCCCATCTTGAGTCCATTCGTTTGGTTTCGAGGCGTACTCATAATGCATGCTGGATTAACCGCTTTGATTGCATTGAAGAGTCTTGCAACCGCAAGTACCCATCTTCCAGTCCCCATATATCATCTTCCGGATCGTTGCTTTGCCCTCCATGCTTTTCCATACCTTATCTCGTATCCAAATTTCTCCTTAACAATCCCGGCAAGTGTCTTCACCTTCATATTGGGTTCTCCCTTTACTATGTGACACGATGACTTGGCAATAATGGTAGAGGTCAGCTGCAGATGCTTCTTTGAGCTCGCTTGGCATAAGTGTGTGGGCCATCGATTCTTGTGATCTTGAACTTTCCGTATCATACGCTTTCCTAGCACAAACCCTCCATTCACATGTTTCCTTCTACTTTAACTGTACCTCCGCTCCACATAAGAATGCCTCACCTTGAATGGCCTTTTACGAATCACTTGCATACTCCTGCGACCACCTTCTCAATGCAGACAAGTCCTCAAACATCATGCCCTTCTCAATTGTCATGCTTGAACAAGCCTCGGGAGCATCTAGCGACTCGTCATCCCTTCATACCGCATAAGCCCCATGAGAATGCCTAAGATCGTTGAATTCATGAGCGTGGATCCGGCGGAATAATAGCATATATCGGCTCAATATCACTTTCGATCGGCTCTCCAAAGGGCGGTCATCGTCGAAATCAACGGCCCTTGCGATCTCGTAAGGTGCGGATCATCCACAATTTGAACATCCACACCTGTTGGAGTCCCTGAGACTTCTTCAACGTTGCGGATGGAGCAGCGGAGGAGCACCCATTATCGTGAATGTATCCTACATCACAAGCACGAAACGATGGGATTGAGACAAAAGCATGGAATGACGGGAAAAGGCTAAAGTTGCTCGACACTTCGGGATGATCACGAGGGCCGCCACGACATCATCGATCCGACATTCGACTCGGCGGTTGAGAAATCGACCCTCGTTCGGGCGAGATAGAGCATCGGGCACCTCGGGCACTTCTTCCACATCCACCGCAAGGTCCGGAAGCGGAGGGTCAAAGGGTGCATGATCCTCACAACCAATTAAGATCAATGGACCATGAGGGTGGGATCAATGGACACCTTCCGCACAACAAGGTCCAAACATTGGAACTCGGTGTTCATAACCAATTTGACATATTTGTCCCAGATCCTCACAACCAATTAAGATCAACCGCCTTAGAATTGTATCTTCGAACCAAGTAAAGTAACCCTCAACCGTGATGCTCTCCTCGTTTGCATGACAATGTACCTCCTCCGGGCCCTAGCAACCAACTCACTAAGCGACGGCCGATCACTTTGAATATCGAGGCACCTTTGCATTTCAACAAATCGAACATTTCCATAATCATCACTTGTCACATGCCTCCATGATATAGGGTAACTAGCTTGTCCATCTAGTTCATCTGAGATGAATACCTTCACATCAACCAAAATGAAGAAGCATCAAATTCTCATGGTACACAAAAGAATCATGATCATAATAAAGCGAGCCCTAGTGAACCGAATTCAAGCAAACTTTTTGGAACTTTATGGGCCTATCTTTTATTTACGTATACACCGGTGGACCGAGTAGGCTAAGGCAGACTACTCCCCAACAATGACGGTATCTGGTTTGGCACCGACTCATTAATTCTTCATACCTAACGACTACATGCTTGACCTCATGTTGGCATGTGCGATGAAAAGCCAATTCTCTTGGCCTATGTCTCCTGCAACGCATCGAATACCGAATTCTTTATCTTGAAGCGATGCGTGTCATTCTCGCAAGCTCTCGAGCGAGCGTGGTAAGCATTTCAACGCGACGTCCGACACGATCACTACATGTGCTATGATTCCCTCACATGCAAGCGCCACTGCGCATGAACGCCTCGTAAATCGGCCTCTCGAGCATAACCGTCTTGCTTAGTGCATTATTTGGGCTACACATCTAAATGATGAATATCTTGATTGATGCGGTTGTGAGCTGGTAATGCAAAGCGGATGTGACTATCTTGGAATCCTCTAGACACGAAGAGCGATCTCGGGCTACACATCTAAGCGGATGCTAGTACTGATCGGTGGGGGCGGCGGGGCCGGGAGGCGGGAGGCGGCGGTGGCCGGGCGTCCGGGAGGCGGTGGGGGCAGTGCGGCGGGGGCGCGGGCGGGGCCGAGGCGTCGGCGGGCGGGGACCGGGAGGCGTCAGGCGGGGGGCGGGGAGGCGGGCGGAGGGCGTCGGGGGCGGCGGTGGCGGGCGGCAGGGAGGCGGCGGCGGGGAGGCGTCAGGGCGGGGACCGGGAGCCGCGGCGGCCGGAAGGCGGGGCGGGGGGAGGAGGCAGGAGGCGGGAGGGAGGAGGACGGGGCGTGGCGTGATTGGGAGGCTGGAAATAATGAGCAGGTCGGGCTCGGCCGTACAAATTTTCACTCGGCGCCAAGATCTCTGGCGCGAGAGCTCCTGCGCCAGACCCACGGCGCCGAGGTGCCGCCACGTCGGCGCCACGAGCCCTGCCATGCCGGCGCTGGCTCGGCGGCTTCGGCCCGTGGACCACGGCGCGAGATGTTACCTCGGCGCCGTGGGTCACTGGCCGAAACCTCGGGTCCAAAATGGAATTAAAACTACCAGGGGTCTAAATGTGCATATTTTTTTAAAAAAGGGCTAGAATAGAAAAAATTCGGGAGCGGTGTTCATGATAGCTCAAATAGTAAACATGCCAGATCTGATGCCATTTGACTCTGTGAGCACTATAGCATGGAACTCACGCTGCCCCCTCCTCCAAGCCGAGTTCAGCGTCCATCGCAAGCCATCGCCGCCTGACTTTTCGAGAGAAACCGATCCCAGGAAATCCATACTAGAGAAGCTCAGTTTTCTAAAATAGTTTGGAGAAGGTATGGATGGTGGGTATCCATTCTAGAAAGAGTTGGGCAAGGGAGAGCCAGTTGTGCAAGTAAATGAGGTTTATGATGAGATTTTGGTGGCAAGTGTCAACTTTGTTGGTGTAGGTGATGGAGACCTACACTATGTAATTTATGATTATTCATTATTACTTTCAGCTATTACAATTCCGTATTTACTTATTGCTTTACAATGTTTTTAGCAATCTACTATCGTAGTGTAAATGAAAATTTTGTTTTGAGCAACAAACTAAGACAACATAGTCTTCCTTTGAGAAAAACCTATAGATAATAGTATTTGATGTAAGTCTTGCGGGTTATATTTTGTACTCACAGTTGCTTGCTTAATACTATCAATCAATAGGAAGAAGATTCTTCAGTTGGCTACTTTTATTCCGTGGGATTTAGTGACGATAACACCGATTACTAGGTATTAACCCTAGTCGGTTGCCTGTAGAAATAAGGCAAATCACTTGGGCTATTATCCTTTATTTACCGTTTAATTCTACTGTAAATACTCTTTATGTGAACTTTTGGTCGGTCGGGCCCTTTTGTGTAAAATTTAGTCTATAGACCTATATATGACTGTTTAATATTATGTACTACTCTGTTTTATTTAATCGTGTATGGATGTGATGCAACGATGTACATGTGTATGCTAACTACTGATCATGGGATTAGCACGATAAACACATAAGATTTGTGATTAATTTTTCGGGTCTGACATATTCCGTAAACAAAAACTGTAGCAGAACAAATTAATGATCCATCTATGGAGCATGTATCTTTCACGTTTTACACAATTTGATCTTCTAATTGATTTGAACGTACATGTGTATATGATTATAATCCAACAAATTGAATCCTAGAGTCGACATGCACGTTATCTGTCAAGTATGAATTTGGAAAGAAGTCAAATTGGCAAGAAAATTTTGACAACAAATTTAGAATTATACATATAACTTCAAAATTTGGGAATTCCAAAGATATATACGAAGGTTTTACGTATCAGGTGTAAACACCCTTTGGAGTGGAATCATGGAAGCCATTTTAGTCCATACACCAAATCAACATGAAAAATCCTTCAAAAAAATTAGATTTACTTCTCATCTTTTTTTGCACATAATACCGTCTAATGTTACAATCCGTTACGGTTTGCACCAGGAGTCCAGGACTCACCTCCAAACGGAGTTTTTATGGGGGAGGGGGGCTCCCCTTTTGTCTGTCCATGCCATCCAGATCGACAGAAAAAACAGTTTGCACATGGCATCTCCTTCTCTCGTTCCCCGCGTGCTTCTTCTTCTCTTCACTGTAATCAGTGCCGGTCAAGCAGTCCACGACGGCAGCAATCATCGGTAGCCAAGGTACAGATGGTTGCCATCCCTTCCCCTCCCGCATTTGTTATCTTTGCCCTAACTCACTGCCCTTCACCATAAAGCAGTAAACGATCGATTGTTCTCGTTTGATTGTAATCCCTCCTCTCTTTTGGTTGTTCTTGCACTGACTTGTCATATATAAGGTCTGTTCTTTTTGGCTGCGGATTGTGACTTTTGGCTGTGGTTTGTGATTTTTAGGCTGTTTGTACGAGAGATTACAGAGTAACAGAAATTCACGTGTGATTTTTGCTGATATAAATGAAGTCAGTAAAGTATGTACTACAATTAATTAGTAGACTCTATCTTGAAAAAATACTCTATTTAGAAACTAGTTACTGTAGAAAAGTCATTTGTGATATCTGATAATCATAGATGGTTTGTAAATAAAAACCGTCTATGATAAGTGATAATCACAGATAGTTTTTAGTTACAAACCGTCTGTGATATTCTTTCCAACCCCTAAATATATTTCTGTTTATTTGCTAGCCTCAGGAAATGCTAGTCATGCCCTCTGAAACAAGCAGATCAACATGTACATGTACACATACAATTCACATCTCAATTCATTTCACAAACGTAAAATATCCAATTCACATCTCAATTCATTTCACAAACATAAAATATCCAATTCACATCGCATTTTATTTCACAAACATAAAACATCCATTATGCGCTGTGGAACTCACCATCTGATCTTATGACTTTAGACAATAAAAAGTACAATATATGGAGTACAATATATCAGATTTGAGACATAAATGATTGAAGTAACATGCTGCCATCAAAAGTAGCCAGACATAAAAGACTAAAATCAGCATGTCTAATCAATGCATTCTCTGTCAGTAAAGTTTGCATATACAAATAATAGCAACTTAATTCTAAAATTTCGGCATGACAGAAGATCTAAATCAAAGACTATAAGGTAGCAATCTGACAATAGCTCTCAGTACTTGAACATTTATTAGAGATTATAAAACAAGCACAACCCACAATGTCTGCAAACAAAGAACTGAAATACTCACGATCGGACAACGGCGGGATGAAGATCCGAGGAGGCTGCGGCGACGTCGTGGACGGGGGTCGGCGGCGGCGGGGCGGAGGTCCGAGGAGGCTGCAGCGACGGCGTGGACAGGGGTCGACTACGACTGGGGACGGAGGTCCGAGGAGGCGGTGGCGACGGCGTGGACGGGGGTCAACGGCGACTGGGGACGGAGGTCCGAGGAGGCGGCGGCGACGGCGTGGACGCGAAAAGGAGGGAGATCCGAGAAGGAGACGACGACGGTCTAGATCGGGCGAGCGGTTAGATCTATAACTGCACCGTACGCGCAAAATCCTAGCTTGATGATATATATAGGAATGCTTATTACGATGGTTCTAGTTTAGAACCGTGCGTGATAAATCACATATCGAGACGGTTCGTGTCTGAACCGTTTGCGATATTAATAACAGAGATGGTTCGGAATACGAACCATCTGTGATTACACTTAAATGTTCGCGCCCTACTCCCGCCTATTAATATTCCGATGCAAGCGGCCCTTAAACTTCCACACCATTATGGTTTTATATGCAACAAACTGATACCACAAACTGATCAATCTCTTCTAAATTGTCCTCTTCCTCATCTTCTTCACCACATTTTTGAATAATGGCATTTAAAATTCTTTTGATCTCCTTCCTCTCATCTATCCTTTATGAGTTGTTCGGCCGCAACCTTACATAGGTAGTCAACAATTTACGTCTGGAGCAGCTCCTCCGCTCACGCCCTGCTCTCCTTTCTCGACTCGCTTCCATCCAACAACTGGACCTCATCCTCCGCCATCGACGGAGGTATCTCATTGCCGCTCAGGAAAGAGAAACCTCCCTCAGCCTCATTCTTCTCTACAATGTGCACAATGCGGAAGAAACTCTTGCGGCATTGGAGAGACACATAGATAATCTTGCCGATCAAGCAGAATCGACTGATTCTGAGGAAGTTTATCGTTACATCCTCTTTGAGATTATGGGCCATGCTAATGATTTGCCCAGGCTAGAGGAGGAAGTGGAGAGGGCAAGGACAATCTTTACAGCAATCGAGAACTCAGCGGCTGATCCTCCTACTCCAGAAGTCGAAGAAGAAGCATATGAAGTCCAGAAGATTGAAATCTGGGAATCTCTTTTTTTTGAACTTTTGTAATAAATTTGCTTTGAATTTGAAACTTCCATGGAAGAGAAGAAAATGAAACGATTTCATAAAAATTCTTATGTTGTCCACATACCTAGATTCTGTTCATGGATTAACAAAAATGTACATAGACAATTTGTTTCGTCTCAGTATAGCTTCTGCATAGTTCATACGACAAAGGTGATCGATTGATTACCACAGACAGGTATTAACATGAACCGTCTGTGTTGTCTCGATTACCACAGATGGTTCGTATTAAGAACCGTCTGTGAAAGTTCACAGACGGTTATTAACACGAACCGTCTGTGTTGTCTCGATTATCACAGACGGTTTGTATTAAAAACCGTCTGTGAAAATATCACAGACGGTTGCTATTATAAATTGTCTGTAATAGTTTAAGCACAGATGGTTCCGTATGAACCGTCTGTGATGTACCCGTCCAGTATAGCCTCTTTTGTAGTAGTGAACCACTATTAGAACAACAACCCGCGATAAAAGAATTCGTCCAACTAAGCGCTCGTGATCCCGTCTACCCGACCACATAAGTAGACATATCGCTGCTCCTGCGAATCACAAGAAAACATAAGAACAACAGAGGTATTCTCAAGAAAATCGCTCAATTCCCAAAGGCAACACGTAGCATCAACCCGAGAATAAGTAATATTGGCTATCTTGAAAATAATTGCGGTTGTCAAAAAGGCTATGATTACAAAACTTATATAACCCTAAGAAGTCCATAGACTCAAGACGTATTCAACTCAACCCTATTTGGTTTCAGACTCGAACTCACATAAAAAAGGAAACTAAAAAAAATATGTGATGCTTCTGAAGATAAATCCTCTCCCATTACGTAGTTCCTGAAATAAAATTTCCAACGAGTCCAAAATCACCTTAATCTTCATGTTCCAACACAATCATAACCCAGTTGTTGGGACACTCTCTAGAAATATGTCCATGCCCCAAACACTTGAAATATTAAATTTCCCTACTCGTTACTGTAGCACCAATTGAGGATGCAGGGGATGATGTAATTTTCTTCTCACTTGAGGTACGTGCTGAATTTTTAATTGAGGAAGGATGAGCATTAGCATTTGAATTCGTACTAGCTGAAAATGTACCTCGTCCCAAATTGAATTGTGCTTTGGTGGCATTAGATGATGATGAAGCTTTTAAGTTAAAAAATGCTATCCTTGGTGCTGGTTTTACATCTTCTAGCAATTGTTTCTCCGCTTTTGTCGCTTGATGCACCAACCCAACGACAGTGTTGTAAGGCTGATATTGCACAATGCGTTTGATATTTTTATTCATACCAAACAAAAACACACAAGTGTTTGCTCTTCATCTTCGTGCACACGTGCCCTAAACATAGCTTGCTCCATATGTTTGTAGTATTCCTCCACTGAATGACTTCCATATCTCAAATTCTGTAATTTATCAAAAAGATCATGTTTATAAGTGTTAAGAACAAAACGTGCTCTCATTTCTCGCTTCATTTCAGCCCATGATGCAATTGGAGGTTCCCCCATTAGTTTCTCTTTGGTTCAACATTTGCTCCCACCAAATCAATGCATACCCATCAAACTCAAGTGACGCCATGTGTAGCTTGTTCTCCTCCGAATAATTGTACATCCAAAAAATCTTATCTACCTTGAGCTCCCATGCGAGATATGTATCTGGATCGAAAGCATCTTCAAATTTTAGAATAGTAAATTTGAGTTTCCCAAACTTCTCCACGTGCAGGTCATCATGACGACGACCATGACGTTGATAGTTATCATTGCAGTGTAGCCAAAAGTCATCACCGAAGTCCTCATTATGGGTGGCACCACCGCGTCCACGGCCTCGGCCATGGCCACGTCCTCTCCCTAGACCATGGTCAATGCCACAAACACCTCCGCCACACCTGGAAGGGGTGGTTGAACCGTGTTTGCAGCGACTCAATCTGCTTGAGCTTCTCTAGCAAACCATGCGGCTATCTCCTCATCGGTCTCATCAAGCTCAACGCCTCCTTCATGGATGCCTACTGGGCCTCGCTCTTTGCAAAGATCCTCTAGTATCTTCTTTCTCAAGATGCTCATGTTGTCATTTAACTGAGTGTTGAAATCATTCATGAGCTTCCCAAGGTCAGCTGTTGTAACATATGCTTGTTCTCCTTCTTTTCCTGCCATAGTTAGTGCAAATGACAAGAAAAGTTATGTGTGTGGATGTGGAAGTTTTATTTGTGAAATTCACTCGGCCTCACCTTCTCTTACTAATCGAAGTTTTTATGTGTCCTTGATGGAATTGAAGAGTTGCACGCACTTTAGTGATGGTAGACGACATAATGTGATAGATTAAGCGAATTCAATTGCACAAGCACTGTTAACAATGGTTTATTTATGGAGCTTGGAAGGAAGTGTGTTTACCTATGCAATCTAAAATTCTAGATATTGTAAAGTTAAGTAATAATCTAAACTAGAATACTTTGCCTAAGTGCTGATCCAATTAGGTTTAAGTGAAATGAATGAACGCACACACAAAGATCAATATGACTTAAAACAAACAAATGAATGAGCTAAATAGATACAATCTGAAATTAGCTAAATAGATACAATCTGAAATTAAGGATTAAATAGCTCGTTTTGCACCAAGTACTAAGAGAGACGCTAGCCAATTACAAGATTATGAATATAAGGGCATAAGATTGCTCAAAGAAATTAAATACACAATCTGAAGAGTATGAACTGGAATTAGCTAACCTTAATTCGGCCAAAGCTCACTTTTCTTTTCCTACTTTTTTTTATTCTTTTCTGTCGAGGCTCTTTCTTTATGTCGGCTGCTTTCTTCTCCTTTTTTAGCTTGTGGTCGATGCTAAGGGTTTTAGCCTTTCTTTGCACAAAATTCGAAAGTTTCAGCCAGTGTAATTATTACCAAGAGCAGCCCTTAACACAATCAAAAGCTAGTCTCAAGATGAAAGAAGAAAACATAAGTGAAGCTCACATGGATCAATGCTTCAGATGGAACAAATAAAATGACACAATGATTAAGCTACGCGAAAGAAATATGATGATCAACACTTAAACAAAAATTCTAATGGACAAAAATTAACAAAACTCACAAAAATAACCGAAGCAAAAAAACTATGGTTTGGAATTTTTTGGGCTTTTTGTGTATAGGATAGAAAAATAATTCTAACTACGGGTAAATTGATCCTATCGTGTCAACCGGGCTCTGATACCAAGATGATACGGGGTGCTCGATCTTCATGACGTAGTATCAATGATTACTTTGGATCCATGCAACCTGATCCATGCAACCTGACGAATCGATGGCGCTAGCCACTGTTAGAACAACAACTTGGACAAAAGAGTTCGCCCAACCACACGCTCGTGATTCCGTCTACCCGACCACACAAGTAGACGTGTCGTCGCTCTTGCGAATTACAAGGAAGCACAAGAACAACGGAGGTATTCTCAAGAAAATCGCCCAATTCCCAAAGGCAGCGCGTAGCATCAACCCGGGAATAAGAAATATTGGCTATCTTGAAAATAATTGTGGTCTGTCAAAAAGGCTATAATTACAAGAAACCTATTTGGTTTCAGACTCGAATTCAAATAAAAAAGGAAACTAAAAAATCCGTGATGCTTCTGAAGATAAATCCTCTTCCATTACATAGTCCTTGAAATAAGCTTTCCAACGAGTCCAAAATCACTTTAATCGGACTTCGTATGTGAAAGTTATGGCCTTTACATGCAAGGTATACCTTCGGAATACTCCAAACACAATCAAAGGTGTGATCGGACTGGTCCGATCGTCATCAAACCAATCGAATGGTTCACACCCAATCAGACGGTGCGAGCGTTCGGAGTGGTCCGAACATCACTGAGGAGATCAAGCGGCTCACGGACGATCGGAAGGTCTAGAACACCGAAGTCGTTTGGACTGATCTGAACGTTCGATGCGATCGAATGGTCCGAAATCGATCGAACGGTCTGAATGAATATGCAATTGTAGAAGTCATAGTCGTGGCTGCGCAGTGGTCATAAGTTGTAGAAGTTGTAGTCGTATCTACGCAGTGGTCGTAAGTTGTAGGCGGTGAAGCAGTTGAAGATACTGTAGTCGAAGGCACCGTGGTTGAAAGCACCGTGGCCGTAAGTAGCAGTAGTTCGAACGTCACCAAAGCGATCTGATGGTGCGAAGACAATCAAACGGTGTCAACTGTATCCGAAAATGTTCTGCCTGATCCGGAAGTTGTTTTTGATGCCGATTGGACTCGTTTGAACTTCCAGAGTGAATTTATGAGTTTGGTTGGACTTGCGGAGGATCCGACGTGACTATGAGTGTTTGGACGTGTCTTCTCTTGCTTGATCCCTATATGTTTCTCCTCCATTGTTGCAACTTCAAAAGCTTCACATCGTTCAAACCTAAGAATATACAAAACATTCATATGAATAGTATCCAGTTTTCATGTAAATTAAAACCAAATTTAACTAGGAGTGAATTTACCTATTAATTAATCTCTTTAGCTCGTGTTCGAATAATTTGTCCAATTGGCAGCTCAAGATGTATCTTCGGAATATCCTCATCAAGAATCATCGGTTTGCCATCTCAATTTAGTAAGAAAGAAAAGCGAAGAGACGAAACTTGGGCCCTCTCCAGCGGGCGTGAGGACGAAACGAGCCGGGCGGAGCTACTGGTGGTCCACGGGCCGTGGACCACCACAGAATATCGAAGTCCCCTAGCCCCCAGTCCCCTGGACCCTTCCTCCTACCGGGCGTGGCCGTAACGCCAGAGCCACCGCCGGCCGCCCGGCGAGCCCATCGCCCTTGCCTCGACGCAATCTCTCGGCGGTAGAAGAAAATAACATCAAAGAACCCGGCAGCGGCAAAAAGCGGGCTAATAAAACATTACAACAAAATTGGGCGCAAACAACATTGCATCAAGCCAACAACAACAAACTAGCAAAGGCAAAGCCCACCAAGAGCAATCCCACATCAACGTGCAACAAGACAAAGAAAGGCCAACATCGTTCACGGTTCATCCCCTTTCACGGCTTTCGGATCCACCAACACCAAGGACGGCGGCGGGCGAGGAGTAGCCGAGGCCGCCGCGCTGGCAGATCTCGCCGTCGTCGCCGAGTCGTCGCCCAAATCTCGTCGTCGTCGTCGCTGGTCGAGCGGCGATCGCCGAGCCTCGCCGCCGCCTCGCCGCGCCAGATCGGCGGCCGCCGCCTAGGCGGATTCGGCAGCGTCGGCCGCTGCGGCGGCGCCTCGCCGCCGCCACGCCGAGCGAGCAACAGGAGAGGGAGCGTGGAGGCCGGTCGGTGGGAGGAGGCGGGGTTGGGGCAGCCGGGCGGACTAGGGAGGCCCGGTCCGCCCGGTCGGCCGGGGCGGAGGCGCGGCCAGCGCGGCGCGAGCAGGCCCAAAGCGGAGAAGCGGGAGGAGAAGGCCTCGTGTGCGTGCGGACGGTGCGGTAGTGCCGTAGTGGGGGCCGGGGCACTGGCGGCTCGGTGGTTGTTTTTATCGGTGAGACGGTGAAGGACGGTGGCGATCTGCGAGCAGTTTTGAGACTATTCTATTGGTAGTAGTAAGTAAAGTTTGATTTTTGTTTATAAAACTCACTTTAGTTCATTTATAATCAATCTTGTGTTGTCTTCTTCAGCAGGCCAGTTCATTGACATTGTCTTCTTCTAAAACATGAAGAGGAGTGGTGATATTGCCTCTCTTTTTCATAAATATGCATCAAAGAAGAAGGCTTCTTCTCCATCTCCTTCCGTGGCTGCAGCTATTCCAGAAGAGCAAATTGAAGAACAAGAAGGTGGATCGGATCAAGATAGAGTGATTGAAGAAAATGTGACTCAACTCCAATGCATCCAAGTCCACCTCCATCATTTGAAAAACAGGTTTATGATATCGATCGGCTTCCACTTGATCCGAGGAGAGGCAATCCATTGCAAATTATCCGTCAATGATCAAGATGCGATTCGACGATCATATATTATTAAAGGCCCATTCCAACCTTATGCACATGAATTTGGAAGTAGAAAAATCGGAAATAGGGATAGACAATTCAATCCTATATGGTTTTACAAATATCCTTGGATTGAATATAGTATCAAGAAGGAAGCTGCATTTTGCTTTGTGTGCTACTTGTTTGCAAAGGAGAAAACTAAGAAATCTGCATTTGTTGAAGGTGGTTGGAGAAATTGGAATAGAAATGATGCACTTGATTTACATGTGGGTGGTGTAACAAGTGCTCTACAACGCAACTCAAGAAAGATACAACTTATTTATGACTCGATGGAGCAATTGATGATAAAATTGTGAAGGTGGATAATGAGGAGCGACGTTTGTACAAGATCAGGTTGACTTATTCACTTAGATGTTTGAAGTTTCTTTTGCAGCAAGGATTGGCATTCCGTGGGCATGATGAAAGTGAAGAGTCTAGCAACAGAGGAAACTTCATTGAACTTTTGAAGTGGCTTGCAGCAAATAATGAAGAGGTAGACAAGTTTGTTTTGAAGAATGCTCCAGGTAATTGCACATTGACTAGCGGACATACAAAAGAAATTATTCAATGTTGTGCTATGGAGACTAGAGATCAAATAATTAAGGAAATTAGTGAAGATCACTATACAATTTTAGTGATGAGTCTAGTGATATCTCTCATAAAGAACAACTAGCTCTTTGCTTGCGTTATATTGATAAATCAGGAAGGCCATGTGAGCGGTTTCTTGGAATTGTTCATGTAGATGATACTACTTCTTCATCACTTAAGGAAGCAATTCAATCTTTACTAGTTAGTCATGGTTTGACTATAACTCAAATCCGTGGTCAAGGGTACGATGGGGCTAGTAACATGAAAGGAGAGATTAAAGGGCTGAAAACCTTGATCATGAAAGAATCACCTTCTGCTTATTATGTACCTTTGTTTTGCACATCAACTCCAATTGATTCTTGTTCTTTGTTGCCAAAGGAAATAATGATTGTGTGTGTTTTTGATCAAGTATCCCTCTTGCTAAATATTGTTGGTGTTTCTTGTAGCGTCATGGCATGCTTCGACATCACCAATATGACAATGTCATGAAAGCACTTGAGTGTGGTATACTAGAATGGAAGTGGGTTAAATCAAGAGATGGGGCTGCCTAGACCTGGTGAGACTCGGTGGGGCTCTCATTATAAAACTGTGGTCAACATGATTGCTATGTATCCCACAATTTGTGATGTACTCATAGCTCTTGGAGAAGATACATCACAAAGGGGTGAATGGCCAAAATACATACTATGGTTGGAGTGTTTGAGTCATTTGATTTTATTTTCATGCTCATTTGATGCTTGAGATTCTTGGACACACAAATGAATTGTCTGAGTGTTTGCAAAGAAGAGACCAAGATATTCTTAATGCAATGTCACTTGTCAGTTTGGCAAAGAGTAAAATGCAGCAAATGAGGTCTGAAGGGTGGGTTTCATTTCTTCAAAGGGTTACAATATTTTGCAACAAACATGTCATTCAAGTTCCTGCAATGCAACATAATTATGTGCCGTATGGAAGATCAGCACGTTTTGCTCAGAACCAAACAAATGATGATCACTTCAGAAGAGAAGTATATATTGGAGTCATTGATAAAATTAGTCAAGAGCTTGACAGTCGGTTTGATGAGGTAAATATGGAGTTGCTTACTTGTATGACTGCTTTGAATCCAGCGAATTCCTTCGCTTCTTTTGATGCAAACAAGGTACATAGACTTGCTGAATTCTACCCTAATGATTTTTCAAGCTCTGACTTGCTAAGACTCGACTTGCAACTTGAAACCTTTATTGATGACATGAGAAAAGATGAAATGTTCAAAGGCCTAAACAATCTTGTTGACCTCTCAGTAAAACTTGTTGAAACAAAGAGAGATAAAGTTTATCATTGGGTCTATTTACTTATCAAATTGGTATTGCTTCTACCGGTGGCTACCGCAAGTGTTGAAAGAATATTTTCTGCAATGACCTTTATCAAGAATAAGTTGAGAAATAAGATGGGTGATAGCCTTCTGGATGATTGTCTAGTCACTTTTATTGAGCGGGACATCTTCTTACAATTGAGTGAAGAAGAGATCATCAACACTTTCATGGCTATTAGAAGACGCAGGCCTGACAAGAAGAAGTAGTGACGTACTGTTCTTCAACTATTATGGGTATGTAATATTTCAATTCTATGTTAAGAAAGCTATATTCGTCTATTTTATGAAGTTTGTATTTCCTTTTTACCTTAATTGCATTTCGTAATTTATATACTTGTGTACCGACATGTTAAATTTATAGCGGTTAAATAAATTTTAGACAATAGACCACCATAACTACAAATCCTGGCTACGCCACTGAACAGAGCTAAGGCATGAGCGAATAATGGGTGATGCATCAGCATTTGCTTGTTTGTTTTTGTTTATCCATCTCATCCGACTGGAGAAAAAAGGGGTCAGCTCCCGCTTGGCCATGCTGGCTGCCAACACACGGGCATACGTGGGCGTGGTGCCTCCTCGGAATGCCATTGTGTGGGTTGGATCTATTTGGAGGTGAGCCGTGTTACAAAGCGCAGCGGATTGCACGGTTTAGACAGTGTTATATGCAAAATAATAATAATAATAATACATGATGTTTTGTGCATGGGATGTTTAATTAGACGATGGAAGATGCAGTTTACTCTTTCAATTGAAGCCCAATTTTGGTGTTTTGTGCAATGATGGCCTCGTCGCCGGCTGCTCTGGATGATGACGCGGGGTCCGACGACTCGGCCGCTCGGACCGGTGCAATGGTGTGGCCCAGCTGGCGGCGCACAAGGGCTTGCATGGCTTGCAAGTGGCGCAGGGAGATTGCCGCCGGCAGCGCGGCAAATGCTCGGACGCGTTCGCCACGCACTACAGACATCTCAATCTCTCTCTCTCTCCACCGCAAGTCAGATCACTGCTACAGTGCTACTTTCTCTGTCTGAACTTATAAATCATATGTTTTAAATATATAATGTATTTTATATTTCGATATAAAATTAGTATGATGCTATATTTATTTGTTATTCTCTATATGTATGTATTAAATATAGTGCTTAGAGATAATAATTACGAGTAATTTAAACATTTCACTATCTTTATATATATGTCAAAAAATACGTTTTATAAACTTAAAGTACCAGTGACTCTTGAGGATTTTTTTAGTTCCTGCGAAGTGAGTGATTTTTCTGTAGTTTTTGGTGGCGTTTCGGCGTGTAGAGTGAGGAGAGAACGAGTGGATGACGTAGCTAGCACAGCCCTACCCCTACCCAGACGAATGAAGGCCAGATATACTCCATGAAGAGGGATGCATCTACTGAAAATAAAAATCAAAGTACTGTGCAATATATTGAAGCCTGTTCGAAGACAAGGAATGCATCACAAGGATTTCAGAAGCGCCAGATACTTTAGGACAAGCATAGCAATAGTCTTATAGCAGTTTAAGCAGATTAAATACAACTAATAAGATGAACAAAGACCATATGTTGGTCACATCTGAAATATAAATAAAAATAGATAATCAGATAGACAATCCCACTATGAGAGTTTTGTTCTATCTTGTTTATTTCCTCTTCATCTTGCTGATCACATATGGCGCACAATACGAGACAGATCAACATCCTTGACAGGCTTTATGATGTAGTCCTTTGCTCCTCCATCCAAGCACCTGCAATGCGCGCACACACACACACAAAGATGAGTACTCAAATAGTCATAGTTCCTAATTTCTTTAGATGTCATTTAGCAAACCAATAACTAGGAAAATTGGTAGGTATGTTCATCCTTACTTTTTTATCCTTTCAGGGATGTTGTCAGAGGATGCAATCACCACAGGGAGGTGCTCTAGCTGAGGTGATTTCTAAATGCAAATAAATGAAATTAGAATTATTAGATAACAAGGTTTTGTAATATTTAGATAACTTGAGCAAAATGTATGACGCCAGTACAATCAAATGCTGCCATGATAAAAATTAAAAATATTCTTTTTCATGAGATGATTCTACCTTCACTTCCATAAGCAAATCATAGCCAGTCATATCTGGCATACAGTAGTCACTGACAATTATGTCCACATCATGTTCCTGTTTCCAAAAATGACAAACAAATGCATGTATGTTAATTATTTGAACAAACCACAATCACTTCTAGAAGTAAAGTACATTCTAGTAAATATAACTGATATAAACTACATAAAACTCCTAATTTACCGTTTCCAAGAACTTCAGTGCTTCCTTAACTCCTTCAACTGCAGTCACTGCATTCGTCAAGCATGAAAACACTTATGTGACAACAATAAAAAAAGGAAAGAAAGATAAACACTAACTATATATGATCTATAATGCAAAAACTATTTATTACATATTCTTATTTAATAATAGTTTCTATACTTTAATTCAAGTTCTGGCCGATTCAAACCACAAATAAAACTAGATGAAACATGATCAACTTCCTTAGATCTTTTAGTACTCCATCCCTTCGTTCTTTTTTAAGTGACATTTTTTATTTTTCACGGTATCTGATATGCGACTTTGATCGATAATTTTTGTAACTTTATCATATTATATTCTAATAAAATTATAATATTATGATAGTGTTTTTATATAGCCAACCCAGATAGTTTTAAACATATTAACAGTCAAACTTTAGAAACTTTGATGGAACATATTCTAGGAGGTCGGTTAAAAAAGAATGAAAGTGAGTACATTTCTTTACTCGTAACACTATGTAAGACTAGAGTGGTCATTATATGCATCATATTATAATATTCTCTATCAATATAAAATGAACATGGTTTGACAGTTATACATAATGAAAGATTTGCTTGTATAAGAAATGAGAAAATTTATAAGCTTTCACACCTCGAATGTTGGCGCGTTTTAAGACCCTAGAAACAACAAGGCGATCAAGAAGGGTATCATCAACAACGAGAACATGAGGAGAAGCACCTCTCGTGACCTTCTCATCACTATCCCCTTTGGGATCACTTCCAACCTTAGGAGTCGACATGCAAACCTTTAGTTTTGATATGGAATTACTAGTTTGCACAATTGTTGAGGAAGACGAAACTACAATAGACATATTTATACTATAACATGCATTAATAGTGATGATATGTCTAAGATACGAAATCAATGACAGATGAGAAATCTGGCTATCATATCTTACCTAGTCAAAAGGCAGCATATCTTACATAAATTCGACATCTGATATGCTAGGCAAAAATTTATGGATTTGCCCTGTTCTCTTGATTCGATGACATATATATAATAGACATGCAAATTAAATTTAGATTATTTCTATATTCTCGGTGCATCTACAATCAATGGCCCTTCCTTTTATTAATATACACAAACCATTTATTTGCATGACTTCATCACGGTGGCCAAGCTAGAAATGAATACAACAAGTAAAGGGTGCTCGGGGCTGGTCTGGTAGGAGCTTTATTGAGCCAAAAGGAAGTTGGGCCGGTATGCAAGCTAAAAAATTGATGGTGGATGGGCTGCCAAAAGAAATGATTGGATGGGCCTATGGTTTGAAGGGGATATAAAAGGCTCAGTGATTCTTTCCCCAGTTGAAGCTCGAAGGCTTGGATAATATATCCCTCGTCTCAGTATAGTAAATGGTTTTGTTGGACTCAATATGGCAATCAGAGGGGGGGGGGTTGAATGATGCCTTCAAATCCAACCACCCAAATGGTATTCTAAAACTTTCACTTCACTAGATACTGGAAGTTAGAAAGATCATATTTGCTCACCAACAAAGAACTCACAAAAACACGAAAGCAAACGGAGTTCAACTCCTTTGGACCAGTTGGACAGCTATGGAAGAGTAGTTGGATAGGATAGGTGGTTTGATCATCAAAGATGACTGGTCTGACTAGCCTTCTCTTGGACCGTAGGCCTAGGGGTGGTCAGAAAATACCCCTGTTCCCAGAACTGAGAATCAACCCGAGCCAAAACAAAAATGGTTTAATAGTCAAAACACAAATCCAAACTATTTGAAACTTTGCACACACCTTGCTGAGGATGTCAGGAACCTAATTCATCCAAGGATCACATGGACTTTGGCTAAAGTTCCAACCTTTCCTCAAGACATGCTAGGTTGCACCGAAACTGGGCAAAACTAAAGAACTTAGGATATAACTTACTCATTGGTTGAGGATAGCTAAAATGGTTCAAGATAATTTTCCACATATCATGGCAAGCAATAACACCTAAATATTCAAGACCAAAATCTTAGGAACAAGGTTTCACTAAAAGGGCTCCAAATCGAACCAAATCGGGCAACTTTCAAGATCTTGCTATACCTGGTCCCTAGATAGATAGAATATAATTCTCATGAGGTATCTCTATCACTTACATATCCTTGGAACCTAGCAAGATCAAGAGAGAAGGAGAGAGGGTAAAACACCAACCACAAAAGTGCAAAATCAATAAGAGTAAAAACACACTATGCATGATAAACAAGATTGATCTATTGTAACTTATATATGAAGGTTTCACAGTCACTCAACCCTAGAGGATAGGGCTATCACAAGAGTACTCACCTAAAGCTTCCACCACAAGGAAGTCATAGTGAATGGATCATTGGTTGGCCGCATGCCTCCAACCCATTCCACTCATATAGATGGAGTAACAAGCACATATCTAACTCTAATGAATATTATCCATTAGCATAATCGAAAAACTTGTTAACTCCACACACACTGAGTTTTACACTCATACATAACTTATGTATGCTTCTCAAAGTGCATAAACATGAACCCGCTAAGGAGCAAGATTTCCATCCACTTAGCCTCTCAGCATCTCGTTGACCTAAACCGCTCTCCCAATGCCCTCTAAGAACCATAGTTTTGGTCCCATCACTATTTCTATTATTTTTGTTTCCCCACCAAAACACCCTTGATTTGACCATAGATGTCACCTCTTCTCCGAACCTAGTCCATGGTTATCTCATCATTTGCAAGCAATCTTCATGCTTGCAATGTGTAAGTTCACCAATGACTCACGCATCAGCAAATCTCTCTATGTCGGTTCCCCCCGATGATGCCTCACTTGCACCAACCACACCATTTGATGAACCATTACTCGAACCTTTCCTTCAACATCCCTAGTCTTCTCTATGCCTTACTTGAGCTCAACCATTCTACTCGGTTTCCTTTACCGTACCTCAGCTAATCCCCAAGCCTAGTCCCAGTCCACATCGTTGACCATGGTTACCTCCAAGCTTCCTACACATCAAAGACCAAGAAATCATTTTCAAGTGCAAGTTCTTCACAACTTGACCCACATTAGTCTAAACATATTTCATGCACCATAAATGTAGTGACCTAGGTCTCCAAAACTCAACCCATGGCCATCTTCTACAATTTTCTAAACCCTCTTAGTTACATTCAGTTTTCTCTGGAAAATAAGTACCGCCAACGAGAAGCCGGTATGACTGAACACCTGATCATACCACACCCTAAACTCGGTACTACCATACTCGAAGAGTTTAGATTAAATAGAGAAGGATTAAATCACTCATAATCTAAAAGTGGAGAGGGTCAGTTTGACCACCAACTGGTGGTCGGTCAGACTGCTCCCGCAGGTCAGACCGCTCATTTGGTTGGTCAAACCACCAAGCACTAACAAGACTAAAAAATTGCAAACTCTGTCAAATTCAAACTTCAACTCGACATGATTGCTAGTTGTTCAACACATATAAACCATGAATATTCTCAACATGGTTCTACAATATCCTCCTTGATGAATATATTGGCAATACCTCAAAAAATACAAATGAGAGCACAATCGAGATGATTTTGGAATAATAAGTTCATTTTGTGAAAGAGAGCTCCACTTGGTGGATAAGATGTAAATAATACTAAAAAAACCAAGTGAGCAAAAAATGAAGTGAAGGAACTAAAAAGAGAAAATTTTTCACAAATAGCTTCAACTTCACCAAGAGAATGGGAAATCTCAGTCTAGCTCCATATGAAAGAACAATTATTCTATTTGACCATAGTCATGGTGAGAAGAGATAAAATAAACTCAAGAAAACCACAAAAGCTCCCACTTAGCGAGAGCTCACATAAAGTTAGTTCATTTCAAAAACATTTGAAATATTTCTCAAAAAGCACTTTTAGCTCCTCCCCCTTTATGCCAATGCTCAATTTTACCATTTTTTGGATTAATTTCCCCCTTTAAAGAACAACAAGTATTTTTGGGCATAAATTCTCCCCATTTGACAATGAATTCATAAAGGTTTAAATTCTTCTCTATTTAGTTAATGCAATTAACTCAAGAGACAAATTCTCCCCCTTTTGAAAAGATTGAGGGACAAAGAAGAAGTATAAGAAAGAGCATGATGCAACTTGAATGGATGTAATTTATTTATTTTATCTTACATCAGGAGCTATAAAGATTATCCATGTTGATTCACATAAGAATTACATTCTTACCACAAGCCATATAATGAGTTGAACCTATCTAGATCATGAAAATTCATATATAGCAAAGCACAGCTAAATTAGCACAAGACTATGAATTATGTCAATTGAGAGCATGTCAAGATGATAAAATCCTACTTTAGCCAAAAGTATCCAATTATGAGCCAAACTATATCAATAAACTAAATAGAACCAAGAAGCTATAATTGAATAATTTTAGAGTGCTACAAGTTCAATATTGAATCACTTTGTTCAAGTACTTGGATTTGAGCACAACTAGCACTTTTGAAAACAAAATTTGGCCATTGTTGCCATATTCTCAAATATTTTTTCTTCACATTTAATTAGCCATGTGCTTGATCTCAAGCCTTTTGTCGACCACTCCAAGTGATAAGGTTAAAAGTATGGTCTTGGTCATCCAAACCCCCTAAATTTATGCCTAGTGCAACGGCAAGTCGTCTCATGAGAAAGAATTGATGAGATCAATTTTTGCATATAAAAGAGTTCATTTTTTATTTTAGTTTCTAGTTCAAGAACAATGAGCTACTCCCAAATCTGTAAGTAATAGCCGACCATATCCATAAAAGACTAAGAGAAGTAAACTCATGCTTCAACAAAGGACAAGCATAGCTTAATCTAAAACTCAATTTAGATTCTAGATTCAAAAAAGCATATTTGATATGGCATGAATCATAAAAGGATCACTAAAACAAAAACTACTCATAAGATCAAACATTGACATGCTTTATTTCAAGTTTTGTATTTTCAGTTTGCTAGCATGTTAAGGAGCCAAGCTACACATGGAAAGTCATGATAAATCAAGCTAAACTAGCACAAACCATGTGCAAGGAGAAATTTTATGATAGCATATCATACATGAGTAATAGTCAAAGCTACATAGATATTAACTACTACCAATTGCAAAAAATTATATATGCAATATTTTACAATGAATGCAACAAAGATTCAAACTCCGCTCAAACCAAGCGAGAAAGGAAAATAACCCAAAGCTCTCGGCAAGAAGTAAAATGAGATAAACAAAAGGCTAAAAGAGTGAAAACAATTTAAAGCTCAAACTCGATAGAAAAGCACTACTCTACCCTTCTTAGCATGGTTTCTAAGGGAGGAGAATCAAAGCAAGATAGAAATATATCAAACGGTGGCAGACCTAGGAATTTTAGGATGAGTGTTCAAGTTATAAAAATATTATTCAGTAAAAAACATAAAGGTCCACAATAGCGATGGTTAAAGTACAATTGTTCATAGTAGAGATAACATCTCAAATAAAACAAAATAATTGGAAAAATTACAAATTAACTCGACGATGCTTCATGCCTTGGAAGCGTGATATAATGTCATCATTCTTAACTTGCAGAAAAAAAATTCTCACTCAAGAAATGTAACAAAGCGGTCATTCAAGTATTGCTCTCCCATTCTATTTCTTAGCTTATTCTTCACATAATTCAGTGAAGAAAACACTCTCTCAGCACTAGTAGTTGCTATGGGAAGAATTAGTACTACTTTGAGAAGTTTGTAAATAATTGCATGATTAAGGTTCTTCTTTGTTTGAACAAGCATAATGGAGAGCTCATAAAGGTTGTTCACTTTTCTAAACCTTTCATCTCTACGCATACCAGTAATGAAGAGTGCAAGTTGAAATGAAAGATGCATCAATTCTGTGCTTGAGAAATCCTTAAGATAAAATGAACATACCGACTATCGAGAGATATTGTGAAAAAGGATATCATTGTCACAACAGCACCAGATAATGTGATTATCATAAAATTCCTGAAGTACTGCTTCTTCTTCACCTAGAAACTGAGGAGAAATGTTTGTGAGAATCTAGATGATGTCACTTCTGTCCATAAACTTAAGAAGGAAAGATAACTCCAAACTTGAAAATATTTCGCAGTTCCTAAATAATCAATCACACTCCTACATCAGTAACCTTCAAATTTATATTGAATGATCTAGTAACCTTTAGAAGGGGTTTAAATGCTCAACCAAATTTAGACTATGATGGCGCGGATTATTTCAGAAACTGGTCACATATCGAAGCGTTGAAGATGATCGGAGGGAGGAGGTATATGAACAAGAGGTCCTTGCTGAACACCAGTATGTGCGAGCTCTTCCCCTTGGCCGTCAGCAAGATCACTATAACAGCCCAGCCGTTTATTCCAAATTTTGAGTAAAAAAATTATTAAATTAAATTAATTTGGTTTAAAATAAAATAAGTGTTTTGGTTAACTGAGTTTTGATTTTGACTTGCCTTCTGCTTTTAAAAAGGCTGGATTTGAAAAGTAATTTAAGTAAAAAACCTAAAAATATTGTAAAATTAAAGGATATTTTTATTTTACATAAAATCCTATTTCGAATTAATTAGTTGGATTTATTTGGCTTTCATCGGTTTTTGGAGTTTAAAATCTAATTTTTGAAATTAAAAAGTATTTTAAGTATAAAAATATAATACCAAATTAATTTGAAAATATTGTAATTAACTCCAAAACAACTCCAGAAACTTCTGCGAATTGTTCTAGAATTTTTGGAATTTAAATAGCCCCCTCGGCCTCTCCTCCACTCACACCACCTTCCACCGTCTCCCGTTCCTCTTCTAGCGCAGCCGAGAGACGGAGCATCGTGCGCCTCCACCTCCACCACTTGTTCTTGCGCTGGCGAGCAATTGTCGCGCTTTCGATCGCCACCGAGCTCAACCAGCGACATTGGAAGCTTCACCGAGCCTTTGCCTTCCCGTCCCGCCCCTCCGTTGCGCCTTTGGACCACCGGCGCCCGTCCTCACCGGAGCACCAAACAACGCCGCCGATACATGGCTACCATCTGGTGCCCGGTGGCATGCCACCTCGCCCATGCCACGCCCCACCCTTACCACCTTAGCCACCTCCTTCATCCGTAAACCCGGTCCATAGACCCAGGCCCACAGGTTAGCCTCTTGCCCGAAAATCAACATAGGGCTGACGTCATGCTGATGTCATAATCTCCTTTTCTTTAGAAAAATAATCCAGCCAAAAATAAAATCCCCTGCTGACATCATAAATCCATTTTCCTTTAGAAAAATAATTCCAAAAATCCTTTTATTCTTTTTCCCTGATATTAAACTTCCGAGAGCCCGTTCTCCTTCATCCTAAATCCGATTAAGCCTGTTCAAATTCCTAAATTCATCAAAAATTCCAATCTATACATTTATGCCCTCATTTTATTTATTTGGAGTTTATTTTAATTTGTTTGTATTTTATTTGGGTATTTTCACGTGTAGACTGCGACGATTCGGAAAAATTCTTCGACGACGACTCACACAAGACTGAAGAGCAAGGCAAGTCACACACCTTAACCATGTTGATCCCAGATTGCGAACTAAAATTATGTTGTATTAAATTATTATGCATGCCTATTTTTATTCAATGTATTTCAATTCAGTTTTAAATTTAGTTATTGCCTACTTGTTAATTCCTCCATTGACGTTGAATTCCTCAACACCTTGTCACCTTAGATTAAAACTCTGGTTAGGACACTAGTATTGGCTAGAAAATTTTATATCAAATGCTTAGACCTGCTTAGACATAATCATTGTTTTGGGATAACTTTTTCACATGAAATGATAAGCTTTTGAAATGTACTCTTGACTTTGGTGAGTCAAAATGGCTATGAATTATTTTGAAATAAAATATTAAATCTAGTTTATACTTAGGCTAATGGTTAGGTGGTGGGTGCAGGCATGCACTGTTGTTCGGTGACACAGTGTTGATTGTCGGGCACAGGGGGAATGTGGTTGAGCCTAAGTCAATTAAGGACCGGTCTGTGAGCTACTATTGTAAAGCCCTATCGTACTACCACAAGACTGGTATGGGACAGTCCTGGCTGACTAATTTGCGGGTCCCAACCTGAGTCATGTTGTAGGTTGAAAGTGAGCGTGGCGTAGGCCATGATAAGTCTCACTCGGCTCAAGAGGGGGTCCCGGTCTAGTGGATTCCTTACTGGGGTGAAACCTTAGTGTTGGCTTGGCCAAGTTGAAGGCTTTGTATTGTAAAGGCCTTGTTATGATAGATTGGTTTATGAACTGTGGGCAGACTCAGTCAATTTCTTCCGCTTCAATTTTTCTTACACTGCTTATATTTAATTTTGGTTTATGAATCATTGATGTAAACTTTGGCAATCAAGCCCATATTTAGTTAAGAAATGTCATTATGGTTGATATTTATTTTTGTTATCCACTGTGTGCATACCTTTTAGAAAATTCGAACGAAGGCTATAGGTCTATCTATGCTTCATTCTTCTGAAGGTGGAAGAAAAGATCAAACTGATTATTGATCAAAATCAGGGTTTGAAACTTAGGTAATTAACTTCTTCTGCTTAACCCAAGAAGAAATTGGATCGATTTTTGAGAAATCGAATTCAGTTAAGATAGGGGAAATTAAGATAGCTGATCATGGACTAGTGCGATTTACACAGAGAATCCAGGAGTTGTAGATCCGGGTTCCGACAGATATGGTATCAGAGCCATGACGACTCTAGGGCGTGACCGTAGGTATAGAAGATTGGTTAGACCCTAAGGACTTATTTTAAATAATCAGTAATTTCAGAAAGTTTTGCTTACTCTTATCTCTCAATCTTTCCTTACTGGGGTGAAACCTTAGTGTTGGCTTGGCCAGGTTGAAGGCTTTGCATTATAAAGTCCTTGTTATGATTACTCAGTCGCTTGCCTACAGAAGAGTGTAATATCCGACATTATGAGATAATCATATCTTTTGGGTAAAGCTGTACAATCTCTGCAGAGTGTATAATCTATTCTGGATAGCCGTGCCCACGGTCATGGGCATGCTGAGTAAAAGTTTTTCACTGATTAGACTTTGGTTTTTCAAAATGATTTATAAAAGCTTATGGATGGATGGAATCCATGAGTGATTAAAAAGCTTGTGGATGGATGGAATCCATGAGTGCTTGGAAGCGTGTGGATGGATGGAATCCATACGAGATGTTTTTGGAAAAGATGGTCCGGGTGGGATGCTCGTGGTTAGGTTAGTGTGGGGGATGGACCTGCACTAACGATATTAATTTATCTACAAATATTATTTTTGCTTACTGTATTAAATTCAGCAAATTCCAATCTATTTACAGTATTTCTTTAAATATTGTTTTATGCTCAAACTAACTCTATAAGCCTTCCTTTGTTGCCTTTATCATTATATTGCATTTCTCCGTGTGACTTGCGGAGTACAAGTTTGTACTCACCTTGCTATCTCCATACAGAGAAAGACGACTTTGACTACGGTAAAGATCTAGAGGAGTAGGCCGTATCTTACTATCGTTTGCCTATGGGCAGGCTCAGTGGGCTTCTCCCGCTTCGGTTTTTCTTCCGCGCTTATATTTAATTTTGGTTTATGAACCATTGATATAAACTTTGGCAATCAAGCCCATATTTTGTTAATAAATATCATTATGGTTGATTTTTTTGTCCACTATATGCACTAGCTGATCCTAGACTAGTGTGATTTACACAAAGGATACGGGAGTTGTTGCTCTGCGTTCCGACAATCACCACACCGGTGCACAACCACTCCTTAGAGAGAAACATGGGCGCAAGCATTAGCAATGGCGCATGTGCCCTGTGGCAACAATGGCCAAAGCAATACATACCAAAAATCATAGCTTTTCACTTGTGCTTACAATGATGAGCACAGGATGGACTCATTCACCCACGCATCCCGTGGAGAGAGAGGAGGAGATAGACTGGTGGAGGCAGCGGTGGCACCGATGCAGTGTCCAATCCACGACATCGACTGGAAGATATTGCAATCAGAGGAGGGATGGTGAATGATGCCTTCAAATCTAACCTCCGACATGGTATTCCAAAACTTTCACTTCACTAGCTACTGGAAGATAGGAAGATCATATTTTCTCACCAACAAAGAACTCACTAAAGCGCGGAAGAAAATGAAGTTCAACTCCGCTGGACTAGTTGGACCACTATGGGAGAGCAGTCTGACCGGACAGTCTAACCACCAGAGATAACCCGTTTGACCGGCTTCTGGTCAAACCATAAGCCTAGGGGCGGTCGGACCGCACCCTTGTTCCCAAAACTGAAAATCAGCCTGAGCCAAAACTAAAAAATGGTGTAATCTTCAAAATACATATCTAAATGATTTGAAACTATTCACAAACCTTTCTATGGATCTCAGGAACCTAATCCATACAAGGATTGTGGGGATCTTGGAAAAAGTTCCAACATTTCCCCAAGACACGCAAGGTTGCATCGAAACCGGGCAAAACTAAAGAACTTGATATATGACTTGCTCATGAGTTGAGGATAGCTAAGATGGATTTAGATAAGTTCTTACATATCAAAATAAGCAAGAAACACCCATATATTCAATGCAAAATCCTAGGAACAAGATTTCACTAGAAGGGCTCCAAACCGAATCAAATTGGGAAATCTTTAAGATCTTCGTATTGTCGGTCCCTAGATGGATGAATATGATTCTTATGAGGTATCTCCATTACTTACACATCCTTGGAACCCAACAAAATCAAGAGATAAGGAGATAGGGAAAACACTAATCACAACAAGTGCAAAATCAACAAGAGTAAGAACACACCATGTAGAGGGAACAAGATTGATCTATATCAACTTGTATATAGAGGTTTTACTGCCACTCCACCTTGGAGGATAGAGCTCTCATAAGAGCAGTCAGCCAAAGCTTACACCACAAGGAAGTCTATCTCAAACCTAGTGAATGGATGGTTAGTTGGCCACATGCCTCCAATCCATCCCACTTATATTGATGGACTAACAAGCCTACATCTAATCCTAATAGATACTATCTATTAGCACAACTGGAAAAACCCGTTAACACTTATATATGACTTATGCACATTTCTCAAAGTGTATAAGCCCGAACCTGCTAAGGAGCAAGCTTTCCATCCACTCAGCCTCCTCAGTGTCTCTGTAGGATCGGAAATGGCAACAGAGGGGGGGGGGTGAATGGTGCCTTTTTAGATTTTGCCCCCAAAGTATTCACACATCATCTCTTCTCCAATAGCTATAGGAGCTAGGAAGAAGAAGTAAATTTGCTCACTGGAAGCCGAAAGCAATTTTGCCGAAAACCATAAGGACTGTGCTCATAAAAACAGATTTAGCCAAAAACCACTAAAGCTCACTGGAGAACCAAGGCTAGACTGATGAAATCTTCTCTTAAGAACCAAAAGAAAACAGACTGTGAGCAGTCGGCAAGAAGAGCTGGAAACACAGCCGAAATTTGCAAAAAGAAAAGCCTAAAGTATTTGGCTGAAACTTGCAAGCCGAAGGGGCCAACGACAGAGCTCAAGACGGATCAAAAGCCGATGAAAGAGGAACACAATGAAAAAGAAAAGGATCAGGAGTCTGCAGAAATCAGAGAAAAGCCCAAGAGTTAGTTGCCTCCCTTTTTTTTAAAGACTGGTCTTCTACTCACTCTCGGCTGAAATAGTTAGCTAGCTCGCCTTCTCTGATCCGAAAAACAGAATTTCAGTTCCTTCTCGGCTGGCACCAAATACTCCCAAGCAGACAAAAAACAGGAAAGCCAGAACAAAGAGACAGCAGGCAGCGGCTGCATTTTTGTCGGCACAGTAAGTACACACATAGAGAAAGAAAACTGAGATCAGAGTCCATTAACTGCAGCTCTTCTCAGGAAGAAGTTTTGAACTTTAATCCAAATCACAGAGTGTACTGAGAAAGAGACATTCAGATCAAGAAAATGGTTTCGGCAGTAAGATGACAAGAAAGCAACCGCAAGGGTTAATCTTCAGATATTTGGGCAAAGCAATTTAAAACCAAGATGCTAATGAGAGAAAGAAACCAAAAACCAAATAGCTCTAAATTTTCACACCTTTTGCTCACGTGACTTCTAAACACAGAAGAGGAGGGTTCTCAGATTTGAGAAAAGTCTGTGTTTGCAAACTGAAGATAGCTAGAACTTCTTGGGTTGGTTTCTGGCCAAAAGTATTGAGCTATCTCAGATCAAAGCAGACTCATAATGTAGCTTCTACACGAGTTTCAACCCAAAGAAAATGGGGTAGAGGGGAACGAATACAGAGAAGAGATGATAGAGGCACAATCACAGTAAAAGAAAACAGAGAAACAATCCAACTTAGATTAGAAAAACTGAAACGATACAGAGACATGAATGTTAACAAAGGATGTTCACTGCCATCTCTAGCTCAAGAACACACACAAGGAGAGAAAAGAGAACCCTAACTTTCTCCCAAAGCCATCCTCTCCCTCTCAATCCTCAAGAACACCAAGAGTCTCACATGCTTTTTGGGAGGAACACAACACATACAAAGGGATGAATGAGCTCTAAAACTATGAGGGGGTATGCAGCCCCCAACACCTATTTATAGCCCTTGGCTAACGGGTCTCCAACTCGTTACGTCGGCTAAACCCTAACGGAGCCTGCTCCCGCTTGCGCACCCTCGCGAAATTACCATTTCACCCCTCCTGCACCTTCCGGGAAGCTTCCGCGCTCCTTGTCATCCACGACTCGCAACCACATCGAATCTCCGTCGTCTTCGACACATCCGACCGTTCTGACCTCGACACCTCCTGTGTCTAGTCCGGTAACCTCGTGTCTCACCACGACTCCGCCTCGACGTCCTGCAGCCAACACAGACAAGAAACACATCAAATAGCACCGCTCGACACATGTAAGCATAATAGAGTTCAAACCTGTCGAATCATCAGAATATGCATCCTAATCCCATACGACCAAGTTTGACCAAGTCCGACCGAGCCCGTTACACCACGCAACGTCTTGGTCCGAACCAACCAACTCAAACTCGACTTTCCTAAACCGATGTCAATTACTCATCATACACACGAGATGACCTCACATGGTCTCTCAGTCTCCTTAACCTAAATCTCTCTACCAACACCCTCCAAGTGCCATGGTTTTCATCCCATCGTCGGTTCTAGTATTTTGTCTTCCCAACCAAAACACCCTCACTTTGACCGTGGACCTCACGTCTTCTCCAAGCCTAGTGTATGGTCATCTCCTCCTTTGCAAGCAATCTCTATGCCTACAACATATAGGTTCAACAATAGATCATGCATTTGCAAGTTTCTCCATCTCGGTGATCACGATTCACTTGCACCAACTGCACCATTCGATGAACTATTGCTCAACCTTTCCTTCAACATCCCTAGTCTTCCTTGTGCCTTACTTGAGCTCAACCATCATGCCCGTCTTCCTTGACTGCACCTCAACTCATCCTTGAGCGTAGTCTCGATCCATGCCATCGACCATGGTTATCTCCAAGCTTCCCACACATCAAAGACCAAAAATTATTTTTGGGCATAAGTTCTTTACAACTTGACCCACATTAATCCAACATACTTCATGTACCATGAATGAAATGACCTAGCACTCCAAAACTTAACCCATAACCATTTCCCACAAATTCCTAAACCCTCTAGGTTACCTTTAGTCAAAGCTGGTTCGACTACCATTGAGAGGCCGGTAAGACCGTAGGCCCCAGTCGAACTATCCCCATGGCCGGTCTGAGCACTCAGGCTCTGCACCCAAAATACACCTCCCCGCAAAATAAGTACTGCTAACTAGAATCCAGTACGATCGAACCCCGATCATACCGCACCCTAAACCTGGTACTACCGCACTCGAAGATTTTGGATTAAATCAAGAATTATCAAAAGCCCTCATAATCCAAAAGTGCAGAGGGCTGATCTGACCGCCAACTGGTGGTCGATCTGACCACTTCTACCTATCAGATCACTCATTTGCCAATCAGACAGCGAAGCACTGACAAGACTGAAAACATGCAAAATCTCACAAATTCAAACTTCAACTCAACACAAATACCAATTATTCAACACATATAAACTACGGATATTCTCAACATGGTTCTATGGGTTCAAACTACTATTTTGGGGAAATAGTCCCATGAAACAACAATACGATTAGCTTAAGTTCTTAAAAGGTTGTAGAAGTGGCTTCTTGTTGCTAACTTGTGTGGTAATTCATCAAGTCAGTTGGTGGCTATATATACCAATGTGACCACTAACTCGCTTGGAGGCCGTAAAATGGCACAAATTAGATCACCTAATGAAGTACCATGTGAGAAGGTCCATAATTATGTTGTGATGACCATTGCCTTTCAAGAAGTGTTGAAATTTGTATTATAAATTTTGTTAGATTTTTTGGAACTGGCTTCAGGTCAACCAATTAAAAAAAGACAAAGGGGTGATCAGACCAAACCTCCTCAGTGATCTGACCACCGACCAAAACTGGTCAGGCCGGCCTCCATCAGTGGTCTAACTGGCAGGGCTTTCAAGTTCAGCTGATTTTTGAATTTAGGGAGATTGAGTCTTGCGATGATTTTATCAACCTAAGTTAGTGCATATATGTTGTATGAGTCATATTACAACTAATGTGGATCAAGTTATGAAGACTTGTAACGGAAAATGATTTCTTTGTCATTATATATGCAATATCGCTTGGAGTTAACTATGCTCAACGGCGAGGATCAGGACTACGCTCATGGAGGAGCCGAGGCCCAGAATGATCAAGGATGCTGGGTGAGATGGCTGAGCTCAAGCATGACATAGGAAAGGTGGGAAATATTTAAGAGAAGTTCGAGCGGCAGGTTGCACCATATAGCTTGGTCGCCCCAAGTGAGGTGTGTCCGGTGGAACCGAAATAGGAGAGACTTGCCGACGCGCGGCAAGCACAATGGTTACTTGCAATGGAAGATGAAGTCTGGGACAAGAAAGGGTATAATGGTATTTTGACCAAAATACCGAAAACTAACTTGGAAGAAAACCATGGCGCTTGAGCAGCGCTTGGTAGAGTAGTTTAGGTCAAGAAGAAACTGAGAAGATCAAGTTGGATTCGGGCTTATGTGCTTTAAAAAGCATGCATAAGTGTAGTGTACGAGTTAAAACTCGTTTGTGCAGGGTTATTGGATTTCCCTCTTATGTGCAAGGTTAGATAGGTGCTAGTTGCTCTATCTATTTAACCGGTTTGGATGGTGACTTACTTGTTAACCATTTAACCTTCCTCTCTTGCTCATTGAAGTCATGGTTCAACCGCCAGGAGGCGAGTTAGACTGGTTTGGAGCCAACAGTCTGATCGCTAGGAGGTCAGGCTAGCCCTAGGTAGCTAGTCAGACCACCAGGTGTTCATGTTTCTCTAGAGTTTGATCTCTTGAGTGATTTAATTTGGGTTTTTTATGGAAAATAGTAGGAGAGGCTCTTACTACACTAATTAATAATAATAAAAATAAATAAAATAAAGCACAAGTGAGGAAGAGAGAAGGGGGAATTTAATTTGGGTTTTTGGATGTTGATCCTAATCTCCATAACTCTGTAGTTATTTGAGTAAGGGATCAAGAATACTTAGTGGAAAAATTGGATGGCATCATTTACCCTCCTATTGCCTTTCGGTCCTACAAGTGATACCAGAGCCTGGTTAGCTCTTCTCATAGATCTTAGCTGGTATTAGGAGCCATGGCAGTAGATAAGTATTTAGCCAACCCACATTTTCGATGGAGTTTATTTCTCTTATTGGAAAGATCATATGAAATCCTACATTGAGGCTCAAGGGCACACAATTTTGATTAAGATCAAAAATCCTTATGCGGTCCCAGTCGATGACCAAGTTACACCAGATATAGAGGCTAATAGTAAGGCTCGCAATTTCTTCATTCAAGGGCTTAGCTGATTTGAGTTTAAGCAAGTTGCTCACTTGAGGTCTACTCATGAGATCTAGAATACCCTTGTTGACTACCATGAGGGCTCTACTGTAATCAAGGAAGTGAGGCAGAACCAATTGAAGAAAGAATACTCAAATATTGAGCAAAAGCCCAGTGAATCTTTGGATGAGCTATAGGGAAGGTTCAATAAGATTGTTTATGATCTTCATGTTGTTTGTTTGACCATTTCGATTCTGAGAATGCACGCTAAATATTGAGTGCACTTGATGTGAAGGTTTGGAGGAATGAAGATCACTTTCATCAATGACAACACTGTCATGAGTGAGCTTACCATAGGGAAGCCCTACTCGAGATTGAAGACATATAAAATTGACTTTATCTTGTGTCTCCCCAAGATAGAGTCAATGGTACTTATAGTTGACCTTCTTAGAGTAGCTCTTCAAGTTACATGGTCTTGGCTCTTTTGAATTTTCATTGTCCGCCATGCATTGTTTGAGTGATGAGCAGCTAGAGAGGCTTTGAAGTTTGAGGTAGCTATCCAAAAAGAGAGATATGCTAGTGCAACCAAAAGAAATGAGTGTGCCACATATAAGAACCTAGCCCAAGAGAATGACTACCTCAAAAATACCATTGAGAGATTTTTTTAGTGGGAAGAAGAATCTCAACATGATCCTTGTCCAATCTAAGGTGAGTATGAAGAAGAGATGCTTAGGATTTAATTCCTTAGAGCATTTCAAGAGCCACCCACTTAAGGTTGTGTGGGTTGTTAAGTGGCAAGTTTAATTTAAAACCCCTGAGTCATCCAAGATTATCTTTTGGTCAGTAGGTTTTTCCCAAACCCCTTCTAGCAAGTCAGGAGCTTCTACTTCAGTAGGTCAAACCCTTCAAAATGTTAAGTACCATTGCACCTTCTACAAGATAGGTGACTATATAGTTGAGTTCGGTTCCAAAGAGCCAAAGGTTAATAGAAAATAGAGGATGTGTTCTTTGAGGTCCATTAGAAAAGTTTCTTCACCTGTGAGTGTCTCTACAACCAGGTAGCATGTCTTTCCTTCTAGACATAGGTCTAAATTTGTGGATGACTTTTTTGACTCCTTTGGTGGCTCTAGGTAGCGCTTTAGGTTAGGATATCATGAGGGTAGATCACTAGTAGCATCTAGATAGGGAGAGTACTAGCCTTTTGGTATGCCAATTCAAAGAGGTCTAGATTGTTCTCATTTGCATTCTCATGATTATCTTGCTAACCATTTTATTTGTGCTTCTACTGCTGTTTCTAAACATCATGTGGCTAAGTGCTAGATTCCAAAGTCTTTTATCACTAACCCCAGTACTGAGACACATATATTTCATGCTTATCCCCTGTAGGTCCAGCATGCAAGGAAGGACAACATGTGGCTTGTTAACTCTAGGTGTTCTCAACATATGATCGAAGATTTTAGATGGTTCTCATCTCTCACACGTGCATCTGATAATGAGTTGATCACGTTTGGGGATGCTTCTACTGGGCCATAACAGCAAAGGGTACAGTGCACATCAACAACAACTTTATGCTCAAGGATATTGTTTTAGGAAGTAAACTGGGATATAATCTGTTATTTTTTCAACTTCTTAATGAGGGTCTAGAAGTTAGATTCAAGAGTGGTGAGTGTAGAGTTCTAGACTCCTCAAGTGAGTTTGTCTTTGGGATATCTAGGTTTGAAAGGATATTTAGTGCTGATTTTAATATCTCTTCTATGTCTAGCCCTAGGCGTCTTATGACTTCTGACTCTCATGACTTATGTAGGGACCCCAGATTTTACTATCTGGAATCCTCTGTGACTCAATGCACTATTCCCTGGATCAGTAGATAGTGCTCACAGTTACAGAAAATGAATATCAAATACATACCACGCGGAAGCATAAATAAAATAGTAAACTTACTCATGGGCGATTAGGCCGAAACCATAAATTGCGGCGGAAGAACGAAGCACGGTGGGACCTTGAGACATGCCCACAGCGACCAAGCGGAGGTTCGCGACCTAACCCTTGACGTCTTCATCTTATTTGCCATCAAGACCCAAAAGTATTGCTGATGTGTAGCGATCCGATTCCTGATTCTGGATTTGTTGTGAGAGCGAGTGTAAGCACACTAACCACCGTGCTCATGAGCCAATACACAGGATGCAAATAAGTAGTATGCATGGCTAATCAAAGGAGACTCTCGGGTTATTTTATTTGCCAGAAATTGCTTTTAACATTATTCTTATTATTCAACCATGGTGTTACTAATGTTGTCTAAAACTCCAAACCACGAGTGCCATCATTTGATCAATCCACTGATTGTACACTTTCCATTTTGCACACACCATTTCATTGATCTAGCCATGGGTGTTTGATTCTCACATAATCCTAGCTTCCCCATAAATTTATTTCTCCAATCTCAATTTCACTAGAACCGTATAATCCCGATCTCAGATCCACCAGTTGCCAACTCGTTAACTGCACAACTCATTTAAAATCCACTACCTTTACTTGTGACCCACCGATCGATTGATTTCTATTGCATCATCCAAAATATTCAATAATCGAGTCGAAATTACCAATTCCGTACATGAGTCTGAATATCCACCACCAATTCATTAGTCCAATCTTAGGCTCATTCTTCAACAATTTAATTAGCTCCTCTTTCTAGTGAAAATCTAGTGTCCTTTATTTTGTATCCACCGATATCTGTTGTGTCATAAATTCCTAATGATCCAATCTTGTGATTGCTATTCATCAATTCTCCACCTCGTAATTCCTAATAATCCTCTAACATAATTACGTTGTATTCCACCAAAATCATTCGTATTAGGACTTCTTAACGATCCAATCGTTTCGGTCATTGATCCCCAAAACCATAAATTGGCTCCTCCAATAATCCACCTTATTTTACATGGTCTATCTCTAATTAATTTACTAGTGCACCTCCACCATAAATATCAATGATCAAGATTATATTCTAGGAATTATTATCATTCCTCCGATCTGTCCGAACATTTAGTTCATCCTTCTAGTATTTTGATCAACCCCTTTTAATCCCATTATTACTAACATCCCTCAAGAATTTATATTAGTGTCATAATCCAACAATTTCTTTTGCACTCTCTAATTCTCCAAAAATCATTTGAATCATATTTCTAGCCTATCCATTCATATAGACTCCACCGATTTATTTCTCCTAAACCCCTTTCTATTATTCCCTTTTTATAATCCACATGAATCCACCAACATCGTTACGTGTTTACCACAACAGTCATTTACATTCTTATGATTCTTTTATTTCTCACTGTCTTCTTATTTTATGTGAACTATTATCATTATTTTGCTTTTGAAATATAGTACGTAGGAAATTTCCTGAGACTTAGCAGTTTGAACAAAAACATAATATGTAAGAGAATGCAATAATAGTAGCGATTCAGATTCCATCCACCGTTACATGGCATCTGCACCATATGCATAATCCTTCAGCGTTATAGCCGCTTAACTTATCACTGGGGTGACACCCAGGACAACACAAATCAGGGCCTTACACTACCCTTCACTTTTCCATTTCCACCCACAAATCCTTTTTGAAACAGAACTATATCTGGTTAAGTTCCCATGTCCGCCCATGACCGTGGGCACGGCTATTCGAATAGTTTTGACTCTGCAGAGTTTGTACACTTTCACCACAAGAGACAATCAACTCGTTGCCCCACATGATTCCTTAGTCACGCAGTTGAGCAGACCGTCACAGTGACTGTTCAAAGTATCTAGCTCCTTTTGTCATCTCACCTTATGGGAAACTGCCCACTTGCGGTGGGTCCCATCTATGCACGGGATGTTCTCCACAGTTACTAACGCAGCCGGGCTCCACTTCCCGCAACGCTTAGAACAGCTGGAAAACTTCACCATCCCCTCGGTGTCCCTTTAGGCCTCCCCTTGCCCTTGCGTATCCACTTCACTCCACTACCAGTGAGATGAGTCCGGGAGTTTCGATACAACTACTTAGCCAAGTTGTACTTTACAGACTTGTGGTTGCACTGTTTTACATAGGAGGTCATGACAAGATTCGGTCTTTAGTGGTATCTGGGCGATTCTACCACAACCCACTTTGTGCCTCCACTGCACCACTCACACACCCTCGAACCATTCGCCCAGATATTTAAGCATGTAGGGTTTTGGGAACATAAAATAATCATATCAAACATATACCAGTCATTACCACCATGACTGCCCAACCAAATCTTCTCATGATTAGAAGTGATGCTTGGGCGTTTTCACGCCCATGAATATCTATGCAACACTACGCATGGCGTATAAATTACGAACTTATTTTCAAAAGGTTACTATCATAATTTCGCTAGGGCGACAAGGTTCATATATTCAAATATTCAACAAGGGGGTGTAATATTAATCAAGGCAAATAATGGGCATATAACTAGAATCTTGAATTAAGCATGTATTTGTATATAAAATTAACAGCATGCAATTTCATAATTTAAACAAAAGTAATTTGCAGAAAATGTAGGTTCAATATGATCAAAGTATTGACTCGCCAGACGCGGGTTACCGCGGTCTTGAGCTCACACAATGCTTTCTCTTGAGCTTATGGTCTCTATCTTCTCTTTGGGCTTGACCTCACTTGATCCACTGAATCTTCTCGACTTCTAATTTCTAATTACACGCTAGATGACTGAATCCAAATAAAAGCAAATAACTCAAAAGATCAAAATAAATCCAAATAAACTTGATTTAGTTTTATTATAAGTTAATGGGCGGTTCGGGTGGGTTGAGACAAGGATGGTGGTAGAATATGACGACTCGGTCTTTCTACTAATAATCTCTTTTATTATTTTACATTTATTTAGGAAGTTCCATGAGGTAGGTTAGACCCATGAGTTGGTGTACAAGTCTAGCCAGGTATTATTTTGCCGAGCGTCTATATTCAGGGCATATACTATATACACGATGTATACAAATGCTAGCTTACCGAATTTTAGAATCTTGGCTTATAGCATTTTGTGGTACGATATTTTATGTAACCTTAGTTATCACTAGGCACAGACTTTAATTTGAATTAGGATTCCTTTATACGGGTCTGGCTTGTTATATATATATATATATATATATATATATATATATATATATATATATATATATTTACGTTCAACATTATTAAATCTAATATTAAGATTTAATTAATGACACCATTATTATTTTATCTACACTTCAGCTATTATTGGGCTCAGCTTTATGTTCAATTCATTTACCTGGGAAAAGTTTGTTATGCAGGGTCAAATTTCGACATAGCTATTTAGTTAAACCTTCCACTTAATTTATTTAATGGCGACATGTTAAATGTTAAAGCATATATTTTGATTATGATTAAGGGTATCTTTATTAAGTTTGAACATTTTACCAAAGTCATATTTCTTTATGATTGCTTTGAATTAGTAATTATCCTTTTCGATGATTGCTCAAACCATATCAATTAATCATATATGAACAAATCAAAATTTTAAATCTTAAATAATCTCATTTGTATTCTAGTTGAGTTCTATCAGCACCTCTCTATTATTCCCTATTTTTCATGATTTTTATTAATTAAAAAGAGTTACAAAAAGTGAGCTGAAAAAGGTGCTGCCGGCCGAATTCGAACTCGGGACCTGCGGCTGCAATCTCTTAACGCGAACGCTGCTAGCCAAATGGGCCTACGGCCTGGGCTGATAAAAACGGAGGGGACAATTAGATGGGTAGAGTTGTGGCTGAGAACAAAACAGAGGAGGAGGCTCGGCAACCTTGGCTGACGGCGGCACGGAGAGGAGCTGCCTGAGGCGGGCGAATCGGCAAAATGGATTCAGTAGGGATGGGAAGCCAGAGAGGGAAGGCGGCGACCCGAGATGGTGTAGGATGGCTTGGCGAGATTTTAGTGGCCGGCGGCGGGTGAGGGAGGGCGGCGGGCGGGGAGGAGAAGAAGGGGCGCGCATGAGCAATAGGGGAGACAGGGAAAGCTTACCATGGAGTTGGATGAACGGGAGAGGTGCCGAGGGAAGCCGACGGCGGAGGCCCCGGGCGGCGCAAGCATGTTCACGGCGCCGGCGAGCTGGGGGAATGGAGAGGCTCCGGCGATGGTTGGGGGAGGTCCATGGCGGTGAGGAGGTGCTCCACCGGCGAGGAATCAAAGGAAAACTCGCCGAGGAGGGAGCGGCGTTGGCGGCGGCGGTTTTGGCCGGCGACAGGGAAGAGCGTCCGTGCGGCGAGCTCCGGCGGAGGCTTTCCAATTAAGTTGGCGGGGAAGCAGAAGGGAAGCAAAGGCACTCTGTGACGTGGCTGGGGTGGCGAGGTTGGCGAACGGCACAAATGAGGAGGCGAGTTGCGGTCTACGCACGGTGCGGAGAGGGTGGCTCGGTGGATTGGCTGGGGAAGCAGAGAAGCTGCGCAGGTGATGAGGAAGGAGGCTAAGGCCTCTTATAGCTGCACATGTAATAGAGAGATGGGGAAAATGAAGGAAAAGAGAGAAAAGCTTAGGATTTGGATTTTTAATTTGAATTTCTATTTCGTATTTAGGATTAGGGATTTCGTTTTGAATGGCATATCTAAATTTTTGAATGCCCCAGACTTGGGTTTTTGTATGCTAATTAAATTAGAAGAAGGAATTTTTGGCTCAACCTTTTAGAGATATGTTTTAATATTCTTTTCGGTTTCATTTATTAATCTTGAATTTTAATTCGAGATTCCAGTATTCGAATTCATGATCTGTAATATTATTTTCATGATCTTATTTCTATTTAAGATTATCCTTGATTATTAATCTGCACGCCTCAAAACCCAGAAAGATTTCAATTAAACATTCAGAAGAAATTTGAACGTCAGTAAAGATGTAAGAAAAGTTTTAAAAATTCCATATTTCCAAATATTTGAATTTTGGGATGTTACAACTTAGTATTATGGCATCGTAGGCTTGGACATTTAGGCTTCGATCACTTACCTAGAGTCAGTAGAAAGAACCTTATTAGAAGATTACCTAGCCTTCAGAGTCATAGAGACCTAGTCTAAACAGTTTCTGCTTCTCATCCACCCCTTACTTTAGTGGTGACTAATAGCCCTAGATAGCTCTTGCATTTAGACACAGTTGGCCCTTTTAAAGTCTAGTCTGTAGGAGGAAAGTGGTATATGCTTATCATTGTAGATGACTTCTCTAGGGATTCTTAGGTGTATTTTCTAGTTTTTAAGGTTGAAGCTTTTGACTACTTTAGAGAGTTAGCCCTTAGACTAGCAATTGACCTCTCAGCAGTCTTGAGAGACATTAGGAGTGACAATAGTACATAATTCAAGAACTTATATTTTACCACTTTTTGCACTGAGAGTGATTTAGAGCACTAGTTCTCCTCACCTATAGTTCCCCAGCTGAATGGAGTTGTACAGAGAAATAATAGAATCATTGTAGAAATGGTTAGGACCATGCTAGATGAGCATAACACCCCTAGGAGGTTTTAGGTTGAGGCGATCTCTATTACTTGCTATGTGACCAATACGGTTTTCTTAAGATCGTCCATAGGCAAGACTTCTTTTGAGCTTAGATTCGGTCATAGGCCTAGCATCTCTCATTTCAAGATATTTAATTGCAAGTGCTTCATTCTTAAACCTGACAACTTAGATAAATTTGAATCTAGATGTTGTGATGACACTTTTCTTAGATATCATGCTCATTCTAGTGGCTTTCATGTATTTAATTTGCATAATAATAAAATTGTTGAGACTTGTGAAGTCACTTTTGATGAGGCTAATCTTAGTACTACACCTGATAATGCAGGTATATAAGTACACGGTGATCAAGAGAGCATCTTCATCGACGATGACCCTAACCTAGAGGATGAAAATTCAATCTCTCCTCTAGTCACCATGAGTTGGTTGGAGATTTTGCTTCCACTACCCCCAGCTTCAAAAAAGCAACCTCCTCTCACCTTCACTGGCGCGTTGAGTGGTTATGCTTCTATCTCGACAGCCCATAAGGTAGAGGTCACGTTTACACCAGGACCTCCACTTCATATTCAGTTATGACACCCTTAGGAGCAGATGATTGGGGATCTCTATGAGCTAGTCACTCACTCTAGGTTTATGTCTCCAAATTCTCATATATATTCTACTTTTGTTGCATCTTTTGAACCCCGAGATGTCACACATGCTTTATCTGATTCCGCTTGGATCAATGTCGTATATGAAGAGCTTGAGAACTTTGAAAGAAATCAAGTTGAACCTTAGTTGAACCTCCTCCCAATCATAATGTAATGGAACAAAATAGATTTTTAAAAATAAGCAAAGTAAGAATGGGTTGGTAGTTCGCAACAAGATTAGGTTTGTAGCTCAAGATTTTTTCTAGGTAGAGAGCTTAGACTTTGAAAATACCTTTCCACCTATAGCTAGATTAGAAGTCATTCATATATTGCTAGCATTTGAGGCGTCTAAGGGCTTTAAATTTTTCAAATGGGTGTCAAGAGTGGTTTTCTAAATAGTTTCATAGAGGAAGATGTCTATATCAAGCAACCTCTTGGTTTTGAAAATTCTAAGTTCCTAAACCTTGTATGTAAACTGTCGAAAGCCTAATATGGATTGAAGCAAGCCCATAGAGCTTGGTATAATAAGCTTAAGATCTTTATGCTTAAAAATAATTTCAAAATATAAATGTTACATGAAACCTTGTTCACTCTCAGGCATGACAATGACTTCTTATTTATTCAGATTTATGTGAATGGCAATGTATTAAGTGATTCCTCTCATGCTTTGGTATTTAGATTTTCAGATTCTATGAGCAGAGAATTCGAGATGAGTATGATGGGCAAGCTGACTTTCTTCCTTGGTCTTAAATTTAAGTAAGTGAAAGAAGGGATCTTCATTCATCAAAATAAGTATACAAAGAACCTTCTTCCATGCTTCAACTTGGGAAGCAGTAAAGCCAAAATCACTCCAATTGCCACTTCTATCGTACTGGATCCCGATAAGGATGGTGAGCCCGTGGACCAGAAGGAGAACCGTAGCATGATCGGCTCCTCCTCTACCTCACAGTGTCGAGGCCGGATATACAGTTTGTTATGTATCTGTGCTCTTGATTTCAAGCTTCCCCCTCATGTCTTATACCGTCAAGCAATGTGTCGCATCTTTAGGTAACTTTAGGACACTTTGAACTCTAGTATTCTTCGAATTCTGCATTCTCTATTCAAGTTTTTTATACTGATTTTGCTAGGTGTAGAATAGATATGAAGGGTACTTGTTAGACCATGTGGATGGTCGTGATTAAAAATGATGACGAATAATTGACATTTGGTTTACTTTGGAATTTTTGTTTGTGAAAGTTTCGGTCGATCGTGGTTACAGGATTTCACTTCGAGTGGTTTTGATGCTTTCGAGTAGGGTTTCCGTCACTATCGAGTGGCTTTGGAAGATCGCAAGGCTTTACAATCATGCCCGAGCTCGACCACGTAGACTTCGATCATGACCGACTGTGATTACGACATGCTATGGCCATAGCTAATAGCTTTATGACCACAACAAGTTTCGACAACAGCGTGTTTCAACCACAGCGCTATGACCTCGGTTGTATGATTACGGCATGCTTCGATCATAGAGCTACGACCACTGCTGAACGGCTCTACGACCACGCCCAGCTTCGGTCATGTTCGTCTACGACTACGACCACATCCAGCATTGACTACGTACGACTTCGACCACGAAATTTCGATCACAAGTCAACTACCACAAAACGACCTTACTGGATTGATGATCATAAGCTACAATATTCTTTTCATGGTAGTAAATCTTACTGGTGGGTAGTCGTAACTTTTACTAGTTGTTAGTCGTAAACATTTATGGTCTGTACTCATAACTTTTACTGATCGGTAGTCATAAGTCTTTCTGGACAATGGTCTTGGATTTTGTGCGATAATCATAGTCTTTGCATTCGATACTCGTAGACTTCGTAGACTGCTGACATACTCATAGTCTTCGTGGTCTACTGTCGTTGTCTTCGGTTTTTCAGTCAGTTGTCGTAGACCACGCTATCGGTTGTCGTAGGCTTCATGGTTGGTACTTGAAGACTTCATTGTCGTTGTGAATACTTTACTTCTTATGATCGTCGAGTACTTTAAGTACTCGTGTTAGGCTAGTGGGTTGACTGGTGAGTGCATGGTGATCAAGTGGTCGTGGTACTTAGTGGTTGGAAGTATTGTGTACTCGATGGTCTATAATCAGTTGTGTTTTCTGGATTGCGATGAGGTGAGTGGTCGTGGATGACCTGGTTGATGGTCGTGGATGTGTGTTTTGAGTGTGTGTGCCGATGTCGGTCAAGCTGGGAAGTGCTTGTGCCGACAAAATCAATTCTTTGGTCTTTGCATGTGCAGGAGGGCGTGGAGACGATCATGGTCGGTGACGAGGAGGATCGAGACTATCGAGGATGTCACGCGAGGTGGTCGGGCCCATGCTGGAGCACATAGAAATCAAAGGTAGAGATTCGTGAAGAAGCTATGGGAGGTGCGTTCCCGTAGTCTTCGATACGTGGTGATGGTGCGTGATGAAGATACACGAGGTGTTGTCCTGGAGGCTTCTTCACATGGTGAGATTGGAAACATTATGGATGGAGTCTGTGATGTGGAAGATTTGGAGTTTGATAAAACCCGTGTTATGAAGGGTTTTGGGTTCCTTGATTTGAGGAAGAGATTAGGTGTTGTGTTCGTGTTTGACTTGGACACGATTGAGATGTTAGCCTATAAAAGTAGGAGAAGCTAAGGGCTAACGGAACCAGTATTTAGGGCTTTTGTCGAGGAAGTTTTTAGTGGTGCCGTGAGGGACTTTTGTAACCACAGAAGAAATAGATCAGGTCTATTCCAAGAAAAGGTCATCTAAGGAGTGTTTTTCCTGAGTGTTGATTTTGTGTGTTATCGCCGACGTGATATGGGGAAGGTGCTATCTTCGGATTGTTCTCGATCGAGTGGTCGATCTGTTCGAGTAGTTGAAGTTTTTTGAGCGACAGGAGATCACAACTACGTGATCGTAGCTAGTAGTCAAGCAATACATGATCGTAGTCGAGTGGCCGTGCGAGAGGTCGAACGCCGAGCGAACGGAATCTTCATCGAGCTTGTACACAAGATCGAGTGTTCTGCAGTTGGATTCCACGTCTGTAAGATTAGCTCGTTTTTCTTCTAGTTTGAGTTTTTGGTTTTAGGTTTAAAAAGCAAAGACAATCATTCACCCCCTGTGATTGTGCCATATGATCCTACAAGTGGTATTAGAGTAGGTAGCGATGGAATTAGAGAGGTATGTAAATCGTCCCCCATGCTAGATGGTACAATTTTGCTTTTTGAAAGGATCGTATGCAAGCTTACATTGAGGCTCAAGGTAATGATGTCTGGAAAAAAGTTTCTCAATCTTTGTTGTTCCTGCTAACGTTATGACTGAAAATAAAGTTGATGTAGATTTGAACGCTCGTACTCGTAATTTACTTTTTCAAAGGATTTCTCACAAGAAATTCGATCGAGTAGCTCATATTGCTTTAGCTCACTTAATTTGGAAAACTCTTTGCGATTATCATGAGGAAACGACTAAGATTAAGAAAGTGTGTAAGAATCTTTATCAAAAAGAGTACTTGGATTTTTCTATGAACCCTGGAGAATCTATAGATGATCTTTTTGCTCTGTTTGAAAAGATTTTGAGTAATTTGCATAGAGCTGGCGTTATTCCTGCTGATGAAGATAATGCAACCAAAATTCTGAGGTCTTTACGTTTCGAGTGGTTGATGGTCGTAACGACTATTAATCAAATTGTCGATCTAGATACTCTAACCATGGATGATTTGTATTCTAGATTGAAAACCTATGAGATGGAAGCCTTGCCATATTAGACTGATAAATCTTCATCCTTAGCTCTTGTGACTAACTCTATGCAGGCGACTTCGAGTACATTGTCTTGTGTTTCCTTATCTGCATTGACTTCTTTTTCAGATGAACAATTTGAGCAACTACCCGAAAAAGAACTAGTGCTGATCTCCTCAGGATCAAACAAGGCTCTGAACAATCTGAGGATAAGAAAGCAAGGGGGAGCTCCAGGATTGATCAGGTGCTTCGAATGTGGTGAGCCAAGACACATTAAGGTAGATTGTCCCAGGCTCAAGGGAAAAGCAGTCAAGGAAGATAGGACTTATCATCGTCGACTATCCAAGGGTGGATCATACCGTCGCAAGGTTCTAACAACTATCGAATGTCTTGATTGAGTGATGTAGATTCAGAAAGTTGCGATGATGATGACCACAACAATAATGATGTCAAAGGCAAGAAGAAAAACACCGACGACCTCACGAGCATATGTTTTATGGTAAACAACAACTATAGCGACAACAACTACTGTGATCATGATGAGGTAAGACCATCATATGATCAGCTTGAGGATGGTATAGTTAGACTTGCTTCGGAACTGAAAAAGACTAAAAAGAAATTGAAAGAAAATAATCTCATAGCCGAAAGCTTGAATTCAAAATTGATAGACTTAGAGCTTCTATTCTTGATAATGATTCCTGCAAGTCCTATCAAGTCTTGCATTCTGAGTTGGAAACTGCTAGATCTATTAATACAACAAGCCTAGTTCAACTTAGAAGTGCAACTAATAAATTTGAGTAACTAAGAATGCTACATGACTCATGTGATGAAAAACTTAAATCGGTAATAATGAAATTGAGAAGCTTAAGTCTAACTCATCTAAAGCATGCTCTAAATGTGATTTGCTCTAAGCCAGACTTAATTCTTCTCAGGAGTTTATTCAACAAATGCTTTATCATGAGACTCTTTCTTGCTCTAATTGTCTTAAGCTTAACACTGAAATAGAAGCTATGTCTAGACAACTTAAGGAGTTTGCTAAAAAGAAAGTTTGGCTCAGTCTAGTGCTTCTAAGGATCTAGCTCATGAATCTGTTAGGTGCTCTTCGTGTTGCTCTCTGTCCAAAGAAATTGAGTACCTTAAGAACATGTTAGAGAGATTCTCTTTTGGCAAGAAGAATTTGAATATGATCCTAGATCAATAAAAAATAAGCGTGAAAAAACATGGTCTAGGATTTAATTTTGTTGAGCATGCCAAGAATAATCCTCCTAATATCGTTAAGCTTTTGGAACCTGGAAAATTTGAAACAGAATCTAAACCAAAAACCAGTTATGTTTAAATCCTCTAGTATAGCAAAGGATCTATCTACCAAAGTGTGTGTTGTGAAGTCATCAGATACAACTTCTCATCGAGTCAAGTATCAATGCACTCACTGCGGTAAAGATGGTGATCTAGCTCAGTTTTGTTTTCAAAAAGTGAAGAAAGGGAAGAAGGACATGTTAAGAAAGAATTCTCGAGCGAAGATTGTGCAAGCTCCCAACTGTCTCTTTGCACGTTCTAACCAATCATCTGCAAGTTATTGTGGCTCTACTCCCTCTAATTAGTTCTCTGCAGGCTTGGGAGTTTTTGCAACAGACCTGGTCGTAATGCTTGGTCGGTGGTCAAACCAGTCTTGCCAAAACATTCAGACTAGCCAGTGGTCAGATGTCCCGTAGTCAGACATTCCCTGTCCGACCATCGCTTCGACCAGCATGTCCTACTCAAAATCTTCAACACCGGAAACCAGTATTTTCGAGTACGCGTGGCCAGATGAGGAAGGGTTTTGGACAAGCTTTTTCAACGTCATCGGATCCGCCTCGGGGATCACACGTGGTCGTGCAGCAATCAGACCACCCAGTGGACAGATGCTCCGTGGTCGGACGTCCCCATGTCGAACTAGTGTTTTGACTAGCTCTTTCTACTCGACCAGATCGGTCGACGATCAGACCAGTGCTCTCCGCTCGGTTAGACTGATCACAGGTTAGACTAGCTCTGGTGAGGTGGTCAGACCACCCCATGGTTGAACCTACTTCTCAATGTTCGTCTCATCGAAATTTGTCAAATACTAACACTTCATTTAAATCTTTATCAGTGTCTACTGTTGCTCCTATTCATTGTGTGTCACAGTACTAGATTCATGTAGCTTATCTGACTAACCCCAATATTGTGAAGCAGACATTGTCTGTGATATAAGACCAGATAATGCAGGATGGAAAATATACACTTGATTAGGTTCCAGTCTTTTGCTTGGTTGGAACAGTTGAAGGTTCTTCATCCTCTTTGATGGCTCCCAAGAGATTTCACCTTCTGGTTAGACCATGTGGAAAAGGTAATACTACACTCCAAATGGTCTTTTAAAAGTGGTCTTTGAGTTCTTTCTCAGATTGATCTTTTTCTATCAACTGTTTGTTTCTTCTCTTTGGTTCTTTTGTTGAGGGAGATGGAAGTATTCTGAGGGGAGCTTGTTATTTGAAGTGGTGTCAAGCTTTATTTATTATACTTGTCAAATAGTTCATCAAGTCCAAGCTTTGAAATTTAATGAGTAAAAGAGCTTTCTTTATCATATTTAATCATATGTTGTGTAGCTTTGGTCTTGACTGGATATAATCAATTTGCTACAATTGAATTAAAGCATGACATGCAGAACATTTTGACTAAATTGATTATAGTTAGTACTTTGTGATGTTCATCTAAAAGGATCAGCATGATTGTGAGTCCTATTTTACATCTTGGCTACGAGGCTTGGTTGTTTCATATCATAATATTTTTGTGTTCACTCAAGATGGCATGTCATACACAAAAAAAGGGGAAAATGTATATATATAATTGAAAAGATGTATGCTTCAAGCATGCCATGTTCAAAAAAAAGGAGCACAAAAGTTGTGCAAGTAAAAAGAAATATGCTTCAAGCATGCCACCATAAAAAGAAAAAACTTTCAGCAGTTATCATGAAAACAAGTATGCTCCAAGCATGCCACATGTCTAAGAATTGAGTATGCAACAATTGGTTGCTATATGAGTTGCTAGCTTGTCTAGATTTAAAGGTTGCTTCACTTTTAGGCTCTGACTTTTTGATGTGATATATCATTATGCTCTTTATAATTGGTTTAGCCATTATTGTGATGTATGTCATTCATATAAATCTCATGTTGAAAAATTTTGTTTTGACATGCTATATGATATATGGCTTTGTATGATCTAGGAAGCTCTACAAAAAATGGCTTGGTTACAATCTTAAATTAAAGCAAAGTGACATGGATAATCTACAAAGTTTTTGGATGATTACTCTCATTGCTCTTTCCTAGAATAGTTCTCTCTCTAAACTTCTTGATGATTATATTGCCAAAGGGGGAGAAATTAGAAGAAAGGGGAGAATTTTTAATTGCTTCAAGTGAGGGGGAGTCTTTTTGGGGAGTTTTCGAGTTGTTGGTTTCTGAAACATTCTTTTCGCAAATTCTCTCAGACGCGTTTGCTCTATTGTCAATGTATTCATCAAGGAGGAGATTGTTAGACCATGTGGATGGTCATGATTAAAAATGATGATGAATAATTGAGATTTGGTTTGCTTTGAAATTTGTGTTTGCAAAAGTTTTGGTCAATCATGGTTACAGGATTCACTTTGAGTGGTTTTGAGGCTTTCAAGTAGTTTTGATGCTTCCGAGCGGGGTTTCCGTCGCCGAGTGGCTTTAGAAGATCTCATGGCTTTACAACCATGCCCGAGCTTGACCATGTAGACTTTGATCATGACCGACTATGATTATGACATGCTACGACCACAGCTGAATAGATTTACGACCACGACAAGTTTCGACCACGGCATGTTTCAACCTCGGTTGTACAATTACAACATGCTTCGATCACAGAGTTACGACCACTACTGAATGGCTCTACGACCATGCCCAGCTTCGGTCATATTCGATTACGACTACGACCACGTTCGTCTACGATCATGTCCAACACTAACTATGTACGACTTCGACCACGGAATTTCGACCACAATAAGTCGAATACCATAAAAAGACCTTACTAGATTGATGATCGTAAGCTAGGGTATTTCTTTTCATGGTCGTAAATCTTACTAGTGGGTAGTCATAACATTTACTAGTCGTTAGTCATAAACATTTCTAGTCTGTAGTCATAACTTTTACTGATCGGTAGTCGTAAATCTTTCTGGTTAGTGGTCTTGGATTTTGTAAGTGATAGTCGTAGTCTTTGCAGTCGATACTCGTAGACTTCGCAAACTGCTGACATACTCTTAGTCTTCGTGGTCTAATGTCGTTGTCTTCGATTTTACGATCGGTTGTCGTAGACCACGCTGTCGGTTGTCGTAGGCTTCACGGTCGATACTTGAAGACTTCATTGTCGGTATGAGTACTTTACTTCTTGTGATCTTTGAGTAACTCGAGTACTCGTGTTAGGCCAGTGGGTTGACTGGTGGGTGTGTGGTGATCAAGTGGTCGTGGTACTCAGTGGTCGGAAGTACTAGGAACTCGATGGTCGATAATCGGTAGTCTGAGAGTGTTTTTTGGATTACGATGAGGTGAGTGGTTGTGGATGACATGGTTGATGGTCGTGGATGTTTGTTTTGAGTGTGTGTACTGATGTCGGTCAAGCTGGGAAGAGCTTGTGCTGATAAAAATGTTTCTTTAGTTTTTACATGTGCAGGAGGGCATGGAGACGACCATGGTCGGTGACAAGGACGGGGCAAGTCTAAGGTCTAGACGATCGAGGATGTCACACGAGGTGTTTAGGCTCATGCTAGAGCACATGGAGATTAAATGTGGAGATTCGTGGAGAAGCTATGGGAGGTGTATTCCCGGAGGCTTCGATACGTGGTGATGGTGCGATGAAGACACAGGAGGTGTTGTCCCGGAGGCTTCATCACGTGATGATATTGGAAACGTTATGGATGGATTCGTAATGTGGAAGATTTGGAGTTTGATAAAACCCATGTTAGGAAGGGTTTCGATTTCCTTGATTTGAGGAAGAGATTAGGTGTTGTGTTCGTGTTTGAGTCGGATACGATTGGGATGTTAGCCTATAAAAGCAAGAGAGGCTGAGGCCAATGGAACAAATTTTTAGGGCTTTTGTCAAGGAAGTTTTTAGTGGTGCCGTGAGGGTGCTTTGTAACCATAGAAGTAATAGATCAGATCTTCATCGGGCTTGTACACACGATCGAGTGTTCTGCGTTGGATTTTACGTCTATAAGATTAGCTCATTTTTCTTCTAGTTTGAGTTTTTGGTTTCAGGTTCAAAAAGCGGAGACAATCATTCACCCCCCCCTCTGCTTGTGCCATACGATCCTACAGTACTTCTGGCATATGTCACTTCTTGGACACATATCTTATCTCTTGGTCATCTAGAAAGCAGTCCTCTATTACACTGTTCACTGCTATGGCAGAGTATGTAGTTGTTGTTGTTAGTTGCTCGTAGGTTCTCTAGATCTCATCTACTCTATGGGACTATAAGTTAGCCTTAGATAGTATTTCTCTCTTCTATGATAATACTAATGCCATAAACATTGCTAAAAATCTAGTGCAACATTTTAGGACCAAGCACATTGATATTAGATAGTATTTCCTTAGAGACCACATAGATAAGGGTGATATTGTGCTTCATTTTGTAGAGTCAGAGCAATAGGTTACAAATATTTTCACTAAGCTTCTTGATTCTTCTCATTTTGCTTCTTTGCAGGGGAGATAGGAGTTATTAGTCCTTTAGTCCTATTTTGTGAGGGAGTTTGACTTCTTTTTCATCCATTATATCATATTACATATTTAATTTCAACAACTTGCATTATAATATAATTGCGTAGAGCTTTGACTACTATCCTTATGTGAAATAATATCTTGTTTTACATCTTGCCATGTCTTGTGTTGGTTTGCTAGATTTATCCTGTGTTTCTATGTATAGCTTAGCTTTTACCATGTTAACTCTATTAAATGTGAGAAATTTGAACTAAATCATGTATTGTTAGATCTTGTGACTAGTTTTGCTCTAATGATTCTCTTATGATTCATACCATATAAAATAAGTTAAGTTCAGTATTGAACCTAAATTAACCTTAAGATTGAGCTTTGCTAGTTCTTTATTAAAGCATGAGTTTACTTCTCCTAGGCTTTTGCGGTTTGGGTTGGGTATAGCTTACGGACTAAGGAGTAACTCATTGTTCTTAAACTAAAAATAAAATCTAAAAAATGATCTCTTTTTGTGTGAAAAACTAATCTCGCCAATTCGTTCTTATGAAACACCTTATCATTGCGGTGGGCATAAATTCAGGGGAGTTTTAGATGACCTAGACCACTCTGTTAAGTTTCTTGATTGAGATGGTTGTAGTAAGTTTGAGATCTAGTACATGGTTAAGAAAGCAAAAATATGAAAAATGGTTGAAGTTTAGGAGATGATTATGGATGGTTCCTAGTCCAGGATTTGTTTTGCTAAAATCAAACTAAAAATAAATTTCTGCAAGTGCTAAATATGCTAATTATGCTCAATTCCAAGTGCTTGAATAAAATGATTCAGCATTGACCTTATAGCACTCTAAATAGACTAAATTGTAGCTTCTTGGTTCTATTTAGTTTATTAACATGGGTTGGCTCATTTTTTAATACCTTTGGCTAAACAATGATCTTGAGTAACTTGACATCCTAAATATCCATTTAATATCATATTATTGCTTATTTGACTTTAGTTTTGCTATATGTGGTTTGCCATAATCTACAATAGCTACTTCACATAATATGGCTTGGTATAATACTTGTAGAGTTACTTTGTACAATTTTCATTGCTCCTTATGCTAACAAATGAATAAATTGCAGCTACTTCATTTCATTTATGCTCTATCTTCTTGCATGCATCTTGATGACTCTATTGTCAAATGTGGAGAAAGATTAGTAAAAGTATATATCCAGAGCATGATTTGGAGTTTTTGTGTGCAAAATCTTGCTAAGTTGGAGCTTTAATGTTTTGCTATGAATTTCTTTATCTTTTGGTCTCTACTCACCATGACTAATGTCAATTAGAAGAATTGTTCTTTCATATGGACCTAGAGTAAGATTTTTTAAGTTTATTTGGTGGATTTGAAGCTTTTTGTAGAAAACTCACTATTTTCAAGAGCTTCAATCCATTTATGCCTCACATAGTAATTTTTAGCTTTTGCATTCCTCTTGTGGCCATTTTGAGCTTTATTTGTAAAATTTCCTCTCTAAATTGTAAAACCACCTTCTATTTGTATTTTTGAGAAATTGCCAATATGTTCATCAAGGGGGAGATTGAAGGACCATATGAGAAGATCCAGAATTATGTTGTGATGAACCATTGCCATTCGAGAAGTACAAAAAAAATTGAATTTCAAATTTTGTCAGATTTTTTGGAATTATTTTCAGGTCAACCGGTCATACCAGCCAAAGGGTGGTAGTCAGACCAGACCTCCTCAATGGTTTGACTGTCGGCCAAAACTAATCAGACCGGCCCCTGTCAGTGGTCTAACCGATAAGTGGCGCGATAAGACTGATAGGGTTTTCCAGTTCGGCTGATTTTTGGATTTAGCAAGATTGAGTCTTACGATGATTTTTGTCAACCTAGGACAATGCATATATGTTACATGAGTCATGTTACAGCTAATGTGGGTTATGTTATGAAGAACTTATGCTCAAAAATAATTTCTTTGTCTTTGGATGTGCAGGGTCGCTTGAAGTCAACTATAATTAACGGCGTGGATCAAGACTACACTTATGGAGGAGTCGAGACCCAGAACGATCAAAGTTGCTAGGTGAGATGGCTGAGATAAAGCATGGCACAAGAAAGGTAGAAAATATTGAACGAATGTTCGAGCGGCGCATTGCACCATATGGCTTGGTTGGTCCAAGTGAGGCGTGGTCTGGTGAAACCAGAACAGGAGAGACTTACCATTGCTTGGTAAGCCAGTGGTGCAACTACACATGGTAACCATGGCAATTACTTGCAATAGAAGGTGAAAACTTCGTCAAGAAAGCGTATTGCGGTATTTTGACCAAAATACCAGAAACTATCTTGAAAGAAAATTATGGTGCTTGGGAGAGTGGTTTAAGTCAAGAAGAAGCTGAGAAGATTAAGTTGGATCAAGGCTAAGGACTTAGTGGATTCATGCTTATATACTTTGAAAAGCGTATATAAGTGTAGTGTGTGAGTTAAAACCTATTTGTGTGGGTGTTGTGGGGGTGGCCTAACCCCCTGTGAGTGGGCCTTGTAACTGGCCTAATATGTAATAGGTCCGATAGTGTAGAGGAATATACCAATGTACCTCATCCTTTGTAAGTACAAATGGGTAGAATGGGATTTTCTATTCTACCCCACTCATGTATATAAACCCCAGGAGGGGCAGGAGGAGGGGATCCTCTCATTATTACTCACCATCTCTTCCTGTGTTGGCTCTGCTCTCCTTCTACTAGTCTCCTTCTATATTGTTTGATATGTAGCCATAACAGTGGGGTTATCGATTTTCCCCTTATGTGCTAAGTAGATAGTATCTATTAAGTGTTAGATATGTGCTGGTTGATTTATCTATTTAATAGATTAGGATGGAGACTTGCTGGTTAATCATCCAACCATCCTCTCTTGCTCATTGAAGTCAAGTGTTCTAGGGTTACAGTTTGAGAGAAGTTGAGTGTTGTGATATGCTTTCTTGTCCTCCAGTAGAGTGGTTGTAAAATATTCATCCTCAAGTAGCAATACATCAATATTTGCTCATCTCTTATTGATTCATTTTGTATGATTGATTTGGTTAGTTTTGGTCTTCTCTCTTCCTTTTGATCTTGGTGTGCCAAGGACATGTAAGAGATAAAATTAACCTTTAGAAATCAATCCTCATCTATCTAGGCACTTGGTTGGCAAATTTGTGAAGGAACCCAATTTTGCTTGGAATTGACCCACTCGAGTGATTTTTTGATCTGAATATTTTTGCTTTGATTTATTTGGTATTCTTATTTGCTATATATGTGAGAATATATCTAGAGTCATCTTGGGTATCTTCTACCCATGAGCAAGTTATATTCACTATTTTTTATTTTAGTCCTATTTTGGTGCAATCTTGCTTAATCTTGTAAAATGTTTGATATTTGACATGGATTTTTGTGATCCATAGTTAGAATAGGTTTCGAGACTTTAAGTAAGGTATGTGAAAAATTTACATCATTTAGACATACTTTTTTGAAGTTGTACCAAATTTTGGATCGCCTTAGGTTGAAATCAGTCCGACCATACTTTTTACGATCCAACCGCTAGGAGGCCGGTTAGATGGGCTTGCAACCGGCAATTTGACCGTCAGGAAGTCAGATCGGCCCTAGGTAGCCGGTCAGACCACTAGGTGTTTGGGTTTTTGAGGTTTGATTTCTTGAGCGATTTAATTTGGGTTTTTGGCTGTTGATCCTAATTTATGTAACTTATAGTTATTTGAGTAAAAAATCAAGAATACTTAAGAGAAAAATGAATGGCACCATCCCCCTCTCCCTTTGTTTTCTTTCGGTCCTACACCTAGAAACTAGCATGAGTATAGTAGCACAACATGACTAGCTAGTAGCCAAATTAGCCTATGGGCTGTTCTTTTTGGCTGCGGCTTGTGGCTTTGAGGCTGTTCGTACGAGAGATTACAGAGTAACAGAAAATCACGTGTGGTTTTTACCGATATAAATAAAGTCGGTACAGTACTATATATTATAATTAACTAGTAGACCCTATTTTAAAAAGATACCTCGTTTAAAAACAAGTTACTATAAAAAATCCAAAAGCCGATTTTAGAAGCCGAAAAGAGCATGGTCATAGCCCTCGTCAAGCTCATAATGTCAAGCAGGGTTCCAAAACCGCCTGTTATCGACTGGTAACCAGCTGACCGGTGGTTTTTAATAGCCCGGTAAAAACCGCCGGTTCACCACTTTAACCCACTTAATTCAAATTATCTACTTTAATAAAATACTCCTAATTGCTTTTACTGCATATCCCAAAGTTCAAATCTGCAAAATGAAGCTGTGGAAATATTCAAAGAACCATCCGGTTTTGGCCGTTTTGACCTGCTTTAGCCAAGAAATCGGAACTGGGTACCCTCATTTTGTTTTGTGAAAAATAGTTTTTTCTGAATCCTTGTGTCAGTAGTTTTGTTTATTATGAGCAAGATCATTGATCCCACGAGGATCAATATTGACGGGCACATGGGGTGGATATGGGCAAGAAATAGGCAAATAGAATTTAGCAGGAAGTACACATGCACAAGATGAGCATACGAAGCTTGACTGTGTGATCACCAGCTTGTAAATTATGTGGTTAGTCGGCCACCATTATTTTCCTAATCATCAACCCCGGACTGAAACATTCTGCAAATCATAAGCTGTCCCAGGCTCCCAGCATGCACGATGCCTTCTACAGGAAATCTTCTAAGTGTATGGTGGCAGAGACTATATTGCATCGGAGAAATTGAGAGCAGAAACTATGTTGCAATCGTCAAGCATCTTTTGGCAATTTTCAGCGCAACAGAAACAAAATTATAATCGGATACCCATGAAAAATTTCAGGGAGAATCTATCTAAAGAGGTGCTCTACATAAGAAGTACTACTCTATATATATATATATATATAGGTAAACATTTATCTACCTGCAAATCTCAGTTGCAAGGTCTCAAATGTTCAACTCAAAATTACCCCACGACATCGCTGGATAGAGTCTCAAGGTATTTACAGTTACAGAAGAGTTGATGTTCAAGACAAGCTGAGAAGTGAAAAGGAAAACACATAAAGAAAGGGAAAGGATAAAAGTTGCCTACGAAAATCTACAGAGCAGGTTGGCCTTGGTGCCACTGAAATTCCTTAGTTACAAAGACAGTTCGATCCCCTGCATGTTTCTGTTTCATCGGCACGCAAGATCAGAGGCAGAAAACATCTTGGTGCTGAACTCAAGATCACATCGACCAACGACAGCGCCAACGAACGATGTGTGGTGACCAATTTGTAAGAAGCTCAATCACGGCAAGAGAAGAGCCTGACGACGCACCACCGGATGATGTACAGCCTCGCTCGGCACGCTTTCAGAGATCTGCTGATCCTTCTCCCCTTGTTGCTGCCCCTCTCCCTCCTCCCTGGCCCCATGTATGTATGTATGTACGTATAACGTATGTATGTATGAGCCACAAGACTAACTACAACTCAATGCTTGATGATCTCGGTCTGCAGCGGTTCGGCTGAATTAATCCTCAGGTTTGGACATACAGCATCATCTGAGGGATATGGACGGCCGGGCAATTCAAGCTTATATATACGTACACAGATCCAACGATGCATGCATGCATGCATGCCTGCATGAGCTTGCTCACATCGCATGCATGCACACACGCACGCAGTACGGCCGAGGAGACAGAGGACTGGTTCTTCTTGGTACGGATCGATTTGCTGCTTGCTCGCCGTCAAGCTAGGCGCAGCGTGATCTCGAGACCAGCGAGCAGGGAAAGGATGCTGCCTGCCGGTGCATCTAACATGGCTGAACTCTGAAGATTCATCCGTGGTACGTACTGACCGTCCGTCGCATATGCGCATGATTCTGTCCGGCCGTGCATGTCCCTAGCTGAGATCCGTCCATTTGTGGCCGACAGGGACGGGCGCCTGCCCTCGGATAGCTACAAGAGACGCCTCGGCTGCTGCATGGTTTCTCTTTTGGGCACGTAGTTGTTGCGGAGCACGCTGCAGCCTCTATCCATCTTGTCGGCGGTTGTGTAGGGTTAGGAGATGGACGATCTCCTTGGACATGTCCTAGTACTGAAGAAGGTAGCACGTGGGGTGCAAATGCCTGTGTGGTTTGGTCTGATTGATTACTTGCTGGCCTCTGATTATTGCCGTACGACCCTTTTGGTACACCCTTGTCTCTACTCCTCTCTTCCCGATCTGAATTTTAAATGAGAAGATGAATTGAAATACCGAATGGTGTCCCGATCTGAATTTTAAATGAGAAAATGAATTGAAATATTAAATGCCATGTGTTTTGCATTAAATATTTAGAGATTAGGGATACAAAATAAAGGCATAGCTGGTATCTGGGATAGGAATCCATGGCAACGAAACGCTTCAAGTTGATACGGTATCACCTATCTGTTATTCCTGTTGATATCTTGGATGAGGATGGATCATTTTTATTGAATTATATAATATAAGATTGTTTGAGTTGGAGGTGCCAACTTTTTCCCCTAAAAAGTTGACCTTTGTGCCAGCTTCTGACAACAAAGTATAATTCTGAAGTTGTACAGGAAGTCTTTCTGAAATCTACAACAATATTGTACAGAATTTTTGTTATTTCCCCCTTGAATTGATCAGTTATTGTTTTACAGGTGGTGACATCTTTAAGCTCCACCGAGTGTTTTGTATTGTAATCTGGAAATGCAATGTTTACATGGCATGGCAATTCTAGCACTTATGAGCAGCAGCAGTGGGCAGCCAAAGTTGCTGAGTTCTTGAAGGCACGACGCTACCTTTTAACAGATTTAAGAACACCAATTCTAATTTCTATGCGCTTTTGGAAAAAATCCTTCTAATGTAGTATGAGTTAATTGCATTTTCTATTGCTGAGTTTGCAGAGTGACAGATTCACCTGTCCAATTTATGGTTGCAAATTACTTACCACATATAAGCTTACACACTGATTTTGAATGAAAGCTTACACCCTGTGACATATGAAGATTGAAGTTCAGCATTCCGGTGGCTTCTATTAACATTTACACAATGTCAGTACCAACCGAAATAAGACTAGTACACAATTAGCAGAAAAGTGCAATATACCAGCCCAAAATAGGTACACTAAGATTTGTCTCTGCACTGAAGCTGTTTTAGCAACCTATTGTTGACTAGAACTCTGTCCAAAATAGGTACTCTTGAGAAATTAGAGTTAGTTCTAGGATATTATTCTATTAGAATTTAGCCCGACGTGCCACTAGCTATATCTTCACTCATTGGCATTTCTGCATAGCAGACGGGTTTTTCCCCTCTGCTGCTGGTGAGAGTTCCACAATTACTTTAATCTAGCCTAAGACTCCGCTTGGAATGCAGGACTTTTTCTTGATATATTCTATGCAAGTTTACATCTCTGGTACAAATTTGGGTATCTTAGCTCCTGCCATCTAGCTTTAAAACCACATTTCCCTCTCCCCCACGCTCTCTCTACTATGCTCCCAGGCACTCTCGCTTTCCTTCGGTCGGCCCCCGTCGCCACCACAGAGCTTTTCTAGCCTTTTGCTACTTTAGGTTACATACCAGTTTAATTTTTTAGCTAGAATCTAATAGCAGTAATCAGTGGCAGAGGCTACGACCACGTTGAAGAGGCTACGACCACCTCCGAGTTATTACGATCGCCTGTTGGTTCTCCGACCACGCAGATAGTTGTTACGACCATACTGTGATCTCTCCGATCACGCCTCACTGCTCTGATCTCGTAGTCGTAAACTTCAGCTGAAACTACGACCACGTTCAACGCCTCGCGCTGCACTTCCTTTGACCACGGTCGATCACCGTAGTCGAACTCCTTACGACCATGCGGTGATTCTATCAACTGTTGTGGTCGTAACGACTTACGACCACGTCTCCCCGCTGTGGTCGTAACAACTTACGACCACATCTTCTCGCTGTGGTCGTATCGACTTATGACCACGTCTTCAATTCTGTGACCGTGGTCGTAACTCCTTTACAATCACGTCTTCAGCACTGCGAACACCTTCGCTCGTTGCCGTGGTCATAACTTTGTTTATAACCACGTCTGTGAACACAATAAACTCGATGGACTTCTAGAGCCAAACCGCTCTTCTCTTCTCTTTATTTCTTTCTCTCGATCACATCGATCCTCTCTCTTGCCTCTCGATCACACCGATCACCTTGGCCTCTCTCGCCCTTCTCGATTCTTTTTCGCCATACTCTCTCTTGTTACATGGCTCTCGCCCTTGTCACGCCTTTTTCTCCATACCCTACTCTAAGACCATGTTCTAAGACTCGGTTCGGTTCACGACCGACTACTACTCGAACTCAGCTACGACTTCGACTACGACACAGAATCATGCACGACCACGACCTAGACTCATATTCGACCACGACCGAACTCGTACACGACTCCGGCCACTCGTACAAGACCAGGTCTACGACCACGAACTGGAAAAACAAGATTGCAACTCTAACAATCATCTCCTTAATCTTGATTTTCCTTCTTGATCACGTTGAACTTCTCTCTTACTGCTGCTTCTTCCTTGCATGCCTACCTAGGCTAGAGCACCTGCTCCCACTTCCTCCACGAGCACCTCCTCTCACTGTCATGTGCCATTGCTTTTGACCACTGTCCTCCATGATGTGCTTCCTCTTGCCACCTCAGGACCCATCTCCGACTTCCTTCTGCTGCCCGCGTGAGAGTTCCTCCCGAGCCTCTGCTCGCCATGACCATGACTGCTGCATGTGGTCGGTGCCGACCACCCGTGCCAATCCTTCGCTCCTCTCTGCCTGCAAGTGCTCGTCCGAAGTCGGTTGCATGCCTGTGCACCTCCTGCGCCACCTGTTACAACCACTGCATGCCTGACTACATACCCTTCTAGAGCCATTGCTCATTACGACCATGACCTTTGTCTCATCTTGCTTCTCTGCTGACTTGCTCGTTAGGACTTCATGCTTGCTTCCTGCTGCCCGTTGATGAAGTCCTCCATTCTCTGGCTCCTCCGGACCGCTCTTCACACAAACCGGTCTACAAATTTTGAAAGGAATCTTGTGCAACCGATTTGGAGACCTCTTTGCCTTCATCAACAAATGTTTATTCTTGTCATACAATCGCATGAACTCATCCTCCAGCACCACCTTGCATCCTCTCTCCGTCATCCACTCGAGACTTAGTATGTTGTTGCATAGACTTGGTATATAATAAATTTCTATCAATAACTTCTTATCTCCATTCCTGCATTGCAGCATCATCGTCCCTTTGCCCTTTATTTCCACCATGGAGCCATCGCCAAACTTGACCTTGCCTCACACCTTCTCGTCGAGCTTGTGGAACATGGAGTGATCTCCTGTCATGTGGTTGTTTGCTTCATTATCTAAGTACCATTGATCCATGTGATCATCGCTTCCTTCCTTTGTGCATAGTTTTGGAACTACGTTCTCCTCATTCAGTTCCACCATGACCGCCTCCTTTTCAACATATGAGGAGAGAAGTACTAGCTCTCCATCATCTTCTTCTTCATATTTGGCAAGGTTCACTTCCCCGTCATTCTTCTTACTCTTGCAATCCAAAGCAAAGTGCCCAAACTCGTTACGGTTAAAGCATTTTTTATTGCTACAACATCTTATCGTGTAGTGCTCGCATTCGTCAAATTCAAAACACTTGACATGTGACATATCACGGTATCTCTCACCACCTCCTTGCCCATCCTTATCTCCACGACCACCCCTGCCGCCTCGACCACTCTGGCTACCTCGACCGCGCCACCTCCCGCGATTGTTTGATGAGCCATGACCATCTCCCGGATCTCCCCTTACTAGCAATGCCTGCTCGTTATGATATCACACCTCTTTGCACGAATGAAACCCCTTCAGTAACTTCTCATGCACTTTGAGAGAGTCGGTGATCTCCTCTATCTTCTTCTTGTCTAGATAGGGGGAGTACATAAGTGTTGTGACAACATGTATGTACTTCTCTGGAAGCACACGCAGGTATTTCTTTGCCGCCACAGATTCCTCCATCTTGTCGCTAAGAGAGCTAATCTGATTATACAACGAACTCAGTTTACCGGCGAACTCGTTCACCGACTGTGTCTTTTCCATCTTCAGGTTCTCGAACTTGCTCCGCAAATTTGGAGCCGCACCTCCTTGACTCGATCAATGCCCTCGTGCATTGTCTGAACCATCTTCCACGCCTCCCATGCCGTCTTCTTGCCGATGAGCTGATGCATCATCGCATCTGGCATCGCCTGATAGATAAGGGCCAAACCCGCCTATCCACCTTTTTGTCCACCTCCTTGTACTTCCCCTTCGGATCAACTGCACCCAGACTCCCTGGGCGCGTATGTTTGCCTTCATTTTCATTGCCCACACCGGGTAGTTATCGATCGCTAGGAGAGGGTACTAGAGGGAGATTAGCCCACCCTGAGCCTTTGCTTTGTCACCCATGCACTGATACCACTTGTTACAACCTTTACGACTGCTCTAGGATCTTTATGACCACGTTCAAGTCGCTACGACCACCTCCTCAATTGTACGACCACATTGAAGAGACTATGACCACCTCCTGAGTCGCTACGACTGCTCTGTTGGTTCTCCGACCACGCAGACAGTCGTTACGATCACACTATGATCTCTTCGATCACGCCTCGCTGCTTCGATCTCGTAGTCATAAACTTTAGCTGAAGTTACGACCACGTTCACCGCCTCGCGCTGCACTTCCTTCGACCACGGTCGATCACCGTAGTCGTAGCTCCTTACGACCACACAGTGATTTTGTCGACCGCTATGGTCGTAACGACTTACGATCACGTCTTCTCGATGTGGTCGTATCGACTTACGACCACGTCTTCAATTCTGTGACCGTGGTTGTAACTCATTTACGACCACGTCTCAGCACTGCAAACACTTTCGCTCGTTGCCGTGGTTGTAACTTTGTTTACGACTACGTCTGTGAACACAATGAACTCGATGGACTTCCACAGCCAAACCGCTCTTCTCTTCTCTTCTCTTTATTTCTTTCTCTCGATCACACCGATCGCTCTCTCTTGCCTCTCGATCACACCGATCACCTTAGCCTCTCTCGCCCTTCTTGCCTCTCTTTTTCGCCATACTCTCTCGGTTATATAGCTCTGCCTTTTATATCCTGCTCTAAGACTCCGACTCGGTTACGACCATGACTACTACTAGAACTCGGCTACGACTTCGACTACGATACAGACTCGTGTGCGACCATGACCTGGACTCGTATTCGACCATGATCAAACTCATACACGACTTCGGCCACTTGTACAGGACCAGGTCTACGACCACGATTAGAAGAACAAGATTATAACTCTAACAACCAGAATGTAAAGCGATGCTCAAATCGGTCGAGAACAAGCATCAACTATCATTGAGCTACCAAAACAAGCAAACCTAATTGGCTAAATCGGTGAAGACGAGGACGTTAGAATCGAGTCATGATGTCATGGCGCATGCCTAGTAGGGAAGAAGTTAACTCAGTTGGCCAAATTCAACAGGCTTGCGGGTATAGGGGTGGCCATACGAAGGATTGGGTAGTATACTGTATACATGCGTCGAAATGCTACTACATAGTTGGAGCTAGGGAGTCCATGGCCCACCTTGACCCTAACCATGCTTCACCCCTGGCTTCTCCCAATTTTCTTTAGTTTCTACAGTGAGGTGTCATCTACCTGAGCAAGAAGATACTAGTGGCTTTATTTGTTTGGCCTGTAGCTAGCTATAATCGATGATTTTTGTTTATGTTTTTAATATCGTAGTGGACAGCGAAAATATCGACACGAACAATATAGACAATTTTAGACTCAAAACCATTTAAAAATCTATTTTAAAAAATCACTATGTTTATTTTGACTTTTAAAAAACCGAAAACCGAAGACTAAAATAAGGAGACCTTTACGTCCAACCAACCAGTTATGGGCTACGAGGATGCCAGGACAAGGAGGGTAGATTCATAGAGGACCTCACGCATCAGTGGTGCTACACGAATCATTATTTGACACGTGTCTACATACGAAATATACTCGTTGACCCTTATCTTTTTCCAATCTTTCTAGGATCTCATTTGCAACTCGTGAGATGATTGTATTTGATTTTTATTTTTATTTTTGAGAGGAATGTACTCAACTTTTGTAGTGTTCTTTAGATAGGTTTGAACGGGTTGAATATGAGTAGAATAATGGTCTATTTATATTTATATTTATATTTTTAATATGAATACAAATTCGAATATACTCGAATATGAATATAAATCAAATATTATAACGAATATGAATCGAATACCTACTTAATTCGATCGGATGCGAATATCTTATGGCACAATAAAGTTTAGCAAATTGTACTGGTTTTATAGTAATATTTATGCCCATTTTCCTCTAGTTTAGCTCGTAATCATTTATCGTTTGTGCTATTTTACCATAAATTCTAACTAATTATAGATATATTGCAAATAAATTGGTTATAAACATATCGAATGGGCTAAAAAGAGCATGCAAAAAAGCTTTATTAGGGTTTTGTGCCAAAATGAAAAACATGAAATACCAAATTAGAGTCCACCGTGGTGACGGGCTTGTCGAGAGGATTGAAATGCATGTATAATATGCCTATTTTGAAAGTCAAATGTAAAATATACATATTAACTAGCTGCTACTAATATGTATGCCGAATCCGGATATTATCCGTATTCATATCAATTTGACACATATTTTACATATCATATTCATATACATATTCGACACAAAATTTCGGATACTATCTGTAGTCGGATTTGTTTTACAATATAGATGCATGTTTCTTACCATATTTCCTACTATCTAAATACGGATGACAGATAAAATGGATAATCCGATCCGTGTTTCTAGATGAATCCAGCGTTTGGACCCTCTAGGGGCCCATATGCTTTCAAAACATCTTAAACTTGTCAGGCTGGGTCGGTTCACTCCAGTAGGCAGTAAAACTTGGTAAGCTAGCCTAGGCCTAGCAGGGCATTGCTCATCATGGGGCCCAGATTCCAAGAACGTATGGCCCAAAACTTGGGATGGGGCTGGCCTCAATTGGCAGAAGACTACCTAGCACTAGCAATAACGGTCTCCCTCGTTTTATTAGCTTCTTGCAATCGCTGATCCGATAGTACAACTGTACAACTTGGTTTACTGGGAGTCATGATTGCTGGTCAAGTTATACCCAACACTTGTCGTCCATATACGTAACCTTTATCAGTTATGAATGTAACAAAAAACAAAGAACATGTGGGTATTTATATCGTCCGCTTTGATGCAATATTATTAGAAAATATGTGCAATAGTTTTAATTAATATATGCAACAAAAAATATATGGTACAGAAGTCGATATTGCATACATAAAATAAAAATTATTACAAAAACACAAACAAAAAGTGTTATAAATATAATAAAAAAATGTTGCAGCCGAGCGTCCGAAAACAGACGTCCCGATTCCTAGTAACGCCCTATTAGTAAGGGTTTCCTATTAGCTAGTGGACAATAAGCAACTGGGAGCGCCAAGGAGTAGTTTCGAGGTGGTATTGGGCAATTTGGCTGATCCTATTGCCGAGCTGTTCCCTAGGCTGCATACACCCAGCACTTCCGCGCGCAGCAGTCGATTATTACTTTGAGAGACGAGAGAGAAGCCATCGAGATACGTAACAAGTGAACAAGTTCAATTGGAATATATAGGAAGATCTAGAGAACTGCTTGATCTTTCTTCCCCCTCCTTCAGCGAACACTGTGTCGGCACGCAGTAACATGATTTGCATTACTAAAATGTAACAATTGTCTGGTTAGCATCCAGATATTTTTCTTTAAACAATCATTCAAACCTATGACATTTAATTAAGATCTAAAGGTCCTTATTCTTTCTTCCTTTCCTATATAACCCATTTACCACATAACTTTGTCCCTCCACCCTGCCACCTCCCACCCTGCGCCCCCGATCCCACGGCTCCTTCCCCTCCGTCACCTCGCACGCTCCCTCGTCGCCGCCCCCTCCGCACCGCCTTCCACCCTACGCCACTCCCTTCTACAGCCTCCTCCTCCTTTCTCGCCAGAGCAGCTTCACGCGTCTTCCACCGCCACCCCTCGCCCCTTCCTCCACCACCTGCGACCGACGATGCCCCCGCCGTCTCGCCGCTCCGCCCCTACCCCTCCCTGTCATGCCAATCCCGCCCAACCTAATGCTAGTACCTTTCGCTACCCACCACCCTCTGACACCGCCCACCACTCTCCTACCCCCATCGCCCCTACCGCCCCTCGGCCTCTCTCTATGACTAGGGGAACGGTGAACCTGTCATCGCGGTGTGGGATTCTTCCCTCAAGCTCGCCAGCGAGGAGGAAGAAGGGGTCGCTAGAGAAGAAGGTAGAGGGGGCGGCGCATAAATCTTCGTGCACATCCAAAGTTTAAAATTTTGGATGATTTTTTGAAAGAAAACATCCGGATGATATTTATTAAAATCTACGTAACAATGCAACTCTTCTTAAATCTTAATATGAGGCGTATTGATCGAGTTGGCAGATTAGTGTGTACATGCTTTTCTTCGAATCATAAAAATTGCACAAGTACTTCTCGTTCAGATATTTAAGCCTGCCTATTGTTTTTGAAGGTGAGTTAAGCGTGCCTATTGGGAGTTGACTATGAGATTTTGAAGGGAGAAATCCGCGTTCCAAATGGAAACTAATTTAATCTTCGTTAGACACGGCACACCACACAATCACTCGCTCTGCTGTATCAACAGTGCCATTATCACTCACTGAACTATGACCTTCCGTCGTGCACATCTGCCTTTTCCCCCTTTTGTTCAAATGAATTGCAGAGCAATGCAAACATGGCTGGCCGCATCCCACCTCTTTGGGGCATCAGTCTCATGATCCATCTCACCCAGTGGTGGATCCAGGACTAAAATATAGCTAGGGCAGACTCGGAAGCCTGAAGTGAGTTACAGAAACTGGAAGCTTTAGCAACATGAGACAGGCCATCTGCACTATATTTTCAGATAGATCAGTGACTTGAAAGAGAGACCAAAGAATCAAACTTAGAAGAAGTTAACAAGGAAAAATTCCAGCACTAGGTACATAATTCTGTATTTTATAGACCAGATACAGTAGAAACTAGATAGTCTAGATAGCTAGGAATGCATCTTGCCTGGATTTCTTGATTTTCCTTTACATCCTCTGCAGCCTGTAGCTTGTTGTATCTATCTCTGAAAGATTCCTGAAATCCTCTTGGGTGATCTTGGAAGGTTTCGACAGATAATTACAGACTTAGTGAGGGATTCAATTAAGTAAGTGTGCATGACCTCTCTTTTGATCTTCACCATTGAATCTCATATTATTTATAGATGGAACAGCTTGGTTTTAGCAAAAAGATTAGTAGTATTTACTTAATACACCAGAGTGCAGTGTGAGCATAGGCTTACAATGTGTTCTTGTTTGCCCTATGTTTACCTTGTCATAGTTCACAGAACAGGGACACATTTTTACGCAAGTCCACTTGCGGGAGCACTCAAATCTTGCAACAGAAGTAAAAGTTGAACCAGCAGTAAATGATATACAAGAAAATATTTCTTTGTTTTCTTTGTTTGCTTCAGAATGATATATGTATGTGTTAATCTTGTGCCTCAGAATGATATACGCAGGGATACATTTTTATGCAAGAGAAGTGTGGCTTTGCCTCAGAATGATAGTGTGTTTGCCTTCCGAGCACACACTCAAAGTCGACCGGCACAGTGTAGAACGCGACCCTACCTAGTTTTTAACATGCATACAGAGAAATCTTGACAAGTGATGGGAGCATTTCATCGTCAGAATTCAGAAGTGATACAGATGAAAGCAGCTCCAGGATGATATTCTGAACTCTATTCTGAACCCTACCTGCTACTCTGCTCTGGTGAATGGAGTGGACCGAGGAGGAGCCGAGCCGAGGACGGGGAGGTGGGGTCCGGCCGGCGACGGAGCTCGGGCGGCCGCCGGGCTTTCCCGAAGGGTGGGTCGGCCCCTGATCTCACCATATACTGGCAACAAGCGCAACAATCTCGCTCACACTTTTGCTGGAATATGGACATGTTTGATACGGCTACGGTTTATGGGTTTTGGCTGAAATTTTTGAATTTTAGTTGTTTATGACAGAGATTATGGAGAGAGATACTCACTTGTGATTTTAGTTGATACAGATGTTAGACTTTTAACGTGTACTACAATTAACTTGTAGATCTCGTCTTGAGAAAATACTCCGTTTGAAAATTAGGTACTATAGTAAAAACCAAAAATCACTATTAGAAGTCATAAAGAACAGGCCCATGCTCAGTAACTAGCTTTTCTTAATAACTTGAGCTTTCGGGGTAACTAGCTTTTCTTAATAACTTGATCTTTCGGACTAACTGGAAGCTTTTCCGCATCCTTGGAATAGCTTCTGTTCCGTGTGCAACTGATGCAAGTCTCGTATCATTCACAGCCATACTGTCATCACTTTTAAGTGATGTTATGCTAACTTGCACTATGCTACTTCTTACGTATATCGAATGTTTTCCCTGTGGAAAAAAGCGGCCCCGAAGAAGAAAAAAAAGGTAAACCCAATAATCCATTCAGCATATGAATGCTTTTTTAGGCCGGCGAAGAACTTTGCATAGCAACAAATTCAACACCCTCATAGGCCTAATGAACTGACACGTATCATTTGAAAGGCATTTTATTTATATGCTTCAAAATACGACATGAGAATGATCCATTGTAAAAGGAATGTTTATTCAGATCAATTGGTAAATTTACGGTGAAATTTGGCTAGATGCAGCCCCCATTGAGATGTTCGTACATCCATGGCAATTTGACCATTATCTTCTTGACTGCTCAGGTACACTTGTGAAGGAACCCTTGCTTATGATGCTGGACTGACAGCTAGACAATGATATTGCTTGTTTTGCCCTCAATGTTCCATGGCCATATCTCTACACTGAAAAATATGATGCATGGCCATACTGTTTAGCTGTCAATTAGTCGTCTCAAGTAAAATTTTTAAAAACAAATGAGATTGTCTAAGTTTGTAGCATTTCTTGTGGAGCTGGCGAAGTGATAGGACAGTCAAAGGACTAGCACTTCAGCAACGGAAAGAATGTTTATCTTGCGAAAGATTGAGCTCACTTCTTGTAGTTTCCCAAGATTGCCCACATCCAGTGTATTTGGGGATCTTATTTTGATCTGGTTGATCTACTGTTCAGTTCCATCATTGCTGTGACTTGCTCTTGGTAGCTTCATCTGGACTTATGATTGGTTACTATTTTCCGAAGATCGAGGGGTTGGGATTTGGGAACATGGAAATATTTCTTTCTAGTTAACAAAGCAAGGAACCTTGCAGCTTTACTTGATGACAACGATCGATAACGGTCCATGCTATGAATAAATCTTACGATGCTTTAAAGGTTTTCTCGACGTGCAAATTTAGCATATCAGAACTGTATAGAACGAAATTCAAATGTGTGGATTCACTACTAGGATCTTTAAAGTCCCAGAGTGTCAAACACGCGGCAACTACTAGGATCTTTAAAGTCCCAGAGTGTCAAAACACGCGGCAACACCCCGAAAACACTCGGGAAGGGAAATCCCGGGAGGCACACTAGGGAAATATCTTCGACACTCGGGAGCTTTTCAGATACTGGTAGTGATTTACTTACCTTTGTAAGAGCAAATTCATTCAAATTCATTGAAACCACTTCCAAAATTAAAACTTATCCCTGCCTTTCTTTGAGAGAGGTACATCTGGTTAACATTTCTTTTTATTTTACCAAACTGCAGTCTAAGTTTGTTTTATGTGAACTTACATAACTTGATTCTACTTTTTTGAAAAATAAATTGATCACGTGCAAATAAACTGAATCATGAAATTTGCTATATGTACAGAAACCTATTATTTAAGAAACTTAATCACCTGCTAAAAACATTAGTCACCATATATATGTATTTACCAATTAGCACCAGAACGTTCGGCAGTGCTAAAGTTTTAGATTTGGGCATGAACACATCAGTTTGAAAAGGACCTTTACACCCTTTTGTTTATCTTAATATTTATCACCTTTTGAAAGGGAATTTTATATGTTTGTTGAATATAAGGAACTAATCCGTCCAGTATGTATAATAAAATTATGAGCAATGCTTCTATATTTTTCTTTATAACAAGGGTAGCACTAATCTTAAAACAAATAAAGAGGTAAGTAACATCTATCCACTATTTATCATATTTTAAAAATTATATAAATCACTACTGATAAAAGCATAGAAGCACCTCATTAAAATTACAAAGCTAAACAGTACCATCTGTTGTGTTCTCTAGAAACAAACAAGAATATACCCTCCCCCTCACAATTTTATGCACAGAACAAGGAGCTATAAAATCAAGGAAAAATAGCATATGTTAGTAGTGGTGGACTTAGTATTTCTATAATGGGTATTCATAGTTGACAAATAAAATGTAAAAGCCCACAATAGCAAAAAAAAGTATAAAATGTTTTGTACTAGATATTCTGTAAATAATTTGAAAAAATAAAAAAATAATTTAGAGAAATTATGAAATAACTTAAGATAAAACTATGTTCATGCAGTCTAATGTGCGCATGGCCCTGCGTGCACCAGTGTACGACGACGTGTAGTCATTGCCTACTGCCTCATCGACCTGGCTACCGCCGCCACACGCTTCCTCCCCGGCTCTCAGGTGACAGTTGTGCGCCGGTGCTACCGAGTTTGGCAATTTTTGTCTGGATTAGTGGAGCCTAAGAGAGACACAAAAGAGAGAGGGGAGAGGGAGGGGATATGTTAGGATTTGAGGGGTCTACGGATGGGCCAATGTGTTAGTCTGATGAGGAGGCAGATGGGTTATTAGGCCACACTATTTTAGGTGAATTGGAGAGGGGAGGTGTGAGAGTGGATTGAAATCAACTGGGGGGAGGTGTGGGAGTGGGTCAATATCAATTGTGGGTACATATATAAAATATCTTATCTAATTATCAGTATATATGTGTAATATACTTACTAAATATTGGGTATTACACAAAAAAATTTCGGTATTGAGATGAATACCCTTGAACTACATTGGATCTGCTCATGTATATGTTAGACCTTATACACCCTGCTTGCTCCTTTTGCTCCAAATTTAAAATAGAATTAACTAGGGACAAGGAGAAAAATTACAGTAACTACAATTTTCTCTCTTTTGCGAAAAGCAATAACTACATTTTGATTTCTTCATTCATGATCATGCTATACGAACGACTATTTTAAAATAGGCAAACACTATAAAACGGTGGTTGTACTATATAAGGTATGGAAAGGGTCCTCTATAACTAATTTTATGTTTAAACACATTCCAACAAAAACATTGCAATCCAAAGAAATGTCTTTTGGACAGTGAAATATAGGATGAAGATTATAGTCAATTGAATACAACATCTCAATTTATACATGAAAGGGCTTGATCGCTGGCTTACAGTAGAATACAACAGTTGATTTCCTATATTCCTACACAAGGTTTGTTAGTGTATGCCCTACAGGTCATCATAGAGATGATTGAATCACTTTTATGTTTATAATATTTTGAATAATATGTTATTTTATCTCTTGAATAAATATCTTTCGTATTAATCAACAAGTATATGACTTGTTCGTGAAACTTTTTATTCATGTTTTGATGCTATTCTAAATTATCACTGATCGTATATCATCCCGTGAGACAATTATGATTTTTAGATCAACACATGTATTATATTGATTGATGATCATGTTTTGTTGATCATGATACGGGATATCAAATTAATAATGATGGCACTTGAATCGCCATAGTTTTCTACATGTGTAATAATTTACTTAGTAGTTGCCAAATACTACTCCGTAACGGGATGGTCATAAATGTGGCTTTGGGGTTTACTATAAAACATACAAAGAAATATGAGCGATCAAGATAAAATTTACCCCTTTTATATAATAAAAGAGATATCTCAGGCCCCTTGATGTGGTTAGATTAAGCAAATACATGGTCATGCCGAATGTGGTTGAGGAGTCATCTGTAACTGAGTAATCAACTACAGGTTCGAATGAAACACCAAGATACCATAGGATGGCACGATTCTCACCATAAGTTCGATTTAGTATCGTGAGGCAAAGGGATTGGATCTCTGATATGATCTTTATGCATATTTAGAAGTCGCTATATTCTGCTAGGGACCAATGTTGGACTCTGAGGGCAATTGGGTAATTTCCCAATTTGATGAAAAGGAAAAAATAGAAGAGGGAGAAGTGGTCCCCCTATCGTTGGGACAAAGGAGCAGGAGATAAGGTCTTTCGGCCGTTTCTCTCCATGAGCTTGAGGAGCTCGGCTTGACTGCTTCTTTGGTGACTGGATCATGCGGCGTTGATGGCGGCGCCGGATGCACCACCGGCCCGAGTGCCTCGACGTCACCGATGGCTGTAGCCCGCCGTCGGCCTCCTCGCTCGCCTATATAAGATGGCTTTCCTCTCCGCTTTGAGTCGCCCGAAAAAGTGAGTTCCCCATTTCACGATCCCCTCCTCCTCTCGATTATGTTCCGATTTGGGTCTTGATGCTGCGGTGCTGTGGTGTTCTTCACCAGCACCGGTGGCAGTGACCTAGATTTGATTTCTTTGGCATATCCCGTGCGGTTCCTTTGTGCTCTATCTCTGTGATTTGGGGATTTTTCCCTAGAAATCCAAATTCGGTCCGCTCTGAATCACGTTGCGGAAGAGGAGTTTAGTTGCTTGTTCACGGGTGCTCTTGGACGAAGTGCTTGTCAGTCTTATGCGGCATCCACCCGACCATCGTCTTCATACTCTGGCAACCTGGGGTTTGAGGAGTGGCATTGTATCTCTATCTACATGGTCTCCTTGCGTGGCATAGTGAGGCACTTGGTTTTTGGGACATGATGCGACATATTTGGTCTTGATCATACTATTTATGCTTTCATGTTCGGCGGTGCTATTTGCCTTGCCTTGTTTAGTTTCTAATTTCGCAAAGATGCACAAGCGGGAGCGAGCTCCGTTAGAGTTTAGCCGGCCGAACGGGTTGGAGACCCGTTAGCCAAGGGCTATAAATAGAGGTGAGGGGCTGCATACCCTCGGGCATTCCAAGGAATTGAGAGAGAGATAGGGTTTGCTAAAGTCAAAAGAACCTTTGGAGAGGTTGTTTTGCTTTAGGCTTTAGTTGTTGAGGGTTGTTGTGGGTAGCAGGGGTTGTCTCCCACGTCCTCCCTTCTCTCTGTGTATGCCTCCCAAGAACTAGTGAGAGTTCTTGGTGATTTTGAGGATTGAGAGAGTGAAGAAGAGTTGAGAGTCTTGTAATTTTTCTTCTTGTTTGGATGTACATGTGTCGGGACTCGTTGTACTCTTCTTTTCATATGAAATGAAAATCTGAAGCTTTTATCTAATATCCTGTTTTGCTCATCGTTACCCTCTGTGCTTGACTTCTTACATTTTCGATTTCTTACTAGTTCTTGCACTTGAGGTGTAAAGTGGGTTGCTCTTTGTCTCTCTGTTTTCTGTTCATCCTCTAGGGTTTTGCTTCAAATCTTGTTTCCTTCTTAAGGTAGCTCAGATCTTCGCCTGCAGAGTCCTTTGGCTATTGCTAACATTTTCTCAAAGTCTTTTGGCCAAAGGATCAAAAAAATTGTTGGGATCTTGATTTAGAGGATGTTCTTTGTATTTTTCAGTTCTTGTGTTCCTCTGAAGTTTTACTACATGAGAAGGCAAAGAAATCTTGGTATTTTCTCTCAGTGATAGAATTCTAGTTATGATGTTAATTTCCATAACAGAAAGTAACTAGAATCTTAAGCACTCAGATTTCATTCGTAGCTCTCGTGTTTTAGCTTCATTGTTGTTCTTCTCTTGTTCCTTTCGGACCGATTCGATTTTATGATCTATTTCATGTATCTGTGAGTTATCACTGATTGAAAATTGCAAAGTATTGTTGGTGGGTTAATTGCTCAATGATGACATGACTTTAAAACTTAGTTTATATATGATTTTGAGTATAGATTAGTCTTGAGCTTTCGGCTGGCTTGCTATTTGATATGCTCCGATCATTGATGTTGTTATTTACATTGCTTGCTGCTCACTATGTAGTCTAAGTTCTATGCTCTTTGATCCTTTTCGGCCACTATAGTTGACATCTGATCATTTTCATGCTATTATAATCAATGTTGTTCATCTCATTTGAATGTCAGATTAATTATTGTTCTCTTATACACTGTACAGCAAGCCATTTTCATGATCTGTTAGTGTCTTTCAATAGCAAAGTTTATTTTGAGCTCAAGAACTAATCTATAAGCTGTCATATATAATTAAGATTGTATTTTGTCATGGCGGAGATAGCTAAGAGTGAATCTTGTATAACTAGACTTCTGAGAGCAATATATAACATTCCAAATCTTAGCAATGTGCTGATTTTAGACATTTACATGATATATATGTTGGGCATACGCTTCTTCTTGAATGACTTAAAAGGTTTATATGTGTGTGTGTTGATTAAGTCATTTTATGCCTTTGGTTTCATGCTTTTGTCATTCTTAAATATGCTGGAATTAATTCTGCATTTATGCTAAAACTGCATTATTTACAACAACTAGTACCAACTTATGGACCGGAAAGGAGTTTCTAGGCTATGACCGAATATATATGAACCTACAGGGTCAAACATTTAGCGGGTTAAAACATATTGGTTTAGATTGGATCCGTTACTAATGGGCCAAATGGACTTCATACCTTGTTGGGCCCCTAACATAAGGTTCCACTGATGGGCTATATTAAGAGGGGCATGGGGTTATGGGAGGCATCACATATATACCCGTTGAAGCCCTAGCCGCTGCATGCTGGTGATAACACACCGGTACGCAGCGTACCTCCCTAGACGTGTTGACTTCGGTAGAGACGCTGCTGCCACTACAATACTGATCAGGACTATCATGAGGAGAAGACAGGTGGCTCGTGGTGATCAATTACCGCTTGAGGATGATCGGCTTCCGAGGATCTCCTTCCAAGGACATTGGAGATCGACTGCTTCTACTATACCGGCGCTCGCTACATTGAACCGGACTACTTCAATTCTTGTTCTATTGCACTACGCGCCTAGTGATAATGATCCATAATGTCTTACGTACTCATATGACTTTTTAGTTTACGCGGTAGAGTTTTTAATTTTTGTTAATATAGTCTACATGTATCCCAACGAGGTTAATTGGTCAAATCAGTTGATGCATGAATGAGCACCGACTCAGTTAAAACGGTAAGCTCGAAAGTTTCAGGAAGAGCTCTATTCTACGCATCATCAGAGTAGGCTTCCTGGAAGTTTCATCCGTCCTTATCGAGATTATAACCCCTTTTCTTGGAGGTACTAAACAACCTGCATTCATGTATCTACCCTAACTTTGTTGCATGCATGGATGGCCAGCTGTCCAATCTATCTTGTCCTGCATGGATGCTTTTACCACTGTAACTCGATCTCTGAAGTGGTTTATACGATCTGTTGATCATAATTTTTGCTATCTCCTAAGCAACTGGCCAATAGAATAAGAGCATATATGATAAGTTATACTGTCAGGGGGGTGCCTCCTAGTCCATAAGCAGGTTCTTGCATGTGTGGGTATGATGGACTTGTGAGATGATATCTTGTATTACCTATCTCTCCCTACTCTATATAAAGACCCCAATATCTTTCTTTCCCACAGTTAGGGCTAGGCCTTCACAAGTACACATCCTTACACCAAACTCTGTATCGAAAAGGACACAGCTAGCTTGGCCTCGACGTCCTCACACAAAGCTTTTTTGGTGTCAACTATCAAGCCATGAAGGTTAGGAGTCAGGTGAAGCAGATGGGGAGGCTGAACAAAGCTCTCAAGGAGAAGAGAGCCAAGCTCTACATCATCCGCCGCTGCGTCGTCATGCTGCTCCGTTGGAGTGATTGATCGATCTGTCATGCGAGTCATGACAGGTCGATCAATCTTTGTTTCAATCAATCGGTTCCCTTCTGTTTTGGATCTTTTTTGCCCATGCCAATTCGGCGAGGCTTCAGATTCCAGCGGCGTGGCTGCTATGTACATGGATGCGCTTGTTCGTGCATGTGCGTACGGCTCCTATGCTTGCATTTTAGGAGGGTCGATTGATTGATCTTTTCCTTACCATTTGTTTTTTTACCTTGCCACTTTGTAAGAGGCAACGGTGTGAGAAGGTACTCAAGTCTTGAGGTTGATGTTTCCATTCTCTTCGACAAATGGAGAAGGTTGATATAAATACCACTGCATGCATATCATTGCTGGGACTCCAGTTGGCCTGAAGTGACGATGCCGATCGATCACATGATTCCGATGGAGATAAGAAGGTTAAGAAGACTACATGGCGTTCATCTCATTCTCATACATGATTCTGATGAGCTGTTGCTGTTTTTTGTGTGTGTTGCAAGCAGGGACTGGTTTAAACTTTGTTTACGGACATGCTCTTAGTCCTTTTGCTGTTGCGCTGAAGGTGCTATCTTGCAATTCAGTTGTACTAAAGTGATCGTGAATGTTAGTTAAATTACAGTTCGACAATAAAATGTTATTGGACTGGGGCTTTGTCCTTAAGTCTAAAAACAGAGGTTGTTATAAAAATATTTCTTAGCAATACTTTTCTGGTACTCTTCTCCCGCTAATGTATAAGTTTAATTTCCATTGGACATTAATTAACGTATGAAAAGCCACGATATATACTATATAGTGAATTAACAAGTCGGTGTAGCCAGTACAACTATATAGTGAATTATACAATATTACAATATATACTAAAATCTTGCTGATTTGACGTGTACATGGCAGCAGGAATGTGAGAGCCTCCAGTTCTTGTACAGGGTTTGTGGATAGATCAACAAGAGCTAGGGTGAAAAAATCCCTCTGTAAGAAAAGTACCTTTCTTCGTGTTGCTCAAGCTAATATAGCTTTTATGACATTATGACTGACATTATTAAGTACTTCAGTCTCGTAAAATCCATATGTTCCAAATAAGGTCTCTTCCATAGTGTTATGGTTTTTGACATTACAGAGTTGAGATTAAAGGTCTGTTTGGTTGGGCACCTCGACTTGGCACGGAGCGGAGGGAAGAAACGCGCTAATCTCACCGTCAAATCGAGCGAAACAGCTCCACCGTCGTGTGCCCTCCTTTTCGCCTGACATCCTCCTCTCCAGATCTCTCTCTTGTTCCCCATCCACTCTAAAAATCCTCATCTTTACCAGATCTATATCCCCTCATCCACCCTATCCAAATCCCCTTCTCACTCTCCTCCAAATCCCCTCCAGATCTGTCTTATTCTCCATCACCATGCCTGGTTAGTGCTTAGCCACTACTACAGAAAACCATATTAAAGACGGTTGAGAAACGTTATCACCTACAGTTTTGTGAACCGTCTGAAATTATAGATCAATAATGATACGAGGTCATCACAAACAGCTTTCGAACTGCCTGTGACGTAAATATCACAGACGTTTTTTAGTAACATTTTTTGATATTTAGATGGGCCAAAGGAAGCAATTATATGTAGTACAATAACCCACATGCTTGTATCATATGCGGTTATGATGTCCTCCTGTAATGCTATGCTTGTAGTTGAGCCTGTTGAATGATCCCGATGGCTTGCATCACTATCTATTTTCAGTTAAGTGCATTGGCTGCTTTAGGGTGATTATTATTTTGTGAAGGATAATTATCAATTAATGCATCATTACACATGTTGAACTAGTAGAGCGGCCCTACTGACCTATGAGCTTGGTATCCTCACCACTTCATACATCGAGGTGATTGTAACCAAGTTTGGCCACAAACCAAGCAGTTGCCATTCATTTTTGATTTCAAGGCAGATCCGCTCCGTGAAAGTAACCTAGGCAGATCCGCTCACACGTGTCTCTGATTTCAAGGTGTACATAAACCGAGACCGTTAAGAGTAAATTGCATGGGGTACATCGTTTCGTACTTATTCGTGTTGTAAACCGTAGCTTCTGGATGTACCTTTTTTTTTAGAAAAAAGCATCTAAATGATCCATTTCTAATTTTCTCGCGGAGACCCCTATGGTTTCTATTATTTGTCTTTGTCACAACAGAAAATTCGTCATATATTTATAGACAAAACTATTTAAAAAAATACCTTACAAACTTAAACAGAAGGAGTATAGCGCAAGAAAAAGATTACTCCAGTTTATTTACTACTTAACGGAAAAAACAATCGTATTTCCTCCCATGAATGCATGTCCGGAGAAGGGCATGTGTACACATAGCAGTCACAAGGAAAACAAACCTCTCCACCACAAGAGATGTTTTGCCTGTGAGGCACGTGTGCATGCTCCCTCGTGCGCGCGTATGGCGCCGCGTGTACGCTCGTGATGTTCTGTCCGCTTGTGGCCTCGAGTTTACCTCCGCGTCGTGTTTGCTTTCACTAGCAAGTGCAGGGACCTCGTGATCCGCTGAAATGGCGCCGTTCCAGCAGACAAGGTCCGTGTATTCCGCCGATTAAGTACATACATAGTATTCTTTCCTGTTATCTTTGACTACATACATAGTATTCTTTCCTGTTATCTTTGACTACTGCAGCTGGTTCAGCACACAACCATTAGACATTCTTCTGGATTTCACTCATGGATAGGCACATCACTTGTGGGCTTTTGTAATGGAAGGAAATACCGAATTCTTCCAGACTCCCATTGTGTTCTTCGTTTGTCGACAAAATGTTGAGGTGCCTACCTTCCATCATCTACACATCTATTGGACATGGCTAGAGAATGCTATACGGTTCCAATGGTATAGGAGTTTCAATGAGCTTCAGATTTTGGGTCCTAAGTTTCCACAAGTTCAAGCCAAAGGTTTCAAAATGAGTTTTGAAAATAAAACTTGGTTTCAAAGGATGAGTTTCAGATATCAAAATTTTGAATGAGTTTCTAAGAAGTGCCAAATTTTGAAAAGACGAGTTTCAAGCAAGTGTCACTGAGTTTAATATATTGGAGTGAGTTTCAAGCAAGTTTCACTCAAGGTTCAAAATTTCGAGTGAGTTTCAAGTAAGTTTTAGAAGAGTTTCAAAACTTTGACTAAGTTTCAAGTAAGTTTTAGACAAGTCTCGCCTAATAGTTCATCACCATAGCGCTGCATGCTCGGGTGCGCCATCGCCACACCTACTCAGGCTTACTACCGGCAAGGTTGTTAAAATCACGATCTAGTCGTAGAAGCGTACAATCCTGCCACACCAAGACAACTCAAATCGTATCCTAAGTTGTACATGGTAGAATCGTGACCCTAGTCATAGAATCATGTAAAATCATGATAGAATCATGGTAGAATCATATAGAATCATGTATCATCTTAGATTATAAAAGACTTAGGTGTTTGATTATGTCTTATTCCTCAATTCAAGGTGTATGATGAGAACTAAGAAGTTAATAGCTTAGACAATAGGATTCGGAAATTTGGAATAATAAAAATTAATTTGATTATTTATATTATTTTTTATTTTATGTAAGATGGCAAGGTAATAGCAAGCTTGATCAAAATCGTGATTCTATTCATGAATAAAATAGATATTTATTGATCAAATTAGATGCCAAATAACCAAATAAACACCATCACTCTTGGAATACGATAAATTGAAAAAATGTGTTTTGTAGAATTAGATAGGATTTTAGATTCTACGTTTCAATCTAGAATATGATCCTACCAAAATATCTCCTGTCTGATTTAGAATCAAGACAACCTTAGTTGCCGCTCAGACTCCCATGCCCATACACCTGCTCGAGCCCCGTAGCACCACCATCACGAGCATCACTGTTTGTCCCACGCACATCATCGTTGGTCCCACATGCCACCTCCGTAGGACCCACCTTTCCGCTCGCTCGTGCATGTTGGTTGTGCTCCTCAATGCGGGGTGTGCATGCCTATATGTGCTGCCACCGTCTCACTTACTAGTCCATGCTCTGATAGAGTTAATCTAGTTGTCTTCAGGTCTACGACCACGTTCGAGTACTGTAATGGTCGTAAGTCGTAAAAGTTCTATAGAGGTCGTAAGTCATAAAAGTTCCATAGCGGTCGTAAGTCATAAGGGGTCCAGAGTCAGAGTCCGTTTAGGATTCAGAGTGGTCGTAAAATGGAAAGTCGGGATGTTTACGTGTCAGACTCTCAGCGTTGTATGCCACGTTGGTTTCAAAGTCTTATATGTTTCTTCTCTACATAAGAAAGAAGAAAAGGATGCAGGCACATCGCATTGCATCATGTCGTAAAAGAAAAGAAATCAATCAATGTTTACTCGTGTTCGTGTGTGTGATCTTGAAAGTTAACGTTTATCGCTCGTCTAGACCCTAGGCGAATTTCCCCATCATTTGGTATCAGAGCCTAGGCGTCTAACATCTCCTTAGATCTCATGGTTGCAATGGTCAAAACCAATGTGTGAGAGGAGGAATGTTGGGTTTAATCCCATATGGGTGGTGGGAAAGAAAGAAGCACAACTTATAAGTGTGAGGGAGAATCCACCCATTGGACTAGTCTTTTGGGGGGAGAAGGTCTAATACCACTTATAAGGTTATTACTTAAGGGCTTGTATAAGTGTAGCCCATGGGCTTTGGTGACCAGCCCACTTGGTCCTGTGGCTTGGGTAGTGAAACCCGGTTGGACCCCAAGGGGGTCCGATATGATAATTGGTATCAGAGCCTAAGGGGACGAAGCGATGGCTGGCAACACTGGTGATCTATCGAAGTCAGGAGTGCTCGTCAAGACCACGGGCAACGAGCTCAATCCATCGAAGATATGCATGCTCGTCAAGCCGACGACAAGAAGTGCCTTGATCTCAATCCAATACCCGATGCTGAGCGAAATGAATTACATCATATAGGTCGTCAAGATGAAGTTAATTTTGTGTTCGCTAGGGGTATGACGACGGTCGAAGATGGAGACGATGACAGCAACAAGGATCAAGACACGATGGTGGCCATCTCACAAGCAATGCCAGACAACATGATGATGTTGATCACCGAGAACGAGACGACGAAAGAAGCCTAGATCGCTCTCAGGGAGATGCAGGTAGGCGAAGATTGCGTCAAGAAGGCACATGCTCAAGTGCTCAAATAGTAACTGAGCAAGCTATAGATGGGAGACTTAGAGACGATCACCGAGTACTCTATGAAACTCACCACTCTAGTGGGTGAGATTTGTTCACTCGGCATGAAGATGGAAGAGAGCGACATTGTTGAAAAGCTGTTTAGCTCAGTTCTAGATCGAATCCTCCAAATTATCAGAATGATCAAACAGTTTGACGATGTTGAAGCAATGTTGATCTCGGAGGTGATCGGGCGCCTCAGAACTTTTGAGGAAGGACTCAAGGGTCGACGGGACGGAGAAGAGAAGTTGCTCTTTACCAAAAATAAGTGGAGTGGGAAGAGAAGAGCACAAAGACTAAGAAGAATGAGGTCTCGAGCAGTGCTCAGAGAGGAGGTCGTAACAGAAGAGGTCGGGGACACGACCATGGACAAGGCGGTGGCCGAGGAGATGGCAATCGCGTTGTCGATGAACGATTGCCGCTAGACTTTGACAAGACCAAGGTCAAGTGCATCAACTGCAACGAGTACGGACACTTTGCGAAAGAGTGTCCACAGCCAAAACGAAGAGCAAGGGCAAATCTTGTAGCGAAGCAGAACGACGATGACCCTTTGCTGCTGGTGATCGAAGTGTGTGAACTCATCCATACAATCCCAACACCTGAAAAAGAGGTATTCCTTTACGAATAAAAGGTGACACCAAAGCTTAGCAGTACCCAAAATAAGGCTTGGTACCTAGATACTGGTGCAAATAGCCATATGACCGGATGCATGTAGAAGTTTGCTAAGATTGATGTGAATCTATCTCGTAACCATCCCGTGAATCAGCCATAGTTAGTAGAAAATAAGAAAATAAATCATAAGTATATGTTCCTATCAACTACTAGCATTCGGAGGCTCAAAGTCGCTTACACTCAAACTCTTACCAAGCTCTAGCAAGTTCTTACCAATGCAAACAGGTGGTGCAACCGATGGTTGGTTCATGATAAACTTGACTCAAGTGATGAGTAAAGCGATTGCAAGGGACGGTTCAATATGATCTGCTCAGTTAGTATAAGGTGTAGCTTGGAAGGCTCGATATTTATCATTGGAGAACAATCAGTTAATTTCAGAAATTACACATAATTGAATTATAGTTCGTATCAAGCTTTTAGCCTGTGTTGCTGATCAGCCAAGGATGAAAGAAGGCTAAAATAAATGTATAGCAATGTATAGGAGTGGTAAACACAAGATAATTCAATTGAATGCAATCTGGAATTGAAAAACACAAGGATTGACTCAAAACTGAAAACTGAAGATTTATGTCCACTGGACAGCAAGTCGGTATTTTGGCCGTAACTTCTTTTTAGTGGCCTTTTTTTCAATGATTCTTTTTTCCCTTTTCTTGACGGCTTCTTATACAACTTTTGTTTTGAGGCCAAGTTCTGGAAACCGACTTAAAAAGTTGCACAAAAATCACAAGTGCCGACTATTGCAGATTCAATTCAGAAATTTGGTCACATTTCACCACATATATCTTTTAACTGCCTTTCTGGAATGAAGCCAAATGTTATGGACAGATGGAGAAGGAAGTTATCTATCTAATAGCACTTGTTTCACTTAAAAAGGATCTCGGAATTAAAAGTTATGGCATTTTTGGTGGCGGCTGCATAGAAAGGAAAAGATCAGCCGAATTGGAATTGGGGTTTGGGGTGGGGGAATTTTGTTTTGTTTGGATTTTTATAGGAACAAAGATATGCCCAGCAACTACACAATGCTAAAACGGACGCAAATTCAATTTAGCAAACCAAAACTAACAGATTGAAAGGCACAACGGGGTTTGGACAGTGGGAATTCACTTTTTTTGTGGGGCAATTTTTTCTGGACTATAGGAAATAAAAACCAATCTCGTAACTAGGGATAGAAGAAATTTCTACCGGTCAACTAAAGCTCTAATACCACCTGATGTGGCCATGGAGTCCTGATCTTTTGATGATTATGATAATTTCGATTGGATGATGATCAACTCTCACGATCCAGGCTACGAACGTAACATGTACGAATCAAACAATCGCTGAACTAATCACCAAGTCGTTATCAACCATGCCAAAGACTCGATTGACCTGACCACGAAGGTCTATTCCTGCATGCAACCGAAGAACATGCAACAACAAGATAACAAGCAATCTGAATTGTAAATATATAAATTGAGTTCAAAAATGTGGGATTTTGCAGAGGTTCTTTAGGGTTGGTCTAGTCGACACAAGCGAAGAACAAGATTTTACACAATAGAAAAACTAAGCAAATAAAATCCCATGAAACTAGAAGGGTGCGACCTCCTTAAATAGGGGAGGGAAAGCCGCGCAAAACTAAGAAATAAGGGGTGATACTATTTATGGTACTATTCATATGAACAATACGGTCGTGAATAGTATGGGCCAAGAGAGGGGCGCCTTCTCCTTGGGCCCAAGCATTACAAGGCCTAATTTGACCCAAACAGGTGATGTTGCACCTTCTTTTGATGATTACGGTGTGCACAGAAGAAATTTGGAGGTGAGGCTAGATCCGTTGGAAAGAGCACGAGAAAATATTTCCAACAAGTACTCGTGGACCTCAAACGGACTCCTTATATAAAAGTTATACACATTTTAAGTTAGGCCTGTTAGGCTGAATCCAAATTGATTTGGAGGTCGAATTGGATTCTAAAACGTATTCAACTTGAGCTCTTGCTTTACTTGGACCAAAAGTGACATGGTAACCTTGAGGAAGAGTTGGGAAAGATGTTGACTTGGTCTTGATATGCTGGTTGGCTTCCTTTTAGGTGGACCCCAAGCTCGAGCTCATAGTGTTGATGCAATCATCCTTGTATAGCTGCATAAATATACATTTTCATCATTAGGTAGCATCATATTCTCAATTATAATATGTTGAAGATGAAGAAATAAATTCATCTTTAGTTCAATTTTAATATTGGATGCTATGGCCATATGTGTTTATGGCATGGTCACATCAGGCACCACCCACGACCATAAATGGGGTCATGCTTGTGTTGGCCGGCGTGCAGGCTCGACCGAGCACAACAGATCCACACAGTCGGTGTCGTGCTCGGGCGAACCCAAGATGGCGGTCGCGGTCGGCACGGTTAAGCCTGGCCCAATGGCCACCTCTAGTAGTGACTTAGGGAAGTGATTTTGTGTGTGCAGAAGCTAAAGGAAAGAAGCCTCCCATGGCAGAGAAATTCCCTCACAAAAGTTCAACCGCGGCTTCGACCATGACGCTTCGACCATAGCACTTCGACTACGGCACTTCGACCACAGTTTCGACCACGACACTTCGACCAAGGCTTCGATCACGACGCTTCAACCACGACACTTTGAGCACAACACTTCGATCACGGCTTCGACCATGAAGCTTTGACCACGACACTTCAACCACGGTGCTTCGGCTACAACTAGAACAAAATAAATAAATTGGATGCCTCCAATTTCCCACTAATCAGACAATAAATTGGATATCAACCACAGACCGAGCTTGGCAAAACAAAACAAATAACTAATTACACGACAACTAAAAATAGAATCATCTGTGATTGCCACATATCATAGACTGTTTTTTGTAGTAGCCGTCTGTGATAGTAGGCTTTCACAGACGGTTCTTTACACAAACCGTATGTGATAGTAGGCTTTTAGTAGCCGTCTGTGATAGTAGGCTTTCACAGACGGTTCTTTACACAAACCGTATGTGATAGTAGGCTTTTATAGACGCTTCTTTATACAAACCGTCTGTGTTGTGACTTATCACAGATGGCTCACAAACTATCTGTGATAACTACCTATTATCACAGACCCATAAATTCAGACGGTTCAGAAAACCGCCTGTGAAGATGGTTTAGAACCGTCTGTGATGATGTTTTTGTAGTAGTTGTGATATAAATTCGGTCAAAATATTTGAATTCGAGTATATTTTTTCAAACGTATATGTTCCATTTGAATTGTTATAGATGGGTATGTACCCTAAAACCAAAATTTTCAAAACATATACCGAATTTAGGTTAACTTCGTGTATTTAAAATCATGGTGTCCTGACACAAAGGGGTGTGCATGTGTATATATATAAAATAATTGGGACACCATGGTGCCTGGGCATCATGATCTAATAAAAGGTATTTGCCTTAGGTATTGTGTGCAAAAAATTTGGAAATTTTTGGATGCTGAGTTCTTGTTTACTAATTAGTTCAAACAAGTTTGAAATAAAATTCAAACTAAAGTTGCCTTTTTTAGTATAGTTTGCTTCTAGGTATGTAATAAACAATCGTTGAAAAACTTTGAAGTCGAATATATTTTTCAAAGATATGTATTTTATTTGAATTATTGTAGATGTGTATATACCCTAAAATAAATTTTTTTGAGAAATATACCTAAATTTAAGTTGAATTTTTCTGCATTTGAAGTCATGGTGCGTGAGCACCATGGTGCTCTATTTCGATGTCTATGTGGGTGTATATATGTGGGTGTATATATATATACTCTCGTAAGCCAGATGCATATGCATGTATGTAACCGTCCTTTAACCAGTCACACAACTCCTCACAGTTCGCATTATCCATATGGTAGGATGAGATGGGAGTGGATTTGGTACGCTTAATTAAGAAGAGGAGAAGGTGTGGTTTTTGTTGAGGAACCGTCGCTGGCGACCAGTCCGATCGATTCCTCTGCTAATGCAAAACTAGATCAATCATAGAAGACAGAAAATAGTAGATAGAAACACAGAGAGGTAGAGAGAACTCCTGGTCTTTCTTTATTGCCTTTTTCTGATTTCGTATAAAAAATAGCCAATAGTGCTCCCTATTGATAGTCTAATGGTGAGGTGCCCACTATGGGCCAAGGCTTCAAGCCCAAACCCAGGTTTCCTAACACTCCTCCTTGGGCACTCATCCGACATGTTCATGTCTCGTCAAAACTCTATAAAACCCAGTGGAAAAAATTTGGAGAAAGAGTACATGATACATGTTATGCTGTGTTGCACGAATTGCCTCATTAAAAACTTTGGCCGAGAAACTTCAGGAAAACTCGTCAAGGGAAAAAGAGTACAATCCACCCAATTTCGTTCAATCTTTAGGACTTATTATTGGGTACTCGATCTTCTTGTCAAGATTTAATAACAGGCTTGAGAAAATTATCCCCTGAATTATGTACTTCTCTAAGTCTCATCATTCCAATTCCTCGTGCGCATGTTTCAAAGCTAGATGCAGGGAGTGATTTAGTGAATAAATCTGTAAGATTCTCACATGACTTAGTATGCAGTACCTTAATTTCATGCATCTTTGGTAATTCATGAGCATAGAAGAACTTGGTGTTGATATACTTTGTGAGATGACTCTTCACGTAGCCCGTCTGTACTTGTGCAACACAAGCTGTACTATCTTCATAGATAATTGTAGGAGCTTGCATAATATTCATCCCACATGACTGCTGGATGTGGTGAATCATTCGTTGGAGCCAAGCACATTCACTTGCTTCTTCGTACAGTGCTATAATTTCTGAGTGGTTCGTCGAAGTTGTTATAGCTCAGGGCAGTTACTGCCGGGGTCACTGGTTCCAATCCTCCAATGATGCGTGGTCCACGCCCATTCAAATGAATCTGGCCGTTAACTTACACCTTGTGCTTGTCTTGACTGAGAGCAAAGTCAAACTTGTATTAGTGTGCTAATCATACAATCTTTTGTAAATGGCAATCTTTCTCATTGTATTAGTGTCCTAATAATATAATCTTTCATAAATCCACTAAATCACAGTCACTTTTTTAGATCCTTGGATTTCAATTCAACTATTCAAATCTCTCCCCCTCTCTCCCATGTATTAAGCCATCCACCCTCTAACCCTAACCCCCTTCTTAATCCTCAGTCATCATCGGCGCCGCCCCTTCCCGTGCGCCGCCTCCCACCTCCTCATCGGAGTCGACGAGGCCCGTCGACTAGCTCCCCAATTAACCACCTCCTACGTCATCATTCTTCCTTCTCTCCGGAGATCTGCCCTTGCACCGCCTTTAGCCTCATGTCTACACGAGCCGCCCCCGTCCTCTTTCATCGTCTCCACCGCCTCCAATCCTCTTATTTTCTCATCATCCCCACTGACTGTCGCCGTATACCGTCCTCCTTTGCGCCAGCGATGCCACTGCCATCCTGACCTCACTCTAAGCCTAGAGGGCACCAGTGAACCCAAAACCTAAATGGATGAACCACATAACCTTCACCTATCAACGGCCGCCACCACCATTGACAGGCGCCACAGAGGGGGAAGAGGACCTTGCTGGGGCACAAATCTCCACGCCGATCTGAATGTGAGAGTCAATTGTGATTTTGCGTAATTTCATGCAACCGTGAAATAGCAAATCCGATAGTTAATTGACCCCCTCTATTCTGCACCGCCATCATTTCTTTTCATCTCAAAGCTTTAGCATGTGGAATATGGTCTTTGTTGTCCTGCAATAGAATAGTGTGTTTGTTAGCAATTGCCATTGGCCACCCATTATTTTTTGGCCACGCTCCGCCACAGACGCGACCGTACCCACCCGAGGCTAGCAGGCAGCAAGCTTGTACCTGCTGCACCCGGTAAGGTCGAGCAACGGATCGAAGAGGATGCATGCCGTTGCAACACGTAAAGTTGGTTTCAGATGTTGAAGTGTATTGCTCATTTTTTTCTCATCAATTTAATTTTTTCGATGAATTAATTGGTACACGTAATTTAGTATGGTATTAGAACTAAAAGATCATGTATTCGAGATTCGACCAATAGAATATTTTTAAAAAATAATTAGACCCACTTCAAGTCTACATCTCTGGCCTGACAGAGCCTAGACGTGTGTCTTTTCTTATCAACTTAAGTTTTGAAAAATATTATCTTTTGTGATATTTTATAGGGGCACTTTATTGTGTTTCTACGAGAATAAAGGTATCTTATAGTAGCGTTAAATTGTGCTATTGTACCATAGAAAATAAAATCCTAAAATTTGTGGACTCTTACAAAAGTTGGTACTCAAACTCACAACCTCATGGGAATATAACACTTCTCTTGGACATATTGCACTAGCCACTTTAACCTCACCACCTCATGTGCTTTGCAATATTTATATGTAGGTTATTTAACACATGTAAATCACTAAAATGCCTCTAAATAGTTAAAAGCGTATCAAAAAATGTCTCTACAAAATAAAAACAAATTTAGATAAATTAGAGAGCGTCTCAAAAACGTCTCTTTATGATAAAATTTTGCACATGGTTCTAAAACGTCTCAAAAGCGTCACTACAATATAAAATTTTATGGCAATTTTTAAAGTGTCTTTAAGTTATGTAACTCTAACTTTAAAGGTAAATTAAAAAACGTCTCTAAAAAGATGCCTTACATTAGATTTTTCTTGTAGTGTTGGTGCAACTCAATAGCCCGGACAAGCTTGAGGGCGCGAACACGTACAGCGCCCAGATCGATCGCCTTCCGCAGTCCTCACGCCTTGGATGACGCCACAACCTCACGGACTGACTGGTACAAATATCAGTGCATGGACTTGGATTGGTCGACGCCAAACCTTGTACGTTGTCACAATGTCAACTCCTCCCCAAATTCTCCTAACTTAATTATTGTCTTCTGGTTCTAATAAATCACGACAACAAACAGGAAGGGGCGATGACGTGGGCCATCTCATGTGCCAAAAAAAAAGGGGAAAATTTGTTCAGTAGCCTTGAAAGATCATTGCTTTCAAAAATACCATTAAAAAAACCGAGCTTCGAAAATTACCACAAAAAAATTCATTTCGCTTCGAGATTTAGCACTCTGGATAAAAATACCTTTACCCTTGTTTTTTTCTCATCTCACGTGGTTTTGCCCTTACCCGACAGAATCAGTTCAATAACCAAAAGCATCAAACAGAACCCCACCCAAAGGCAATTGATTCATACGAGATATCTGACAAAAGTACATCAGAGAATTGCTACTGCTCATTAGTTGCCCGCCACATTAGGTGACAAACGACACGCGCATAGCCAAAAAGAAGAGAAGTCCAATGCTAACTTCTGCAGCTAACAGCATAACGAATCGGGCAAGCTCTGAAGCGAAGTTCTGAATGCGTTTCAGAGACGTGCCTCAAGCCAGATAACACCGATTACTTCACAAACCCGCTATGGGTCACTGCCTCGCTGAACACCAGGCATACCTAAGGTATCTTACAACAGAATTGTAAAAAAAATGATGGAAAATACCAATGCTATAAGAAATACGAAATAAGCCACTGGCACTTCACTATTTTAAGCATTGTACTTCACTGAGAATATCAAGACGGTATGGACTTCTGCAGCCAAACTAAAAACTCAAGAGATACACAAGTAGACTTCAACCTCGGTCACTGTTATAATGCTGGGAAGAAAGATAAGTCCACTTGTACTCCTCTTATCTTGGTGACCACAAAATAGAATCAAATTACTGGCCGGATTGCCGAACTAACATCTTCGAAAGAAGCTGAAAAACTGTGACCTGTGTAGCTCCTTTGTACTTGGAACAGAACCAACAGGAAAAAAATAGGGGTAAGGGTATTTTTGTCTAAAGTGCTAAATCCCGAAGCGAGATGAATCTTTTGGTGGTAATTTCCGAAGCCTGATTTTTTTAATGGTATTTTTCGAAAGTAGTGATCTTTCAGTGCTACTGAACAAATTTTCCCAAAAAAAAATGACCCTGATGCGTAAAGGCACAAAAAGAACATGATGCGTAAGGGTAAGCTAGGTATCCGGGTCCTACGCCACCAGGACATAGCCCTACCCTTCCCTTCTTCCATTACTGTGTTGAGGAATCGTCGCTGATGAGTTCAGTCCGATCAATTCTTCTGTTATGCAAAAAACAGATCAATCACAGAAGATATAAATAGTAAATTGAAATATAGAGATAGAGGAAGAACTCCTGATCTTTCTTTATTGCTTTTTCTTTCTCATGTCTGTGTACAAGATAGCCAATAACACTCCCTATTTATAGCCTAGTAGTGAGGTGTCCACCATGGACTAAGGCTTCAAGCCCAGATCCAGGTTTCCCAACACTCCCCCTTGGGCAGTCATCCGATACGTTCATGCCTCATCAAAACTCCACAAAATCCAGTGAGAAAAATTTAGAAAAAAAGTACATGATACATGTTATGCTGCGTTGCACGAATTGCCTCGTTAAAAACATTGACCGAGAACTTCAGGAAAACTTGTCAAGGGAAAAGAGTACAATCCACCCAATTTCATTTAATCTTCAGAATTTATTCTTTGGGTACTCGATCTTCGTGATCAAGTTTTAATAATGAGCTTGAGAAAAATCTCCCTGTGAATTTTGCACTTCTCTAAGTCTCATCATTCTAATACCTCGTACGCATCTTTTAAAACTAGATGTTTGGAATGACTTAGTGAATAAATCTACATGATTTTCACATGACTTAGTATGTAGTACCTTAATTTCATCCATCTTTTGCAATTCATAAGCATAGAAGAACTTGAGGATGATATGCTTTGTGAGATGACTTTTCGCGTAGCCTGTCTGCACTTGTGCAACACAAGCTGCATTATCTTCATAGATAATTGTGGGAGCTTGCATGATATTCATCCTGAGAGACCATGTGAGAGGTGCTCCCATGTTTGTGATGAGTTATTGACACGTGTGCTGAAAATCTGGAAAAAGGATCAGGTCTGCTGCTCCTGAATTTTCGAACTACCAGAGTTGAATCTGCAGGTACTACCTAAGCAGCAGTACTACCGCTTGTCTTGTGACAAGCGATGAGGGCATAAAATTTGAGTTTGGTTTGGGTGGTTTGATATTTAGGGCATGTGATGAATTCATGTTATCGAGCGGTGCTATGTGATGTGTTTCTTATGCATGTTGGTGCAGGACATCGAGGCGAGTCGTCGCGAGACACGATGGATCGGACTAGGCGAGGTGGCGCCGAGGTCGAACGGTCGGGATGTGTCAAGGCAGCGTGGACTCGAGGTGGTTGCGAGGCTTGGACGACAAGGAGCGCGGAAGCTTCCCGGAAGGTGCATGAGGGGCGAAATGGTGATTTCGCAAGGTTGCACAAGTGGAAGCGGGCTCCGTTCGGATTTAGCCGGCGTAACGGGTTGGAGACCCGTTAGCCAAGGGCTATAAATAGAGGTGGGGGGCTACATGCCTCCTTGAACACATGGAAAGGATTTAGGGTTTCCTTTAGTCAAAAGAGCCTTTGGAGAGGTTGTTTTGCTTTAGGCTTTAGTGGGTGAGAGTGGTTGTGTGCGAAGGCCGCCTCCACCCTGTGTGTGTTCCTCCCAAGAACTAGGGAGAGTTCTTGGTGATTTTGAGGATTGAGAGAGTGGAGATGAGTTGAGAGTCTTGTAATCCTTCTTCTTGTTCGAATGTACATGGTATCGGGACTCATTTGTACTCATCTTGTGATTTAGAAATGGAAATCTGAAGTTTCTTTTCACTCTTGTGCTCCCTGTTCCTTGTTTCTCCTTTTTGGGCGAGTTCTTGATTCTCTGTTTTTCTTGTTGTTTCTTGCCTATGAGGTGTGGAATGGGTTGCTCTGTGATGGGATAGTGCCTCAAGGTAATTTGATCGATTTTTCCCAAGAGCAAATCAAGTTTTAATCTCAGATTTGCGTTTTTGGCTCTCTCTGTTCTTCATATCTCATTTCTAGGGTTTTTGCTCCAAATCGTGTTTCCTTCTTTGTGATGGCATGAAAGTTGGCTAGTAGAGTCCAGTGGCTATTGCTAACATACCCTCAAAGTCTCTTGGCCAAAGGATCAAAGATTTGTTGGAATTTTGGATTTTCGGGCAACTCTCTGTACTTTTCGGGTTTCTTGTCTCATCTTTTGATTCCCTAGAAGAATCTTGAAATTAGTTCTTGGCTAAGTCTTCTGGGAGTGTTTCCTAGTTATCCTCAAAGTTTCCCAAGCCAAGAACCCAAGAATCTCGCGAATTTCGGGTTTTTCAGAGTTTCTGCGCGTGCTGTTCTTGGTGCGGTACTACCTTTCCTCGAGAGGTACTAGCGCTCATACCAGTGGTACTACCGCTCGCCAGCAGAACAGCCCAGATTTTTCCTTGCTCTCTGGATTTGATTTCTTTTCTTGATCTGTGTCTTCCAGTGAGTTCTTTTCTGCTGTGTGAGTACTTGAGGGGAGGATTTTAATTTTTAAAGGCACCATTCACCCCCCCTCTGTTGCCATTTCTGTCCTACAATTGGTATCAGAGCCGGTTAGCTCTTTTTCATAGATCCTAACCGGTCTCAAAGAGTCATGGCAACAGACAAGTATTCCACCAAGCCGCCCATCTTTGATGGCTTGGATTACCCCTTCTGGAAGAGCCGAATGGAAACATACATCTAGGCTCAGGGGTATGCCATCTGGCGGAAGGTGAAGGTCCAGTTTGTTGTTCCCGCCGATGAGAACATCAATGCCGGGAATATGGCTGATGTTGAGGCAAACGCAAGGGCGAGGAACATCATCATACGAGGATTGAGCGAGCGAATTTGATCGCATCTCTCACCGTCGTCCGCTCACGACATCTGGGTGACCCTCGATGCATACCATGAGGGCACCTCCCGGATCAAGACGGTGCGGCAGACCGGTTCAGCGAATACAAGAAATTCGAGATGCTTGCTGGAGAGTCTCTTGACGAGTGCTTTTCACGTTTTCACAAGATTTTGAGCAACCTCCGAGCGGTCGGTCTCACATACTCCGACTCGGATAATGCTCGACAAATGCTTCTCACTAGATCTTCGGGTTTGGGAGATGAAGGTGACTACCATCAAGGACACCACGGACCTCTCGACCCTGACTCTTGATGCGCTTTACTCGCGCCTCAAGACTCACGAGATTGACATAGTCTCTCGTCGGTCAAAGTCACAATCGATGGCTCTAGTCACCGATCCCACCGACTTCGGTTCTTCCGCCGATTCTCTTTGCGGGTTCTCCTAGCGACTCTGTGACGTGGCGATGATCGGTTAGAGCGGTTAGAGGATGAACAATCGGCCTCCTAGCTCGGAAGTTCTTCCATGCTTACAAGAGGAGGAGGGACGGAAAAGAAGAGGACCGATGATTTGCTTTGAGTGTGGTGGCCCCAACCACATTGGCAAACCGCCCAAGGCGGAGAAGGGCAAGAACGATCACGGCGGTTCAGGAAAGATCGACTACACCGACAAGAACCGCAACAAGAAGCCTCCAGCCCAGACGCAAGGCAAGAAGACGTTCCGCGACTTTGGGAAGGCTAAGAAGCTTTTCCACCGCGTCCTCACCACCTTCAACGACCTCGACCTCAGCGAGGTGGAGGGATGGAGCGACGACGACGGGACGGGTGATCAAGACCCCAAGAGCGGCGACGACTTCTCCAGCATGTGCTTCATGGCCCTCGAGGGCGAGATCAGCGACAGCGACCTCTACTCCGACTCCGACGAGGTATGTCCCTCCTATGACCAACTAAATGAAGCTTTTCTTAAGTTAGGAGGATTTCATGCTAGATCTAGAGCTAGATGTAGCGAGTTGGAGAAGGAAGTAGATAGATTGTCACGGAGCTTACTTCACTTATATCTCGCTCCCTCCGTGACGATGTGATACATGCCGTGCCTTGCTTGGAGACATGGAGAAACTAAGGACCTCTCATGCTAGTCTGTCCTCTGAGCTTGATGAGATTAAGGTGGAGAATGTTAGTCTACTTGCTGAGTTAGAGATGAGTAGGATAGCTGTTGCTTTACCTACTATTGTTGAGACTACTTCTTGCACCTCATGTGAGGATAAGGACAATGCTTTTAGAGGTCTTTATACCATGCTCCCGGATCCGCTCGAGACTTGTGAAAGTTGTAACAATTTGAAGATGAACCTAAAGCAGGCGGATCATAAAATTGCAGAATTACAAGCTTTTCTTCTTGAGCCTATTGCTTCATGTGTGAATTGTCCTAAGTTTACTGCCAAACTTGAATCTGTCTCCAAGCAGCTTTCAAGATATGATTGATCATGATAGGAAGTTGGCTCGGTTTGCTTCTAAGGACCCCGTTAGCTCACCATGCATTAATTGTAACAAACTAAAATCGACTTGATTGCATTGGATGAAAATATGTGAAGCTAACTAAGGACCTTCTAGAAAGCCACCTTGACTTGTAATGTGATTGAGGAGAAGGGAAGAAGCCCGGGATAAGGGTGAGACGCCTAGAGACGCGAACCAACCCGCTAGTAGTAGGAATGTGCCCCAGTCGGTGTGCGTGCACAAGCCAAACTTTCCTCTTGTTGGTTCTTCTTCGCTCCCTTACCTTCGATGTCTCTTCTTCTCCCTGCTCTTCTTGTGCATCTCTGCTTTGGGAGTGTCGGTACCTTATGAACACTCTCGAGAGATTTGTAGGGGGTAAGAAGAATCTTAATCTTATTCTGGACCAATCGAAGTATTGCAAATTCAATCAAGGTCTAGGATATGATTTTCGAGAGGATAGAAGGAAGCATCCACCTGCCGTGCTCAGACCCATAGCACCAGGTGTGATCGAGACTAAGCCCAGGACCGAGAAGGTCAAATTCAAATCAGCGGGCTTTGTCCAAGGGATTTCTGACAGCAAGGTGATTCCACCTGCAGCTTCGGCCTCTCAGAAGGCGAAGCCCCATCATGCTACCGCTTCTCGAAAGCGGTATCATTGCACCTTCGCCGGAAGGATGGACATGTGATCGATCGATGCTTGGTGCGCGAATCGCGTAGAGACCATGTTGAGTCTCTTAGGCACATTCAGGGTCAGCCCCAGACCTTGAGTGCACCTAAGACCAACATGAGGTCTAGGCTTGCTACTGTTGGTAGCTTTGGGCAGCATCGAGGACTCGGTTCTTCTGAGTTTTCTGGTTTTCGTCCTCATGTTGCTCCTGGTCGTGACTTCCGCCGTCCTGAGGGTAGATCTCGTTTCCATCGAGATAGCTATCCGCGGGGTGATCGTGTTGCTTGGGTGTTTCGACTCGCTCGCTCAGAAGGGCCGGACCCGAAGAATGACTTGGTCTCCACATGGACCTGCTGCTTCTTTGGGTGACAGAGAGCGTAGGGTAGATAGAGGTCAATCATGCTTGACTACTTCATCTGCTCGACGTGTTACTCAGTATTGGGTGCCAAAATCACTCTTGATTTATCCCAGTACTGAGACTTTGCTCTCTTGTTGACTCAGGTTCACCGGGCAGGGAAGGGAAAGGTTTGACTTGTAGACTCCGAGTGTTCACGACACATGATCGGAGATTCCCGTTGGTTTTCTTCCCTTGCCCGTGCTCCAGGTGATGAGACGATCACCTTCGGAGATGCTTCATCTGGGCGCGTCATCGCCAAAGGTACATTGCGCATTAATGATTCATTTATTTTGAGAGATGTTGCCTTGGTTAGTAAGTCTGCGGATAATTTGCTTTCGGTTCTCCACCGATGATGACTTGAGGTGAGCTTTAAGAAAACAACCGCAAAATTCTTGATTCTTCTGTAGTCCGGTTTATGGATTTCTCGTTTTGGGAGGATCTTTCGTGCTGATTTTTTCTGAGTCTTCGGCGATCCTCTCCGCTGTTTGCTTGCTTCAGAGTCCCGCGACCTCTCTTTCTGACATAGGAGACTTGGTCATATTGGATTTGACCATTTGACCCGAGTTAGCGGCCACGATCTCATTCGTGGTCTGCCGAAACTCAAGATGGTCAAAGATCTTGTTTGCGCCCATGCCTAACGCGGCAAGATGGTTGCCGCTTCTCACCCTCCCACACAAGGACTATGACCGATGCACCAGACACACCGCTCCACATGGACACAGCTTGGACCACTGAGTCGCGATCTGCGGGAGGGAAGTGGTATGTTCTTGTTGTGGTCGATGACTACTCGAGGTACTCTTGGGTGTTTTTCTTAGCCTCGAAGGATGAGACATTTTCACACTTCCGAGGTCTTTTTAGTAGACTTTCTGTTGAGCTTCCGGGTGCCTTGCGAGCGATCCGCAGTGACAATGGCACGGAGTTCAAGAATTCCTACTTTGAGAGTTTCTGTGATGACACAGGTGTAGAGCACCAGTTCTCTTCTCCGCACGTCCCTCAACAGAATGGCGTCGTGGAGAGGAAGAACCGTACCTTGGTCGAGATGGGCAAGACGATGCTCGATGAATACTCTACACCGCGGAAGTTTTGGGCTGAGGCTATATCCACCGCGTGCCATGTTTCGAACAGAGTTTTTCTCAGGGCACACTTGCACCGCACTTCTTACGAGTTGAGATATGGGCGAAAGCCCAGTGTTTCTCATTTTCGTGTGTTTGGTTGCAAGTGCTTCATTCTGAAGTCCGGGAACCTAGATAAGTTCGAGTCACGTTCTTGTGATGGGATCTTTCTAGGCTACTCGACTTCTTCATGGGCTTATAGGGTCCAGGCTGCGCGAGTCTAGTAAAATGGTAGAAACCTGTGAGGTGACCTTCGACGAGGCCAGTCCGGGGACTAGGACCGATATCTCAGGTTCTCTAGAGCAGTCCGAGACCATCTTTGTGGATGATGAGGATGATGGAGATGAGGGTTGTCTACCCGATCCAGTCCCTCATCCACCCCTTGAGATGCCGTCTTCCACCGCACCTCAAGGCGATCGCCTTGCCTTCGCTTCTTCTAGAGCTAGTGGCTCTGTTCCTACTTCGTCAGCTCACGAGGTAGAGGCCACTTCTTCATCTCATCCAGGACCTCCTAGACATATCCAAAAAACTCATCCTCCAGAGCAGATCATTGGAGACCTCTTCGAGCGGGTTACCCGCTCAAAATCTGGCTTATCTCAATTCTGTCTCTATTCTGCTTTCATTGCCTCCTTTGAGCCCAAAGATGTTTCTCATGCTCTTTCTGACAAATCTTGGATCAATGCCACGCATGAGGAGCTGGAGAGTTTCGAAAGAAACAAGGTCTGGATGCTTGTTGAGCCCCCTCGAGATCATAATATCATTGGAACCAAATGAGTGTTCAAAAACAAGCAAAGTGAGGACGGGGTAGTCATTCGAAACAAGGCTAGACTGGTAGCTCAGGGGTACTCCCAGGTTGAGGGTCTGGATTTCGAGGAGACCTTGCCCCTGTAGCTAGACTTGAGGCCATTAGAATTCGCTTGCCTTTGCGCCTTCTAAGGGTTTCAAGCTCTACCGATGGATGTCAAGAGTGTCTTTCTCAATGGCTTTATTGAGGAAGAAGTCTATGTGAGACGACCTCCGTGTTTGAAACCCCAAATACCCTAATCTTGTCTACAAGCTTTCCAAAGCGTTGTATGGACTTAAGCAGGCCCCTAGAGCTTGGTATGAGAGGCTTAAGTCCTATCTTTTGAGGCATGATTTCGAGATGGGTAAAGTTGACAAGACCTTGTTCATTCGTAAGCTTGCAATGACCTTCTACTCGCCCAAATTTATGTCGATGACATTATCTTTGGCGGCTCTTCTCATACTCTAGTTTCACAGCCTCGGATGTCATGAGCACCGAGTTTGAGATGAGCATGATGGGTGAGTTGACTTTCTTTCTTGGCTTCTAGATCAAGCTGCACTCGGGAGGGTACCTTTTGCATCAAGGCAAGTACACTCGAGACCTCCCGAGACGCTTTGACATGAGTGATGGTAAGCCGTTGTCAACTCCGATGGCTTCTCTGACCGCACTTGACCCGTGATGAGGACGGCGAGCCACCGATCAAAAGGAGTTCGAGTATGATTGGCTCTCTTGTACCTCACCGCCTCGAGACCGGACATACACTTTTCCGTGTGTCTATGTGCTCGGTTTGAGCTTCTCCTCGCGTGTCTCACCGCCAGCGGTGAAGCGCATCTTCGGTACCTTCGAGCTACCATTGACTATGGTATCGGTACTCTTCCTCCTCCTGCTCATCTCTTAGAGCCTTCTGGATGCGCACTTTGCCTACAGTAGGATAGATAGGAAGAGCACTCGGCACCGCCAGTTCATTGGCACTTCTCTCGCTTCCGGTCCTCGAGGAAGCGGTCCCTGTTGCACGTCCACTGCAGAGGCCGAGCACGTTGTCGCAACCGCTTGTTGTAGCGTGTGCTGGATGGTCTCGACTCTGCGAATTTTGGGTTAGCTATCGACCGTGTTCCGCTCTTTTGCGATAACACGTCAGCAATCAAGATTGCCAAGAACCCGGTCAAGATTCTCGGACCAAGCATATTGATATCGATATCATTTTCTTGAGACCATGTAGAGAAGGGTGACATCGTGCTCCGCCAGTGAGAGTGACCACCGCTTGGTCGATATCTTCACCAAGCCTTTGGACACTGAGGTTTTCACTCTGAGAGAGCTTGGGTGGTTTGTCCTTACGGACTGTTGTGAGGGGAGCTTTGGAATTTCTTCGCTTTATCATATTCTTTATGCTTCTGTATCCTTACTGTTGCATCGCATTTTTGGGTGCATTGGGCTTAGTCCTTCTAGCATAGGTTAGAGTGTGTCTCTTGCTGAGTGCTTAGACTTCTTGCTCTTATCTTGTGCTTTCAGAATAGTTGTTTCTTATCTCACTAGGTTGAGCTCACTAACGTCTTTTAGGTTCTAGCGAGGGTTGGGCCACTCTCGCAGATGCAGTGCGTGTTTGCTCTCTAGTGAGTGTTCGTCTGAGTCATATGGGGTAGATAAGAGTCAGTCTGAGCCATTAGTATTCTCTATCTTATCTATGCTTTAAGGACTGCCTGTTTTTCTGATTTCTTTGCCAGCTTCTCGATTTTATTGCTTTGGTTCGAGGGGAATTCATTTGGGAACTTCTAGATCTTAATATTGACATAACTCAACTTGAACTAAAAGCTGCATCACATGTTGAGGGGGAGCTGGATTTTCTGCATGTCATTTTGCATTGTAATATAGCTACATTGAGCCCTGATTATTATCCGGATATGACATGCTTACGATGCTTTACATCTTGCCATGACTTATGCTTATTTGCTAGATCTTTCATGACTTCATATGTGTAGACTAGCTTTTGCCATGGTGAGTTAATTAAACTTGCTCTATTTGAACTAAAAACTTGTCATGATTAGCAATCGAGCTTAGTCTTTCTTGAGCTATCCTTTTATGATCCTTGCCATGTCAAGTAGGCTGAGTAGAATATTGACTCTCTTTTGAGCCATACATTGAAATGTTCTAGCCTCTTGATGATGCATAGGTTAGCACAAACATTTCAAAAGCAAAAAGATCTCTTTTGTGCGAAAAAACTGATCTCACCAATTCTTTCTCGTGAGACGACTTGCCATTGCACTAGGCATGAACTCAGGGGGAGTTTTGGATGACCAAGATCATTTCCTTAAGCTTCTCGCTTGGAATGATCGCATAAGGCTTGAGATCTAGCACATGATAAAAATATGGGTTGAAAACGACCATGAATTTCAAAAGAAAAATGTCAATTGTGCTCATTTTGCTTAAGCTATTAAAAGAATCAATTGGACTCAATTTTAGATTCTTGGTTCCGCTTATCTTGATTGACATGGCTTGCATCATCCTTGGATATCTCTAGCTACACTTTGCTTATTGATGACTTGACATGTTCATAAAATGCACTAAAATTCATATTGTCATCTAGTAGCTTCTAGCTGGCTTATACATATTTTGTCATGATCTAGATAGCTTTTCATTAAGTTATGGCTTGGTGTAATACATTATGGTCATTTTGGATAATTCTCATGGCTCTAAATGCATAGAATAAACAAACTTCAGTCATTTTATCCAAAATGTGCTATATTCTCTCTTTTGCATCCTTGATGTGTTTATTGCCAAAAGGGGGAGAATATTGGAGAAAAAGTCTTTTGGGATCTTTCTAGAGCTTTGGAGATCAATTTGCTCTTTCTTGAGTTGCTCTAGCGATCTCCTCTGTCGACATGGTCATATGTTTCATTCTCTTCTTTGGACCATGTTGGACTCCATGGAAATGTTCAGATCCGGTATACCCTTTTCTGAAGGTCGTCTCAACTAGCTCCCCTTCTGGTTCTAGAGAACTTCAGTGATTGGCTGTGTCAAGTCCTTATCCTTTTACACTAGGCGTCCCCGGTTACTCAGGGTTCGAGGGACCAGAGTTCTCGTCATTTTATTCTGAGGCCTTTGGATGGAATAAAGGATACCTTCAACTTTATTTTGTATTTCAACCCTCTTCGATGCATTGCGTGTAGGCACATACGACTTGGTCACGCTTTTTAAATCACTAAAGTGATCAGACAGTTGGTTTGCTAATGCTTACAAATTAATTATCTTCTGGACTTCTCTACTTATTTCACTAGTGCGCGGGTCATGTGCATGAATTCTCGTGGCTTGCCACGTAATTTCCTGGTATTTTCATCAAGGGGTTGATTTCCTCCCCCTTAATGTTGGGAAACTATCATCATCAAATATGCAATCAGTGAAACAGGCAGTATGCAAATCTTCTATCATGGGTTCTAAATACCTGATTATGGATGTTGTCTCATAACCAACATATATCCCAGTCTTTCGGAGTGGACCCATTGTAGTACGTTGTGGAGGGGGTATAGGTACATAAACCTTGCATCCAAACCTCCAGAGATGAGAAAATTTCGGTGCTAACTCTTGCGCTAGTTGCATAGGTGAATGGATGTTGGAGGCCAATGGTTTAAAGCTAATGAGAGTTGCTGCATACAGGACTGTGTGTCCCCAACATGTAGCAAGTAAATTACAATTCTGCAAAAGTGGTCAGACAATAAATTTAATTCTCTTGATTAATGCTTCTGCTAGACCATTCTGTGTGTGGACATGCAGTACAGAATGCTCAACTGTAATTCCCATTGCCATGCAATAACCATCAAATACCTTTGAAGTAAATTCTCTGACTTTGTCCATTCTGATGGACTTTATATGATGATCAGGGAAAATATTTCTAATGCGAATTATCTGCGAGATTATATTTGCGAAAGCATAGTTTCTCGTAAACAATAAACATATGTGTGACCATTTCGAGGAAGCATCGATGAGCACTATAAAATATTTGAATGACCCTGATAGTAGCTGTATGGGACCACAAATGTCTCCTGGATGCGCTCTAGGAATGCAAGGACTTTATCCTTCACTTTCAAAGTAGAAGGTCTAGTAATTAATTTCCCAGTGGAACATGCGGGGCACACAAAATCTTCGTGATTCGGCAAATTCTTTACATTAATATTATGTCCATGTGAATTGTTAATTATATTTCTCATCATCCTAAGACCTGGGTGGCCTAATCTGTCATGCAAGAGATAGAAGAGTTCAGAGCTTCTAAATATTATTTTTAGGGCAGTATAGGCTACAAGTGCATTGATATTGGTGTAGTATAGCCCAATTTCTAATGAAGAAAGTTTTTCTAATACCCTTTTCCCATTTGTTTCACGCTTCGTAATGAGCAGGTATTATTTACATGGAAACTGTTAGCGCGAATATCCTTGAAATTTAGGAGAGTTCTAGTCGATTTTGGGTACAATAAGACTTCTTGAATGACCAAGTTGTGCCCACTGGGAGTATAATTATGGCTCTCCTGAACCTATTATACAAGCATTGCTACCGACGATTGTTGTAAGGTCACAGCATTATTACTAATCGACTGAAAGTATTTTGTCTCTTTTAAGATGGTATTCATTGTACCGCTGTCAACTAAGCATACGTCCTCCATAGGACGCCACACATGTTCTAATATAAAGTATTTTATTAATATATAGAAGAAGGCAATCAACACATAATTGACATTCTTCAATATCATAACATATCATGTCATTATAAACTGAATAAATAAATGAATTATCAATATCATTCAACCATCATGAGAAAATAAATTGTTTGAATACCATCCATACAAAAATCCAACTTATTCCTTCCACACATAAAGTAAATGACAATTAAAGTCTAAATGCATTCTGTGCATTAGACTGAATCTGCTAAGAAGTCAGAGACTTCAATTGCTATCTTTTTAGGGGTGATATGCTCTTCCAGAGAAATCATGGCGATGCGACTACAATGTCAAAAGGAGTGTCACGAATGGATTCAACCTCCATCGTGTGTAGTCGCTCAAAACTCTCCCTCAATGTAAGCAAAGTGTGTTTCATGCTACCCTTTGCCATCCTTCTTCTTCTAAGCTTGGAAGGCATCGATGACATGCTACGACTCTTTACAGATCCGCGACCAGTGCCCCCACTTGCCATACTTGTAGCAGGATTGATCTTGCTGACCATAGAACTTGCTATCCCGCTTTGGCTTGCTTGCCTTATTCTTACGTGGAGCATCTGACTTGTCTTTTTGAGCTGCGGCCTTACCCTTCCTTCCCCTTTTCTTCATTATGGGATTTCACACCTTGTAGCTCCCAGCGTTGGCTTCACAGCCAACAAAGCTCCCAGGTGGCTGTGTGACATAGTTCTTGCGAAGAACTTCATCCTGAGCCTCTACAACCTACATCATATCGATCAATTCAGCATACTCCTTGTAACCGTCTTGACGATAGTTGCGTGCAGACTGCACTGCATTGGGGTGAAAGGTGGATACCGTCTTCTCAATCTTCTGCTCATCTATGATCTGCTTGCCACAAAGTTGAAGATTAGTATAAATTCTGTGCAGAGCAGAATTGTACTCCCCGACCGTTTTGAAATTAGCAAACCTCAGTCGGGTCCGCTCTTACTCTGCCTGAGGAAGGATGATATACTTTAGCTTCTCGAACCGCTTCTTGAGTGCAGTCCACCAAGCTAGCGCACTCTTCTTTGCCATGACTATACAGTATTCGAACACACGAGTACTAGACACACGACTTACATAGTTCTCGAACACACGAGTACTTAACACACGACTACACAGTACTCGAGTACGCAAGTACTCGACACATGACTACACAATACTCAAACACATGAGTACTCGACACCGACCACTATCAACAACAAGATTAGTTCCAACATCATCACGTTAACAATTCATATCCATTTCACATCAACTCAATTCTCCACATTCTCATTGCCAATATTTTCTATTCACATGTCTCATTCCATTTCTCATGAATGCAATGCAATGCTCGTACACATGTCTCATCTCTTCTTTGATTATACCGATATAGCGAAGTGTAACACCCATCGATATTCACTCTTACCCACACTCTTTAGTGTGGGGACCAGTTGCCCATCCCTATTCACACAGGGATCTCATTGCCCATATCTTACATATGAGGACCTCATCTCACTCCTGTTGGTCACATGATTCATCATGAATGCTCAACATACAATGTAATGAATATTATATTTCATCATTAGCAAATGGGTATACTAATCATTCTTCCATGGTCATCAAAATCATCATCAGTTTATCAATAGCATGTGAGCAATTTTCATCAGTTTATCAATAGAAAGGAACACATAAGTCATCATACTACCTCAATTTTTATCTTCATCATCATATCATAAGCACAAGAGCACTATAAAGCAAACATTATCATAAAAATACAGTAGGCAAGTAATCATTCAATCACAATTTTAAGCGCTCGAATACCATTCTATAATACACTTGCCTTTCTCTTAATTACGACGACCAGAAAGATTAGAGGATGACAACCACCCAAAGCTACTCTTCCTACAGAAGTTATTCACTCTCAACACAAGCTGAAGCATTACTAAACATAAATAAACAACAACGCTTCTACATGCTCTCCAAAACCACGACTTTCCCTCATTTTACCGGATAGTCCCCTTGCTATCCCGTACTAAAAATAGCGAAACTCTCAATTCCCACATGGTAAAATAGAAAACCATACTATTTCCAGAGCCTAGTTAGAATAATTTTCAGATTAATTCATCTGAATCCCCTATTTTAACCCAGAAGTCAGATCTATCATTCCTCGAACAACAAACTTATTATTTTCATATCTTTTACTCTACAAAGGCAAATATAGTAAATAATTATATCCCTAAAATCTACAGGAAATTTCCCATCACTTTCTAGTTGTCAAAAATTTTAATTCTGGCATTTAGTTAACGAAATTACCACTTTCCCATGACTGGTCCAGCAGCCACCTAGCACCGGATAGCTATACTAAAAATGCCACAACTTCTAATCTATCCATCTAAATTTTGTGTTCTTAGACTCTCTAGAAAGCTTAAGAAAATCCCTACAATGTTCATTGTGATCATACTTCTAGATTGAGCCATCTACTATTTTTAATCTTTCATTGACTACTGATTACTGAAATCCCAACATACCGATTGAACATCGGTAATGAAAAATTTATATCTCGTAAACTATTCATCAGAACGATGTGAACGAGTACTCTATAGAAAGCTACTGAGGTCCTCTACAACTCTATAGGACACGAGTTTCCCATATTTTGCACCTAAAGAACCCTAAATCACATATCACAGCAGACTGCGTAGAATGAACGGAATATCGAAATCTAACCCGAACAGGAGGTCGCTAAGAATTAAAGAAAGAGGAAAGAGATTTTCACCCTTGGAGACCTCAAAGAATACCTCTGAACTCCAGCACAAACCCTCCCTTCTTCTTCTTTTCTCCTCACCTTCCTCCTTTTCCCTCTCTTCCTTCTCTTCTTCCTCTTCCTCCCCTCTTTCTTCCCCTTTTTTTTATCGATTGCCAAAGGAACAAAGTGCTACAGATTGGGGAGGGGTTGCATGGGGAGGAGGAGGCATGGGGAAGGTGGGGATGCAGGGGGAATAGGGGATGCGGCTGTGGAGGAGAGGGAATGGGGAAGAAGGGGGTGCCCTAGGGTTTTGGGGGTAAAGGGGATGGCCGGCCCTCCCCTAATGAGCTAAGACAACTTGAGCCAGGGGCCCAAGGCCAAAACTCACTAAAAATTCAGAATTTTGTAACCCCTATAGATCCTCAAAAATTTTAAATTTAATTCCCCATTGACCACTCTGAAAATTACTTCTTTAACCCTCATTAGTTTCTCATTTTTTAATCGTCGAATTCTCTGAACGTCGGTCAGAATATTGTACACAATTATACAGATGAAGCAAGAAACTTTCTTTTAAAAAATTGATGGTCTCACTGACTTCATAATTCAGAAGTGCATATTTGTGAAGAGTAACATAAGTTAGCATCCCAATCTGAAATAATTCAGTAGAGAGGCAGCAAAGAAATCAACTAATCATCCAAAATATTTACAGCATACTGCATAGGCTGTGGATAGTGACAAATATTCAATTTTAAGATCCCTTCTCTTACACACAGGTTGGCGATCTCAAACATAGAAGAGCTTAGAGCACATATGCATATAAGAAAAGATAAAGTTCCCCAAAAACAACAAAACGGAACCCTAACAGAGGAGTAAAGAATCAAAACCTACATGGATAATGAAAGAGAGAAATAGAAGAGGGAAAGAGGAAACCAGAGGCTCAACACTGGTGCACGACGATGGATTGACCGTGGCGGAGTGGTCTAGGGATAGGTAAGGTACAAGGTGAGGCTGGGGATGGAGGTCGAGGTGCGAGTGTTGTGGAGGGCAGCAGCTTCCAACTCCATCCACAGGGCTTGCCTCCATCACCGATGGACACAACCATAGCTCCTACTTCGATTTGGTCTCCATAGACCTGATGGCCCGCTAATGAGGCAAAGGTCAAGAATTGGGAAGGAGTGCATGGTGCTGTCCGGAGATGTGAGGTGAAGGGAGAGGGCGAGTGGGTGGAGCGGCAGTTGTGGGGTCACCCAGGTAGGGAGAGTGGGTGCCAAGAACCCACCTCCCAATTCGACCACCGGCCGCGAACCACACGGCTCCAGAGCACTGCAAGTCACGCGATTTACCACGTGAAAATATGCAAATACGCGCGCATATGCGTGCGCACATATGTTTAGCTAAAGTTCTCCTTATACCACCTCATTCCATGTGTCACATGTTTCAAAGAATAGCAATAACTCCATCTTATAAATTACCTTCCCTCCACTTGGCTAGGCAATATGGTATTAAACCATACATACTTTTAAATTATAGGAAATATGTCTCATATAAGTCTAATTTCTAACATAGTGTACCACTGGGGATATCCTGTAAACAACAAGAATCACCTCTACAAAAAAAATTGGAAGAGGCAAGTAATTCTGTAGACAACACATTAGTAATTCAAACAACAGTAAAGAGAGCACAAGAAACACATATATACTATTATGTAGCTGTGCACGCCCAAAACGTTGAATCATTGATGGCGGTTGGTTTGGGCCATACGAGGCATATATGACAATTCAAGGACAAGTGATGGCAGTATAGGACTATTTTGTCCTACGAGCTTTGATGAAAATGATCAATTTGTAATCCCAAGTTTCTAAATATGTCAGATCGAGAAACATTCAACATGTTCAGCTGGTATCAACTCTTGTGTCCTGTTTATAAAAGCATCGTACTTAGCTAAGGGCTAGTTTGCATCAACCCATAACTAATGATACATACTTGGATTTGTTGTACTTAGCTAAGAGTTAAGGGCTAGTTTGCATCAACCCATAACTAATGATACATACTTGGATTTGTGGTACTTAGCTAAGAGTTAAGGGCTAGTTTGCATCAACCCATAACTAATGATACATACTTGGATTTGTGGGGTTTCTACTTCTCGAAATTGGAACACATCAATACGTCTAATTGATGTTTCTTGAAATATGTTAGACATTCTATTTCCTTTTTCACGTAGGTATATAAACTTCTTCTATGTTCTTCACAATGCTCTCTCACATGTTTTTTGGAGGAGCAGTATTGAATTATGTGATATTTGTTTCTCCATTTATGTTGAAGCTCAAACATCACGTCAATCGTAATACAGATGTTTTCATCTAGCTAGTGCCGGGCGAGTTCGTTTGGTGAAAGTTGATGTAAGGTAACAATTTATTGTGTCAAAGCTCCTTAAATATATATTTTTAGTTGTGTGTTATTTTTTTTCAAAATATAAAGCTCACGTCACAAAGGACTATGAAAATAAAATGCACATATTAATACATAATAAATTTATCACCATTGCAAAACACCAAGAGTGAAGAGCCAGACACCAATTTTTCTGCCTCCCATGGCCACCGATCTCCCTACCCTCACCTAGTAAAGACCTGTTTGGTAGAACTCCAAACTCTCATTTTTTAGCTTCTGCTTTGGATTATCTGAGAATCCACTTCTCTGCGAATCTGGAGCTACCAATGAAAAATGTTTAGCTAGTAGGTTGGCTCCATAAACATAAGAGGGGGGTTAAAGGCAAATAGACCATACTACCTCTAGTTGTAACACTTATCTTTGGTTGTGTCTTATTCCTTTGTATTTGTAAACAATTCATGATATTTTGTCCAAATTTTGTAAGAGCTGTGTAAGTAGCAGGCTAGCCAATCTCTGTACTTGTGTACATGTACAGCAAAACCATATATAGATAAATCAACAAAATTTTGTGTCTTGCATTTGTGATCTCTGATTCCTCGACGACCAACAAATGCCCAACATGCCATGTATATGTGGAAATCAAGTCCAATCGCACTGAGCAATGAGTTCTCATTTGAGGAATGGCAGTACGAGCAAAATACAATTGACAGTTCCTTCATTTGAAGGACACAAACACTACGGGAACCAATGGATCAACATAATCGAGTTTCAGTCTAATCAACAAAATTTATTTACAGTGTCAGAAGAAAATGGAGTGCTATTGTTTTTAGGGAAAATAGAGTATAACTACATAACAGAGCATCAGTATTTGCTATTTGTCTTTAATTTCTTCCCTAAGGGCAACACAGGACCAAAATATAAGCGTCGGAAAGCTTGCAATAAGTTACACCAGATACATGGTAAATATCTTGGATTTCTTCAATTAAATATAGTTCTCACGTTTTGATTGGCATTACTATGGAAATAAAAACTTCTGTAATTATTGTTGTACTGCAAACAATTCCCCTTTGCCTATTCGGATTATTTCGACTAACATGACGGATTTGACCAACTTTTAGTAATTGCCTTTGAAGGTCATTAGTACATTAACATAAACAACACTTTATAAGGAATGCATCATTAGTGGATCCAATTAAAAAGACCAAAACCTTCATAGCTAACAAACCTCCAAAAATAATTAAAAATACCTAATAGAACCAACGAATATTATCTCCCTAATCCAGCATCAGAAAAAACAGCTAGTCTGTGCTAGATGTGCTCCATAGTTAACAGAAGATGCTTGATGCAGTAACTGTAAACAGAGCAGTATCTGCAGCCTATGACAGTGGCGAATTCCAAATTGGCCAATTCAGTAAAAAAATATACCAAAATGCACAAATAGTTGTACTGAGCATAAACCTGGTTCTATTCATGTTTGAAGCAATCCCATAAACTATGTCGGATGCTAAGTTGCCTAAAATCAAATACCTTAAAATATGATCTGCCCATCTGTTACTACATAACATCAAGTGAAGGTAGTAAACCCAAAACAATAATATAACTATACCTAATTAGCCATTACATCTATTTTACCCCAAAGCTATAAGCTACATTAAGATAACTTACCAAATTGTCAACAGATGAATACCACTCATATCAAGTGGTTACAGTTGCGATGCAATTATATCCAGCAACATGCATTTGGAAAATTTGGCTGGACAGCAATAACAAAGAATGTTTTCTTATTTGAGCTAGGATGAAGGATGCCAACATCTCTTACTAACTGTAGCTCATTTACAAAACTGTAGATCATTTACATGCCAACAAATGAATTGTTTTAGTTTTAGACAAACTAGTACTTAACTGATCATGATAATGAACAGCTGTTGCATTCTGACAATTCTTATGCATTGACATTCTGAATTAAATAAGTCATTGAGAAGCACTGAACAGCTATTGCTTTAATATTACCATCCTTGATAAATGGATAATTATATCATCTGACACAGATGCAGTTACATCATCGAGACGGCAGAGTTACTGCAATACACGGTTTGCCATGGCAACAGACCGGTAATGTTCTCAGATGTTCTCACTTTCAATTTTAAACACCAAAAAGGTAAATGTCTGAGATAGACCAACATGTTGACCTTTTTAGGCTGGTCTACTAGTTGACTTCAGTAACACAACAATCACTTACTCTGGTTATCTATATATTTAAGAAAGATTTTTACCATTTACATAACTATATATCATAACTTGATAAAGGGCAGACCTCTTGATTTCATGACTTCAAGAGGGAGAGTGTGCATTGAATTGCATTATAATATCATGATCCACCTCTTTAAACCGCCAGAACTAATCATATCTACAAAGAACTGCAATACAACGGAAGACATTCAAATTCCTAAGTGGTTAACCTGTGATGTTATTTAACAATTATAATATAAATTCACCCCAAATAGTACATCATAGAACAAGAAAAGGCCATGGTTGTATTTAACATGGTGAAAATAAGACCCTCTCATTCCCAACACTGCAAAGTTCAGTGCAAGCAAGAACAAGTTCATTCAGATGGGAATTTCACATGTACAAAAACGTATATTTGAATGCATTACACAATGTTGTCAGTATGGTGAACATGAGGGCAAGGGGGAAGGGCGGCCAGAGAACAAACCTTCAGGGAACACTGGGGTCGGTGCTCGGGGAACGGCGGCGGCAACGGATACAGAGCTCGTGATCTGGCAGGGATCCGGGCTAGCCATGAGGGATCAGGGGTGGCGGTGATAGATCTAGTGGAGAGGAGGGCGGGGATGAGAGGACGCGGACGCGGACGCAGGGCCAAGATCCGGGCGGGGCGAGACGAGGCGAAGTGGGGAGCGAGATCCAGGCGACGGAGAGAGAGGCAGCGGTGGGGCCGAGCGGAGGCGGAGCAGGGCCGAGAGGATGGCGGGCGCTAAGGCTAGAGGAGGGAGGCGCCGAGAGGGGCAGAGGCTGTTGGCGAAGAGACAAACTCACGATGGCTCTCACACGCACAAACTCTCACGGAGTTGAGCCAGCAGAATACATATGAAGACGCAATGTATTTCGTTGTGCTGCGCTGCATTGAGCCGCACCTATTGCTCTCTATTTATATGCAAAATAAAGGAGCTAATCTGGGCAAGCAACCACCCGAAACAAGCTTTGAACCGGACTCCTAATCCTAAACGAATTCCTAATCAATACTTCGAAATGATCACGTCGCCTCGTCCGTTTCGTATACATAGAAAAAATAGGATTATACTAACAAACTCCCCTAATCCTGTTGTCTTCACTTGATTCCGATTACATCGATACTGTTGCGTAGCTCCAAAACCGAATGCGGCCGAGTGGCTTTGTTAGGATGTCTGCGAGTCAGGAGCGGACCCACAGGGTATGCCGGGTGGGCCACGGCATACCCTGGGGCCCTGGACTGAACGTTTGTTCCATGGATGCGTCCTTTAGTATTGGTGCCAGAAGGCAGTAGTGGCATTGATGGGCAGTTCAGGACTTAGGCTGGTCTGCTGCAGAGTTTTAAGGGACTGTAGAGCTTAGATGGGTTAGGGAAGTAAACACAGAAAGTCATGAGCATAGCTGAGCCCTGAGAATGTACTTGAGAATTGTTTATCAACTAATCTAAAGAACAGAAAACTAACTAGTAACTGCACTACTACAGTCTACAAAAATACAGTCAAATTCTATTAACCATTCAAAGATATATACACATGCAAGTTATAGCTCTGAGGACACTCTTACAGTCTTACTCACCTATTATGATGCTGTCGTTTGATTGGATACAGAGATTACACCAGCATGGGTGGGTGTTTTCTTTAACAAGCAACCAAGGATATTGACACTGTCAATGTTTGATCTAGGAATGGTCCTGGTGTCATGGTTGAGATATTTGTTTACCACTAAGTATGCTAGCATTCTCTTGTATGTGCAACCTTAGGATACCGTCAAGCATTCTAAATGCATCTAACTAGTTTTAAGCGAATTTGCAACGAAATGTATCCAATGTACTGTTTCATTGGAATATTTTTCTTTAGAGGTAGTAATTGAGGATTCTGTGCAAGAATGAGAGATTAGGAAATGGCGTACAAACCAAACCCATCTCACCAAAAGCGCCTCCTTTTTCTTCTATGGCAGTTAAAGGTTAGCCTTTTTTATTGGTGTTGGGCAGGAGTATACTAGCTAGGCTCAGCATACCAATATTGCACAAATTTGGATATAGTGACGCACAAGAATAGTAGTAATATTGTCCGTATTGTAAGTCTTTTTATGTATATCTGAGACTATTAGTATGGTGTTTGAACTATTTATATTGTAATGTGTGCAAGTTTCCAACTTAATCCTTGAGTTTAAGACTTATCATATTATTTAGTGCCTGTATACCGAATTACGGTGCAAATTTTACAATTATTTACCGAATTGGCAAATGGTTTTACCGAATTGCAGATAAAAATTTTGGTGCGGCATACCCTTTGGTAAAATCCTAGATCCGCCACTGCTGCGAGCTGCCGTCCGGTTTCAGTGAACTCGTGAATAATTTTTCCTCCATCGACCGCCTCACGAATGAAGTGAAATCGGGTGTCGATGTGTTTGCTCCTGTCATGGAGTACTGGATTCTTGCTAAGAGCGATGGCAGACTTGTTGTCCACCCTGAGTTCCGACGCCGAAAGCTTCTGTTTCAAGAGCTCCTGCAGCAGCCGGTGAAGCTGACGCATACGACATGCCGCCGCTAGAAGGGCGATGTACTCTGCCATACGAGGAGAGAGCCACAACCCGCTGTTTTTGTGACTGCCAGGAGACTGGGCTTGTGCCGAGGAAGAAGAGGATGCAAGTAGTGCTCTTCCGCCCGTCAAGGTCGCCGGCCATATCGCTATCGCTGTAACCTAACAAGGCCAGCTTGTCTCCTTCTCTTGGGTAGGTGACGCCGAACCCCCGTGTCCCAGTGATGTACCGAAGGATGTGCTTTACCACGGCGTGGTGATCTTCCCGCGGATCCTTCATGAACCAACTCACGTACCCTACAGCGAACGTGTGTCCGGCCGGGTATGAGTGAGATAGCGCAAGCTCCCTACAATACTCCGGTAGCGGGTTGCATCCACAGGCGGTGTTGTTGATGCCTTGGATAGCTTGAGCCTCTCTTCCATCGGCGTGTGATAAGGATTGCACTCTGCCATGCCATTCTGCTCCAAGAGCTTCCCAGCATAGGCGCTTTGACAGAGCGTGATCCCGCTGTCACTTTGACATACCTCAATGCCGAGATAGTAGGTGAGCAGTCCCAAATCGCTCATGCAAAACATGGACATCATCTCGCGCTTGAATTTGTCAATGCCTGCTTGAGTTGTCCCGGTGATGATCAAGTCATCGACGTAGACGCCGATGATCAAAGTTCCTCCGGGCGCCCGCCGCGTGTACAACGTGTGCTAATCCATGCATCTGCTGAAACCCAGCTCTTGGAGGTCGGCGCCCGCCATGCGTTCAAGCGCGGGCTTGACGCAACCGATACAACGCCTTGCGCAGCTTGAGCACCTTGTGCTCCTGTTTGTCGACGACGAAACTCGGCGGTGCTCGACGAGACCTCCTCAAAGAAGGTCCCCGTTCAGAAATGTAGACTTCACGTCCATGTGGTGCACGGACCACCCTTGTTGCGCCGCCAGAGCCAGCAGTAGTCGCACCGACTCAATTCGTGCGACCGGGGCAAAGACCTCCTCGAAGTCGATCCCTTCGCGTTGCGCATACCCTTTCGCCACAAGACGCGCCTTGTGCCTGGTGATGGCGCCAGCTCGTCTCGTTTTACCTTGAAGACCCATTTAAGACCGATCGCGCGATGCCCAGCAGGAAGCTCAACGAGGTCCCAAGTATTGTTCTCCTCGATAGCTTTTATCTCCTCCAGCATCGCCAGACGCCAAGATGGGTCGCGTTCCGCCACGCCAAACGTGGCTGGCTCTTCTGCACTTACCATGTGCAACTCGGCAGGGGCGGCCGGTTCTGGCTCCAAGAACCGTGCCGGGGCGCCAGCGGGTGCGGGACCGAGGATGTCCCGCAACATCTTGAACCGGTGTTGAGCGTCGTTGTCGTCGTCATGATCGAGCTTGGCGAGAGCCTCGGTCGTGGGCGATACGAACCTTACACCAGGTGCGTGACCCGGAGCGCCTGGTGGTGGCGAGTCCTGGCGAGGTGGTGGCATGTGCAACTGCTCCCCTGGGGCGGGGACCTCCACTTGACCAGCGATGATCTCGTGCTCGATGACGAACGTGCGGCGTTGGGCGCCTTCGCCGCTCGTCGGGATTCGCCCAATCCCAGCTTGCCTTCTCGTCGAACACCACGTCACGGAGACATGGACACGGTGTGCAACCGGTCGAACAACCGATACGCTTTTGATCCCGGCCGAACTCGAGGAGCACCATCTTCACGCTGCGATCATCAAGCTTCTTCAGATTTGGGTGAGTTACCTTAGCGTGAGCGATGCATCCGAACGTGCGTAGGAAGGAGACGTCGGCTTTCCTCCGTGCCGTGCCTCAAACGGCCATGCCGCCCAAGCTCTTGGTGGGCGCACGGTTCAGGAGAAAGACGGCGGTGGTCACCGCCTCCCCCCAAAACTCACATGGCATCCCCTTCGCCTTGAGCAAGCAGCGCGCCATGCCGACGATTATCGGTGCGCCGCTCAACGACACCGCTCGCTGCGGCGGCGGTATGGTGCCGTGAGTCGCCGTGCAACTCCACGATCGGCACACATCGCCCGAACTCGATTGAGGTGAACTCTCCCCCTCGATCAGTTCGCAGAATGCGCAGACGCCGCCCAGTCTCGACCTTGACACTGGCCTTGAACTACTTGATGACGGTAGGCGTTTGATCCTTGCTCGTTAGGAGGCGAAGCCACATGTAGCGGCTGTAATCATCGACGAGAAGGAGAAAGTAGCGACGACCACCATGAGTCTCCGGTGAGATGGGCCCACACAAGTCACCGTGCACGAGGTCGAGCAGTCCCTTGGCACGGTAGTGAGCCGCCGCTGGAAACGAAGCACGCCTTTGCTTGCCAATGAGGCAGCTGTCGCAGACCTCACCGGGATGACTGATCAACGGGAGTCCGCGCACCATCCCATCTTGAGCCGCCTCTTGAGCGCCGGTTGAGGTGGTCGTGGCGTGCATGCCACCGCCAGCCTCATCGCCTTGCCGCGCCGTTAAGCACACGGCCTCGCAATGTTCAAGTTGAGCATGTACAGCGGTTTTGGCGCGCTTTACCTTGGCAAGCGCTGGCGTTGCGGTCACGGATCCGCAAAGACTCCCGTCGATCGGACTGGCGACCACGCCATCGAGCCGCCAATCTTGATGATGTTGCTCTTGAGCTTGGGAATGTAGTAGACGTTGCTAATCGCCCGGTGTTCACCGCTCGGCGGTGAACAAAGACCGCGTCGCACCCGCGGATGTCGACCACCGAGCCATCGCCGAACTTCACCGATCCGATGACGCCCGTGTCCAATTCCGCGAAGAGGTTGTCGTAGCCGGTCATGTGATTACTGGCCCCAGTGTCCAGGTATCACACATCGCTCCGCTGTTCTCCATCGCACCCCGATTCACCGGCATGCGTCTCGCCGAGCTTGATGAAGTTTGGCGGATCGCTCAACGCCGCCGCGAGGGCACATACCGCGTCATGAGCGTCGATCCTCATCATCCTCTCGGGTGAGATGGACTTGCTCGCGCCGTGGCTTCTGGCAATCCTTGGCCCAATGGCCAATCTTACCACAGTTACGACACTTGTCGTGACTGACGTTGCGCCGCGCTACGGTTCGCGCCACACGCCCGGCCGTGGCGCCGGTTACCCCGCCGCGGCGACGACCGCTACCACTGTGCTCGCCGACGAACTCGCCGTTCTTCTTCTCCTTGAGGCGAGCCATCCATTCCTCCTCGGTCAGCAAGAGTTTAGCTTCCGAGGTAGTAGTCGGTGGCGCCGGTTGCAGGATGCAACGATCATCGGTGCCTTTCAGACGTCCGGTGATCTCCTCAATGGACAGCTTAGAGAGATCAAGCATGGTTTCCATGGTGTAAACGACATGACCAAACCTGGGCGGGGCGACGCGAAGGTACTTTTCGACGACCTTCTGCTCATCGACGGGTTCACAGACTCGAAGTCGGCCGACCGCACGGCTCAAGCGAAGTGCAAAATCCTCAAGATCTTCGCCTTCCTTGAACGCGAGCATCTCGAACTCGGTGTGCAGCTTCTAGAGCTTCGACCTGCGGACGTGATCGGAGCCGACTCACATAGACTTGACGTAGTCCCATGCTTCTTTGGCCGATCGCTTGATGGCGAGTGCGCGAATCATCTCATGCGGGACCGCTTTGAGGAGCGCCTCGAGCGCCACACGATCCTCCTGCAAATCAGCGTCGCCATACTCGACGGCGTCCCACAAGCCTCTCGCCTGAAGCATTACCTTCATTACGAGTGACCAATCCGTGTAGTTGTCGCGTGTGAGCATCGGATAGGACGCGCCTCCAACCCCCCGCACCATCTTCTAGATCACCATGTCGCGGCCACGAGTGCACCACGACGAGGGACGATCGGCGAGGCCAAGCGCCGTCCTCGGCCTTCACGGCGTGGCGACAGACTCAGGGCGGCGGCAAGAGGAGAGCGGCGGCGAGAGGAGGTGATGCAACTGAGGTGCGGGTGCGCGCGAGAGAGAAGGTGTGCGGGCGATAGCGTTCAAGGGCACGTGGATGGTGTTCGGCAGGTAAAAATTCTAAATTTTAAAAGTTACTATAGTTTTAAAAGTGTTGGTGTTCTAAAAGAATCCATCTCAAAGTTACTATTTCACACTAGTTTATTTTTGACTCTCGCTCCATACGAGAAGTTGGATCTAGTTGTTTTTAGAGGCTAATTGTTTAATACAGCTCTACAAAATTCGATAAAAAGCTGAAAGCACAACCTGAACTAATCATATCCACAAAGAACTGCAATACAACCGAAGACATTCAAATTCCTAAGTGGTTAACCTGTTATGTTATTTAACAATTATAATATAAATTCACCCCAAATAGTACATCATAGAACAAGAAAAGGCCATGGTTGTATTTAACATGGTGAAAATAAGACCCTCTCATTCCCAACACTGCAAAGTTCAGTGCAAGCAAGAACAAGTTCATTCAGATGGGAATTTCAGATGTACAAAAACGTATATTTGAATGCATTACACAAAGTTGCCAGGATGGTGAAGATGAGGGCAAGAGGAAGGCGGCGCCAGAGAACAAACCTTCGGGGACACTGGGGTGGGTGCTCGGGAACGCCGTGGCAACAGACATGAGCTCGTGATCCGGCAGGATTCGGGCTAGCCATGAGGGATCGGGGTGGCGTGATAGATCTAGTGGAGAGGAGGGGGGATGAGAGGACGCGACGCAGGCCAAGATCCCAAGGGGCAAGACGAGGCGGTGGGGGCGAGATCCAGCGACGGAGAGAGAGGCGGTGGGGCCGAGCGGAGGCGGAGCAGGCCGAGAGGATGGCGGGCGCTAAGGCTAGAGGAGGAGGCGCCGAGAGGAGGCAGAGGGCGGGGCGAGGAGGGGCGGCGGCGAGGAGGTGATGCAACCGAGGTGCGGGTGCGCGAGAGAGAAGGTGTCTGGGCGATAGCGTTCGAGGGCACGTGGATGGTGTTCATGGTAAAATTCTAAATTTTAAAAGTTACTTTGGTTTTAAAAGTATCGGTGTTCTATAAGAATCCATCTCAAAGTTACTATTTCACACTAGTTTATTTTTTACTCTCGTTCAATACGAGAAGCTGCATCTAGTTGTTTTGAGAAGCTAATTGTTTAATACACCTCTACAAAATTCGATAAAAAGCTGAAAGCACAACCTGAACCAAAGAAACAACCTGCAGCTCACACGAGGCCAAAAGACAACACTTCGCCAATTTGCCATCCTTCCACCACCAACAGCAGCAAAGCCAGAACACCATTGCCCTGCCCCCACAACCCCCCTTACAAAGCAAAGCGAAAGACACACCACTGGTGACACAATGGCCCTACAACATTTACCACGCACGATATCTTGACGCCTTGTCCCCTTTGGCCACTACCTCCTAGCAGCTAGAAGCTAGCACTGGTGCAGCAGGTCTATGGGCTGCTGCATCATCTGTATCCGTGAGTTCCATGCATTTGCACTGAGAACATCGTAGCTAGCAGTTGCTGCAGTCATTACAGGGGATGGATAAGTGGTCATTGGTGTAGCATGAGCAAACTGGTTTGCATTCATGTAGAAGATGATCTCACGCAGCGCACGCAGCCTGCTGTCCAGCTCCATCATCTGGGTGCGCAGCACCGAGTTCTGAGCTTCTGCTGCAGCATAGCTTTGGGCAGTAATGTTCAATGCTGTGATGAGTTGCAGATTCTCCATCCTCAACTGGTTCACCTGTTTTGTATGTGAACATGGCATTGTTCTTAACAACATTTTTTTTTTGTATTTATTGAAGGAAGCTGTGGTTGATAGAAAAAAAATATTGATTGTGTACTTCGTGTAATTTCAGTGGACTGGTTGGCAATTTCGTTAATAAAATTCAAGCTACGTTTCTGCGATACTGTGTTGCTCATCAGTATTATAAATCCTGAAAAACAACCAAGTGCTGGAGGATGGTTTTTCGAATAGCCGGCTGGTTTTGTTTTAGGGTTTGACAGTGGTATTTCCTTACATGGATAACTGGTGACTGCTAGCTCGCTATCACCTCTTTTTTTATTGGGAGTGATGGCGACAAGTTTTAATAATGTTGAAAGAATTATGTAAGAAACAATTAGCTGGGGCCCTTGAGAAAAGGGCACCGTGCATTATTGGAGTTTGCTTGAGCAGGTCCAGCAGCTCAAGTGCCCTTTTTCATCTGAATTTGCTTTTTCGTGTCAAATTCACCTGCACATGAGTGCAAGCTTCAATACACAAAGCAAAGCTAGCAATCAAAATACTTTAAAATCTACCCACTACAATGAGGCCTGAATTTCCAAAGATACATACAGGCATAAGCGAGACGTACGAACCTTAGAGGTAAGGTCGTCGAGGTGCTGCTGCTTCCGCAGCCTTGACATCCTTGCCGACCTGCGGTTCGACTCCATCCTTCGCTTCCTCTTCAGATCCATCCGGGCCTGGAGCTCCATGTCACCCTCCGCCTCCGGCGACCCAGAGATCCGGGCGCCATGGCTCGAGCCGGACAAGGTCCCGCTTGATAGGGTCCCACCTGGCAGAGCCATCCTCAAAAAAATCTTGCCCCTAGTGCTTCACCCAGAAAAATGCCTTTACACTGTTGTCACCCCCAGTTATGCCTAAAAGCTATAGAAGTATGTGAAGAATATGGTGATATATTTGTGGTATTGGAAAGATCTGACAGAAGAGATGAACTATTCGGCAGTAGCGCGCTAGGACTTGCTAGGATCTTACTGAGAAGACATAGAACCAGTAGAGGAACACAACGGAGAAGGAGAGGACAAGATGGGAGCCTCGCCGGAGCGTCGAGCTGATCATAAATCCGGAGAGGATGACCTCGGAGAGGATTGGTGACATCTACCAAGCCACGGCCTCCCCCTATTTAGTCTATCATTGATCGGATGACCTCAAAATAGTACGTGCTTTTACCATACAAACAAGTCTAATGTTCTATATATGCACGTAAAATATATGTATGCTGAAGAAACAGTAGTAAATATGTATGATCCCAGCTTGATGGTTGGTAAAAAGTTTCGGCAGTCTGCCCCCAGGAAACCTTGTTTCTCAGTGGAAAAATCCTGCTGAGTTAATTTCTGCCTTGGTGAACAAAGATTCTTGATCAGAAGAGCAAGATTAGCAAACCTAGAACACAGAAGGCTTGGAGAGCACAAGAGATGCTTGGGAGAAAGAGGGCAAGCGAAAGGGGCTGTGCTGCAGGTGCAAGGAAACCTTAGTGAGCAAGGAGGGGAGGAGGGGAAAAGGGAATTGAGGCATGGAAGAGGGGCTCATTTATAGGCGAAAATGTGGTGAGTTTTTGTGAGAGAAAAAAAGATAAATAATATCGGTGTAATGGGGAATGGTGTGGCTGCTGACTGGTCAGTAAGTGGGCAAAAACCATGGGGAAGAACAGCAGAGGTTGATGGTGGGCTGTTGGATGTGGGATTAGAATCTTCTGTGGCATCTTCTTGGGATAATTGTAAAAGGTTAATCAATCAATGTTTCGATGAGCATGTACTAGGGGCAACCAAGAGTACCATGAGCATGATCTTTTATGTTCAATATAACTCATGAGTAGTAGCACAGTTCTTCCATATACAAATTAATTAAGCTCATGTAGGCACAGCTTGTACCTTGTCTTTGTTAGTGCCATTCTTTCGGTCATTTGTTTCTAGCTGCTAGCTAGTGTGTAAAACGGAAGAGCATTAATTCACCATAGGTGATTTACTGAGGGTAAATCAATTTTTTGTTAGAAAGTTGTGAAGATATTTGCAGATTGTGGGGAAGATAATGTGGTCCAATCTCTAAAGTATGCCACATGCCCTCGCACCGATTTAACTGCTGATGACACTACGAGGGTGCCTGCTCATGGTGTGTTTGTTTGCTACCATTTCCACTTCTCACATTTCTAGATTCAGAAAACGCTTGCCCTGAACATGGGTTAGGAGAAGGCTACAACATGACTAGAAAGTTGCTAATATCAATCTGAGGTCAGTTCTTAGTTTCTGTTTCTTTAAAGAAAAATGTACGCAATTTGCATATCTGCAGGTATCCATATAGTAAAGACCTAAATTAAGTAAACTATAAAGCAATGGTTCAAATACTGGGTGGATATGATATGAAAATTTCTTTGGTGAATCAACAAATTAAAGTGTTCCTTTTTCTCTAAAAAAAAGTGTTATTTTGGTTTCCAAGAAAGAAGATATAAAAATATGTTGAAATCGGTAAAACAAGACTTTAAATCTAATAAAAAATCAGGATGAACTATTCGTGACTTCACATAAGTTAACATAAAACAAAACTATAATATGCTCTGTCTACATAACCAAGTCCTGAATGGAAAGAATATTTTTTCCTAACCTTGTTCACTATATTTTGTACCAGTGTGTAATTAAATTGTCTCTAAAAAAGTTCAAGCAAATATTTTGGAGAAAATTTATTTCCATGTAGAAGATCTTAAATAGGAATATGTTAACTTCTTGGAAATGTTGAGTGGTTACTATACTCCTCTCTGTTTTTCAAAATAAAATTAGCTCTAGTTGTTTACCTCAAGTAGTAACATAGAAAAAGATTGAAAACGAGTGCAATGGATTTGTGGAGTGCACACAACTGCTCCGCTTCAAGTAATAGTGCACTTGGCAAAATGCCTCGGAAAGGTGATATTATGGGCACAAGATGAAGCCGCAGGACCACAAAAAAGTAGGGAAGACACTTTCAAGTTAAATGATAAAATATGATGATTGTTATGTGGACGTTTTGGTTAGAGAAAATCTACAATATACCATTGAATACTTCGTGATCTATATTATGTCGCTCATTGTCAGGATAATATATGAGTCCAGACCCTATATATCAGTAAGATATCAGTGACATATTGTAAACATACGAAATGTTATGGTACAGGTCCAAGTATTGAGCATAGGGCACTCGCCCTTGATCGGCCGGCTATACCGCCACTAAGGCTTTTATGCCTATTGAAGAAGAGAGAAAGGCTAGAAAATTTTATTTATTTATTTTCTTAATGATAATAGGTATACTGCTATCTTTTTTATAGGGATGACTAAACTTGACATCTAAGAAACATATCTCTATTTTAAGGAAACTAATTCTTAATAATAGGAAACTTATCTCTAATACATGGAAATAATCTAAAAGAAAATAAGCCCAAATAATAAGGAAACTAATTATTATATTCCTAATCCACAATATACCGGCGAACCACCCAAATTTGCACGCTACACGTTGCTACAGTACCACGGGTAGTGTTCATGCGTTGCTACAGTACCGCGCAGTGTTGTTCGTAGTTGCTACAATGCTCGCGATACTGTTCACTCGCCTGCTAGGTGTACGCCGAGATCCTAGGCCATAACATTACACCCCTTGCGGCGAGATAGCTTGTCCTCGAACTGTCACATGGTGGTCATGGTTGAAGTCCTTCGTAACACCATGTCGATGAGAGGGCACGATGATTACCTTGTGTCACATGGAAAAAATCAGCGAAGCTCCAATAGACAACAACCCCTGAGCGTGGTTTAATGACGCAAGAGATGTTGAGGGCATGGGCACCCAGCGCGGGGCAGCAACATCATCCTTCTTGCCTCGGGATGCAACGACTGTGGAAGAGATGCAACGACATCGCTGACCCCCACATGGCAACCATTGTGCTCCACACTTGTGGAGGCACGGTGTCGGTCGGCCACATGGAGATGACCGCCACTGAACAACGACAACCTTCTTCCTTAGCAAAGGCACCAAAGGTGAAGGCTGAAGAGGAGTCGTCGTTAGTGACGTGTCCATTGCCAACACTGACGGTGAGGAAGTGGCAGCGCAGCCATTGCAATGACATGCTCATTCAGCTTGTTCACCAACTTCATAGCCTTCTTTAAGTTGGCCATCATATTGTCGAGTAAGGACTCTATTTTCTTGTTGCTAGTCATCAACATGCCCAAGAGAGATAATTTAGTATCAAAAGCCATAGTGAGTGACTATGATACCAAATATTATGGTACAAGTTGGTAGTTGGGTACGGGTCTGAGGACCGAGGGTAGGATACTCACCCTTGATCGGTCGGCCATACCGTCAATAAGGCTCTGATGCCTATTGAAGAAGAGAGAAAGACTAGAGATTTTTATTATTTCTTTTTTTTAATAATAACGATACAATGTTGCCTCTTTTATAGAGATGGTTAAACTTGACTTCGAAAAAACATATCTTTATATTAAGAAAACTAATCTCTAATAATGGGAAACATGTATTTAATACATAGAAATAATCTAAAAGGAAACTGTTGTAGGGGTGGTCCCCACCTAAGCCCAGCCGGCCTGCTAGAAGGCTGTAAAGCCCAAAATATAACATGTATAATGACATAAATGTCCTTGAGGGGATACTTGGGTGTAAGGACATAATTATAAAATACTCCCTGTTGTAGGGGTGGTCCCCACCTAAGCCCAGCCGACCTATTAGAAGGCTGTAAAGCTCAAAATGGGACATGTATGATAACATAAATGCCCTTGAGAGAGATGTTTGGGTGTAAGGACATAATTGTAAAATATTCCCCATGTGAATATATATAAAGTTGTCCTGGACTTGGAGAGCACCCAGAGAAAACATTGTTCACCTAACATCTGCACTACCATATTACTATCTCTCTGTTTGGTCTGTAACCACAACAGAAACAAACCTAAATAACAAGGAAACTAACTAAATAGAACCTATACGACACCTCCGAGCTACTGTTCATGGAGCTAAGTACTGCACGGTGCTACAGTACCGCGCGTGTACTATTCATCCGGTGTGGTTACTATTCATTCCACGATGCAGTAGCCCACGGCATTGTTCACGAGTCTACTGCGTGCATCGCCGGAATTTAGGCTATAACATATTAAGTGGCATATAAGGGTTTTCTCTTTTGGTTAAGATTTTTCTTGAGCTGGGTGCGACCTACTTGTGAATTGCAAGTGCATGAATAACAATCTCTTCATGGCGGGTTGTTGGCTACCTTCTCATCATAGTCCAAACGGAAATAAAACGTATAAGCGAGTATTACTCATAATTTTCTTGTTTAGGTGCAAGCAATAGATCTTTGCATTCCCTTGAGGACAAGGAAAAGTAGCTTTTATTTTTCATTTTTAGCATTTTTAAAGTATACTAAAAGACGCCTCACCATATGAAAATCAGTAGCACCTCCATTGTTTTTTGGGTTGAAAGCAAACATGCTTATTTATCATAACAACATTACAAACACCTTCTAAAACATTCTGAAAAGTTCAAACATCACATTAGCCACTACAAATTCCTTTGTCCCCATCTCCAAAAAAAAATGGTGAGGTAGGTAGGCGCATATGTGGAACTTCGTTTCAATTTGTATTTGGCTCACTAACTTATGGTCTAGCACCTTCTTTAGATCATGTCAGCTATTACTAAAGAAAATTATAATTTGAGAAGGGAGTAGGACCACTGGTTAATGCTTCATTTAGATCAGATTTGATTATGACTTGCTAAGTTCATAAATTGGCTAGTCTTCTCTAGAAGGATCAAATGTTCTCTCAATTTGCAGATTGCCCATTACGAGAACCAAAGGTCAGGGTTGGTTCTCCCAATGTTCTCCCAATATCAGCTTATTGATGTCTTAGAGGATAGAACAACAATAACAATTTTGCGGTTTCTTGTTATTAATTTTACTTTTGCTAGCCAAACAAAAAGACAAGGGAAACAGCATGGCTAAAAAGGTTTGGCTAGCTAATTAGGTTAGGGAAATTTCAGATAACTTTGGAAGGCTTAAAACGCAAGCTAGCATGGCATCTAGACTATCACTCCCTGATCCAGCCGTCAGAGGGCCTGTTTGGCTACAAGTGTGGCTTATGGTTTTTAACTGAAATTTTTGAATTTTAGCTGTTTACGGTATAGATTACGAAGAGAGAGATACTCACTTGCGATTTTGGATGGTACAGATGTTGGGCTTTTAACGTGTACATCGTTTAACTTGTAGACCTCGTCTTGAGAAAATACATCGTTTAAAAGTTAGGTATTATAGCAAAAACTAAAAGCCACCAGCTTTGGAGGAAAATAACAGGCCCAGAATGTGTAGCATCTTTTCATGTGTCAATAAACTGCCCAAGGGTGAGGTGCTGCTCATATACAATGTTAGGATTAATTTCCATTTCCTTGGTGCGTTAGTTCAATACTTCAATTGTACCAGAAAAACAGAGTATGTAAAAGTTTGTTTGGAATAGTTTCGATTTATAAATTTATAAGCTAAACTAGAACTGTACTACACTTCTGAGGCTTTGATAATACTCTCATTGGTACTAGGCCCAGTGTATAATCTTCTCTATAGGTCTACTCTGATAAATTTACGTACGCAACACTAAAATATGGAACAATTTGAACAAGCAGTTCTGTGAAATCCACAACAAACGCCAAAATAGAGAGTGAGTTTGTAGTAAGATTTGAGCTCAATATTTGAGGACATGTGTCTCTGCTCAAAAGATTAGGCAGGTTTTGAGCTCAATATTTGAGCACATGTGTCTCTGCTCAAAAGCTTAGGCAGGTCTTGTTCCATTCAAAGACGACAAAATAAAAGGCTTGATTGCAACGAACATAGAGCACTAAGAAAGAAAAGGCAGATGAGAACTCTCCAAGTGCCAAAATGTCAACACATTCATGCACCAAGGGAAATTCTGCATCCATTATCATCAGTACAGCCAGTTGCGCCTACTGGCAGCGACTTTCTTGTTAATTACAGTTTGATAGGAAGCTTCATTCTGAGCTACAGAAAATAGTGGGAGGGCAAGAGTGGTTCAGCACACTGGAGTTCTCTCTCTTTTTACAATCTTTCTCTGTAGGAAGCTTCCTACTAAATTTTTACAATCTTTCTCATCTTAGAAAGAGAACCAACGTCTGATTGAGTATCAACTAGAGAGAAACGAAATGGGACCCGAGTGACCTGAAGAAGGTGAGGAATCCTCGAAGCATGGTCTCAAACCATCAAGGGATGGATGGCCTGTTTGTTTCTCTCTAAAGCGAGGTTGAGAGGGAAAGCAAGTGCACCGAATTGCCCCTGGTTTTTGCCATGGTGAATGGTCCTTTGCCTTTAGCTCGCTGCTCCTAAACTTGAGCACATGGACATGTATACAAGTGATGGTGCACGCAGCCTTTTTGCGTTGCATTCCTGGAGATACATAGCTGCAGCCCCAGCATCTGACGTCTCCCACAGTAGTGAGCAGCCTTAACTGCTGAGGTACCATGTAGTCCTGATCTACACGCAATGTTTAGAAAATTAATTAGTATGTGTAATAAGTTTAACAAGAGTTGTTCGTGGCGGCTTATTACAATATCGCAGCTGTATAGGCATGTAAAGTCGGAATTTTGAGAAGTTCAACTATTAATTGGGCGCGCTAAGCTAGTAGCATTGGCTCATATGCTTGCTTCTTAATATCATAATATGAAAATCTTAGGTAAAACTCTTAGTGTTTGTGATAGTTTATCAGCATTGAGGTATGGATTTGGATCCTCTACCACCAGTTTAATAAAAATTTCATTGGCCATGCAGATCATGGAAATACATTGACCATCCAACAAGTTTAATGGTTTGAGACAAAGCAGAGATAGGTGTTAGGGCACTAAAAATCTCTTTCAAGGTGCTTATGCCTTTTGAAAGGAACTACATTCTTCATGCTTCTATACATGTTTGTCCCAATTATATATTTCAGGTAATATATTTGTTATTATATTACTAGGACAGATTTATTGTATGCTCATTTGACTACACAGACATCGATCACATTGTCTACTTACTGATGTAATTTTTCTGCACGAATATATATTCCCCACATGTTTTCTACCCTTTTCGCACAATCTAACGGCTGACAAATCAAACTAAAATTAATTTTCGTCTGGACAAACAATTCTCTGACAGACTAATGATAGAGCTATACTAATTTGATAGGCCCTCTTGTTTACTTTGTACCTAAGAATAGTTGCTTCTTGCTTTGAATCTTTGGAGGAAGAAGGCAGGCACATGCATGGAAAAGCACATAATCAAGGGTCAGTCCTTTGCTATCCAACTTTACTCCCATGATAGAGCTATACTAATTTGATAGGCCCACTTGTTTACTTTGTACCTAAGAAGCAAGGAATGCACATTACACGGCTCGTGTTGCTGATTTGCTAGATCACAAAATCTTTCTGCAATTTTTCCCCAAAAGCACAAAGCAGAGAGAGGAACTAAAGCAAAGGACAGCACCTACATGAGCCTAGGGTTAATATATCCAACATGCATGCATGACAGAGGAATACTTGCAGGTTAAGTAAGGAATCCGGTTGGTGCAACATGCTATCTGGCGCCAACAAAGCCACACGCTGATAAAAAGAGACGGCATTGTTGTAGATCACGATCTATGTACACTTTCTTTTGTTAGATACTTTCTTTTGTTAGATGTGCAAATAGGCATAGTTCTTTTCATGAAAATGTATAAAGGTCACGAAGTAATTAATTTGAGAGATGGTCCTTTCTTCTTAATCGAACCAGTAGTACTCACACGCACTTATAAAGATACATATATGGAAATGTGGGTGGGGAACTCTGAAACAAATCAGCTGAATCAGGTCTCGTTTATTTCGGTTTAAGCTTTTGGCGTCTAACTTATTTTTTACTATTCCTAAATTTCGTCTTTTTCTGATTTTTCGGATTTTTTAGCTGTTTTGCCGGTTCTTTTTTCTATATTCGTTTGCATTATACGTGATGGACTAACCTATTTTTTCCATTTAATTTTTTTAAATTTAATTATGCCAAAAAGTCACCATCAGCTGCAATACAATTTCAGCCAACTATAGTGCAATTTCAGCCAATTATAGTGTAATTTCAGCCATAAGCTACTAAATTTCAGCCCAAATGAGCAGCCTATCAGTCAAGCCCAACTGTTTTTTAACCATTTAACCTCACATGGGTGACAAGCGATGTCTTGAACATCTGTTCATGTGTAGATTGAGAACGAATGTGTTAGGGAAATGAAATAGATAGACAATTTCTGTTTAATGTGCTATTGATCAATATATCGCACTACTACAGAAAAGGTAATCACAGATGATTCAAAAATATCGTCACAGACGATTTCATGAGCCGTCTGAATTTATGGGTCAGTAATGATATGAGGTCACCACAGACGGTTTTCAAACCATCTGTGATAAGTCACAACACAGACGGTTTTTATAAAGAACCGTCTGTGAAGGAGACTATCACAGATGGCTCGAACCAAAAACCATCTGTGATACTCGTCTATCATAGACGGTTACCAACCGTTTGAGATACTCGCCCATCATAGACAGTTGGTGGCTAGAACCGTCTGTGATGTACGAGTATCACAGACTGTTTTTGGTTCAAGTTGTCTGTGATAGCCCTTCATAAACGGTTTATACCATATATTAAACCATCTGTGATAGTTCATTTTATACCTAAAATTTTTTCTTTTTTTTGCTAGCCTCGAGAAATGTTAGATATGCCCTTTGAAAACAAGCAAATACAGCAGCAAACACAACAACATATTCCATTTCTATTAAGATTAGAACCCACCATTACAACATAATAGGAAAATGAGCAGATTACCCATCTAACACAGCAAGAATATGGAAAGAACACATCTCCTAATTCTACGAACCAAACTCTTAAACATGCCAAGAACATAGAAGCAAAGATCCTAACAGACAGTAGAAACTCAACCGCACCCCCTGATGCAGCGCGCGAGCTGGATGTCCTTGACGCCTGCCATCACCGGCATCGACTTGAGCACCGTCTTGGTAACTAGCTGCTTCCGCGGCGTCTTGTTGTCCATAGACTTGCGTGCTATCTACTTCGTAAGGGTCGGGGTCGAGGAGTAGAATGGTGAGAAGGCTCGATTGAACCCATTATGTGAACTCATCGACTCTCATGGAGCCTCCCTCCATGGCCCCAACTTCAGTCTGGTTGGGACGCAGCATATGCTTGCTAGTCTCCTGATCGAGCTGCCCCCACAAGGTCTCGAACTTCCGTTTCTGGTTCTACATACATAGCTTCTTAAACATCTTCATTAGGTCCTTGCTACGGAACCTTTTGTGGAAGTTCACCGCAAGATGCCTCATGCACCAACAGTTCTTCATATCATTACACTGGAAGGGGGGCTGTGTCCCGTTCTGCATTGTTCGCAATGTAGACAGCAGGCCTGCATTGCTGTCTGAGATGACACACACTTCTGGGTGATCTTGCACTACGACCTAATTCACATTGGCAAGGAACCACAGCTAGCTATCGGTATTCTCATTCTTCACAATTGCAAATGCCACTGGGAGTAACTACTCATTCACGTCAGCTGAAAGTGCAGTGAGGATAGTACCCTTATACTTGCCGGATAGGAACGTTCCGTCCATCGTTAGCACTGGACGGCACCATCTAAACCCTTTTATCACCTAATGGAAGGCCCAGAACACTCTGTCAAGAATAAAACAATTCGAGCCCTGCGTAGGATGAACCATCTTCTTCCTGTTAATGTACGTGCTTAGGTTTAATTCTGCAATTTGATGCAGCATTCTTAGGACCAAGTCATACGCCTCCTCGTACGTCCCGAACATACGCTGCAGCACCTTTCGTTTCGCCTGCCAGACTTTCTTGTAGCTGACTTCAAACCCCACCATATTTGTTACATCCGCCAACATAAGCTTCGGAGAAATAAACACATCTGCCACGACGAGGTTGCTTACCAGCTCATGTTGCGATGCCTATGTACTGGCGCCGCGAGCTCGCAACTGTGATCCTTCAGCACCGTTATCCAGAAGTACGTGCCAACACCCTTGAACCGCTTTGCACAGACCTTGACAGGACAGGACCCATCGACACACTTGACGATGTAGGTGTCTGGGTTAGACCTGTGCACTCGATACGTCCAACTAATGTTGACGGCATATCTAGCAATAGCCTGCTGGGCAGCACTCTTGTTACGGAAGCACTGCCCCAAAATGAGTGTGCCCTCGTTGGTCTCCAATCCGCCTCCTCCGCCTATGGCAGAACTAGGGATGCCGTTGCGATGTCGTCCAGTCTGGACGATACGTACGCAACATCGGTGGTCACAACACCACCTAGCACCCCTCCAATTGTAGCTTCGCCATCTTTGTCCTCTCCAAAACTGTTTATTTCCACATCCTCGTCCTCCTCGTTGCGCACTTCTTCCACTTGGTCCGCAAGGTACTCGTGACAATCAACACGGACGGCCCACCACCTCTCCACACCTTCATTGGCCTGGAAATTCTCCACACGCCTCCTGAGGTCTCCATCGCCTACTTCCTCGCCGACATATTTTCCCACACCAGCGTCTTCATGAGCGCCGGAGAACAACCCAGGCACTTCATCTCCACCAGCGGCACCAGAACCAGCCATGGTGGATGATTCTGTCCTCTCCACGAAGTCAACATACACCATTGGCCTGGCATATATCGCAGAGGCAGGGTTGCACACGACCTCCATGTAGTTGGCCCATGAGGCGTCACTAGGCACCTTGAGAAGTTGCCACATGGTCTCCCTTGCTGCACCCACCACTGAGGCATACACTGCCTCGATCCGTAACTTCTTCCTTGCGGTGTACCGATCGAACACCGAACGGACACACCTCCGTAGTTTAGACATGCTCATGGCATTCAGACCGGGTGCCCGGATCACGGTCTGGTCATAATTTGACAGGTCCACCACGCACGGCCCGTCGCATACAAGACCACTCCCGTAGAAGACGAACAAGTCTTGAATTTCACCCATGGCGTACCTAACATAAGTGCATAATCAACCATCTTAGTACACAATATGCAACAATCGTACCATCAAACAGCCATTACCGCACTGTAATATTTACATGTTAATTTCGTACCTCTTCCTATCACCTACAAAATCGATTAATAATTTTTTTATTTGTAAATCTAAATTTTATTTTTAAGGATTTTACATACAAATTGTTACATACATCAAACTACATATTTATTTTATTTTTTTCAACGGTCTTATTTACGGATCTTACTTTGGAATTCATATGAAAATTGCATTATAATTTTCTTTTATTTTCACTACTATTCTGTATTATTCTTGTTCGAATTAATGCAAAAATCTAATTACTAATTTTTCTTCATTTATTGCCTAAAATTTTACTTAATGCGGCTTCCACTTGCGAATTCGTATAAAAATTAAATTACATTTTTCTTTTATTTTCCCTCCTAATTTGTATTGAATTTTTGTCCAATTCATGCAAAAAAATGCAATTACTAATTTTTCTTCATTTCTTTTCTAAATTTTACTTAATGTAGGCTTTCACTTACGAATTCGTACAAAAATAAAAATAATAATCTTTGTAATTTCATGTCCTCATTTTATTTAATTCTACTGTACCTTTGTATTACTTTTGTTGTGTTTTTATTCTAATTATCCAAATTTATTTTCAATTTATTTTTACGACCTCACACATTGTCTCCGGTGGTTCTCTAAGCCTACTAATTGTATGTTTCTAATCCACCTACTGTTGTTATCACCTACAAATGCTCTAACATAAATATTTAGTTTTCAACGTCTACACAACTACAAGTACATATGTTCACAAAAAACAAACTACAATATAATACGTATGTTCACAAAAAATAAAGTATAACATTATCTACACTACAATATATCATGCGTCACATATGAAAGTTTTGCTACAAATACACAGCGTATCAAAGATTGACATACAACAACATTAACAAAAGATGGTTTGGCTAATTACGGGCTAATGACATAGATGAAAATATAGTTGCACAGGCACAAAAATTACCTCTTCTTGAAGCTCATGAGGCGATCTACAACTTTTGTACTTGCAAAATCTGCTGATTCCAAATGAAAACAACTCAAAATTCCGTGTTTTCACTCCTTACTTTCCTCCCTTCACTCTCTCTCTCTCTCGCTCTGTCTTTGCTCCAACTGCAAAGCCTTGCTGTGAGACCGTATGCATCTGCTCACCAAGTGACCTTCAAGCCATTTTATTGCGCAGACTCACCAGGCATAGCAAATATCAGAGGGGCCATATGTATCTGCTGCAGACGCGTGTGCGAGCGGCGTAGAAAAAGGGCAGGTGCAAGGGCAGCGATCGCTGCATTCGGTGGGTGGATTGTACAGGAGCGAGACGTGCGGTCGGGCACCGAATATTTTCGTCAAATTGTGCGCTCGGACACCGCATAACCCGCCGCTACAATGCTAGTCATGCGGTCCCAGACCACACGACTTAGCTACAGTGCTAGTCGTGCGGTCCGCGACCGCACAACTAGCCCGTGCGCTCCCCCACCGCACGATCAGCGACATGTCGTCATCTCGTAGTTCCGCACTCACCTAGGGGCTAAAAATGGAATTTTTGCACTCAGGAGGCTATAATTGGTATTTTTGGGCCAAATAGTGCTAAAAATGTATAAACTTCGGAAACATTGCTCCCCTGTAGTTCAAGTCTCTAAGGCCATGTGAACTTTATGTCCATTGCAGGCTTTCTGCATAAGGATAGTGCATTCTCGCTCGTTTTAGTTTCAACTTCTGACTTTTGACTTTTAGTTTACTATTCCTTAATTCATCTTTTTTGGCTTTTTTGTCTTTTCTTTTTTTCCGTATTACTTTGCATTGTCTATGATGGCTAAAAAACTATCAGCAGTTATAGTGCAAAATAAGCTAGCTATTGTGAAAAAAGTCATAAGCCACTAAAAAACCAAGTTGAGCAGGATAGATATCTTGACAGAAGATGGCATCATTTCCTGCTACCGGACGAATTAAGGACCATACAGTGGTAAAATGTTTATATATAACTTATAACTTCTAATTGTTCTTGCTCCTAGATTTGACTTCCAATCTTTCTATGATCCTATCATATTTTTTTTATATGATCTATCTGACCATTACCTTGAACTAATAAATATTTTTACAGTAGTGTTACACACTAATGACATTCTTTGTATCGATGTAGTGACTACTAAATGGAAGAGCAAGATATCAAGGAAGCCACAAGTGAGATTTTGCTTTCATCTAGCAAATACTTAGGTTAATTATGTCATGCATGAATTTGTGGAGATTTAGTTTCTTTTTCTCATGAGAGATTTGTGGACCAGATTGATGTTAAGCTATTAGTACATATGTTTATTTATGTGAGTATGAATATAGAGGATGCTGGACTAATTGAGTGGATGTGTGATTTAGTTATCGTTAGCATCCATATGGATTTTATTTGTATTATTTTGCTTGTAATTTCCTTTTTCTGAAGGCACAAACCGTCAGGGATTATTTTGGTGATGGGTACCAGACAGAAAATAGTGACCCGAAAACCTAACGCCCAGGGAATTTTCCTCTCGGTGTCTGTCACGAAATACCGTCGGGAATTATTATCTTGTCGGTTAACGGCAGCCATTCTAAATTTTCGTGTCCTCATTCTTCCCATGGGTATTTCATGACGGTTTTCCAACAGGAAAATTTTTCCTCATGGTTTTCGGCTCTCACGAAAGCTCTGCAGTCTGGTAGTGTCAAGCAGTTTAGAATCTTACAGGGGCTAAAAAGACATAAAAGCTTTAAAAATGCCATTTAGATGTTGCACAAGAAAAGCACCAGATTCCAAGAGACAAATGAGAGAACATAACGTAGGGCCTGATGTTAAATTTCCCCTAAAACTCGAAACGAACTTCAAAGAAATTATTGGGAGCTACTCCTTTTTTTTCCAAGCAACTTTGTAGGATATTTGCCGTAGGATACTGATCCTTCAAAATTCTGTACTTTTCCTTCTTTTCAGATGGGCCCTAAAACTGGTTTTAGTGAAGGATAAAATTTCCTTTTATGTTATCTCGAAGATTGTATCGATATAGATGACTGATCTCACCTTGAATGTATCTTTTCATGGACAAATGGAATACAAGACATTACTTAATCTAAAAAATAAATACGATATATTATTGTAATCTCAAAAAATTCAAGCGATCATGTTTGGGTTTTTTTATGGAGGAAAAGATTATGTTTGGTGCCCACCAATGATTGCTGGTAATGCAAAGCTGCAATGTCTTGTCCTATCTAGTCTAGTCCTAAATTGCGACCGGCCTGTGACCTCATCAAACAAAACACCCCAAGATAAATCAGTGACATCATGTATGGGCCTTTAACTATATGGCCGAGTGGTCCTCTGCCATTTTTTTACAGTTTCTTTTGTGTGTACTTTTTTTTACAAAGTTTAGAATAATATAATCATACTATAAAGTAAAAAAAGAAGGAAATCTTTTTTTTAAAAAAAAGTAAGGAATGGAGTTAGTTGTACCATATACAGTGCCCACGATTGCTCAGTGTTATATAAGTATTCCCAATTCTGATTTTTATTGGAGTGCAATTAGAGCTTGAGTTCGGGTGGGTTTTACATTTTCTTTTAGAGAAAACCTCTGGTTGTTTAAGCTCGACTACTAGCTTAGTTCACTCCAGAAAAACTGCCATAATCACGCTCGCACTCTTGACTCTTGAGCCTACAAATGTAACTTATGTGGAAAAATGGAAAATAGACCTTACAAAATCTTTATACGACCTTTTGATTCACACAAAAACCTATCTCAGACTTATTTTTAACATAAATTATGCTTGCAACGCCATGAATGACAGCGTTGCAAAGTTCACATATAGTTCTGAACTTATTTTCGGAAATGAACCTTGATGTACCGTTCCAAAGAGCGAAAGAAGGTTCACTCTTGGAAATAAGTTGAGTAATGGTTTATTTTTCAAAACATTATTAAATATTAATTAAGTAAAAACTGACAGTAGTGTGCATCATAATTGATTGGAAAAGGACTGCTGGGAAAAATAATTCCAAATTTTCAATCGCCTTCACGAAAATTTTCTCGCAACAAATGCAAAATGAATGACAGTTGGAAAATTGACAAATTGATAGAAGATGGTCCGGTTTTCAAGGAAAAGAAGAATAGAAGATGACACCATCTAATGCTAATGCAGATTGGATCCAACGAAAAATGATCACCGCTAATTCCTACCGTACGGTCGGTGCTGTTGATAATATCTACGAGTGCTACAATTAATATTACTTTCATAAGTTTCCTTGTTAATGTTACTTTCATAAGTTTCTTCTACCATCTAGTTCAGTCGAAAGTTTAATTATTAAAAAAAAGTGACAATATACTTTTACTTCAACACTTAGTGCTGAAACTATTGAGATTTACTTCAACACTTAGTGCTGAAACTATTGAGAAAAGGTTGGCAATATATTCATAATTCAAACTTCTCTTGTATGTACGCTCCTCTACACTTACGATGTGGCTTCAAAGTAAGCTACAATTATTTTTTCTTAAAATTAAGCTTGCTTGGTGTTGAACTAAGAACCTGTTGGTGGCTCTGGTATCGTCTCATGTTTCATGCATAAGAGAGTTCACTTGAAAAGCTTGATCTTCGGGTAGGGTAAAGATAGGCACTTTACTTCTACTTCAACCAACGTGGCAAGGAAATCTTGTTTCATATGTATGGTTAATTACTTCGAATCTTGGATTTTGATCTGGATGATAAATGTCTTTTATTTTTATCTTATGGCTTATAACTTCTCTCGAATAAATAAATGGTCTTCTTCACTGTCTTTTCAAAGCGACTTATTGAGGACAATATTTTCGAAGTAGCTTATTAACTTCTTGTTCATTTATATAAGTGTTTACATTAGAACTAAAAATTATCAGTTATAAATATAAGTCATCAGCCACAGCAAAAAGGACGCACCCAAAATCCGTTGACAAATGAATAAATTTCTGTCAGGTCTGAAGTGTGTCGGGCCAACTGGGCCTGCCTAGATCACTGGTAATTAAAACGGATAGTTCTGGCCTTGGGCTGCCCAGGAGGACATGACCACAAAGGGCTAGCAGTAACAGCTATCCGTTCCTAAGAAAATGAATATATTTAATTTTTCTGAAACGAAAAAATGAATATATTTAATAACTATTATATACACTAGTACCTCTTGATATACTAGGTAGTCGGCACGTGGAATTCACGTCGCAAGCAAGTATCATTATTATTATTTCTCGTTACATCCAGCAAAATGGTATAGGTTCTAAAAATGAACAAATCACCTCAAATCCAAAAAATATTACCCCTCATGGAGGTATTTCTAAACAAAATCCAAATAATTAGTGCGTTGCAGTTTGTAACTCTACAGTGATCTGATTTTCAAGCAGAGGACCCCATCTTAAGATTAAAATAATTCTGATGTTCACAAAATCTGCAACATTCAACCCCAATCCCAAGAGATATTACTACTTGAACTATTTGCAGAAAAAAATGTGACCACAAGAGCTACATGGCACTTCAATCGTGCAGCACAATGCACAGGCTTCATGAACACTCCATGCCGCCGAGGAGGAAGCTCCATCCTTGCTTAGAAATACCCCCATTATGTTTGGCCTTCCAGTTTGAACATTGCACCGATATACAATCCTTCCCGCTCATATAATCCTATATAAAATCAAACCAAATTTGAACAAAGTGGGATTAGAATGTAATTAGTTGGTTATCATGGTATTAATTGCTGGCAAGATACGAAACGAATCTAGGTCGTTGAACTGCAAATATCAATGGCTTAAAATTGGCCGTGAATCTCAGGATACGAAATGAATATGATTAGATGCAGAAGATCAAAATCTAGGTACACAAAGATGGGTGTATGTAGAAAAGAATACAACTTGTATTTTTTATAGGAATAAATCCACTCTTTAGCCTTGAACTTTTCACTTCGGTCTAAAAAATAATCTTAACTATAATATCATCCGGAACACAACCTTGAACTACTGAAATCGTTCACTTAACACCCCTGCCCCCATTGACCCACTCTACCCCAGTTTTGGACGGACTCAGACCCCACGTCGGATCCTTATGTGTCAAATGAAGCCACACCATTTTCTTCTCTCTATCTTCCTCCATCCTCCCGCCCTCCCTACATCGAGGAACCGGATTCTTTGACTTTGTGAAGCAAAATCACTGTGCTACAGTAACTTGACTTTGCATCCTAGCCATCGGACACTGACATTCGCCACCTTTAGTCCACGCTGCCATGTCAAGTTCAGCTTGAGGTGGAGGAGCTCGGTGCCTACCATTGAGAGAAAGAGGAAGGAAGAGGGGTAAGGAGGGAGGGAGGAGTAAGGGAAGGAGAGAGATGAGGAGGAAGGAAGAGGGGTAAGGAGGGAGGGAGGAGTAAGGGAAGGAGAGAGATGAGGAGGAAGAAGAAATAGCTCGATCCATGCAGTAGCAGGCGCGGAAAACTGAGATTGGACTCATTGGACATATGTAAGGAGAAGAAAGAGAATGGGAGAGAAGGAACAAGGAGGGAGAAAGAAGTGTATTTGTTAGTTTAGGGTTAAAAAGTGGATTTGTTCTTTTTATATTAGTATAGATGCACTAATCAGTCCTTAACTTGTAATTTAATATGTCAACTGAGGACAGAAGCTTGAATACCTTGTTTTCTATTGGGCATGGACCTATAGTCGTAGATAATCTTACACAAGTCGCGCCTAGTTGAAGAGAGGACTCAATAACCGCACCCGAATCCTTTGTTTTTCTACGTACATGCATTAATTGAATATAGTACTTAAAGATAATAATTATGTATAGTTTCTTAATGTCTCTTTGGTCTATATGCAATGCAAAATACATTATGTATTTTTGGACAGAGAGAGTATGTATAAATTAAAGGCATGTCTGCTCTTTAGAACCCCCGGGGGGCATAATCAGTATATTATAGCCGGGGGACTCTTCGGCCGCTCGCACCCTCCACGCATCTTTTATGCAAAAAAATCCTTGTATTTTTCGAAATAGCGTAAAGGTTCTCGGTTCCTGCAAAAAGGTCCCTACTAGGTTTTTTCCCTCCACTTCACCGAAATTGCGTATTCTTTGTTGGATAGCACCCCGCGGTTTTCTAAAATTACGTACGGGTACTCGTTTAGTTACGTATAGGTCCTTATAGGTCCTCGATTTTTTTGCGAAAAAGACATTTCGTTTTCCCAAAATTACGTATATGCCCTCGATTTTTTCTAAGAAACTCCACGCGAATTATCGTCTCTTTTGTTTCGGTCCACATAGTAGCTACCGCGGCGTGTCGCTGCGCTTACGCAGCTAGTATGTATTAAATCGAGGGATGTCTGCTCTTAAAAAACTGAGGGGATGTGAACTTGATTTCGATCTCCCTCAGTCTCCATGTGTGTGCGAAGTAGCTAGGGGAGTCTTACGTGAAGTGTAGTGTGTGTTGCCATTAGAGTAGGTACAACTATCTATTATCTATTGTCATCCTTTTAAATTCATTGATTTATAGCACATTTAAATACAGTTAAGCTCTGTTTGGAATATGAGATTTTTTTTGCTCCCTACTGAAATTGAACTATTTCATGTGAAGTTCTTGCAAAATTGCTGTGAAATTTGTGCATCCCAAACAAAGCCATGTGAGCATTTCATTAGAGATCGCACGAAAAGGGGATAAAAAAGCTAAGCTCAACAAGACTATATGCCCAGCCAACCAAACATGGTGCACAAAAAATGCAATGTCCATTCTCCTTCGCTCTTGTAAGCAATATAGCAATCCTTGTGCCTGAGTTTCCCCCCGACACCCACTGTTTATTTTGATTCGATTTGCATATAAAGCCGGTGCTGGAATCTGAGAATTTTCAGGTGGAACGCCTGAGATGAGCCAAAATGACCGAAGCAAGCCGGAATTTGAGCCGAGGCGGAACAGTCCCAGTAATCCCGCTCTGCTCACCGAAGTATCGCACTACGGCCAGCACCGGCCGGAAACAAGACGATCACGCCTTCCGCAAATGCACAGCAGTATCGGCAGATGCCACGCTATCGTTCGACCCATTCCCAATGCGCAGGATAAGGACGAGTCTGGCAGGAATCAAGTCGTCTAGCCAAAAACAAGCTCGCCGAGCCGGCCCCGTCTGCCATACCCACCGGTGGTCCACGCCCGTGCCCAGTGGGAGCCACACGTTCCTCATCTCATCGTCCTCCTCTCTCTTCCCAGATATTTTTGTCGAGGCGGCGCTGCCTCACCCAACATGACCACTGACCCAGGAATCTTTCGTGGATAACGGGATCGCACAAGCCAAGCATGCAGCACGTATGGCGAATTACATACGTACAAAGGAATACGTATGGGTTAATTGTATATCCTCGATCGGGGACAACATATCCAGGGCTTTTGGTTCACATCATTCTAAAAAAAATCGTTAATACGAAAAAACGTAGGATTAATTCAACAAAACAAACACCTTTTATAGAAAATTTTCCTTTGGATTGAATTCCTCCATTTTCCTTTGGAACTCCTTTGAATCAAAGAGGCTCTTAGTGTGAACCATATATTAGGTGGAATTATACTAACCACTTTGATTTAGACGCCAAATTGATATGAAAAATATTTGCAACTCTTAATTTGTAATTCAATTAAATATCTGTTAACAGAGAGAAAAAATCCTCAAAAAATTACGGAGTAAAAAATAAATAAAAGCTAGTGTTCAGACATATACTTTCATTTTTTTATCACTCCTACCTTGTTAGGTGTTTGGGAAGCAGGTCTATGACCAGATGGCTAAACATGCGGTCGTGCACCTTTCACGTCACAAACTTAGCGTTGGTGTCTAATAATTTTAGAAGTATATACATACGTGTATATTCAATGGGAAAGCATGTGCACATGCTCTGTAAGACCTTGGGTGTCTCTGATAAATTCCAAACGTATATGGGGGACTCGCACATGCTCGGGGAGATAGTCGGCCGAGTCTTCTATTGTTATGAAAAAAGTTGGCGAGAAGAAGTGGAGGAGAAGAGAGATGAGGAGATGAGGAGAAGAGGAGTGGAGAGAAGTGAGAAGAAGAGACAAGAAGGGTAGCCGAATCTTCTATTTTAAAGAGCAAATCCAGTAAGATAAGCGGGAAATTCAAATTCGACGAGAGTGGCTAAGTTGAAATATTATCATAGACAGTTCTTGGTAAATAACTATATGTGATAAGTAGGTCATCATAGACGGTTTTTGTTCCAAATTGTCTCTGATACCAACTGTAACACCCCGCCCATCCTCTGGGCCCGGAATGCTACCACTATTGCAAACTCTTACCATTCCTCCAATTACTAAAAAGTTTTAAGCCAACACTAATATATTTAGGTAGCAGCGAATACGTACATCAAGTTTGATACAAGGAGTGCTGCCGGTTTGTGGAGATTATTCATGTGCTACTTCTGCCCTATGCATGGCGTCCTCAACGATCACCTAAAAACAACAAAGCAAGGGTGAGTCCACAGACTCAGCAAGCACAAAGCAAAACAATAAATAACAGGTTTACGAATCAGCTCAGAACCATCATAGTTTCATTTACCACTCACTTCTATTTAATCTCAAATTCTCACCAACCAATCATGATACATATGCACTTCCTTCTTATCTCTTTAGCCTATACCGGTATAGTAGAGCGAGCACTCGTCGATGCTCACCCAGGCCCGCCATGTTTCCATGCGGGGATCACAAACTCGTCCTTTTTCATACAGGGACCACAGTAGCCCGTCATTTTTATACGGGGACCTCAATCTCCACTCCCGTGGAGTGTCCACACAAAGTGGACTAATGATACCACAACACCATATCTTTTCATGACATGCATGCAATGCAAGCTCTTCATTTATGCATATCAACATGTCATGTCTCAACAATCGTCATTCATCATTCATTATCATGCATCCAAAAATAGTTAACTTACTACAATATGGTAAGCGATACACCATCATCCATCTAACAACAAACATTATCTGAATTTACCGCTTTACCAAGCACTTGCCTGGTTAGTCTCAGGGATGACGCGTGGACGGCTCCGACCCAGGACCTCCACCTGTACAAATGTCAACCCGACTCAATGCATCGAATAAAAACCAGGACTTAAGCGAACAACGACGATTCTACGAGCCTGACCCGACTCGGGCAAAATACCCAGGATTAAGGACCCGACGCGCAGGAACCAACTCTATTTTCCTTTTCTTTTCTTTTTCTCCTCTTTTCTTTTCTTTCTCTTCTTTTTTTTCTTTCCTCTTCTTTTCTCTTCCTCTCCTTTCTCTCTCTTCCCTTTCTTTTTTTTCTTTCAGCCGATTGACCTTATCCCCTCCCTATGCCATCATCTCTCTCCATTCTAACCTACCGAATGGCTTGCCTCCTCACTACCTAGACCGGGCGCGGCAGGCATGAGGCTAGCTTCGGCGTCACCGGCGGCTCCTCCGCCCCGCCTTTTCTTCTCTCCCACCTTCACTCTCTCGCGTGCGGGACGCATCCAGCGCTTCTCCGGTGGCACGACAAGACGCGGCGGGCCCGGCCGCCCTCGGCTCACCGCCGTCGTCCCTGCTCGCCGCCTTCTTCTCGCCTCGATTCCGTGACCAAGACCGGATCCGCCGCCTCCCTTGCAGCGTCTCGGCGGGGACGCTGGGCGCCACCGCCCGGCCGCAAGACCGGGCGCCATCGTCCTCGACTCGGTCATGGTCCTTGCGCTACCACCGTCATCGTCAACCGTCGCCCGGCGTCGGTAGCTCCCTACGGGTTGAGCTCGCCGCCACGACTTGCAACCGGCCGTACCGTCTTCTACTACTATCAGGACGGTTTGCCCCTAACTTATGTGCTCTTCATCTACTTTTGTATGCTATTGTGTTGTGCTATGGGGTTGTGGAGGGATGATGAACGTACTCAATGGGTTGGCTTGGCGTGCGTTCGATGGTTGTGGTTGTCGCTGTCCTCGGATGGCGTCGGCGCCGTCCTCACGCTCAGTCTTCCGAGCTCCTTGGGGTGCCTAACTTCTTGCCTTTCTCCTCCTTGCTCTCTTGTGGCTCGGCTCCTCCTCCTCCCCCCCTTTTCCTTACTATGCGTGTGTGGTCGCTTGGGATATTTGTCTTGGGTGGTGCTTGGTCACAGGACGGGTGGCGAGCATGCAGGCCATGGCAAGCATGCAGCTTGCCACGGCTCTTGAATAGTTGGCAGATGCAAAAAGACAGGTGATGTGTTATGACACTATGGGCTTTTCGGTCCAACAGTATCTACACTGCACTACTACTCTTTTGCAATTCAGTGGTATTATATAAGACATCCAAGAAGATGCGTTTTTATAGTAGTGGCTGTTTTTTCTTCTAAAATTTGTTCCTAGCCCGGCTGGTTCAACTATACCAACGTTCTATCAGAAAGCAACATTAAATTCAACTTGCTAAGGGCTTTGAAATTTCTAGCGAAAACACAATTGAACTTGCTGCCTTTTGTTGGTTAATTATCCAATTTTTACTGATATCCACATCATAGAATATGTTTGCAGTTAGCACCTGCATAAAAGCTCAATAAACTCTATATGAACATGTCAGATTGAAAACACATTTTGCGTCGATCAGATTAGGAACCTCGCTATTAAATGTCTTGGACCACTTGGACTTGGCCCAAGGTTTGATTCTCTTTTGGCTGCCTGCAGCGTCTGACATTTCTCATTGGCGGCTGGCTAGGACGAAAACGGCTGTGAGAGAGAGAGAGAGGAGCAAGTGGGGGAGAAAGGGAAATGAGGAGAGAGAGAAAGAGGGAGACCAACCTTATCCGATCCACTGCTTGCCTCACACGCATCAACTAATCCGCTCTCCTAGCCTTCGCAAAGCGTCCATCATCTCTCTCTCCCCTGAAGCTAACCGCAGATCACCCTTGTGCACGCCAGCAGGTGACGCCGTGTTCCGGGCAGTGCGGGGCAGTTACGTCCTTCTGTTCCGTGATTGTGCACGCGAGCATGTGATGGCGTTAAGACGCCTTCTAGAAGCAGACGTCGCTTTGACGTTTTTGCCCTTAGGTAGGGGTGGCAACGGGACAAGTAGAAGTGGAAAACGGTAACGGATAATTCGTTTTATCCGATATTTGTATCCGAGAAAACACGAATATGGTAAGCAAAAATTCGTATTCGAAAATATTCGTATTCGTATTCGAGAATATTCGCATCCGTATTTGAGAGTATTCGTATTCGCATTCGTGATTCGAGAATATTCGTATCCGTATCCGTATTCGAGACTATTCGATTAGTATTCGATCCGCTTTTAGAACTCATGAAAATTGCACAAATTTTGTGATTCAAAATTTGAATTTAGGTGGTTTAAACCGTAACCGGTCAAAAACCGGTGAAAATCGGCAAAATCGCTAGGAACTGTTTATCCGATATTCGTATCCGAGAAAATCCGTGATTCGAAAATATTCAGTATTCAGATTCGAGAATATTCGTATTCATATTTGAAAATATTCGAATTGTATTCGTATTCGTTTTAAAAATATGGATTAGTATTCGTATTTGATACTATTCGACCGTATTCGATCCGCTTTCACCCCTAAGGACAAGGTCCGGGAGGCCGCAAGGCCTCGCCGATCCCTGTTAGCCGACCTCGGCCTCCGCGGACTTGACCTCCCACAGTGATTAAAAAGGCTGAAGTAATTTAAAAGAATAATATGATTTTATTTATTATTATTTAGATATACTTTTTAAAATATATATTCTAACATATATATATATATATATATATATAGATTTTATTTCAAATATGAAATAAAAATACATTCTTTATATTAAATATTATAATATTTTAGTTTTATCAGGTCCACACGAGACCCGCAGCGGAGGGCGACCCGTCCTTACCCTGCTAGCGTAGCAGACCCCCACCCCGTTTCTCGTGGAGGGAGATAGCCCTGCCCCCGATGGGGAAATTGCCTGTAGGGGCCGTCCTACGGTGAAATTGTCACCTCTACCCTGGGTTGGTACCTTTGGCTTATATTCTCTTATCTGCTCGGCTTGGTTTAGTTTGGAATTTGGATGCCTTCTCTGGCCGTGTAATTTGGCTATCACAACAGCTACCTACAATTCATTCTCCACCGGTAGTAATTTGATTAGGAAGTATCATTTGAATGTTGGATAGTAGTGGCTGTTTTTATAGTAGTGGTTTAGTTTTTATAGTAGTGGCTGTTTTTTTCTTCTAAAATTTGTTCCTAGCCCGGCTGGTTCAACTATACCAACGTTCTATCAGAAAGCAACATTAAATTTAACTTGCTAAGGATTCGGAAGTGGCTACGTTATTCCTACGTTAGGAGTTAGTGTTAGAAGTATTTGACAATGTGGTAGAGAAGCGCAGCTTTTACTCTTTTGCAAAAATTAAGTTGCACATATCCTAAAGCAATATCCCTAATTGTAGTTAGTTGGTAGTTGCTAATTAGGTCTCTAAATTCACATTTTTTACTTTTCTTTTTGAAGTGCTAGTTTTATTTTTCATTTGATAGCTATGAGCTGGTCGGATAGTTTCCGATCGATCAGGTACCAAATTCGATCGGTACTGAATTCGGTAACAGATTTTAATATCCGGCTGGATTTGTTATCGGTATCGGATAGTTAGCATCATATTCGATAGCTGTTGTGGCTACTGACCAAACAGTAAAGTAATAGAGTAGTGGAGTGGATGAGATGGATGGACAATGCTTGCCCTTTCCCTATGTCCGGGGCAGGTAATATATATTTCCATGAAGCGCACTTTACAATCCCACCCTTACATTCATGTACCATCCACAGGGGTATCTATGGGCATGTTCTTTTCAGTTTCTAAAAGATGCTTCTTGGCTTTTCTACAGTAACTAGCTTTTAAACGAAGTATCTTTTCAAGATAGAGTCACTAGTTAATTGTAGTACATATTGTACCGACTTCATTTATATCAGCAAAAACCGCACGTGAGTTTCTATTACTCTGTAATCTCTCGTATGAACAACCCAAAAGTCACAAGTCGCAGCCAAAAGTCATAAGCTTCAGCCAAAAAGAACAGGCCCTATGTCATTACATAAGTCCCATTTTAGCCTTTACAACTCTTTAACAGGCCGGATGAGCTTAGGTGGGGCCCCCCTACAACAATAGCGAAATCGTGAGAGGTCCTATTTGACCGAATAGCATTGGTAAGTGGTAATCCAGATAATATCCGACCAGATATTCGATAAATAACCCAATCGACCCAGTCCATTGATACACACACCTCCTAGGTCAACCCATTGATTCCCTAACGTAACAAGTAGGCAACAGCCGCCACCATCATTCACACACCTCACACCACCACCATGTTGGTCTCCCCGCTGCCACCGCTGTGAGCTGCCTCCACCCACGACGGCGCCGTCAAGAGCCGCCTCCACCCTCCACCCCTGTCGCAATCGCAACCTTCGCCCCCGGCTACCAGGAGCCGCCCTCTGCCCCATCGATTTCACTTGCTACCTACTGGAGCAACCGGAACAATGGATTTTGGCCTCCGACCTAGAAGAACGAGCACCAATAAGCAATCTTTTTCGTCTCCCCCATCTCTTATTTCTCGTTCCCGATTTTCACAGATGTAAAGTAGAGGGTAATAGATTCGTGGTGTATTTATGCCTTCCGGCTTGCTCTCTTCGCCAACTTCAGTTGACTTCAATAGATTTTTATCTTTGTAATTTGTATAGATGGATGTGGTAGAAATCGTGAATGCCATATGTTGCTTGTGATTTGTTGTTCCCTTTCAATTGACCCGATCAATTCGCACACTTGATTGGAACTAGGACGGACAAATTCATTGTGATGGCATCTAGAAGTGGAAGTGTAAGTCAGAGTGTGGGCATGGCTACATCATTTGCAACATATGCACCTTCAATTGAAGGGGAGCAGCGCCAACTGAAGGAACACTCTCCATTGGTAGTGGCACGCAAGGGCAAGGTACAAATGCTAATGTTGCGACTTTAGAACGAGGGAATGCACTAGAGGATTGCGAGCCTGGTCCAAAGAGGTAGAAGAAGAGCACATCAACTATCTAGGATCACTACACTAGGACTACAAAGACAGTTGTGGAGGATGGCAAAAAGGTTGTTCAATGCTGGGCGCAACGCAATCATTGCAAATACAATGCCGATATAAGACCAAGAATAGCACATCGTGCTTATAGAACGATTTGAAGAAAACATAATTTCCAACCGTGCCAACAAGAGCTCAAAGTAGAAAAGAATCATGAAGACAACATCATCATTATTGAACCATATAGGTATGATCAAGGAGCTAGCTTGAGAAAAATAATTTGGCTATAATAATGCATGAGTACCCTTTCAATCTGTGAGCATAAATATTTTCTTGATTTTATCAAATCCCTATGCTCTAGCTTTCTAATCAAGAGCTGCACCACTGTTAGGAAAGATCTAATGGACCTTTTTCCAGAAGAAAAAAGTTGTATGACTAGTTTATACCATTGAGTGTCGCTTTACCATAACTATGGACATATGGACATCAAATCATAACAAAGGATATATAGTGTCACTATGCGTTGGATTGATGATAATTGGCAAATTCAGAAAAAAGTTGTCAAATTGATGCATGTAGAAGGACAACATATCGGTGCTAACTTGTTTGAGGCATTTACTAATTGTGTCATGAGATAGTATATTGAAAATAAAATATTTTATTTAACTTTGGACAATGTATTTACATATGAAGTACGTGTTAAAGATGTCATTCTCGACTCGTAAAGCAAAGTCCGCTAGTCTATGATGGTATGTTTTCATGTGAGATGAGCCAATTATATACAAAATCTTGTTGCTAGAGATGGTTTGTAAGAAATTGTATCTATAGTTTAGAATATTAGAACATTTGTAGTAAATGTCAAAGGGCTCTCCAATGTGGTAGGAGGAATTCTAGAAGTGTATATCTGAATGTGGGTTAAAAACAACAACGAATCTCTCACTGGATGTTTCTAGGTGGAATTCCACCATACCATATTGATGAATGCCCTATATTACAGGAGTGCTTGTGAGAGGCTTTTGTGCTTGGAACGCTGCGGTATGAAAAATTGCTCCTTGATTCATAATGGGATAAAACACTAACACTTTATAAATACTTGAAGAAATTCTATAATGTTACCACGCTATTCTTTGGTTCTTTATGTCTAACAACAAATTTGTTGTACCAAAGTTTTTGATATTAAGCTTTTGATTTATGAGTGGTGTGCTATCACTGATACCACTATTAGAGATATGGCATAATCTATGAGTGCTAAGTTTGAAAAGTACTAGAAGAAGTCCAACATTGTTTGCTGTAGCAAGCATTATTGATCCTAGGTACAAGAAAACAATTGTAGAATTTTACATGAATAAGTTTTATGGTGAGCAGTTGTATAAAGTTGAACTTGAGGAATTCATCAATGTTGTAAAGTAAATGTATGAAGCAATGTTTCTGTTGCATCTAATGGCCCAAAGAGTACTGCACCTACTCATAGTGATGAACCAAAAGTAGATCTATTTATGGACAACGAAAATAATGGACTTTATAACTTCTTATATGACACCCATGATGGGACCGATCAAGATGAACCAAATGACTTGGAAAAATACATGACAAAACAACCCTAAAGCTTCCTAGATCTTTCAATCGATATTTGATATTTTATCATAGTGGAAGAATCAACAATATGAATATTATATTCTCTTAAAAGTTACTCATGACGTGTTGACCATGCAAGTGTTAACAGCTTCCTTAGAATCTGCGTTCAATGCCGATGGTTGTGTCATTGATCCATTTCTTCTAAAATTTGTTCCTAGCCCGGCTGGTTCAACTATACCAACGTTCTATCAGAAAGCAACATTAAATTTAACTTGCTAAGGATTCGGAAGTGGCTACGTTATTCCTACGTTAGGAGTTAGTGTTAGAAGTATTTGACAATGTGGTAGAGAAGCGCAGCTTTTACTCTTTGCAAAAATTAAGTTGCACATATCCTAAAGCAATATCCCTAATTGTAGTTAGTTGGTAGTTGCTAATTAGGTCTCTAAATTCACATTTTTACTTTTCTTTTGAAGTGCTAGTTTTATTTTTCATTTGATAGCTATGAGTCGGTCGGATAGTTTCCGATCGATCGTGTACCAAATTCGATCGATCAATTCGATAATGATTTTAATATCCTATGGATTTGTTATCGGATCGGATAGTTAGCATCATATTCGATAGTGTTGCTACTCGACCAAACAAGAAAGTAATAGAGTAGTGGAGTGGATGAGATGGATGGACAATGCTTGCCCTTTCCCTATGTCCCAAGGTGTAATATATATTTCCATGAAGCGCACTTTACAATCCCACCCTTACATTCATGTACCATCCACGTGGGTATCTATGGGCATGTTCTTTTCGCTTCTAAAAGATGCTTCTTGGCTTTTCTACAAGAACTAGCTTTTAAACGAAGTATCTTTTCAAGATAGAGTCACTAGTTAATTGTAGTACATATTGTACCGACTTCATTTATATCAAGAAACCGCACGTGAGTTTCTATTACTCTGTAATCTCTCGTATGAACAACCCAAAAGTCACAAGTCGCACCAAAAGTCATAAGCTTCACCAAAAGAACAGCCCTATGTCATTACATAAGTCCCATTTTAGCCTTTACAACTCTTTAACAGTAGGATGAGCTTAGGTGGGGCCCCCACAACAATAGCGAAATCGTGAGAGGTCCTATTTGACCGAATAGCATTGGTAAGTGGTAATCCGATAATATCCGACCGATATTCGATAAATAACCCAATCGACCCACCATTGATACACACACCTCCTAGGTCAACCCATTGATTCCCTAACGTAACAAGTAGGCAACAGCCGCCACCATCATTCACACACCTCACACCACCACCATGTTGGTCTCCCGCCGCCACCGCTGTGAGTCGCTCCACCCACGACGGCGCCAAGAGCCGCCCACCTCCACCCTCGCCGCAATCGCAACCTTCGCCCCGGCCACTGTGAGCCGCCCGCCCTTCATCGATTTCACTTGCTACCTCATGAGCAACCGAACAATGGATTTTGGCCTCCCACCTAGAAGAACGAGCACCAATAAGCAATCTTTTTCGTCTCCCCATCTCTTATTTCTCGCTCCGATTTTCACGGATGTAAAGTAGAGGTAATAGATTCGTGGTGTATTTATGCCTTCCTATTGCTCTCTTCGCCAACTTCGCTTGACTTCAATAGATTTTTATCTTTGTAATTTGTATAGATGGATGTGGTAGAAATCGTGAATGCCATATGTTGCTGTGATTTGTTGTTCCCTTTCAATTGACCTGATCAATTCTGCACACTTGATTGGAACTAGGACGGACAAATTCATTGTGATGGCATCTAGAAGTGGAAGTGTAAGTCAGAGTGTGGGCATGGCTACATCATTTGCAACATATGCACCTTCAATTGAAGGGGAGCAGCGCCAACTGAAGGAACACTCTCCATTGGTAGTGGCACGCAAGGGCAAGGTACAAATGCTAATGTTGCAGCTTTAGAACGAGGGAATGCACTAGAGGATTGCGAGCCTGGTCCAAAGAGGTAGAAGAAGAGCACATCAACTATCTAGGATCACTACACTAGGACTACAAAGACAGTTGTGGAGGATGGCAAAAAGGTTGTTCAATGCTGGGCGCAACGCAATCATTGCAAATACAATGCCAGATATAAGACCAGCAATAGCACATCGTGCTTATAGAACGATTTGAAGAAAAACATAATTTCCAACCAGGCCAACAGTAGCTCAAAGTAGAAAAGAATCATGAAGACAACATCACTGTTATTGAACCATATAGGTATGATCAAGGAGCTAGCTTGAGAAAAAATAATTTGGCTATAATAATGCATGAGTACCCTTTCAATACTGTGAGCATAAATATTTTCTTGATTTTATCAAATCCCTATGCTCTAGCTTTCTAATCAAGAGCTGCACCACTGTTAGGAAAGATCTAATGGACCTTTTTTCAGAAGAAAAAAGTTGTATGACTAGTTTATACCATTGAGTGTCGCTTTACCATAACTATGGACATATGGACATCAAATCATAACAAAGGATATATAGTGTCACTATGCGTTGGATTGATGATAATTGGCAAATTCAGAAAAAAGTTGTCAAATTGATGCATGTAGAAGGACAACATATCGGTGCTAACTTGTTTGAGGCATTTACTAATTGTGTCATGAGATAGTATATTGAAAATAAAATATTTTATTTAACTTTGGACAATGTATTTACATATGAAGTCTGTGTTAAAGATGTCATTACTGACTCAGAAAGCAAAGTCCGCTAGTCTATGATGGTATGTTTTTCATGTGAGATGAGCCAATTATATACAAAATCTTGTTGCTAGAGATGGTTTGTAAGAAATTGTATCTATAGTTTAGAATATTAGAACATTTGTAGTAAATGTCAAAGGGCTCTCCAATGTGGTAGGAGGAATTCTAGAAGTGTATATCTGAATGTGGGTTAAAAACAACAACGAATCTCTCACTGGATGTTTCTAGGTGGAATTCCACCATACCATATTGATGAATGCCCTATATTACAGGAGTGCTTGTGAGAGGCTTTTGTGCTTGGAACGCTGCAGGTATGAAAAAATTGCTCCTTCAGATTCATAATGGGATAAAACACTAACACTTTATAAATACTTGAAGAAATTCTATAATGTTACCACGCTATTCTTTGGTTCTTTATGTCTAACAACAAATTTGTTGTACCAAAGTTTTTTTGATATTAAGCTTTTGATTTATGAGTGGTGTGCTATCACTGATACCACTATTAGAGATATGGCATAATCTATGAGTGCTAAGTTTGAAAAGTACTAGAAGAAGTCCAACATTGTTTGTCAGAGCAAGCATTATTGATCCTAGGTACAAGAAAACAATTGTAGAATTTTACATGAATAAGTTTTATGGTGAGCAGTTGTATAAAGTTGAACTTGAGGAATTCATCAATGTTGTAAAGTAAATGTATGAAGCAATGTTTCTGTTGCATCTAATGGCCCAAAGAGTACTGCACCTACTCATAGTGATGAACCAAAAGTAGATCTATTTATGGACAACGAAAATAATGGACTTTATAACTTCTTATATGACACCCATGATGGGACTGATCAAGATGAACCAAATGACTTGGAAAAATACATGACAAAACAACCCCTAAAGCTTCCTAGATCTTTCAATCAGATATTTGATATTTTATCATAGTGGAAGAATCAACAATATGAATATTATATTCTCTTAAAAGTTACTCATGACGTGTTGACCATGCAAGTGTTAACAGTTTCCTTAGAATCTGCGTTCAATGCCAGTAGTTGTGTCATTGATCCATTTCACAGTCACTTAGAACCCGATAAGGTAGAAGCATTGATCTGTACCAAAGATTGGATAGTTGCGTCCAGAAAAAGTGATAATTTAAATAGTTTATCAGTTTTTAGTGTAAAAGAAGTTGTTTTTTTACTAATGTAGCTTTCTTTAAATTTTGCAAATTCTAAGAATAAGGTTGCATCTATCATTGGTGGTCTGGAAGTTGTAGACCCTTGTTGCTAATATGATGATTCAGGTATTGTACTCTTCTTTTTGTTAAAGTTGTCGAACTTTTTATTACAAATTTACTTCTAACTTAGTTTGGGACATTAATTGGCAAATTATAGGAAGAAGAAATGACTTCTGATGACGAGCTATAGAAAATTGTAGTAAGCCAACTAATGAAAATGTGAAGTGAAGGTCCTTTGAGGCTGTACTTATATCATTTTATTTCCTATTATGACATGACTAACTTATGTATGATTGTATAGATTTATGATTTATCGCTTATGTTGAACTTGTGTCACATCGGTTGTTAAACTTATGTATGAGTATAAATTATATTGAATTTGTGGCTTGTCAGTTGTCAAACTTATGTATAAATTTATCGGTTGTCGAACTTATGTTTGAATTTATTGTTTATATTGAACTTGTGTCGTGTCGGTTGTCGAACTTATGTAATATGTATGCATTTACTGCTAGTTGAAGGATTCAAGTGAAAGTAGTATGGTTCAATGTATGTTTCTTTCCCTAAGTGTGTACTATCTGTCTAAATTATCCGTTTTCGATCCAAAACTGTCTTGTATCCATCCTGACTGTACCGTATCTAAATCTCCGAATTTATATTTGTATCTGATTTTACCATATTTAACTACAAATCCAAAAAATATTGATTAAGATTCAGAACAAGTAATATCATTCAAATCTGGCCCAATTGCATCCTAGTGAGGAACCTATCTGCAACACCACACAATAAGCCGTTCATAGCACCACGCCATTTGAGCTGTCAGCCGAGGAAAGGAGAGAGGGGCAAAAGAGTAAATTGGGTGGACGCCATGGCTCGCCCACCGATTCATGCTCTATTCTCTTCCAGATAAAGCGAGAAAGCCCCACCCCTATTTCTATCCTTTTTCCACGAGACAAAAATATACTTTGGTCGCTTCTCTCTCTCTCTCTCAAGTTGCGCTTGTGCTCGATTCCAATTACCGGCCATTGCTGGTGGTAAGGCGATCTCCCATCTCCCCCCTATTCTAGCTTTGTTTTGACGTGATTTGTGCTCTGATCGCTGTGATTGTTTCGATCCTTTTTTGTGAGTTATTTTCGATTCCTTGGATTCCTTTTTGCGTTTTCTTGGGAGTCGGTAATTGTTGTTACTCTTCGAACACGTTGGGGGAGTTGGTTTCTTTGGGTGAGTGGCTAATTTTTGGTTCCGAGCTTCGATTTGGGCTGGTTCTTGCTTGGTTTCTGCTCGCGCTGTTTGGTGCGGTGCGGTGCGGTTAACTGAAATGGAGTTTGATGTAATTTTTTTTTTGGATTAGTGCAGTTTTTTGTTAATCGATGTAGCGTAAATTTGACTAGTACAATCGATTTTTACCGGATGATTAGTACAACCGTTTGGTCAATTTCATTGTTTTCTTAGAATTGGCGATGCGACTGCACTGCAGTAGATGATCTTGCTAAGTAGTGCGTCCTAATGTTTGATTATGCGATTTAATGGATAATTAACTAATCGAGGTGTAGAGTTGTGGCGCACTGTAATTAGCATTGGAAGATCTGAAGCTGTGGTGATGAGAAATATTTACTGACATCTGAAGCTGTGGTGATGAGAAATATTTAGGATGAGGCAAAATAACAGACACTACATTGTGGGGGAAAGGAGTTGATAGGTCGTAATGTACTTATTCCAATTGTAATGTTCATGAGAAGAAAGAAAGATGCTGCTGTAGCTGTTCTGAGGTGTCCTAGGTTCAGAAATGGATTATGGATTAGACATTTTAGAGCACAACTGACCTTATTTCTGAAACCAAATTGTAGGTTGATATGTTAGGATCAGCAAATGGAAAACCAAATTGCAGAAATGGATTACTGGCTTTTCACTGCTATCCTGTCTTAGTTGTAATCAATTAGTTTTTTGGCAGTAGAGGCTAGACGTAGAAATAATTATGCATTGGATTTGCCACTTAGTCTCTTCCAGACATTGTGATGAAATTTCGTTATTTATTCGTTTCATGTTTATCATGTATGCAGATTGATGGCGATGGAGGGGCCAATTCTATGTCGTCCTGTAGTGCAAGCAAAGCTACCTGCTGCACTGATGAGCAACTCACTGACCAAATCTGGGCAGCTTGGAACTGCATTCCTTGGTGCTGTGTCTAAATACAGGAACATTACTAGACTCCTTTCTCCAATTTCTCAGCCGTCTGCGAAGAACTTTGGTCCTATTTGCTGTAGCTTCAGCTCTTCTTCTGATGGTAATGGATACATGGCTGGAAACTTCAATGAGAATGACGAAGATTATGTCAATTCTAGTGTGCTAGAAGCAGGTAATCCCTTCATAGCATGGTTGTTTGTTTTCATTTTATATCATATAATTCAAGTTTTACTTAATGTTTATTCAGTTATCACTTTGAACTTTATTTTCTTGGTGAGATGAATTTTTTAAGGTTTTAAGTTCTCCATTGCGTCACTAGAGCATTACCAGTAAAAGGAAGTGTCTGAATATTTTGCTTTTCATATTTCATTCTGTTTGGAGTCATTTCTAATTTTGATTACCAGTACCAGGAGAATCAACTATTTGTACACACATATAGAAGTAGAAATGTGTTAAGCTGGAATTTGGGGTAAAGAACAGGACATGGATGGGAGATTTATCCACCTGAGCTCGGTGGTGTGCTGGGTTCAGGGATGGATTTGCCAGAAATGATCTGAAGCAGAGGATTGTACCCTATCCCCATCTCTCTCCATGGTCAACCCTGTAGGCCTGTAAACTGTCTCATAAATGAAAATGTCTGGGACCTACCAACTAGGATATACACCCAAGTTCCTTTGGGTGTTGATCTTCTGTGTGGCATGTGTTCTACATGCTACAATACGGATATGACGTGTATTGGAGGGTAGTCTTGGACTATTCTTCTATCTAAATAACTTGAGAAAATGTTACCGGCATGGGGTTCCCCTGGACTATTTTTCTACTAGTAAATCATGACTTGTCTGAAGTACTACTTTGGTTCTTTTTCCATTGCTAATTTAGCTGTACTGTAGAACTACATGGAATCAGCAAGAGAATGCTAGAATAGTCAATTGTGTAAGCCTTATTTGTCGGCTGCTATTTTTCTTATCACTTTATGTAACTCTGCTGGTATTGTTGTACTATCATACTATTGTGTCATATCATATCATACTAGTATCACGTATTAGTGTGGATAGAACATATGAGTTTCTGGGTTTAAAATATCTTTGAAACAAAATCATTATCAAATCTGACTCAAATTGAGCTCCACTTATAAAATAATAAACAAATACGTGCCTGTCCGTTGGTAACTGTTTTGAATCTTGTTTTTTGTGTTTGCTACCCCAGTTGAGGTGAGAAGTGGGTCAGAGGGATATGTAATCAAGATGCGAGATGGGAAAAACTTGCGATGTGTGCATAATAATTGTCAAGGGCGAAATATTCCGGAGAGTGCACCGCAACCTGCTATTGTTTTGAAGATTGAAGATGGAAGTGAAACTTTACTTCCAATCATTGTTTGTATGTACAATTCTTAATTCGATCTGGAAGTTTGAAGTTAAAACTTTTCATTTATTTTAACATTGTGTTTGTACTTTTTTCAGTGGAGATGCCAAGCGTACTTCTGATGGCTGCTATCCGCAATGTCCACATTGTAATACCTTATTTTATTGTTACTGTTTACTTCCGTTTATTTTGATTCATACAATCAGTAACCCTTGTTTGTTATAGGCAAGACCTACCATATATCAAGTTGTGAAGGAGATGATTGATAAGATGGGTTATGATGTAAGTTTATTTGCGAGAATTTGTAGTCCTTACATTGAGTTGGTTCCAGAGAAGTTTACACAATATTATTCTCATTCATTTATTCCTTCTGTCTTGATGGTGGGTTTTGGTTCCAGGTAAAACTTGTTCGTATAAACAAAAGAATTCAAGAAGCATACTGTGCTGAACTCTATCTAACAAAGGTACTGAAGTAGTTGAGTAATTCTTTTTTAAGGAATTTGATTCATGTTCAATGGATACAATTGTTGTGAACTAGCACAACAAGAAAGTAATCATCCGTTGGAGGGAGGTCGGATGGCGACGATTTAAAATAGAATGGTGCTAGATGAAGGAGGGCACCGATTAAAGGAGAAATAGATCTAGAATAGCCGATCAAGAGAACGTCCACAGCTAGACTTTAGAGACTAGGGACTTGTTTATTCATCTTTTCTTGCTTCGTAGACTTGACTCATAAGAAATAATTAATAAGAAACTTATCTCTAACAATGCAATCTAATAATAACTTATCTAACTAATAGATAATACCAAATGTTATGAATATTGTGTATATATTGAAGAGGTCTAATGGGCAATATATATAGAGAGTACAAAAGGATATTACTGGGGAATATGCTGATTCCTATTCTATCTCTAATACCCTTATCTTTAATATATAGTTAAGGAGATAGAGTTGTATTAGGATATAGAGTTTGTATTCTATTCCATATATGCCTTATCTCTATGTGGCATATCCTCTTGTACTCTCCTATATATATAGCCCTTTGGGTCTCATATCAATACACAAAATATTCATAACATGGTATCAGAGCTTAGGTTAAAACCCTAACCTCAAATCTATCTTCCGCATCTGCTGCCCCCGGGAGGATTGATCTCCTCTCCTGGGGGCGGCCACTTCATCGCCGCCATCCAGGCCGCCGCTGCTGCTCGTTGGGCATCGTCCCAGCCCGTCGGTGGTTCGCCCGGGCCACAAGGCCGTTGGCGCCTAGCCAGCCGCCGCCCGTGATCGCTCGCCGCCGCCTCGCCGCCATCCGCGCCGAGCCGAGATATCGCCTCGGATCCGCCGTTGTCGCTTGGATCGCCACCGCGGATCCGGTCTCCTCCGTCTCCACCGCCGAATCCGGCGGCCTTCGTCAGTCGTCGTCCTCGACCGGATCCACCTCCCCGCCACGTAATCCGGATGTCGTCTCCTTGATCCGGCGCGCGCCTTGCACCGCCCGGATCCGTAGAAGATCCGTCGGATCCAGTTCTCCGCTCGGCGCCGTGCCGCCTCGGCCGGATCCGCCATCTCGCCGCCACGAAGCCCGGAGCCGGCCGTCTCCGCCACCGTAACATGCCGCTCGCTGCCTCGCTTGCATCTCTTGGTCCCGGCCGCCTCGCCTCCACCACCCGAGGCTACCGCCGATGCCGTGCCTAGCGCCTGTGCTCCTCGCCTCGGGTTCGCCGCAGTGTCCTCCCGGCGCTCTGCCGCCTCACGCCGCTTGCCTCTTCTCGCGCCATCGCCCGACCGCCTGGTGCCCGCACCTCCGGCTCCTCCGCCCGAGCCGCAGCCTTCTGGTCGCGTGGGGAAGAAGAGAGAGGAGGAGGGTGAAGAGAGAGACGGAGAGAGGCAAGGAATGAGTCTCGTTTGACGGAGCGGGTGGAGAGGGTTGCGTTAATATGGTTACCTCATTGTCTCGGCAATCTCGCACCCAACTATTGTCGCTGCCGCTTTATGTTCATCAACGGGCACAAGAATGTGCTTGCTCTTCTTTGTTCTTTGTGCTTCTTTGTTCTTTTGAGTCAGTCTTCGCGTTATTTTTCTTTGAGTTTTCCGTTGCGTACCCAACTATTGCTGCTGCGCTGCACATGTTCATCAACGGGCACAAGAATGTGCTTGTTGTTGCTGTTGCTGTGCTTGCCGTTCTTTTGAGTCAGTCTTCGCGTTATTTTTCTTTGAGTCTTCTGTTGCGCCCATCCAAATCCGTAGTCTCTAATTTTTAGTTCGTTTAAACCGTGCGAGTCCATAAATTTATTGTCAGTCATAGAAGTGTAGAAATTTTTTCTTTTGCATGACAGCAGCCGCCGCTCTATTCTTTGAGCCGCATGCAGATTGTAGAAGTCGTTATAATGCCGCCGCTTTTCTTGCCGTCGTCCCGAGTTTTTAAGGCCGCCGCGCTTCTTCACCGCGCCTCCGTTGCGCTTCTTGTGCACTGCGCCGCCGCCGTCTCGGGTTTCGATCTATAC